>CM024575.1:19938817-21310937 GCA_014182395.1 Eucalyptus sp. ANBG9806169
TCAATCAAAGAGAGATTCAACAACTAAAAGAAAGATCGATTCTTTGGGATCCTTCCTTTCTTCAAACGGAACGAACAGAGCTAGAATCAGACCGATTCTCTAAATGCCTTTCTGGATATTCCCGGCTATTCACGGAACGTGAGAAGGAGATGAAGAATCATCTGCTTCCGGAAGAAATCGAAGAATTTCTTGGGAATCCTACAAGATCCATTCTTTCTTTTTTCTCTGACAGATGGTCAGAACTTCATCTGGGTTCGAATCCTACTGAGAGGTCCACTAGAGATCAGAAATTGTTGAAGAAAGAACAAGATGTTTCTTTTGTCCCTTCCAGGCGATCGGAAAATAAAGAAATAGTTAATATATTCAAGATAATTACGTATTTACAAAATACCGTCTCAATTCATCCTATTTCATCAGATCCGGGATGTGATATGGTTCCGAAGGATGAACTGGATATGCACAGTTCCCATTATACTTGGACCAACTCCTACCAATGACGAAATGCTCCTCCTTGTTTGCTCCTTATTCGTGAGTAGCTGCATCGAAGCATATGGAGAAAGATGTACATGGAGATCGAAAAAAATTTGCTGCCAGCCACTCTCATAAATCCACTACAAATTGAAGGACGACGACCACGGGATCCATCGTGGTAGGACAGATGGGAATTCTCCTTCATACCCAACCGCATCGACGAACCTCTTCTTTGCGGCGCGTGGCCCGGAGGTTTGACTAGTTTGACATATACATGCAATCGAGAGATGATGGCCAATGCACAAGAACACCAAGTGCGTTGAGGGCAGATCACCGTGTGCATTTGGAAGATCTCTCCTAATGGTCCCGAGGCTGGGTGAAGAGTTCGATTTCTGTTATCACCGGAATGCTCGTTTGTAGTTAGGGGAAGAAAATCCTCTGCGAAGGTATGTTATACCATACTTCCGAAACAAGTTCTTCATCATATCTATGTCATTCTTTCCCTCAGGTGCTCATTGAAGTTGGTCAATATGTGCTCGGCATTCCTCCTCGGATCCGCGGCCTAAAGCCTCCAACACCTGTCCGGCAGGAGTCGGAACGTCGGATACTTAGAGCTTCGGGAGGGACTTGCCGATGAAAGGTTTTCAGGAGGAGGAGAATGAAGGCGATGGGCACAAGTGCTGCAAAGTAGAGCCTAGTCGCAGACACGATGTTGATGTTGGTTTCCTTTTTTGTTTTTCCTTATTTTTTCTTTTTGTGCGTGAAGATAGGGAGGGAAGGGGATGCCGATGAAGACGAGTATATGATATGCATGTGTTAATTTACGTCTCGAGATTCTTGAGTTCTCCATGTTTTTAAATTAGCGCTTCGTCATCTGAGTTCTTTGACTTCCGCCACAACAAACGGATGAAAGCAGAATCGGTAGGATCGAAGATGGCCTTGAGCTCTCTATTTTCTGACGAAGGCCTAGGCATCCACAGGATTTGTCCAGAGACCACCATGCTTGAAAAGACTGCCCTTGGATGTGATAGAGGCCAGTTTGTATCAATGATTTGATGCTTCATCCTTACCCACTACGAAGACGTTCTTGCTGTGTCCCTGAAGAAGATAAGAAATAGCGTCTAAATAACATTTAGAAGGATTAGTAGTTAAACTTCCGGTAGTCAAAGCAAATCTATAGAACCTCTTTCTTATCCATTCTAAAACGTAAACTAGCATTCCTAAACAGAAATTTTAAGATGATTAAGAACTTCAGAGGACAATTATGGGACAACCCACTTGTTGTATGAGACAGTAAGTTTTCAAAGCCCTCATAAATGAACATAGGCCATGCGGTATTGGCCAGAAATGACTTGCCTAATGGATGTGACTGAAGAAAGATAAATTAATTAAACAACCTAATCCTTGCTTTTGCATGGTATCACAAAACAGGAGCATAATAAAAATAGACAGATGCACATGCCTTCAATCTAGACAAAAAATGATAGATTTGAACTTTCGTATCTTATCCACACAATCAACATGAAACAAAAGTTACATTGAAGCAAAAGTTACACCAAGATGTTCTGAGTCGTGACAATAGTTCGTGATTACTCTGGCAAAGGAAAGGGTTTTTTCTGCACTAAGCAACATTAATTAGGCCTTTCCAGCTTTTGACCCAGAAATTAATACTGATCGCTGAGTTTGCTAAAAGATGTCACAAATGAAATTAAAGCCAAACCCGAACTTAACCCCTAACAAACCAAAAACAACATTACCTATTTAAATTGCTAACCAATGAGTTGAGCATTTTGTATTTTCTTCAAACTGGACAGACCATGTCTCTTTCCTTTTCTCATAATTTAGACAGCCAAAAAACTTCATGTCACACTTAAAATCTCAAGAATTTACTTACGGAACAGCATTATGAGAAATTTAGAAAAGTGAGTAGAAAAAATAGCTGCTCCTAGAGCAATTTAATTTGCCACAAAAGACCAAAAAGTGATGCACTCGAGTCCAAGCAACTGAGAAAAGCAGGCAAAAATATCCCAAAAGAGCATATACAAAGCCCAACGTTCGATGTCAAAACCGATTGGTAAAATCGTCAGGCCTATGATCGATTACTAGATAATCGATGTGCTATGTTCTAATTAATCATTATAATGTCAATATTTTTTTTTTCCTGGGCAGGGAGTACTTTTATAGAAGCAATATTTCTATGACTGTTGTAAAATTATTTGCACATGACCTAAACTAGAACTTCAAGAAAAAGAAAGGAAAAAAAAAGAGGCTAAAGAAAGATAAAGAAGACGAAACTTGACCTTTGGTTGCCCATCTCTCTGAATTTGGAATCTGTGGTTGGGACTTCACCATTATTCCGTCACCCTGGCAGCACCCTCACTCTCTATGCTGCCTCCACCATTGGTTTTTCCAGGAAAGGTTTCCTTGAATTTCACTTGGTGGGCCACCAGTTGGGATCCTATACATTAAAAGATATAAATCGAACGAAAATAAATAAATAGAAAAGATACTTACTAGAAACATTGTTATAAAATATCTTTTACATTCATTGTAAAAGGAACAATTTAAATATCTTAATTACTATATAAAAATGTAGGATTTCTATTAACTACATGCACAATATAAAACATTTTTCACGCTTGCAATCATAAAAAAAGAAAATTGATCATTTAATAAAATGAATACAATTGTCAAAGCTAAAACTCATTACTTCTAACTTACACAAAAACTTAAAGCATCAATCAATTTTGCTCGAGCCAAAACAATTCAACTTAACTCAAATATCAAAATCATGATCATCTCGGACTAACCAAATATATTGGACTTTTTGAACAAAATTTTTTATCTCACCAATTTTTTCTTTCGTACGACTCCACTTTTCAATGCTAACCAACTTTTGACTTTTTTTTTCACTTGCACGGTAATACTTTAAAATTCTATTATATTAGGTTAGAATACATGTGCGATTACTAATTTGATTTTCATTGTACTGATTAACAAATAAATCTTTTGTGCTGACTTAGTATTTCATAATATTACAAACATTAAAGTACTTGTTTCATGTGTATCGTTTCCATGTTCTACTTACAACTTCATTTCTTTATTGTTGCGTCCAAACAATATATGGTAGGTGAAGCTTTTATTTTTCCCTTGAAACCGGTTCCATGGGATATTATGCACCGTTGTTGGGGAAAGAGCGACAGAGCCGTTACTATAGCATTTCTCTGGGAGGTAGGAGATAACATACCATCGCAGAAGGGATTTTCTTCCCCCTAACTACGAACGAGCATTCCAGTGATAACAGGTATCAAACTCTTTGCCAAGCCTACAGGGACCATTAGGGGAGATCTTCCAAGTGCACACGGTGCATCTGCCCTTGGCGCACTTGGCGCACTTGGTGCATTGGCCATTGTGTCTCTCGATTGCACGTATATGTCAAGCCACTCAAATCGTTTGGGCCACGAAAAGCCGCAAAAGAAGAGGGTTCTGTCGATGAAGCTGGGTATGAAGGAGAATTGCCAGCTGTGCTTCACATGATGGGCTCCAGGTCGTCTCCTTCTATTTGCGGTGGACGATGAGAGTGGTTCCGGCCCCGGCAAACCGTTTTCGATCTCCACGTGCATCTTCTTCCAGATGCTTCTGACGCAGCTACTCACAAATAAGGAGCAAACAAGGAGGAGCGAGGCCAATTGCTTCGTCATTTGTGGTAGGAGTTGGCCCAATTATAAAATCTGGCACTCGGATTAAACATCGATTCTCAGTGATGAATGACCTCACTAACGGAATAGGGAAATAGGGGGAGAGAGAGAGAGAGAGTGTGAGAAGTAGAGCAACGAAAGCTGACCTCACAAGCGTATTCACCAGGAAAGTATCCCCGTCCGACGTTCCAGCGGTGGGCGACGATAAAACAGAAGACGCACTCGCTGCCCTGGTTTCTCCCCCTTCTTTTCTTCCCTCGAGCTCTCAAGCCCAAACGCCATTAGGAATGCTCTCTTAAATGTCTAGAGTTGGAGCCCCCTTCAACCGCATTCTAACTTTGGATGCCATTTTTGCACTTGTAGAGAGAACCTCTGCAAGTTTAAAAATGAGTAACTCCTAACTTGGCTTCCCAGAACGAGAACTCGGTAGAGATGGGATGGAGTGGACTCTACCGACAAATATTTTGGCAAAGTCAGGCAGACCATCATTTGCCGAAGTGGGTTTCCTTCCAATAACCCAAAAAGCTACGGTTCATATGGGTTGTCTTCAAATGATGTATTTAAAGAATCGCAGTCGTATCAAAAGTTTTCCTTTTAATTTCATAAATGATACAGTTTTAATTCATTTTCTTAGTCACATTCAGTAACGTCAAATAAGCTATCACATTTTTTCTTTTTTTTGGTGGGTTGGGTGTAACCCGTCCGAAGCCCAACTAATCCGTACTCGGGATTTAGGCAGCGAATATAAGTTATCGTGTTTCAAATGCAAAAACCCACGTGATCGTTTGAGAATATATGTACTATTCTATAGTTTGATAAGTTTTGTTAAACTACATGAATTACATGGTTTTCTTTTCTTATTCTTAGTTAAGATAGATACGGTTAAATTAAAATTATAGCATTTAAATGTATATTTATATGTGTATTCTTCTTGATATTCAATAAAACAATATTTGTCTATGATGAACGTGAGACGCATGGCGAAGTCCATCTGGTTTGCCAGTTGCCTAGCACGTGACGAGCATGGATGTGACGAAGGATTAAAGAAAATGTTTGTGCATTTGCCAATTGACTTTTATATATATATAGAAAAAGTTAGTTTCTATTGGCGGTACCTTCAGCAAAGGGAGTACGTGGCCGAGCGGTAGAAAATATCTTGAGCGCCACGTACTTTCTTCTTCTGTTTTTTTTTTATAGATTCACTTATAATTGATACTTATCACAAATTAAAGAAAAATTAAAACCCCAACCCTCTTTTCTATCTCATCTCAGCGAAGCAAATCGAGAAACCATTTTTTTTTTTTGGTCAGAATCGAGAAACCATTTGAATACTCAAAATTAATTACAGGAGGATGGAAGTGACAGAAAAAAGCCCATCAATTTCGAGCCGTTTTGCTTTAGAGCTGCTTTTGTTGGCTGAACTGCCACATCTGCTTAAGCCCTATCGTCTGGCTCGGAAATGTAGCCATTATTCCCGCTTGAGAGGGATAGGTTACCCAGGCTGCTTTCGGTTAAACAACATTTCCTTTCCCATTTGAAAGAGTAGAAACCGCTGCTGCTTAAACATCTACTTGATTTGAGACCCCTGTTTCACACAAGCCGATCTCCCAGATGCCCTATTAGGTGAACCCTCCTTACCATCTCTCTAATCTACTACAGAACCTAGTTCAAAAGCGTATCCTATTAGGTTAGGGAAAAAAATCTATCTCTAACTTTACCCAGGGGAAAGAGAGAGGTCTATTATAGGACAGTATGTAATCAAACTCCCATCTCAGCGAGAAGAGAAGAACTAGACAAAAGAAAAAAATGATGACACGTTTTTTTAATCCAAAAGATTTTTTTGGCCGAAATTTGTAAAGATTAAAAGCTTCTACATATTTATTATCTGATGACTAAACTCCATCCAAAACTACGTAATATCGTACTTCCTTCCCAATAAATGAATTTGCACATGGGTTGCTTTGTCTTCTTTTTTGGGTAATGTCACATGGGTTGCTTTACGAGTCTAAAACCTACGACATACAATTTGCAACTATAAAATAAATGAATTTATCAAAACTACAAACGAATATATTAGCATATATGCTTATAATTCCCTAAGAAGAGACCCTAAACTAAGGTTGAACGTTGTTGGAAATTCAATCCGAACCGATACTCGGTCTTTCAATTGAAAATTTGGTAGTAAATTAAAGCGGTAATCATATCGATTGGCATTTAGTATCTCACTGCTTTTTCAGTGATCGACTCATTTACAATTGATAGAATGCTGACTTTTCAGCATGTGGCAGCCGGAACTCGGTACACCATCCGGTTAGCATCGATACCTTTGCCGGCGGAGCCGTGACAATGGATGAGAGACTGCTTGAGGCTGACACAATCGCAGGGATGCTTACTGGAATATACGGACTCGTCGATGCCGGCGGCCTTCCAAAATCCAGGACCCAGTCGCTTTATATGGCCTTATGCTGTGTTTTTGTACTTCCACCCTCTGATGCAGAAGAAGCAGCCCTCTTTCTCTCCCATTTTGCTAACATCTGTTTAGTCACTTCTTGTGTCCTAATTAGGGTGAGCATTGGTCCAGGGTTAACCGTGGACCAACTCTGGATTGGCCCAACCCTATTAGTCTTGGTCCGGTTTCCAAAGAGACTGGAGGCTGCCCTGGTCGTAAATTCCTAAACCAGTATTTATGCGGGTTAGTCCTTGGCCCCTGAGTTCCGAGTCGGTCCAACCCCGACCAACCCTAACTATATATATATTACTTATAATTTTTTTATATAGATAAAATCTTAAAATAAATAACGTCAACAACATTAAACAGCTCTTTAGTGAGGAGTTCAAATAATTTTATATTGTTTTTTAATAACTTAGATTTTTAATATCTTTTACGACGTCAATAGTCATAATTTACAAAGGAGGTAAACGTTTTTGTGAGGAGTCCTCACAGCGTACAAAAATGCATAAACAACTCCTTATGAAATTATCCTCTAGTATTCATTATCTTCTATCTTATTTGTCATCTTAGTCTTCAATTTGCCAAAATTGAAAAAAACAACTTCTCCGCTTGCCACTCGACACTCGCCTTGCTCGCTTGGCTTGTTGCTCCCCACTCGACATTCAATGCTCATTTTGTTCGATGCTCACCCCACCGTTTGCCTTTCTTAGCTAACCTCGCTTGTCATCGAACGCATTGGGTCGGTACGGTTCTCGGTTTCCTTTTCAAGGAGTACAAAATTGAAATAAAAAATTATTTGTTGGTCCTGGGTTAACTCTAAAAACCGGACCGTACCCATTGGGTTAGTTCGGTCCTCAATCGCTTTTTATAGGAGTACAAAAAATGAAATAAAAAATGATCAGTTGGTCCCGAGTTAACTCTGGAACTGGACTGAACCCATTGGGTTGGTTCAATCTTCGACCCAAACTCAATAGGGTCGGTCCTCATTCCCAAAAATTGAGGACCAGACTGTATGAGTTGGTCCAAGGGTTAGGGGGCGGACCGGGCCAACTCGGACCATGCTCACCCCTAGTCCTAATCATGAGTCTAAGGAGGAGTTAAACATTGGTTAGAACTTTTTGGGGTTATTGAATTAGTTGAAAGGCCTGACTTAGGTTATTGATAATGGAAATCACCTGTCATAACACTAATGATATAGTAAACAATATTTACAAATTTTGGGGTTTAGTCGGATAATATGTAGAAGCTTAATCTTTCTAACAATGTAGTAGTGATATTATTATATATTCAAATAGTCCTAAAATTCCTGACCAAAAAAAAAAAAAAAGTAGTCCTAATTTGTACTATCTTTACTATTGTTACATATTAGGCTATACTAGTTTTGATCCGCTATACCTGTTTAGGCAATTAACGGTTATCCAGCTTTAAAATGGGGGCAATGAATTTTTATTTTTATTTTTTAAATTTCCTCCTTAACTTTCTTTTTTTTTTAATATTTTTCCCCCTCCTCTTCTTCTTTACTGGGTTCGTGAAATTATATCTATCTAAAATTTGGTATCTAACTCGAGGATGTTGCTAATTCAAAATTGAATTATAAACATCCCATCTTTAGGTTGGTAAATGTTGAGATACTAGAATACACAAATCAATCAAATAAATATTTGCCACCCCTTTGATAAAAAAAATTTCATCTTTTTCATCCACCGATGATATTTCCAAATTTCGAAAGAAGCACTTCATGAATTCTGAAAAAAATTATGTTTCCAAGAACACAAATATTTAGATGCTTTCGGCAATTCCAAAAATAAAAATAAAATATAAAAAGAGAACATGGGTAAATGTTCATGGCCGGTTCACTGTATAAGGTGTCGAAGTCTTGATTTTGGTCCGACCAATACCACAACATAATAAATACTATGAAGTTTGACATTAACCCAAGATTAGCTGTCCTTGCAAATTTACTCGGTTTTTTTAGCTAATGCCCAATTTCATGATGAGCGCTATAACACCTATATCAACACCTCGAAAGGGTTACCGGTACCGTTGTTGCGACTCTCCCTTTCATTTATACAAATAAGTTATATATTGTTTGATGTATTAGATCGATAAAATTCTACTTCTCGTTCTTGAGCTTACATGCTTTGTTTTCCAATCAAATCTTTGAACTTCATTTAATTATTTGTTTAAATAAGCCCTCGTACTTGTATAAATTTCTATTCTATTCAAGTTGCATAGCCCAACTAGAGCTGGCAATATGGGTCAAAAACCCATATTAGGACCCATTTTTAGTTAAATGGGTCATTTATGGGTCAAGTGAAAGTTAAATATAGGTAAAAAATGGGTCAAGTGAAGGTTAAATATATGTCGAAATAGGTCAAGTGAAAGTTAAATATGGGTCGAAATGGATTAGTGAATGTAAACCACAAAAAAAAAAAAAAAAAGTCTAAATGAGTTATAAGGTAACCCATTTTAAAGTTTAAACCCTTGGCTTTTTTAAAATTATAAAAATATTTTTTTAATAAAAATCGAAATTATAATTATTTTCATATTTCAATTTTTTTTTTTTCTTTTCTTCATTCCTTACCGGTGGCCGGCAAGGTGATAGCCGACCACCGGCCGGCGCAGATGATGCCTCGCCGGACGCGGCGAGCTCAAGCCTCGCCGGATCCGGTGAGTCTCAGCCTCGCTAGTCGTCGGCGAGGCCGGGCGGGGCTCGAGCTCGCCGGCGTCGGGCGAGGCCTCGGCCTCACCAACTGGGAGATCGGGCCTCACTTGACGCCGGTGAGCTCGAGCCTCGCCGGATCCGGTGCGTCTCGAGCCTTGCCGACGACCGACGAGGCTCGAGACTTGCTGGCTGGCGTCGAGCGAGGCTCAATCTCGCCGATTTGGCGAGATCGAGCCTCGCCCGACGCCAAGCAAGCTCGAGCCTCGCCAGATTCGACGAGGCTCGGCCTCACCGATGACTCGGCGAGGCTCGAGACTCGCCGAATCCGGCAAGGCTTGAGCTCGTCGGCGTCGGGTAGAGCCTCGGCCTTGTCGGATTAGCGAGATCGAGCCCCGCCCAATGCCGGCAAGCTCGATCTTGCCCGTGGTCGGTCACCGGCAGTCATCATGGGCGGCGCCCGCCGAAGGAGAAGAAAAAAAAAAAGAGAAAAAAAAAAAGAAAATAATTATTAAAAAATAAAAATTATAAAAATTATACTTTTAAAAATTATATATAAAAAAATTAAAAATTATATTTAAAAGTTAAAAATTATATTTAAAAATTAAAAATTCAATTTTAAAAAGAATTATAAAAATTTTCCATTAAATTTGTATCGCATAAAAATTGTTAAAAATTTTGTATTACATAAAAATGTTTTAACAATAAATAGGTTTTAGCAACACGGGTCGGATTGGGTATGGGTCGGATACGGGTCGGGTCGAGTATGGGTCACTAGATTTACATTACAAAAATATGGGTCAAAATAGGTTAAATGGGTCAAATATGGGTCGACCTATTTTCAACCCGACCCATACCCGACTCGACCCATCCATTTGCCACCTCTAAGCCCAACGGACCATGCTAGCATGGCATGTAAAAACTTTTGCACCATTGGTGAGTTTTTGTGGAGAATGAAATGGGCCAAAAGAAAGTTTATTCAATTCTAGAGGCGAAGCTTTTTTTTGCTAAGTCATATTTCAGCGTGGTTCAACAAGCAATTAAACTCAAATTGGGGAAAATTGTCCGAAAATTGTCCAAAAATTCCTAACCCTATTACGTTTTTTTGTTAATTCAGTCATAAACATTCCAATTTTACTAATTAATTTTACACATGTTTGTACTTTATTAATTGAATTCATCAGGTTAATTTTAATCGAAAATTGATGACAATGACGCCAATCGCCCTGCGTGGCATGATTACATTGATTAGTGCTGATGTAATTAATTTTTAATAATATTTGAATATGTTTTCAATCTTTTTATTTTCTTTATTTTTCTACTCTTTTTTTGTGCCAAAAGCAGCAACCCTACTTAGTCACAAAGGCCTCACCCTTGACCTACAAAACCGCAAAAGCTCTAGGCAAGGCCATCACGGCCTTGTAGGCTACGAGCAAGGCGGCCCTTGCCAGATCGAAGGCCCTTACCTTAAGGGACCGATTTATTAAACCAGCGCATGGAAAGCAATCCGATCTGGTTTGACTTCGCATGACTCCACCCCCAACCAAACCACACAGATGGTAATTCCAATTATCTCTATTTCTTGCGGCAAACGTTTTATTTTGTATTTTTGTTTTTTTGAATTTTGGGAATCATTATGGCCGAGGGAGATGATCTCATGCATAACCGAGGTGATTGGATTACAGATATTGCGATTCACCCCAAAACTGACACGTGTCATGATCACTACGTTCGAGTTCATTCCTTCTATGCTATAGGGTGTTATAAGTAGGGATGTGCAACAAAAATTGCCCGAATCGGGAGTCGCTCGGACCAAACCGGAGTTGCCGGTTCTGGGCGATTCCTAAAGAGGGTGGTCCAATTTTGGTTCCCACTTTTGGAACCGCTGGTTGGTTGGTCGATTCCCGATTCCAAGGTGAGAATCGGACCAACCGGATCAAACGGGTTAATTATATAAATATAACATATATTTTTAAATTTCTTAAAAGACAAACCTTAATTCCTCCTAATTTCTCCCATTTTTCATTTTATCTTTGGCTCAAAACAGCAATTTTACTGGTTCCACTAGACCGGACCGGACCGTTTGATAGGTCCAGGTTCGGTTCCAGGACCAGTTGGTCCAATTTCCGATCCCGCACGGGAACCGGTCCTTCCAGTCTAGTTCCCGGTTCCACCTTGAACTGGACCGGATTAGGAACCGATCAGTCCTAGTTGTAAGGTGCAAGAAGTAAATGTGAATTCTTATTTACCTTCATATGTCTTGACACTCATATTGATATGGTTTTCCGGTTTTGTATAAAAAATAAAAATGAAAACGAAACAAAAAAAGGACAGCTTCATAAAGGTCCTAAAATTTTTCAACATATCCTAAAATTTCGTTTCTTATATTTAAGTCTTAAAAATTATCATAATTGTACATTTTAGTGCTTCCTCTATTAGCTTCTTTAGCTTAGTGGACAGAAATCTATTTGACTATGTTTTATTCATTGCAACTTGAGGTTGAAAAGAATAATAAAATTTGTCAAGTGGCTTTTTTGTCTACTTGAAATTGATGGAGTTGATGGGGGACTTAGATGCGTCAAATTGCAAGTGTTAGAACTTAATATGACGGAATGAAAATTTTAGAACTCAAATTCCTTATGATGATAAGTTTTAGGGCTCATCTTGTAAATCATTCGAAAAAATGATCCTATTTAATCGTCTTTTTCATCTGACTTGCACGTGAGGAGAGGTATTAAGAAACTTAATGCGTTGATTCGAAGGATATTGCACTTCAATGTTAACTTTGACTTTAAATAATAATACAAAAATAATTTAATAGCAAGGTTAGCATGTCAACATACTAGTTAGCTCTTCACTTATCATGCACTCTAAAGGGGAGTGCACCCATATCGAAAAGAAGATAATGCTAATCAACGCACTTTCTTCATACTTGCCCTTGAAAAAGAGCGCTAGACAGTAGGCAATAAAAGTACAATTAAATATTGTGGTTTGCCTTCGTTCCGCTCATATATACACTAGTATCTACATCAACCAGCGGTTGATAGACCTCTACTCGATCGATTGAGTCTTGAAACGACCAGAAGATCAGTCATTGTCCTCTTCATCCACATTGCCGTCTCTACGTGTCTAGTCATCGTATGGTATTTCATGTACATGCTATCCTCTCTTTCCCTCTTGTCTCGATGATCCGCATCAGTAAAATTGTTCAAATAACTAAGCATTTTTGTCAATTAAATCTTTTAATTTTGTCAATTGAATTCTAAACCTTTTGATGATTTCTCAATTAAGTCCATTCAATTAATTGCCATAGACATTTTTTTTTTTTTTTTAAAATTGAGTTATTTTTTTCTCTTACTTCTCCTTTTTGTATTTTCTTTTCTCCTATTTTCCTTCCTTGTTTTCTTTTCTTCTTTATTTTTTCCCCACTATGGTCGGTCAAGACCACCAGCAAGGCCACCTCACCCACGGTCACAATGGCCTGATCCAATAGCTGGCTAGCACTGGCAACCCTTGCTGGCCACAATGGGAAAAAAAGAAAAGAAAAGATAAAAATTCAGAAAAAAATTCAAGAAATTCACAAAAAAAAATTTCTACATCAATGTTTCCCGTATCACGTAGGACGGCTATCATTTATGTCAGTGATTTATAGTCAAAATCGTAAAAGGTTTAGGACTCAACTAGAAAAATTTTAAAAAATTATAATTGAATTAATGAAATTATAATAAGTTTAGGATTATTTGGATAGTTTTTCCGACTGGCCTCTTACCGTTCAAAGTTCCTGGTCTTTTGGGTTGACCAGGAAAAGTTGTTAGTCTGCTGCAAATATTTTCTCCTGGTATGAGAGCATAATAGAGGTGGCCTTTGATCACCAACTTGAGATGATTGGCTTTGAATATTAAGCGAACTGTTAACAGTAGCAAGCTTCCGCGTGGGAGTCAGAAAAGCTTTACGTACAATGGAAGAGAAGCGGTTTTTGACAGTGATGTAGTAACCCAATGAAATGTGAGTACAAGATGACATTTTATTAATTGTGCATCCTTATCATAAAGTTAATCATTCTAAAAAAAGAAACCATTCATCGTAGATAGAAATTTCACTTTTTTTTCTCTAATGATGAGGTGTGCGTTTTATTATCGGTGTATATACCGAGACACTAGTTAAATTAGGCAAAGTCTCTCATATGACGTTTATAACTTGTGAAGAAACATAGGCAGTAATTTATATTGGGGGCACTTTCTTTATACGGCATATCCAATAAAATTACAATCAATAAGATAAAATATCGAGGTGACAATTTTTAC
The DNA here is from genome assembly GCA_014182395.1 of Eucalyptus sp. ANBG9806169. Classification (NCBI taxonomy): domain Eukaryota; kingdom Viridiplantae; phylum Streptophyta; class Magnoliopsida; order Myrtales; family Myrtaceae; genus Eucalyptus; species Eucalyptus sp. ANBG9806169. Next base: position 19,952,405 of record CM024575.1, read on the forward strand.
ACGTCACACTTCTGCTGTGCTTAAGTTACGTTTATACTATTACATAGACCTTTATGGGTATAATATGGCTATCGTACGAGTATGAAAATAATTTTGTCATGAAAATAATTTTGTTTAGTAAAGGAATATTTGGCAATTTGCAGAAGTTGTAACCAGGACATGACTATAAAAATCCTATTTGGCTTTTAGCATACGGCAATAAAAAGGATCTGTCCTGGTCATTCATAAGGGTCATTTTTATCACATAAACCAATATAGTCGTGTACTATTTAGTACATTTTGGTGAGAAAAATTCAATAATTTGAGATGTGACTATATTTAGCTCAAAAACTAAATTATAGCAACATTAAAAACTGGTATACAGTGCATGTGACTAAAGGCCTATTTGCCTTAGTGCAACTCAAAATTGGGATTGATTTTGTAAAGACCAATTAATTAGGTTTAACCGTATGGTATACTCCTTATACTCTTATACTCTGATATCCATCATTAACTAGTTGAGTATGATCAATGCGTACTAAAATGACATTGGTTATACTCTAATATTCATTAATTTTGGTCAGAAATTGATAAGGTGAACTCCATTCATATTATGTGATATGATCGGTGCCGACATAGAAATTTTTAAATAATATTCTAACAAAATTTTGAAATTTTTCAAAATAATTTTTTTTTTTTTTCTTTACCTTTTCTTTTTCCCTAGACTTAAGGCCCCGCAAGGGTAGCCGGCCAACCCTTGCCACGGCGCTCGCCCACACCACCAATTCCAAGTAGGGGTGAGAATCGGTCTAGGGTCAACCTTGGACCAACCTTGGACCGGCCCAACCCTGTCGGTCCTGGTCTAGTTCCTAAGGAGACCGGGTTGGTCCTTGGTCACGAGAGTTTAGGGTCGGTCCAACCCGGATCAACCCTGATTTTGTATATCTTATATATCTAATATATTATTTATAATTTTTTTATATAGAGAAAACCCTAAAATAAACGGCGTCAACAACATTAAATAGCTCTTTAGTGAGGAGTTCAAGTAATTTTACACTATTTTTTTTAATAACTTGATCTTTTAATATCTTTCACGGTGTCAACAACCATAATTTACAAAAAAAAGGAAAATATTTTTATAAGGAGTCCTCACGGCGTTCAAAAGGGCATAAATAGCTCCTCACGGTATTCTCCTCTAGTACTTGTTCTCTTTTGTCTTATTTGTCATCTTAGTCTTTAATTTGTCAAAATCAAAAGAAAAATCTTCTCCGCTCACCACTTGACACTCGCCTTACTTGCTTTAGGTCACTTGTGCCGCTCACCGCTCGATGCTCGACGCTCACCTCACTCGACACTCATCACTCGCCTCTCTTAGCTGACCTCACTCGTCATTGAACCCATAGGGTCAGTCCAATCCTCGCTTGCCTTTTCAAGGAGTACAAAAAATAAAAATAAAAATTATCAGTTGGTCTTGGGTTGATTCTGGAACCGGACCAAATCCATTGAATTGATTTGGTCCGGTCCTCGCTGCCTTTTCGAGAGAGTACAAAAAATGAAATAAATAAATTATCGGTTGGTCCGGATTGACCCTAGAACCGGATTGAACCCACGGGTCGGTTTGGTCCTCAATCCCAAGCTCAATAGGGTCGATCCTTGATCCCAAAAATTGAGGATTAGCATTGTGCGAGTTAATCGTAGGGTTAGGGGTGGGCCAGCCCAACCCCGACCATGCTCACCCCTAGTTCCGAGGGACACCATTGGCAAACTCCTTCAAGGCCTGGGACTTGGCATGATGAACTGACACCTTAGTGGTATGTTCAGGTTTAATAATGCTGGAACTTGGGCAAACCCACTTTAATGGAAATACTTAATATTAAATTAGCCAACTCCGCTTTAGATCCTCCCATTTAACTCAAAAAATTTAACAAAAGATTGCCAACACCCAACATATATTTGTAAAACTCATTGAGAGAAAATATCCTTTTTCTAACCTGTAAAAGATTATGATGATGATTATAATAAAGATTATCAATATTCATGTCCCACCTCGCCAAGGCCGCCCTCACCTAGGCAAGGGTGGGCCTCGCCCAAGCTAGATTCGACAAGGCCAGCTCGCCCAACCATTGCCGGTGACCACCGCCTGTTGGCCAACCATCGCCCAAAGGAAGAAGAAAAAAAGCAAGAGAGATAAAAAAAAAAAAAAAAAGAAAAGAAAAGAAAAACATCATTATAATAAAAAAATCAAAAAATTGTTAGAATATTATTTAAAATTTTACACTTCACAATGGCAGTGCCACATCAGCCCTCCAACATCCACGTCAATAAAATCCGACCAAAATTAGCCGAAAAGACTGAATTGACGTCAAGTCGAACCGTTTAAGATTAAATTGACACTAATTTAAAAGGTTTTGACTAAATTAACACCATTAAAAGGTTTATGATTGAATTGACACCAAGTCAAAAGGTTCATAACTAAATTGATATTATTAAAAAATTTATAATAAAATTGGCACAAATACAATAGGTTTAAGACTCTTCTAACACTTTTCCCTTGTCTGCATAGTTTTCCCAATCGATTTGACATCCAATGTTGGGCTTTGTATATGCTCTTTTGGGATACTTTTGCTTGGTTTTCTCAGTTGCTTGGACTCCAGTGCATCAATTTGTGGGTCTTTTTTGGTAAATTAATTTGTCACACCCCAAAACCATAAAAAAAAAATGAGAATGACATGATTGTCCTTCCATTCGAAGGACACAGCCTCTAACCTTCCAATTCCTACTTCTAAAAGTCCCTGTCAACATTGCTCTTGCTCTATTAATTGCTAAATGAGGAACCTGAAAAATTGGGAAAGAAAAAGATGAGCAACTATAGCTTAGTGAGTAGTACATATCTTCTACAAAAATCAAGCCTCTACATTATACATATAAAACTCAAAAACATGACTCAATTATGCTAGTCCAAAATATAACAACTTATAATAATAAAATGAGTTATATAATCCTTCAACCTTGCTATTTCAATAGCAGAATTTCATGTTCATCCATAATTCAAAACAAATATCGTTAGTTTAATTTAATAATCAAACTCGTTATATCCTTATCTCAATAGTTTATTCCATTTTCCAAACTCATATTACATCACATCTTAAGGCCCTAGAAGTGACTTCCACGAGATTCGTATTACCGTGTAACACTTAACCCTTGACCAACACATGTCAATGGTACAAGGCTCTAGAAGTGACTCCCATGAAATTACGTTATTATATTGCACTTAGTCCTTAACCAAAGTATATAAATAGTATAGGGCCCTAGAGGTGGTTTTGATAAAATTACGTTATCGTGTAGCACTTAGCCCTTGATTACAAGGCTTTAGAGTTGGCTCCCATAAAATTATGTTATTATGTAGCACTTAGCCCTTGAGTACAAGGCTCCAGAGATGGCTCTCACGAAATTATGTTATCGTGTAGTACTTAGTCTTTAACCGGTCCATATCACAATCGATTTCACAAACCATAACATTGTCTTTCACATATCAATTCTTTCCATCATACCAATTCAAAATCTGTATATAAATCGGTTTCACATATCGAATCAAATCACTTTTCATAAACCATACTCAAAGTCAACATAATTCTTTCACAAAAAGGTTTCCCAAACCCAAAATGTGTCATCTTTCCTAACTACATTCAGCAAACAACACACACACACACACACACACACACACACACACACATTTCACACACACACGCACATATTTCACAATACATTGCTCACACAATTTTGGAATTCATTTCATAAAACAGGATATTTTGGCACGTCTCTCTCATTAAATGCCTCTCAAATCATCAAAGAACCCATTCCATAAATCAGTTCCCAACTTTCATAACACCTTTATAACACATTCCTCAAATCATTCTCAAATGAATAAAGAGTAGTAAATGCCTGATCCAAAGTTATGCATCAAATATGCTATGATAGTACTTTTGCCTTTTAGCCACTTCACCATGTGCATATAATATACATCATATATTTCGAAAATAGTTAACAATATTAAAAGGAGAAACGATACTACTCACCTGCATATGCCCCCAAACAAATCAACAAGGCTTGCTTGAATCACTGAACTTGCAGTCCTATCATATAAGCGAGAAATAGTATTAAAATCAAGAAAATGCTATCTTAACTACAGCTCAGCTAAACTAAGCTTAAACGCTAACAAAATAACTCCACGCGATAGCAAATCGCATACCCAAAGCAATTATTCAAGTCGTTCGCAATGCGGAGCTTGAGCATGAAATTTGGTTATGTTAACTTGGCTGTCTTAAAATCAAGCCGAAAAATGACAAAATATGGGCTTGAAAACTGCTGGACTTGCATTGTTTATTGCACACGGGAAATTTTTAATTTTCTTTTTTTTTGGGCAAACTATAAGCTCAAATCACGATCCATAAAATCTCACGGCTCCACAGCACCATAAATTATCATTTCTATAAAAATACACGGCTCAACGATTCAAAAATGGGACTTCCTTGCTCAATTTTCCCAAAATTCCAAATTGGAGCCCTAAATCCAGAAAATACTTTGATTGAACGAACAAGGAGCTTAAGCTCTTATCGGGCATTACATTGCGGAGTCGATTTGATGAGGTCCCAAAGGCATGTGCATGAGACCTTTTGAGACCTTCTTTTTCCTCTTCCCTTTCTTCATCTTTTTCTTCTTCTTTTTCTTCTTTCCTCCCTTCTCTCGGCCTCTTAGAAGAACCAAAGCTTGCACTGTTCGCTTTTTCTTTTCTTTTGATGACCAAGTCTCCTTTCCCTTTTATTTTTCAACTCTTTGACCTTTGACTAGTCAAACCGCAGTATTACAAAATTCCTTTGGGAGCAGCTGCATTTCCTTCTCACTTCTCTAAATTTCTCATAATGCTGTTCCAGAAGTAAATCCTTGAGATTTTAAGTGTGAAATAAAGTTTTTTCGCTATGTCTAAATTATGAGAAAAGGAAAGAGACATGGTCTATCTAGTTTGAAGAAAATACAAAAAAGCTCAACTCTTTAGTTAGCAATTTAAACATATAATGTTGTTTTTGGTTTGCTGGGGGTTAAGTTTGGGTTTGGCTTTGACAGCTTTTAGCAAATTCAATGGCCAATATTAATTTCTGGGTCAAAAGCTGGAAAGGCCTAATTAATGTCGCTCAATTTGGAAAACAAAACCTTTACGTTGTAGGTAATCATGAACTATTCTCAGGAATGAGAACGTCTCGGTGTAACTTTGGCTTTATGTTAATTGCGTGTTTAAGATATGAGAGTTCAACTCTATGTTTTTTCTTTTTTTCTTTTTTTTTCCAAATTGAAAGCATGTGCATTTGTCTATTTTTTGTTATGCTCCTGTTTTGTGATACTATGCAAAAGCAGGGATTAGGTTGTCTAACTAATTTATCTTTCTTCAGTCATGTCTATTAGGCAAGTCATTTCTGGCCAATGCCACATGGCCTATGTTCATTTATGGGAGGCTTTGAAAACTTACTGTCTCATATGGCAAGTGGCTTGTCCACGATTGTCCTTTGAAGTTCTTAATCATCTTAAAATTTTATGTTTAGGAATGCTAGTTTACGTTTTACTGACTGAAAGAGTATAAAGGTTAACCATCTTTCAAGAAGTGTGCTATGAGAGAACAAACTTTAATGTGGAAAATAGGTGCAGATTGAGACCTACTTATCCATGTATACCTAAACCCTAAAACACAAAAATAAGCACATAAACCATACCTCGTGAATTTCAAGCTAGTGATCGATGCTCTCGTTGTCTTTTCTTTTGTGATGTGTTAATTTACTCATCTATTGGATGAAATTCAGTCACTAGTTTTAGGTGCAAAAGAGGAAGTTCGATGAGTTGGTTGAAGGCTACGGCATTAAGATTTTGGTTAAACCAAAGGCTCCAATGCATATTATTGGAACCAAGATGGACTTTGCAGATCATAACCCAAGTAAATGCTGGGCAATACATTGTTTCCCCTATCATGTACAGGAACAATTTCTTCTTCTTCTTCTTCTCCATAGTCCATATATGAACTAATCATCCAAACTTTAAGAGGCTCACCATAATATACAAGTTATATTCTAGCCTAGATTCAATGTTCTATGGCAAAAAGGAAATTAATTTAGCGGCAACTTAATTTGCACATTATGTCCATCAAAGTTGTTTTTAGTTGCTAGTCTTAACACTACTATATGTGTTTGATGGAAGAAACATTGAATAAATCTTGATCACTATGTGTCCAAATACTTGTGCAAAAAGTCTAACTGCATGTGTAGTCGGTTGATTGTTGATATCATAGTTCAGTTTTCAACAGAGACTTTTGGCTACACCTTCTGTCTGTGATGATCAAACTATATACGTTTGATGGAAGAAACATTGAATAAGTCTTGGTCAATATGTGTCCAAATACTTGTGCAAAAAGTCTAACTGCATGTGTAGTCGGTTGATTGTTGATATCATAGTTCAGCTTTCAACAGAGAATTTTGGGGAGAAGTACACTATCAGTGTTATAAGTTGTGTATGGCGTTCACTTTGGTACCAAAAATTTCCGTCGGATCATTTAAGTGCCAAATCGGAGAAAAAACGATCACTTTGGTGCCACCGGCGAAAGATTTCGGCCACTGGCGAAAGATTCCGGCCAAAATGATTACGTGGCTTTTTAAAAAAAAAAAAAATCGACAAGGCCTTAAACGACGTCGTTTTCGGTCCTCCTTAAGAAAGCGACATCGTTTTGCCGTCCTACATGGATGGCCTCACAAAAATGACGCCATTTAACTCAATTGGAGATTTTTTTTATTTTTTTATTCGGGGATTGAAATTAGGGTTTCGTCGCTTGGCCACCGCTGTCGCTGGGCCGCCGTCGCTCGCTCAGCCGCCATTGCTCGGCGCCGCTCGGATGCCCTTGGCGGCACACGAGGGAGCACCAGCCCTAGTCGCCGAAGCCTAGGTACCGGAAGACACAGCCGACACTCGTCGAGGAGATTGAAGATGAAGAGGGAGACATCAATGGCGGCGCACTCGTCGACGGCCTCCCGAGCACCGGCTAGATCACGGCCTTCGACTTGGCCGCCGAGTGATTGTCGTTGGGGTTGGGGTCGGGGTCGGGGTCGAGGTCGGGGTCGGAGTTGCGGCCACCGAGTGGCTATCGTTGGGGTCGAGGTCGGGGTCGGAGCCGCGGCCGCCGAGCGCGGGGGCCATCGAGATTTAGGGTTTGAATTGGGGGAGACACCAAACGGCGTCGTTTTGGTGTTAGGACGCTAAAATGACGTCGTCTGAAGGCCTAAGTGATCCAAGGAAACTCCGACGAGCCACATAAGTATAAGAAATTAATAAAAAAAGGCCTCGTTAGATTTCCGATAGATCATATTGGCGTTGGCACCAAAGTGAGCGCCGTACACAACTTATGGCACCAATAGTGTACTTCTCCCGAGAATTTTGGCTACACCTTCTGTCTGTGATGATGTATTTGTATCATATACGCCCCTGCATTTCGCCTCCCAACGTTGAGTAGCTTCTTTGCAGGTCTGAAGTCCTATCTTCATCAATCCAAATACTAAAGGGCAATGTGGTCGTGGTGAGAGTCCTTCATGACGACAACTAGTTCAGACCAAAGCATATCCTAGGACACGGAGAACAACTTTTGTCGCTGTCAATGGAAAATTGTTTAGCTAATCACTGTTTTGTCTTAATTATGGGGCGCGTGATCCCAAATGTGACAAAAATTTTCCTTGAAACTATCACATCCTATTCCAACGTGAGTAAATAAAAACAAATGGAAAAAGAAAATCAGCTCAAATTCTGTGACGTGTTTCTATAGGTCCCTCATCGCGCCACGGCTATCATTCATTCTCTCCCTCCATCGGAATTTCCACCATTAACATGGAAATCGAAGTCTCACCCAGCAATCAGAAAATTACACGTGGTGCTGCTGACAGTGAAAAAATCTATTGACTTTGGCCCCTGTTTGGATTACTTAAAAGGGATAATTCTAACATGTGCAATCTGTTAAAAAAAAAATCCTCTTCAATGTGTAATTATGGAAAAGCATATTCACATTACTAAAATATTTGAATATTACTTTGCATTGTCACATCATTTTATACTTAAGAAAATATCGTTTGTTTACCCAAAATATCCCTGCCAAAGTCAAGAATTTCCCATGCCTATCCAACCAAACCAGAGCATGAGTGAAACTGCCGTAGTTCAGTTTTTGAGCGATTATGACGCTAAGTTATTGGGGTTAGGACATTTCTCGTGTTGCTCCAAGCATGCTCAATTCGCCATGATAGCATACTGGAGTCGGGATCATTCCTAGGACATAATGGGTTCGGAGAGATTGAAGTCTTCCTCGTTCTAGCTCCATGTGGAATGTGCCATTCTTGAAAAGATGGTGTACAAAAACAAGAACTGGCATAGGCGTTGCTCCTATTTCCAGTATCTTTTGGAGGTTCCTTCTTCCTCGCGCCGTTTGACTTGTGTCATGACCTGTCCTCAAACTTGTTTTAATTAGTCAAAAAAGAAAAAGGAATCTGTAAAATGTCTTATCTAAAGGAGTGAGAGAGATACTAAAGTTAAGATGAATAGCCGATGAATGATTCTCGGATCTTAAGTGCTTTGTGGTGGTTCTATTTGTGCAACCTAAAAGGTTTAAACCAATGCACTCAAAGTCTCTTTTGACAAGCCAAAGATCAACTATTGTGCAATTTTTAAATGAATATGGTTGTTTCAGGTAAGAAGTAATTTGAGGCTTTTGCAGTCAGCTAAGCTGGAGGAGTTATTAGGTTCTTGCTTTCAAGTGATAACCGGAAAGAAGCCCAAATGGAAAGTTCATCTTTTAGAAAGGTACATTAGGCTTTCTCATAATGTTGTGGTCAGGGTTTCGCTAGTATAGATTGCTGTCATGTTTCCCATGTTTCTTGCGTATAATCTTTTAGCAATTTTCAGCGGTCCCTCATCTTTTTCTGCATTGGAGCTTGAAAGTCTGCCCACTCCTTCACATTTTCAAGCTTGAAGAAAATCCATCCGAGGTATTGTCTTCATCTCACTTCAAGTTCGTCTTTTTATTCTGGCATCCATCAAGTCGCAAATTTTATGCTCGCCCGTGTTCTCAAGTTTGGTTAATCACAGTGACACGTTGTGACTAGTCAGTTGCACGGTGTTCCTAATTCGAATACTTCGTTTCTGAATTATCTCATTTCTGTTTTACTTTGGTTCCCCCATTGACTATTGTTCTGTTAATACATAAACCAGGTGTGCCCTAGTATTGTGGTTCCTATTCCGTTACTTTGATTTTGGAAGGGTGAACTCTTTCGAGGATTGGATAGAGTGTGTCAAGCGCGAGGTTGGCTGGATATTGAGATTTTTAATGTTGGGAATTACGTGTTGGTCTTGCCTTGTACTTGGTGGCGCAGATGAGAAAGCAAGCCGAGTTTCTTATGAGAGGCGATGTCGAATTGATATGATGAGAACTAAATTGTTACACCTCTTTGTGAGATTGTAAATTGCAATTATTAGTACATGAACTATTACCTAAATTGGACCCTCGGATTTGGAGAGATTCTAATGTTATGAAAGATTTTGTGTCCATGAAAACAATTGTTCCTTTTCCGTTCCCACAACTGTGAAAAGAACATTACCTTTTGTCAAAAAGAAAATTTTCCTCAATGATCAAGAGTGTTAACCTTGGTGATTTCAGGTAGAGCATAAGGAAAATATCTTTGTATAAAAAATTGGGTGGGAAGGTCTAATATGCAATATAAGTATAAAAATCACATAAACCTTGATTTAGATGGGGAGATGAGGTTGAAAAAAGAGATTTGGCTTGGGTTGGCTACACCAGCTAATTGATGTGAAAACATATTCCTGAGAAAGTTAATTTTCTCTAAAATATTTCTTTCCTCTTCTTTCGGTTTCTTTTAATGTTAAGTCTCTGTATGGAAGGTCTACCAATGTTGGACAAGGATAAAGCCGCTTACATAAGAGGAGTCTTTTGATATTTGTGTTGAATCACAGAAGCATGGTTAGTCTGATTGTTTAAAAAGTTAGCACTTCTTTGAAACAAAAAAATCACTTTTTTTTCTTCTAAAATATCTTACTAAATATCCAAATGAGGGTTTTAATAAGGCATCGATTATGGTTTATACTATTACCTTTTGTTCTGAGTTATTGATATATAGGACTGAATAAGCTAAATGTGCAGGAATTCTTTGTGACCCTTGTTGACATCCAAATTTTTGTCAACACTTTAAAGCATCCATTTTTATTTTAGAAAAAGAAAAGGATAAAAAGATAAAAGCCAAAAAATGATGAAATTAAAAAAGAAAGAAAGAAAGAAAGAAATCGAGTCAAGTGGGCTGGTGTAGTCCTCTAGCCCATTCTTTAATCCCATAGCCAATCTTCTTTTTGTTTCTTTCATGGCCCATCTTTTGATACCCTTTTTCTAGACCATTTCTTTTACTTTTTTTAGCCCAGGAAGAAAGAGAACAAGGCCCGGCCCCCAGGAAATTGGGCTCGCTGGTTTTTGGTAGACAGAGAGAACATCTTGGTTGAGCGACGGTTGAAAGATTTCTGGTTCACTACAGTCGACCTCCTGCTTCATTGGAAAGTTTCATTGAAATTTTCTCCCCATACCTTAAAAAGTCCATATTCATGACTCTTTTAACCTCTACATTTAGAAAACTAATTGTTTGAGAGACAAGCCCTCCATGAGCAGCATCAAGTTGATCCCCAGTTGCAATCTCCACATGTCACGCTCCGAACCCTGAGCGCGTGCCCATCCCTCTCTGGTTAATAAAATTTGCGACTTCCTAGGACGAGTCGTCAACCCTTTTTATTTATTGCACATGCGGAAACGAATAATAAATCCCTTGACAATAACCATCTCGGGATAGAAAAGCAGGACAACAAATTCACAACCAAACATGCTTTTATAAACATACTGAGTCATATACAAAGTCTATAACCAAAAGACTTCAAAAGATCAGCTCTCAAAAAGAAAATATCCTAACTGACCTACTCCTCGGATCCCCTCAGTTTAGCCTTGGGTCCTCCGTTCTACGGCCCTGAAAATTGAGCCCACGACGGGGTGAGATATAAATCTAAGCGAGTTCATGCTCTAAACCCCGATTAGGAGGGTAATACGCTCAGAAGAGTCCTAACCACACAATTACGCAATCACAGAGACTTACATTGTCTCAGATCCACCCGGTAGGTCAGCATAGTTCATATACATTATGCATAAAAATCGCAACACACCATAATTGAAATGCCTCATCAACTCAATTAGTCACAGGGGTCTTAGATTATAAGGTCAAACCATTATGATACGTCTCATATCATGTCACACAGTTTTGTCTCATAATCCAGCGCATCTATTTCGCTCAACATGCGTTCCAATTGATAATTACGCTCTTTTAGGGTACGACCTACTTGAAGTTCGGCGGTTTACTGGCATAGCTAGGTATCGTCTCACCCTATTGAGCATGGCTACATTTCTCAAAGACGGCTTTCTCGAAGGAGTATAGGTCCAGACTCTATCGCGACCCAAATCCCATATAGGATAACGTCCAGCGTAAATGCTTAGGACGAATTCTCTTAACCAACACACGACCACTCAATCTTGGCCCAAGACACTATGCATGGCACTCAAATACCTTAAGTAAAATGGTGGACCTTGCCTATTTTCTTCGTATTAGAAATATACAGTAAAATAGTCGTGTGTGGGTACATGGTCAACTTGACTTAGAAAAAGTTATATATTTCAATTTAAAATTTCACTATTTTATATAGTATATAAAACCATTTTCGGTGTTAAAATCCAACACTCAGGATTTTCTGAATAAATATTGAAATTCACAAATTTTGGAATTAAACACTCAAAATTCCAATCAACACTCAATTTGCACAAATTAACACTCAATTGTATAAATTAACCACATTATTGCAATCAGCACGAAATTCCGGTCACCGGCTATCCCGGTCTAATTTCCGGAAAATATTTAATAATTAATTAATTACCAAAATTAATTAAATAATTGCAATTAATTACCATAAATACTAACCTAGGCCAAAATTGTTAAATTAACCGCCTAAACGGGTAGGGAAAATTCCTGAACCTATCTAGATAAATAACACATCCTATCTAGGCCTTAATTAATTTAATCTAACCACCTAACATGCATAATTAACTAATTAAATCACTAATCTAATCTAACTAACCACATAATCTCTAATTAACTTAAACTAAACACTATTTAAACGCCATTAGCCTACTAAGTAGAGTTTAGTGCATAAATTCATTGGTTTAAAGCGAAAACCGGTTCACCGCGACGACGGCGCGACGGCGGCCGAAACCTGAACTTTCGGCGGCGTCAACGGACACTTGGGTTGGGCCAAAAAGGCCTTGCAAGCCCACATCAACTGCTGGGCTTGGTCCTGGGCTTGGGCTTGCTTCGTGGGCTTCAAGTGGGCTGAACCAAAGGCTGAAGATGGGCTGGACTGGCGTGGCCTGGAGTTTCTGGACTTAAGATGGGCTGGCTGAGTGGAATTGCTGGCATGGGCTGAAGCTCACGGATTGGGCTGCTGCACTCAGTTTGGTGGGCTAGAAAAATTGCGGACTGGGCCGAGCCAGAGGAAGAGGGACAGTTAAGGGCGAGGATGGGCAAGCGACTTCGTGGGCTGCTAGGCTTAAATGCAAGTGGGTTGAACGGAGCGGGCTGACGTCAACGCCTGGAGAAGCGGACGAGGAAGCAGCGAAGTGGAGCAGAACTGGTGAAGCTTGACTTTGGTGGATGACCGCTCGTGGGCCGACTGCTGGCGCTGGATTGGAGTCCATTGCGGGACTTCGAGGGAGAGGGGAGTTGACCACGCAAATGAAAACATGGGAAATTGAAGCGAGGCGGCAGCGAGATGGAAAAGAAACGTGGCAAGGAAGAGGGAAAATGGACTGAACGTGAGAAGGAGGAGGCAGGGTCAACACCGATGGGGAGGGCTTCGTTGGTTGATCGAGGGACGTGTGGCAAGAAGAGAAGAATTTGGTGGAGAGCTTCGGTGGCAGATGAGATCTTCGGTAGAGAGGAAATTGAGGAAGGCTTGAAATGCGTGGACGTGAAATGAAAAGAAGAAGCAGCCGGTCTTTTGCTGAAGCAGGAATCGCACGAAGAAGAAAGTGGGCAGCTGGCGTTGGCGTGCAAGAGAAGATTGGGCAAAAGAAAGGGTAAAGTCAAACAAAATTATCTCCTCCATTGATTGCTAGTCCCCACCCTAATTCTTTCTTGATATTTAATCCATAATAACTCAAATTGATGCAAAAAATGCAACCCCCAAACCAAGTTCCGAATTTCAATACTTGAGCTTCAATTCTTCACCAAATTTCCCAAATTTGGTGTCCAATTTTGTTAAATGAAAGGCCCACTTAATTTCCACAATTTTCCTTTCACCTAGTAGCTCGGTTTGGAAGTTAAAAATCCCTTCAATTTAGCTCATCCGAATTTCCGTTCTTTTTCCGAATCGTCCAAAATGATTTTCCGTAAAAATCTCGAACTCTCCGAAAATTTTTCGGAGGATGAGTCGACATTCCTAAATTAAATCGTAACATGACAAAACTTTTAATTTCTAAAAAATTAGGTTCAAATTCACGGTTAATTTCAATTTAGCGTGATTTAAGCGTGGCCTAACTTACTGAGTAGCTTTTAGGAATTTTTAGTGCAATTGACTCATGATCGATTTTTCTCGAGTCACAATATACATCTTCGACCTATTGATGACTCTCGATTGTCGTGAAAATCTCGAGATTTCAAATACAGGCACATGGTACCCAAAATGATAGAAAAATTAGTCTAATGCCAATCGACGATAATTTTGTAATAAAGTGGAATCACCCACACTTTGATAATATATCTTAGTCGAATCGACCTATCTCTGATCTCTTATCGATTTTGACAGTGTTGTAATGACCCTTGCAGATTAGCATGGTCGAGTAGTCAATCCCTAGTCGAATTCTCAAGTCCATTGCGTTAAAATCCCCTAATTGCTTCTCTAGATAGTCTAGTTATCTCATGAGTGATCAACTCAAATAATAGTACTATTAGCGCGTCGATGAAAGGCTTGATTCATTCAATCGAAAATAAAATCTGAAAATTTAGGATGTCACACCACAGCCTCCAAAGGAAGATATGCTCGCATGTGTTACTGCACTGAAGGAACCTTTGCTGCCATGCCTGCCAGCAAGAGAGCTTCAAGCTATAGATTGCTCCCAGCATTTATTGGATAAATTCTTTTCAGATATTTTGAAGTTGACAAAACATTTTCCTCAGTCTAGTCTGAAGACTTGCAGACTCTACTGGCAAAGTCTGAAGATCAAAGTCTGACGCTAACAAGACTCAAGTTTCAAAGTCTACTCTCATGGACAGTTTTCAGACTGATAAGATAAAATATTCTATTATGATTCTATCTAATATGGTTTTTACTCCAACGGCTAGGGAATATCTTTCTCTTTGGATTCAGCACTACAAGATCTTATATTCGTATTCGAATAAATATAGATTGTCTAAGATTCGCAACTTATATTTGGAAGGTTCTACATATGGAAACCAAGATCCTGATTGTATGGGCGGACATGATTGATGGGCTATCAACACTTACCTTAAAGAGCTCGTCTCTCTAAATTGATTCTGTCCAACGAGTTGATTGGAAGAACTTCTTTGGAATGTGCTAACGGTAATGAAGGCATGGAGAAGTATATAAGAGAGACACTCAAGTTGTTGAAGGGTGCCGGATAGAAGAATTCCAAAGTTTGAATCTCCTTTGTTATTTTGTGATCTTATTCTTCGAGCATTATATGTAATCAAAAGAGAGATCATATTGTGGTGAGACCTTGAGGAAGTGTAGTAGAGCTTTTACACTGTGGACTCAAGAGCGTGAGACTGTAAACACTCTTTTTGATTCTTAGTGAAATCCAGCCATAAGGGCTGTCCGTGCGGGAGAGTGGACGTAGGCTTGGTTTAAGCCGAACCACTATAAATCTGGAGTCTTGATTCTCTATTCCTAATCTTTTTATCTTTCATTACTTTCATTTGCAGCGATTGTTGTTTTTATTGCATTAATCTCTTATTCAGATTAAATTGTTAAAATCGCTTTAGTTACCTATTCACCCCCCTCTATGTGCTAATTCTAGTCCTAACAGCATCCATCACATCAAAGTTTGTCATTGCTTAATCTCTTATCTAATCTTTTCCCTAGGATGGGGATTGCTTGGTGTGCTATCATCTTCTTTTTGCTACTTGAGATTGCTCCATTTGCATTGCCAAACCAGGACTTTTCATATTTTGGCTGTTGTTGTTGCTTGATGAAAAACGGTTTCATTTGTTTATGTCCTTATGTTGTTGTTCCCTCCTTTTGAAGCCTTCCATCAGTTAAATTGATAACTATGTTGTTCATCTGTAATTTCCCAAAATGTCAGTTTATTATTAGGTCATGAGTGCAGTTGCACTTGGTTCTTGTGAAAATTTTGATTGTGATAACATATCTAGTTATGACTTCATGAGTAGGATAAGGGTTAGTTTGTTATTGGTTAAGATTCTAGTTGATGGTTCTCCAAAAGTGCATCTCAGTTTGGCCTAAGAGGAATGTTTGCATTTAGAGTAGTTCAGCTAATGAAAACTACGTATAATCGGATAAGGAAGTCATTCTCCTTAATTTTTTAGAATTCCATATTTCAGTCAAATGACCAGCACAATACTCATGTCCACAGCTATGTATCCATCTGTAGTGGTGGATGGAGGCAGGTAAAAAGGGACATGGTAGTTTCTTTACCGCCATGCTAACATCAATTGCCCTAAGAGGATAGAATAAGAGATCACTTATCAATCATGCCCAGCGAGGGCTTGCACATGTGATATTCTGTAAACTTATGAAGTTTTATTTAGACATATAATGATGGAGCTAGTTATATGGATTCTAAACCAGAAGAGCATATGCTGTAGGCTTTCTCTTGCAATTGAACTCAAAAGCAGTTTTAGTAAGTTGCCCTTCTAGTGTTTCTAAACTATAGAATCATGTTTATAAGCCGCAAGTTTCCCTGTAGTTGTATGGTTTGAGACGATCTGTTGGAGGAACTTGACCTCTTATGGAGGACACTTGGGTCATTGCAAGTCTTAAGTGGAATGCACTGGGTAATATTAGCCGGTATGTAGGAAGTGTTGTTGTTTGCGTTGTGCGTGGAGGAAGCTAGAGGAATGAAAGATCCTTAATATCTAGTTGCAGGACAGCATTCTTGTGATGTTTTTTCACTGGATACAGAAGGGACAATGCACTCAACTTGTAACGGAGTGCTGGTTTGGTGCCACTAGGAGACCAAAAAGTGATCATGATATCTCTAGACTTTCTGACTTGTTATGTCTGACTTTTGCTTGTCCAATATCATGCTCATTGGATATGCCTTAGCGTGGTAAAGTACTCTAAGAGTTGTTTCGTTTGTTGACTTTCCCCACGTGAAGTAGGCTGAGAATGTCTCTGTTTGTGTAATTCTAACTGTTTAGATTTCATATTAGTAAAGTGCCATTTGTTATCAAAAAGAGAATAAGATATATGTAAGCATTCCAAATTTATCTCTCATTCATCACTAACCAAAGGTGTTCCACTAGCTATTTTTGAAAGAAATTGTAATCTTGGTTCCCTATCCCGGGGTGCAATTGCTTCACTTCCCCCTCCTCTACTCCTGCCCCCACCCCCAGCTCTTAGCTGGTTGATTGTTGCGAATGCCTGGTTACTGAGAAAGTGCTTCTTACTGTTTTAGTTGATGTTGAGAGGCATGCTAGAGATTTAAAAGAGGCTGCCAAAAAACTTCAATTTAACTTTATCAGTCTCCAGCGTGAGGATCATCCAACCGAGACTGAAAAGCTTATGAAGGTAATGCTAAGGAAATAGCTGGGAAAATAGTAAATGGTTTTTCTTCTATGTTTGAAGTTATTTGAAGGCATTTGCAAACCTAATTCCCCTACGGAAACAGGAGAAAGCTATGATGGAGGAAGAACTAAAAATAAAGACCGAGCTCATCAAGAAACAGGAGAGATTGATCCAAGGGTAGAGGAAGGATTTGAAGGACCAAATGGACAAAATCAACTGTGAAGTTGAGAAGGTAGAGACAATTTCCGGTGGACTTAGTCTTTACTCAACTTGTAGGTGGACAAAAGATGGGTTGCTTTTTGAGTTACTGGTTATCTCAACAATGAATAGAATTTTATTCTTTGCCTCATGAGTGCGCAATTTTTTCAACCACTATTCATCTTCTATTTTTTATTTTTTTTTTAAATTTAGTGGATCTTGTATAATTATATGCTCTTGCATCAGAATATTGCAAAATGGGACTCACCCTTCGCAGGACAATCTATGGGTTAACCAAGATCCTTGATGCCTTATTTTAGCGTTAGTTATTTTAATTGTCTGCTTTAAATATTATTTTCGCCTCATGGTGCGTCCATTCCTTTCGAATTAATGTCGTGAAGAAGTCGCTACTTGTTAGGGGTGTGCAAAATACCCGGGAACCGCCCGGACCGCCCGGAACCGGACCGGAACCGCCCGGAACTGGCGGTTCTTGAGGGAACCGGTCCGGTTCCTGGTTCCATGGGCGGATCCACCCGCCTGCCCACCCGGACCGGACCGGTTCCCTTTTAATATTAAAAAAAAAATTACTAAAACAAACCTAGGTCTCACCGTCTCATCTCACTTCTCTTCATCTTCTACTCTCCAATTTCTGCGGTTGCCTCTCTCTCTCTGTCTCTTCCTCGGTTCCTCTCACCATTTTGATTCCTCCTTGAGCATCAACACTGTCCACCCCCTCGCGCCGGTCGCCACCCGCCACAGCCTCTGCTTCACCCAATAGTGACCCGCGACGCCACAACTCGCCTCCGCGCCAACCACCACGCCAGCAGCCGCGAGCACCCTTCGCCCGCTCACCCATCACCGCGATTGCCTTCGCTTCTGCTTTCCATCCGAGCACCATCGTTGTTGCTTCTGCTCCGGGCCCCCTCTGCCAGCAATCCGATGCCAGCAGCCCCTACAGCCGCGAAAGATGCTGTGAAGCCGAGGAAGGATGTTCTAGTTCAAGTCGCGGACAAGTGCTTCTCTCTGGACTGGCTCGACGATTGACCGCATCTCTTATGAAAGCTTGCCACATCACTCAACATTCACTATTAAGCAACAAGTTCTGGTTAAGCTATTCTCGCATCTGTAACTTTCATATCTTTTACATGTTAATTTGGTCCTCCATGTCTCAAAGACTTATTAAATTTTGCGTTCTGTTCAATGTTATTTTGCGTCAAGATCGGTTCCATGGATCCACGAGAACCGGACCGGACCGGCGGTCCGGTTCCGGGTGGATCCATGCAACAAACGGGTGGATCCCGGTTCCAATTTTCGGAACCGATCCTTAGCGGGCGGTTCTGGTTCTAGGTCGGAAACCGCCCGCCCGGACCATGCACACCCCTACTACTTGTAACTCATTAGTAGGATGAGAGCCTCCTTTTTTTCCTGGGGTTTGGGTTTGGCAATATGTCAGAAGAAGGAAATTTCAGGTATATGAATGGGCGGACTTCTTTTAATTTCATGGGCAGTCATCACCCAAAAGAAAATGTCACGCCCCGAACCCCGAGACATGTGAACAATCCGCCATGGTCATGCAAATGCAACATTCCCAAGTAGTGTCACTGACCCCAATTATTTATTATGAGCATGCGGAACGTAATATATAACCCCTGACAAAAACTCACAGGATAAAAAAGCAGGAAATCAACTCATTCATAAACAAATATGCTTTCATAGATAAACAACATTCCAGAGTTTACATATATGCCAAAAATGGTTAGCTTACAAAAAGGGATCAGTCCACCAAAAAGAATGAACGGTCCTAATACTACTAGTTGGACCCGCTCTTCAATCCCACTTCAGAATGAACAGCCTTCGGAGACGATGGGTCCTCTAGCCTACCATTGGGAGGGTCAGTTATGCCCTCACCTAGAATGGCCTTCATCACAGCAGGTGGAATATCAAAACTATTAAGCGGACCAATCTTGAAACCATTGGCTCCAAAGCAGAACCACGCCCTATATCTATGAGGCACCTTGAAAAACAAAGCCTCCTAGACCCAGATCGTGGTCCTGACAAGCTCATAGATCCAATGACTATCAGGATCAGAACAACTGAATTTCTGCTTCATACTATGTCACGACCTCTTTTTTCCGTTCGGGGGAAAAGAAAGAATGGTTTAGGGGTATTTGCCTAAAGAAGCGGACCAACGGCCCTAGACTAGGCGCGGGCTCTCCCAAGCCCATACCTCGCGCGACGTTGGATTTTGTTTTTAGTTCTTAACAACCTATGTATTTCTAGGAGTCGCCACTAGCCTATTAGGGTCGGCTAGAAACCAATCAAGACACGGGAGTGTTGTCTCAATTCCTACGCAACCAGAGATTTCTAAGAACGGGGACTTGTTTACGCTAATGTTTCTATTAGCGCCCTTGCGGTACCATTAACTTGAAAGGTTATTCATCTAAATGGCCACACAATCTTGATTACCAATTATAATCCTTACAAAACCTCTAAGCGTCCATGCAAATGTTTTTGTAGGTTTTTTTTAATGTCTAGACTAATCCTAACATAATTTAGAAGAGAAATTTACACTCAAATTAATGAAAAGCGGTGCATAAGTAAACATCCAAGAAATTGAAATAACTTGAAAATAAATGCAGAAAATGAAAACCCGATACAAGTCGGGCAAATAATATTACATGGCCTTGTTATCACACCCCGGGACAGGACCCCGTGAGCAAAATGAGAATTTAAATATGCATGAAATTACCCTAGATGCATGAAATTACTCTAAATAATTTTAATCTAAGCAAAATAGATTATTTACAAAAATGGTTATAAAATACCAAAATATCATTTAATTAGGAAAAATGACTTTATAAAATTAGGAAAATCTCCTAGATGTCATTTTTGGCTTAATTTGATAACATCCAACATTTTTTGATATTTTTAAAATTTTCATATTTTTTTTTTTTTATTATTATTTTTTAAAAAATATTAATAATAATTCCTTAAACCGATCTATGCTAACATGGAGTAACACAGCACATGAATGTCACAATAACCGAGCTCAAATTGACCGTTTCAAGATCGAAACTTGATTTGCGCATTTCATCGAACACTTGGCGTGCATTAAATCACCCAAAAACAGCTTCGCGAGCCATGTTTGCGGCCTTCAATCTTCACCCATGAGCAATATTATGTGGAACTAAAGCATCAAGATTATACTACCACATGCAAGGAGCAAGATTAGATAGAAATCATAGCTTAAAACACAAAATAACTAAGCTAAAATCATCCTCAAATATGCGGGTTTGATCGATTTCACAAAACGGGTTTGAACCCAAGTCAAACAAACAAGGTTGCATGCCCATGTTCAATTTCAACTTAATTGGTGACCAAGATGATGATTTAAGGGTTCGGGCAAAATTTTGCAAAATTTGCGAATTGGTCCCTCAACTTTTGGAAATTGCATTTTAGCCCAAATTTGCCATTTTAATTCAATCGACCTCCCGGGCTTGGCTAGTCACATTTAGATCATTGGCCCCAACTTTTTTTTTTTTTTTTTTAATCTTTTTATATATTTAATTTAATTTAATTTTTTTAAGGAAAACCATATTCCATTTAAAAAACTATATTAAATGCCTAGATAATCTATATGCAAGAATTTAACTTGGAATATTTTTGTGGAAAAACAAGTGTTCCCATTTTTTGGAAATGATTTTTTTTTTTTTTTTGGGCAAAAATTTAAGTGTCAATTTTGTCCCTCTTTGGAATGAAGCTCAAAGAGATTTCTTTCAAAGATAAGGTGACACCTAATTTTTTTTTTTTTTTTTTTTTTTTTTTTTTTTTTTTTTTTTTTTGTTTGTTTTGTTTTTTTTTTAATAGTAAAATGAAAATGCAAGTAAGCTTAATGTAAAGAGCGTAGTTTAGGGATGTACCTATGAATACTTTTAAAAGGTGTGGTTTAAGGAAATACCCACGAACCTTGTGGTTTAAGGCAGTCCCACGAACCGTGTGGTTTAAGGCAGTCCCACTAACCGTGTGGTGTGGTTTAAGGTAGTCCCACTAACCTTGTGGTTTAAGGCAGTCCCACGAACCGTGTGGTTTAAGGCAGTCCCACTAACCGTGTGGTGTGGTTTAAGGCAATCCCACGAACCGTGTGGTTTAAGGCAGTCCGACTAACCTTGTGGTTTAAGATAGTCCCACGAACCGTGTGGTTTAAGGCAGTCCCACGAACCTTGTGGTTTAAGGCAATCCCACTAACCGTGTGGTTTAAGGCAGTCCCACTAACCGTGTGGTTTAAGGCAGTCCCACTAACCTTGTGGTTTAAGGCAGTCCCACTAACCGTGTGGTTTAAGGCAGTCCCACTAACCGTGTGGTTTAAGGCAGTCCCACTAACCTTGTGGTTTAAGGCGGTCTAACCGTGTGGTTTAAGGCGGTTCCACTAACCGTAAAGTGTATGGTTTGAGGATGACCAAGAACCTCTTGAAAATACATGGTTTAAGGCTGACCCATGAACCCTTTGGAATTGCATGGTTTAAGGATAACCAAGAACCTTTTGAAAATGCATGGTTTAAGGTTAACCCATGAACCCTTTGAAAATGCATGGTTTAAGGCTAACCCATGAACCCTTTGAAATTGCAAGGTTTAAGGATAACCAAGAACCTTTTGAAAATGCATGGTTTAAGGTTAACTCATGAACCCTTTGAAAATACATGGTTTAAGGCTAACCCATGAACCCTTTGAAATTGCAAGGTTTAAGGATAACCAAGAACCTTTTGAAAATGCATGGTTTAAGGCTAATCTATGAACCCTTTGAAATTGCAAGGTTTAAGGATAACCAAGAACCTTTTGAAAATGTATGGTTTAAGGCTGATCCATGAACCCTTTGAAATTGTGTGGTTTAAGGATAACCAATAACCTTTTGAAAATACATGGTTTAAGGCTAACTCATAAACCCTTTGAAATTGCAAGGTTTAAGGAATAACTAAGAACCTTTTGAAAATGCATGGTTTAAGGCTAACCCATGAACCTTTAGAATTGCAAGGTTTAAGGATAATCAAAAACCTTTTGAAAATGCATGGTTTAAGGCTAACCCATGAACCCTTTGAAATTGCAAGGTTTAAGGATAACCAAGAACCTTTTGAAAATGCATGGTTTAAGGCTAACCCATGAACCCTTTAGAATTGTGTGGTTTCACTTTGGAGGAACTGTCATTCAAGAATATTCGAAATGGATACTGCACATCAAACGGTATTCATTATAACAAGTATTCTAGTAGCGAAAGCATACTAGATGAGATCGATTTCAGCACATGTCATCATAAACAATATCAAAAGTGTATCGGTAATGAGAAGGCAATGATTGCATAAACAAATCAAACTAATCCCGACCACTTGACAAACTCACGCTTGTCATCATACTCGGATGATATCATTAATCGTCAAATTCTCTTGGGAGAAAAATCCTTGTTGAAATGACCTTGACTTATGAGAAAGGTCTATTAAGTATGTCGAGCGAGGACACCTAGTCAGAAAGGGCTTCTCGCATATTCTCAAGAAAATGGCTATTTGATCCCATCTATTCATGTGGGAAATAAAGGCGATCACTCAATCTCACTCTTCCAAAGTGTGCAAGGCTTTGAATCATTCGTAATAAGTACACATTGACCAATCTAAGAGGTCTTTTAGAAGGACCGTAGTGCAGGTTTGGTCATGGTTTTAGCAATGGATAAGCATCATTGGCTATGAAATGAATTAATCACTCGATCAACATCCTCGCCAGTTTACAAGTCAAGAAACCTTGAGATGAGATAAGACAACCTTACTCTCACTTCTTCGAGCAGCATCTTCTTTGGGAAGTCCTTATTTCCACTTTGAATCATCCCAATCTAAAGAGACTTCGGGAATAGGTTGTAATATTGGTTCGGGGAAAAGCTCAAAAGGCTTAGCACTTTTTCGAAGAGGGGTTTGAGAGTTGGTGATTATCATGGCATCATTACCATATCATCCCCTTTTTTTCTTTTAAAGCACTCAGCTTTTAAAATTCAAATTGTCTCGAAAGTCCTTTGACTAATCATCCTAACATAATGGCTTTTGCATTTGCAATGATTTTCTTTTCAATGCAGGCATTTTTTTTTTTTTGGCCATTTTTGCTTTCACAGAGATATTCCTCTTGATGCAATTGTTTTTCTTCCACACTCTCTCCCTTTTTTTTTTCGAGCATTGGCCTTGCTTTTACCAGGCACACTACTTTTTCATGCCCCTTAATTTTCACTTGACTTTTGTTCTTTTGAACTTTTTGAGCTCTTGGGACTCTCAAGATGCTTTTCAGATTCTCATGTAAGCATCACTTGCCTTGGCAAATCATATGCCTTGCCCCAAATGTGGGGAGATAATCACCACTCGGGTTTTAAAAATGAATAGTTAGGCTCAATATGGTTTAAGCAAAGGGTATCGGTGTTTGGGTAGAGAAAAGAATGCTCTTCTTCACCTTGGGATGCTTTGAGCTTCCATAAGAATTCACCTGAAGTTACCACAAAAAGATTTATGCAAGTGAGAGCAAAGAAACCTTTCTCATCTTTCCTCTCCAAATAATATCAACCCAAACCTCCATAATTGCCCCATTGTGGGGTGGTTCTTGACAGGGGTATTTTGTAAAAAATTATTCACATTAAAAGGCTCAAATGGGCTAACTATTGTCACATGTAGTGTGTATGATAGAGGAAGGAAATGCCTCTTATCATCTTGATCTATGTACCACTTGCGAATGAATTCATTGACCTTAAACGACATGGGTTTTCTTTTTCGCTCGAATCTCGAGTGCTTAAAGGACATGTTTGGAAATGGGTTGCCTTTCCTCATCCTAAGTGTTTCTCGCTTGGCATAAGCAACATCGCCTTTCATTTTGTTGAGATCATCTGAGTGGATTAATCTCCATAGAGAACTTTGATTCCAAATGAGTGATCCATCGAGTGGATGGACAATTTAAAGGTAAAAAGGATTTTTGCAAACCTTATGGAAAACTTGTTTCTTCAATTTCCATTTTTTGCGCTTGTTTCTAGAAAAACACTAAATGTTCTTTTTTTTTTTTTGCGATGGAAATTTTCCATTTATTTTCCATTTGATTTTGAGAAGAAGGGTACTTACACGTGCCTTAGTAGTCGAGGCGACCCTACAAAGAACAAAAGGGAATGTGTTAGTACATGAATCCTCGGGGATCGTAAAGCGGAGACGATACAACATTACCCTTGGTCAATTTCACCATTTGGCGGCAAACAGCAGCGTGAACCTATTGTTTTAAGACTTGAAGAGATTCTCAGGTCTTTGGTCTCATTAGTTCAAGCATTTTCCTCATTTTGCAAAAGTAAGAGATGCAAAAAGTTTTTTTTTTATTTTTATTTTATTTTTTTACATGGCAACCTTGTTGCCGTTTCCGAGATCGAGCCCCGGACCTCTCGGACCCGTTCATTCATTCCCTATACCACCAGGCCGAAGCGCCGGTAGTGTCCATGGGGCGCTTCCTTTTTTATTTAATTGAACTGGCTCTTGAACTCCACCAAGTTAGGTGAATTTGACATGTGTTACCTCCATATGCTTGCTTGGTCCATATAGATTATGCTTCAATCAATTTCTCGAGTTTGTTCCTCGAATAGCGACGCTTCCTGTCAAACAAGGGAACTACATAAAAAATGAAGTTAGAGGGGGCATTTTGGAAACGATACCGAATACCCTTCTCTTATATCTGACTTTAAATGTCTTGTGTTTCATCTTCATGTGCCTTTGCTCCTCAGGTGTTAACATTTCCTTGAAGATATGTGAGGGCATTGCTCCTTGTATGTTTTCCTCCATTTATTCCATCAAAATGGATGGTTGGGCCTTAGCATGCCTTCTTGGTATAAGGTGTTGCTTCGGTGGTCAATGTACACCTTTTCCTACAAGAGATGGGGCATGTTACTTATATTCCAAAATTGAATTGGACTAATTTAGGAACGATACTCCCTTTTTGTGCTGAATCAATTGACTTTGTTTCATCTTGCTTCACAGGTGAGAGTTACTCTACTTTGAGTGACCTGCCCCGTTTATCAACTGCAAGGAAAAAGAGATGTAATATGTTATTTTCATATTCGATATGATTCATTTTAGGAACGGTATACTCCCTTTTACGGCATATCTGATGACTATGTTCCATCCCGTTTTCTTGGCTATGGAGAGGGATTTGCTCTTGTGATTGACAGCAATTCACTTGGCAAATGTTTATTCCATTTGAATCTTTCCCCTTTTAGAAGTCGGATGACTTAGGCATTGCGTGCCCCCGATCCATTTTGTTGCCAACTGCCCCAATTAAAATTCCCTACACATGTGGGAACAATGTATTATTTCTACTCTTAGGTACATTAAGTTTAGGAACGAAGTACACCCTTTTTCAAAGTCGGGCAATTCAGCATCTCATTGTAGCTTTGTGGAAGAAGGCAAGACATTGTCCTTATGGTCAAATGCATGCCACACTAGGTTAGATAACTTGTCCATATGCAGCTCCATCATGTTGGATTGATGAATCTCTGTTTCATTTGAACCTTTCATGCTTTATTCAATTTCCTGCATACCCCTTTTAGGCTAGGTGATTTTTCGCCATTTTTGCCTTTTCTTTTAGAGATCGTATGATTCTGAACCAAGTTGTTCTCCCCATGTAATCTTGTTGCTTGCCAGTAATTTGCCTCACTAAAATCTGCACAAAGTACGAGGACAAATCATTCTTAAAATAAATCGAAGTTAACTTGAAACGATTACCACCTTTTATTTGAAGGCAACATTTGATGACCGATTCTTGTTTGTGTACATCTACATCTTGAAGTGTTGTCTTGCAGACCACCAATAATTATCTCCATATAGGATTGGATGCCAAGACACCATTGGCAGTGTAGGAATTGCAATTGCTTCTTGTTTGCAACCGATGAAATAGTTTGATGGCAAAGAATGTCTATAGATTTCTTTTTCCACAAAGAATGTCAAATTAATATAAGGTCGTCTAGGATGTGGAACTTCTGTGGAAGCCACTTTCGAAGCAATAAAGATTGCCGTTAGGCTGGTAGATTTGTGATCTTCGAGGCTTTGACGGTTCTTTTCACACTTAATCGCAATGTTTGAATTCATATGTCTATTAGGGACAGGCCCGCGCTTTTGTCTTTCCAAAGGAAGTAAATGTCAATCTTGAACAAAACCATCATTTTACCTGTTTGACAAAAATGGATGGTCGAGTTAGTGGTTGCATAAGAAATCCCTATTGGAACGATTACAACCTTACCCCTTGAAGCATCATCCCGTAGATCAACCTACAAAAGCGATTAAGTGAAGAGATAAAATATTTTGCAAGTTCTTGAAACTCTTTTTCAAACATGTTGAAGCTAAGGCATAAAAAGCCCAAATGGTCCGTTTAAAACACTTCAAGTGTTTTAAAGGATATGATTTTTACGAACTCTAACTTCATTATTAAAAAATGTGAGTTGTACGATTTACAAAAGCATTTGATTGGGTCCACAATCAAAACCCAAAACGCAAAACATGGTTCCTAATAGGAATAATGACGAGGACAAAGTACAAGAAGCTCTTTCATAGAGGAGCGTAATAAGCACAATTCTCATCCTAGCTTTAAAGTCCACTTTTGGCATGGTCAAGCAAGAGGAGTTCAAGGAATGGTTGTCACGCATGACCTGCGAAAGGAAAATAATGTCAGTACATGAATGAAAAATTGATCTTTCAATAAAGCCGCCTCTTACAATGAAATCAAGGCGACGATACATTCTTCGTAGTATCCACTTACGAGAATTTGGTATTTAGTCAAGATTTTATTAGTAAGAGGAGATTTCATTAAAATATCGATACACAGCTATCAATTGAATGCCCACTATGTTCCAAAAGTTTCATACACAAATGGGGCATTGATTTTGAAAGATTAATTTGCAATTTCACTCATGCAAAGGTGAGGTGATTTTTATTTTGAGAAATCAATACACAAAATGTGATTTGAATTTCAAAATGCGACCAAGAATTTTCTTGAAAATTTGATTTTAATTCTATGCCCCAAAATGTAATCTTGACTTGGAAGAATTTCTATACGAAATGTGACTTTGAGTTCATAATTGAAAATTTAAACAAAAACATATGTTCTAATCTAGGCCAGATCGGATGCATTTGAAATGTTTGTTTATCAAGAGTGAGTGCCAAGCCTATCTTTTCAAGGGCATTCCATTGATTTCCGTGAATCTCAAAAAATGAAAATTTTAATCCGAAGTGAGCAAGTAGATGGAGAAATCGTACTTACAGTGGGTGAAGAGACTCTTTTTTTTAATCACATAGACATGCGGATGTAAACTTGTGAGGTTTGACGCATAAAGGTGGAATTCTAAAGGCTTAAGGTCCCCATTTTGATTAGATCAAAAGAGTTTTCCCCACTCCGCACTTGCGTCGGACAGTTCTCTTTATCATTAATCATAATGAGCGGGACCAAAAGTGGATAACCATGGGTCATTCCCGCACGGGTTCCATCTTTTGGCACCTCCTATGGGCTTCCTGGTGCGATCGGGGTTTTAGATCGCGGGTTGTGTGTGTAAATGTGTAGTGCTAAGGCAAGTATAAAGCATGCACAACAATTGATATCCAAACAACGCTTCAATTTCATCCATATAGGCATACATTCCTACGCCTCCCTACAAAAGAAATGGGTTAACAAACACTCCACCCCTTATTACTCCAAACCTACAAAAACATTTAACACATTGTTAGCGGACTAACCTTGTTTTCCACGCGACTTTGACACGCGCTATCAAATGAAGACCATGTTAGTGAACAACCAATCAAGTTATTACGGCCTAAGTCCTCTAAGGTTTGCAACCAAGTCCCCAGCGGAGTCGCCAAGCTGTCACGACCTCTTTTTTCCGTTCGGGGGAAAAGAAAGAATGGTTTAGGGGTATTTGCCTAAAGAAGCGGACCAACGGCCCTAGACTAGGCGCGGGCTCTCCCAAGCCCATACCTCGCGCGACGTTGGATTTTGTTTTTTAGTTCTTAACAACCTATGTATTTCTAGGAGTCGCCACTAGCCTATTAGGGTCGGCTAGAAACCAATCAAGACACGGGAGTGTTGTCTCAATTCCTACGCAACCAGAGATTTCTAAGAACGGGGACTTGTTTACGCTAATGTTTCTATTAGCGCCCTTGCGGTACCATTAACTTGAAAGGTTATTCATCTAAATGGCCACACAATCTTGATTACCAATTATAATCCTTACAAAACCTCTAAGCGTCCATGCAAATGTTTTTGTAGGTTTTTTTTTTAATGTCTAGACTAATCCTAACATAATTTAGAAGAGAAATTTACACTCAAATTAATGAAAAGCGGTGCATAAGTAAACATCCAAGAAATTGAAATAACTTGAAAATAAATGCAGAAAATGAAAACCCGATACAAGTCGGGCAAATAATATTACATGGCCTTGTTATCACACCCCGGGACAGGACCCCGTGAGCAAAATGAGAATTTAAATATGCATGAAATTACCCTAGATGCATGAAATTACTCTAAATAATTTTAATCTAAGCAAAATAGATTATTTACAAAAATGGTTATAAAATACCAAAATATCATTTAATTAGGAAAAATGACTTTATAAAATTAGGAAAATCTCCTAGATGTCATTTTTGGCTTAATTTGATAACATCCAACATTTTTTGATATTTTTAAAATTTTCATATTTTTCTTTTTTTTTATTATTATTTTTTAAAAATATTAATAATAATTCCTTAAACCGATCTATGCTAACATGGAGTAACACAGCACATGAATGTCACAATAACCGAGCTCAAATTGACCGTTTCAAGATCGAAACTTGATTTGTGCATTTCATCGAACACTTGGCGTGCATTAAATCACCCAAAAACAGCTTCGCGGGCCATGTTTGCGGCCTTCAATCTTCACCCATGAGCAATATTATGTGGAACTAAAGCATCAAGATTATACTACCACATGCAAGGAGCAAGATTAGATAGAAATCATAGCTTAAAACACAAAATAACTAAGCTAAAATCATCCTCAAATATGCGGGTTTGATCTGATTTCACAAATCTGGGTTTGAACCCAAGTCAAACAAACAGGTTGCATGCCCATGTTCAATTTCAACTTAATTGGTGACCAAGATGATGATTTAAGGGTTCGGGCAAAATTTTGCAAAATTTGCGAATTGGTCCCTCAACTTTTGGAAATTGCATTTTAGCCCAAATTTGCCATTTTAATTCCAATCGACCTCCAGGCTTGGCTAGTCACATTTAGATCATTGGCCCCAACTTTTTTTTTTTTTTTTTTTATTTTTTTTTTATCTTTTTTATATATTTAATTTAATTTAATTTTTTTTAAGGAAAACCATATTCCATTTAAAAAACTATATTAAATGCCTAGATAATCTATATGCAAGAATTTAACTTGGAATATTTTTGTGGAAAAACAAGTGTTCCCATTTTTTGGAAATGATTTTTTTTTTGGGCAAAAATTTAAGTGTCAACACTATGCACGGGAAGACCATAACGCTCCGGGGGTTTTGCCATCTACAGTCCTGAAATTTTGACCCACAACGGGGTGAGAAATTGTCTCAGCAAGTTCAACCCCTTAAACCCCTATTAGAAAGAAAATACACCCAAGGGTGGCCTAGCCACATCACACAGAAGACTTACCTCGCCTTATTTCCTTCTTTTAGGTTAGTATAGCTCAAATCACTAAATCACAGGTAGTCATAAGAACTTAAACAATTGGAATGCAATCACTTTCATATCATCAATAACCACACTCGGCACACGTTCCAATTTTTGTTTATCATTACACATGAACATAGCCTACTCGCAGTTCGGCTATCTATTGGCATATAGCCAAGCATCGTCTCCTCACCTTGGAGCACCGCTTCGTCACTACGTTGACGGCGTTCCTGAAGAAGCATGGGCCGAGAATCTATTGCGACCCGCATCCGTTGTAAAGGGCATCCCATATAGGGGCAAGTCCGGCTCAACAGCCCAAGACGATATCCTCTTAATTATCACACAATAATTCATATTCGGCCAGAGACACTTTGCATTTCACTCAATGCTTCAAGAAATTATTCACGTGTGTGGGGACACGTTAATTTCGAACCAGAAAGCCAATATCTCACTTTTTCAAACCCCACTATTTAATATAATCCTTAAAATCCAATTTTGGTATCAAAAACGACACTTGGGATTTTTCGAATAAAATCCCTATTTTCACAATCAACATTCAATTTGCAATATCCACTCATCAAATTAACAATCTGAATACACAACATCGATTAGCGCAAAATTCTAGGAATTTAAGGTCCCGACAAATTTTTGAAATTTAATAAATAATTAATTTTATTCCGAAATTAATTAAATAATAATTTAATAATTTAAGTAATATATTTAAATTTTAATTTTTAAATAATTTCGAAATATTCTAATTAAGTCAAAATTCCTTCATTTAAGTCAAATCACCATTAAATCAATATAAACAACAATTTAGCCTTAATTAAACCTACTTTAACTTAATCATACTCTTAATCTAATTTACATTTAAATAAACTAAACTAACCACCTAAACTTAATTAACTTAAGCTAAGCACACCTAAAGCATAATTAACTCTCTAATCGAGGTTTAGTAAGCTAAACTCACCGGAATCGCTTTCCGATAAGTTTCCGGCGAAGAGGACGGGAGGCCGTCGACAAATCTCCTCTGGGCAACACCAAAGGAGGCCGGGGAAGAGCTCGGAAACGCTCCTTGAAGCCTCACGGGCTTGCTGGTCGGAGGCTACTGTTCACGGCCGAAACGAAGGCGCGCCGGCAGCTACTTGGACAGAGAAGGACCAACAGGAGCTCAGGCGGCTTGCACAGACCTCCGGCGAGCAGGATGGCGGCTTGAGGTGGCTCAGCGACGGCGGGTAGCTTGGGGCAACGAAGGACGACGATGGGACGTGCGGATGAAGAGAGAGGCGAGGCGGATGATAACGAGCGGACACGCGGCTGCGCGCGTGAACGACGACGACAACGATGGCACCGGCGGCGAACGGCAAGCGGCGAAGGAGGCAGACGAGGGGGCTGGCGTCGCGCAAGTCGGGGTGGTCGGACAGCACACTCTCTCTCTCTCCTTTCTCTCTCCCAAGTTCAAAATGAAGAAGATGATGTTGATGGGTGAGAGGGACAACCCCACTTTATGAGATCAAATCTCCAACCTCCACTTGTCAATTTCTTCTTCACTTGGCCCCAACCACCATGACATCAAGTGATGTTATCTTCCACTATCTCAATCCTCCACAACATCCTCCGATGCGTGCAATTTCTTTTTATGCCGTGTCACGAAATCTTGTACATTAATTTCTTCAATTTCATTCAATTCTCTTCCAATTGAGTCCAATTAAAGTCCATAAATTAATTCAATGTTCTTAATAAGATTTGTGGCATAACAAGACTTCCAATTTCTGAATTTGCTTTCAATTTCATGGTTAATTTCACTCTAGCATGATACTAGCGCGTCCTGATCTACCAGGTAGCTTTTTGAAATTTTCGTGCATTAGACCTGTGGTTGATCAATTCAAGCCACAATGTACATCTCTGACACATTGGCGACTCTCGGTTGTCGTGGTAATCTCAATGTTTCAAATACGGACATAAGGTACCCAAGCGACAGAATAGCCAGTCCAGTGCCGACCGACAAGAATAGTGTAATCTGGTGGAATCACCCACACTCGATCACATGCCTCTATTGAGTCGACCTATCTTCAGTCTCTAATCAATTTTTAACTATGTCGTAATGACCCTTGCAGATTAGCTCGGTCGAAAGGTTGCTTCCTAGTCAAATTATCGAGTCTGATGCATTCGAATTTTTTAACGGCTTCACCTGATAAACTAGTTTTCACATGAGTGGCTGACTCAAGAAAAAGAACTATATGTGCAAAGATGAAATGCCCATTTCAATTTACTAAAAATAGAATTGGAAAATCGGGATGTCACAGAAAAGATTAGGAAAAAAAAAAGGGAAAAAAAGAAAGAAAGAAAGAAAGAAAGAAAGAAGAACATCCTACGTCATAAGGTATATAAGATCCTAGCTTGATCAAAGTTGGCAATTTCTCAACGATAAGCACATGATTCAAGCAGATCCTGAATAACCATGTTTAGGTCTTGCCCTGAAGCTGGGAAATGATTCTCCACTTGGACAATTTTAGAATGTAAATTTTAATAGCTATTTATCTACTTGCAAATTTTAAGAAAACATGGAGAAACAAAGAATACTGCCAACAGGTCTTTTAGCTTCGCTCTTCTCCCAATGAACAAATGTTAGAGAAGATAGGCAATTTTACCCACCGGCTCCATCATCTTCTTCTTCTTTTTCTTTTTTTTTTTTTTTTTTTTTTTTTTTTTTTTTTTGTATATTTCTCTATTTTTTGCTGGGCCCTTTGGTCATGTGGGTGTCTTTATTACACGTTTAAGCTTTAAAGAAAGACTCCCTCTCATTAAATTGAACGCATCAAATGTCCAAAAAATATATTGGATTAATATAACTAATTAAATAAGATCGGATTAGAATGCCAGTTGCAAATAGATAAATACTTATTTTTCTAGCATTAAAAGTTATTAACGATGATGGTCAGTATTCATATAGCTAGTGATCAAGTGCCCCTGCTGAGTGGACATATTTTCTCCTATCACAGTCTACCATAGTATTCATATAGCTAGTGATCAGATTGAACTCTGAATGCTAATCTAGATTTGTCGTGGGACTTCACATAATTCGCGGCGAGAGATCGTGAGTGGTAGCCAAGAGAGAGATCGTGAGTACCTTTTGAAGACTGAAGATGGTGATGAAGCGGCGATGTTTGCAGCCTTTCTCGTGAGTGCAGTTTGACAATTTGATCTGACATCCACTCACAGTCAAGTTCAACAAAGCGAAGTTCTTCCCAGCCACAATACGAAGGAAAAGACAAAAAGGAGGCTACGGACTCTACACAAAAAGTCACGAGAAAGAAAGGCAACCGAGCCTTTCTCCGCGCCGCACCCACATCAAATCCAGGTATTCCCCGTCGGCAATTCATTATTCTGAGAGCACACAAGAGAAAGACAGAGAAAGGAGTGGAAGGCCACAGCAGAGTACTTCACAGCCAAACATCTCACGGCCTCCACATGATAAAGTGATCACTTTAATTTCAAAAACAGTCGGCCAAATCAAAATATGATTTTTACATGGCTAGACAGCAGTACTTTCAATGTGGGTCTAAGAAACTACTTGCATTTCATACTTACAAGAACTGAAATTCATGAGTAGCGTTTAATTTTATCCAATATTAATTATAAAAAATGCTGCTTAGATGGTTATATTGCAGTACTTTCAATGCGGGTCTAAGATACACTTGCATTTCCATACTTACAAGAACTGAAATTCATGAACAGCGTTTAACGTTATCCAAATGTTAATTATAAAAAAGGTTCCTTAGATGTTCTTTAAATGATAAAAGACCCCCCTTCATCGTCAGGTCTATGAACTATTCCAATAATCTCGTGACCACGTAAGATGCGGACCAAATTTCATATAAATGGAGTAAACATGTAGTTGTTTATATTATTGGTATGAAAATTCATATCAATGTCGTATGCCAAATGCTTGCACTATATGTTATTAACGACTCGCGGACCCCTGGAGTGCCATAACTTGGCAGAAATGGACACTTAAGTGCCATAACTTACGAAATGTACATTTAAGTGCTAAAATCATAGCAAAATGGATCACCTGAGTACCCATCCGGCCAAAGTCCGACCAAAACGCCGATGTGGCATTTTTCCGGTGAAGCGAGTGCAAAACGATGCCGTTTTGCACTTTGATGTGGCCAAATAATGCAAAAACAACGTCGTTTTGGGCTGACGTTATAAAAAATAATTAAATTTAGTTAAAATATTAAAAATAATAATTTTAAAATTAAATTTAGTTAAAATATTAAAAATTTAAAAAAATTTAAAAAAATTTAAAAAAATAAAAGAAAAGAAAAGTGGGGCGGTGGCCGCCGCCTCCTCGCCATCGCCGGGAAGGGTCGGCGACGGAGGGGGTAGGGTCGGTCGGGGTCGCCGGGCCCCGGCAGCCCTTGACCCCGGTGAGTGGCGGCCCTTGGCCCGGCCGGGCAAGGGCGTCGACCCTCGCCGGATATGGGCAAGGGCCACAACCCTTGCCCAGATTTGTGGTGAGTGGCGAGGGGTCACGGCCCTCCCTCGGCGGGCGGCGGCCATTGGCCTAGCCGGGTGAGGGTCGCCATCCCTCGCCGGATCCGGGCGAGGGTCGCGACCCTCGCCCGCATTTGTGGCAAGTGGCGAGGGCCGTGGCCCTCGCCCAGATCCGGCGAGGGTTGGCGGCCCTCGCCCGGTCGGGCCAACGGTCGCCGCTCGGGGGTCGCCCGGTGAGCGTTGGCCCTTGGCCCGGCCGGGCGAGGGCCGCCATCCTCGCCGGATGGGGCGAGGGCCGCAACCCTCCCCGATCCTGGGGGCGAGGGCTCGCGATCCCTTTCCGCCGGTTGGCCGGGGTCGCTGGCCCCTAGCTAGAGCCCGGCGACCTCGGCGACCCTCCCCCTCCGTCGCCAGCCCTTCCCGACGATGGCGGGGAGGCGGCCACCGCCCCCTCTTTTTTTTTTTTTTTTTTTTTTTTAATTTTTTTTAATTTTTTAATTTTTTAATTATTATTTTTTAATATTTTAACTAAATTTAATTTAATTAATTTTTATATTATTTTTTTACCAAGTTAGCCCAAAACGACGCCGTTTTTACATTATTTGGTCACGTCGTGTGCAAAACAACGCCGTTTTGCACTTGCTTCGCGAAAAATGCCACGTCGGCATTTTGGCTGGACTTTGGCCAGAGTGGCACTTAAGTGATCCGTTTTTCTTCGAATGTGGCACTTAAGTGTACTTTTCGTAAGTTATGACATTTAAGTGTCTCTTTATGTTAAGTTATGGCACTTGAAAGTTTTTTTTGCATGTTATTAACTATTAAGCAAATCCCATATAGGTCCATCAAACATTATGACATACTTTGTAAGCATCTAATTCTAATAACCAGAACTTCAAAAGTGAAAAGAAAATTCAAAAGTTTAAAACTTACCGCATTGACAAAAGAGAACTCTTCATCGAGAAAGCACACGGATTTGGGACCTCCAATTCTTTCTTCCTATTCTTTGATCTTTTTAAGGCGGTTTGGACTTTTTGATCCCCTAGATAAGTGCAACACCACCATTGGTTTTGTGGCTCTACGCAAATCCACATGTTGGTCTCTCAAAATTATTGGTGGTTAGGTACTTGGTTTTACGGGTGTGCAAAGGAACTAGGAATTGCCCGAATCGCCTGAAACTGGACTAGACCGCTCAAGAACCGGAGGTTCCTAAGGGAACCAGTCCAGTTCTCGGTTCCAACTTATTGGAATCGGTGGATATCGGTTTGGTTCCCAATTCCATGTGTGAAACCATTCACCTGGACTGAACCGATGTGAGAGAGAGAGAGAGAGAGAGAGAGAGAGAGAGAGAGAGAGAGAGAGAGAGAGAGATATATATATATAAGGAAAAATTCTAAATTCCTAGACTACTTGCTAGTTTTTATGTTAGATAACTATATAAAAAAAGGAAAAATTCTAAATTCCTAGACTACTTGCTAGTTTTTATGTTAGATAACTATATAAAAAAAAGGAAAAATTCTAAATTCCTAGACTACTTGCTAGTTTTTATGTTAGATAACTATTTGCTTTTGCCTACTCATAATAGGTTTGGTGAGTATGCTGTCCTACTTGCACACTTCCTAACATACTAATATTATTGGTTCATTGGCTTTAACTAGGTGTGTATTTGATAAAGTGTGTCTTTGATGAAGTGATTTCGTTGTGTAATTCTTTGTAAGCAAAACTTGGTGGGACTCGCTTTATGGACCCACTTTGGAACTGGACCAGAATAGTGGTATGGTTTTTAGATGAATCCATGGAATCAATGGAGATTCTCGGTTTTAATTTTTTGGAACTAGTCCTTAGTGGGTAGTTCCCTGATCTAAGGTGAGAACCTTCCACCCGGACGATGCTCATCCCTATTTGGTTTACTAGATTGGACCTTGATAAGTAATTTCCCTCCAAGTTTCCTACGTTCACGAAATATATGCTCAATAGACTATATGGCGAATCAAATAAGTCCCTCATACTAGACATCTTTTCTTCTTTGAGCTCTAATATAAAATACAATTTAACATTGATGAACCTTTGATTTATAGAAACCCTATTTCATAATTTGGACGTCAGTGTAATTAATAGTTAGCATGCAACAGGATATAATCGTAAAATGAACACATATGTTGCAGTATTCATGTTCTTTGTCATTTGAAAGCGAAAGTAATTTAGGTTATGGAAGATAATAATTAATAGAGGAAAGAGTAAATGGTATGGCTTTACTGTCCATGACAGATGCACCATGTCCGGTCTTTACGGCTTACGCAATTAATGGACGAGTCTAGACAAGGGTTCCGTTTCGGATTTCTTAATTCCCGCTAGGATTCAGTCAACATATTAAGCATACATTTTAATAAGAAAAACAAAATTATATATATATATATATATATATATATATATATATATATATATATATATCTAGAAGTACTAAAAACTTGTTACGAATATATAATTGAATCTTAAAACTTGCAAAAAGTATAATCAAGTCATAAAACTTGTCAAATTGATTCAATCGAGTCATTTCATTAACTTTGTCCAATTTAGCTAACAGAAAATCTTGACATGACTTTTTTTTTAATATTATCTTTCTCCCACGTGGCTAAAATCATTAATACAAGTAGGGCTACAGGGCCTTGCTATTGCCGCCGCCTTCCCCCACCATCATCAAGAGGAGTTGACGAGGGTGGGGGTGACTCGACGAGGGCCGCCAAGCCCCAGCCAAGGGCCTGGCATTGCTAACAATAGGCAAGGGTCATCAACCCTTGCGTAGACTTGGGTGAGGCCGCCATTGGCGGGGATTGGTTGCCAGTGGCAGCCCTTGGCTAGGGTTTGTCGAGGGCTAGTGACCTTTGCTCAATTTGGGCAAGTGTTTTTTTTTTTTTTGGGGGGGGAGAGGTAGGAGGGGGCCTCGGGGTGCGACCCTCTCCTACTATCGGCAAGGGTTGTCGGGCCTAACCGGCCCTTAGCCGGGGCTCGGTGACCCCACCGAATCACCCCCACCATCGTCAGCCCCTCCCGATGATGGCGGGGTGGTGGCAGGGGCAAGGGCTTGCAGCCCTCCCACTTACTTCTCTTTCTTTCTTTTTTTCCTTTTAAATTAAGCTCATTTTTAAATTTAAATTTAAATTAAATTTGTATAAAAATAATTTTTTCAAAAGCTACATCATCACCACTTCCGCATTTATCCATTAACCAAATTGAACAAAATTAATGGAAAGATTCGATTGAATAAATTTGACAAGTTTTAGTATTTGTAGTGAACATATTCCAAATAAAAAAATGCCAAATATAATAAACAAATGAAAAGAAGAAGAAGAATGAGAGTCCAATTCGGTTAAGTGAGCCCAAGACAAGCTCATCATGTGAGCCCACAATGCACAGCCCATTAGCCCGAGTCAGTCCATCAGTCAATTCCCTTAAGCCCATCGGATTTGAATTCAGCAGCTCCACCCATTAATCTCAGTGGAGGCCCATTTGAAACTCGTGACACTCTAAGCCCATTTTTCTTTTCACGACATTAGCCTTTACTAGTAAAAAGAAAAGACGAAGAAAAGAGCACTCGGCCCAGTTCAAAAAGAGGAAGAGGTGAGCGTAGCAGAACAGAAACAGAGGAGCGTAACAGAATTGGTCACATAGGTATAAATCTTTTTTTTTTAAATGAATGTATGCTTAAACACTTATATATTGTGAAATTTTCAGGTACTATGGATTAAGAAAATGTTAAAGTGTGTCATCTACAAGATTTAAATTATAAAATATGTACATATAAACAGACTATAATTTTTTGAAGGCAGTAAAAAAAAAAAACACAACACCTTTTGAATAGTCAATTATATAGCCAGCCAAATCAGTATATGAATGAGATTTTTACATGCTTAAATAGCCATACTTTCAATGCTGGTCTAAGATATTACTTGCATTTTTTTTTTTTTTGATACCCAGGATCCGTTAGGCCTGACTCGCTTACGCTTGCCAACCCATGGCCCGTAGACTGCGCAGTGCACCCCGGACCAAGCGTCAATATCTGGGGAGAGCTAGCACATGACCCCACCATCATGGCCCCTCACTTAAAATGCGTTAATAGCTGCGAGTTTCGATCCTAGGACCTCTACGATGAAGTACCCAAAGCTGAACCAACTCAGCTGTCCACCAATGGGTAGATATTACTTACATTTTCATACTTACAAAAACTGATATTCCTGAGGAGCGATGCAATTAGAGTAAATTTTTTCCCAAATTCTCGGACTTTGAAAACAAGCTTTGATTTCACAGCAAAACAGAGATACAGAGAAAAAAAGCAAAATAAAGAAAAGATAAAATTTTGAGTAATAGTGAATGTGTTGTCCACGACTATACATACCTGTGCAGTTGATTAGAAGATTATCCTCTTATTCTTTTTCTTTTTTTTGGGTCTTTTCTATTTCTAGTAAAGTTAGTCATCTTGATTAGGATTGAGTAGTTCTAGGTTCCACATAAGTTCCACTTGGAATGTAGAACCTACCAATTGAAATAGGTTTTCTTATTTTTTAGAGCTAGAACCTACCCTATGTACTCTAGAATTTGAAACTTATCTTGTCACATGTTCTAAAATTGATTAAACAAGACGAAAAAAATTATCGATCGGTCCCGGGTTGACCTTGGAACCGGACCGAACCCATTGGGTCGATCTGGTCCTTGGTCCCAGGATTTTCTCCTTCCGGTCGATAATAAGGGCGATTTCGTCATCCGAAACAGTTCTACCCTTTTGACCTAGTCGATGTATAA
Source organism: Eucalyptus sp. ANBG9806169 (assembly GCA_014182395.1). Classification (NCBI taxonomy): domain Eukaryota; kingdom Viridiplantae; phylum Streptophyta; class Magnoliopsida; order Myrtales; family Myrtaceae; genus Eucalyptus; species Eucalyptus sp. ANBG9806169. Next base: position 19,991,530 of record CM024575.1, read on the forward strand.
TAAGTCTGTTTCTTAACACTTCTTTGACAGAATCGAGATCAGGTTCCGGAGAGATATCCTCGACCGGAAAGGGGTTTTGATCGGGAACCAGCGGCGGGGCCTCTCGCGAGGGCAGTGGATTTGGAACCTGCGGTAACGCCTCTTGTGCAGCGTTCAAAAAAGGCGCAACGGCCTCCAATAATTCATCAAACATGAGCTTTTCCAGTATCGACATTATCTACGATGACTCTTGTGATCCGATCAGGCATAGTTGGCATTCCCGACAGTGGATAAGCGATCTTTGGTTGAATCCCTAGGTTCGGTTCTTGTTGGGTGGATGCAGGTGGGTGTGCGGCATTATATTATTAATTGAACAATTGCAATAAATTTAAATATTTAATGATCACCACTTGCTGCTTCAATTTACTGATCATGACTTATATTTAGACACGCAAAAGATATGAACATTAATAAAATAAAAGTCTCAATCATAAAATGAAAGCTTGGATTAGTACCTCCTATCGAACGGTATAGAATATCGAAGGATTGTGTGAAAACATGAGCCAAGAAAACTATTAAAAATTGTTTTAGATTTTAGGTTGTAGGTTATAGGTTCTAAGCTCTAGGTTTCTCCAATTAAGAACTTTGAACCTACTAGTCGAAACAAGTTCCTCATTTTTTGGAATCTAGAACTTATCCATCATACATTACAACTTGGAACTTATATGTTCCTACCGGTTTGGTTCTCAAATTTCGCGTTCTATTATGAAACCATGCTTACCCCTAATCTTGATGCAACAATTCGACTCTTCCTTTGAGCTGGATCTTACATACTGTTGACACCTAAAAATTGATTAGGCTTTAAATTTATTTTATTTTGTCCTCTTTTTCAGATAATAAATAATAATAATAATAAAAAAGAAAGCAACCAAAGGGGCTAGGCCTATGAGCCCAGCCCCTCCTTCTCTCTCATATGGGCCTCCACGGCCCGCACAACAAAGCTCGGCCACCCCTTTTTTTGGTCTTCTTCCTCCTTGCCTCTTTGCCGGTCGCTGCAGCACACGCGCAAAGGGCTCGACGTTGGAAGGAGAGGCGAACAGCGATGCATGCTGGCAATGGATGGGATGCCTTCAAAGTGAGCAAGTGGGCTGTTGAAGTGACACCAGTCTGGCTGCACCAAGGCCGGTTGACGCGCGGAGGACCGGCAGCCAAACCTCCCCGTCGATCGGACTCCCTCGCCTATAAATAGACCGGCACGACCTCCATTGAAAGGGGACCGAGACAGAGAGACAGACGGAGAGATCGAAAGCTTGCGAGCGCCGGAAGCTTCCCTTGAGAGACTTCGAGGGAGGCCCGAACGCCCACAAGCCTAGATCTGAGGGAGAGAGAAGAAGCTAAGGCCGCAGAAGGTCGAAGCCGAAGAGAAGACATTCTGGAGGGCCAGATCTGAGAAGCTGAGGATCCACCGTAGTGGCCAAAGTCGCGACCGTCGCTGCCTCGTCGCATCTTTTGCTCTCGGCAGTTGCCTCCACCGCCAATGACGCCGTCCCCAAGACAAATATCTGCTATCCATGGCCGTCATAGCAGCTGACGTCGTCCCTCCATCGTTCGTCACCGCACCGCACTGCACCTTCCTTGTAGACAGGTAACGACGGGTCTTGCTCACGCCGTCACCGTTAAAACCCTAGCCATCGTCCGTGCCGCCGCTACTGAGTCACCGCTGGGTGACATCATAGCTTCCCCCCTCTCTGCGCCGCAAACTATTGAGTTTTAGGGTTCCCGCGAAGCCAGGTTGTCGGGTCAGGTGGGATTTCGCCAGGACCGGGTTGTTGGGTTGGGCTGGGTCACGTGTGGAATGAACTGGCGCAGACCAAAGAGAAGTGGGCCTATTTTGTTTTGTTGGGTTAAAGAAATCCCGGACCGGGCTTGTGCTCGTGGCCCAAGTTGGACCTAACCCAGGATCCGACCCGGGTTGCATTTTAATATTTTAATATAATATAGTATTTTTAAAATAAAAAATAAAAATTTATATTTTAGAAAATCAAAAAGACTCATATTTCCTCAAAAAAGCCAAAAAATTTAGAAAAAGCCAAAAATGTTGTAAAATATTGCATTGCAAATATATAATAGAGAAGAGAAAGCAAGTGAACACTAGAGATAGTAGAGAAAGCCGAGAGAAGAGAGTTTTATTTTTAGTGCATCACTGTATTTTACTGTGTTGTGATTGTTCTTCTATTGTACATCAAAACTAAACTCCTATTTATAGGAGAACAAGAATGTACTTATCATTAATATCAATGTATCGAATGATACATGCACTAGATAGGGAGATGAACGTTCATTTGTATAGGGAGATGTATTTAGAATGTATGATACAAATGTACCATAATAAGTACATTAGATAAGATGAATATAATGAATATTCATTCATGTATTTCATAACACTCCCCATTGAATATTCATTGTATTCATTACGAATGTGCATCGAATGATATTGCCTCATTAAAAATCTTAAGTCGGAAAAACCCAATGGGACAAAAACCGGACAAAAGAGAAAAAGAGTGCAGAGCACAACTCTCCCCTTTATAGATGCATTAATTGCCTTGTTAAAAACTTTAAGCCGGAAAAACCCTGTGGGAAAAAAAACCGGATAGAGTGCAATGCATATATAGCCACTGCAGGGGCTAATCAATCTTACATCTTGTGAACTCGCCGCATATCAATACTGCAATGCATAGTTCATAATATCTTCCCCTCAATTGAGCTATATAGCCACTTACGGGGCTAATCGGTCTTGCATCTTAGTTATAAAGTCAAATAAATATTATATAAAGTTCATAAGCATTTCATAAACATATGAAAGAACAATAAAAATTAATATATTTAAAGTGAAACAACTAAAAAGAAATTATTAGAATCATAAAATTCGAAATTCAAATCATCATCTACTAATCTGATGCCTCATCAAAGTAATCAGATGTCCTCACATTTGCTACTTCAGGAGCAAGAGGAGTCCCACCAACGGAAATATTATTGGTCTCAATAGTAGTTATGGCAGTATGATTGATTTCAATGGCATGAGATTCACCATGCTTGCCCGTATTATTTAAAGATGCCTGGTATAGGTCAACAAAGTGCCTTGGCGTACAACAGGTACGTGACCAGTGTCCAGTCATGCCACAGCGATGACAAATACATTCATTAATCACCTTATTTGGATTCTTCTATTTGCCATGATTCAGGCTAAAGTTTGATTTCATAGGGCGGTTAAATTTCCTGCCATCCCTTCTAATATTATGATCTTGCCTGTGCTTATAGCCCTTAAAATGGCCAGTATTTTTCTTAAAGTTAGCATGTACTTCAGGTAATGCTTTTGAGCCAGCGAGTCTAAAATCATGATTTTTGAGCAGCAATTCATTAGTTTGCTTAGTAGTGAGAAGCACATAAATTAATTCAAAATATGTGACAAACTGATGTTGCCGGTATTGCTGTTGCAATACAATATTCGAAGCATGGAAGGTGGAGAAAGTTTTCTCTAATAGTTCCACATTAGTGAGTTTGATACCGCATAACTCCAGCCGAGAAAATATCAAATAAAGCGGAGTTATAGTCAGACATTGATTTAAAATCTTGCAGTCTAAGATTTTGCCAGTCATATTGTGCTTGAGAGATGATAATAGTCTTGGTATGATCATACCTATCCTTCAACCTCCTCCTCCATAGGATCTAAGGGTCTTGAACGGATAAATATTGAGTTTGCAGGCTCTCATGCAAATGACGGCGAATAAAAATTAGCGCATTTGCTTTATCCTTTTCATTTAAGGTTCCATCCTTTGTAATTGCATTAGTGAGACCTTGCCCTTGGAGGTGTATTCCATGTCAAGGCACCAAGATATATAATTCTTTCCACTCACTTCCAGAATGTGGAATTTGGGCTTTTCAATATTTGCCATAATCCTTGCAAAATTAAATTAAAAGGATTTCCAAATATCCACCGCCACTTCAAGAGTAGAAGGATACTTTTAGATTTGAAATTTGGTTTCGGGTCAATAAAAATGAAGAATTGATAGAAGAAGATGAAGTATAAGTTAATTAATAAAAAGAATACCCACCTTGCAAAAATTACTTACTCAGTCGGTAGATCCTCGTGCTGATAACGTGTTGTAAAATATTGCGTTGCAAATATATAATAGAGAAGAGATTGAGAAGAGAAAGCAAGTGAACACTAGAGATAGTAGAGAAAGCTAGAGAAGAGAGTTTTATTTCCAGTGCATCACTATATTTTACTATATTGTGATTGTTCTTCTATTGTACATCAAAACTAAACTCCTATTTATAGGATAACAATAATGTACTTATCATTAATATCAATGTATCGAATGATACATGTACTGGATAGGGAGATGTATGTTCATTGTATAGGGAGATGTACTTAGAATGTATGATACAAATGTACCATAATAAGTACATTAGATAAGATGAATATAATGAATATTTATTCATATATTTCATAACAAAAAAATGATTTTTATTTTCAGAAAAAAATAAAAATCCCCAAAAATGCTTTTTATGTCCAAAAAAATAAAAATAGAAAAGACTCTAAAAATGTTTTTCCTCCACAAATGTATGGAAAACCTCTCAAAATCCAAAAAGCCTTAGGGTTTAAACAAGACTAGGTACCGAAAGAGCATTAGTGATTAACTAATGTAATCAAGTCACCGATCCTAATTTCTTTGGTTGTGCAGGAATGAGTATTTCTCCCGATACTTCACTTGGGTTTTTAATCGACCCACTCCAAATCAATTAGTGGCGACTCCGTTTTAAAATTAACTTACAGGTTAAAAACTTGGACTATTAAGTCGTGAATTGGTAGACTTGGGAGAGTTTGGGCTAAAATAAACATAGCCGAGTCATTAGCCTCCGCAAGGCGCTCACCCCGATCGGGCGCCAAGGAAGAAAGAGGTCACGACACATACACTTCACTAAAAGGGCTTGTGGACTACAAAAGCATTAGTATAATCCAATAAAATTGGGTTTAAAAAATCAAACCCGTCGTCGCAATTCACTAATTGAGCAAGAAATTAGGTAAAAAAATCGAATACTCTATCAAATTTGCTAATTTTATCCACCCAAGTTTCAATCTTCTGAAGGATTGCTTTGACCATGAATGTAGTTCATTTGAACCTCTCTCATCGGCTGTCGCCAACCCCAAAATCTCTCTCTCTCTCCCAGTAAATAAAAGCCTTTTCGAATTTTTCAACCAAATCAAAATTTTATTCAAACATTAATTATAAAACCTCAAGGTTGCTTAGATGTTGTTTTAATGATAAAAAAAAGTCCACTTCATCGTCAAGTCTATGGACTATCTCAATAACCTAGTGGCCACAATAATACAGTCCAAAATTTATATAAATGGACTAAAAATGTAATTGTTTACATTTAATGGTACGAAATACCATATCAATGTCATGTGCCAAATCCATGCACCATTAGTTATTAACTATTGAGCAAATTCCATATGGGTCCGTCTAACGTGGTGACATGCTTTGTAAGGATCTAATTTTAAAAACCAGATCTTCTAAAGTTTAAAAACTTGCAGGAGTGGCAACAGAGAACTATTCATCGAGGAGGCACATAGGATTTAGGACATCCAATGCTTTCTTCTTATCCTTGATCTTTCTCGAGCAGCTTGAACTTTTGGATTCCTCCTGATCCCAAACAGGGTGCATCATTACCGTTGATTTTATACGTCTACATGGATCCACATGTTAGCCCCTCAAAATCAATGATGGTTAGGTACTTGGTTCACTTGACTAGATTCAGATTAGTATTTTTCCTCATCGAGTTTCCTATGACATGCACAAAATATATGCTCAAGAGAATACAGATTAGCAAATCAGATAAGTCCCTCAAACTAGAGACCTTCTCTTCTTTGAGCTCTAGGATAAAATACAAATTAATCTTGACAAACCTTTGAAATATAGAATCCCTGCATCATAATTTGCTGTGAAAAATTTTGAGAGCCATTGATAGGTCATGAAATGGTGATTTTCTAAGGCTTGCAAATACAATTATAAAAAATTATTTGAGACATAGAAAATCGAGAGACCTAGAATGAAATAGCCCCCAATAATCAAGATGACAAGAGACGAGTTACAAATGGCTTTTACAACTTTTTATATGATTTATCAACACAACCGTAGGATCTTGGCCTTAATGTAATTTAAAGGATTTCTTAATTGTCTATGGGTAGGGTATTCTCCTTTATAAAGGCTAGTCAATCAATGTGTTACTAAGGTAAAATCCACACCACATCCTTCAAATAACCTAAATCTGGGTGAGGCTGGGCGAGGGTCATGACCCTCTCTAGCAGCTAGTGAGGGCTTCATGGCCTTTGCCTAGTGGCCGGTGAGCCACATTAGGAGAAAAAAAGAGAGAAAATAATAAAAGAAAATAATTAATAATTAATTTAAATTTTTAACAAAAAAAACTTGAAAAATTGTCAATCAGTATCAGCCGTACTATGTAAAATGGTTAGCATCCATATCAGTAATTTATGATCATATTTTGGTCGAAAGGACTATATTAGTAAATCATTAAAGATTTTATGACTCCACTGATGAAATTAAAAGGTGAAGACTGAATTGACATAACTATAATAGGTTTATAACTTTTTTTAATAATTTCTCAAAAGTTTCTCCTATGTAATTTTGCAAAGAAGCCAGCAAGCCCAACACTGATGGTGAGGACCATGGCTATGAGGGTCAGGCGCACACTCCTTGGGGTTTGGTGTGCACTGCTTAAAGTCAAGGATGCGCTCCTATAGATGAAGGGCGCTCATGTCATTATCAAGGGTGTGCACGTTCGGTAAAAGACATGCATCTAAATCCATGATGGTTTGTTAATCAAACCTAGTTTTGCTTTATTAGTTCATTCTTGACCCTTGGTAGACCAAAAAACTCGATTTGATCAATTTCTTGTGCAAACTCATTTTTGAGCGAAGAACACTTATAGTTTCAACAAACCATCAGCTTGAGTTAACCAAGAGTCAAATTCGATTTGCTTTTTACATTGCTATCATCATCATCATCATCATCATCATCATCATCATCATCATCATCATTAGTCATTAGTCATCATCGTCATCATCATCATCATCATCATGAGTCATTATTATTATTAAGTTGGATTTAAAGTGAAGAATTTCTTTGCTATAAGTTGATTACAACTTACTTTTACACCCAGAGGCTTGGGAGTAAAGAATAAGCTGTTTGAAAGCTCATGAAACATCTTGTAAGTTTCGAATTGATAAAGTTTGGACCTTTGACTTGCATAGGTGGCCTATGTTGATATCTGAATTTTGTATCCATTTTTTTGCAAAAATATAAAAATACAAAAAAAAAGGGGAAGAAATAAAAATGGCAACGAATTCGGAGCCCAATCTTCCTTTAGCAGATTTCGGCCCTGCCAAGCCCACGTGGGCAGGCCATGTTTTTTCTTTTAATTCTTTCGGCCATGCGTACAGCTCATTTTCCTTGGTCCATTATTCTTTCTTTGTTCACAGAAGCCCGTCAGAACTTGAAAGAAACAAAAAAGCCCAGCCCAGATTTTCCTCTAGCCCTATTTCAGTAGAGACCAGTATGCTTGGAGAGAATAAAGGGAGGCGCGACAGTGACGCCGGGAGTCCCGTACGTGCGTCCGTGAGAGGGGCTGTGTGAGCGACGGCAAGTGACGAGAGCAGAGCGAGCCTTCTAGAATCGCCAGCTGCCGCTCGAGGAGAACGAGGCAAAACAGAAAAGATTTTTGGCGGAGGCCTGAGCAGCGTGTATACTTGAGGGACTGGTGTGCTCGACCAAGAAAAACTATGGAGAAGCTCGGCTGAGGCCGGGGGGATAATCGGCCGTGCGATACGTGTTTAAATCTAGTATTAATGCACATTAACGTCATTGATTGTTCAGTTGAAGCTAACGCCGACTTTCTGTTCATTTTCTTGCACCACAGCACCGGACGCCCTTGACTATATGAATTGGAGCAATTTAATGAATTTCCTTCGCCTCGGACTAGAATCCCTTCAGGTTAGCCTCTTTCTTCTCTTCATGTATATGTGTATATTCAAGGATTTCTTTTTCTTTTGCAATGAATGCTTGTGGAGTTCTGGTGGTTGTCCATGGAGAAGCATCGGTGAAAGTTGAAGGGGGGAAAGAAGGTGTTCGGAGGAAGGAGGCGAGAGGAAGAAGATGGTGTAGGGGAAAAGGACGACATGGAGAAAAGACAAAGGGGAAAAAGAAAGAAAAATAGAAAATTCTAAAAAAAAAAATCGAAATTTATTATTATTATTATTATTATTTAAATTGGACTGGGTTGGATCCCGGTTTTTGGATCGGTCAACAGGTCGAATCAGGTAAATGGTTCGAACTCGTTCCATATATAATAATAAAAATTTAGAAATTTAATTAAAAATTCGAAGAAAATAATAAAAAAGTATAAAAAAATTAAAAATTCAGAAATTCAGAAAATGATAAAATATTTTAAAGGTTTTAGGAAATAAAAAAATTTGGAAAATTCGAAAATACAATAATTTTTTTCAAAATAGAAAATCCAGAAAATAAGAACAATTAGAGAAATCATTTAAAAATTCATAAAAACAATTAGAAAATTTGGAAAATCCTTTAAAAATATTAAAACCCAAAATTTGGACAGGCTTTTAGGTCTTTATCATTGTTTCGAGTTGCCTTTTTCCTTTTAGGAATGGTGTTAGGATTCCTGTGTGCTTTCCTACGTTTTTCAATATTTTGGATGTTATCTTTTGGTCTAGAATGGTTAGGACGATATCTAGAATTCCTTTAATAGACTGTTATGGCATTAGTTAGCATGATCAAGTTAGAACTGAAAAGGCGTTAGTCTTAGGATAATGTAATCAAGTCCTCGAGTCTACAATCTCCGATTACATAAATAGTAAGATATTTTTTCATATCTTATAGGGTTTTTGGCTGACCCAAAAGGGTTAATGACGATTCCTCAGTCAAAATTTGCATAGGCTTAATCGATTTAAAATTTCGTATGCTTGACATTGTGCAAGGTATGAAATTGGGAGAGCCCGAATTAATGGAAGACCATTAGCTTGAAGCTAACAATACCCCTAAACCTAAATTCTCATTGCCTAGTCAGAAGGGATTAGGTCACGATAGCCTTGACTCAAAGTAAGAAAATCTATTAATAAGCCATGTGAAATCAAGTCAAAGACTTCAATCATTTTACAAATCCCAACGCCATTATAATCTCATTTGACATCCACATTTTTGAAATCTTAAACAAGATACATGAATCGTGATTGTCCTCACCAATAGAAAATAAGAAATATCTGAAGTGTGCAAGTACTATTCTCAAGGATTATTTTCACCCTTCAAATGATGTAAAATGCAAAGCAAGAACAACAGAGATAATATACTAGTAGAGAGAGTAAGAGAAGAAAGTGTTCTATATTGATCTCCAATTAGTGCGCACTTCACTGATCGGGTAAAGCAGGTAGAGTGAGGTCAGCCCAAGTTCATGTGCGCACTGTGCGCACTTCACATATTGAATATGTTTCATTGCCTTCCTCAGCTTAGGAATGCTGTATGAAACCTCTTTCTATTAAATTGATCATACTCCATATTTCAAATTTAATAAGTCGTAATAATAGAGGTCAATGATATGCTTCGAAAATACCTGAAAATCTCTCTCATCAGCTAGCTAGCTAATGCATAAGAATCGAGCATAGTACTTTAGTCCTTGAGGTCTCGTTTGGTGCAAGTTAGCAAGAACGAGACAATCGAAAACAGAATTCCAAAAGAAAAAAGAAATGGTAATTCACAACTAAATCATCACATTTGATAAATCTGTTTAAAATACGACACGAGGTGTATTCCAAATCAATGACTCAATAAAAACATTCCTTGATGATTCTTACTAATCCTTATAAGGCAAAACAACGACTATGAAAAACTTAGATAAGTGGATCCAATAATCTAGAGTGAGCCACTTAAAACTGATGTGTGGGCCACTTGGATAAATGCATGAAAAACGCATTGATCCTAATTTTTATAAAATGTCTACGTGTATAGTTTATTGTAGAACGGTTTAATATCTTTTAAAATTTATATTGACATCATAACATAATAGATTATGGCGTGATCATGTGAATAAAAGTCAGAGACTGGAAAATGTCAATAGAAGTTAGAAACCGAATGAAGTGTACATGAGTGCAACTAAACAAAATTTTACTGCTTTCTTAATGAGATCTTGAACTAAAGTTTTAGATGATAGCTGTCACACCCCAAAACTATAAAGAATAGGGATGACACGGCCGTCCTTCCACACAAAGGACGCAGCCTCAAACACAACCAACAACCTGATATCAACTTATATATATATCTCAAACCATATATATACATATCGATAGACCAACAGATTGTTTGCAACATCGAGTTTCTATAATCCACCAAAAAGAAATATACAAATAGAACTCAGACAAACCAAACACTAGCAAGGAAAGTGCACCACTTCCTTAGGCCATACCCAAAATAGAACTCCCCAAAAAGTTTCCCACCGACGGCGCACTCGCTCTATTCGCCACTAACCGAGGAACCCGAAAAGATTAAAGGAGGAGTGGAATGAGCAACAACAGCTCAGTGAGTAGTACATATCTTCTAAGCAGATCGAACAACCACTATGCATGTATACAAAGCAATACCAAACTTCATAACGCCAATTCAATATATAAAATACATATTGAATCATAAAAGACTTATTTGATATCATCAAGGCTTTATACTAATATAGAAAACTCATTTAAATCATCATCAAAAATCAAGTATCAATGGTCAAGTCCATTGAATAATCTCCATCAAATATCACATATCAATGGTCCATCCATTGATTAATCTATTGCTCAATATTCCACCATGGTCACGACACAACGCCTTGTGACAAGGCGACCAAGCTTTTCCCCTTGGCAAGGTCTCCACCTACAAAGCCGATGGCTGGGCCCAGGAAGGATATCCTAAACCTGGTATGCATACCCAAAAACCCCTCATTGGGTTCACAAGTCATATTGAGCATAAATAATCATTATCCAATACCAGAAATTCAATCCATAAATCAATATCGTAAATCAAGCAAATAACCTTTTGAAGCATAGCCCATCATCCATTTCTCAAATCATCATAAACCTTTCTATCAATCGGTCGCAAAGTAATTTCATATATATTTCTCCACAACTTTATATAATACGCTTTTCAAATACTCATAATCAACCAAAGGGTAGTAAATGCTCGATCCGACCTTTATGCAATAAAAATGCTCTTCTCGATTCAATATATATACATATATATATATTTCAAGACATGATTTTATAAAACCAAAGAAGATATAGTACCACTCACCTCGACGTCTATGACCAAACGACGAACGATACTCGTATCGTCGAACTCAAGGCCCTATCAAATAACCGAGGAATAATGTTAAAATCTAATAAAACTCTTATCTTAACTACAAAATTACTAACTTATGCCTTAACTCTAACAAAAGGACTTATACGCACTAACAAAAACGCAACACGGAGTTAAACGCAAAACTTGATCACGCCCTAACTTCCTCCTCCGAACCCCGATCCAAACGAATTTATAGTCCATAGAGAGCCCTTGATACATATTACTAGAATCCCAACTTCACCGTCTCAAAATCAAGCCGAAAAGTAACAAAATACAAGCCCGAAGCTGCTGGTCGCGTACTGTTCACTGCGCGCGGGAAACTTTGAAATTTTGTTCGGACAAACCACAAGCTCAAATCACGATCCGTAAAATCCCATGGCTCCACAACACCCTAAATTATCATTCCTATGAAAAGCGCGGCTCAACGACTCCAAAATCGGACTTCGCCACTTGATTTTCCAACAATTCCGAATTTGAGCCCTATACTCAAAAATAACTTCAATCGGACAAACGAGGGGCTTAATCTCTTACCGGGTGCCGTTTTATGGAGTCGAGTCGGCTTGGCGAGGCATCCGTGGCGTGCACGTGCCAAAAACCCTTTCTTTTCTTCTCCTTTCTCTTCTTCTTCTTCTTCTTCTTCTTCTTCTTCTTCTCCTTTTCTTTTCTCTCTGCCCGAACGTGGGCTTTCTTCCCTTTTTATCTTTTCCCTTTTTCTGTTTTCTTTTTCTTTCTTTATTTTCTTTCTCTCTCTCTCTCTCTCTCTCTCTCTTCTCTACGGCTGCTTCTACTTTTTTTTTTCTTTTTGACTGGGTCAAACCCATCTTTTACAATAGCGTAATTATACTCAGCAAGAATTAGGTAATGATCGTATTGCAGAGTTCAAGATCACTTTCATTTTATAATGAGTAGAATTTAGGTTATGCGAGATATGGATTTCTAGAGGAAAGAGTAGATATTGTTGGATGACATATGCGCTATTTCCCGCCTTTAGTACGCAATTAATGGACGAGTCTAGACAAGGGTTCAGTTTCGGGCTTCTTAACGTTCGATAGTTCCTATGGACATCAGAATTTCTGCTGACAAATTACGCATATAGTTTAGTAAAAAGTACAAAATAATGATAATGATACTAATACTAATAGACAAGTGAAAAATAGAGAAGTCTAATTTGATTATGCGAGTAATCATCTGGCCCGGTTCATCGTAATAATAAATCAATTTGCGTGCACCCAGCTTGTATTCAATTGGCACTACACTGGTAGCCTCGCTCAGCACGTTGACCACCATAGCAATGGCACCGTCACAGAAATCTTTGAAGTCTCACACAAAGATCAATGAGAATCACGACCTCCACTACAATCCAGACCGAGGTCACGCAGCGTCGATCTAGACATTTTCCACAATGTGTGACTGTTAAAGCTATCATCCAGAGTTAGCATTTGAATGACGATTCCATCAGAGGAGGAGGAGACGGTGAAGGTAGTAGTGCTGGCGAAGATGGTGCCAGGGGAGTGGACACCGGCAGGGGAGGGTGATAAGTGGGTTTGTTTTGCTGGGGAAGGTAGTTTATTCTCGTTATACCTGCTGCGTGAGGGGTAAGGTAGTCCTTTTGCTCGCGCATTTTTGTCATTATAAGATGCGAAATGATTTTCAGAAATGGATGAGGCGAAATTGAATAGATGCAAAACCAGAGCCCGACATGTGTGGCGGAACATTCATAAAAGAGTACTCCTCAACAAAATTATTCAGTAAATCCAAACATCTAAAGACAAGTTTCATGTTGAGAAGAATTAACACTTAATTATTCCTGATCAATGCTTGGCAAAATTGCAAGTAATGATAGCTTTCCCAGATATGTTGAATTTGTTCTCCTCGTGGTCCTATTATTCATGATTTAATATTGATGTTGTGTTGAAAGTCTGAGCATGGTGCTTTCGTCAGTTTGAGGCTAATTTATAGGTTGGCCAAAACCTTGTTAGTGGCTGCTTTGTTTGGCTTTTGGATTATGATACTTGGCTTTTTACTGGCACCTTTTAATGTTAGATGGGTGGCTTCTTTAACACGAAACGCCCAAAATCCTTTTTTTTTGTAAAGAATTCAAAAGCTTGTGGCATAAATTGTACCTGGACACAACTCAAAAGATAGACAATTCAAAAGATAGCCCATTCTTTCATTTCTTGGTCTATTGTGATATTGCAAAACTCTGGTCAATATAATATGAGAGAAAGTCAAAGATATTGGAAGACTTTGCTCTAGCAACTGATGACATTTCATATATGCATTCCTTCTTATCCTCTTGGAACATAGCAAAATATTTTAACATATACCAAAGGATATCGAACCACAACAACCATGTGTCACTTGTCATGCAGCAAAAAGCCAACATCTCACACCGATCTGCTGGCGAATGCAGCTTTTATGGTTCCTGAATTAGTTTCACTGCGAACATTATATTGACAGGTGACTTGAGAGTTCACATCCCGTGCTCTTCAAAGACGTGAACTAAGAAACTAAAGCTGCAGTTCACATTAAACAGATGCAAACAAATTTTCTGTATCAATCGTCAGTAATTCAGACAAAGGTTATATAAGTATATCTTTCTCCCAAGTCCCAACATTCTACGTGTTTCTGGAACATTTCATTCAATAAATGCAACCTTGAAAATATAAGGGAGGAATTGTACTTTATGCGACAATGTATAAGGGAGGAGCATATGAGGATGAATTCCATTTATTTGGCTGGAGAAGCTAGTGAGCCATCATAAGCCATCATAAGTTGCTCCTTAAAACTGGGGTTGGTTCAGGCAAGCCAACAAAAGATGATAGAGCACCGGTGAACATCATCAAGACTAGTCATGTTTTGCAATGAACTGATTATTGGTGATAATCACGCAACTTCTTTAAATCAGTTTGTGGAGTCACCGCTGTAGTAGTGGTCCAGTGTCTATGTTGGTATACGATGAAGCAGCTCGCGAGGGAATAAACAAAGCAAAGTCCATGCCAAGTCAAGTTAAGAGACTGATAAATATTGCAGGTGTTGTAGGCCCCCTGTGTCACAAATTTCCACTCTAACTTTTCAAGGAACTACAGATAAAGCTGAAATATCACGAAAAGAGAATCACGTATACCTACTTAGAATATCAAGCGGAAGACAAACTATAGGAAGAGGAGGAGAAAATCGAATTAGAAGAATCCAAATGGTTTGCATGAGAGAGAGAGAGAGAGAGAGAGAGAGAGAGAGAGAGAGAGAGAGAGAGAGAGAGAGAGACCAGATCCTCAGAAGATAGAGCTTCTTCTCCAACCACGGCTTTCATAGCTTGAACATCTTTCCCAATTGCATAATTTGCATATAGCTGTAGAAAAACCAATAAAAGTTTAATACCAATGACCAGCATTTCAATGAAGACTAAACTATCTATTTCCCACAAGGAAATACCTGGTTGGAGACGTCAGCATGATCTCTATGCATCATTTCCTCGCCTATTGCACTCTGCAAGGTAAAGGGTACACATCAAACAACCCAAGTCAATCCAAAGGGAACGAGGAAGTTTTAAATGTAGTAAAAAAATGTCTTACTTTCATCAGTCGCAAATGTGATGGAAGCACATCGATGAGAGGATATATCTATCAGCGAAGTAAAAATGAATTGATCTATCACATAAGCAGTAAATGTCACGTCACATAATATGGTCCAACTATGTTTGCCACTGAACTAGCTCATTAATTTCTCATATAACAGAAGCATGTAAACCACCTCATAAATGGTTACTTCCATGCACCAAAGTACACCTCTTTAGGTGTACAAAAGCTGTAGAACGATTATACCACCCTATGGGACAACAATGATGCATTCGAGTCAGCAATTCAGAACAAAAGGCAGTACAAGAAGTCACGTGACACTAGTATTTGCTTTGGCCAATGCAGACAATGGTACTGAGTTGAGTTCTCCACATCCTAACATTTGAGCCCAACTAACCTGTCGATTGTGAAGTTATCTGTCGATATATAACTACCCCTCAGTAATATAACCAGTAAGATCTGGAGTCGGGTGCATAATATCGAATGAATAAACAGTGAATTATAGACATCTCATCAGCATAACAAGAATAAACTATATTTAAGTGTGGAGAATTGACTGGATTGCAGACCTTGTGTAAGCATTAAACCCATCATCATTAGGCATAGTCAAAATAGGAATTTGATTGATGGAGCCTTTTTGCCCTTCAATACGCCCAGCAATCTCATAAATCGTTGCCAGATCAGTGTACATGTACCCAGGATACCCGCGCCTTCCAGGAACTTCCTCTCTTGCAGCTGATACCTACATGCAGACGAAAGCTCAAAATTACCAATCGGAAATTGTAATGGGCTAAGAATTGTTTGGCCCTAAACTGATTGCAAGTTTAGCTGCAGTTTTCTAGTGCTTGAGGAGAAACAGAGAAGCAAGAGCTTGCCTCATTAATGAACAATTAACAGCAAGACTAACTCTCATTATATGGTCATTATGGCAACTTTTTTTCAGACCATCCTTACCTCACAAAGGGCATCTGCATACGAATGTCTGTGAGTATGACTAAGACATGCTTCCCACATAAATAAGCCAAATACTCATCAGTTGTAAGGGCAATTCGTGGACTGATGATGCGTTCAATAGTTGGATCATTCGCCTAAAAAAAAGAGCAAACTTCATAAAATGATATACAGGCACCCGTACAACCCTTTAATTTGCAAGGATATCTATATCACAAACTCAATCTACAAACTTGCAAAAAGTTGCCAGAAAGAAAATTTTGCGAGACAATTAAATATCAGCTCATTAGAAATTACCAGATTAAGAAAAAGGGTCACTCTCCATTGACCCATTTTCCTCAAAGTCACGTTCGGAAAATTGTGCGGTTTCGATGTTCACTCCCATGGCTGCAAATACTATGGCAAAATTATCCTCTTCGCTACATAAATTTGCAGCACATCTTCAGAAATGATATTGAAAGAGAGTGTTTGGAATATTAGAGCAAAATGAAGACTTAGAGCATCGACTCTCAAAGAAAAGAAACAAATAAAATAAGATCAAGAATCTTCACAAAGAATGCATTTAGCAATTGAGAAGTCTAGTGGATAATAGCAGAGCTAGTACATTTTAGGTGAATTCTGAACCTTCACTCCAAAACCGTAGGAAAATTCTGTGAAACTAATGGTAGTTCATTAAATTATCGAGGCAACAAAACTCATGGAGCAAGGTATTATAACATCGGTATAGAACAAAAATGCTACATATACCTTGGTAATATTGTCAGCCTTCTCCAAGAGTGTCACAAGACCAGCCTGGTGCCAAATCTGAGTAGCTATTTTGTTATGAGGAAGACCAACAACAGAGAAAAGTGGGATATTCTGCCCACGAACTATGGAATTCATTACATCAATGGTGAAGATTCCTATTTGTATCATCTCTTTTGGGTAGGTTGTTTTATTGGGACTTATAGAACTTCCTAAGAAAGAGAAAGTTCATCACTTTCGAGTAGGTTCAGCAAGGGCGAGAACAGGGAGGGACAAAAAAACCTAAGTCTAAGGAAAATCCCAAAATTACAAATCGATGGCAAAAAAACATAATGCTAGAGAAAAGGCTCCGAAAATCAGTACCTAGATAATCAGGGAGAAAAGACCATTGCCAAGAGAGCATCTTCTCTGTCGTTGGGGTTCTGCTCGCTTGCGATTCGCTGTCCTCACCGTCTCTGTAACACGTTTTGCATTCGGAAATGGCAAGCGAGGACTCCGGCGTCACCCCCAGAACTTGGGATGTGGTCCGCTTTGTGCTGCTATGGTCGAGGAGAGGCGGGGCGTTCAAGCGGCTCCTCATGGTCAAGTTTCGTCTCGTTGTGGCCGGATTTGTTAAGAGCATCGGTGGCGGTTGTGGCTACCGTAGCTCGATGCCTATCCGCTACGGGGAGCGCAAGCTTTTGTTCAACAAGACCTTGGTCTTCCACGTCAAGATGCATCGACCCGGATAATCCACAAGGTCCCAGTTCCGCCTCCCTCGCATCCCCTGCATCAGCCCGGACGTTGACTTTGAGTACGGATTCTTCAATGGCGACAAGGACGGTGACTGGGAGAGGAAGAGCCTGGTTGCCGTTGAAGACGGAGGAGAATGCAAATGCAGAGGTAGCGGACGAGGCGGATGTGGAAGTGTGGCGGCGCGGTTCGTCGGATGGCGAGCTTCGTCATTCATCGGAGGAGCAGTGCGATGAAGGGGCAGAACGAACGAGAAAATATTAGCTGTAGCTCAGATGCAGCGGCGACCGACGGGGCGGATGTGAAAGCGGCGGCGGTGGCGTGATTTGTCGGATGGCGGCTCCGTCGTTCAATCGGAGAAGAAGCGGAGGGCAAAGCAATTGAGCAAGAGTCGAACGAAAAAATGGAGAGAGAGAGTCCAATGCTTCCGTTCAAATTAATTGTAAGAGAGAAGGATCTGCCATTATTTTCTTGGGGAGAGAGAGAGTGTGCCTCAAATTTTTCAAATTTCACGGGAGGGAAAGGTTTCTGGTGGGCCCAACAGGATAGCTCGTCAAAAGGCTAGGAGAAGGCTAGTGAGAGGAAAAAGAAAAGAAAAATGCAGAAGATAGCATGGGGACCACGCTTCCACATGGCACCACGTGAGTCGTCCGGGACCATGCTGACATGGCGCTCCCGGACCACCCAATATTTTCTCCATCAAACCACATTGGCGATCCACCCATGCATTTTTCGGACATTTTCTTCAAACTGTAGTTAACTTCATTTAAATGACCTTGAGTTTCAGTGGATATTTAAGTAAAATTATGATATTTCTCTTGATTCTGCGTATTGTAATTCTCCAACCTAAATTTCTTGATGAGATCTTTGGCATATTTTTCTTGATGAATGAATATACATTTCTTCGATTGTCTAACTTGCAATCCCAGAAAGAAGGTTAACTCACCTATCATGCTCATCTCGAATTCATCCTGTATAGACTTTGAAAATTTCTTGCAAAGACTTTCGTTAGGAAAACCAAAAATAATATCATCTACATAAATTTGTACTAGTAGAAAGTCTTTTCATTATTTCTTTATGAACGAAGTTGTATCAATATTTCTTTTTTCACCTTTACCCAAAAAAAAAAAAAAAAAAAAACATTTCATTTTTCAAAACCGTTTTGAATTAGAAACTTACTTAATCTCTCATACCAAGCTCAATGTACTTGCTTCAGTCCATATAAGGCCTTTTTTCAGTCTGTAGACTAAGTCTAGCTTTTTTGGATTTTCAAATCCTGGTGGTTGTTCTACATAGATTTCTTCTTGTATAAATCCATTCAGGAATGCGCTTTGGACATCCATATGGAATAACTTGAAATTTTTATAGTAAGCAAAAGCAAGTAATAATCTAATTGCTTCTAACCTCACTACTGGTGCATATGTTTCGTTATAGTCTATCCATTTTCTTCTTGTGTATATCTTTTTGCCATGAGTCTTGCTTTATTTCTGACCACTTTGCCATTTTCATTCATCTTGTTCCTGAAAATCCATTTTGTTCCAATAATGGATTTGCCTTTGGGTTTTGGAATTAGTTCCCATACATCGTTGATACTGAACTGTCTGAGTTCTTCCTGCATAGCTTTTATCTAGCTTTCATTAGACAAGGCTTCATCTACACCTTTTAATTCTATCTCAGAAACAAATGCTAGAGCATTGGACTCTTCTCTTTCTTTGGATCTGGTGCGAACTCGTTCATCAACATTGCCAATAATGAGTTTTTTGGGATGACTTGACTTGGGCTTCCAGTTGCTACTTGGTTTGATAGTTGGTTGTCCCTATGTATTGGTTGAAACTTCTCGTTCTACTTGTTGCTATTCTCCAGAAGTCTAAACCTCTTCATGGGAAGTAGACTTTGTAAAGTTTGGAATAGGTTCAGACTCTTCAAGTTGAGTCTGGTCTGGTAGATTCTCCACATAATCTTGAAACTTGACGTTCATAGATTCTTCCACAGATTGAGTCTTCTTGTTAAAGACTCTATAAGAGAAAATTACTCTGCCAACCTCATGCGTTTGGTTGTATACGGCAAAGGTACTGCTTGCATCTATACAACACAGCTTTACAATTGCTACATTCTCTTCATTTGGTTGTGCAATTTTGTAAAATTTCATGGATCTCCACAGGATCTCTTGATAAAATCCAAGATCTAGTAGTCCAAAAGTTCAACGCTATTTCCAACAACAAGCGGAGCTTTTTGAATATTTCTGGTCATCCCTGTTTACGGGTCCATTTCTGCAGTCCGCTCCCATTTTTTGTTGGAAGACATGCACATTCCTCATTTTCTGTTTGGTAAAAATTTCTATCCGGAAGAAAGTTAAAGAAACTCCTACTTGTTGTCTAGGTTCTTGTTAAAGCCATTCCAATATGTGACGACCACACGCTACAAGTTCAGTGGCCAGTGCCTCACAGCATTCACCATTACAAAGAAGTCCCATGCAGCTACCTCACCCATCTTATAGGCCATGAGGGAGAAGGATCTCTGTTTCATGCCTTAAAAAGATTAGGTCTGTTTCTCATGTCATTTACATTGCTTATCTTATACTAATCCTCCGGAAGATTCATCTCAATGGTAATGTTCCTTTCTGCTAGGATTACCTTCTTGATTGAGTTATTTTCTGGTAATTGCAACTTAAATATATGCATCTCATTTCCATGTAGGAGATTTTTTTCTTTTTCCATGTATATGCAGCTCCTCTATATAATGGTTTCTTGCTCCCAAGATGCTTGAAATGTCAACTGAAGCAGGATAGAGTCGTGCTCTATGCTTTTTCACTGGGAAGGAAAAGGGTCATGCTCCATGCATTTCTCTTTTTTTCTGCCAGTATGAGGAGCATACGATTCAATTGACCAAAAGATATTCTTCATTTTACCCTCCATAGAGCATACGGTGTATAAACTTTACGATCTATTCGAGTGAATATTGTTTTTTTACTTTTTCTTTTTCTTTTTCTTGTCGCCTTTGAAAATTGGCTTTAAATTAGTGTCAAACACCTGAAACCTTTTCAAAACATGCAAAAATTGACATAGAAAATAACTCTCTTTCAAACTTTTGGGGGAAAGAAAATATTTCTCCTTTCTAAACTAAATATTAGGTTGGGTTACGCAAATTTATGATCCTCTGGGGTTGAGGGGCATAAAAGCATCTGGACCCAAACTGTTTGCTTATCGTAATTATTGTAAGAAGAAATTAACTCGTGAAAGTAAAATATCCAATTAGAATTGCTGGAGCCAGCATATTGCTTTGGCTTAATTGTTGTCAGCTACTTTGATCAAGTCTCTTTTCTAAAGGGTTTATGATCAGTTCTGATGCAAATGACTTTGCAGGATGGGCCACTAGTTTGTTTGCTTATGAAAGCGTTGCGGATTCAAATAACTCTTTCTTTAATGTTGTTATTGAGATGACTGATGTTGGTCACGGTTTGTGTTCTGTTCTGGCTATTCTTGCCTCTGGGCTTTTCTCTGTTTTTCTTTCAGGTCATTTGCGAAAAACCATTCTCACAAACTTAGGGCTTTGCTTATTCCCTTTGGCAAAAAGTTGGTCGTGTAAGAAAGCCGAGGCTTGAAATTCTAATCATGTATTGCACCAAAAAGCAGAGCACATCCAAGATATCATGGGATTGCTCTTTAAATACATTGACATCTTACACCAGTCTGGCGTTTGTGAGTGGATTTATGACGAGGTATGGATCCAAAATACCTATTTAGGACTATGAGTTGCAAATATGATAAGTTCAGGATACTACCTACAGCTCATCCTGTGCAAGAGGATAACCAGATGCTCTCTGGACTCTTTGATGGTTGCCTCGCGATGCCTTTACCTGCATTTTGTTTGTGGAATCACTTAGTCAAGAATGAGAGAAGCGATTATCGGGCCAAATTTTGGACTTTCAAAAATTTGTTGTAATTGGCAAGAGTTGACCCTTCTTCATCTCACACCATTCTTTAAGTGTATTAGGGACTGATGAGCATCTTCGTGAAAATAACTAAAAAAGAGAGCTGAGTATCTGGAGTGCAGGTTCAATATGTGCCCGATTTCCTATAAGTTAAGAAATAAGTTGCACAATTCTCTATTATACTCGTGTCAATTTCCTATCTGCGGCCTCATTTTGTCATGCATGATTGCTGTCAAACTAGTTTCATTTTCTATCAGTAACTGCTGATTCCTGGTTAGTTTTAGCACATTCATCAACTGAGGTAAGAGCTGAATGATGTACAATGCCTGCATCAGCCTATAGATTTTTTGCTTGTGGCTATTGGTTAGTCATTCGTTTTTTCTGTCCCAAGCCAGCATTAGATACTTTATCTTGCTACAGAACGCCTCAGCCCACTACCCATCCAAGGTTTTTTGAACGTGTTATAAATTATTTTGACTATGTGATTTGCCTGCCTGGGTGAAAGAATCAGCTTCTTTTCTGTAGAGAGTTCTGGCCATAGGAAAAAAATACACACACATATATGTACATTTATTTTGTGTGTATTTACATATATATACAAATTGGGCATTGATTCGATGCAGAAATATTTCCTTTTTTCACATCCTTATTCCTCCAGTACGTGGGGTTCTCCATTTACAACAAGCTCACTCTTTTTCTGATTTTCTTAAGCTGGAAGTCAGTGGCTATAATCACAAGTTGCGGGTATTATTGGATACCATCCTGAAAGCAATGGCAGATTTTACAGTGAAGCCAGAAAGATTTTCTGTGATCAAGGTAATCATGAAATTTATGCTGCAGAAAGAAGCTTATATCAGTTCCTGTGTATCAATAATCTTTCATACACTTGGTTGAGGAAAGCTAGATAAGTGCAGGCCAGAAGCATCAACTACTTTTTACATTTTTTGACTTCTGCTATATGATCTACCAAAACATTTGCATTAGTTCCTGTAAGGACTTCAAAATAAATATTTTGGGGGGGCCGTCAAGACTGCAGAACAATAGGAGAAGCATCATGTTATGTGGGTTTGGTATTGGTGGAAATTGGGGATACTGCTGCTAATTGATCTAAAATCTCGAGCTATTATGTGAAGGAGTATTTTACTGTTTAAATGTTTCAACAACCCCGCATGCATAGACTAAACTTTGACCTAAGACTGAGGCGTGGAAATTGACTATAATAGGGGGGCTCAGGAAAGGTTCGTCAGGACCTATTATGATACCATGTTGAAATTGCAGGACCATGTAAGTTCAAGCTATTAGATGGAGACATAACTTAAAAATTTTAAAATTCTAACAAGTTTAATGTATTGAAATACTTTAAGAAATGTTGATATTATCTTTGCCTTATTCATACTCTCAAAGTGCATCTTGGCACAAAGTACCATAAACTTGACAATCCATGTTCTCTTCAAGATCAAATAGCTTGGAGGAGACCAATTAATTGTGAACTCTGGTCAACTTTTCTCAAGAAGCTTCCACGACATTAGGCAGAAATGCCAATCATTTGGCAGAGTAATGTTTTTATCTGGTCATATTCGATATCTAATCGGGAAATCTCTTCGTAGATGACTAAGTCGTGAAATTGCAAAGGGTCCAAATACACTTTGCTGATTCAAGCAATACCTCTTAAAAAGAACCACCACTAGAGCAGTAGCTTCCAGATTGGTTCTGTTATGCTTTGACATTAAAAACGTCATAAAGTAATCCTATACGTCAAGTTTCCTGAGCTATGTACCGACTGCACCAATTACTATTAAGACTCATCTTTTATTGTCTTCCAGGAGAATTTGACAAAAAGTTATCTGAATTTAAAGTTTGATGAGCCAAGATATCATGCCTCATATTATCGCTCTTTAATATTAAATGACCATTTTATGGCCTTGGGAGGAAGATCTAGAAATACTTGAGACTCTTCAGCCTGAAGACCTTTCTCGGTTTGCACCTACAATGCTCTCGAGAGCATTCTTAGAGTGTTACAAAGCAGGTTCGGTGATTTTAGAAGTCATCCCTTTCTTTTTTAAGTTAACTCTCTCATATTTGAATCTTGATCTAGTTTTATTTTGTCATCACTCACTAGGGAATATAGAGCGTGATGAAGCAGAGGCAATTGTTCATCATGTCGAAGATGTTTTCTTTAATGGTTCTCATCCTATATGCAAGCCTGTGCTCCAATCCCAGCTCATGATAAGCAGACTCGTCACACTCGACGAGGGTGTAAGTTACGTCTACTCAACTGAAGGCCTAAACCCAAATGATGAGAATTCTGCATTGCTTCACTATATTCAGGTACTTTTACTCTCAATATTAATGAAAAGAACAAATTTCTGTCCGCATAACTTTGTCATGAAATCTTCTGGCCTGTCTTTTGCCTGAATAGACGTTCAAGATGACTCCCGGTTCCAATGAACTTAATTGGCCTAGGCCACCTTTGATCTGCTAGTATGTTTCTCTGGGTATGTGAGGCTGTGTTTTGCTTGTAATTTCGGCCAAAAATCCATCTGGCGACACATTGTGCATGGTTTACCCCCTTGGGGGTAGGTTCAACAATTAGAATTGCGCATGGTTTATACCCTTGGGATGGTTGATTTCTGACACACCAATTCACTTTCAGAAAGTATATGCTTGTACATTAGCAAAGACAAAAGGTTCATCAGATTACAAGCATTAAAAATCACTGAGTAACTCATTTTGGTAGGTCTACTGAGTCGTTTTCTGTATGTATTTGATTACAATCCCCATGGATAATTGCAGATCCATCAAGATGACATTACTTTGAACGTACTTTTGACTTTTACGCAAGGCATGAAGCCTTCCACCAGCTCAGAACAGTTGAGCAACTTGGTTATGTTTGTTTGCTCACACATTGGTAAAACCATTTAATTTCTCCTTTCTTCTCCCCAGATGTGTGTTCTGCTAATTGTTCTAAGGGTTTCGTGCAGATATGACCTCGGTGTGCATGGCCTGCAGTGCACAGTTCAGTCTGCTGTGAAGGTATACCACAAGGTTCTCTGTGTTTTGACTGCCTCATCACCTTTAACTCCTTCACTTTGTTAATCTTAACAGTGTCCAAAGTACATCGGGTCCAGAGCTTTCTTGAGTCTTTCGAAAGTAAACTCCTTAAGATGACTGAGGTTGATTTCAAGGTGAGTTGTTTCTCCCGTGTTCCATCATGAAAATCATGTCAGCTTGTCAAATAATCTTTAAACCATTACATCGAACCTGTGGAATTTCTGCCTTTGACAGAGCCATTTAAACGCACTTATTGAATCAAATATGGAAAAGGACAAAATTTGTGGGAAGAATCTGAGCGTCACTGGGAAGAGATAACTGATAGAACTCTCCTATATGATCGAATAGAAACTGAGGTACAAGATATTGCCCCCCTCCCTCCCCCCTCTCTCTCTCTATTGCAGACATCAAATCCTAGTCTTCTCAGTAGTGACTGAGCAAATCGACACTATTTTTCATCTGCTGTTGGTTTTGCCTACATTCATCTTTTGCTTGATCTCTTTTTATGGAGCTAAAGTTACCTGTATACAATTGGCAGTGTTATAACTCATGAAACAACAATCAAAACAGAAAACATCTCTGTTGATCGAGGGAGAGAAAGGATGAAAAAAACAGAGCATAGAACTTCATACGTCTTGTTCAAAGGAAAAACTGTCGAGTACCGCAATTAAATACAAAGCAGAAACTGCTCACATACGTGCAACACATAACTGCACACAAACGTGCTATTAACTTCCTAGAAAATAGTAAAAACATTAACTGCATAACTAAATGAACTTGACTGTAAAATAAAAACAGAGGAAACACGACCGAGCATCAGCAACGTTGAGACAATTCCAACAAACTCTTCCTTGGATCAGTTGCTGTTGCAAACTCCTATTTTCTCTCTTAACAATTCAAATCTTCCAGCCTGAAGTGGCTTTGTGAACATATCTGCAAATTGATCTTCAAATCTGCAATAGACCAACTTAACTTCACCACTTTGTTGCACCTCACGCAGAAAGAAAAATTTGACATTGAAATGCTTGGTTTTGCCATGGAAAACTGGATTCTGTGATATTGCTAGAGCAGCCTGATTGTCCACATTGACTTTGATACAATCACTGGAATTCAACCACAAATCCTTCATTATCTTCTTCAACCACAAAGCTTGATTTGCAGCTGCATAGCTGCTATAAACTCAGCCTCTGTAGTAGACTGAGCCACAATCTCTTGCTTTTTAGAATTCCAGGAGAAACAAGCAGAACCAAGACTGAAACAATATCCAGACGTACTCTTCATGTCATCTACTGAACCAGCCCAGCCACTATCAGAAAATCCTTGCAAATTAAACTTCCGACCTTTCTTAAACTTCACACCAAAGAACAATGTTCATTTGAGATATCTCAAGACCCTTTTTGCTGCAACCAAATGTAACTGACTAGAACTACTCATAAACCTGGATAAAACACTCACAGCAAATAGAATATGTGGTTTGGTTGCTGTAAGATACATGAGACACTCAATCAGACTTCTATACATAGAAGCATCTACTGCATCTGTTCCATCATTCTTTTGCAGCTTCTCTTTAGCATTCACGGGAGTGCTTACACTTCGACAATCTTCCATCTGAAACTTCTTTAGAATTTCCTTCATGTATTTTTTTTTATTATTTTTTTATTTTTTATAGATGAAGATCTCATATGAAGCTTGTTTGACTTCTAGACCTAAAAAATAAGCCATCTTTCCCAAGTCTGACATCTCAAAACCTGCAAATAGATCTTGCTTCACCTTCTCTATCAATTCCATATCATTCTCTGTCACTAATAGATCATCTACATAAAATGATAGAATTACAACACTGTGATTCACCTTCTTGACATAAAGAGTGAACTCACTTAATCTTTTTACAAAGCCAAAATCCTGCAAATATTGATCTATCTTCTCATACCAACCTCTTGGAGCCTGTTTCAGTCCATATAGACCTTTCCTCAACCTGTATACACTCTCTTCTTGCCCTTTGATACTGAAGCCTTCAAGTTGTTCAACAAAGATCTCCTCCTCAAGCTCTCCATTCATGAATGTAGACTTGACATCTAATTGAAAGATAGGCCACCCCTTCTCTGCTGCAATAGCTAACAGTAACCTTATTGTATCAAGTCGTGCAATAGGAGCAAATGTTTCAGAATAGTCTACTCCCTATATTTGTGCATAACCTTTCATAACCAGTCTAGCTTTGTGTTTACTGACAGAACCATCAGGATTAAGTTTTGTTCTAAACACCCACTTGACCCCAATCACATTCTTATCAGATGGTCTGTCAACAAGCTCCCATGTGTGGTTTTTCTGGATCATTGCAATCTCCTCCTGCATTGCTGCAATCCACCTCTGATCCTCTTTAGCTTCCACAAAGTTAGATGGTTCAAGCATTGCCACATTGCTTTTTTCATAGATTTCAGCAAGTGACCTTGTGCCTCTCACTGGTAAATCATCCATACTGTCTTCCAATCCATCTATAACTTCATCAACCTCTACATCTATTGCAGGTTGTTTTTCGAACTGCTGTTGTTTTGCACTCTTTCCTTCCATCCAATTCCACTCATCTTCCTCTAGAAAAATAACATCTCTGCTCACAGTCACCTTCCTTGTCATGGGATGGAAAGTCCTATAAGCCTTTGATTGAAAACTATGCCCAATAAAGATTCCAAGCTCTGCTTTCTTATCCACTTTGTTCCTCTTGACTTTAGGAACATGAGTGTAACACAAACACCCAAAAACCTTCAAATTCTTCACAGAAGGTCTAACACCATGCCAGACTTCAAAAGGTGTTGACTTCTCTAAGGCCTTTGTGTGCAATCTATTCAATAGAAACACTGCAGTATTAGCTGCCTCAGCCCATAAATTCTTAGGTAATTCTTCTCCTACATCATACATCTAGCCATCTCCATAATGCTTCTGTTTTTCCTCTCACTGACCCCATTCTGTTGAGGTGAATAGGGAGCAATGAACTGCTGCACAATTCCTGCTTGCTCACAATTCAACTTAAACTTGTGAGCAGTATACTCAGAACCATTATCAGACTTGAGCATTTTAATTTTCTTCCCACTCTGATTCTCAACTAAGGCTTTAAACTTCACAAACACATCAGCAACTTCAAACTTGGCTCGCAGAAAATAAATCCAACTCATCCTAGTCATATCATTAATGAAGGTAATGAAATACTTGCTACCATTGAGAGAAGATTCAGACATAGGTCCACATAGATCTGTGTGAACTAATTGCAACTTTTCACATGCTCTCCAGCCTCCTCATTCGAAAGGAAATTTGGCTTGCTTGCCAAGAAGACAAGTTTTGCACTGTGGAAATTCTTCCTCCAAACTTGACAAGTCATCTGCCAAGCTATTCCTCTGCATAAATGACATGCTCTTCCTATAAACATGCCCAAGCCTTTTATGCCATAGCTCTGCATTTTCTTCTTTGCACTTTAAAGCCATTTGTTGCATCTCTTGTGGCTTGAACATGAAACTCTTGTCCCTCATTGAGATTCTTAGCACTTCTTTTCTATTTGCATTATTAATAAGACATTCCTTCCCTTCGAACTTCACTTTATAGCCCTTCTCAACTAATTGACCAACACTTAACATATTCTAGTCAATGTTTGGCATAAAAAGAACATCACTGATCAACTTCACCTCCTGATTTCCTTTAATAGCAACTATACCATTCCCTTGCACTTCGATATACTGTCCATTGCCAATTCTGACTTTGGACATGACTAACTTGTTTAGACTCATAAATAGCTTCAAATTGCTAGTCATGTGATTGGTATAGCCACTATCCACCAGCCATGCATCATTGTCAACAGAAGATTCAGAAAAAGAAGCTATAAACAAGTGCTTTTCCTCAGTTTCGTTCACTGCTACCTGTGCTTCTCCTGCTTGCTAGTAATTTTTCTCTTTGCAGATGGCTTCCATGTGACCCAACTTGTGACATTTTCTACACCTAGCATCAGGCTTTCTCCAACATCTAAAAAACTGATGATTAGTTTCACCATAGTATTGACAAGGTTTTTTGTTCTTCTTCCATTTGCTAGACTCACCAGAATTTCTTTCTTTTGCTACAAACTTGGAATCACCAGCATTTCCTCTAAATTGAATCCATTTCTTCCCTTTGCCTCCATCATTGAACTTCACTCTAGCTTGCAATGCACCCTCTACATGCTCTTCTCTTCTCATCAGTCTTTTGTGCTCCTGTGCCTGCAGAGCATTTAACAATTCTGCAAGCTTTATATCAGCTAAGTCTCTTGTATTTTCCAAAGAAGCTATGGTGGCTTCGAACTTCTCTGGAAGAGACACCAGGATCTTCTGAACAAGCTTTTCATCCTTCAAGTCAGTCCCTAAAACTCTAATTTTTTCAGCTATCTCAACCAGCCTATCAGAGTACTCCTTCACTGACTCTGAATCCTTCATTTGCTATCTCTCAAACTCCCTCAAGAGATTTAGCACCTTCATGCCTCTTATCTTCTCATCTCCCTCGTATTCATCCTTCAAGATATCTCATATTGCCTTTGCAGAATCACATCTCATGATCCTTGTGAAGATAGTGGGTGAAACAAAGAAGCATACGTGCAAGACTTTGCCTTAGCCTTCCTTGTGATTCTCTCTTTATGGTACTTTATCTAATTTAAGGTCGGATTATTTGGAAGTGGAGCAACCTCATAATCATTCTCCATAGCCTCCCATAGATCATGACCCTCCGAGAATGCTGTCATCTTGATAGCCCAAGCTTGATAATTTTCTCAAGTAAAGACTGTGTTGACACCTAATTTTGGAAAAATAAAATTGCGTTTTGAACAAATAAAAAGAAAAAAAAATGAAAATGTGGGAAATTGATTTGATTGAATTATGCAAGGAATATGGAATTCTGATGGATGTTCGGATTTTGTTAAGGGCCCGTTTGGTTCGGCTTTTGGGGAATGCCCTTGGCCAAATGCAAATATCTTTAGGCTAAAGGGGTTTTCGGGAATGCTCGGGTGTTTGGCAAATTACGCATTGGAAAGTGGCTTGTGTGAAAATACCGTTTGGCAAAACTTATTGCAAATGGGCTTTTGCTTTTAATTTTTTCTTTTAAAAAAAAAATGAAAATCAAATCCGGCGGGCGGTGCCGGGACGGCCGGATCTGGCCGTCCGGCGGCCGGATCGGCGACACCATCGCCGCGACCTCGGGCGCAGAGGCGGATCTCGGCCTCCGGACCGCCAGATCGGCGGCTCGAGGTCGCGCGGACCCGGGCGGCGCGACCTCGGGCGACGCCGTCGGGAGGCGCAACCTCAAGCGCCCGAGGTCGTAGACGCCCGGATCTGGCCGTCCGGCGGCCAGATCTGGCGGCGAGGTCGCGCGGACCTCGGGCGACGCCGCCGGTCCACGCGACCTCGGCGAAGCCGCTGGGTCGCGCGGACCTCAGCGGCGTCGCCGAGGTCGCGCGGACCAGGCGGCGTCGCCTGGTTCCGAGCGAACCAGGCGACGCCGCCGGGTCCGCGCGACCTCGGCGACGCCGCTGAGGTCCGCGCGACCCAGCGGCTTCGCCCGAGGTCCGCGCCGCCCGGGTCGCGCGTCGCGCCACCCCGGACGGTGGTCACCGGCGACGCGCGACCCTCGGGCGGCGGCGGAGATGGTGGCTGCGGAGAAGTCCGGTGGCCGGGAAGAAAAAGAAGAAGACAGATGGGGAAGAAGAAGAAGGAGGTGAACAGGTTGCGTGGCATTCCCAAAATGCCAAATGCTCAATGCTTGCCCCTACCCAAAGATTGAGCATTGAGCATTTGGAATGCTCATACTTGGGCAAAGGGGCTTTCAAAAAATTTGCCAAACACTAAAAATTTCCCCAAAGGGGCTTTGGGGGCCCAAAGCCCCTTTGAAATGCCCAACCAAACGCCCCCTAAATGCAGCAACAATTTTGAAATCAAGTGAAAAATGGGCAAGAATTGAGCTGATTGCCAAATCATACACATTTGATTTAATGTGACAATAAATGGTAACTTGGGAAATGCCATGTAAAGAGACTGTTTCCAATCACTATAAAAGAGATGCTCATTTTTTCATGACAAGAGAGGGGAATTTTCAAAAAAATTAAAAGAGAAAAGGTGAGGTGACAAGCCAGCAGAGAAAAAAAAAGAGGTAAAAAGAAAGAAAGAAAGAAGAACAACTGTTCTTATTCTTCGCGGGGCTTTTTGCCCGTGCCCCCTATGGCCCGTGAGCTAGGCGCCGTCGTGCCAGCACCACTCAACGTCGGCAGCCGCACGGCCACCACTCCGCCCCTCGCTCGACACCTCCACACCCATTCGCCCTCAAGAACGTCGTCGCCACTCCGTGCTTCCCTCGCGATGCCGGACCCACGCCCGACGCTGTCCTCAATGCCCTGTAACACTAGCCCCCGTCGCCCAGCGCTAGCCGCCTGAGGACCTACGCCGGCCATTGCAACCCATCGCCACCTAGCGATGCCGGAGCCTTGATTTCGCCGCATCTTCATCACCGCCAGCCTCGCCACACTGCAGTGACACCTCGCCCGAGATTCGCTTGGTCGCCGACCTCGCGTTGGCCCACGACTCGCCCGCCACTTGAAATCCCACAGCCGAGCCCCGCACAACAGCCAATGCCGCCGAGCGACCCGTGTCCCAGCTCGGTGAACCACGAGCCCCCCACGACGCCTCCGCGTCACTTCGCCCGTCGCCGCTCACTGCGACCCCCCGCTGCTACGACAATCTCGACCGACGCCCCCTCAGCCTAATCGATGCGAGCCGAGCCCGGTCACTGCGCCTGGTGCTTCACCGACAACACCACGAGCCGGAGCACTACCTTGCCTTCCTCCGCCCGGCGCACCCCCCCGTCCCCATCGTTTACCCTCTAGGTGGATTTTTTATTTTTTTACTTTTACTTTTTACTTTCTTTACATTTTAGTTTATTTTACTCTTTTTATTTGTTATTTTATTTTATGTTTATTCTGTTTGTTTTTTTTTTTTTTTTTTTATAGTTTAGTTATTTAATTTGTAATATTAGATGTTAAAATCTGTAATTTTTGTAGGCATTATCCACAGGGATTTTGTCCGGAATTATTGTAATTATTAATTTGATCTTACGGACGTCGGATCATTTTTTTTTTAATTATATTAATTTTTGGGATTTTTGGTAGAATTTCAATTGTTAAATCACAATAATTATTTAATTTGGTCCGTAAGACTTCGGATAAGATCTGTAATTATTTTGATTTCCTTGTTGTGATAATTAGGGTTAGAATAATCGTTAATTTGACCTGTGAGACAACATGTTATTTTTTCGATTATTTTAATCCATTATTTTGTTGATGGTTTAGATTTAATATTTATTTAATAATTACTTGTCTTAAAAAAATTAAATAATCAAAAATCAAAAAAATCAAAATCTTGCATGAGTATATAAGACATGTAGGTTTAATAAATTAGACACGTAGGCTTAGTAAATTATTTTTCTTTTTGGATTATATTTTTAGAATTGCATTTTTAGATATCTTTTTAAAATAGGTTAGTGTCAATCTTAAACAACCTTTTTTTTTTATAGAGTCTTAGATAAAATTGGCATATTTTCATATTCTCATTTAAAAAAAAAAAAAAAAAAAAAAATAGTTTTCTAAGACAGAATAGGGTTTAAGTTAAAATTAATCCCAAAAATGAATTAGAAAATTATTCTTTTTAGATAGCTTAATTAGGGTTTTTATTAATTTTGAATTTCAATAAAAAATACAAAAATACTAGGTGCATATTAACTAGTTTGCATGATAGGATTATTTAATTAGAATATGTTCATTAGTAAATTAGGTCATGAGGTGCATGTTAACTAGATTGCATATTAGGCCCATTTAATTTGAATTTGCATAGTAGTAAAATTAGGTCATTTAGCTAAAAAATGCATTTTTTTATAAAAGAATTCTAACTCTTAAGAAAACCCAAAAAAAAAAAAAAAAAATATATATTTGCTTTGTGTGATGGAATTTATTTATTTATTTATTTGAATATTCAATAATGGTTAAGCAAAAGTGTGATCACCTTTTGACATTGTAGAAGTCTAGGTTAAAATAAATCCAAGCTGCCTGCAAAAACGTTTAAAAAAAATAAAATAAAAAAGAAATGGTACCGAAAAGGCATTAGAAAATTCTAGTGTAACAAAGTCCCCGTATCCTTAATCTCTGGTCCGTAGGAGTAAAATAAATCTCCCTTTATTTTACTTAGGTGTCTAATCGACCTACCGTAAACAGATTAGTGGCGACTCTTAGTTGATAATCTTTTGCATGTTTAAAAGTTTAGACTTAAGTCACGATTTGGTATGGGTTTGGGAGAGTTCGAGCTAAGTTATTAAGCTTAGTAGTCTATTAACCTAGTTTTATGTGGTGAACCTGAAAAATTAGGTCACGACAGACTGGAGCAGCCATTGTAGAGAATCCACTCGATCCTACCTCCATCAGCTTTTTCTTTGCAGATTGGAAGCAATCTTCACTCACTTACCCTCACTTCACAGTCCCTTAAGATCCCTCAGATGCTCTGATACCAATGTTATAACTCATGAAACAACAATCAAAACATAAAACATCTCTGTTGATCAAGGGAGAGAAAGGATGAAAAAAACAGAGCATAGAACTTCATACGTCTTGTTCAAAGGAAAAACTGTCGAGTACCACAACTAAATACAAAGCAGAAACTGCTCACATACGTGCAACACATAACTGCACACAAACGTGCTATTAACTTCCTAGAAAATAGTAAAAACACTAACTGCATAACTAAATGAACTTGACTGTAAAATAAAAACAAAGGAAACACGACCGAGCATTAGCAGCACTAAGACAATTCCAACAGGCAGTATGCCCTTTCCCTCCTCTCAGCTGAAACTGCCTAATTTATCTTCATAAAGCCGGACATGCAAAGCAACTCACAAAAACTCATTTCGTTTGTTGGACCAAGTCGCATCATTAAGGAAGCTGGCAAAACAAGAATTGATAGCTTTCTTCAACGAGCACATAAGAATTGGAGCGCCCAAGAGGAAGGTGCTCAGTGTTCGAGTTTATGGGAGCAAGCATTCATCAAATTTTGAAGTGGATAACAATGAAGCAGTTGGACCAAACACAGTACGAATAGATGACATTTTCAGCTTCAAGGCATCGTAACCTCTTTACGGTTCACATAGAAAAGGGTATGAACATATAGAAGTTCACAGCAGTTCTAAATAAGCTAGAATTGAGGATCTTGAACAATATACTCCTGAAACATTTCTCCAAAATCTATACTACCACGCCACACTTGCCCTGTGGCATTTGTACCTTATAGCGTTTTAGTGTTTGGTGTGTGTAAATGACTAAAGGTATTACTTGGGATTTTACTAGACAGCAGAATACAGGAATAGGTGTTTGCTCCAGCTCAATGTTCCTGACCGAGTGAGCAAAACTGCTGGTGCTGGAGTTAGGGTGTAATGCATATACGTATCTATACCATTTAGAGTTTCATAGCAAAACAAGCTCATAAACTATGAGAATTTTCAAATTGAAGAATGTCCTAGTTGCCAATTCTCCATACAAGCATACTTGCTCTGCAGTGGAATGCTGGCTCTTCTCACAATTAAGTACCAGAGGCATCTGGAAATACCGAGAGCTTGGCCCCTCGGCACCGTAAAACATTATCCGATTCATGTTGAGGACGTCTGCTGAGAGGCTACACAACCTCGAAGCATGGGAAAATGCTAGCAAAAGGCTGTGAATTGATGAGACATAGCCTAGATCGCAGTGCAAAATGCGACAAATCATGTAGTTATGGTGCCATGCAATATCGTTCCATTGTCCTCCATGGTCAATTTGTGGATGCCGTAGAGCAAATTCTTGTTCTCAAATTAGACAGTAGCGCTTGTTTTTTAGATCTTGTATTCTGGGAACATTTAGGGCACAACACCATAGCGCTTGGGGACAACAATTATTGATTTGGACATTGTCAAACCGTTAACAAGAGATTGATCGAGATCGAATATCGAAAAACTGGTCGAGAAAAATGAACTGGAACAAAATTCATTCATTCAAAGAATGAATCACTGCTGCATGAATTATCGATTTAAGCTATATAGGGACCAAATTGAACCAATTGAATGAAGACACAATCAATGTGAAAAAATACGTGAGAAGACAGGAAACAACTTGATTTTTTGGCTTGATGTCTAGGGACAAAATTGACCCGATTGAAAGGAGACACAATTCGTGTCTAAAAAAAAAAATACAAGAAGACAGGAAACAGCTCAATTTTTTGGCTGGATGTCTTCCCTATAAATGCTCAAACATATCCCAAATAGAGAAATCTAATCTCTTCCTCACACGACAGAATAAACAATGAGTTCAGTAGAGTTGATACCGAGCCTGTGGTCCGGATGAGGGCCATCGCCTGTGCTGCCGCTCGAGGAGTGGTGGTGGTGGTGGTGGTTGTCGTCATGGTTGGAGGGAGGATGGTAATACAAACGTGCGGTTTGTGGGCAGTGAGAGTGGAACCTTGCAGCCATCCTCACCCCTAGATCCAGCAATTCCACGTACTTCCCCATGCAGTTACCATAAAGGAAGAGTTGTGATTTGTAATCAGAGCTTTTAAGACGTCAAACCTTTGAGATTGCAATATCAGCAAGCATCTGGAGACTGGGAAATAATTGCACAACCTAAACAAGAGAGAAACGGACTACAAGAGTGACGAGCTATTTAGTAATGCAAGAGCAGAGGATCTTAAGTCAAAAACACTAACCCTTTCCAGTACATCAAAAGCTTTCTTCCTTAGCACAGCATCCGATGTGTACATGATGGCGTTCACAATCCCCTAGATTTTGCACTTTAATGATAAGAAGAATATACAAAATGAAATGGCATAAAATCAAAATCTTTCACTAAAATACCTGCAAGGCAGCAAAATGGCTAGGAACAAATGATGAGAAATCTAGAGTTTCCCTCTCACTCTCTTGTGAGATATCTCCTTTTGTGGTGCAAAGCAAGAAGTCAATGGCATGTTTCTTTAATCTCCAACGTAGAGTAGTTGAACAGAACATGCCTTAGCATGCCAATTGCTTCCCACCTTCTGGTTTGACTACCCCGAATTTCATTCTTTACGGCAATTAAATCCTCCTCAGCATTATAAGCAACAGTTGGTTTGACTACCAACAGTTATGGTGCTGGTCATCATGTCAATATCAGACCGTGTTATCAAAGCCAATGTAAGATAAACGACAACATCTCAAGAAGTAAATATAAAGACCATGCTGTCGAATCATGCTTAGATGCTTCTGCATAAGCATCCATTACACCAAACTTTAATCCTGCCCCTGTACCTTCCATAAGGATGCCATGGTCAGCAAGCACGATAGCTATGAGAGTGGCACCAATGTTGTACCCTTCATCTCCTGCTTCTTTAGACAAATAGAGGATATCACGTAGGAATTGGATGCTTAGGAGTAGAATATGTGGGTATACAAGAGGGTCCTTCCCATTTTTAGTATAGTATGATGCTGCAAACTTATTTAGGTAAGCCTACAAATCCTCTAAACTATAGGGGACTGAACTCTCACTAAGGATAGTAGATGAACCTCCCAGAGGGAACTCCTTGATGGCTGACAGTTTAAACCACAATGGTGGCGAAAAGTGCCAATAGATCTCTCATTAGCCTTTTGACAAGCCTTCGAGAACCAGATATCATGGCATATAGTAACAACCTTTTCTTATCATATGTAGCTCAACCCACCCGATCACCCATTCTTAACAACTTTTCACATTCTTTTGAAGCAGTAGCCACTGTCTCAGTAGAAACCATACCTCCAGTATTTATCCATTTTGTGAGATGCCAATAACATGTAACCATTATGGAAGAACAACAATCAATACATTTAGGCAGTAAACAAATAGTACCAGAGGTGTAAACTAATGTGCACTACGAGATGACAAGGCAACGTCTCTTGCTTCATTGTCATACCCAGTTCTCAAGCAAAAGTATATCTGTTGAAACAAGACACGTGTAAAATAAGGTGCTGTTTGGTAACATGCCAAACAGTACCTGATTCTGATTTTTTGTTCCCAGAATCAGTTTGGGATGAGAATCGCGTTTGGTAAAATTTTTGTTCCGGGAATAAAATTGTTCCCGGGAACAGATTGGGAAGAGAATTGAGAATAAAAAAAAATATGATTCTTTGTCCGAGAATCAAAAAGAGAATCAAAATAGTGAAACTTTCATTTTTCCCTTCCGTCATCCCACGATTGTCGTCCACCACCACCCGCCGCCGTCTGCCACCGCCCACCGCCGCCGTCCGCCGCCGGTTGCCGGAGGCTCACTAGGCCGGGCGAGGTCCGGCGAGCTCGCCGGAGGCAAGCCCGCCCACCGGCGAGGCTCGGCCTCGCCGGATATGGCGAGGCCAAGCCTTGCCGGTGGCCAGCCGGCCGAGCCTCGCCACCGCCGGCGAGGCTCGGCCGACGAGGGCCGACCTCGCCGAGGGCCGGCGACCGGCCGATGAAGAAGAAGAGTAATAGGAGAAAAGGGAAAAAAAGAAAAGAAAAAAAGAAAACAAAGGAAAAAGTAAAAAAAAAAATTATTTAAAAATCAAAAGAAATTAATTTGGAACATAATCAATTAGCACAAAGTATCAAACACGATTCTATTCCAAAATAAAAAATTTTGTACAGTTACCAAACGCGTTTTTTATTCGAATCGGTTCCGGAACAGAATAAAAAATAATCATTTCTAGTCGAATCATCCTGGAACAGAATCGTTACCAAATGCGCCCTAAGTTAGCTACATGCATAGGATTCCGTGCTTATAAAGCAACTGCAATCAGCAATATCCCCAAGAAAATAGGACAGCCCAAAAACACCCTCTTAACATAAAAAAACAAAACAAAATACTTCGTATCTTAAATATTTTTCTTCATCTAATAGTTCATATACCGAAAGACAGGATAGCTGAAACATAAGTCACCGTCATCTCAACCAAAAGACTCTGAATCTCAATAAAACATCAGCAGTTTCTATTTACTGCAGCACCCCAATGAAAATGAGGACTTCATCATGATACACAAAACTTCTACATTCTTATGGTATTGACTTTGCCACCAAAATAGAAAATGGAATACAAAAGGGAAGCATTCATAACTTGCTGCCACATGGTGTCAACAGGTGGCTGCCTTCGAGCATCACCAACATCAAAGTCGAGAGCAGCCTAGAAAGAGCAGGAGGACAAAATACTGAGCACTAAACTCAATAAATACATTTTAATATGTTAATGCCTTGAAATTTGTTAGAGACAAGCTGGACAAGGAGAGTTCCAGCTCCTTGAATACTGCTTCAAAAAGGTCAAGTTCGATTACTATATGATGCAAGCAAGAGCCATCTCCAAATATGACCGAAGCAGTAATTTTACTTTGAGTCTAAACATAAACAAAAAGCTTTTGCCAAAGATGTTTCATGGAACCAAAATGTCAAGAAAGGTAAAAATAATGACTTTATACTTGTGCAGGATGACTTTGTATCACGTCCATAATATACTTCTCATGCCCCCACTCAAGGTGCCGCCTTGCACCAATTACCAATGACATCTTTGAAACGTTCCACCGAATAACTGAATCCTCATCCATAAGTGCCTAGCAAATTATTGCACAAACCATTACATCTCTATGGCATAAGAAGAAAAAGGGAGCTATGAAATGGCATAAAGAAGTAGTTAAGAAGATTTACAGAGCCACACCTGAATAAGAAGCCATATTATCTGCATACTGACTGATTTTCCCCCAGATGTATTAACACCCAGACTTTCATAAGCACCCTTGAAAGCAATAGCGGGTTGAAATTCGAACAATAACAGAGAGAGACTATGCCCATATCATGCAAAAGTCGAATAGATTTAGTGAAAGAGCATCAATACAAATGTATACACGGCATCATAAATCTAACAAACACACTCATGACACAACCATTACAAGGCAGAGAACAAGAAGTACAAATAATGACTAACGGTAAGTTTCTCGAATACATATGCTAACGATGCCTTCTGGCAGGCAAATAACAATAAACTGTGATCAACATGTGCTTCTATGTTAGAATCTTAGAGCTGCCCCAGCACAAATTCAATGCCTAGTAAACAAAAAGATGTAATGAGCAGCAATAACTATTAAAGATAAATAAAAACCAAACTTTCATTACTTTAAATGGCAAGCCAGGCTCTCTAGCACTGTTAAGGTCCTTCACAACACCACAATAGAAGCTTTTTTCTCAAGAATCGACTTGTTTGCTACAGCTACACCTACAATCTCCATGCCTGAAGGACTAGATGAAACTCGAGGGCTTGAAACTGTTGAGGCTATTTGGGGGAGACGAGCACCTCCACGGCCTGAATCAATAATGTTAGTCTTGGCTAATAATGATTGTCACACCCCAAAACCATCATGAATGGGGGATGACACGGCTGTCCTTCCACTCAAAGGACGCAGCCTCAAAGCTCCCAAAATCCAACTCTTAAAAGTCCCCACATCCATATCGCTCTTGTACCTACTCATTGTTAGTCGAGGAACCTGAAAAAGATAGGAAAATAGAGGGGTGAGCAACCACGGTTCAGTGAGTAGTGCATCTCTTCTAAGCGGATTGAGCACCCAATATGCATATTTACAAAACCAAACTACAACTCTTTTAACTCAAATCTAGGATATAACAAACATATAGTAAAAAGAATAAGTTACATACGCTTCAACATAGCTATATTTATAGCAAAAATAATCATTTCATAATAACATCGAAATAAACATCAATGGTCTAATCCATTGATCAATCTCATTAATTCACATGCCAATGGTCCATTCCATTGGTTAATCTCATACCACACAAAACCCAGAAATTTAACAAACCTTCAATGCCAAAATATAACATTTCTTACTTTAACACAATATGTTCAAAGCAAAAATATTCAAGATAATAATAGGCAAATGCCAATAGTCTAACCCATTGGTCAATCTCATAAAACATGTATCAATGGTCTATTCCATTGGTTAATCTCATCAAACCACAGATTGATAATAAAATGAAATTACACGTCGATGGTCCATTCCAACGACTAATCTCAAATTACACGTCGATGGTCCATTCCATCGACTAATCTCAAATTACACGTCGATGGTCCATTCCATCGACTCAACTCATATCACATGTCAATGGTCCACTCCATTGACTAATCCGTTGCTCAATATCAAACCATGGTCACAATACAACGCCTAGTGACGAGGCGACCAAGATTCCCCCCTTGGCAAGGTCTCTACCTATTATTAGCCGGTGGCTCGGCCCACAAGGATATCCTAGAATAGTATGTGCATACCCACAAGCCCCTCGCTGGGCTCACAACGATATTAAGCATCCACATCAATCCAGAACCACACCATCCATAATCCTCAAACCAAATCCATAAAACATTTCATATATCACGAAAAGATTTCGCAACTCAACTTATCCGTCAGAAATACTTTTCATAAAACATTCTAAAATAATTTCAAGATCCGTCTCATAAATCATTTCAAATCAAATAAATTTCAAAAAGCTTATCACAAATCAATATCTATATAACCTTCCATAAATCATCTCAAAGTCGAGCTTTTTGTGAAATGGTTTCACAAACCCAAAACATGTAATATTTCTCAACTTCGTTCATCAAACGGAATATATATTCATAAAAAGTTCTCACACTATTTTCAAATATCAAAACTTAGTAAATGCCCGATCCAACTTTTATGCAATAAACATGCTTATTCATAACTCATAAAATATCAAATCTTTATCATTTTGAAGACATGAGCGTATAAATTCTTAGAAGAGATAGCATCACTCACCTGGGAAAGTCGAAAATCAACTACAACGCTCACTCGAACCAACGCACTCGAATCCCTAACAATTAACGGAAAAACAATATCAAAAGGCCGAGTAAAAGGATATTTGCATAACGACTAGTCTACACTAGGCCTATTTGTCGATAAAACGACACCTATGCGCCACGAAAGCTCGCATTTATCGAAAACCCAACGATTTCTCGCTAGGCGCAGCCCATGTGCCAACTTTGTCGTGCCATAACTTCGTCCACAAAATTCCGTTTCAAGCCGTCTTACAATCTTTAGAAAGCTCTCTTAACGTACAACAACAACCCCAACCCAGCCACCCCAAAACAGTACCGAAAACAACAACAAAAAAGCTCAAAGTTACTGTTCGCTACAGTACCAGAATGCGCCCCCAACTTCAAAATTCCGTTCCGGATAAACCGCAAGCTCAAATCATGATCCGTAAGATGCTATAGCTTCACAAAATCCCAAAGTACCATTTCTACAAAAATATGTAGCTCAACGACTCAAAAATCATACTTCG
Source organism: Eucalyptus sp. ANBG9806169 (assembly GCA_014182395.1). Classification (NCBI taxonomy): domain Eukaryota; kingdom Viridiplantae; phylum Streptophyta; class Magnoliopsida; order Myrtales; family Myrtaceae; genus Eucalyptus; species Eucalyptus sp. ANBG9806169. The sequence goes on from CM024575.1 coordinate 20,032,363, forward strand.
CCACTCGATTTTCCCAAAATTCTGAATTTCAAGCCCTAGGTCCAAAATTACTCCGATTGAACGAAGGGGGAGCACGAGTGCTTACCGAGCATTGCATTACATGGCTTGGTGAGGCTCCCATGATGAGAACGCACAAAACCCTCTTTCTTCTTCTTCTTCTTCTCCTCCTCCTCTTCCTTTCTTTGAGCGAGAGCTCTCTGCTCTCCCTTTCTCTCTCTCCTCCTTTTTCTTTCTCTCTTTCCCTTTTATCTCCTCCTTTTCCCCCTTTTTTTCTTTTTTTTTTTCTTTCTTTCCTTCTCTTTCTCCCAAAGACTCTCGGTCTCTCTCCTTCTTCTTTCTCCTTTTTATTTTACTTTTTGACTGGGTCAAAACCCATATTTTACAATGATATCCGGCTTAAGCTCAATCATGCTTTTCCTTTTGCCAATCATCCTGTCAGACAGCAAAGCACCCATTAGAAACCAGGGCTGGAAAAAGTGAAGATAGCAATTTGGAATATTCTATAATTGAGTTACGAGTGACAACCTCCAATACTTTCAGAATATAATCATTAAAAGTTCTAACATTGTACTTCTGTGCTTCCTGAATAGCTGAGACCATTGCTATTTCATGAACCTACATTAAGATGCAGCAAAAGAATCATCTCATCATTGGTACGTAATCACAAATTCCATAAAGCAAGAGAAACAAATTGTAACCACAAATTTCATAAAGCAAAAGAAACAAATCATGGAACCTCAAATTACCAATCATGTATTTAGGAAATATGACTAAAAATATCAGAAATATAAATGTAAATGCACAGTTCCACGTAAACACTTATAGGAGCCAACAAAGGAGAACATTTACATATATGCATGTTGAGAGGGGAACAACTATTGAGGGGGACTAGTAGATGAAAAGGCAGATCATAATCAAAGACAGGCTTTATCATGATCATCCTGGATGATGAATGCAAAAGCTGACATATGGATATGGCATATGTCACTTTGTAAGTATGGTCAGTAAACCCAGCATATTTTCCACATTTAAACACGAGCACGCGATGATCTAAGCGAATTTAGAAGAAAGACCAATCCTGAATGTACTACTAGCCCGATGCAAGAATGATTTATTCAAAGCAATACTTTCCAAGTTTATAGTTTGTTTTATGTCTGCCATAGCTGGCACACTGCTCATCAGCACCAGAACCAACGAGGACGATTCTGGCATGGCTCTTGTAATTATGAAGTTGAAGATCCTTGTCATTTTCATTCTCTCTATCTTCAACACCCAGCCATCACCACCAGCAGCAAGCCATAAAGCTATTCCAATATTCAGGCCCTGCAAAGTGAGGTGAAAATTAATTCCACCATGGTGAAGCAGTACATGAATTTTGACAATTTCGAGGAAGAAGGAAAATTTTCAGTGACATTTAAACATGAACAATAAATGACTATAACGTATGTTCACAAATGAGAATATGTATAATGTCTACATCATGTGATAAACACATCCTTCACATTTTAATAGAAAGACAGTATAAGAACTGTCTAACAGCAGTACCATGTAAGTATTAGCAGGATGAATAAGAGACATAACATGCTTCGTTTCTGAGCTCAAGTTTGACAAGTCAGCATCTATCTATAAGTCTCCACCTGCACTCCAAAACCACTAAGAGTTAATGGCCAGAAAGCCTAACCATACCAAAATAACAAGAAGGTTGCATCTTGATGGGAGCTCTCTCTCCATTTAGAAGCCATGTAGTAAAGGAGCCCCCGAAAAGGCTGGTCTGACCTCTGAGTGATTCGAGCTGCTTGTGAACCACACAGGAGGCATGACAAAGACACTTGACCTCCTAGCTGAATATAGTTTTCGACATGATACTCTCCTGCAAAGACTAGAGCAGTCCCATAATTCAAAGTCCATAACCCTTTGGATGGTCTATAATTGGAGAAAACCAGAAACCATACCATGTTGAATGGCCAGAGGCATTGATCTAGTTCACAACTTTATAGTCATTAACTTAAATTGCATCAGTTAGAGTTAACTTCATTAAAGGAAGAAAAGTTGCAGCAAACCTTGACTGTTCCTTTTTTCTTCTGTCCTGCAAGATTGTTTCAATTATACGATAGCTAGGGTGTGCATAACATCATTCTTAAGGACCCCCCTGCACGATCAAGAGAAGAAGGGCGGTGAAGGGGCTAGAGGTATTTCGTCTGCAGGAGAGGCGGTGGCTTGCAACTTCTTCCTCCTCACGCCTGATCAGAACACGAAGGTGATAGGGCTAGTACTAACACCTAGAGGGGGGGTGAATAGGTGTTAAAGCAATCTTTACAAAAACTTAACAACTTAATTCATCTTTTGATAAAGATAGACTGAAGATGTAAAAGACTGTAAACAGATATATAAAACTATAAGTTAAAGTAAAGAGTTTAGGGAAAGAGAATTGGAACACAGAGTTTATAGTGGTTCGACTTAGATCAAGCCTACGTCCACTCTCCCGCACTGATAGCCCACCGGCTGGATTTCACTAAGAATCAAAAGAGATATTACAGTCTCACATCCTTGGTTCTATAGTGTAGAGACTTTACTACACTTTCTCAAGGTCTCACAAGTATTTATCTCTCTTTCAAATACAGTATAAGCTCAATGAATGAAATAACAAAGAACTAGGAGCTTCAGACTTTAGAATTCTTCTATCTCGCACACACTCGAATAACTTGAGCGTCTTCCTTATATACTCCTCCATGCCTTGATATCCTGCAAATCAACTATTTTTTCCATAATCATTAACAAGGCATGGAGGAGTATATAAGGAAGATGCTCAAGTTATTCGAAGGTGTGCGTGATAAGTCTGAAGCTCCTAGTTCTTTGTTATTTCATTCGTTGAGCTTATACTGTAAGAGAGATAAATACTTGTGAGACCTTGAAGAAGTGTAGTAGAATCTCTACACTGTGGAATCAAGGACGTGAGATTGTAATATCTCTTTGATTCTTAGTGAAATCTAGCCGGTGGGCTGTCAGTGCGGGAGAGTGGACGTAGGCTTGTTCTAAGCCGAACCACTATAAACTCTGTGTTTCAAATTCTCTTTCCTTATACTCTTTACTTTAAGTTTATAGTTTATAAGTATCTATTTACTGTCTTTTACATCTTCAGTCTATCTTTATCAAAAGATGAATTAAACTGTTAAGTTTTAATAAAAACCGTTTTAACACCTATTCACCCCATTCTAGGTGTTTTTACTAGCTCTATCAATTGGTATCAAAGCTTGTGTACTCATTTGATTGAAGTGTTTTTACTTCTGAGTTAAAGATCTATGACTAGTATGTTGGCTCCAGGTTTGGTTGAAGGTCAAAGCAACACAAGACCACCTTACTTCGATGGAAATGATTACAACATATGGAAAAACAAGATGAAAGCTTTCCTAAGATCGAAAGATCCTCTGGAATGGGATGTAGTAGATAAAGGAATCATTCCTAAAGCTGCATCAGTTTCAGAAAGAGCAAAAGAAGCTGCAGTTGCTAGTGAAATGACTCAAGAAGAAATAACCAAGAGACAAGCTCTTGATGCTAAAGCAATTTATTCTTTATATTGTGCTTTATCTTCTACTGAGTATAACAGGATATCTTCTTGTGAAACAACTGAAGAAGTCTGGGATAGGCTGCACATTACTTATGAAGGAACTGATCGAGTGAAGGAGACGAGGAATAATATTCTACTCGGACATTATGAAACCTTCAAGAGAAATCAGGAGAACTTATCACTGATATGTTTAGTCATTTTACTGAGATAATAAATGGTCTAGAATATCAGGGACAACCAATCTCAGAACCAATGAAGGTCAACAAATTGTTGCGTGTACTCTCCAAAGACTGGAATCACATAAAGACTTCAATAAGGGAAACGCAGAGGATTATGCCACTTTTTGTAGACGAACTAGTTGGCACACTTCAGTCCTATGAAGTGGAGAAAATTAATGAGGAGGAAGATCCTAAAGGTAAGAAGTCAATTGCTTTGAAATCTAACGATGATTCTGATGTTACAGATTTTGAAGATGATATGGATGATAAAGAGTTAGCCCTTATGATAAAGAGGCTCAAGAAACTAAATAAAAAGGGAAGAAGGTTCAATTGGAAGAAATAGAACACTCAAAGGTTTCAAAACAAATCTACTGAGGATGATGAAATCAACAAAGATGTGATCTGTTTTGAATGTAAGAAAAATGGACACATCAGGCCCAACTGTCCTATGTTGAAGAAAAAGAAAGGAAAAGTTGAGAAATATAGGAAGGCTCTCAAAGCAGAGACATTGAGTGATACTGAATGTGAAGAAAGCGATGAAGATTATGCCAGCATCTGTTTAATGGCAAAATTAGAATCGGATTCAGACTCTGAGATAGATACAGACTCAGACTCAAATAGTGAAATCGAGGTAAGCAATCTAAAGATTCCTATTAAAGTCTCGAAATACATCGATGAACTTTGTCTTAGTCCCAAAACCTCTCTTAAGAGAATTTCCGAGCTAAAAAGGGAGAATTCTTCATTGAAGCAACAGGAAAATTCTTGGAAAGAAAAGTTTGATAATTTAGACAAAAGCTTTGTTGTCTTAAAAGAAAATGCATACTCTCTTTCAAAAGAAAATAATCTTTTAAAAATTGATATTTCAAACATTTCAAAAAGATATTCAATAGGATTTGAAAAGCTAAAAAAGATTCTTTCAGTTCAAAGACCTTATTTCAACAAATCAGGTTTGAGAATGACTTCAGAAATTGTTCCTTTAATTGATTTTCCAAAAGTAAATGAACGAATCAAACAAAGACCAACAAAGACTTTTTACAGGAATCATTTTCAAAAAGTTTTTATAAAACCTGTTGGCCAAAGTGCTCTCAAATGTTCAAATTGCAACAGTTCAGAACATTTTGAGAAAGAATATCCTATGGTTTGAAGACCTGTTAAGAAGGAATGGGCAAAGACTGCATATTGCACTAACTCTTCTAGACCCAAGAAAATATGAGTACCAAAGAAAGCTTAAGTTTCTTTTCTAATTGCAAGTCACCATCAAGAAAAAGATTAAATGGTATTTGGATAGTAGTTGTTCAAGACACATGACTAGAGATTCAGGTTGTTTTATAAATCTTGTTTAAAATAATGGTGGAAAAGTCTCTTTTGGTGGAAATAGCAAATGAAGAATTATTGGATGTGGAACTGTAAAGATTGGAAGTCTCACAATCAATAATGTCTCCTTGGTATAAGGTTTAAATTACAATCTACTCAGCATTAGTCAACCGTGTGACACTGGATTCAAAATCAATTTTCAAGAAGGAGTATGTTCGGGAACTAGTAAAGATTTTTCTCAATCTTTTACTAGACGAAGACATGGGAACATCTATCTTCTGGATATAAAACCAGAAAGTTTGCAATGTCTGATTTCAATCCAAAATGAAGCAAATCTTTGGCATCGAAAGCTTGGCCATATCAACATGAAGCAAATCGCAAGATCTCTTCCAAAAATCTTGTTCGTGGACTACCTAACCTGAAGTATCAAAATTCTGACTTATGCAGACCATGTGTATTGGGAAAACATGTTAGAAGCTCTTTTAAACCAGTAAATCAAGTTTCTACTAATCGTGTTTTACAGCTTTTGCATATGGATCTCTTTGGACCAACCAGAACTCAAAGCATTGGTGGAAAGAGATATTACCTAGTAATTAGGGATGATTACTCTCGATTTACTTGGGTCTATTTTTTGGCAAGTAAGTCTGAAACTTTCTCTCATTTTTTAAAGTTTGCCAAGAAAGTTCAGAATGAGAAAGGATATGCTATTTCAAGCATATGAATAGACCATGGAGGTGAGTTCGAAAATCAAGACTTTACAAAGTTTTGTGATGATTTAGGTTTTTAGTATGTTTTCTCTTCTCCATATACTCTAGAGCAGAATGGAGTTATGGAAAGGAAGAATAGATCTCTGCAAGAGATGGCAAGAACTCTTTTAATAGAAAATAATATTTCTTTTCGTTTTTGGGCTGAAGCCGTTTCTATAGCTTGCTATATTATTAACAGAGTATTCTTAAGGTATATTTTGGAGAAAACTCTCTATGAGTTATTCAAAGGAAAGAAGCCAATTGTTTCTTACTTTCATGTGTTTGGTTGCAAATGTTTTGTTTTGAAAAATGCAAATGATCGATCTGGTAAGTTTGAAGAAAAATCATATGAAGGAATATTCCTTGTCTACTCAACCTCAAGCAAAGCTTATAGAGTATACAACAAGAAGACTCAGACCGTGGAAGAATCTATGAATGTCAAATTTTAAGACACTCTGCAAAGAGAACTGATTCAGACTCAACCTGAAGAATCTGAATCTTCTTCACAACTTACAAAGTCTACTTCCCCTGAAGTGGGTCAGACTTCTAAAGGTCATCAATAAACAAGAGTTGAAGAATCAACTGAAGAAAAGGACTAGCATGTTGTCAGACGAACCAGCAACTGGAAGCACAAGTCTAGTCATCCCAAAGAACTTATCATTGGCAATGTTCATGAAGGGATTGGCACCAGATCCAAAAAGCAAGAAGAGTCTAGCGCCGTGGCACTTATTTTTGAGATAGAACCCAGAAGTATAGAAGAAGCTTTAACTGATGAAAGCTAGATTAAGGCAATGTAAGAAGAACTCAAACAGTTCAGCATCAATGATGTTTGGGAATTAACTCTTAAACCAAAAGGTAAAACCATTATTGGACCTAAATGGGTTTGGGTTTTCAAGAACAAGATGAACGAAAAGGGAAAAGTGGTAAGGAACAAAGCAAGACTCGTGGCTAAATGATATACGCAAGAAGAAGTGATAGACTATGATGAAACCTACGCACCAGTAGCTAGGTTAGAAGCAATTAGATTATTACTTGCTTTTGCTTGTTATAAAAATTTTAGGTTATTCCAAATGGACATCAAGAGTGCATTCTTAAATGGATTTATCCAAGAAGAAGTCTATGTGGAACAACTTCCTAGATTTGAAGATCCAAAGAAACCAGACTCAGTATTCAGACTGAAAAAGACCCTATATGGTTTAAATCAAGCACCTCGAGCATGGTATGACAGGTTAAGTAAATTTTTAATTCAAAATGGTTTAACAAAGGGAAAGTGGATACTACATTGTTTATTAAAAGGGAAGGTAAAAACTTTCTAATTGTTCAAATATATGTTGATGATATTATATTTGGATCACCTAACGAAAGTCTGCGCAAGAAATTTTCTAAGACTATGTAGAACGAATTTGAGATGAGCATGATGGGTGAACTCTCCTTCTTTCTCGGATTACAAGTAAAACAATTGAAGAAAGGAATTTTCATTCACCAAGAAAATATGCAAGAGAATTCGTCAAAAAGTTCAGTTTGGAGAATTGCAAAAAGATTGAGATACCAATGTCAAGCTCTTCAAAGCTGGACAAAGATGAAGGAGGAAAGAAAGTTGAATAGAAGCTCTGCAGGAGTATTATTGATTCACTTCTTTAACAGAGGTTCAAATCCTATTGGACGCAATTTTTTCCATCTATTTTTTGACATTTCTATCTCAAGAAAGATATTGATATTTTGAATTATTTAAATCAGAAACGCTTATAATACATCGTTTAGTTTAGCCTTTTTATGTTCTTTCTTATATTCTATTTTCTATTAATTTATATTAATATTTTTCATATTTAAATCATGTTTAAAATGAATGATGAGTTCTTCTTTCTTTTATCACTTAGGAGTCGTGCGAGATGAAAGTCTCTCAAATCTTATGGATAAAACAACAACTAAGAGACTTTGGAATTGAAGACTCATGCATTGAGAACAAATGAGACAACACCAGTGCAATCAATCTCACAAAGAATCCAATTCTTCATTCTATAGCAAAACACATAGAGATTTGACATCACTTTATTAGAGATCATGTTCAAAATTGTGAAGTTCCGATCCAGTTCATCGACTCAAAGAATCAACTGGCGGATATATTTACAAAGCCACTGGAGAAAATTTAATTTGAGTCTATTCGCACTAGAATGAACATCACATTCTTTAACTATTAAAGTCTGAAGATACTCAGACTCAGAGGTAAAGTCTAAAGTTGCGCGGACTCAAAAGGCTAAGAGAAACGACTGTAAGTTATTTTTTTTTTCTAGTAATTTAGAATTCTTGGAAAGGTACATTTACTTATCGCTAATTGATTGGATTTCTTTCGATTCAACGACTTTTATTCGTTTTCAAAAAGGCAGTTATTCATTTTCGAAAAAGGGAAGTTATTATTTTCAAAAAGGCATTTCTATTTTTCCTTTTTGCAACGCTTCGTTTACCCCTCTTCACTCACTTTATATACTGTAGAGCTTCATCTCCTTTTTCTTTCACTCGCAAACCCTAAGCTTACTCCCACTTGCTCTCACTTTCTCCGTTGTTTATTACAAAAAAGTTTCATCTTTTTTAGCAAAGCTTTGAAATTCTCTTTTGAATCGACAATGTCTTCAAGAAAGTCGTCAAGAATCGCAACCAGGGGACCACACCATTTGCTTGAGGGTCCTACCCATTTCGACTTGACCGAGGAAGAAGATTCCTCACCGCAAAAGAAACCAAGTCAGCAACAACATTCTCAGCAGCACTAAACTCCTCCACCGACTCATCCTGAAGAAGACATTATGGAAAATGTTGAACCAATAAGGACTCTTACTCCTAAAATCACTTTCAAGCTTTACTCTTGCTTGAAAAAAGGAGGTACTGCTATGTTATTGATTGATGAATTCCTAAGAAAGAGAAAAAAACAAAAACGAAACCATGTTCTTGCGTGAAATGGAAAAGATGGGAATTGCTGAAAAAAGGTTGGCTGAAAAGGCCTTTGCTAACTTTCCTAGCGACCCACGTTTTGGTACGGTGAATCAACCAGAAGGGCAGGATGATGATGAAAGAATGTTTACACATTTTCAGCCTAGATCAGGTGTGGCTGCAAATGTTTCAGGAGACAGTTCGAGTCTTTTTAGATTGAAGAATCACAAAAGGGTCTATCTGGATTTACTGAAGAGAGGGGTCATGAACCCTAGAAGTGTTGATTTCGATTTTCTTGATTCGGTGAAGGTTATTTGCGTGAGAAGTTTGCTCTGTCGCAATTAGAGCATTTTTATTTTGAATCAGTTGCTGCTTATCCAGAACTAACAGCTTATTTCTATTCGAATCTATCTTTTATGGATACAAACGGTTTTTCTTTTACTGTGAAAGATAAGGAGTTTGTGGTGAACATGGATACCTTGGCTGATCTAATTGGGGTGGAAAGAGGGAGTTTCCAACCAATTAGTGTGTCTGTTGCTCATGCTACCATGACCTTGGTGAAAGACAGGATTCCTGAAGGCAAGATATCCTATTCTAGGATGAATGCCACCAATATTCTTCTGCACAAGATTGTGATCAACTGCATTAGACCAAAATCAACATCAAAGACTCACGTGTCTTGGTTTGAAGCAAAATTGATGCATGCTATCAACATCGGTTACAAGTTCTCTCTGCCCCCACGCTATTTTATTTCACATGTACATGACTGTTGTGAAAGATAAGGGACAACTCCCTTATTATGATCTTATTACGCGCCTTTTTAGGCATTTTCACATTCACATTCCTGCTCCCTTGTGTCTGACCAGCATTAATTCGATGGTGATTGGTTTCAAAATGATCACCAAGATGCGATTAAAAGAACTGAACATAGTGTTAGAGTGGATGAAGGAAAAGTCTCCAACAAAGGCAAAATCAGTTCCTACAGGGGCTAAGAGGAAAGGTAAGGAGCCCATGGGTGCTTCAGCAAAGAAGAAGAGAACTCTCGTCTTGGAGGATGAAGAAGATGAGGATGAGATGACTCTTTCTGCCTTGAGGAACTTGAAAAGCTTTGTCAGTTTTCGTGAGACTGAGAAAAGAGAGGCAAACAGAAGAGCTGAAGAGGAAACGGAAGAAAGAATAGTAGTAGAAGAAGAAGAAGAGGAAGAATGAGAAGAAGAAGAAGAGGAAGAGGAACGAGGAGTAGAAGCAAAAGAAGAAGAAGGAAGAAGAGAGAGAGAGAGAAGAGGAAGGAAGAGAGGAAGAAGTGGCTCGGGAAAAATCATTTGAGCCTACTTTGGCCGGGTCTCTGTCAAGCAATTCTGAAAAGACAAAAAGTGGAATTGCTGGTGAACAAGCTCAAGAAAAGGATCACACTCCTGCTGACGCAGAACAAGAAGAATAATCTATCTCTCCTCCAAAAAGCACTCATTCAGGGGGAGATGCGGTTAGACAAGGTGGATCTACACCTGAACTTGACTCAGCTAGACCTAGCTCTGCCACAACACACTCAGTAGAGTTTTTGTGACTGCTAGAAATTCTACTGGACGTCAGGAAAGAGCAGTATGCTGTGAGCTATGAATTGCAGGTTTTCAAGAATGTCTTCATGTCCACCTCAGTGTCTCTTCCTGATTAGTTAAATGCCCTGAAGACGCTAGTGCAAGATTCTATGAAGGGTGTAGATTTTATGAAGGAGGCTATCGAAAAACTTGAGAAGACAGTGCATTCAATGGAAGAATTCCAGCTTGTTCGCTTGCCCAAACAGCCTTGACTTTCCTCATTTTTAAAACAATTTTTTTTTTTAATCTTGTTCTCCACTTTTTGCTGTTGACAAAAAAGGGGAGAAGGTTTGATTTGTAGCAGCAGATTTGATATTTTGTTTTTGACTTTGGATTTCTGGATTTGTTTGGTTGTGGATTGTTTGACTGTTTCTGATTTGATCTTTTGATTCTTGCAATTACTTAGGCTATGTTAATGATAATGGAAGAATAGTTGTTTTGCAGAACTAACATGTTATTTGTGGTTGTAGAATCAATGCTATTCATATCCTAATCCTTTATGAGATATTTTGTTTTGCCTAAGTGTTGTTGTGTAGGTCAAAAGTGTTCAAATTTACAGGAAAGTTTTGTCACCATAAAAAATGGGGAGATTGTTGGAGAAAACTTCCTTATTTATTTTGAAGTTGACAAAATATTTCCATTAGTCTAGTTAGAAGACTCATTGACTCTATTGTCAAAGTCTGAAGACCTCCAGACTCAAAATTCAAAGTCTACCTTCATTGATAGTTTCTAGATCGACGAGAAGACTTATCCAGATGCAAGAATATTCTTAAGGATTTGATTCGTATGGTTGAAGAAGATCTCACAGTTGGAGATAGTACTTCGTGATCAACTATTCTCATTACAATTAATTTGGATAATTAGATTTGGTGATTGACGAAGTATACTTGGAAGGTTCTACTTATGGAAACCTAGATCTTGTTTGTATGGACGAGCAGGATTGGTGGGCTATCATCACATTCCTTAATAAACTCGAGATCTCCTTAATTGATTCTGTCCAACGGTATGATTGGAAGAACTCCTTTGGAAGGTGCCAATGGATATCAAGGCATGGAGGAGTAAGGAAGACGCTCAAGTTATTCAAAGGTGTGCGTGATAGAATAATTCTAAAGTCTGAAGTTCCTAGTTTTTTGTTATTTCATTCGCTGAGCTTATACTGTAAGAGAGATAAATACTTGTGAGACCTTAAGGAAGTGTAGTAGAATCTCTACACTGTGGAATCAAGGACATGAGACTGTAATATCTTTTTGATTCTTAGTGAAATCCAGCCAGTGGGTTGTCAGTGCGGGAGAGTGGACGTAGGCTTGGTTTAAGCCGAATCACTACAAACTCTGTGTTCCAAATTCTCTTTCCTTAAACTCTTTACTTTAAGTTTATAGTTTATACATATCTATTTACTGTCTTTTACATCTTCAGTCTATCTTTATCAAAAGATGAATTAAATTGTTAAGTTTTAATAAAGATCATTTTAACACCTATTCACCCCCTCTAGGTGTTCTTACTAGCCCTATCAGAAGCAACGTGAAAAAGCGAGACTCGATGAGACGACAACACCCCACCTTTTTGTTTAAGGATTGGTAAAGGTTTAAATTTTGAGGACGAAATTTTTATAAGAGGGGAAGAGTTGTGACATTCCAGATTTTTAGTCTTGTTTTCTACTGAATAAATCGGGCATTTCATTGACGCGCCTATAGGGCTGTTCTTAGAGATGATCACTCTCGAGATAACTAGACTATCTAGGGAAGCGATTAAGAATTTTAAGGCAAATAGACTTGAGAATTCGACTGAGAATCGGCTTCTCGATAGTATCCATCTTTAGAGGTCATTACGGCATAGATATAAATCGATTTGAGATTAGAGATAGGTCGGTTCGACTGAGATGTGTGACTAATCGTGAGTGACACCACTAAATTGGAAAATTCTTGTCGACCGGTACTAGACTGGTTTTCTATCGTTTTGGTGCCCTGTGTCCATATTTGAATCCTCGAGATTTTCACGATAACCGAGAGTCACCAATGTGTCGAGTGGGTTCATTGTGGCTCGAAGAAAATCGATCATGGGTCATTTGCACTAAAAATTTATGAAAGTTACCCGGTAGCCTAGGTCATGCTAAAAACATGTCAAATGGAAATTAACCGTGAATTCAAGTCCGATTTCAGAAATTGAAGGTTCTGTGGTGTCACAAGCTATTTTGGGAACGTTGACTCATCCTCGAAGATTTTTCGGAGATTATGATATTTTTACAGAAAATGGATACGGACTTTACAGAAAATTAACAGAAATTTGAACGGGCCAAATTAAAGGAAATTTGGACTTCCAAGCTGAGCCTTTGGGTGTTGGGTACTTATAGAAAATTCTATGGGATTTATCTTCATCGAAATTGGACTTCGATTTGGAGATTTGGTGGATAAATTGAAACTTAAATTGAAGAATTCGGAGCTAGGCTAGGGGGTAGAATTTTTGGCTTCAAATTTCACAATTTGGGGAAATATCAAGTAAAAAAGAATTGGGAGGGGACAAGTAGATAAATTTGTGGACTTTTTGGACTAAGTAATTATGACAGCCTTCCCCTTTTCTTCCTTATCTTTTCTTTTTTCCTTATCTATTTACTCTCTTCTCTCTTTCTTCTTGGATTCGCACGACCGCCCACCTTTTTCTCACTTGGATTTCTTTAATTCTTCTTCTTGGTTCCGCCAAAGCCTAACACCACCAAATCAATCTTTTTCTCTCTATTGCAACTGCTGTCCACGCCCATCTCCACTGAGTTTTGTCTCCCACAAGTCAACGTTCAACATTTCTCAGTTTCGGTTTCTCCCTCGCCCGCACGAATCAGTCTCCACCGTTGACCCATCTGCCACGTTGAAGCTGCCCGCGCCTGTCTTCACTGCTCCATCTTTGGCTAGCAAACCCGGCAGCTGCTTCACTTCGGCTTCAGTGAAATTTTGGCCGCCCACGCGTCTTCATAGTCAACCGAGCTGCCCACGTTCCAGCAAATTTCGAAGACCCAACAAGCTGCTGCGAGCTTCCTCCAAATTCTGCTTCTCTCGCTCGTGGATCGGCCTAGCTCCATCCATCGCGTGTCTTCGGCCCAGTCCGTAAGTCCAGCGTCAATTCCTTTGTTCGAAGCCCAGCTAGCAAGAAGCCACCCCACCTGCTTCTCTTGTTCGGCCCGTGAAAGTCTGCAGCAATTCGGCCCAAGTGAACTTCAGCCCGTAAGACCAAGTGGCACAGCAACCCGAAGCCCAAACATGAAGCCCAACTTCGGTGAGCCCAAGTTTCAGCCCAATCTTGAGGCCCGCGAAGCAGCCCAAGAAGTAGGCCCAAGCAAGTTCGGTCCAAGCCCAGCTTTTGCTATGGGCTTGCGAAGGTTGTAGGCCCGGCCCGAGTGTCCGCCGACGCCACCGAAAGTTCGGTTTTCGGTTGCCGTTGCAGTGATTCGGTCTTCGCTTTTACCAAGTGAGTTTTACTCACTAATGCTTTCTTAGTTTGCTAATTATGCTTAGGGGTTGGTTAGATTTAATTAAGTGCAATTAGGTGGTTAGATTAATTTAGAATAATTAAATTAGTGACTTAATGATGCATGTTAGGTGGTTAGACTTAGTCATTAGCAAGTAGAGAGCTTCTAATATTTATTGAATGTATATCGGGATTTTTCTTGATCCATTATGGCATCCAATCAAGCAATACGGGCCTAAATTGGATTTTTAGTATTTATTTATTAAATTTTGAAATTAATTAATTATTTATTTATTTTTCCGGAAATTAGACCGGGATGGTCGACGACCGAAATTTCGTGCTGATTATAGTGATACAATCCGTTTATTTATTTGAGCTCTATGTTGTGTTGAATTGAATCGATTGTGCAATTTGAGGAATTTTTCCTAAATTGATTGAGATTGAGTAATCGAGTTGTGGATGGCTAAGTATGATTGTTTAGCTCCAATAATGCTTTGATGGGCTACTAGGTGGAGAAGATTGTGAGAGTGAATTGAATATACTCTTGGCTAAGACCAATCAGGTGCTTTAATATCGTGTGAAAATTGAGTGAGATGATGAGTGTGTGGGGATTTATCCCAAGATTGATCAGTGTCGGTGTTTAATTAGAAATCGATTGTGAGAGGTTGTGAGTTGAACCTCGAAAGCTGCCAAAGTACGGCCGTGCCGAGTGGGGCCGCGATGCCACTAAAGTCTGAAATTGCCGAGTTGGACCGTGATGCCACTAAAGTCTAAAATTGCCGAGTGGGGCCGTGATTCCACTAAATCTAGAAAATTGCTATGTGGGGCCATGATGCCACTAAACCTAGAAAATTGCCAGGTGGGGCCGTGATAACCACCAAATTTAGAAAAGTTGCTAGTGGGGCCGTGTTGACCACTTAATCTAGGTTGTGCCTGTAGGGCCGTGATTCAGAGTCGAGAATGAATAGTTGGGATGACCGTGTGATGGCCTCGATGACATGTAATCGACTGAGTCGATTGATCACTGAGTTGATCATATTGGTTGAATTGAGGGGTTGATGTAATTGTCAGTATTTATTATTGAATTGACTTGTAGGAAAGAACTGAGACCAAGGTAAGTCCTATGACTCATGTTGTGCTTAGGCAGCCTAAGGCGTATTGGTTTACGAATCGGGTCTTAAGGGGTAGAACTTGCTGAGACATTGTCTCATTGGTTATTGAATAACCATTCAGGTCTCTAGATGCAGCAGACTTGGATTTTGAAGATCTCGAAAGTCCGTTTCAGTCTGCTGAAGGCTCTAATTGGAGTGTGGAGGATGATGAAGAGGAGGATGGTGACCCGTAGTTTGTAGAACCCCACTCTTGCTTGTAGACCTTGTTTTTAAACTGGCTTAAGTTGAATTTCACTTAATAGTTCACCTTGTGTATATATATATATATATGTGCACTGGTTTGCAATGTATATAAGAGTGAATGTTTTTAAAGGTCAGAAATTCAGTCATACTGTTCTATCCCAATGTTTTATTGTTTGGGGATTTTATATCATCTTCCGCATGTGTATATTAAAAAAAATGGGTCGGCGATGCGTCTTGGGACGTCGCTATTAATCGATCAGGTAAGAGATGGGTGCGTGCTCGAGGATTGGGGTGTGACACCTTTGCTTGAGCTTGCTCACCAGCAATTCCACTCTTCGTCTTTCCAGAATGGCTCGACAGGGATATAGCCAAAGTGGGCTCAAAAGATTCATCTTGAGCCACTTCTTCCTCTCTTCCTTCCTCTTCTCCATCGTCCTCTTCTCCTTCTCTTCTTCCTTCTTCTTATTCTCCTTCTTCTTCTGCTTCTACTTCTCTTTCCTCTTCCTCTTCTGCTTCTTCTCTTCTTTCCTCTTCTCCTTCTGCTTCTTCTCCTTCTTCTATCTACATCTCTTTTCTCAGTCTCTTCTCTTGTCTCACAAAAACTGACAAAACTTTTCAAGTTCCTCAAGGCAGAGAGAGTCATCTCATCCTCATCTTCTTCATCCTCCAAGATGAGAGTTTTCTTCTTCTTTGCTGAAGCACCCATGGGCTCCTTACCTTTTCTCTTAGCCCTTGTAGAAACTGGTTTTGCCTTTGATGGAGACTTCTCTTTCATCCGCTCTAACACCTTGTTAAGCTCTTTTAAACGCATCTTGGTGATCGTTTTGAATCTAATCACCATCGAATTAATGCTGGTCAAACATAGAGGAGCAACAATGTGAATGTGAAAATGCCTAAAAAGGCACGTAATAAGAGTAGAATAAGGGAGTTGTCCCTTATCTTTCACCACAATCCTGTACATGTGAAACAAAATGGTGTGAGGCAGAGAGAACTTGTAGCTGATGTTGATGGCATGCTTCAATTTTGCTTTAGACCAAGACATGTCAGTCTTGGATGTCGATTTTGGTCTGATGCAATTGACGACGATCTTGTGTAGAAGGATATTGGTGGCATTCATCATAGAATAGGATATTTTGCCTTCAAAAATCCTGTCCGTCACCAAGGACAAAGTAGCATGAGTAACAGATACACTAATTGGTTGGAAACACCCTATTTCCACCCTAATTAGATCATCCAAAGTATCCATGTTCACCACAAACTCCTTATCTTTCACAGTCAAAGAAAAACCGTTTGCATCCACAAAAGACAGATTCGAATAGAAATAGGCCGTAAGTTCAAGATAGGCAGCAGTTGGTTCCGAACAAAAATACTCTAATTGCAACAGAGCAAGCTTCTCTCGCAGATTAACTTTCACCGAATCAAGGAAATCAAAGTCAACACTTTTAGGGTTCATGACCCCTCTCTTCATTAAGTCCAAATAGACCCTTTTGTGATTCTTCGATCTAAAAAGACTTGAACTGTCTCCTGCAACACTTGCAGCCACGCCAGATCTAGGCTCGAAATGTGTAAACATTCTCTCATTGTTATCCTGCCCTTCGGGTTGATTCGCCGTACCAAACCACGGGTCACTAGAAAAGTTAGCAAAGGCCTTTTCAGCAGACCTTTTGTTAGCAATTCCCATCTTTTCTATGTCACGCAAGAACATGGTTTCGTTTCTGTATCCTCTCTCTCTTAAAAACTCATTAATCAATGACATAGCAGTACCACCCTTTTTCAAGCAAGAGTAAAGCTTGAAAGTGACTTTAGGAGTAAGAGTTCTTACCGGTTCAACATCTTCCACAATTTCTTCTTCAATATGAGTCGGTGGAGGAGTGTGACGCTATTGAGAATATTGTCACTGACTTGGTTGTTGTGGAGGTGAAGAATCTTATTCCTCGGTCAAGTCGAAATGGGTAGGACCCTCGGGCATATTGCGTGGTCCCCTGCTTGCAATCCTTGAAGACTTTCTCGAAGACATTGTCGATTCAAGAGAGAATTTCATAACTTTGCTTGAAAAGATGAAAACTTTTTGGATTAAACAATAGAGAAAGTGAGAGCAAGTGGGAGAAAGTTAGGGTTTGCGAGTGAAAAACGAAGAAGATGACTTTCTACAGTTTATAAAGCGAGTGAAGCGAGGTAAATGAAACATCGCAAAAAGGAAAAAATAAAAATGCCTTTTTGACAATAATAACTTCTTTTTTCGAAAATGGATAAACTGCCTTTTCAAAAAATAGATAATTGCCTTTTGAATAACTACCTTTTCGAACATGAATAAGTGTCATTAATTCAAGAACGAAACTTGAAAAAATAATTCCAATCAATTAGCGATAAGTAAATGTACCTTACTAAGAAATTTAAATTACCTGAACAAAAAATAACTTACAATCGTAACTCTTGGCCTTCTGAGTCTGAGCACATTCAGACTTTACCTCTGAGTTTGAGCATCTTCAGCCTTTAATAGTTAAAGGATATGATGTTCAGTCTGGTGCGTATAGACTCGAATAAACTTTTATCTAGTGGCTTTGTAAATATATCCACCAGTTGATTCTTTGAATCGATGAACTAGATCATAACTTCACCACTTTGGACATGATCTCTAATAAAGTGATGTTGAATCTCTATATGCTTTGCTCTTGAATGAAGAATTGGATTCTTTGTGAGATTAATTGCACTGGTATTGTTGCATTTGATCTCGGTGCACTTCAATTTCAAAGTCTCTCAGTTGTTGTTTTATCCATAAGATTTGAGAACAACAACTTCCAAAGGCCACTTATTCTACTTCTGTTGTTGAAAGAGCCACAGTGCTTTGTTTCCTTGAGAACCAAGATACTGTCATGTTTCCCAGCAATTGACAAGTACCTGATGTACTCTTTCTATCAACTTTGCAACCTACTAGATCTGCGTCTGAACATCCAAGGAGAGTAAAGTCTCCTTCTTTGGGATACCATAGACGCAACTTTGAGGTAGTTGCGACATATTTGATTATGCGTTTTGCAGTACTTAGATGAGATTCTTTGGGATCGGATTGAAATCTAGCACAAATGCAAACACTAAACAAAATGTCAAGTCTAGAAGCAGTAAGATAAAGAAGTGAACCAATAATACTCCTGTAGAGCTTCTGGTCAACTTTCTTTCCTCCTTCATCTTTGTCCAGCTTTGAAGAGCTTGACATTGGTATCTCAGTCTTTTTGCAATTCTCCAAACCGAACTTTTTGACGAGTTCTTTTGCATATTTTTATTGGTGAATAAAAATTCCTTCCTTCAATTGTTTTACTTGTAATCCGAGAAAGAATGAGAGTTTGCCCATCATGCTCATCTCAAATTCGTCCTGCATAGTCTTAGAAAACTTCTTGCACAGGCTTTCATTAGGTTATCCAAATATAATATCATCAACATAGATTTGAACGAGTAGAAAGTTTTTACCTTCCCTTTTAATAAATAAGGTAGTATCCACTTTCCTTTTCTTAAAACCATTTTGAATTAGAAACTTTCTTAACCTGTTATACCATGCTCGAGATGCTTGCTTTAATCCATATAGAGCCTTTTCCAGTTTGAATATTGAGTCTGGTTTCTTCAGATCTTCAAATCCAGGAGGTTGTTCCACATAGACTTCTTCTTGGATAAATTCATTTAAGAAAGCACTCTTGATGTCTATTTGGAATAACCTAAAATTTTTATAACAGGCAAAAGCAAGTAATAATCTAATTGCTTTTAACCTGGCTACTGGCGCATATGTTTCATCATAGTCTATCATTTCTTCTTACGTATATCCTTTGGTCACAAGTCTTACTTTGCTCCTTACCATTTTTCCTTTTTCGTTCATCTTGTTCCTGAAAACCCATTTAGCTCCAATAATGGATTTACCTTTTGGTTTATGAGTTAATTCCCAAACATCGTTGATGCTAAACTGTTTGAGTTCTTCTTGCATTGCTTCAATCTAGCTTTCATCAGCTAAAGCTTCTTCTATACTTCTGGGTTCTATTTCAAAAATAAGTGCCACGGCACTAGACTCTTCTTGCTTTTTGGATCTGGTGTGAATGCCTTCATGAACATCACCAATGATAAGTTCTTTGGGGTGACTAGACTTGTGCTTCCAGTTGCGGGTTGGTCTGACAACATGCTGGTCCTTTTCTTCAGTTGATTCTTCAACTTCTGCTTCTTAATGATCTTCAGAAGTCTGACCCACTTCAGGGGAAGTAGACTTTGTAAGTTGTAAAGTAGATTCAGATTCTTCAGTTTGAGTTTGAATCAGTTCACTTTGTAGAGCGTCTTGAAATTTGACATTTATAGATTCTTCCACGGTCTGAGTCTTTTTGTTGAATACTCTATAAGCTTTGCTTGAGGTTGAATAGCTAAGGAAAATTCCTTCATCTGATTTTTCTTCAAACTTACCAGTTCGATCATTTGCATTTTTCAAAACAAAACATTTGCAGCCAAACACATGAAAGTAAGAAACAATTGGCTTTTTTCCTTTGAATAACTCATAGGGAGTTTTCTCCATAATAGGCTTTAAGAATACTTTGTTAATTATATCGCAGGCTATAGAGACTGCTTCTGCCTAAAAACGAGAAGAAATATTGCTTTCTATTAAAATAGTTCTTGTCATCTCTTGCAGAGATCTATTCTTTCTTTCCACAACTCCATTCTGCTCTGGAGTATATGGAGAGGAAAAAACATGCTGAATACCTAAATCATTAGAAAATTTTGTAAAGTCTTGATTTTCGAACTCACCTCCATGGTTTGTCCGTATGCTTGAAATAGCATATCCTATCTCATTATGAACTTTCTTGGCAAACTTTGAAAAGTGAGAGAAAGTTTCAGACTTACTTGCCAGAAAGTAGACCCAAGTAAATCGAGAATAATCATCCACAATTACTAGGCAATATTTCTTTCCACAAATGCTTTGAGTTCTGGTTGGTCCAAAGAGATCCATATGCAGAAGCTGCAAAACATGATTAGTAGAAACTTGATTTACCAGTTTATTAGAACTTCTAACCGGTTTTCCCAATACACATGGTGTGCATAAGTCAGAATTTTGATACTTCAAGTTGGGTAGTCCAGGAACAAGATTTTTGGAAGAAATCTTGGCAATTTGCTTCATGTTGACATGGCCAAGCTTTCGATGCCAAATATTTGCTTCATCTTGAATTGAAATACGACATTACAAACTTTCCGGTTTTATATCCAGAAGATAGATGTTCCCATGTCTTCGTCTAGTAAAAGATTGAGAAAAATCTTTACTAGTTCCCGAACATACTCCTTGAAAATTGATTTTGAAACCAGAGTCACACAGTAAACTAATGCTGAGTAGATTGTAATTTAATCATTCCACCAAGGAGACATTGTTGATTGTGAGACTTCAAATCTTTACAGTTCCACATCCAACCATCCTTCCTTTGCTATTTCCACCAAAAGAGACTTTTCCACCATTCTTTTGAACAAGTTTTATAAAACAATTTGAATCTCCAGTCATATGTCTTGAATAACCAATATCCAACTACCATTTAATCTTTTTCTTGATGGTGACCTGCAATTAAAAAGAAACTCAAGCTTTCTTTGGTACCCATATTTTCTTGGGTCCAGAGGAGTTAGTGCAATATGTAGTCTTTGCCCATTCTTTCTTAACAGGTCTCCAAACCATAGGACATTCTTTCTCAAAATGTTCCAAACTATTGTAATTTAAACATTTGAGAGCACTTCGGCCAATAGGTTTTATAACAAATTTTTGAAAATGATTCCTGTAAAAAGTCTTTGTTGGTTTTTGTTTGATTCGTTCCTTTACTCTTGGAAAATCGATTAGAGGAACAATTTCTGAAGTCATTCCCAAGCCTGACTTGTTGAAGTAAGGTCTTTGTACTGAAAGAATCTTTTCCAGCTTTTCAGATCCTATTGAAAATCTTTTTGAAATACTTGAAATGTCAATTTTTAAAAGATTATTTTCTTTTGAAAGAGAGTCTGCATTTTCTTTTAAAACAATAAAGCTTTTGTCTAAATTATCAAACTTTTCTTTTCAAGAATTTTCTTGTTGCTTCAGTGCAGAATTCTCCCTTTTTAGCATGGAAATTCACTTAAGAGAGGTTTTGAGACTAAGACATAGTTCATCGATATATTTCGAGAGTTTAAAATGAATCTTTAGATTGCTTACCTTGATTTCACTATCTGAGTCTGAGTCTATATCTATCTTAGAGTCTCAATCTGATTCTGATTTTGCCATTAAATAGATGTTGGCATAATCTTCATCGCTTTCTTCATATTCAATATCACTACATGTCTCTGCTTTGAGAGCCTTCCTGTATTTTCTTAGCTTTTCCCTTCTCTTTCTTCAACATAGGATAGTTGGGTCTGATGTGTCCCTTTTTATTGCATTAAAAACAAATCACATCTTTATTGGCTTCATCATCCTCAGTAGATTTGTTTTGAAACTTTTGAGTGCTTTGTTTCTTCCAATTGAACCTTCTTCCCTTTTTATTCAGTTTCCTGAACCTCTTTATCATAAGGGCTAACTCTTCATCATCCATGTCATCTTCAAAATCTGTAACATCAGAATCATTGTTAGATTTCAAAGCAATTGATTTCTTACCTTTAGGATCTTCCTCCTCATTGATTTTCTCCAATTCATAGGACTGAAATGTGCCAACTAGTTCGTCTACAGAAAGCAGCATGATCCTTTGTGTTTCCCTTATTGAAGTCTTTATGTGATTCCAATCTTTGGAGAGTCCACGCAACAATTTGTTGACCTTCATTGGTTCTAACATTGGCTGTCCTTGATATTCTAGAGCATTTCCTATTTCAGTAAAACGACTAAACATATCAATGATAGGTTCTCTTGATTTCATCTTGAAGGTTTCATAATGTCCAAGTAGAATATTAATCCTCGTCTCCTTCACTCGATCAGTCCCTTCATAAGTAATGTGCAGACTATCCCAGACTTCTTTAGCTGTTTCACAAGAAGATATTCTGTTATACTCAATAGGAGATAAAGCACAATATAAGGAATAAATTGCTTTAGCATCAAGAGCTTATCTCTTGGTTATTTCTTTTTGAGTCATCTCGCTAGCAGCTATAGCTTCTTTTCATCTTTTTGAAATTGATGTAGCTTTAAGATTGATTCATTTGTCTACCACATCCCATTCCAGAGGATTTTTCGATCATAGGAAAGCTTTCATCTTGTTTTTCCATATGTTGTAATCCTTTCCATCGAATTCAGGTGGTCTTGTGTTGCTTTGACCTTCAACCAAACCTGGAGCCAACATACTAATCATAGATCTTTAACTCAGAAGTAAAAACACTTCAATTAAATGAGTACACAAGCTCTGATACTAATTGATAGGGCTAGTACTAACACCTGGGGGGTGAATAGGTGTTAAAGCAATCTTTACAAAAACTTAACAACTTAATTCATCTTTTGATAAAGATAGATTGAAGATGTAAAAGATAGTAAACAGATATATAAAACTATAAGTTAAAGTAAAGAGTTTAGGGAAAAAGAATTGCAACACATAGTTTATAGTGGTTCGGCTTAGATCAAGCCTATGTCCACTCTCCCGCACTGATAGCCCACCGGCTGGATTTCACTAAGTATCAAAAGAGATATTACAGTCTCACGTCATTGATTCAATAGTGTAGAGACTCTACTACACTTCCTCAAGGTCTCACAAGTATTTATCTCTCTTTCGAATACAATATAAGCTCAGCGAATGAAATAACAAAGAACTAGGAGCTTCAGACTTTAGAATTCTTCTATCTCGCACACACTTGAATAACTTGAGCGTCTTCCTTATGTACTCATCCATGCCTTCATATCCGTTGGTACCTTCCAAAGGAATTCTTCCAATCATACCCGTTGGACAGAATCAATTAGGGAGATCTCGAGTTGATTTAAGGAGTGTGAACATAGCCCACCAATCCTACTCGCCCATACAATCAGGATCTAGGTTTCCATAAGTAGAACCTTCCACATATACTTCGTCAATCACCACATCTAATTATCCAAAATTGATTGCAATGAGAAAAATAGATCACGAGGAGCTATTTCCAGCTGTGAGATCTTCTTCAACCGTATGAAACAAATCCTTGAGAATATACTTGCATTTGGATAAGTCTTCTCTTCGTCGGTCTGGAAACTATCAGTAAGGGTAGACTTTGAATTTTGAGTCTGGAGGTCTTTAGACTTTGACAATAGAGTTTATGAATCTTTAGACTAGACTGATGGAAACATTTTGTCAACTTCAAAATAAATAGGGAAGTTTTCTCCAATAGAAGGAAGTCGGCGACCCTCGTCAAGAAATCATTCCAGCCCAATTGAAGAGAAAATCCATGGCCTCACTTACGAATGCCAAATCCTTAATTGTGGAGAAGAAGGTGAAGTACAACAGAATGCAAAAAGGAAAGAAACATGCCTCAGGATATGATGCCGAGGAAGTTTCCATAGAGAAACAGGCCAAGCTTTCTCCCTAAAACAAAGATATGAACATGAAAACTGGGAAATAAAATCAAACCTGACTTGCGGTTGCAAATTTAGGGCTTCTCAAGGGACGCTTCAAGTAGAGTGGAAAGCAAGTTGTCGACGGAAGATTAGATGAGAGGGCGGACCGATCGCTTCTCGATCGTGAGTCAGGGGACGGAGAGAGGCGAGTGAAATTGGCCGTCGGGAGAGAGCGCGATTTAGGAAGAAATGCGCCAAGAGAATGCAGTCCTGAGATGAGGTCGTCGAGTGGAGAGAGAAAGGCTGTCGTCGGGAGGGAGCGACGGTCGTCGGAAGAAATGCTAGATGAGAAGGTTCAGTGCGTTGGGTAGAGTGTAGAGAGAGCGTGGAGTGTCGAAGGAGGGGGAAGAGAGAAGGTAAAGAGGAGAGAGAATGTTCTGGCCTCCGCCCGTGCATTGGTTTGAATTGGAATGACGTGGATTCGCCCGAATAGGTGTTAGACGCGTGAATACATCATAGTAAAATTGATGTGACATTGCTAAAGTATGTAATATTTTCTCGCTGTGTCAGTGCCACGGTTGATGTGAAAGGAGATGTTGCCTGGGTGGTGTAGAAAAATAACCGAATAGGAGGAGGCGAGAGGGAGAGAGAGAGAAAGAAGAGGAGGAGAGAAATGAAAAGATAAAACCCGAAACATGGCGATTAATAAGTGGAGTATCTAACCGTTTATCTGGTAAAATTGGCCACCAGCATTTTCTCGCCAAGGACGTGGTATCTTGTCTTCCCTAAATATTTGTCAAGATTAAAACTTTTCAAATAGAGCGGCAGCACAGTACTAACGTGGTATCTTGTCTTCCCTAAATATTCTTCCCTAACCGCTGTTGATCACATGATTTCTGTAAGAATCAACTACTGTGGATGGACATAATCCATGGACTCGGGTGACAAGTACTTTTAGAGGATCAATGACGCATGAACCCAACCATCTTCACATTACCCGAAATTGAGCGGCAGCACAGTACTAACATGCGTCAATCGGTCGTTGGTTGAGCAAGAAATGCGTTGCCGTTTATGCGCTCTTTTATTGCGATTCAGGGTGAGTACTACTTCTCACGATGTAGTCGGCGCCGATCATGCCTGGCTACACTGCACCAAAGCAACTTCATGACATTCTTGTGAATCCACACCCATTGAGGACGTCAAATGCTGGATAGAGTTTTCCTCTCCCGAATCCATGGGAGCTTTCAACCCTAAACTTTAATCACCCATTCCCTTCTGAGGTCGCTTGGCCTCCGATCCATATGAATGTAGAAGCTTTTTGCCTAGGCCACTGATGAGCTCTCTCGCTGGTAGAGTTTTCCTCTCCCGAATCCATGGGAGCTTTCAACCCTAAACCCTAATCACCCATTCCCTTCTGAGGTCTCTTGGCCTCCGATCCATATGAATGTAGAAGCTTTTTGCCCAATGTCATGGACACCTAGCACCCAAACCCTAAAATCCTTCAGAATACGCACCCTCGAGCGTGAAGCAGCAACAATCGACAGATAAAGAACCCCATCCCAACATTCCCAGAGCTCCCTTCAATCGCCCCCTTCCCAAAGCCACAAAACTACTACAAAGTTGTCTCGAAGCAAATCCTCAACCCTTGCTGAAGATGACGCCTGTAATTATTAATCTTAGAAAGAGCGTCTGACTTGTTGGCGGAATGGAGGACGAGGAGGAGAATCAACGCCGGCTTGCTGCCCTGTGTAAGAGTTTAGGCCATTTATGGTCAGCAAATGATGTGATCGAAGTATAGCAGGAAATCCCCCCAACAAACAAAAAGAATGGAGTCATGCTCTTTTTGGTAAGTTATATTCGAAACCCAATGTGAATTTTCAAGCATTTTGCAACACTATGAAGAAGGCATGGAAGTCAGAGGCTATCGTGTGTTCCTAGAAAGAACCGAGACTCTTCTCATTTATGTTTGAGACAGAGGAGGAAAAGGAGAGAGTACTAAAATCAGGGCCATGGTCCTTTGCTAGCAACTTGTTAGTGCTAAAACAATGCGAGCCACATATTCTAGAACACTGCTATGATTTTTCTAGATATCATTTTTGGGTTCATATTGTTGGTTTACCCCCGGGATGGATCTTAGAAGAGGTTATTCTGATGTTGCTAGTAAAATTGGGAGCAGTAAGGGAAATACAACTAGACTCTAGAGGCAACGGCCCCTATAAAACAGGTAAAGTCAAAGTGGAGTTGAATCTTACAGCTCCTCTTAAAACAGGGGCTTTAGTCAAGATCAGGAACAAGAATCTATGGGTGGAATTTAAATATGAGCATCTTCCTCATTTCTATTACTCATGTGGTACAATGGGTCACTATGCATCATTTTGTGAAGAGATACCATATGAAACAACAAATTGGGCAGCAAATAAGGTAGGGAAGTACAGGCCTTGGCTCAAAGCGGAAGTAAGATTATAGTCTGCATTGGGAGGCATTTTATGGAAAGGTTGATCTAAAGGTTGATCTAAATAATGAAGGCCTTGGTTTCAGTTTGTACCTGAAACTCCCCTGGCGTTAGTCAATATGGAAATTGTTGTGAGGGCAGAAGCCAATACAAATAACCACCTTTCTCGGAACAAAAAAAGAGTAGATAGCCCTTCTTCAAAGGAGGGAAGAGATGGAGGGGAGATGACTCTAGCAGCCAAAGAGGGGAGTGGAAAACAATTGCTGTACCTAGAAGGCCCTAATGATGAAGGATCGAACATTATAGGTGATGCTGGTAAGAAGATGATGAAGTATCAAAAAGCAAAAAAACATAAAAGAACAAAAGTTTCTAGCTCTTCTTTCCTTGATGAAATGGAGTTATTAGAGACCCCTGTGCAGTTGGTAAAAGAGGGGAATGATTGGGCTTTAGTGGCTAGCCCTAATAAGCCACCAAAGACACTATGAAGATCCTAAGTTGGAATTGTCAAGGGTTGGGACAGTCCAGGAGATTAGAGCCTTAATGGCTCATGAAGGCCCAACTTGGTCTTTTTGATGGAGACCAAAAACAACGAGTCAATGGTGGATAAAGTCAGAAAATGTTTGAAGTTCCAACACATGTTTGTAGAGCAACCAATAGGAATCACTGGAGGCTTGGTGCTTATGTGGAATGAGGATGTGGAAGTTAAAATAAACTCGAGTTTGAAGGAGCATATGGATGTGGAATGCAAGGATCCCACTAGTGGACATATTATGAGAGTTACACTCATGCATGCTTCCACAAACTTCTAGGAGAGACTTCTTTTATGGCAAAAGGTTGAGGATATTCACTTCAACAATCAACTTCCTTGGCTCTGTATGGGGGACTTTAATGAAATTCTCTATAGCTGGGAAAAGGTTGGGAAAAGGGAAGCTAATCAACATAGAATAGCGGCCTTTCAGGAAATGCTTAATGACAGTTCCCTGATGGATATCGACACTAAAGGGTGTGCTTTTACTTGGGCTAACAATAGAGAAGGTGAAAACTTAGTGAAGAAGAGGCTAGACAGAGCCTTATGCACAATGGATTGGAGAATTACCTTCCCAAATGCTAAAGTTGTGGCCCTCCCAATAGTAGGTTCTGACCATAGCCCACTTTTGCTGCCTTTACATCCTGTTTGGGAGAGAAGAAAAAAGGAATTTAAGTTTGAAGCCTTTTGGATGGAGGAAGAAGAATGTGGGGAGATTATCAAAAGCTGTTGGGGAGGCAACCAGCACAATTATATAACCTTTTCTTAGAAAATGCATAATGTTATGCAAGAATTGACTGTATGGAGCAAAAACAAGTTCTCTAATGCCTCTATCCAAATTAGAAGGCTTAAACAGAAACTAACTGAGCTCACGAATGGGGATTCTCAACTGTCTAGAAAAAGGGAAAGTCAGGAAATCAAAGAGAAAATTGAACGACTTTGGCGGCATGAAGAGATGTATTGGGTTATGAGGTCTTGGGTAAATTGGCTTCAATGGGGGGTGACAAGAACTCAAAATATTTTCACGCCACAACGGTTCAATGAAGACAACGGAATAGAATTACTGTGCTGAGACTAAATGAAGACATTTGGTGTAGGGACCAGAAGATATTGAAGCAACACATAGAGGATTTCTATTGTTCTCTATATGAATCAGCAGGTCCAAGAGATTTTCAGCCTATTCTGGATACGTGCCCATCTCTAGTCACTATGAAAATGAACGAAACCTTTTGATCCCTATTTCAATGGAAGAGGTTAAAGAAGCAGTGTTCCAGCTAGGCTCCCTAAAAGCCCCCGGCCCGGATGGTCTCAATGGGCAATTTTATCAGCATTACTAGGAAGAAATCAAGTTGGATGTGCTAAATATGGTCAGAAACTTCTTTCAATCAGGTGAATTTGACCCCCCTGCTCAACAAGACTCACATATCTCTCATTGTCGCGACCAATTTTTTTCGGGTGTGAACCACCTAGGGTTTGGCTAATGGATTGTTAAGCCTAAACTTAACTCGGGCTCTCCCATGCCCATACCAATTCGCGACTTAGGTTTGAGTTCTTAACGTGCAATTGTTTTTTAACTAGGAGTCGCCACTAATCAATTTTTGGTGGGTCGATTAGAAACCCAAGTAAAGCAACGGGAGGTTTACTTTACTCCTACGAACCAGAGACTATGGGTACGGGGACTTGGTTACACTAGATTTCTCTAATGCCCTTTCGGTACCATTCTTAAAAAAAATGTTTGGCAAGCAGTTTGGATTGATTTCAAATCTATTTCCTTAACATATGAGGTGATCATACGGTTGCGCAATTCACTAATTTAACACCCAGATAAACAATAAATAAATCGCAAACTTACCTCAAAGCAACGAAAGCATCTGCAATGTTAAATTAAAATCCACATCAACAACTCTAGATATGGTTTCTAATTAACACGCAATTTCTCTTTTGGTTTTCACTTTATTTAATGGGAACTTAATCTATTGCAATGCATGCTAGTAATCTAATATGACATGGCAACATGACCTAAATTACATGACATGGCAATATGATCTAAATTATATGACATGAAAAGAGTAAATCCTAAAGAAATGCAATAAATAGATGCAATCTAAATGACCTAATTCTATTGACAGGCGGTTTCTAAATAAATGAGACTAAAAACTAAATGACGTGCACTTCATTTAATCTAATCCTAAATAACATGTTCATGACATTTTTTTCTTTTCTTTTTTTTTAAAAAATGCAATTTACCCTAAAAAATAAAACTAATTCGACTTACGACATTTTTTTTGTACTTTTTTTATGAAATTCGGAATTAAATAAAATGTGAAAATTACCTAATTAGATTAAGATCTTATTCAATTTATATTAGGGATTAGGTTAAATTAAACCCTAATTTAAACTAAAATTTTATCTTAACCCAAATAATCCTAGAATGTAATCTATCTAAAAAAAAAATCTAAACTTAAAATTAACTAGGAAGTAAAAATTAACATGTAATCTTACCCTAACATGCAATGACGTGCAAAATATACCTCCTAATTCTACATGACATATGCATAATGATTTTTTTTGTTGTTTTTCCTTTTTTCCTCTTTTTTTTAATTTCGAAATTAATAATTGCCAAGTAATTAAACATGCAATTCAAGTTAAAAAATAAATCTAGCAAACTAAACTAAATGATTTGATTTTCGATTTTTTTATTTAAAATGAAATTTCAATTCTAAACATGCAAACCCTAATTCTAACCTACATTTTTTGATTGATTTTTTTTTAATTAATTTAAATGACACCACAGCAAATCAAGCAACATTAATACCCAAATTGACGAACCATATCTCGCGCATGAGATCGGGTTGGCCAATTTCACAAAAATCACGAATCGGATCTCGGGCGGGAGATCGGATTGGCAATCTTTTAAGTAATTGCGAGTCGGATTTCGGGCGCGAAAATCGGACTGACAATCACTAAATTTCAAGGCAATTTCATATCATGCAATTTCAATTCCACATTAAAGGGTAATTACACTAAAAACAAATAATATGGGATATCAATAATAAAAACAGAAGATAAATAAACAAAAGAAAAAATAAAAATTACCTAATTTTTGCTTTTTCCTCTTTTTCTCTTTTTCTTTTTTTTTTCTTTTTTTTTTTTAAAGAAATAAAAAAGAAAGATAAAGCTGATGGCCGGTCGGTGAGGGGGAGCTCGGTCGCCGACTAGGGTTCCGGCAAGGTTCCGGAGCGGCGGGACGGCGGATCAGTGGCGTCGGGGCTCGGCGGGGCGAGGGGCGACGTCACGGCCGGGCGCGTCACAGCCTTGCGGCGGCGGGGATGCAGAGGCGGCGGGTCACGGGCGCGGGGCTTCGGCGTCGAGGCGATGGGCGCTTTGCGGTGGCGAGGCTCGGCGTCGGGATCCGGCGGGCTCTGCGGATCTGGCGAAGGCGGCGGCGACGGAGGGCGAGACGACGAGCGGCAGCGAGTCTCCCGCGTCGGGCGGCACGCGTCGTCGGGGCTCGGATCGCGGCGGAGGCGGCGGCAGCGACGGCGCGGAGGAGGGCGAGTCGGGCGAAGGGCGTGCGGGCTCGGGCTGCCGGCGGCTCGCGGCTGGTGGCGGCGCGGGTGCGCCGGTGGCTCGGACGCGGGCGTGGACTTCGCGGACGGAGAGGCGGCGCGACCGATGGGCTTGGCGTCCGGATCGGTGCGGGCGACTCGCGGCGTGGCTTCGCGGCGGCGCGGGTGCAGGTCGCGGTGGGGCTTCGCGGCGGTAGGGCTCGGCGTCGGGCGGCACGGACGAGGCGGAGGCGGCGTGTCGTCGAGGCTCCGGCGAAGACCCCCTACGAGGAAGATGAACGAGTCGCGTGGGGGGTTTTCCCCCTTTTTTTTTACTTTTTTTTTTTACTCACTCACTTTTCACCTTTTTCTCTTTTTGTGCATTTTTTTTTTTTTGAAAGAGAGCCCCCTCAACAATGATCGTACGTGACCCCTTTTATAAGCCAAAAAATTGTATCTTCGGGGTATATTTCACTGCCAATTTTGCTCGCGTAAAATTCCATTGAATATATC
The DNA here is from genome assembly GCA_014182395.1 of Eucalyptus sp. ANBG9806169. NCBI lineage: Eukaryota > Viridiplantae > Streptophyta > Magnoliopsida > Myrtales > Myrtaceae > Eucalyptus > Eucalyptus sp. ANBG9806169. The sequence continues at coordinate 20,063,037 of CM024575.1, forward strand.
ATTCCACCCTGCGCAATATATTTTTTATTCGATCAAAAACAAATTTCCTTTTTGCGCCAAATATGCATCCCTCAGTGTATATTACCTAAATCTTAACAAATAATAAAATTTTCCTAAACTATATGCCATGTGATTTTTTTTATTATTTAGCAAAATGAACCCCAAAATTTTAGGTGTCAACAGCTGCCCCTCTTTGAAGGTGAGCTCGCAGAGGTTGCCTTTAAAGACAAATTGATACCTAAATTTTGGTCATGCTCATGCAATGAATGATTTTTGTTGGAACATGAATTCCATTTTTTAATGCAATTTATATAGTGCATGGACATACTAATGCAAATGATAGATGAACTTACTTGGAATAACTTACCTTTGAGGAGGATAGAGTAATTCGAGGTAGTGGATGTTATCTATCCAGGACCCGTACCATTCTACGGTCGCCCAGTATGGCAGAGATGAGCTGCTTTCTCAGGACCCGTACCATTCTACGGTCGCCCAATACGGCAGAAATATTTTGTAAGGAACTGCTTTCCCAGGACCCGTACCATTCTACGGTCGCCCAAAGTATGGCGAAAGGAGCTGCTTTCTCGGGACCCGTACCATTCTACGGTCGCCCAATACGGCGGGGAAGGGGTTGCTTTCTCGGGACCCGTACCATTCTACGGTCGCCTAATACAGCAGAAAAGGGTTGCTTTCTCAGGACCCGTACCATTCTACGGTCGCCCAATACAGCAGAAAAGTTTTGTAAGGAACTGCTTTCCTAGGACCCGTACCATTCTACGGTCGCCCGGTATGGCAAAAAGTTTTGTCTAGGACCCGTACCATTCTACGGTCGCCTAGACGGGGATTCATTTTCCAGGACCCGTACCATTCTACGGTCGCCCTGAATAAGGAATAGGTGTTGTCGAGGACCCGTACCATTCTACGGTCGCCTTGACGAAAAATTGATTTTCAGGACCCGAACCATTCTTCGGTCGCCTGAATGGGGAGATTGCTTTTCCAGGACCCGTACCATTCTACGGTCGCCTGTTAGAGCAATAAATGTTGTTTAGGACCCGTACCATTCTACGGTCGCCTAAACGGATATTCATTTTCCAGGACCCGTACCATTCTACGGTCGCCTGAATAAGGAATAGGTGTTGTCGAGGACCCGTACCATTCTACGGTCGCCTTGACGGAAAATTGATTTTTTCAGGACCCGAACCATTCTTCGGTCGCCTGAATGGGGAAATTGCTTTTCCAGGACCCGTACCATTCTACGGTCGCCTGTTAGAGCAATAAATGTTGTTTAGGACCCGTACCATTCTACGGTCGCCTAAACGGAGATTTTGCTTGGCTAGGACCCGAACCATTCTTTGGTCGCCCGGTGTTGCAACTTGGAGAAAAATCTTTGGGGACAACTCAATCGAGTGTCGGTGTATTCAAAAGGGGAATACCTGTGCAACGACAAGCATTTGGGGTATAGTGATATACTTACCTGGTGACATCTCTACTTCTTGGGGATATGTCTCATGTAAAGATGGGCTTTGGACTACAAAAGAACGCCAGGATAATATAAAAGGATTCTGGGCTACGAAAGGACGCCAGGTCAATTTAAAAGAACAGCTTGACCGAGTCAAGTGTCGAGAATGGGTAGAGATATACTTACCTGATGATATCTCTGATTCTTTGGGATATGTCTTTTGGAACTTAGATATCCTGTGGAGGCCTCTCATCTCCTGGTAGAAATAAATTAAGGATGCACCTTGAATGCTTATGATGGTTTCTCATCTCCTCATATCATGAGGCATTTTGAAAGGAACCTGAATGTTAAGAGCTCTTGGGTCTTTGAGAAAAAATTATCTGTCAGACATGATTAGAGAAAAAATGCATTCACCAAAGAATTAAGCAATTAAGGCTATTCTAGAATGCATACTTCAAAATCTACTGAAGCTTTTATCAATTCAATCAAGATTCATGCATAATGACTTTTGCATCATCCAAATTTCCACTAGAGAGAATTATCGTTCAAAACAATTTTCACTCATGACATGGATTTCTTAAGGATACTAAATGAGAGGCTTTCGGTTAGAAAGGACTTTCAACTCACTCTCATTTAGAATGGCTATTTTATGAGAATCACTCAATTTCTTCATATCGACATGGGTCCGAGTATTCTCGCAAGCGGTACGATCTTACCAATCTGAGAGGTCTTTAACAGGGACCATAATGTGGGCTCGGTCAACGGTTTTAACAAAGGGGACTCTTTGAGTCAAGGCTTTTGAAAGAACAATTCCACAATCATCTCCGGGTTTACAAGTCAAGAACCCTGCAAAATGAGAAAGAAATAATTTTGCTCGCACTTCTTCGAGCAATGCTTAAAAACATGTGAATCCATACGCTAATTCAAGTGCCCTAATCTGAAGAGACTTTTATAAGGGACGTAACGTAGGCTGAGTTCATGGGTTGAGAAATGAAAGGATCATTAGGCTCAAAAAGTGTGTAAAGGGTGAGAGTTGATGATCATCTTAGCATTGCCACCAGTTTTCTTTTTCACCATCGGGGATTGTCTTCATGAAGTGCCCCATTGATTGTAAAAACTCAGCATTTGAGTTCTTTGAGTATTGCTCCATTGGGATTCAACTCTTACAATTGATAGTCACCTATCTTGACTTTCTTTTTTTATCTATGGGCATTGGCCTTGCTTTTATTAAGCACACTGCTTTTTATGACCCCAGTTCTCATGCATTTTTTCTTCACTTTTTCATGGGCATCGGCCTTGCTTTTACCAGGCACACTGCTTTTTCATGCCCGTTAGTTCTATTTTGAATTCAATTCTTGCGCATAATGCATGCGTCAAGCAATTACACTTTAAATGACACTATAACCTTTCAAGAGTCATCATCCGCCTTTTGCCTTGCCCCTAGTGTGGGGGTTGATCATTAACTGGTTTTGCCTTGCCCCAAAGTGTGGGGGATAATCATCAAGCGGGTTTAAAGAAATGAAATTGCAGGCTCAAGTGGGCTATGCAAAGGATATAAGTGTATAGGATAGAGAAAGGAATGCTCTTCGTCATCCTAAGGCACTTAAATTAACACATGAATTCAATGTAATAGCATAACTTGAAGATTGATGCAAGTGAGAGCAAGAAAATTTCAATTCATTTTCCTCACCTCATGATACCATTTGATCTCTTAGTTGCCCCGATGTGGGGTGATTCTTGACAGGGGTAATTTGAAAAGAACATCCATAAGTGTATGGGCTCAAAAGGGTTAAACAATGGATTACTTGTAGTGTTTGGGATAGAGAAATGAATTGCCTCTCATCATTTCAGTTGCCGTACCTTTTGCGAGAGAACTCTTTACCTTATGGATATGAACCTTCCTACACTCATCTCACAAGTGTATAAGTATGGGACTGTGTATAGAATAGGGCTTGCCTTTCATCATCCTGACACGTCTCATTTCGCATTCTTAAGCATTGATGTCACTTTATTGAATTGTCTATCCTGACAAATCTCCACAGGAAATTGGTGAGCTAAATCAATATGAAAATTCCCTTTTCAAAAGAGTCTAGCAACTTTAAGCATGAAAAGAGTTTGTTACTTCAAAACAAAAAATTTATTGCACTCAAAACATGGTTTTAAGCACTCATTTAGGGGATTGCTCCACAAAGTGATTGTCTCAGCAGTGAATGACCTTAGATTGTCTCTATTAATCAAAAGTGAAAATCCGCTTTTGCCCCTGCACAAGAGAATGTGCATGAATAGGATACTATGCAACATCAGAGTAAATTCAAATTGTACAACCATTTTGGCTCGGATCGAGATTTTGTCTCGGTCATGTCACTACTAGAATCTGTAGTGCCCCAATTTGTCATCTGCAAGGAAAAGAACAGAGTATCAATTCCAAAATTAATTATATTCATGAACACAATGTATCCATTTCATCCAAGACAAATGATCCTCTTTTGACTTGTTCCATCATTTTCTCACGGAAATGAGAAACTTCATTTGGCCTTCGAGAATAACATCTCACACAAATTGTTATGAGATGTGCCACATATCACACTTTGGAATCAAGATGATTTTCTTCACTCTTGAGAGATGTCATTACAATCGGCTAGGAAATGATCCTTTGCCCTTATGTCTATTTTCCTTCAGATGTATGTTCCCAAATCAACGGGCGAACTATCACTAGAAATTGACACATTATTTTCAAATGGCTCTCTGTTATGCTCTGAGACATGAAGTAAATGAGTTAGAAAAACAAACAAGGGTAACCTAATGCATGCTTTTGGAAATTGCTTGAAAAATGATTTTTTTTTTTTTTTTTTCGATGAAATGCTTTTTGTTTTCGAAAAGTTTTTTGGGAGGAAGCATGAGAAAGTCCAGCCCTCAGGATTTCTCCATGGATGATATGGCTGGATATCGTCATTGGACTAGTTTGGTATACCCCATCATGTCCTCAAAATTGGAAATAAAATTGTAATTTCATTGAATATAATCAAATGAATTACATTATTGGAATGAAACTTGTGATTCCTATCCCCTAAAAAGAGAAAAAATCGAAAATGATTCTAGAAAGTGAAAGAGATTTCTAAAAAGCGATAAAAAATTCTCATGCAAGAGAATGTGCTAGATCACTCTTCATGGTCCATTTCTTCCAGAGGTTCTTCATCAATGTCTCCCATGACAAAATCATCGAATAAACTTGTGATTCCTCCTAGGGCATCATTAGAGTTCTCTGTCTCTGGAGGCGTCAGATCGTCCATGTCATCCCATCCACTTGGAACTATGTTGCGGGAGTCAAAGTAAAAGCTGGGAGGAGCCGAATACTTCACCAGGTAATCAAACTTGCCACTAGGCTGCCCCAGAGTGTCCATCACTTCCACTTCATCTTGCCTCATCTTAGGGACATTGTCAGGTTTAGTTTTTTCGGCAGTGACCAACAGCGGGTCATCTTTCAAGTCAGGCATGTCATCAGAGCTCATTTGGGTCTTGCTTGACTGCTTCAAGATTACTGTCTCGGGGAGAGCAGGTGCAAGAGTCAAATCCGCTCGGAGGGATTGGATTTGAGCTGACATGAATTGCATAGAGGCGAGCAACTGTCGGAGTTGGTCTTCCATGGCGAAGATACGATCACGCACTTCAGTTTGGTTGGCCATTCTAGCTCTTAATCGCGTAATAATAGGTGAACGTGGAGGATCCGTTGCCACCTAAATTGAAGAAATGGACAAAAATAAGTATCTCATATGGAATACGTCGGCCCATGGCAACAGTCTAGAACCTTTATTCATTAATGGAGTTTTTGACAAGCTTATCAAAATAGCAACTTGGAATGTTCTAAACAAATGAACTAAGAAAGTAAACGACTCAACTTTCTAAACATTAATCTAAACATGAAAGTAGCAATATTGATTCAAGCATTTCATCCGGCTTGATCAATATACACTCGGGACACCATTTGGCGCAATCGTTTATTCTCCTCTTGAGCTTTTTCAGCAACTCTTTTGAGGCGTTTATTCTCAGCACGGTTGGTAATCTTCAACGACGCCTCTGGTATCTTCGGAAGCAGCTCCTCGAGAATCTTGTGATGTTGGATGTACTTAGTTGAGGCATAGTACTTTCTTTCTTTGCCTTTCAACTCTTCTTCGGGCCATTTGAGTTTTCGTGGATAGCACATATCCCACATCGATTTGATAGTGAGAATAGAATCTTCATGGCCTTGGCTTCCATCAACGAAGCTAACTTGGAGCGGATCCGCTTGTAATGTCGGGGGAAGCTCTTGCACGACTTGATACTGACGAGTCACTCTAGTTGGATAGTACTCCAATGCTCCAGTGAATCCCAATAGGGGGATTGGGCCAACACCTCCATACGTGAGTCTTGCCACCCGAACTTGGAACCACATAGCATGCCATAGGAAACCCTTGGAAGTTGGTTTTTTCATGAAAGCTAGCCACCTAGAATAATGATAATCCGGTGCATGTTTTTGATTGTTCTCAAATCTCATAATAGGGTGATTTGAATTACTAACATCATGTATAGTCATTAAACCACCAAATCCCTTTATATGAGAAAGGAACCATATTTGTAAAAGTTCAGGAGAGGAATGGAGAGTCTTATCCCCATCTCCTTTGAATCGAGTGAGGGAAAGAAAAGTTTCAGTCAGGACAGTGTTTACAAATTTTTTTCTTTCCAACACTTGTCTAACTAAATGAGCAATCAAAGGATTAATAGCATTCTTGCAATAAGGAAATATACTATAAACCCAAAGAAAGCTAAAAGGAAAACTCTACGCATTTGAAATGAGGTCCCTTTTTCAAAATATTCTTTCAGAAGAGATAAAGGACATGCATTACGGTGAGCCTTTAAAACCTTTCTTATGTTGTCTTCCTTAGTTCTTAGAAAATCAGATAAGGCCATAACAGGATCTATTCCGATAGGCGGATTAATCAATTCAGCTTTCAAGGATTTCCCTATGGCAATGCTATATTCTTCCAAGGTGGGAGTGAGCTCATGCTTACCGCCGAAGATAAAGGTAGAGGTCTCGGGGCACCAGCAATGGGCGAGTGCTTGGATGAGGCCGCCATGGATATTGATGCGCAGCAGTGGAAGTAGGCGACCAATATGCGACTCTATGAACCGACGGCCATCTTGATCTAACTTGTCCCACCAAGTGCTAAGCTCTTCCTTTGGAGGGAGAATAATTCGAATGTCCGAAGTCCCCATTGTATATTGATCAAGACTCGGGACAATCCTAATGCCATGGACCGACAAAAATAATGCGATAAAGTAAGTAAATTGCAAAAGCAAAAATTTAGAGAACTTACTTTACCAATGGTGAGCAATCACATAGACATGCGCATGATAAGTGGCTCGATTTCTAATCTATAAGGCTTATCAAAGTGGAGCCACAAGGATGATCGGACTAGCCACGGGCTTGTGGACTATGTCGGGTCCTCATGACTCCGGCTTGGTCAAAGAGCCGACCCGGGTCGCGGGCATGCGGACCGAGGTGGGTACTCTTGACACCATGAAAGAAACTTCGGGATTGAGATGGGCGACTCGTACCGCGAGCATGCGGTCGGAGTGGTATCCATCTCAACACCATCCTAAATGATCCTATGCGGCCCTGAGTCCGGCGGCAGGTTGTGTGTGCAAAAGTGTAGTGTAAATGCAAAGCATGCACAACAGATTTATATCAAGCAACACTTCAACATGAAAGTAAACCATACATTCCTACACCTCCCCGCAAAACAAAGGTTAGCAAACACTTCCCCTTATACCTCCCATCCTGCAAAAACATTTAACACCTTAAATGTTAGGGACGTACTGGAATCCTCGCTGCCAAACAAAAACATTTTTCAAAAGAAAAAGAAAATTGGCCTAAGTCCACTAAGAGTTTTAACTCAATTCCCCAAATGAGTCGCCAAGCTGTCGTGACCAATTTTTTCGGGTGTGAACCACCTAGGGTTTGGCTAATGGATTGTTAAGCCTAAACTTAACTCGGGCTCTCCCATGCCCATACCAATTCGCGACTTAGGTTTGAGTTCTTAACGTGCAATTGTTTTTTAACTAGGAGTCGCCACTAATCAATTTTTGGTGGGTCGATTAGAAACCCAAGTAAAGCAACGGGAGGTTTACTTTACTCCTACGAACCAGAGACTATGGGTACGGGGACTTGGTTACACTAGATTTCTCTAATGCCCTTTCGGTACCATTCTTAAAAAATGTTTGGCAAGCAGTTTGGATTGATTTCAAATCTATTTCCTTAACATATGAGGTGATCATACGGTTGCGCAATTCACTAATTTAACACCCAGATAAACAATAAATAAATCGCAAACTTACCTCAAAGCAACGAAAGCATCTGCAATGTTAAATTAAAATCCACATCAACAACTCTAGATATGGTTTCTAATTAACACGCAATTTCTCTTTTGGTTTTCACTTTATTTAATGGGAACTTAATCTATTGCAATGCATGCTAGTAATCTAATATGACATGGCAACATGACCTAAATTACATGACATGGCAATATGATCTAAATTATATGACATGAAAAGAGTAAATCCTAAAGAAATGCAATAAATAGATGCAATCTAAATGACCTAATTCTATTGACAGGCAGTTTCTAAATAAATGAGACTAAAAACTAAATGACGTGCACTTCATTTAATCTAATCCTAAATAACATGTTCATGACATTTTTTCTTTTCTTTTTAAAAAAAAAAAATGCAATTTACCCTAAAAAATAAAACTAATTCGACTTACGACATTTTTTGTACTTTTTTTTTTATGAAATTCGGAATTAAATAAAATGTGAAAATTACCTAATTAGATTAAGATCTTATTCAATTTATATTAGGGATTAGGTTAAATTAAACCCTAATTTAAACTAAAATTTTATCTTAACCCAAATAATCCTAGAATGTAATCTATCTAAAAAAAAATCTAAACTTAAAATTAACTAGGAAGTAAAAATTAACATGTAATCTTACCCTAACATGCAATGACGTGCAAAATATACCTCCTAATTCTACATGACATATGCATAATGATTTTTTTGTTGTTTTTCCTTTTTTTCCTTTTTTTTTTTTTTTTAATTTCGAAATTAATAATTGCCAAGTAATTAAACATGCAATTCAAGTTAAAAAATAAATCTAGCAAACTAAACTAAATGATTTGATTTTCGATTTTTTATTTAAAATGAAATTTCAATTCTAAACATGCAAACCCTAATTCTAACCTACATTTTTTGATTGATTTTTTTTTAATTAATTTAAATGACACCACAGCAAATCAAGCAACATTAATACCCAAATTGACGAACCATATCTCGCGCATGAGATCGGGTTGGCCAATTTCACAAAAATCACGAATCGGATCTCGGGCGGGAGATCGGATTGGCAATCTTTTAAGTAATTGCGAGTCGGATTTCGGGCGCGAAAATCGGACTGACAATCACTAAATTTCAAGGCAATTTCATATCATGCAATTTCAATTCCACATTAAAGGGTAATTACACTAAAAACAAATAATATGGGATATCAATAATAAAAAACAGAAGATAAATAAACAAAATAAAAAATAAAAATTACCTAATTTTTGCTTTTTCCTCTTTTTCTTTTTTTCTTTTTTTTTTTTTTTTTTTTTTAAAGAAAGAAAAAAGAAAGATAAAGCTGATGGCCGGTCGGTGAGGGGGAGCTCGGTCGCCGACTAGGGTTCCGGCAAGGTTCCGGAGCGGCGGGACGGCGGATCCGGTGGCGTCAGGGCTCCGGGCGAACTGGCGAGGGGCGACGTCACAGCTTCGGGCGGCGTCACAGCCTTGCGGCGGCGGGGATGCAGAGGCGGCGGGTCACGGGCGCGGGGCTTCGGCGTCGAGGCGATGGGCGCTTTGCGGTGGCGAGGGCTCGGCGTCGGGATCCGGCGGGCTCGCGGATCCGGCGAAGGCGGCGGCGACGGAGGGCGAGACGACGAGCGGCAGCGAGTCTCCGCGTCGGGCGGCACGCGCGTCGGGGCTCGGATCCGCAAGCGGAGATCGGCGGCAGCGACGGCGCGGAGGAGGGCGAGTCGGGCGGCGGGCGATGCGGGCTCGGGGCTGGCGGCGGCTCGCGGCCGACAGCGGGTGCGCCGATGGCTCGGACGCGGGCGTGACTTCGCGGACGGAGAGGCGGCGGCGACCGGTGGGCTTGGCGTCCGGATGGTGCGGGCGACTCGCGGCGTGGCTTCGCGGCGGCGCGGGTGCAGGTCGCGGTGGGGCTTCGCGGCGGTAGGGCTCGGCGTCGGGGCGGCACGGACGAGGCAGAGGCGGCGTGTCGTCGAGGCTCCGGCGAAGACCCCCCTGCGAGGAAGATGAACAGTCGCGTGGGGGGTTTTCCCTTTCTTTTTTTACTTTTTTTTACTCACTCACTTTTCACCTTTTTCTCTTTTTGTGCTTTTTTTTTTTTTGAAAGAGAGCCCCCTCAACAATGATCGTACGTGACCCCTTTTATAAGCCAAAAATTGTATCTTCGGGGTATATTTCACTGCCAATTTTGCTCGCGTAAAATTCCATTGAATATATCATTCCACCCCGCGCAATATATTTTTTATTCGATCAAAAACAAATTTCCTTTTGCGCCAAATATGCATCCCTCAAGTGTATATTACCTAAATCTTAACAAATAATAAAATTTTCCTAAACTATATGCCATGTGATTTTTTTTATTATTTAGCAAAATGAACCCCAAAATTTTAGGTGTCAACACTCATTCCAAAAGTGAAAAATCCAGAAAGTATTTGTTAGTTTAGGCCAATCAATTTATGTAACTTTAGCTATAAAATTATTTCTAAAGTGTTATCAAATAGATTGAAACCATGGCTTGCCAAGATAATAGCTTTTGAACAAAGCGCCTTTGTTAAAGGACGACAAATACAAGATAACATATTTATTGTTCAGGAGGTATTGCATCAGTTGAGGATTAGAGAACGAAAAAGGAAATTCCAGGCAATCCTTAAACTGGATATGCAAAAGGCTTATGACAGGGTTGAGTGGGATTTCTTAAAAATGAGTATGATGAAGATGGGGTTTAGTGAAAGATGGATTGAGATGGTGATGTATTGTGTTTCCACAGTGTCCTTTAGCGTCAAAGTCAATGGCAATCATACACGATATTTTAACCCCCCGCGGGGATTACAACAAGGAGATCCATTGTCCCTGTACTTTTCATATTAATGGCTAATGTTTTTTCCTAGATGATGCACAAAGCGATAGAAGATGGGAGCATCAAAGGAATAAAATTGAACAGGTATTGCCCCACATTGTCTCATCTATTATTTGCTGACAACACTATAATTTTTATGGATGGGACGGTTAGAGAATGTCAAAATTTAGCAAATATTATGAACTAGTATTGCTATGCTACTAGTCAAGCTATCAATCTAAACAAATTAGGAGTGTTTTTCAGCAAGGGCTGCCCTTTAAGCTTGAAGAGGAATATGGCATATGAGTTACGTGTGCCTATCATTGATAAAACAGGGAAATACCTAGGAATTCCATCAGATTGGGGATAAACAAAAAGGGAGATGTTTTCATGGATTCTTGCTAGAGTGAACATGAAGCTTGAAGGCTGGAAAGAACAATTATTGTCTAAAGCTGGTAAAGAAATCTTGATAAAAGCTGTGCTACAGGCTATTCCTCAGTATACTATGTCCATTTTCAAAATCCCAATATCATTTTATAAAGCCATCGAACAAACGATTGCAGCTTTCTGGTGGAAACAAAATGATTCTAAAAGAGGTATGTACTGGAAGAAATGGGAGGTCTTGAAATCCAGAAAAGACAAAGGGGGTCTTGGCTTTAAAGACCTAATTAAGTTCAACAAGGCAATGTTAGGCAAACAAGCCTGGAGATTGTCACAATCACCATCAGATCTATGGAGCCAGATTCTAAAAGGAGTTTACTATCCAAATGGGGACTTATGGAAGGCAAAACTAGGACAACGACCATCTTGGGGTTGGCATAGCATCCTAATAGGTCGAGACACTATCGAACCGGAGGCAAGGTGGATTGTGGGGGATAGGAAGAGTATTAACATTCGGTAGGACAGATGGCTTCCAAGGGGAGTAATAGGAGGTTCGGCGAACATGGATGATCCTGAGAAAGTTGCTGAATTAATGAGCAATGATAGGAGATTATGGGACGAGCCTAAACTTCGTGAACTCTTTAATGATCAAGTAGTCAATGAAATTCTTTCAATTCCCATTTGTGCACCCCCACAGAAAGATAGGCTGATTTGGATGGGGAACAAGTCAAGTTCCTATACAGTCAAAAGTGGCTACAACAGTGTTTGTTCATTGACCAATTCTCCTGATCCCAACAGAGCAACAACATCCTACCAGCCGCCTATATTTCTATGGACCTGGTTATGGAATACTCCAGTCCCTCCCAAAGTAAAGTCTTTTCTATGGAGCATATGTCAAAATGCAATACCCACAAAGGATAATCTTTATAAAAGTCGAGTATTACCTGATCCTATGTGCCCCCTTTGTTCTTGCCATCCTGAAATAGCAGAACATCTCTTCTTCCTCTACAAAAAAACCCGATATATATGGCTTGATCTGCGCCTCAACCTCTACAACAAAACTACCTCAGTTACTTGAGTGGACAAGTGGTTTGAAGATTTCTTTGAAACAAAAACTGACTTACCCTTAATAGAAATGGTGGCCAGCACGATTTGGCTAATCTGGAAGCTCCAAAATGACTACGTCTTCAGATCACGACCACCTAAAGTCGATTCCATAATAGATCTCGCCCAAGCACAAGTTCGGGCCTTCTCCAGATGGATTCCGAGCAAAGAACAGAAGAGAACCAGTAGGCAAGACTCGCTTGAGTTCTGGAAAGCGCCGGACAACAACAGCTTCAAACTCAACATCGATTGTTCTTGGGTGAAGGGAGAAGAGACGAGCTCCGTGGCCGGGATAGTGCGTGACTCGAGAGGCCTGCTGATCGACGGATTTGCCGCTGAGATCCATGCCGCGTCTCCTCTGTGTGCTGAAGCCCTAGCACTTCTGCATGGTCTGCATTTTCTAAAACTCAGAACAGGGACTCACGTGGGATTAGTTCCAAACAGGGGAAGTGAATGGGAAGTATGGGAAGTACAAAGCGACAATATTGCACTTGTGGAAGCAACTTTGGGCTGGGCTGAAGCTCCATGGGCTGTGAGCAGCTTGATAAATGAAAGCAGAGAAATGCTACAAAATCTAACCTTCGTTAAGCTATCCTATTGCCCAAGAGAAGCCAACCAAGCTGCCGATTGGGTAGCGAAAACACATCGTCTCAAATCCCTTTCTACAAATTGGTTATATGCACCTCCCCAACCTCTTTTCAGTATTTTATGTTATGAATCCAACCTATCGCCTACTTGTAATCCTTGCTTATGAATGAATTACCTATTTCAGACCAAAAAAAAAACAGGTCAGTTTGGTTCAAGCTATTTTGCCTCTTCAGAGGTCCCATATTCTGCTCTATTCTTATTCTCTTATATTCGCTATTAATGAGGAGATTTGACTAAATTTTTACATCTAATATTTCTCTCCTTTTTAAATCGACATAGTTCTAATACACCGAAATTCGTAGATTTTATTTTTGAAAAGATTGAGAAACTTCATGCCCCTATAGATTTCAACAAAAAAAAAAAAAGGGTGTTGTTAAAAATCCCTTAATAAATGCTCGAGCGTGTTTTCTGACCACTGAAGTCAAATTCTTTTTGGGTAAAAAATAAAGGCGGGTACCTTCAATCGCATTATTATTGCAGGCAGCGATGACCCAAAATTGGCCAATAAAACCATCAGCAGCAACATCTCTAATAATAAGCCGCAACACAGCAAGGGTCGCCACTAATCATGTAGTTTGCTGTAGTAAGTCATTTATAATCATTATACACACGATAGATGAATTTATCTATACCAGCTGAGCCAATTCCTCCCCAAGCTGTGTGTTGTGCACCGTCTCGCAAATGTAAGAATAGTTCCTTTAGCCAGCATTCTACTTTAATGGATGAACTGAGCACAATTAACCACCAATTCTCAGTTTTTCGATCCTGATTAAAAAGAAATATTGATAATAAGTGCTACTGGAAAAAAATGCAAGAGTTATTAACACTAGTTCATTTCAATAGACTTTGTGATATCGCGAGAATTATATAACGTGGATGCAATGACTGGTTTTATGCTTATATGGATAAAACCTTAAGTAGGTTAGAATGATAGCCAAAATTTTGACTTTAAGGACAAAACGATTAGTAGCTAATGTATTTTAATCATTATCTTAGGCACCTTGAAGAAGATCATACCTGTTCGATATCATCCGAAGCTCATATCGATCTCCGCTAGAAATAGAAATAGGTTTTGAACGAAATTTGGGGGTTACTTCCCTTGATGCCTGGACAAAACCTGGACACAGTACTTAGGGGGCGCATGATAAAATTTGTGTTTCTCGATTTATTTGTTTCTCTATTCCTCGGAACAGGTTTGGAACAAAAATCCGTTTGGTAACGCAATTTGATTTCTCTATTTCTGAAACAGATTTCTATTCCAGAAATACAGAAATCGAAGAAATCGAAGCTGAAATTTTTAACTTCTCGTTTCTGAAATAGAAATTTAAATTTAAATTTTTTTTTCTCAAACTTTTCGATTTAGTCCAAAATATTTTAGATCACTAATATTGAAATAGAAATAGAAATAGTTAATTTAGTCCAAAATATTTTAATGATTTTTTAATATAATCATTTCAATCAATATTGATTGAAAATCTTAACCATTGGGCCACATGATGAGAATTGAATGAAGAAGGCTTCATTTGTTGCACGCAAGAGTTTTCACGCATGGTAATAGTCAACTTGCCATATTCATATCTAACGTGTCTTTCTTTACCTACTCTTCCATAGTACGTCGACAACGGCTCTATCTAGCTACTTATTTTTTTAATCATAAACTTCATATTGAGGTGGTAAAAATGGGTCAAATCATTAGGGTTTCATCCGATCTTTCTTTTATAAGGAAATGAGATCTAATAAGGAATTTGTTGTTCTTGTAAGAGTGTTAATAAAAATACAGATTTTGATAATAAATTTTTAAATAATCCTAGTGTTGATAATTTTGAAAAAAATTGGTGACAATTTTTTAACATGATAAGGATTTTTTTTAACAAAATTTGGAAAGAAATTGGAATTAGACTTGAAGTTAGGATTTTTTTTAGGAGATTAGACTATTATAATCATGGCTATCATTAGACTTATTTGATTAATGTGAAATCAATTTCGGCAAAAACATAACAACATATTCACTACAATTGAATTTCAATTGTTTTTTTTTTTTGCCACGTTGTTTATTTTTCGAAAGAAGATATTACGTAATAGAAAACGTAAGTACATGTAATAGGAAATTCCATGAAATTGTATTTTCAACTTATTATTTTGACTATTATTTTGTATTTGAGGATTTCTTATGTTGTTTTAGTATTATTTCGACTATTATTTTGTATTTGAGGATTTCCTATATTGTTATCTAATCAATTTCTATTCCTAGAAATAGAAATTTTATTCTGTTATCAAACGGATTTCTGTTCCAGAAATAGAAATTTTGAGTCGTTATCAAACAGGTTTCTTTGCTCAAAAACTTGTCCGGGGAATAGAAATTGATAAATCAATTTCTGGAACAGAAATTTTGTCATGCGCACCCTTATAGAACCCATTGCGGTAGCCATCACCTTAAGAGGACAATGCTTTAGTCAATAAGATTCAAATTATCTCCAACATCTAGTCTTGGTTTCGAAAATCAGTGAAAAAATTGGTTCAATTAAGAATTAACAATCATCTTCACAGCTCAACCATCCAATATGTGGACAACCGAGAAATGGTATCGCCATATAACTATGGAACAAGCCAAACATTATGTGAACTGAATTGGTCATGAGCAACCGATATATTGTAGACCGTCACACTTCCACCTGCTCCGTGTTTAATATTTCCTACTATGTTGCCTGATATAGAAATCACCTACGAATGATAATTTGTAACTTAAACTATGTACAAATGATAAATAATCTCTTATTCACCTATGCCTACCGGTCTCGCTTTAAAAGATGTATTGATTTTCTTTTTGTTCACAAATCATGGAAAGTACAGATTTGAGATTGTACTAAATAAACATTTGACTCGTGGCCTCATGAAATTCATAGACACATAACCTCATTAGTAGATTTGAAAAAAAAAAAAAATACCGCTGTAATTGAATGTGTGTAGATGTGCATGTGAGCATGGGAGAGAGGAATCATACATGTTGACTTGAAGGAGTATTTTGCTGTGTAGCTACGACAAACGGTATCTTGTGCAAGGATCTTGCACTCATAAAATATTTTTGTGTTACTCAACGAATGGGTACAATTCTGATGGGGCAAGGCTCTCTCAATCCAAATCTTACCGACTTTGCATTCGGGGAAGTTTTGCGCATGCTCGTGACATATGGATTCGACTCTGTCTACAAGAAGAAAAAAACTTATTATGGAAGTGTCAAGTAGACCATTCCACCTCAATTATCTGATATCAGTTCACAAATTTATCAGTTGATTTAGAAGAAACTAGAAAATTCTTACTTGAACCTCATGATTTTTCAGTAGAGGATGATCGAGTGCCGGTTGTTTGTTTATATCAATGCAGTCAATCGTGTCCCATTCTTTAGTCTTTATAAAATCAAACACAATTAATCATCCATCGAGCAGTAAGACTGAAAAAAATATGTGCCATCTTACATGGAGAAATGACTGAAAAAAAGGGGTTTGAAGGAAAATACTATAGAAGTCTTGACGGATGGGTTGTTCATTGTTCTAACAAGTGCTTCCAAGTCTAAATCATCCTTGTCGGAGACATTGGCCATCTCACATGGAGAAAGACTGGAAAACAGGAGCAGCAACAGCACAAGTTCTACGTTCAGTTTCATGGCGATGGAAAGAAGCGTAGAAGCAGGCCCTCTAGCGGTTAGCTATGCTTGCTTTCATATATGCCACCCGGCGTGTTGGCCCTATGGGAATGACTAACGAGGGAGTACCACACAGCAATCTTATCCCCTCATAAATACACAGAGCAGAAAAAGAAGGAAATTCAGGAAGAAAAACTAAGGACGTGATGTTGATAATAAATCCGGCACCAAAAAAAAGCTGGATTCTAATGTAAAGTTAACCACTGGGATTCGCCCTAGTGGCCACCCTTCCAACCTGGAAGGGGGAGGTGAGGGGTTCAAATCCCCACATTCTCAGGGAGGGATGGGGTGGGAATGCGTAAGTTTCAAGAGTAGGTTTCGACTCCCACGCCCTGCAAGAAGCAGGGCAAAAGTCTGAGAGTAAGTGTAGAATAAGCATAGAGTAGGACTGACCCAAAAAAAAAAAATGTAAAGTCCGGAATTGGCCGGCGGGATTTGCGGGAGATCGTTCACAAAATCCAAAAATGAATAGAACTAAACCCATAATTACTAATTACTAATTACCTTCCCCTGCAATGGTGACAAACTCACAACCCGAATAAGGCAAAGAGAAGAGAAAAAGGAGAAAAGAAAACAGTATGTCGGCCCTACGCCGAATGAATTTGCATATAATGGGAGAAAGTACTTTTCCCATATTTTCTCTCGGCGAATTTTGAATTTCAAGGGGCCTACACAATTTTTTTTTTCCGGAAGGAATTTTGTTTTTCTTTTCTAATTTACACATTTTATTATAGGATGCTCTATTTCCATCATTTATATGATTAAATACACCCAATTTTCACCAAAAAGACAAAATTGCCCTTTATCATTCAATTGCAATTTATATTAGTGGTCTCAATTTTTTATTTTTTATTTGGGTATTCATATATCTATATGGGATAAATAATGTCATATGTTTAGTTTTAGGTTGGGAAAATTCCAAATAAGAATCCGAAGTACCCTCATTTTCTTAAATAAGGGCCCAAAGTGGATCTTGTGTCAAATAAAAACCTTAAATGGCCATGATTATTTCAAATAAGGGCTAATCTCACCGGTTGTTGATTGGCTAAATATTCCAACCAATCAATGAAGTTTTTCGTCTAGATACAACTTTGATTTTAAATTATTTTTTATTCTTTGTTTTCTTTTATTTTCGATGAGGGGTCTGCGACCCTTGCCAGTCATTAGCAAGGACCCTTGCTAGATCTATCGAAGGTGGCCTCGCTAGGAGCCAGTGAGGGCTTGGCTACCCTTGCTAGACCTAGGCGAGGGCGGCATCACCCAAGGCGAGAGTCGCCTCACCCAGGCGAGGCCATCCTTCTCCGGCCACTGGCAAGGTGAACCTTGCCTAGATTTGGCAAGGGCTAACCTCACCAATGGCCATGAGGGTAGCCTTCCCCAAGGTGAGGCTCGCCTCACCCATCCTTGCCCACGCAAGGCTATCCCTCGCCGCCCGATAGCAAGAATCAACCTCGCCTATGGCCGTGAGGGCAGTCTTCCCTAGGACAAGGCCATCCCTCGCCATATTTTAGATAAATTCTTTGATATTGTAAATAGAGAAACTTGATAGGTACTTTATACTAGTGAAATTAATAAAAGTTTCACATGAGAATTGAGCTTTTGAGACGATAAAAATAAAAAATAAAATAGATAAGTTTCTATAAGATCAATGATGAAAAAGAAACTTTTCAGTTTTATACTATATCAAAAGTGCCTTTTTACCTTACTATGAGTAAGAGAATTTTACACAGAGAATGTAAAATGTTAAAGGAATAACTAATAATCCACTTTTCTTTAATATGCTAAAAAATGTGAAATACTTAATTATGATAACTATCATAAATAGAAAATGAAAGATAGGAAAAAATGAGGAGCAGGGCCATCATTTTAAACTGCAATTGAAAGATGGAGAGTAGTTTTGTCTTTTTAGTAAAAATGGAAGTGGATATAATTATTTAAGGGATGGAAATAGCTCCACCCATTATTTTACTATTTTAGATTAACATTGCCTTCCCACTTTCACCATCACCTTCACACTTGAGCAAGTTTATTTCCTAGTTCTATATATTGATGACATTTTGCTTGTTAATATGATCTTAGTTTGTGACATAAAATTGAGAAATTCTTCTTTCAGAATGTGGAAATGAAAGATATGGGCGAGACAATATATGATCGGAATATGAATATTCTATGATAGATCACAGATATTTTTAGGATTGTTTCATAATGCCTACATTAATAAAAACTTTTAGAGATTCAATTTAGATAAATGTTCAACATAAGTAGTTCTAATTCAGAAATGAGATAAATTTAACCTTATGCAGTGTCTGAATTAAAACAATAGCAAACGAAAAGAATTCCTTATTGTCGCGACCCAATTTTTCAGGTTTGTCACCTAAAATTAGGTTGATGGACTACTAAGCCTTTAAGCTTAGTTCAGGCTCTCCCAAGCCCATATTAAATTACGACTTAGGGTTTTAACATGCAAAAGCTTATTATCTAGGAGTCGCCACTAATCAGTTTAAGGTAGGTCGATTAGACACCTAAGTAAAATAATGAGAGAATTATCTTACTTCTTTGAACCAGGAGATTTTAGTACGGGAGCTTAACTTGGTTACACTAGATCATCCTAAATGCCCTTTTCGGTACCATTTCTTTTAATTTTAGGAAAATGTTTGGCAATTGGATTGATTTTAATTGTGTTTCCTAACATGTGAGGTGATCATACATGTGCGCATACCACCAATTTAACACATCAAGAAAACAATTAAATAATGCAAAAACATACATTGAAGCAATTAAATCATCTGCAATGTTAAATCAGAATTCATATAGATAATCCTAGATATGATTTCTAATTAACACGCAATTTCAATTTTTTTTGTTTTCACTTTATTTAATGAAAATCATGACTTATGCAAATAATCTAAAATGACATGATGACATGACCTAAACTATATTACATGAAAAAATGCAATAATTAAATGCAATTTAAATGATCTAATTATAATGACATGCAACGCGATGCAATGACATACCAAATTATTTAAACTAAAATGACATGCTTTATGCAATTTAATATGCAAGCTATATGTCACGTGACATTTATTAAATGACTTATTCTAATGACAAGAAATTTCTAATTAAATGAACTTAAATAAACTAAATGACATGCATTTGATGTTTCTACTTTTAAAAATGCAATCTATTCTAAAAATTGAAATTAACTTATGCAAAGACAGATTTTGTATTTTCTTTCAAGAAATTCGAATGCAAAAATGATCTAACTAGATTGAAATTCTATCTAATTTAAACTAAGGATTAGATCATATTAAATCCTAATTTAAATTAAGACAATATCTTAATCTAAAATGCAATTTATCTAAAAAGATGATCTAAATTAAAAATGAAACATGCAATTCTAACCTAATATGCACAATGATTTCTTTTTGCTTTTCTTTATGAAATTCGAAATTAAAACTAACACATAACTAAACGTGCAACTCAAATAAAAAAAAAAAAAAAAAAAAAAAAAACTAACAACCTAAATGAATGCATTTTTTGTGTTTTCTAAATTCGAAATAAAATCCCTATTCTAGATATGCAAAATAACAAGAAATATTCTAAAACCAAATGAAATCATAATCCAAATGTCTTTTGATTTTTCTTAATGATTTTCTAAAACAAATATTAAATCTAACAAGCAAGATATTCAACAAAATAAAATGTTAAAATAAACAAAAAAATAACTCGTTATCTCACGAATCAAATTAACGAATATTTTTTAACCCCGAACATCACGACAAGAAATCAAAATAATTAAAAATCTAATCCGAAATCTTACGGATCAAATTAATAACTATAATGATTTAACAATTTAAATATCATCAAAATGCCCAAAATTAATGTAATCAAAAAAATGATCCGACGTTTTACGGACCAAATTAATAATTACATAATTTTAGGCAACACCTTAAATATAATGCCTAAAATATTTTACAAATATTACATCCAATATCACAATTTAAATACCTAGACTAAAAAAAAAAAAAACTATCAAATAACATAACCTAACTAATGGAAATAATAAAATAAACAAAACTATAAAGAAAGTAAAAAGTAAAAGTAAAAAAAAAAAAAAAAAAGCTACCTAAGTAAAGTAACCGAGATGGGTGTCGCCGGGGTTCAGGCGAGTGGGGATGACCGGCGCAGGTGACTCGTCGGACCGGTGTGGGGCGGCGAGGGCGGCGCGGTGGACTCCTCAGGCGTCGGGTTGCTCGGGGCGACGCGATTGTAGGTCACTCGGGCTTGGGGGCAGCTCGGGGCGATGCGATTGCAGTGGATTCGGGCTCAAGGAGGTGGAGCGGCGAGGCGTTGGGTCGTCGCTGCTGAGTGAATCTGGGCGAAGCAGAGGACTCGGGTCCTATTCTAGCAGCAGGGCAACTTTGACGAGGAGCTACCGTCGATCGGGCCGAGCAAATCGACGCGTAGTGCGCGCGGTCACGCGAGAGGAAGGGGGCTGATCAATGAGCAGTGGTGGAACGGCGGCAAAACAGGAGTAACCGTCGGTGGCTCCGAGCGGTGCAGTCCGGTGGCGTTGGCACAACACCGGTCGTCGCGGGCGTGAGGCAGGAGTGGAATCGCAGGTCGGGCTGAGCAGATCAGGGCTCGCGGGTTTGCTTGGTTTCAGGCGGAGGCGCGGTGGTGCGCGGACAAGCGGAGCAGCGGCGGGTCACCTGGCTTGCGACCTGAGTCTTTGATTGGAGGCCCCGGCGGTCAAATGGACGGCGGTGATAGCGTGCAGGGGCGGAGCTCCGGGTCGTGGCGCACAGTTAAAGAACAGCAGCAAGTGAGGGAGATGATGAACAGTATCAGTCCAATCACCCCCTCGCTTTTTACTTTTTTTTTTTTTTTCTCTCTCCCCTGTCACTCTCACCTCTCTCTCTGTTCTGCTTTTTGCTTTTTTACTTTGGTGTTCTTCTCTCCTCAAAACCCACGCACGGAACCTCTCTTTCTCCCACGAAGACTTCCCCTCTTTCTCTTTTGGCTTTTTCCTTTTCTCTTTGATTCCCTTTTTCCTTCCAAAAACGCCAGCCAACCCCTTCCCCCTCAACGCACGACCTTTTATAGGGAGAGGAATTGGATTTTCAAAATTTTCCTCGAATCAACCTTCACAAATCTTTTCACAAAATTTTCACCTATTGATAACGATCCAAGATTTCGATAAGATTACTCTTTAATTCCAAATCCTAATAAGCCAAATCGTAATATTTCATAATATCTACCCAAAAACTCATCATATCTCGAAAAAATCTCGAATTTCTAATTTCTCACAAGATAATTCATGATCATTTAAAAATAGGCTTGGCCAACTAATTTGAATCTATCCGCCACCAATTCAATAGAAAAACAAAAAATGCAAAAAAATAAAATAAATGTAACCTAAATCTATACGCTATGCAATTAATAAAATTAACCTCCTAATTTTCTATGCAATAAATTAATTAATTAAATTGCCAAAATTTAGGTGTCAACACTTATATATATGTTATTGGGAGCTTAATGTATGCTTAAACTTGTACCAGACTAGACATCAATTTTGCTATCGAAATGTTAGACATGTATCAAAGTAACCCATGATTGGATCAATGGAAAGCTACAAAGAAAGTTCTCATATACTTGCAATGAATTAAGAATTATATGCTTACCTATAAAAGATTTGATCATCCTAAAATGATTGGATATTTAAATTCAAACTTAGCCGGATATATTGATACAAGAAAATCATTGTTTGGCTACTTGTTCCTTTTTGCTGGAATGACAATTTCATGGAAAAGTGCGAAGCAGTCAGTCATCGTTACATCCACTATGAAGGGTAGATTTGTGGCATGCTTAAAGGTCACTATTCATGGGTTATGTCTGCTAAACTTTATTTCAAGACTTGTGCTTGTTGATAGTATTGCTAAGCACTAAAAATATATTGTAACAACCATGCGGTGGTTTTCTTCACTAATAACATCAAGCATTAAATACTTGTATGTTAATAACCAATTCATAACCACTGGGATTCGCCTTAGTGGCCACCCTTCCAACATGGAATGGGGGGTTAGGGGTTCAAATCCTCACCTTCTCAAGGGGGGATGGGGTGGGGACGCGTAAGTTTCAAGAGTGGGTTTCGACTCCCACGCCCTGCAAGAGGCAGAGCAAAAGTCTGAGAGTGAGTGTAGAATAGGATTAGAGTAGGAATGAAAAAAAAAAAAAAAAAGAACCAGTTCATAAACAAAGAGTGTCGATTGAGCATATTAGTATCAATCTTATAATTACAAATCCTATAACAAAAGGACTACCACTCAAAATATTTAATAAACACGTTGAAAAATGATGGGCATTACTGGACGTCATTAATAATATTATATTATGACTTCATTAAGTTTATTTGACACTCCAAACTAATTTGTTTTTTTTAATATCTCATGTTTTCTATTTACTATACATAATAGAAATAAATGAACGTTTAATAGGATAGTCTCTAACAAAGACATCATAGTTGGACTATTACTATACTTCTCATTTTATAGATCATGTTAAGTAAAGAGCCATAAATGTAATACATAGAAGGGACTGCGTTGCTTGCATTAGTTTTCTCTACTTAGTTGTGATTTTTATGTGATAACCTATTTAAGAAAAATTTTAGCATGATGTTATTATGCATATTAAGATCTTTGTTAAATAATGAAAGAAAGGTCACATGCGCCAAATAGGAGAATATAAGAATAATTGTTATTCACATGATATTATTAGTTAAACGATTAATAACTATTTAAATGCTAAAAATGCACTGGCTATGAAATGTTACAACTCCTATGAAGATGGAATATGCTTGATGGAAGGCACTTACTAATCTTAAATTGATGGTTTAATAACTCTATAAGTGCTAAAAACGTATAAAATATTAAAAGTTGCAACTCTTATGGAGATAGAATATGTTTTGTTGGAATGCATTTATTTAACGCATTTATTAAAGGTACCTATTGAGAGCTAGGTCCTCTCTCCACCTGAGATAACAAAAGGTCATATTCTATCGTTCATAAGATAAAATACTTTTAACACCAAAGTGGACTAAGTGAGAGATCAGATTTATTTCTTCTGTTTATGCAATAATCATTTTCTCAAAGTTATTGTTATGAATAAAAGGTATATCTTGCTTCCTTTTTGTCGTGAATAAATCATGCAGATATAATTTTTTTTGATTTTATTGCTATTAGATGAGTGAAGTATTATCAGCAACAAAAAAAAGGGGAGAAGTACACTATTGGTGTCATAAGTTGTGTACGGCGCTCACTTTGGTGCCAAAAGTTTTCATCGGATCACTTAAGTGCCAAAATTTTTGAAAAATACTCACTTTGGTGCCAACACCAATCTGATCAGTCGGAAATCCGACGTGGCCTTTTTTTATTAATTTCTTATGCTGATGTGGCTCGCCGGAGTTTCCTTGTATCACTTAGGCCTTCAAACGTCATCGTTTTAGCGTTCTAACAACAAAACGACGCCGTTTGGTGTCTCCCCCAATTCAAACCCTAAATCTCGATGACCCCCACGTTCGGCGGCCGCAGCTCCGACCCCGACCCCGACCCCGACAATGGCCACTCAGCAGCCGTAGCTTCGACCCCAACCCCGATAATGGCCACTCGGTGGCCGCAGCTCCGACCTCGACCCCGACCCCGACCCCAACCCCGATGCTGGTGCTCCCTCGTGTGCTGTCGAGGGCGTCTAAATAGACCCAAGCAAAGGCGGCCTAGCAACGGCAAAGGTTGAGCCACGACGGTCGAGTGAGCTAGGTCGGAAAAATCCCCAAATGAGTTAAACGGCGTCGTTTTTGTGAGGTCATCTATGTAGGACGGCAAAGCGACATCGTTTTCTTAAGGAGGACCGAAAACGACATCATTTGAAGGCCTTGTTGAATTTTTTTTTTTTTTTAAAATCCACGTAATCATTTTGGCTAGAATCTTTCGCCGGTGGCCGGAATCTTTCGTCGGTGGCACCAAAGTGATCGTTTTTTCTCTGATTTGGCACTTAAGTAATCCGACGGAAACTTTTGGCACCAAAGTGCGCGCCGTACACAACTTATGACACTGATGGTGTACTTCTCCCCAAAAAAAAGCATTACTGGCAGCTAAATTGACAAATGTATAACTTGGGAGTGATTATGCTCGAGGTCATTACTAGCAGAAAGAACACAACTTTTACTCTCTTGGATTGCTCTTGGTATCTGGTCGGATACGTAAGTTCTTATCTTGAATTCCAATTTACTTTTGCTTTCTAGTTAGAACTTGATTAAGAAAAATTGTTCCTCTAGGCTTGGGAATTGTGGAAATTCGATCGAGGCATTCAGCTGATGGATCCCGCATCGGCCAAATCGGTCAACGTTTAGAGAGTACTCTTTGTGCCTCCATATTGCATTGTTGTGCATACAGGAGCATCCCGAAAACAGACCGAGCACGTCAAATGTCGTTCGGATGCTAGACGATGAGAGTGCCTTCGTTGAGACCACAGCATCAGGGGTGACCAAAAGAACCGGACTGGATCGGAAACCACCTGAACTAGATTGAATTGGCTGGTGTTGGGTTTGGTTCCAGGTGTGGAACCACCTTCCTGGATTGGATCAGCATATATAATTTTAATTCTGAAGTTTCAAAACTCTAATTACATACCACCGCCACGCACTCAGCCTCTCATGGTCCTTTCTTGGTCCTTACCCTCTCTCTTAAATAAAAACCCTAATTCCTCTCACACACTCTCAGCTCGCTCTCGGCGCTCGCAGGTCGTAGCCTCAACGAGGATGCGAATTGCTCCTCTCGTAGCCTCACTTGCTCGGGACGCTCATTGCCCCCGTTGACACTTAAATTTTTATCCAAAAATCATTTCCAAAAAAATGGGAACTTGTTTTTCCACAAAAATATTTCAAATTAAATTCTTGCATATAGATTATCTAGGCATTTAATATAGTGTTTTAAATGGAATATGGTTTTCCTTAAAAAAAAATTAAATTAAATATATAAAAAAAAAGATTAAAAAAAGATAAAAAAAAGTTGGGGCCAATGATCTAAATGTGGCTAGCCAAGCCCGGGAGGTCAAATTGGAATTAAAATGGCAAATTGGGGCCAAAATGCAATTTTCTAAAGTTGAGGGACCAATTCGCAAAATTTGCAAAATTTTGCCCGAACCCTTAAATCATCATCTTGGTCACCAATTAAGTTGAAATTGAACTTGGGCCAACTTGAATTAATCAAATCGGGCCAAAAAGACCAAGTTTGTGTTGAATTTGGTATTTTTGGATAAGAAATGGCCAATTTTGAGGGACTTTCTTGCAAAATTGGGTGGGTAAAATTGCGAAATCTGGTCAAGATCTTAAACTACTATGCATGATCTTGCTAATTGATCAAAAATAGCAGTCAAGTTGATGGATTAAAGCACTCAAACGAGCTACCAAAACCTAGTCCACGAATTGGTCTTATTTCGGAGTTGCTGAGTAAGCAACTTGGTGGCCCCACCATATCCTCCTCAGCCGCCCATCTAGCCCGATCTTTGCACGTGATTGAAGGCCATAATGAGTAGTGCCAGTGGACGGAAATTTGCCAGGGATAAGCTGCTGAAGGCACGGGAAAATCGCACCAAATCCGGACACTCAACAGCTGCAGAAATTGGAAAAATTGGCTAAGTCAGAGAGTGGGTGAACTAGCTCAGTTGACAGGCTTGGTAGGTGGACAAAAGACCGACCAAAACTCCTCTAATTCAGTGGATAAGATCACGGAAGCAAGCTCTTTCGAGAGATGAGAGAGAGAAGACGAGAAGGAGAGGGGAGAGCACACGGTCGTCCCCCAAAGACACCTTCAGAAGCAACTCCAGAAAAGAAAACCCAGAAATTCCAGACCGACCTTGAGAGAGAAAAGTACAATTTTCACAAACTTGCAGCCAAAATTAGCCAAAACCTTCAACTAGAGAGTGAAACTTCACTCAAAGATCTTTCCAACCATAGGTCGCATGTCCCAAATGGAGATCGGGAAGGCCTCCTAAACCCCCCCGAAAAAGTACCCTCCTGGCGGGCCAA
This sequence comes from Eucalyptus sp. ANBG9806169, assembly GCA_014182395.1. NCBI lineage: Eukaryota > Viridiplantae > Streptophyta > Magnoliopsida > Myrtales > Myrtaceae > Eucalyptus > Eucalyptus sp. ANBG9806169. The sequence continues at coordinate 20,089,623 of CM024575.1, forward strand.
AGAAAGTCTGAATTTTTCTAAGTGTTGAGCCCGGCTGGTCACGAGTGAGAGAAAGCGAGTGTTTTTGAGAAAGTTGAGAGACAAATGAGGAAAACCATGAGTTCAAAACCAAAGTAGAATACATATAGCTTTGTTTGGTTTTAATTTGGCCAACAAAAGAGGTTCTGAAGCTTGATTTTGGAGGTTAATGAAAACCTTCGTTATCAGTTCTTTCTTTGCAGATCTTGTTTTCCAGTTGAAGAAGCCAACTTCCACGGGCCCCCGAGGATAATTTCTTGGTTTCTTGAGCGAAGAACCACTTGAAAGGGAAACTAAGAAGCAAGGTAAGCATCCTAGATGTATTTTCTTTCGAGTTTGAGTACGTTTTGATCATGAAAATCAAGAGGAAAACTAGCCCAGAAAACTGATTTCTGAGGCTGAAATTTTTCTAAGTGTTTGGAATTTCTTCAAGAATTTTGCAAGTATGCTTCTTGGAGAGGTCGTTTTGATGTCTTTCGGTGGACCATTCTCTATGATTTTTGTTGCATTTGAAAGCTCATGTTACCTACTTTCACTCGGATTAAGTAGTGTTTCTCGTAGATCTTGCATGTGATAAGTGTCGGGGCTTAAACATGGGCATGCAACCTGTTTGTTTGACTTGGGTTCAAACCTAGAATTGTGAAATCAGATCAAACCCGCATATTTGAGGATGATTTTAGCTTAGTTATTTTGTGTTTTAAGCTATGATTTCTGTCTAATCTTGCTCCTTGCATGTGGTAGTATAATCTTGATACTTTATTTCCGTATGAGATTGCTTGTGAGTTGAGATTGAAGGCCACAAACATGGCCCGACGAAGCTGATTTGGGTAGATTGATACACGCCAAGTGTTCGAAGAAATGCGCAAACCAAGTTTCGATCTTTAAACGATCGATTTGAGCTCGGTTCTTATTATTCATGTATTGGGCAGTCCCATATTAGTGTAAATTGGCATATATCGGTTTAAGGAATTATTTTTTAATAAAAATTAAAAAAAATGAAAAAAAAAATGAAAATTTCAAAAAAATTGTAAAAATGATGGATGGTATCAAGTTATGATAGAAATGACATCTATGAAATTTTCCTAATTTTAAAAGTTCATTTTCTTAATTTAAATGATATTTTGGTATTTTTAGAACCATTTTTGTAAATAATCTATTATGCATAGATTAGAATTAATTAGAGTAATTGCATGCATCTAGAGTAATTTCATGCATATTTAAATTCTTATTTTGCTCACGGGGGTCCTGTCCCGGGGCGTGATAACAAGGCCATGTAATATTATTTGCCCGACTTGTATCGGGTTTTCATTTTCCGCATTTATTTTCAAGTTATTTCAATTTCTTGGATGTTTACTTATGCACCGCTTTTCGTTAATTTGAGTGTAAATTTCTTTTCTAGATTATGTTAGGATTAGTCTAGATATTAAAAAAAAAAAAAAAAACCTACAAAAAAAAACATTTGCATGGACGCTTAGCGGTTTTGTAAGGATTATAATTGGTAATCAAGATTGTGTGGCCATTTAGATGGACAACCTTTTAAGTTAGTAGTACCGCAAGGGCGCTAATAGAAACATTAGCGTAAACAAGTCCCCGTTCCTAGAAATCTCTGGTTGCGTAGGAATTGAGACAACACTCCCGCGTCTTGATTGGTTTCTAGCCGACCCCAATAGGCTAGTGGCGACTCCTAGAAGTACATAGGTTGTTAAGAATTAAAATTCAAAATCCAATGTCGCGCGAGGTATGGGCTTGGGAGAGCCTGCGCCTAATTTAGGGCCGTTGGTCCGCCTCTTTAGGCAAATACCCCTAAACCATTCTTTCTTTTCCCCCGAACGGAAAAAAGTGGTCGTGACAGCCCCCTCTCCTTTTGTTGATTGTAATTTCTTCTTCTGGCTCATTCTTGATAGTTCTAGCAATTATGTTGTGTGATACTTTCGGATTTCACCTGAGAAAGCTGAGATTAATCTATATGCTCGATTTTCCCATTTCCGGGGAGGTGATATTTGCTCGGTGATTATGTTCTTTTGCGAAGCATAACTTATGCAAATGAAGCATTTCGAAGTGTCTTATGTGCGATTGGAAAGAAAAATGGGCTCTCATCACGTGGACTAGTTCCCATGGCCATATTAGTTTATATTGCCACTGTAACATCCCGAATTTCATTGACCTTCATTAGAGTAATTGAATCATTAGGAGTTCGGAATTATTTTTAAATGGGCCAAGAAGTGAACCCGATGGACCGTAAGGATTGAATGGGCTTGAGAAATAAGTGGGCCACACGAATTGGACTTGTGGATTCGAGTGAGAGATGGTGGGCTTGGACTTGGTTTAAGTGGGCCAAGGTTCGGGATTCTTAGGATCGAAGGCTTAGTTTAGTGGGCCGGGATTGTTATGGATTAGGCCCGTTGGGCTAGGGATAGATAAATTAGGCCCAAGTAATTTTATTTTTAGTTAAGATTTATAGATCTCAATTAAGGTGATTTAAATTAATAATTGTGATGCTAATATAAAATTCTGACCTTAGTATTTTGTGATGGATTTCTTTTTTGACTAACATTAACTATTTGATTTGCGGTATAGGTTACAATTTTGTGTAATTGAATTAAGTGGAAATGAAAGGGATTAATTGAAGGACATTGTCAATCAATGTTTTGATTAATGATATGAATTAAGACCTAATAAAAGAATTAAGTTGAAAATTGGCAAGGAAACCCCCTTTGGAAGACACGACACCCTCTCCCTCCTCTCCATCCGTTTTCTCTCTCCCCCACCCACGGTTTTCCTCTCAAATCCATAGGACCGAATGACAACTTCAAGAAGATTTAATCATGAGCTAAATCTAATCATTTCTCTAACCTAGGACTAGCTTGTAGCTTGTTTTCCCCTCATAAATTCGAAATTCTCTCTCTCTCTCTCTCCTCAAGAACCGCACAAACTCACTTCCATCTTCTCCTCTTCTCTCTCGGACGGGCAGGGAAGAACCAGCAGCAAAACCAGTCATTTTCCCTCTTGCATGTGAAGTTTTGGTGTTGTTCTTGGAGTGTTTTTGTGTTAGGTTGATAGCCGAGCAAGGTAAGGAAGAGTAGAACTCTAAATTGAAGTGTATCCACTACTTCATCAAGAAAAGCTTGTGAATCTAACCAAGCTATGAGGAATATGAGCTGTAGTTGTTGTTTTGTTGTTTATCTAAGCTGTGTAAGTGATGGATTAGTTGTAGAAGCCATTACATGTTATATTCGGACCTTGCATGATGCGAAATCCAAAAGAAAGTGTGCTTTTTTGTGAAGAAAAGTGGTGAGAAGTGATGGATTTGTGTTGTTTTGAGCTTGATGGACCTAAGAGTGAAGCTAGAGGTCTTTGCATGTTGTTTTTGAGCTTTGCATGTCTCGAAAATTTGATGAAGGATGGCTGTGTTGTTGACCAAGTGATGAAGTGGATGCCGAGTGTGTTGTTTTGGGTAGAAATCGTGATAAATGGCTTGCGGGTACAACGGCACTTCGAGCCAAGCTGTGAAATAGAGTGTTTGTTCAAGAAAGATAAGTTTTGTGTTGCTGTGAGTAAGCCTTTGAGTATGTTAGAAGAAAATTATGGATAGATAAGTTATTTCATTAAGTTAGAAGTAAGAATAGAGAGGTATCTATTCGGTTCTAGGTGAAAATAATTATAAAGTTTTCTGTTTATGTTAAGTTTTCTTTATGTATGTTAATAGAAATATGGAAGAACCAATTTATATGAAGGAACATTTATAAGATTGAGTTATACACGTAGTTACAATAATATAAATGTATACAAGTGTAGAAATAGAAACGAACTCAGTAAAGTCAGTAAACTGTTTCTGTGGTAATTAGTATGACCTTCACTGGTTATGTGAATTTTCTTTACCTATTTAGAATTGGACTTCGAGTTCTTTAATAAAAATTATAGAGCACATCCTAAGGAACAACGTGTCAAAATTTCAGATTAAATGAACACAAATTGAGTAATAAAACAATTTTCTTAGTAAATGTAAAAGCTGGACATCAGTATAGGGTAATAATAAAGATTACAGTAATTTTTTTCTTAATACAGCAAGATTCGAAATTAAGTTTCTTCACGGAAGTTGTAGATCTATGTCTCTTGTATAACGTACAAAACTTTGGTAATATTTTGACAAGAATTGATATATTTTCTATTACCAAAACAGAAACTGTGCATTTGATTAATAATATGTCCTAATCCGAGAACTTATATATATATATATATATATGCTGTGGTATATAATCGACTCATGAAGTAATTTATATATATATATATATATATATATATATATATATATATATATATATATATAAAGTCTAATAAGCTCACGGTAGACATAGTCTTAGGCCACATACATCATTAGAAATATAAATGCATATAGTACCATGCGAGTGCAATGTGTGCGGTGCATAGTGCTTAATTATGGGATGAATATTTGTTCGGCATGGTATGGGACATGTCGTAATGGATTTTATCTTATAATTTGGACACGCTCGTGTGCTAGGATCATGAGAATTAGATACATAGATAGATACTTTGGAGTCTTTTCCTTTGCATACGATAAATGCATTAATCAAAGGTGTGATGGTGTGAAATGTGTGCTTAAGAGGGTGAACGGACCCATCGGTACAGAGATACCGGTGATGCCCCCGGAAGTTTGGGATGCCCTTGTTGAGTGGTCTTGGATGCCTCGGTTGAGAGATACCGGGATGCCTCGGAGTGAGATGCCCTTGTGTGTGATCAAGGATGCCTCGGTTGTGTGATACTGAGATGCCTCGGAGTGAGATGCCCCTTGCTGAGTGGTCTTGGGGGGACCTCGGTTGTGTGATACTAGGATGCCTCGGAGTGAGATGCCCATAATAGAAATATTGTGGAAGTCCGGATAACGTACTTTCCGGAAGTGACTCGATCAGGCCGGCAGAGTTCCGGTTATGATTGATTCAAGAGTGGATTATGTGCACACTAAATATAATTCTATTTGGCGAGTGAGTTCATGCATTATTGTTGCATTGCATCTTGATATGAAATTGATATTTGAAAAGGTAAGTATGGAGATGGATGTATACAAGGTGATTATTTAGGTGATGTATGAATATCTAATTATCTATGCTTGTGACAATTATATTATTATATTGTGAATTGCCTTGTTTATGATTCCCTGGTAATATTGATGGTTGTGGATTATTTAAGTTAGAGTTTTATTATTCTTTACTAGGCATAGATTTGCTCATACCTTACATTTTTCAGATTGATAGTATGGATGTGCCGCCCGTAGCTCGTTATGGCGTGATAGCAAGTATTGATTGAGGTTACTTTTACTGACGTGTATGATGATGATGTCGAGCTGACTTTCTCCAAGTATGAGGCTACTTTATGGATGGACGACGGTAGAGCAGCGATGACTCCCCTGAAGTTTGTTGCTTGGTTTATCAAGCATGATGGGGCGATGTTTGGCCCTATACCCTTTGGAAACGACGGTGCGGGGAGCTAGGACGGATGGCGCCTAGACGCCTTTGATCACGAAGAAGCTGTCTAACTTTCTTTTCTTTTTGCTCGTGGGCTTGTGTGGGAACTTATGAAGTAGATACCCATACCCTCTTATCACTGGTTTATGATGCGCCTTACTTTTGTTATATATATGTTGTACATAAAGGCGAGGAACACGAAAGAAGTCCAGGTCGATAAAATTTTGTAGGCCCTGTGATGTTAAAGTAATGAAGCTTCTTGTGATCTTATCTATGTGAATGATATTAATCATCTTTAGTAGAGTAATGGTGGGATAACCCCATAGTACAAACTATAGATTTTAAATAATCCATGTTATACATGCTAACCTTCAATGGTAAATACTATGTACATCACTGAAGGAGGTTTTTATTTTTTTATTAGAAAGAATTATAATAATATTTATAATTAATTTTCCGCATGCGCTTAGTACGTGACGCCCTGGGACGTCACAGCCACTGTCTAGAGAAAGGTGTTAGGTGTGAATCTATCTATATATATAGATAGATGCATGATCCACCTATGCCCTGTGAAGTTAAAAAAATGACCGTGGCTTCATGTTGGAATAGGTTGGCCCGGGAACTTGTTTGTGATTTTCAATTCCCAGCTTGTGGAACCAACTCTTCTCGAAGGCGGTTTGCGGACCATCTTGTAACCAATCGCCCCTAACCAGCATATTGTTCGCACATAACTCATCATAGCTCCCAAAAGCGGCAAGAACGTATTACTAAGGATCTAACATGTTCCACCGTTGGAGCAAGGTAGCATTCGATTGGATGATATCTCTCTCTTTTTTGACGTTCAAGGTAATCTGTTACTCAAATTATTTCTGAAAAAAAAAAGAGCAGAAATTTTATGCATGAGTTGCATTTAAAACATGGGTTGACTGACATTGACTTGGTTTCATAAGGATAGCAGTCATGATAATTTTTTTTTTTTTTTTGGATCTGGTCATATCCTAGATCTATTTTACAATTTACTATATATGTTATGTGCTTATGCACGTCCCTACCCCACTCTCAAAGAAAGTGGAGAATCGAATTCCTCACCTCCCTTTCTCAAGTGAGAAGGTTGGACAATGGGGCAATCCACAGTGGTTAGTAGTCATGATAATTGACTTGACTTTGGTTAGTGCCCTTAGTTACCTTCGTTACAAGCATCAAAGAAAGTGACTTGATTGGGTTGAATGGGCCAGCTTTTACGTGTGTTCACACCAGCTATATCAATTAAGTTGTGCCGGGTCGCGGTACTAGGTACTAGGATTGAGTCAGTCAATTATGGAGTGTTTGGTAATGTTCTAATTTCCCCTAATTTCTTTTTTTATTCCCCAAAACAAAAAGAAAATAGAAATGTCAACTAATTCTTATTCCTAGAATAGAAAAGTGGCTAGAGAATAAATTTGGAATAAAAAAAAGAAAAAAAAAAGTTGCTCTTGTTCCTACAAACAATTTCTGGAATAAGTCTTTTTTTTTTTCCTTTTCTTCTTCTTCCTCTTCTAACCAATCGCCACCACCTGCCATCAGCCACTGCCGCCACTAGTAGACACCGTTGGTCATTGCCCGCCCGACCTCCAATCATTGGTCGCTGGCCGCTACCGGCTAAAGGAGGAAGAAGAAGAGAGTAAAAAACAAAAAGATCAAAAGAAAAATCTAAAAAAAATTATTAAAAAATTAAAAGAAATTCAACGTCACAAAAATTTTGTGAGTTGTACCAAACACATTTATGTTCTTTTTTTTATATTGAGAATAAAAAATTTATACAGTTACAAAACGTGTTCTTTTATTTAAAAATATTCTAGGGAATAGAAGTTTAAAATAAAAATTATTTTTGAAAAGAAATTGTTCTCCGAAATAAAAATGTTATCAAATGCATCATTCTTCTTGTAGCTCGGACAAATCCTTGGGTCGGGCTTTGGGGGGAGGGGATTCCAATGTGAGCTCCAAATGGGCCTCATTGCGGGGTTGGAATTCCTTGGGTCTCCATTGGGCCTCTACTGGACTTGGGCCATATCAACATACAAGGGAACATACGCATTTTGACAGCAACAGAAAGCATCGAGCATCTCTTTCTTATTTGCCGCTGGACAGAAGAAGTTTGGCTACACCTTGAATTAAACTTACAAATTTCGAATTAGGGTCTTAATTGAATGGAAGAGTGGTCGTTTCAATGCGGAAATTTGAAGTCGAATTCGCCTTCACTCGATCTTTAGCTGGAAATCCTCTACATGCGAAAATGGGAGAAATCACTTTGTTTTCAGGCACCGACATCTAAAACCCAAGATGGGTGGTGGAATCTGATCACCTACTCAACAACTAACCTCAAATTTGTGCTTAAGACACTAATACTCTTCGAAACCATATGGAGAGAGATAGGATCTTTGAGTTTTTGGTAGGTTTGAATGCAAACTTTGACCAGATTTAAGTTCAGATTCTCGGAAAGAAGCGACTGCCATCCTTGAATGAAGTTTTTTTCTATTGTTAGAGGAGAAGAAAGCCAATGGACTGTAATGCTTGAAGACCAACACACCAAAGGATCTGCCATAAAAGCAATTAAGGAGGAAACAAATCCTTACAAAAACAAGAGACCATATATGTTTAAGACAACGAGTAGTGAAGGTTTATGGTGCAGTTTCTATAAGAAACTACACCATACGAGAGAAAATTTCTTCAAGCTTCATGGAAGAACGCAGGTGCTCAATAGAGCTAAAAGACAGTCGTGAGCGCACATGACCAGTGAAGGTGAAGTTGCCCCGATGGACCAATACAAACTTGTCAGTGAGAAGATATTTAACAGAGAAGAAGTTGGTAAAATTAGGGCTCTCCTTGACTCCTTATCTAAGTCTTCTGATATGTATTCTTTAGTCCAGTTAGGTACGTGTCTAAATTCTGAAAACTCATTAGCTTCTCAGTACCCTAATTCATGGATTCTTGATTCAGGAGCAACCAACCATATGACACATGATCCCATTAAATTTGAAACTTATAAACCATCACCAGGAAATAGGAGTATTACCATAGCAAATAGATCTCCTGTTACTGTAGCTGGCCAAGGAACCATAATTCTAAATCCCTCACTTAAACTTAACAATGTCCTTCATGTTCCTAATCTGTCCACCAATCTCCTTTCCATTCATCAACTTACCAAAAATCCGAATTGTAAGGTGCTTTTCTCTACTGATCATTGCATTTTGCAAGACTTAAAAATGGGGAGGACAACTGGATTTGCTAAGGAATGGAATGGACTCTACTGCCTTGAGGATTTGAGTAGAAGTGGTTGGTCTCTTGCAAGATATAATACCTCTTACAATTCTTGTAATCCTATTCACTTATCTTAGATTTGGCTTCACCATTTTCGATTAGGACATCCACCATTTAGTCTTCTTAGGACTATGTTTCCTTTCATTTTTAAAGACGTTGCTATTGAAAATCTTCATTATGAAGTTTATGAATTTGCAAAACATCATTGTGTTTCCTTTCCTTTGAATAATAATGCTAGAGTTTCAACACCATTCTCTCTTATCCATACTAATGTATAGGATCCATCTAGAATTGCTAATTTTACAGGAGCTAACTGGTTTGTTTCTTTTATCGATGATTGTACTTGAACTACATGGCTATATCTTATGAAAGACAAATCTAATGTTCAATCTATTTTTCAAAACTTTCATAAAATGATAGTCAATTAATTTGGGGTGTCAATTAGGAGACTTAGGTTTGATAATGGGAAATAATTTTTCAATTAGTATCTTAACCATTTTTTCCAAACTCAAGGTTTTATTCATGAGTCATCCTGTGATGATACCTCTCAACAAAATGGAGTAGCCGAAAGGAAAAATAGGCATCTCCTAAATGTTACTCGGGCTCTTCTCTTTTAAATGTATGTTCCTAAGCATTTTTAGGGGGAATTTAATTTGAGCATATCTTATTAATCGAGTTCCTTCCAAAACTTTAGGAAATAGAAGTCCCTTACAGCTCCTATCTACTTTTTATCCTGATGTCTCCCATTAATATCACATTTCCCCTCGGGTCTTTGGCTGTGTTTTTGCATTTGTGCATATTCATAATCACAACTGAAACAAACTCAACCCTCATGGTCTAAAGTGCGTCTTTATTTGATACTCTAATACTCCAAAATGTTATAAATGTTATGACCCTTTAACACATTGAGTTTTTATCTCTATGGATGTCACTTTTAATGAAAACCAATCGTTTTTTACTTCCAACCACTATCTTTAGAGGGAGACTCCTAATGAAGTTAGTGGGTTTGATGAAGAGAGTGGGTTTGAACCATTACCTTCACTATCTAGTGCATTGCTTAATCCTACTTCATCCAATCCACCTTCATCTCCTTCCCCATTTCTATCAAGTCCTAGCCCTCTTAGTTCGCCTAGTCCTTTATCAAGTTCATTGAGTCCTCTGACTAGTCCTAGTTCCCTGTCAAATCCTCTGCCTAGTTCATCATCATATTCTACTAGGGCGTGCAAAATTAAATTTATATTTCTCGATTTCTCTGTTCCTCAGAACAAGTTTGGAATATAAATCCGTTTAGTAACGCAAATTCATTTCTCTATTTTTGAAATAGATTTCTATTCCGAAATAGAGAAATCGAAAAAATCATAAACTGAAATTTTTAACTTTTTAGTTTCTGAAATAGAAATATAATTTTTTTCTCAACTTTTCAATTTAGTTAATTTAATCCAAAATATTTTAATGATTTTTTAATATAATCATTTCAATCAATATTGATTGAAAATCTTAACCATTGGCCGATGGTGTCAATTGAATGAACAAGGCTTCATTTGTTGTACACAAGAGATTTTATACATGGTAATAGTCAACTTGCCATATTCATATCTAATGAGTCTTTCTTTACATGCTCTTCTGTAGTACGCCAGACAACGGTTCTATCTGGCTAACTATTTCTTTAATCATAAACTTCATATTGAGGCGGTAAAAAGGGGTCAAATCATTAGGGTTTCATCCGATTTTTCTTTTATATTGTGTTCTCACTTATCAAGACGCGGGTAAAATAGATCTAATAACGAATCTGTTGTTCTTGTAAAAGTGTTGATGAAAATATAGATTTTGATACTAATTTTTAAAATAAGCCTAGTGTTGATAATTTTGAAAAAAAACTGGTGACGATTTTTGAACATGGTGAGGATTTTTTTAACAAAGTTTGGAAAGAAATTGGAATTAGACTTGAAGTTAGGATTGTCATGACCTAATTTTCGGGTGCACTACCTAAAACTAGGTTAGGTTAATGGACTACTAAGTCTTTACACTTAGCTCGGGCTCTCCTAAGCCCATACCAATTCGTGACTTAAGGTTCAAATATGCAAATGATTATTATCTAAGAGTCGCCACTAATCAGTTTTCGGTAGGTCGATTAGACACCTAAGTAAAATAATGGGAGAATTATTTTACTCATACGAACTAGAGATTTTGGGTATGGGGATTTTGTTACACTAGATTTCTCTAATGCCTTTTCAGTACCATCTTTTTAAAATTTTCAAAAATGTTTTTTTTTTTTGGAGGCAGCTTGGATTTATTTTAACCTAAATCTCTATCATGCAATATGGTGATCACACGGGTACTCAATCATTATCAAACACTCAATGATTCAAACAACTTGCATCAAAAGAATTAAATACACAAAGCAAGCAATCATTTTTTGGGTTTTCTTGAAATTAGAATTTTATCATAAAATATGCATTTTAACTACATGACCTAATTTTACTAACAAACAAATTCTAATTAAATGAACCTATTAACAATCTCATGAACCTAATTCTATATGACGTGCGCATGACTATTCTTAACAAAAACATGCAATCTATTTGAAAGAAATTATCTAAACCTACAATAGACAATCCTAACATACCATTGTTAGAACTAGTATTGGCACCTAGAGGGGGGTGAATAGGTGTTTATCGCAATTTTAACAATTCAAATCAAATAAGATGTGAATAATTTAAAGTCAACGATTGCAGCAAATGAAAGCAAATAACAATGTAAAGGATTAAGGATAGAGAATCAAGACTCCAGATTTATAGTGGTTCGGCTTAGATCAAGCCTACGTCCACTCTCCCGCACTGACAGCCCTTCAGCTGGATTTCACTAAGAATCAATAAGAGTGATTACAATCTCACGCTCTTGAGTCCACAAAGTGTAGATTACTCTACTACACTTCCTCAAGATCTACAATATGATCTCTCTTTTGATTACATGTAATGCTCAAAGAATGATATCGCAAAGTGATAGAGGAGATTTCAGACTTTGGAATTTTTCTATCCGCACACTTAAACAACTAGAGCATCTCTCTTATATACTCCTTCATGCCTTCAATACCGTTGGCACCTTCCAAAGAAGTTCTTCCAATCAACCCGTTGGACAGAATCAATTAGAGAGATCTCGAGCTCTTTAAGGTAAGTGTTGATAGCCCATCAATCCTCGCTCGCCCATACAATCGGGATCTCGGTTTCCATAAGTAGATCCTTCCAAATATAAGTTGCGAAGTCGTTAAGGAATCTAAACATATTCCATATAAAACTTAGATCGTTTAGTGCTGAATCCAAGAGAAAGATATCCATCGACGTTAGAATATAGATCGTATAAGATCGTAATAAACGTCGTCCTGGAAACTGTCCTTGTGAGTAGACTTTAAAATATAAGTCTTGAGTCTTGCTAGCTTCAGACTTTAGTCTTCAGACTTTGTCAATAGAATCTGTAAGTCTTCAGACTTTGATCTTCAGACTTTGATCTTCAGACTTCGTAAGTCTTTAGACTAGACTGATAAACTCGTTTTGTCAACTTCAAAATACTTTAAGGGATTTCATCCAACAATCTCCCCTTTTTGATGGTGACAAAACTTTCCCGCAGATTTGAATATTATCGCCCGCAATACAACTTTTAAGCAAGTATCATAAAAGATTTAAATAAGATAGTAGAAGTTATCCCTGCATACGATATCCCGTACTCGGACTTTCCCCGTACATAGATCCGCATTCACGTAAAACCTCATTAGTCATAAACAAAAAGACTATCAAATTTACGAAGCTTAAAGTATTGCCATAGAGAATTCTTTCCAAAAAAACTCTGCAAGTTTAAGTCAAAGTCAAGATAGCAAGCAATAATAGAAAAAGATTGGGTTTGGATATTGGGTTTGGATCAAAATCATCAAAAATCTGCAAGGTCTTCCCCCTTTTTGTCAGCATAAAAAAATCAAGGAGCTCGGGAATGCGAACAAGTTGAAAGTCTTCCATCGACTTTACGGTGTCTTCCAGCCTTCCTCAAGTCCGCCCGTACTTGGGTGAGTGTAGTGCCCTTTGCGGTTTCTTGAATCTGGCGCTGAACATCTTTAATCCGATCATGCAAAGTGATGAACATTGCATGATTTTCATTCTGCAAGGTCTGAAATTCATATCCCATTGCATAAATTTGACCTTTTAGATCCAAGATAATATCAAGCAGCCTTCGAAAATCTCCAGAGTTGTCAGTCTGAGTGCTTGTTTCAGCTGTCTCGACGGTGGAGTCAAGCCGCAGGGAATATCGAAGGAGGTTCATAGTGTGGAGATGATGCCTCTCCTTCAGAAACTTTGCAGCATGAATATCCTCAAAGCATCGGGAGGTGATCGGCTAACACCTATTTGATCATCCTCTTCTCCGAAAGTCAGCCGAAGAGGTGTGTGTTCGCTTTCTTTATCTCCCCCGTCTCCATGTCTTCCGGTGGAGAAAAGAATTCTTCTTTTGAGGCGATTCCTCGATTACAGGATGTTGGAAATCCTCCTTTCTGCTGGAGAATTTGTTCTTTCAGTTCATCCGCTTTCTCTTCTTTTCTTTCTTCCTTTTCCTCTCCCTCTTCCTTTCTTTCTTCCTCTCGTCTTCTCTTCCTCTTTCTTCTCTTTTCTTTCTCTTCCTCTTTCTCTTCCTCTTTCTCTTCCTCCTCTTCATCTTTCTTCTCTTCCTTCTCTTCTTCGTTCTTCTCTTCCTCTCGCAACTTTATGTTCTGGAACAGTTGGAATAGATGCAGCAAATTGAGAGATTAGAGTAGAGATAGGAATCGAATCCTCATCATCTTCATCCTCCAGATGATTGCCCTTCGCTTCTTGGTGGAACTAGCCACAGCCTTCTTTTCCTTTCCTTTTAGCGCGATGAGTCCGGGTTTGAGCTTGGAAGGAGTCTTTTCCTTGAACTTTTCCAGCTTCTTACTAAGTTCCTTCAAACGCATCTTGGTAATCATCCCAAGCCGATGACCATTTTATCAATGGTCTTCACCGTGAAAATGTGAGGAGGTTGTATGTGTAGATGTTTGAAGAGACGAGTGATAAGAGCAAAGATAAGGAAGCTTTCCTTTATCCTTAACCATGCATCTATACATGTGAAAGATGATGGTATGTGGTAAAGAGAAGTTCACACCTATCTTGATGGCAAACATCAACTTCGCTTCGTAAATTGAAACATCTGTCTTAGACGTCGATTTGGGTCTTAGACAGTTGATTACAATTTTATGCAGCAAAGTGTTTGTTGCATTCATTCTCGAATAAGACAGTCTTCCTTCCTTCGCATTCTGTCCTTTGCTAGCTCAAGCGTAGCGTAACTTACGAGACACACCAATTGGTTGAAAAGCTCTTCTTTCCACACCAAGCACATCAGCCGTAATATCACAATCAATGACATACTCCTTATCTCTCACACCGAAGGTAAAACCGTTTGCGTCAATGAAGCGATATTGGAGTAGAAATAGGCATCAATTCGGGATGTGCGGTGTCACGATGTCCGTGCGGGAGAATTGATAGAGTTGGAGCTTTTCGAATTTCTCTCGCAGACCTATACTCAACAAATCCAGAAAGTCAAAATCAGTTCTTGGGTTCATCACCCCACGCTTCAGCAGTTTTTCATATTTCTTCCTGTGTCCGTCTGAACGGAACAATTCATTCTTCTTCCCTCTTAGGCTCGCAGCCACACCCATCCATGGTTTAAAATGCATGAACATCTTCTCATCATCATCCTTGCCCTCGGGCCGATTCATGCTACTAAACCTAGGGTCACTGGGAAATTTGCAAACGCTCTTGCAGCCGTTCCCTCAGGCACAACTCCAGACCTTTCCATCACAAAGAAGAAAATGCGTCTCGTTTCTATACCCCTTCTCTTTCGAAACTCATCCACAAAAGTCATAGCAGACCCTTCCTTTAATGCAGAATAGAGTTTATAAACAAAGGCAGGTTTTAGAGTTCTTACCGGTTCGATGTCTTCATAAACCATTTCATCTTGAGGTCTAGTTGGTGATGACGCTTTTGAGACTCGCTCGAAGGAATGTCGCTTTCCTCGGTGAGATCAAAATGCGTAGGCCCCTCACCGAGCCTTGTGGTCCCTTGTTTGCAATTCTGGAAGATTTCCTCCGATACGACATTGTGCTTTTCTTTGAAAGACTTTCTCACTTGTTTCGCAAGAAAGTTGAGAACTTTGAAACAATGAAGTTTGGGAGGAAAAAAAAAAAAAAATTGCAGAGCAAAGTGAAAAGCTTTTGATCTAGGGTTTCTGAGTAAAGTGAAAACGAAGGAGAAGAGATGTATAAAAGATAAAAGGCACGGGGAAAAACGAAGCGTCGTATATTTTGGAAATTTTGAATTTTCCTTTTTGAAAAATAACTGCCTTAATAAAAACGATAACCACTTCTAACCAATTTAAAATTAGACAGATTATCTTACCTTATCAATTAGACAGTTTAAGTAAAGAAACTTACGGACGTGTCGATTCATATTCTCGATCCTTTGAGTCCGATGCTCGTCGGACTTTAGTTACCGAGTCCGAACTCTAGTATTCTTCAAGAGATAATATATTGAGTCTTGAGCGAATAGACTCAAACAAGCTTTTCTCAAGAGGCTTTGTAAAGATGTCCGCCATTGATTCTTTGAGTCTATGAATTGTATCAAGACTTCTTTGTTCTGAACATGATCTCTTATAAAGTGATGTCGGATCTCAATATGTTTTGCTCTTGAATGTAGAATGGGATTCTTTGTAAGATTGATTGCACCGGTGTTGTCACACCTAATTTCGTGCAAGAGTCTTCAATGCCAAAGTCTTGCAGCTTGTTGTTTTATCCACAAGATTTGAGAACAGCAACTTCCAAGAGCAACGTATTCGCTTCGCCCTGTTGAAAGAGCCACAAGATTGTTTCCTCGAGAACCAGGATACCGTCCCCGTTTCCTAGTAGTTGACAAGTACCGAAGTGCTTTTTCTTTCAACTCTACAACCTGCAAGATCTCGCGTCGAATAGCCAAGAAGTGTAAAGTCTCCTTCTTTGGGATACCAAAGACCGATCTTAGCAAAGTAGTAGCAACATATTTAATAATACGTTTAACAGCGCTTAAGTGAGATTCTCTCGGGATCGATTGAAATCTAGCACATATGCAAACACTAAATAATATGTCGTCCGGATGCGTAAGATAAAGAAGTGAGCCAATGATACTCCCGTATAATTTTTGATCAATTTTCTTCCCTCGCTTCATCTTTGTCTATCTTCAAGGAACTTGACATTGGTATGTCGTCTTCTTGCAATTTTCCAGACCGAACTTTTTAACAAGTTCTTTTGCATATTTCTCTTGATGAATGAATATACCCTCCTTTAGTTGTTTGACTTGTAGACCAAGGAAAAAGGATAGTTCACCCATCATGCTCATCTCGAATTCATCCCGCATAGACTTAGAAAATTTCTTGCACAAGGTCTCATTAGATGATCCAAATATGATGTCATCTACATAAATCTGAACGAGTAGAAAACTTTTACCTTCCTTTTTAATGAACAGAGTAGTGTCTACATTACCTTTAGAAAAGCCACTATGAATTAAGAAATTGCTTAGCCTTTCATACCACGCTCGAGGAGCTTGTTTTAGTCCATATAAAGCTTTCTTCGATCCAATACGTAGTCCGGTTTCTTTGAATCTTCAAAACCAGGAGGTTGTTCTACGTAGACCTCTTCTTGAATAATTCCATTCAGGAATGCACTTTTGACATCCATTTGAAACAACCTGAAATTCTTATAGCAAGCAAAAGCAAGTAATAATCTGATTGCTTCTAACCTTGCTACCGGAGCGTAAGTCTCATCGTAGTCAATCCCTTCTTCTTGCGTGTATCCTTTAGCTACGAGTCTTGCTTTGTTTCTCGTTACTTTGCCTTTTCATTAACTTTGTTTCTGAAAACCCATTTAGCTCCAATAATCGATTTACCTTTTGGTTTGGGAGTTAATTCCCATACGTCATTAATACCGAATTGTCTCGAGTTCTTCTTGCATTGCTTCAATCCAGCTTTCATCAGCCTAAGGCTTCTTCGATATTTTTGGGTTCTATTTCAGAAATAAGAGCAACAGCACTAGACTCTTCTCGCCTTTTGATCTTGTTCGAATTCCCTCATTAATATTTCCAATAATGAGTTCTTCAGGATGACTAGACTTGTGCTTCCGATTCATCGTTCGTCCGATAGATTGTTGATCTTCTTCTAGAGTAGATTCTTCATCGTAGCTTGTTGTACCGATCTTGAATTAGCAATCGCTTCTGTGAGGTTAGCTTTACCAGTTTCGGAGCAAGTTTCGAATCTTCACCAGATCCGCTGAACTTGTGGAGAGTCTTGAAATTTTACATTCATTGATTCTTCCACGCCCGAGTCTTTTTGTTGAACACTCTAAAGGCTTTGCTTGTTGTAGAGTATCCAAGAAAGAATCCTTCATCTGATTTTTCTTCAAACTTACCAACACGATCATTAGCATTTTTTAGAATAAAACATTTGCAACCAAATATTTGAAAATAAGAAACTATTGGTTTCTTCCCTTTAAAATTTCATAAGGAGTTTTCTCAAGAATTGGTCTTAAAAACACTCGGTTTATAATATAGCAAGCGGTTGAAATGAAATTTTCCGCCCAAAACCTTGAAGAAACTTGATTTCCAATTAAAAGAGTTCTTGCCATTTCTTGTAAAGATCTATTCTTCCTTTCCACAACCCCATTCTGTTCTGGTGTATATGGAGAAGAGAATTTATGTTGAAAACCAAATTCATCACACAAGTTAGCAAATTCTTGATTTTCAAACTCACCTCCATGGTCCGTACGAATGCTTGTAATAGTATGACCTTTCTCATTCTGCACCTTTTAGCAAATTTTGAAAAAGAGAGAAAGTCTCCGACTTACTTGAAAGAAAGTAGACCCAAGTAAATCGTGAATAGTCATCCACTATTACCAGACAGTAACCTTTTACCACCAATGCTTTTCGTTCTGGTAGGTCCAAACAAATCCATATGCAAAAGCTGCAATACATGATTAGTGGAAACTTTATTTATAGATTTGTAAGAATTTCTAACTGTTTACCCAGTACACATGGTGTACATAGATCAGATTTTGAATAATTCAAAGTAGGCAATCCTCGAACAAGTTTCTTTGTAAAGATCTTGTTGATTTGCTTCATGTTGATATGGCCTAGCTTTTTGTGCCATAGATTTGCTTCATCTTGTACTGATATTAAGCATTGTGATCTTTCTTGATTCACATCCAGAAGATAGATATTTCCATGTCTTCGACCAGTGAAAGATTGAGTAAGGTCTTTACTGATTCCAGAGCACGTTTCTTCCTGAAAGTTGATCTTGAAACAGAATCACACAACCGACTTATGCTAAGCAAGTTGTAATTTAATCCTTCAACTAATGAAACATTATTGATTGACAAGCTCCCAATCTTCACTGTTCCTCGACCAGTAATCTTCCCTCTATTGTTACCACCAAAGGAAACTTTTCCTCCGTCTATCGGATAAGTTTTATGAAGCGTTTGAATCTCCTGTCATATGTCTTGAGCAGCCACTATCAAGATACCATTTTATCTTCTTTTTGATAGTAACCCGCAATTAACAAAAATTCAAGCTCTTTTGGTACCCATACCATCTTGGGTCCAGAAGTGTTAGTACAATAGACAGCCTTAGCCCAACTCCTTTTAACAGTCTCCAAACTAAAGGACATTCTTTCTCGAAGTGTTTCGAGCTTTTACACTTGGAACAACTTAAAGCACTTCTACCAACAGGTTTTACAAAGACTTTCTGAAAATGATTTTTGTAAACAGATTCTAGCTGGTCTTTGTTTAATTCTTTCTTTTACCTTCGGAAAATCAATTAGTGGAATAGTTTCAGAAGTCATACCAAGACCCAACTTGTCAAAATATGGTCTTTGTATCGAAAGAATCTTGTCCAGTTTTTCAGAACCATTTGAAAATCTCTTTGATATGTTAGTCATATCATTTTTCAAAAGATTATTTTCATTTAAAATATTGTCTCGAGTTTTCTTTTGCAACAACAACATCTTTTTCAAGTTTTTCAACCTTTTCTTTCATAAGTTTATCCTTATGTTTCAAAGTAGAATTTTCCCTTTTTAATTCGGAGATCCTCTTAAGAGAGGTTTTCAGACTAAGACACAATTCATCAATGTATTTAGAAACTTTAACAGGAATTTTCAAGTTACTTACCTCGAGTTCACTGTCTCGAGTCCGAATCAAGGTCCGAGTCCGAGTCCGATCGTGCCATTAAACAGATATTGGCATAATCATTGTCACTATCTTCACATTCAAAAGATCACTCCAAGTCTCGCCTTGAGTGCTTTCCGTTTTTCTCGGACTTCCCTTTTCTCTTCTTTAACAGAGGACAAGTTAGGTCTAATGTGTCCCTTTTTCTTGCATTCAAAGCAAGTCACTTCTTTATTCGTGTCATCTTCCTCTCGTTGACCTGTTTTGAAACCTTTGAGAATTTTGTTTCTTCCAATTGAATTTCCTTCCTTTTTTGTTCAGCTTTCGAATCTCTTTATCATCAATGCCGTTCTTCATCATCTAGATCTTCTTCGAATCTGTAACATCGAATAGTCATTAGACTTTAAGGCAATAGATTTCTTACCTTTTGAATCTTCCTCTTCGTTGTTCGTTCTACTTCATAGGATTGAAGAGTTCCAACTAATTCATCTACGAAAGTGGAGCAATCCTCTCGTGTCTCTCTTATTGAGGTTTTTATGTGATTCCAGTCTTTTGAGAGTCCACGAAGAAGTTTGTTGACCTTCATATGTCCCGAGATTGGATGTCCCCGATATTCAAGACCATTCACAATTTCAAGAAAGCGACTAAACATGTCGTTATTGATTCTCCCGATCTCATCTTAAAAACTTCATATTGTCCCAAGAGAATGTTGATCCTTGTTTCTTTCACACGATCGTTCCTTCATAGGTAATGTGAAGCCTGTCCCATACTTCTTTTTGCTGTATCACAAGAAGATATTCTATTATATTCGTAGGGGATAAAGCACAATATAAAGAGTAAATAGCCTTGGCGTCGAGAGTCGTCTTTTGATAATTTCTTCTTGAGTCAAAAGAATAGGAAGCAGGTTCTTTTCCTCTCTCCGAGTTTGATTCAGCAACAGAATAATTCCTTTATCAACAACTTCCCATTCCAAAGGATCTTTCGATCTTAGGAATGCCTTCATCTTATTTTTCCATATGCTGTAATCTTTTCCATCAAAGTATGGAGGTCTGGTATTGCTTTGTCCTTCAACCAACCCCGTAGGCAACATACTAGCCATAGATCTTTTACTTAGAAGTAAAGACACTTCTTACAAACAAGCACAATGTGCTCGATACCAATTGTTAGAACTAGTATTGGCACCTAGAGGGGGTGAATAGGTGTTTATCGCAATTTTAACAATTCAAATCAAATAAGATGTGAATAATTTAAAGTCAACGATTGCAGCAAATGAAAGCAAATAACAATGTAAAGGATTAAGGATAGAGAATCAAGACTCAGATTTATAGTGGTTCGGCTTAGATCAAGCCTACGTCCACTCTCCCGCACGGACAGCCCTTCAGCCGGATTTCACTAAGAATCAATAAGAGTGATTACAATCTCACGCTCTTGAGTCCACAAAGTGTAGATTACTCTACTACACTTCCTCAAGATCTACAATATGATCTCTCTTTTGATTACATGTAATGCTCAAAGAATGATATCGCAAAGTGATAGAGGAGATTTCAGACTTTGGAATTTTTCTATCCGCACACTTAAACAACTAGAGCATCTCTCTTATATACTCCTTCATGCCTTCAATACCGTTGGCACCTTCCAAAGAAGTTCTTCCAATCAACCCGTTGGATGGAATCAATTAGAGAGATCTCGAGCTCTTTAAGGTAAGTGTTGATAGCCCATCAATCCCGTCGCCCATACAATCGGGATCTCGGTTTCCATAAGTAGATCCTTCCAAATATAAGTTGCGAAGTCGTTAAGGAATCTAAACATATTCCATATAAAACTTAGATCGTTTAGTGTGAATCCAAGAGAAAGATATCCATCGACGTTAGAATATAGATCGTATAAGATCGTAATAAACGTCGTCCCCGGAAATCGCCCTTGTGAGTAGACTTTAAAATATAAGTCTTGAGTCTTGCTAGCTTCGACTTTAGCCTTCGACTTTGTCAATAGAATCTGTAAGTCTTCGACTTTGATCTTCGACTTTGATCTTCGACTTCGTAAGTCTTTAGACTAGACCGATAAACTCGTTTTGTCAACTTCAAAATACTTTAAGGGATTTCATCCAACAACCATGACATGCAAAAATGCCCTAATTCTACATGACATATGCATGATTTTTTTTTTTTTTTTTTTTTTATAAATTTGAAATTTAAAATTGCCACATAATTAAACATGCAACTTAAATTAAACTAACATCCTAAATGAATGCATTTTTTTTATTTTATATTTTTCTAAATTTGAAATAAAATCCCTATTCTAGATATGCAAGATAACGAGAAATATTCCCAAAACAAACCGAATCCTGGTTCAAATATTTTTTTTTTTTGATTTTTTCAATATTTTCAAAGTGGGTTTCCAAGACAAGCAATTATCATTATATCTAAACTAATCAAGACATTTAACAGATAAATGATTAAAATAATCGAAAAAATAAGCCGTTGTCTCACAGGTCAAATTAATGATTACTCTAACCCCGAACATTACGATAAGAAGTTCAAAACAATTAAAAATCGACTCAAGTCTTACAAGATCAAATTAATAATTATATTGATTCAACAATTAAAATACTATCAAACCCCAAAAATTAATATAATTAAAAAATTATTCGACATCTCACGGATCAAATTAGTAATTACAATAATTTTGGGAAAACCCATAATGCTTACAAGATTCATGAAATGAATATTAAGATCCAGTGTCCCAATTTAAATAGCTAAACTTAAAAATAACAAAACCTAGGGCTTGGAAACAGCAACGGCACATTAGTCGGCGGCCCGGGGATTGCTGGCCGGTGTTGGAGCTCTGGCGAGGGCACGGCGAGCAGCACGTTTGGCGAGGGACTCCAGCGTGTTAGGGCGCCGGTGAGGGGCGTCACGGGGCGCGAGGCTTACTGTCGGGCACCGGGGAGAGGTGAGCAGCGGCGGTGTGGGCTCTGGCAGCGTCGGGTCGCGGTAGGGATAGCGGCACGGCAACAGCCGAGCATCGGGTGAAGGCAAAGTAGGGCACAATGAGCTGTGGCGTCGTGGATGGACAAGCTACAGGAGCGTCAGAGACGGATCTCGGGCGAAAGTGGACCAGCAACGAAAACAAAAGGCCTCGAAGCAGAGCAGGGGCAATCGCGGCTTCACCAGTCTCATGGATTGCGGGTGAGGTGCGGTGGAGCTTGGGACCTGTTGCAGATGGCTTCTGGCATCACGGGGACTCCGGATCTGGTGCTCGGGCGGCGCAGATCACGGTTAGATCAGGGCGGCAGGGGCGTCGCAAGGCAGAACCGGAGCGGCCACGGTGGTGCTTGGTGATGCCGAGCGAGAGATCTACAGGTCGCGGGTTGTGTGGTGGCGCAAGTGACGACAGGTGACGAGTTGGGGCGATCGGTGGCCGAGCAAGGATGCAGGCATGGGTCGCGGGCCGGTGGGTCACCAGTGGGTCGGGGGCGAGATCGGTGGTGGCTGGTGGCTCGGTGAAGGGCTCTCGGAGCAGCTCGGTTCCGTCGTCGCAAGAGCGAGTGGCGGCAGCGGCTTCCTGGGAGCGACAAAAAAGGCTGCGGATGTCTCACACAGTCTGGCTTCAAGTGCGGGCAACAGACTAAGGAAGATGATGAACAGTAGGGTTCAAATCAACCCCTATTCTTCTATCTTTACACTTCCCTTTCCCTCTTTTCTCTCTTGTCAGACCTTTTGCTCCCTTTTTTTCTTTTCTTTTTTCAATTTTTCTTCCCCCCTAAAACCAGAGAAGACCCACGGACGGCCACCTCTTTTCACTTTTTCATCTTTTTGATTTCCAAAATACTCCAAGAAAACCCAAAAAGAAGCCCCCAGTGTTGCATGTGCGTATGTCTTTTATAAGGAAAATTTATGATCTTAATTTCTTTTTTTCAAAATCAACATCCAAAATATTTTTTCACAATTTTTTCACATATTGATAATGATTCAAAATTTCGATAAGATTATTCTTTAACTTCAAATCTTGCAAAGATAAGCCGCAATATTTCTTCACACATCTGCCCTATCCAAAAAAAAAAATCATATCCTAGTTCAAAATTTCAAAATTTCTATTTTCCCACAAATGTAAAAATGCAATCTATATGCTATGCAATATATATATTTCAGGGATAAAATTAACCCTTAATTTTCTATGCAATAACTAAATCACCAAAATTTAGGTGTCAACAAGGATTTTTTTAGGATATTAGACTATTATAATCGTGGCTATCATTAGACTTATTTGATTAATGTGAAATCAATTTCGGCAAAAACATAACGACATATTCACTACAATTGAATTTCAATTGATTTTTTTTTGCCACGTTTATTTTTCGAAAGAAAATATTACGTAATAGGAAACGTAAGCACATGTAATAGGAAATTCCATGAAATTGTATTTTCAACTTTTGTAATGTATTAGTATTATTTCGACTATTATTTTGTATTTGATGATTTCCTATGTTGTTATCTAATCAAATCTATTCCTAGAAATATAAATTTTATTTTGTTATCAAACGGATTTCTGTTCCAGAAATAGAAATTTTGAATCGTTATCAAACGGGTTTCTTTACTTAGAAACTTGTCCGGGGAATAGAAATTAAGAAATCAATTTCTAGCCATAAATCAATTTTTGGAACAGAAATTTTGTCATGCGTGCCCCAAGTCCTCCTAAGTATGAACCAACCAAACTTGAAGTTTACTCAAGAATGACGAAACTTAATTAGGAACTGAATCAAGTTCTATTATTCGAACCGTTATCAGGTAATGAAATCACTCACCATTCTTCTAATGAACTTGAGTTAAGTGATTTGGATTTACCTATTGCCTTGAGAAAAGCTACCAAAAAATGTACCCAACAGCTTATCTCTTAATTTGTGTCATACCATTGACTATCTACTCAACACAAAGCCTTTATTACTGATTCAATTATTGTTCCTAACTCGGTACATGAAGCTTTTGAGGATAAGAATTGGATACATGCTATGATGGAGGAAATGAATACATTGAAGAAGAATGATACATGGGAAGTTGTTACTTTACCCAAAGGCAAGCAACCAATGGGATGTAAATGGGTTTATACCCTTAAGTACAAAGTTGATGGCACATTGGAGAGATATAAAGCAAGGTTGGTTGCAAAGGGGTATACCCAAACCTATGGGGTGGACTATCAGGAAACCTTCGCACCAGTAGCAAAGATGAACACAGTACGGATATTGCTTTCTCTTGCAGCTAATTTTGGTTGATCTTTGCAGCAATTTGATGTGAAGGACGCATTTCTACATGGAGATTTGGAGGAGGAAGTCTTTATGGAGCCTTCGCTAGGTTTTGACAAGGATTTTG
Source organism: Eucalyptus sp. ANBG9806169 (assembly GCA_014182395.1). Lineage (NCBI taxonomy): Eukaryota > Viridiplantae > Streptophyta > Magnoliopsida > Myrtales > Myrtaceae > Eucalyptus > Eucalyptus sp. ANBG9806169. Next base: position 20,114,021 of record CM024575.1, read on the forward strand.
GAAATAATCAAGTGTGTTGACTTAAAAAGGCTCTATATGGTCTCAAACAATCCCCAAGAGCTTAGTTTAGAAGGTTCACAAAGGCAATGTTTGAGATGGGTTAGAAGCAGATTAGAGGGGATCACACCCTACTCATCAAACATTCAAATGAAGGTATGGTCACAGCTCTACTTGTATATGTAGATGATATAGTTGTGACTGGTAATGATGAAGCTGAACAAAAGTCTCTTAAGAGAAATTTTGCTCAACAGTTCGAGATCAAGGACCTTGGAAAGTTGAGATACTTCATTGGTATTGAGGTGGCCTTCTTTAAGAAAGGTATTTTTATATCCCAAAGGAAGTATGTACTTGATCTTCTCAAGGAAACATGATGTCTTAATAGCAAGGCGGCGAACACTCCTATTGATGCAAACCATAAAATGGGTGGACACGGAGAAAGTGTAAGGGAGATATCATAGGTTAGTATGAATGCTTATTTATCTATCTCATACTAGGCTAGACATAGCCTATGTGGTGGGAGTTGCAAGTTAGTTCATGCATGATCCTAAAGAAGAACATATGCAAGCTGTCTACCTGATTCTTCATTACCTCAAAGTTACTCCTGGAAAAGGCATTTTGTTTAAAAATGGTGACAAGTTGAATCTTAAAGTCTATACTAATGCAGATTATGCTAGGTCACCAATAGATAGAAGGTCCACATCTGGCTATTGAACTTTTCTAGGGGGAAATCTTGTCACTTAGAGGAGTAAAAAACAAAATGTGGTTGCAAAATTAAGTGCTGAAGCTGGATTCAGGGTGATGGCAAATGGGACATGTGAACTTTTGTGGCTCAGGATTGTCACTGAAGACCTCAAAGTGGAACACGAAGGAACTATGATACTTTATTGTGATAATAAATCAACAATCAACATTGCTCACAATCCAGTTCAGCATGATTGAACCAAACATATTGAAATAGACAGGCATTTTATAAAGGAGAAGCTTGAATCTAGTTTGATCAGTACTCCCTGCACTCCTAGCAAAGATCAACTAGCAGATATACTGACCAAAGGTCTACCAATGTCGAGATTTCAAGAGATTATCAGCAAGATGGGCATAGAAGATATTCACTCACCAACTTGAGGGGGAGTGTTGGAAAATCTCCTATAATTTATCCCAAATCATTTTGGATATTATGTGATATTTTTTGATTTGATTTGATTATGTGATCTAATTTTTTTAGCTGTAAATTAGCTACTGACAGATATTAAGTCCTCTATTCTTGATTTTCTCACCTAATTTAGATCCTCTATTCTTGTATATATATACTGTGTAATCACTTGATTATAATAAGTGAAAATACAAATTCTTTTTATACTCTGGAAATAAAAACTCAAGCTAGTGGTTCTAGATTACATATTTATCATCGGATGCCATAAAATACCGCAAAATTGTGCAAAGACATAGGAAAAAAAACGAAAAGACTTGTTCTAGATTGCATGTTCTAGATTCTAGGTTGGAACCTAAAACTTACTAATCAAAATCAGTTCTCCAATTTTTGGAACGTGGAATCCAGGAAAAGTATAAAAAAAATCTTAAACATATTGTACCGGTACTAATACATTCCTAAATCTTTCAATTAAACTAATTTAGTATTAAATTATTTCATATTGGTATCAATTTAGTTCATCATGCTAATTTTTGGCCAACCGACACTAACGTAGATGCCAACCGAACGCTAACGTGACAATTTTAAAATATATTTTTATTTTTTTGAATTTTGTATTTTTCTTATTTTTCATTTTCTTTTCCTTCTTCTTCCTCCTTAGACTTTCCTCACAATGGTCAGTGAGCCTTGTTGGACGCTGGTGAGGGTTGTAGCCCTCATTTGGCCTTGCCCAAGGCCAAAGGCAAGGCAGCTTCATCTAGATCTACATGAACCCAGCCTCACCTGAGGGCTTCATGGCCACTACAAGGAAAGTCCAAGGAGGAAGAAGAAGGAAAAAGAAAAGAAAAAGGGCAAAAAGAAAAGAAAAGAATTTAAAAAAATTAAAAAAATTGCCATGTCAATGTCCGGCCATTGGTTGGTGTCCACGTTGGCACCTGCTAGCCAAAATTGGCTGGATGGACTGAATTGATATCGATGTGAAAAGATTTATGATTAAATTCGTCCAATTGAAATGTTTATGACTGAATTGATACTAATGCAATAGGTTTATGACTATTTTGGTACTTTTCCTCGTAAAATTCACTCTGCATATTTTGGAACTAGATCACCAGATTTTGTCTTGAGACGATGCTCACCTTACTTGAATTAATGAAAATAATGTATTTGCAATGACCAAAAAGAAAAGAAAAGAACATCAACAAATTTAAATTTATGTCAAAACTCACGTAACAATTAATGATTGCGATCAATTAGTACACAACAAATTGAATTTTGAGGATCACTCTAGATATGTAGTGCAATGTAGGGCCGTGCAATGCCTGTGGTTCTAGGACAATGACGCCTAAACCAGTGGCCTATTGGCGCCCCCACAACTAGGGGTGAGCGATTCCCAGTTTCTTACAGGTTCCGTTTGGAACTTGGAACCTACCATTGGGTATAGGTTTCTCATTTTTTAGAACTTGGAACCTACTTATCAGAACCAAGAACCTGGAAATTACCCTATCACAGGTTCTAAGGTCAGTTTCAGGTTCCAACAGGTTCTTTTTTCTTTTTTTTCATTTTCAGATTTGAACTATAATGAAGAAGGAAAGAGACAAGCCAAAGCTTCTATGTCATAAATTGCCAAAAATAGTTCATTGGGAGCAGAAGCATAAAAAAAAAAAAAAAAAAAAAACACCTTTCTGTCCCTTTTACTAATGCCGCTCCAAATTCACCAACTGCACAATGAAAAGTAATTAATTGGTGGTTAGACAACACTCAATGAAGCTATATTTAAAGTAATATTGAAGAAAGCTGAGACAAGGAAAGATTTTATTACAGATATCCAGGAAAGCTTCCTTCTACTAGCCATGGCTTAATGGAGAAAGCAAAAGAATAAATAGAGCTATCAAACCAGACTTAAAACAATTGAAGTGCCATTTTAAGTTTGTTCTGTCTCCATTTGGGCAACTTATAGAAAGCATCCCTTGTCATCCCAAATTTCTCTCTGAACTCCGCTGATGACAAATAAGTCTGCTACATTTCATATAAAGCAATGTCCAGGAATAGAATGATACAATGGGAAAATCTTATTTAGATATTACCTCTTGCATAGCTGAAAATTTTTGCATTGACTGCAGAACCATCGTTCTGTAGACTGTATAACTTCACGGCAATGAGAGCATAAATACTGCAAATGGACAACAATGAAGTCTTCCTTGGCAGGCAGGATTTTTTCCCCAAGCTGTTATCAATAAGAGAAAAATAATGAGAGCATAATTTAAAGATACAGAAAAGAAGGTAAAATTTACCAGACACGAAGTTGCTGAACAGATGTCATCATTTCTCTAATAAATGAATCTTATGCAGTCTATGACACAAAATGACAGTATTATATACTGCTCAGTTAAACAAGCCGATGCGGATCTTGACATTTAACTTAGCCTCTTGTATGTTCAGAAAAACACAGGATTAGAAAATGCCACTAGATTTGGCACCATCTAATGAAATAGCATCTTTTTCTTTTTGGTAAAAAAAAAAATTCAAAAAGAAAAAGATTGCTATTATATCGGAATGAAATAGCAATCTACGATGGGATAGTTCCTCTTGTTAATTGTCTGGAACCATTGTGTCCATACTAAGTTTCAAGCAATTAGCCAAAACCTTGTAGATATCTCGTGAATCCCATTTTTTCATGAGTTTAAGAAAGGTCCGAACAGAACCTAGTGAAACTCAATAATGGCTATGGAACTGTAGATCTCATGGAGTTAGCATTATGCAACTGACATATGTAGACAGAATAGGAAATCTTCAGGGAAAAAATAAGATTGCTTATTGTCATACAAGGATCCCCCAGGATAAAGCAACAACTCAAACAAAACATGGTATGCAGTCATCACAGCGTCAATTGCAGAGCACAAAAGCAAGTTAGAACCTACAGTCCTCAACTTTAACAACTTATATGGATTTTAAACTAGTCCAGTTTCATCCATGCGATGAGCATCCTCTGCATGCATTAATTTTCTTAAGAGCTTTAGATCATTGGCAAAGAATAACTGATACTCAGTTATTTGATTGCAAGTTCAGCGGTAACTTAGGAAGGAATTTGCTTGCAATGAAGTGCAGTTGAACCTACACAAAATAGATCAGAAAGCACCAGTATACGATTTGACATTTGGAACCTGGGTTGCAAAGAGGGAATTCTTCTTCCTCATATTAAGCTTTGAATAGAAGTAAACCGAATAACTGCGAGGGAAACAGAGGCAGAATCTGTATACACATTCATACCAACAATAATTGGCTAATTAAACCTCCTTGTTGTTCGGGTGTCTAGCTCATGGGTTATAATCAATCTAGAGGCCAGAGCAACAGTACTATATATAACGTTTGAGATGAACAAAATGAGATACCTTTTGCATGAAAAGAATGTCTTTTTTGGCACCATCAGAAGAGTTTTTATGTCCCACGGCTTTCAAAATTCTTGACGAAATTTTTTGTCCTTTCTTTTGCAAGTCATCCACATCTTTTTGTTCAATATCCTTGATCAAATTCTCGGCAGAAGTAGACCAATAGTCACCTTCGAAGTATGGCAAACGAGCAGCAGTTATCTTGGTTATACCTCTTTGAGGAGGAAGAAAATAGTGATCGTAAAGATTTGAAGTGCTTATGACTATATTTTCTTCAACTGCCGTATGCAGCATTGACTGATACCTGCAAATACACTAACTATTGGTTTGATAGTGATACATTAAATACAATCATAGAAATGTTTAGCTTTTAAAAAACCAGAAAACAGAGTCTGACATGATAAGCACAGTATGGCCAAAGTAAAAAAAAAGAATAACAGAATAATCAGTGAGAAAAAGATGGGCATAGTCTTTTGAGAAGGCATGTACATGAACAAATTGATGAACAGACAACTGCCGAAGGAGAAAGGTAAATGGGACAAACCATTTCCGCAGTTTCTGATTATGTGGTGTTTTCTGATTTTCAAGATGACAGTAAAACAAGTAATCTTCCCCTTCAGAGGAGGGTATGCCCAGATAAAGTAGCTTGCAAAACCTTGTTGCTTGCAGCATTCGAGATAACCAATCTGATAAAAGACGACAAAACACTACTTCAGGGATACAGTACAGAGCATGCTGAAGCCAGAAGCCAACAAAATAGCAAGGAAGCAAATTAATTATCAATAATTCATGTTAAACAAAAGTCCGGAGTGATTCTCCAGTCACAGTCACTATCTCTGGGCGAAAGTACTTGCAGTTTTAGAGACGAATTTAAGCCATCAAATTCAAATAGTTGGCATTCCAGCTCATGTCGTTCAATTAGCTTACATACTGTGTTTGCACAGAAGACGATGTACACTGGTATAAAAAATCAATATCATAAGAACATATTGCAGATTTAGCAAAAAGTTATCATGAGGTCATAAGCATGTTACACTTGTACATAGCTTGCAACATTAAGTATAGGTAGCTAAGAAACATATCATGCTTGCAATACTGGAAGATGCAGGGCACAAGCTTTCATGGGTGACTTACCATGTTCAATAAAAAGGTCAAACTTAAATAGATCCTTCAAAGCCTTAACTGTACTACTCCACTATCAATCACATGGACTTGAAAATTGGATCTTCCAGTTCGTATTAATATGCAACAAGAGAAACAGACCCCAGCTTCTTGATATCTTGATATCTGCTGAAATCTGCTTTCTCAATTCTCCCATTTTTTCTAAGAAAATTTTACCCATAGTTTTTCATCCCCTCATAACCAAATCCAGCATCCCCCATCAACACTACCGCCAAAGCAAACCCAAAACCAACAATCAAATATTCATGCTGGAACTTAATTTTGCTTTACGAATTTCATGAGCATTATACCAGCACTGAGTTTGTTAAGATCTAACATGTACTGAAAATAATAAATGATGTCAATAAAGCAAGCCGAGGGCACAAGAAATTATTGGAGCATAAAGAGGCTCACGGAAGGGAAATAAAATCAAGCACTTGGTGCCCATTATACCTGACAATATCCCACGCTTCCATAGAAAGGGGGAAAAACAGTGGTCATAACTTGCTACCTTAAAAACAAAAACACTTTGAAATAGAGCTGAACAAAAGTAGTATTCTTGCAAACATGAATTTCCCCCCCTAAATCTTACATACAAACCACATTTGTACAAGAACATCGCCGGCTGTGGCAAACAAGGGGAAACCAAGAAAATGAACAATAATAACAACAGAGAGAGGGGGAGATTACCGGCACAAAAGGCGAGCTACAAGCAGCGTTGGGGGCAGCTGGCCGAGCGGCTTCGGGGGAGGCTGGGCGAGCGACGTCAGGGGCGGCTAGGCGAGTGGCGGCGGCGTCGAGCAGAGGTCAGCGGTGGCTCACTGAGCAGAGGTCAGCGGTGGCGTCAAGGGCGAGCGGCGGTGGCGTCGAGCAGAGTCAGAGAACGGGAGAAGAGAGAACCGTGAAAGTGTCGTGTGAATGTGAAGTACTTTTTTGATTTGGGGCTTTAAAAGCCCTGATCGGAACCGGCAACCGGAACTAGTCCCTTTAGAATTAGGAACTGAACTGGATCCTCCAGTGCGGTTCTTCGATTCCTAGTTCTATCCAGAACCGCGTTCACTCCTACAACTCCCTTATGGATCACTGTGTCAGAGTGAAACATAAAACACATGAACGGATAGATAAATGTGTACTATATACCCAACACCCATCGTTCGTCGTCTTCTTCAATGCTGCAGTTGTTCTCAGCTCCGTTCCACGATGCTACCACCTATCTGGATCAAGAAAATGCAATATCTGTGATGCTCTGTACATGCTGGGATCCCAAGGTTAGTTCCACCCGAGTTTCATTCTTTCCAGATTATTTCTTCGAAAAATTGAGTTTTACGGACCTTTTTTCGAGAAATGTCGGTTCGCTCGCACTGATGTTGTCGGAGAAATTTTGTATGGATACTGGGTTAAAACACTTAAACAAAGAATTAAAAAACCTAGTACCTTCATGTGGGTCATGTATGTATTGTTTAAGGAGGTCTCCTCTAAAAAACAATTCCTCCGAAGTGAAGTATGCAATTTAGGATAACATTTCAGGAAGATATCCAAAGTGGGTTCCATTTTTCTATAGCTGGACGTCTGAAGATATGGTACCTTTTCTTGGATAATTTTTCAAGACATTTAAAGATCGATTTTAATTATCTATTTTTAAACAGTGTTAGAAAATTAATAAAGATTAAGCACAATTATTAGTGGTATGTGTGCTTTACATTCTACCATAATCCAACATAATTCAATAATTTGATGCTTAATGTTAGGTTTTCTTTTAATTTTACGTAAAATAATCTGATTCCATGAGCTCAACACATAATCTTTGGATCGGATAGGCCTTAAAAGTCCACATAGTTCGAGAATTTAGATGCGTTGAATCCGCGCGGATCTAACCCATCTTTTTCCCCCTTGCTAAGAAAGCAGAGTACCCGTACAATTTGTGCTCACAACCTAATAGAAGAGAGAAAGAAACTGCAAGTAAACAAGTGACTCTGACGACTTTGGAATTTGAATACCATCAGCACCACCAGAGGCGCTCGCTCTTCCTCTCTCCCTCCTTCCCTCCCTCCCTATCTCTCCCCCTCCCTCCTCCTGCTATGTCACCCATATAAATATCACTGCACTAATCTTACTCCCTCCAGGCAAAGCTTCCTATGTTATAATCTTATTTAATATGATTCGACATAGAATTTAAAATTGCAAACATTAGATTCCATTGACGTTTAATTATCCAAATCAAATTAGTAATAATTATTGTGATCGTCCAATTAAAAATAACTGTCTAGATGGAAGATCATATCTATTAGGATTTGTATGGACATATAGATAGGTTATCTAAGTTAGACCCTCTCATGATTCTGAGTATTCTAATTATTTGAGAACCAGAAAAATAACATCAACGTTGAGAGGGCAATTGCTAGAAGTGCTTATTCACAACTGTTTAAGCTTCCCATATCTATTCTCGACTTGATAAATGGTTGGAAGTTAATACATAATTTACATGTTTCCATATTCGATCTTGATTATCGAGATCTTTGGTTTTTCATAAATTTTTTGACAGTTGATATTAGAACTTGTTTATATCTCTATCATGATGATTTTTGTGGAGCTTTTTGATTGAATTAAAAAATCCGGGTAACCAATCACCCATCTTTAGACGAGTATGGTCACATTGCCATGGGCGACAAAAGCCTTAAATTAGTTCGGCATTATGATGATTGTTGAAGGTGAATTGAGCAGAAAAATTCGTGGTGACTAGGATTTTGCGTTTGGTGGAATTTCGCTTGATTTGGGCCAATTTCTTGACCTTTTTGTCAAAACTTGGACCCATGTGGTTGCACCGGCATTATCTTCATAACCCACCATTTATTTTAATCTAAAGTGGGCTGTCGAAGGAGAATCGGGTAGAGGAAAACGGAAGAGAAAAATGGAAGAGATGGGCGAGAAAGGGGGAGGCGCGTGCAATAGCCCTGGCACATGCGAGGCACATGCCCGCACATGTGAGGGCTACACGCCTAGTGTGCCATGTAGAGGCAAGCATGTGCACACGCACCTATGCAGGTCTTCTGGCATGTGCGAAGTACATGCTCGTGAGTGTGTGACGCACGCACTTGACGAGTTCGCTAGGGGTGAGCATCGGTCCAGGGTCAACCTTGGACCGGCCCTGGACTGGCCCAACCCTGCCGGTCCTAGTCCGGTTCCCAGGGAGACTGGGTCGGTCCTTGGTCCTAGAATTTTTGGACCAGCACTGTGCGAGTCGGTCCTCGGTCCAAAGAGATTCGGGTTGGTCCAATCCGAACCAACCTCGAATATATATATATATATATATATATATATATATATATATATATCTAATATATTATTTATAATTTTTTTATATAGAGAAAACCTTAAAATAAACGGCATCAATAATATTAAAAAGCTCTTTAGTGAGGAGTTCAAGTAATTTTGCATTGTTCTTTAATAACTTAGAATTTTAATGTCTTTTACGCTATCAATAGTCATAATTTACGAAGGAGGAAAATGTTTTTATGAAGAGTCCTCACGGCGTCCAAAAAGGTATAAACAACTCCTTATGGCATTCTCCTCTAGTATTCGTTCTCTTCTGTCTTATTTGTCCTCTTAGTCTTCAATTTGCCAAAATCGAAAGAAACAACTTCTCTGCTCGCCACTCTATGCTCGTCTTGCTCACTTTAGGTCACTCATGTCGCTCACCGCTCGATGCTCGCTTGGCTTGTTGCTCCCCACTCAACATTCGATGCTCATTTTGTTTGACACTCACCCCACTTGACTCTCACCGCTTGCCTTTCTTAGCTAACCTTGCTCATCATCAAAACCATTGGGTCCGTATGGTCCTCGGTTGCCCTTTTAAGGAGTACAAAAAATGAAATAATTTTTTTTTGGTTAGTCCCGGGTTGACCTTGAAACCGAACTGAATCCATTAGGTCAGTTTTGTGACATCCTGAAATACTGACCTTGAGGGGAAAGGTTAATGAGGACATAACTCGTACGACTAAATGACTTGACCTGGAGAAACGACTTGACCATGAGACTTACGTGAGGACAATCCTGTAGATAGACAGGCCGATTCTAAGGATGACTAGAAATTGATTCGCGAACGACCTTATGTCGATCCTCAATGATCGTATACTTTGAAATAAGAATCCATCCTCCATAATTTCATGCAGTCAAGGACGTCTATGTGTCGAAATGTCTTGAACGTGGTTTGATACAAGTCGATCACGCAGGAATCCTCGGAGCCGCCCGTCAGTCTGAGTTGTACCCAAAATGGCATTGGGCGAAATTTACATGGCATGAGAACTAAAGATTGGGCTTCGAATTATCGGGAATGTTTAGGATCGACATTAGATGAAGCTGCTTCAATAGTCAACAGAGCCAGTGAAGCCGAGCAATTGGAAAAGGGATTTTTGGATCGAGAAAGTAAGCCCGTGAGGATGTGGGCCGGGCCAAGCCAGTATGGGCCTTAGGCCCAAGTTGGGATAGCCACCAAATGGGCCTAAGACAATCAAATGAGCCATTGGGCCTAAACTAACTATTCATCTTCTAAGCCCACTTCTATTCATGGCCAAGCCCAATTCCTAAGCCCATCCACCAATTTCAGCCCAAGGTTAGATTGGTAAATGTGCAAGGTGAAATGACTATTTTGCCCCAAAAAGAAAGTGGATAAGGGCAAAGGAGGAGACTGAAAATGATGATGTCATGCATGGGGACTTGAAGCCAGTCTTAAATGGCTTTGATGAGGCCTTCACATCCCTCACTTCACTCTTTCTCTCTCCTCATTCGGCTCTCCCTCAACGGAGCTCTCTCTCTCCTCGTTCTCCTTCCTCCAGTTTTGCTCATGCAGACCTTCCTGCAAAGATCCGAGTTGATTGTTGGCTTTCCGGATGAATCAGCCTTCGTGCCACCCACCATTGTCTTTAGGAGATCTAGATTGTGCAGCAAGACTTGGCCATTTGCCAAAACGATTCTCTGGCCATCTCGAATTCCGGCCAGAAGCTAGCGGCAGTCCAATCGCCTGAAGCTGTTCTGCTCTAGACTGACCTTTCGTAAAAAAACTTGAGTTACAAGTGGTCTTCCCATAAGAATCGGGCTACTCTCCACCCACCACTGTAAAGAAGACTTTGATTCCGTACCGAAGCATCCAACAACTCGCCGGAACGATTCTCCGGCCATCTCGAAATCCAGCAACAAGCCACCGGCCGCGTTACCGCCCGATTTTGCCTAGTTTCGCCTGGTTCGCGATTTCGGCCCGTTTTCTCCCATTCCGATCCTTCTTTTACCTAGCCCAGCTACCAGCCAGTCCCCCTTAACCCCCAGGTGCCACCGGTTGCCGGCCAACCCCCTTGCCGGAGCTCCGGCCAATCCATTCAATTTGTTTTCTCCTCCAGCAAGACTGTTTTTCAGAATTTCAGAGGGAGATAGAGGTTGTGGTTGCTGTGTTGAGCTTGGGACCATCTTGGATTGTCGTTGTCAAGGTCCTGGTGCGTAGCCACCATCGTCGCCACCACGTCGGTGCCTCCGGCCCGCTTAACAGGTGAGTTTAGCTCCTAATCCTTTGATTAAAGCCTAAACTTGCTTAGGGTTAGTTTAATTATTGTTAATTCTAGTTTAGGGGATTTAATTAGGTATATTAGTCCTAAGTTAGGGGGTTACGTTAATGATTAATATTAGTTTAGCTTAATTTTACTTTATTAGCCTAATGATGCTTATGTGGTTAATTAAGCATGTTTATCTTAATTGATTGGTTTCCTTAATTTAATCATTTTTAATGATTTATGAATATAATTTATTGTTTATTAAATTCTGGAAAATTACTGTTCACATGCACTGTTCATCCGAATGCGAAAAATGTCCAAAATTCATGTGTGTTGATTTTATGAAGTAAATGAATGTGTAAATCCATGGACATCTGCATGAATTTAGTGATGATTGTGCAATTGTATGGTGATTGGAAATTTAGTATTTATTCTTGAAAATCCTGGGTGTCGGGTTTTGATATTGAAAATGGATTTTTAAGTATTATATCAAATAGTGGGATTTGAAAATGTAAGGTATCAGCTTTCTTGTTTGAAATGACCTGTACCCACACACGACTACTTTCTCTAATGTTTTTAATACGAAGAAAAGAGGCCGGGATGACTATTTTAATCGAGACATTTGAGTGAAATGCAAAGTATCCTAGGCCGATGTTGAATTGTCATGTGTTGGTTAAGAGAACCCGTCATGAGCTGATGAGATGGATGTGCCCCTATATGGGATGCTCGCACAACAGATGCCGATCGCAGTAGAGGCTGGGCCGATTGGACCGATGCTCCTTCGGGAATGCCGTCGACATAGTGACGAAGTCGTGCTCAATGGGGTAAGACGATGCCTGGCTATGCCAGAAGACCACCGAACTGCGAGTAGGCCGTGCTCGTGTGTGGCCGTGATTAATGAGACGATGCCTGGCTAAATGCCAGTAGATAGCCGAACTGCGAGTAGGCTATGCCCATGTGTGGTAGTGGTTAACAATTGGAACACATACTGAGTGTTATTGACGCGCCAGATTATGGGACGAAATTGTGTGGTACAGTGTCATAACGATTTGGTCTTATAATCCAGACCCCTGTAATTGATTAGGTTGAGACCCTTGTGATTAATTGAGTGGATAAGGTGTTTCAATTGTTGTATGCATTGAGTATATGCATTGTGTTTTCGAACTGTGCCAATGTGCAAGAATGCATGAGAATCATGGCATCTATGATTTCGGTCATACATGAGTTAAGCACATTACTTATGGCACGCACGCATGAATCAATAAAGTGTAGGGTGTGGCAATGGCCAGGTGAGATCGCTTGTGATGCAACTCGTATGTGATTGATGAGATGCATTATCTAATGGCCATGTGCATTACGTGTATTGTGCTGAATTATAACGTGTAGGGTATGGCATACCAAGTAAGGGTGTATGCGAACCGACTATTGATTGTTGGTTGTTAGTTGTGGGTCGTTGGTTGTTTGTGGTGTGATTCTGGAGAGATACCTCGAATTGAGTTGGAGTACTAACCGGGGCTTAGGGGTGGAACTCGTTGAGATTTATATCTCACTTGTTATTGAATAACCGTTTTCAGGTCCTTAGTGTGAAGAACCAGGAGCTTGAAGCAGAAGGGTCAAGAGCATAAGTGGCTCAGTAGTTCTTGTTGGAGATAGGTCTCCTGTACTTGGACCTTAGAGATGGACTCTGTTTTATAAACTGACTTGTTTATGAAAGTGTGCTCTGGTAATGAAATTGTTGTCCTTTTTTTTTATCCCATGCTTGTTATTGTCAGGGGATTAGTTAATTTGCTTCCATATGTGCAATAAAATGAAAAGGGTTGGCGACGAGTCCTGGGAACGTCGCAAAATTCTATCGACCAGCGTGTGCTCAAGGTTCGGGGCGTGACATCCCCATTTAGTGGTATCAGAGCGAGGTTAGAATTTGGAGTGATAAAGTGCGATGGGTTTTGGGATAGTAAGTAGGAAAAGCTTTTTCCTTATGCAGACGCCTGTGATTGGCTAGCTGTTTGGTAGTTTGTTTGGTGTAGGGTCACTCAGTTTTCCTAATTCGGTGAGGAATTGGAAAGCAGGTTCTGTGGAGATCCTGTAGAATGAGTGATCTGGATTTGAGGACTCCTCGAATGAGGACTGTTGCGTCAGTCACTCGGGATAGGACGCCGACTAGAGTCAGTGCCCGAGGTAGAGCGTAGGCTTAGGCCAGCGTGAGTGAGAGAATACCGCCTCAGGCTGGTACTAGTGTAGCAGCACTTGACGATCCTAGATTAGATAGGATCATGCAGGTGCTTGACACTTTGGGATTTTTTTAGGATGGCAAGTTCAGAACCAAGCTACCGTTGCCGTTGCTACAGTTGCATTTGTTGGAGTCCAACCTGGGATTGTGATCTGGGGGAGACCGATGCACAAGATGGTAGAGCAGTTCCTGAGACTTAAGCCACCGAGGTTTAGTGGTGTGGGCGACCCTAAGGCTGTGACCCTTTGGTTAAGGGATATTGTGAAGACCTTCACAGTGCTGAGGTGTTGAAAGAAAGATCGAATACTTCTGGCAACTTATCAGCTTCAAGGTAACGCCAATACATGGTAGGAAGCCACTCAAGGAAGAGTGTTCCCTGAAGGCATAATCTAGACGTAGGGTGTCTTTTGTGAGGCTTTTAATGGGAAGTACTTCTCAGACAGAGCGAGAAAGTCCAAGATGACAGAGTTCCAATGGCTTCGCCAGAATAAGATGTTTGTGGATCAATATGAGGCAAAGTTCGCCGAGTTGGCCAAGTATGCACTAAGGTTGGTATAGGATCCTGTGGATAGGACGAGACAGTTTAGGGATGGCTTGAAGCCAAAGTTGAAAGACCAGCTAGTACTCTTGTATTTAAAGAGCTTTGATGAGATGTATGAGAGGGCACCGATGATAGAAAAGAACATGATTGAGAGGGCGACCGCATCTAGCTCGCGGTTTGCGCCTAACCGAGATAATCGTCGGTTTGGTAAGGGATCGATGATGGGAAGAAGGAATCCCATCCCACCCAACAGAAAGAACTACGGAGGGAAGTTGACACCCAATGCCATGGGAGTCTGTCAGGTGTGTGGAAGGAGACATAGGAATCTCCCCTGTCCTCCAATGACAGGAGTCTGCTATGGATGTAACTAGTAGGGGCACCAGAGAAGGACTGTCCGCGCAAGCAGATGAGACAGAACAAAGGGAATGCACCTCAGACAAGATGCCACTAGGATGGCGAAGGGGACATGAATGAACTGAGCTATGCATCAAAAGGAAGGATAATGTTTCTAGGATGTTTTGATCAGAGTGACGCAGCAGGAAATATGGTCAAGTTGGTAGAACTTCGGTTTGTGAATAAGGTTGTAGAAGGAGGAATCGCTAGTTAGGATTGTACTTGACTATTTTACCTAAAGTATAACTTTGAGGTTGTAAATGGAAAAAGATTGGCTCAAATAGCATCTTGTTGTAATGAATCGTTGTTATGCAATAATTCAGTTTGACTAGTTTGCTTGAGAAAGTTTCGAGCTTGTCGAACATCAAGAGGGATCCTCGTTTATTTTTATGTCATCATTTAAGACAACTTGGTTTTTTGGATATGGGTTGCCAATGTTATATGGCAACTGTAGTGGATATGATAGTTGAGGAACTGAAAGTGGAGAGCATGCACGTGGTACGGAAGTTATCTGACACATTGCCTGAGAAATCATTCGGTTTGCTCCTAGAGATGAAGATCGAGTCGTGATAGTGTTTATTGACGACATTTGGGTATACTCAAGAAGTCCAAAAGAGTATGAAAGATGTTTAAGGGCAGTACTTTAGACCTTGCAAGAATATGGACATGATTTCCGTGAACCTGACCAAGATTGAAGCCATGATCAATTGGCCAAGATCGATGACAATAACAGAGATCAGAAGTTTCTTGGGGTTGACAGGTTTTTACGGACAAGTTTGTGAGGAGATTCTTAGCAATGGCTATGCCTTTGATAGATTGCTGAACAAGGCAGAGAAGTTCGTAGGGACAGAAAGGTGCGAGCGTAGTTTCTAAGAGCTTAAGCGGAAGCTGACTACCGCACCAGTGCTGACGATTCCATCTGATTCTGGAAGACTTTTGACAACCTTTGGAGTTCCTTAGTGGAAGTGGGAACACATCACGATGGTCTTGTGATGGGATTACTGAGAAGTCATTCGACGCCGTCAAGGTCATTCGAGAAAGTATGAACCGGAACTGACTCACGCATGGAACTTCTCAAGGACTATGATTGCAACCATCTATATCACCCTAGAAAAGCTAGTAAAATTATAGATGCGATGAATCGAAAGTCATCGATTGCGCAAATGGTGATTCAAGAGTGGATTTTTACTTGAAGGAGCTGGAGATTTGGTTTCAAATCTGAGCTAGGCCGCCTTTGTCTTATGGCCATCCTCAAAATTGAACCGGAAGTACAGCTAAAATTCAAGACGTTGCAGTTGACCAATCCTAATATCCAGAGAATTTTATAGGAAGATACATAAGGTAGAATGGCTGATTTGCAAGCTACCGTGGATGGAACACTAAAATTTTTTGGATGATTGTGTGTACTCGATGATGTGGATCTTAAGGAAGAGATCTTGTCAGAAATTAATTGTAGCAGTTATTAGCAGACCGTTCAGATGATACAATTTAAAGCGTGGTATAGCAGAGAGTGCAGAACTCCAAATAGTTGGGATGAAATCAGAGAGCGAAAGATTACCGACATTGATTTAGTCCAGCAGTTGGTGGATGCAATTGTAGTCATTAAGGACAGATTAAAGACCGCTCAGAGCTGCCAGAAAAGCTACGCAGAATTGTGTCGAAGATCTTTCGAATTTTAAGTAGGGAAGTATATTTTTCCTTGGATGTCACCTATGATAGGGACATCGCGTTTTGTTAAGAAAGGGAAGTTGAAATGGTACTTACATCGGAATCTTTCGAAATTTGGTTTCAACTGAGGATTTTGGCTTTAAATGGATAAAGAAAGCAATTCGAGACACCGTCGGTGCCTCTAGCCGAGTAGTATGTAGGGAAAAAGCAAATGGGTCCAAAGTCGGGGGTTCGAATCCTTGATGCGGCAGTTAGCCGCCTAGTAGAAAAATAAAAAGAAAAAGAAGAAAAAGAACCAAATTTTTGCAAAAATGGGCAAGTGTTTAGCATCTTGGATCCAAAATGGTTTGGACAAGATTGGAAGTGATCTAGCAGCACCGGTAGAAAGATAAACCTGGGAAAGAGAAGATTCGATGAGATGACCGTGCCCCCACCTTTGTGATTAAGGAGTTGGGAAGATTTAAATTTCGAGGACGAAATTTTTATAAGAGGGGAAGAGTTGTGACATCCTGAAATTCGAGCCCTATAAGGGATAAATGAATGTGAATTTCGTCAATGCATTGTTGGTTGATCTCACTCGGAATTGATCACTCCTGAGATATTGACCTTGAGGGGAAAGGTTAATGAGGATAGAACTCGTATGACTAACGGACTTGACCTGGGAAAACGACTTGACAATGAGACTTACGTGAGGACGATCCTGTAGATAGACAGGCTGATTCTCTGGACGACTAGAAGTCGATTAGCGGACATAACATAATGGAATGACGGGTGATCCCGTTTACCATTATCGAACCCGCGAATGACCTTATGTCGATCCTTAGTGATCGTGTACTTTGAAATAAGAATCCATCCTCCATAATTTCATGCAGTCAAGGACGTCCATGCGTCGAGATGTCTTGAACATGGTTTGACACGAGTCGATCACGCGGGAATCCTCGGAGCCGCCTGTTAGTCTGAGTTGTACCCAAAATGGCATTGGGCAAAATTTACATGGCATGAGAACTAAAGATTGGGCTTCGAATTATCGGGAATGTCCGGGACAGACATTAGATGAAGTTGCTTCAATAGTCGACAGAGCCAGTGAAGCCGAGCAATTGGAAAAGGGATTTTTGGATCGAGAAAGTAAGCCCATGAGGATATGGGCCGGGCCAAGCCAGTATGGGCCTTAGGCCCAAGTTGGGATAGCCACCAAATGGGCCTAAGACAATCAAATGAGCCATTGGGCCTAAACCTACTATTCATCTTCTAAACCCATGGACCAAATCTTAGCCATTTCAAGCCCAATCAATTTCTAAGCCCACTTCTATTCATGGCCAAGCCCAATTCCTAGGCCCATCCACCAATTTCAGCCCAAGGTTAGATTGGTAAATTGGT
This sequence comes from Eucalyptus sp. ANBG9806169, assembly GCA_014182395.1. Lineage (NCBI taxonomy): Eukaryota > Viridiplantae > Streptophyta > Magnoliopsida > Myrtales > Myrtaceae > Eucalyptus > Eucalyptus sp. ANBG9806169. The sequence continues at coordinate 20,131,461 of CM024575.1, forward strand.
GCAAGGTGAAATGACTATTTTGCCCCCAAAAGCAAGTGGATAAGGGCAAAGGATGAGAGAGAAAATGATGATGTCATGCATGGGGACTTGAAGTCAGCCTTAAATGGCTTTGATGAGGCCTTCACATCCCTCACTTCACTCTCTCTCTCTCCTCATTCGGCTCTCCCTCGATGGAGCTCTCTCTCTCCTCGTTCTCCTTCCTCCAGTTTTGCTCCTGCAGACCTTCCTCCAAAGATTCGAGTTGATTGTTGGCTTTGCGGATGAATCAGCCTTCGTGCCACCAACCATTGTCTTCAGAAGATCTAGATCGTGTAGGAGGACTTGACCGTTTGCCAAAAAAATTCTCCGGCCATCCCGAATTCTGGCCAGAAGCCAGCAGCAGTCCGACCGCCTGAAACTGTTCTGCTCCAAACTGACCTTTCGTAAAAAAACTCGAGTTACAAGTGGTCTTCCCGTAAGAATCATGCTACGCTCCACCCACCACCATAAAGAAGACTTTGATTCCGTATCGAATCATCCAACTTCTTGCCGAAACGATTCTCCTGCCATCCCGAAATCCGGCGACAAGCCATTGGCCTTGGTACCGCCCGGTTCCGCCTAGTTTCGCCTGGTTCGCGATTTTGGCCCGTTTTCTCCCATTCTGATCCTTCTTTCACCTAGCCCAGCTACCAGCCACTCCCCCTTGACCCCCAAGTGTCGCCGGTTGCTAGCAAACCCCCTTGCCGGAGCTTCGGCCAAGCCGTTCAATTTGTTTTCTCCTCCAGCAGGGCTGTTTTTCAGAATTTCAGAGGGAGACGGAGGTTGTGGTTGCTGTGTTGAGCTTGGGACCATCTTGGATTGTCATTGTCGAGGTCCCGGTGCGTAGCCACCATCGTCACCGCCGTGTCGGTGCCTCCGGCCCGCTTAACGGGTGAGTTTAGCTCCTAATCCTTTGATTAGAGCCTAAACTTGCTTTGGGTTAGTTTAATTATTGTTAATTCTAGTTTAGGGGATTTAATTAGGTTATATTAGTCCTAAGATAGGTGGTTAGATTAATAATTAATATTAGTTTAGCTTAATTTTACTTTATTAGCCTAATGATGCTTATGTGGTTAATTAAGCATGTTTATCTTAATTCATTGGTTTCCTTAATTTAATCATTGTTTTAATGATTTATGAATATAATTTATTGTTTATTAAATTCTAGAAAATTACTGTTCACACCACACTATTCACGTGCACTGCTCATCCGAATGCAAAAAATGTCCAAAATTCATGTGCGTTGATTTTATGAAGTAAATGAATGTGTAAATCCATGGACATCTGCATGAATTGAGTGATGATTGTGCAATTGTGTGGTGATTGGAAATTTAGTATTTATTCAGAAAATCTTGGGTGTCGGGTTTTGATACTGAAAATGGATTTTTAAATATTATATCAAATAGTGGGATTTGAAAATGTAAGGTATCAACTTTCTTGTTTGAAATGACCTGTACCCACACACGACTACTTTCTCTGATGTTTTTAATATGAAGAAACGAAACTTCTTGACGGAGAAGGACCCAAGAGTCCACGCTGGTGAATCCGCGAGGTTTTGGGGCGGGCGTCCTCGCCGGTGCCGGAGAGGCTTCGGTTTCGGTTCGGCACGCCATTCGCGGCTGCTTCGGCGTGAAGTCTTTCTGATTCTCCGGCCGCTTCGTTGGTGAAGCACTGCAAGGTGCCCGAGTTACTGTAGCACTGATTCTGCTGTGGCTGATTCTCGGCTGTTTAGCCGTTGGTTGGGGCTGCTTTTCAGAGTGCTAGAGCGCCCTTTCTTCCCCTCAAAAACCCTGAAGTCTGGTCCTGGTATGTGAGCTCCTCTTGAACCAATCATGGATTTTCTGTTCTAGGGTTTCCGCCTGGTTCTGGTGCGAATTGCAGTCATGGAGTCGGCTTCGGGACAAGCGGCTCGTTCGGTTGCTGAGCCAAGTGCTCGTGTTCCTTCCCCTTCGGTGGTGCCCCAAGACACCCAAAGTGGAACCCCGCGAGTGATTGAGGGCCGTAGGCCTTCTCGCTCGCCTGGTCTGAGACAGGCAGACCGCTCACGTTCGCTCGTCTTTGGAGCTGGGCGAGCCAGGACTCGAGGTAGGTCTCGAACTCTTCGCCCTCCTCCTAGGGGTGAGGTAAGCATTACTCGTTCATGGGCTGCTGTTGCTAGGAAAGGTTACGATCTTGAATATACACCTGCTGGGCGGTTAGATGATAAGCCGATGGTGCGAGATGTGGGACTACGATTTACAAGTTTGCTGATCCTAAGCTTTTGAATGTTTAATTGGGTATTTTCTGGGTAGAAAAGTTCCCTTTAAAGTGACGGAGGAAGCTTTAAAAAGAGCGTGGAGCCCTAGTCTTACCGGAGTCATGGCTAATGGTCAGGGCTTCTTTGTGCTGCACATTCCTGACCAAGAGTTCAGAAATAAAATCCTCGAGGGAGGCCCAATCACGGTAGCTAAGGTTCCGTTTATTTTGCAGCAGTGGAGACCGGGTCTTGAGCTGAAACGTGACATTCATTTGACTGTTCCTGTCTGGGTTAAATTGAGGAATCTGCCCTTTTCCTTCTGGTCTGCTTAGGCCATTGGGAAGGTAGCAAGTGCGATCGGGAAGCCTTTGTATGTAGATCAGCGCACTGAGCGCATGGACATGCTTGCCTTTGCGCGTGTATGTGTCGAAATTTCAGCAAACCAAGCTGATTGTGATTCAATTGTTCTGGTGCACAATGATGACTCTTGTGTTGTGACAGTAGAGTACGAATGGCGTCCTCAAGTATGCTCCAAATGCCGAGTGTTTGGCCACAACTGTAATTCTGCAGCTTCCCGTGCAGCGAAGACTCGTGATAACTCTACAAAACCGGTGGCCAAGGCCCCTGAATCTGTTGTCCCTGATGTTCAGGCCCCTCAAGACAGGCGTGATTCCCCTGCTTCCCCTGGTTCCCCTGCTCCAGAAACTAACCTTGCTCCTCTCTTGCAGCATGAGAAGCTCATAGGCCCTATCGATGCAGGTGGAGTGGAGGAACCTCCTGTGCCTTTTGTGAAGAAACCTACTGCACAAGAGACTTCTTCGAGTGCCCCTCCTCTGCCTAGAAGAAGTGCTACTGATAATTCTGGACTAGTAACAATCCGGGAAGCTGGCCGTCCCTCTGGTAAGCCACCTATCCCTCATGAAGAGGAGTGGCAGGAAGTGGTTACCAAAAAGAAAAAGCAATCTAAGAAGGCAGCAGCTTCATTCAGTCTTGCCGGTGCTCGAAGGTGGAAGGTGGACAGCAGCTCAATCTGAAACCTGTCCCTACGAAGCGCCCAAGCCTTCGTCATACCGCCTGTTCGGTTATCTAAAGGATTGTTATCAGCCTCTTCAAAGCATGATTTGGCAAAAATTCCTCAATTTTCTCAAGAATCGATGACATTGCAAGCTCCGGCTTCCATGCCGCCTCGAAGAAGACGATCCGCTTTCCTCAAGCTCCTCGCCGAGAGGCCGGGCAGCTCGAGCAAAGCCAGTCCCAATGCTGGATCAGTTGGATTCTCTCCAAGCGGATCACCCTCCTCTTGTGCATGATAAGACCCTCACTGGTCGTAAGACCTCTTCTAAGAGGTAAGTACTGCCCGTCCCTTCCTCTTGTTTTTTGGATTTTGGAACGTTAGAGGTATTCTCGGCCTAGCAAGACGAGCTGAGGTAAGAAAGCTGGTATCTTCCAATAAGCTTTGCCTACTTGGCATTTTTGAGACTAAGGTACCTCAGGAACTTTTTGATTCGGTTTCTTCCTCGCTCTTATGAGACCGGGATTTGGACGGCCAATTATGAGTTCGCTCCTCGTGGTAGAATTTGGGTTGGATGGGACCCTTCTCTTGTTCATTTTGAGACTATTTCTTCAAATAAGCAAGCCATTCACGGCCTTCTCTCTTTCAAGTCCTCTACATTGGCGTGCTGTGTTTCTGCGATTTATGGTGATCACACTTTTATCGGTCGTAGGCCGCTCCGGGGATGATCTTATACATTATAATGAAGTTTTTCAGGACTCCCCTTGGATTGTTGCCGGGGATTTCAATGCAATCAGAGACCCTTCCGATAGAGTCGGGAGCTCGACCGCTTGGATTCCCTATTTTGATGAGTTTCGATCTTGTTTATCTCAAACCGATCTGGTGGATCTTCGGTACACTGGCTTCCGCTTTACTTGGTCGACCTCTTCCCGGCAATGCAAGGAAAATGCGGAAAATTGATCGAGTTCTTACTAACTCGCTTTGGAATCATCATTTCTCTTTCTCGAGGTGTCTTTTATTAACCCGGGGATCTCGGACCATACTCCCATGATTGTAAGAGTGCTAAACCCGGTTCTCAAAGGCAAACCTTTAAATATTTCCATTTTTGGGCAGAACACCCAAATTATGATTCCTGCATTACTCAAGCTTGGAGTAGCTCAATCGTGGGTACGCCTATGTTCTGCTTGGTCTCTAAGCTGAGACTTGTAAAGGCTCGCCTTAAGCAGCTCAACAAAGAGTCCTTCTCCGATATCTCGATGCGTACGGCCGAAGCTAGAGAGGCTCTCCGCATCACTCAGGTTGGTCTTCATGATGACCCTTCTAATTTGGTTCTTGCTAACCTGGAAAAAACCCAACGGCGTGCCTTCATAGAATTGCGAAACCATGAGGAATCTTTTTACCGCCAAAAGTCCCGCGTTCATTGGCTTAAAGAGGGTGATCGAAATACGAGATTTTTTCACTACTCGGTCAAGAATAGACAGGTCAGGAACCACATTCTATCCGTTAAGGATTCTTCTGGGGCCTTGGTTGATGATCCCTCACTGGTGCCTCAGATCTTCGTGAATTTTTTCTCCGAGCTTCTTAAGGCTCGACCAGCTGTCCCATTGCCGTCCATTGCCTTCTTGAAGGAGTTTATTCATCCTCTTTCGGATGCCCGAGTGTCTCCATTTCCTCCCGATCTCGACTGGAAGTTAAGGAGACCCTCTTCTCCCTTGCCTGCAGGCAAAGCCCCGGGCCCGGATGGCTTTTACGGTGGATTTTTACAAGACCAATTGGGATATTCTCGGCCCTTTGGTCGTTGAAGCAGTTAAAGATTTCTTTCACTCGGGTTGCCTTCTCAAAGAGGTAAACACTACCATTCTAGCTTTGATTCCTAAAGTTCAGAATGCTTCCGCAGTTACCGATTTTAGACCTATTGCGTGCTGTAACACCATCTATAAGGTGATTACAAAACTCCTGGCAAATCGTATAGCTCCTCTTTTGAATGCGTTGATTGGTCCATATCAAAATGCTTTTGTCAAGGGTAGAAGAATTAGGGATAATATTCTTCTTGCTCAAGAATTGTTTACGTGTTTTCACCTTGACCCTTACCTTCCAAAGTGTGCGGTTAAGGTTGATTTTCAAAAGGCCTACGATACGGTGGATTGGGACTTCCTTGAATTGACCCTTCGTGCCTTTAATTTCCCAACTTGGACTATACATTTGATTATGGTTTGTATCAGGACTCCCAAGTTCTCGGTTTCTATTAATGGTGAACTCCACGGGTTCTTTTCTAGTGGTCGAGGCTTACGCCAAGGAGACCCTTTGTCACCTTACTTATTTACCCTTGTAATGGAAGTATTTTCAGGGATCATAACTTCTCGTACTTCGGTTAAAGAGTTTCACTATTTCTGGAGGTGTAAGAATGTAAGATTATCTCACCTCTTCTTTGCCGACGACGTGTTCTTGTTTTGCCAAGCTGATTGGGACTCTGCCACTATCCTCAAGAAAAGCCTCGATTTATTCTCCAAATGGAGTGGTCTCTTCCCGAACAGAAACAAGAGCGAGGTATTTCTCTCTGGGGGCCCTTCTTCTCTAAGAGAAAATATTAGACTGGCGTTTGGGTTTCAGGAAGGTTGCTTGCCCGTTCGATACTTAGGGGTGCCGATCATCACCTCAAGACGGGAAAAGCTGATTGTATTTCCTTGATTGACCGTATCACGGCTAGAATTCAATCGTGGGCACACCGGTTTCTCTCCTATGCCGGCAGACTCCAATTAATAAGGTCAGGTCTGCACTCCATACAAGCTTTTTGGGCCAGCGTTTTCTCCTTGCCCGCCTCTGTTTTGGACAGGATTGAACAGCTGTTAAGACAATTTCGTGGAAAGGCCTTTGCGTTGGGGCGAGGTGGTGCCAAAGTTTCATGGGATGACATTTGTCGCCCTAAAAAGGAGGGCGGGCTTGGTCTACGGAAGTTGAGGGAGTGCAACTCAGCCTCTATCCTAAAGTATATTTGGTTTCTCTTCGTGGATAGCGAGTCTCTTTGGTGCCGTTGGATCCATTCATATTTTTTAAAAAAGGATAACTTTTGGAACGCCTCCACACCAACTCAGTGTTCGTGGGCGTGGAAGAAGATCCTGCAACTTCGAAGACACTTTAGGCGATCCTTCTTTTGGAAGATCGGCCATGGGTTCTCTGTTTCCTTATGGCATGATAATTGGCTTGAGTGCGGTCCTCTCTCGCTCGTTATACCGCCGAACCTTATCGAGACCTGTCTTCCATCCTACTCGGCAGTGGCGGACCTCTACTCCTCTGCAGGTATTCCTATGACAGCTATCTTGTCTTCATTGGGAATTATCATCCCCTCGCTTAATGAAGACCGTGACCAGTTCATCTGGCGTGAAGATCCATCCGGTAAGTTCTCCGTAGCCTCCGCCTGGAATTTTATTAGGACCAAAAGAGATCCCTGTTCCTTGGGCGTCTCTTATTTGGGATAACGATCGGCTCCCATTTCAGTTTCATATGTGGCTTCTAGCAAAACAGAGATTACCAACTCGGTGTCTCCTCCTTTCCTATGGTAGGATTGAATTTTCTGTTTGTGCCTTTTGTGGCTCGGTCCCGGACTCTCTAGACCATTTATTTTTTCAATGTGAAACCTCAGCTACTTTGGCTTTCTTTTGGGCTTCGCGTTGTAATTTGCCGTGGAAGAATAGATCCTGGGATGACAACCTATCATGGGCTATTAAATTCCTTTCCGGCAAGGACTTCTTTCATAGCATTGCCAAGTTTTCCTTTGGGGCTTTATGCCATTTCATTTGGAAGAAAAGGAATTCCATCATATTTCGTGGAGATTCGTCGGCGATTTTGGCCTTGAAGAACCACTTGATCAAAGTGGTAAAGGACAAAGCTCTCCTTTTTTCTAATGTTCCACCCTCTCCTAGGAACATGCGTCTTCGAGAAGCCGGGGGCTAGACCCCTCTATATTCAGCTCCACTTCCTCATATGCTCCTTTTGCCCCCGCGCCTTCATAGTTCCTTCGTTGAGGGCCGGCTTTGGGTTTGTCCAGCCGTGTGGCTGTTTTGGTTTAGCTTTCCTTGCTGTACGCTTTTCGTTGTACCTTCTCGCTTCTTTCCCTCAGCGTTTGCTGTTCTTCTTGTTTTGGTTCGGTGCCCTCTAACTATTCCCGCTCCTTGCAGCCATAGTGTGAGTTTTGGTTCCGAATTCGTGTACATTTCTCCTTAGCTTATTTATTACTTATCTTTTACCAAAAAAAAAAAAAAGAAAAGAAAAGAAGCCAAGATGACTATTTTAATCGAGACATTTGAGTGAAATGCAAAGTATCCTAGGCCGATGTTGAATTGTCGTGTGTTGGTTAAGAGAACCCGTCATGAGCTGATGAATTGGATGTGCCCCTATATGGGATGCCCGCACAACGGATGCCGGTCGCAGTAGAGGCTGGGCCGATTGGACCAATGCTCCTTCGGGAATGCCGTCGACATAGTGACGAAGCCATGCTCAAAGGGGTGAGACGATGCCTGGCTACGCTAGAAGACCGCCGGATTGCGAGTAGGCCGTGCCCGTGTGTGGCCGTGATTAATGAGACGATGCCTGGCTAAATGCCAGTAGATAGCCGAACTGCGAGTAGGCCATGCCCATGTGTGGCAGTGGTTAACAATTGGAATGCATACTGAGTGTTATGGACGTGCTAGATTATGGGACAAAATTGTGTGGCACGATATGTGACGTATCATAACGATTTGGTCTTATAATCAGGACCCTTGTGATTGATTGGGTTAAGACCCCTGTGATTAATTGAGTGGATAAGGCGTTTCAATTGTTGTATGCATTGAGTATATGCATTGTGTTTTCGAACTGTGCCAATGTGCAAGAATGCATAAGAATCATGGCATCTGTGATTTCGATCATACATAAGTTAAGCACATTACTTATGGCACGCATGCATGAATCGATAACGTGCAAGGTGTGGCAATGGCCAGGTGAGATTGCTTGTGATGCGACTTGTATGTGATTGATGAGATGCATCATCTAATAGCCATGTGCATTGCGTGCATTGTGCTGAATTATAATGTGCAGGGTATGGCATACCAGGTAAGGTTGTATGCAAACCGACTATTGATTGTTGGTTGTTAGTTGTGGGTCATTGGTTGTTTGTGGTGTGATTCTAGAGAGATACCCCGAGTTGAGTTGGTGTACTAACCGGGGCTTAGGGGTGGAACTCGTTGAGATTTATATGTCACTGGTTATTGAATAACCATTTTCAGGTCCCTAGTGTGAAGAACCAGGAGCTTGAAGCAGAAGGGTCAAGAGCATAGGTGGCTCAGTAGTTCTTGTTGGAGATAGGTCTCCTGTACTTGGACCTTAAAGATGGACTATGTTTTATAAACTGGCTTGTTTATGAAAGTGTGCTCTTGTAATGAAATTGTTGTCTATCCCATGTTTGTTATTGTCAGAGGATTAGTTAATTTGCTTCCACATGTGCAATAAAATAAAAAAGGGTCGGCGACGAGTCCTGCGAATGTCACAAAATTCTATGGACCACTGAGGGATGTGCGTGCGCTCGAGGTTCAAGGCGTGACAGGTTCGGTCTTCAATCGCTTTTTTAAGGAGTACAAAAAATGAAATAAAAAATTATTGATTGGTCGCGGGTTGACCCTGGAACCGGACCGAACCCATTGGGTCGGTCCGGTCCTCGGTCCAAAGCTCAATAGGGTTGGTCCTCGGTCCCGAAAATTGAGGACCAGCACTCGTGCGGGTCGATCCTAGGGTTAGGAGGTAGACCGGCCCAACCCGGACCATGCTCATTCTTAGCATCCGCTCGCTATGGTTTTACCGTTCTGCCCTTGACCTATTTATTTACGTTTTTGCCCATTGGCCATCTAAAATTAATAATCTTTCCCTTGGTTGCTGAATTTCCTATTTTGTCCACGGGTGTTGAATTTACCATTATGCCTTGGGCCGAATAATAATTGTTTTTCCCTTTCCTGCATTTTTGTGAATATTTTGTTCAAAAATTAGATGCCTAGTTATTTGTATATAATTTTATTTAATTTGAGATTAGCCACAGTATCTTTAATTATCTTAAATTATGTACATTAAGAGGTTTTGGATCACATATTGAAAAGGACGTTGACTGTGATTAATCATGTTAATATAATAAATTTTTTCCCATAAATTTTTTTAATGTATTGATATGATTAATTATGATGAAATATCATATATATATATATATATATATATATATATATATATATATATATTTTTTTTTTTTTAATTTACCCACAAGGATTACAAAAATGAATATAATGTGAAAGTTTCTTTACAAAGTAATCATGAATCTATTTAAATTAAAAACTTAGTTCACATGCAATTTTTATGTTATGTGATTCATATTTTGTAACATGTTTGTAAAACATGATTTATGTAAATTTTGTCTCAAATTTTGTGACATAAGCATGACTATTTGATGTGCAGTTTTGCAACTTGTGAATTTTTCTGAATTTAAAAGTGATGTTCCCATTCTGAAGGGTGGAAACTATAAAGTTTGAAATGAATTAATCCTTTTTCAATTAGGATGCATAGACATTGATTATGCTATTCGAAAAGATGAACCACCTAATCCTATTGATGCTAGCACTTCGGCTAAAGTTGCTATTTATGAACAATGGGAGTAGTCCAACCACCTCAGTGTAATGTTTATACAAAACTTTCTGCTAGTATTCGTAATTCAATCGCTCAACATAATACTGCCAAAGAATTGCTAAAGGCTATTGGTGTGCAATTTGAAACTTCTTAAAAGGCACATGCGATGACTCTAATTATGAAGTCTTCATCATTGAAACTAACTAGTGTTAGAGGTGTGCGTGAGCACATCATGAAGATGAGGGACATTGTGGCTCAGTTAAGGAACCTTGAGGTTGAGTTATATGAATCTTTCATTGTATATTATATTTTGAATACTCTCCCACAACAATATGCTCTTTTCAAGATCTCTAATAATTAAAGCTAAGCATATCAGATCGGTTGGACTGGCTAGTTTTGTCTAGTTTCCTAAGGCGTTGGTTTGATTCCATGTTCCATAAAAATGGAATCGATGATTTTTTGTTCAATTCCCGGTCCAGGGGGAAATTGGACCGAACTAGACCAACGGACTGGATCGACTCTTTTATTTTTTTAAATATAATTTTGATTTCTTAAAAATAGCAAAAAACCCTAAAATAATAATAACTCCTAGTATTTTTAAAATTTTGAGTTTTTTTTGCTAAGTGGCCTGTTTCATTGGACCGTGTCGATTCCCAGTTTAGTCTCGGGTCCCAAAAAATGGGAACCAAGAATTAATCACTCTTACTTATAACACACATAAGAATAAATGGTCAATTAATGAACACATGATCATGTGTGTTTAAGAGGAAGAAAGGCTGCTTATGGAATTGGGCCAGAGTGCTCATTTGGTAACACAAGGGAAGTTGAAAGAGTAAGGCAGGCAAAAGGGCAAGGGTAAAATAGCTCCCCAAGTTGACATTAAGAAATAATCCTTTTTGTTTTGTTTTGTTTTTTTTTTTGTTTTGTAAAAAGAATGGGCATATAAGGAAATATTGTGTCAAATTTAAGGCATGGCTCAATAAGAAAAGGTAATTCAATCTCATATGTTTGCTATGAATTTAATGCAATTCACGTGAGTCACAACACTTTGTGGATTAATTCCGGATGTACAATCCATAGTTTGAATTCTTTGTGGGGTTTTCAAAACCACCGGAAACCAGTGAGAAGTGAGCAATGCGTTTATTTTGGAAAAGATACATTCGCATGTGGAAGCTATTGGAACATGCAAATTAGTTCTCAATAGTATTTTTATGTTGAATTTGGAAAGGACTTTTATGTTCCCAGTTTCTCTAGAAACTTGATTTCAATTTTAAGATTATTGCCATCAGGTTATTCCTCTAACTTTTCAAATTCAGCATTTAGTTTGTCGTTTAAATATGAAATTGTTGGGAATAATAATCTATTTCATAGTCTTTTTCAAATTTTACAAAACAGTGCATTTCGTAATGCAATGCATGTCCATGATAACGCTGGTATCAAATGATGTGTTGTGAATAAAGATTTTTCTATCTTGCGGTATCGGAGATTGAGACATATCTCCATGTACAGAATTGAGTGATTAGAAAATGATGGAATACTCAATACGTTAGATTTTACTAATAATGATACTTGTATGGACTGTATAAAAGGAAAGTCGACCAACAAGTCAAAGAAATGTGACAAGAGGAATATGGAAATATTAAAAATCATACATTAGGATACTTGTAGTAAGATATGGACTCATATAGTTACGTTTCATGTATCTCTACTTACTTCATAATAAGCATGAAGCATTACATTCTTTTAAGGTTTATGAAAAGGAAGTATAGAGACAATGTGATAAGTATATTAAGATCGTGAAATCAGATAGAGGTATGGAATACTATGGTACAACACCACTATGATCATCTAACTCTTTGTCTAATGGATGAGGGAATCGTGTAAAAAGAAATGGCGTGGTGGAATGTCACTTGGGATAAGAATGTGTCTTGTAACTTGTGGGATAGTATCAACTAAGGTGAGCATGGTTCGTGTAGCGGTTGCCTCCCTAGAACCACAAACTGCCTACCAAGGGTCGGTTCCCAAAAATTGCCACTAGGAACTGCCCATTGATTATATGAATCTACCTGGGAATCGAATCGTTGGTCCAGTTTGGTTCTTGGTGGGCACATGGAACTAATCCCATAAAGCTTCATGCATCATTATTGTAATATGCAACAAAGAATTAAATAACGGAATCACCTTATCAAAAACACTCCTAGTTAGAGTCGATGAACTAACAATATTAGTATAGTAGGAAGTATGTAAGCAAGAGAGTACACTTACCAAACTTGTTATAAATGGGCAAAAGCAAATAGTTATCCAACACAAAAAACTAGTCAATAGCCTAGGGATTTAAGATTTTTCATTTTTAAATTATATATATATATATATATATATATATATATATATAAAATCTCTCGTTATAAAAGGAAAGACTTTAGAAGATCAAAATGAAATCACTAATACTTCCGAGTCTACTGATCCAGCCTTTCTTATGTTATTAACAGAAATAACATCTAGGAAATGGATCATCAATATTTTGATAAAAATCAACAATGAGTTTACTATTGAAACAACAACACTCTTTGATACAGGAGTGGACCTCAACCGTATTAAAGAAGGCCTTGTTCCTACTAGATACTTTGATAAGACATCGGAATCTTTAAAATCAGCCTCAGGAGACAAACTAAATATACAATACAAGCTACCTGAAGCTTCAATAATAAAAGATCAAATGTCCTACAAAACATCTTTTCTTTTAGTAAAAAATATGAGGCAACAGGTAATTCTTGGAACACCTTTCATACAATTAATCCAACATTTTTCAGTTACTAATGAAGGTATTGAAACTCATGCTTTAAACAGAAAAATCACCTTCAATTTCATAACAAAACCACAAAAGAGAAGCTTAAACATTTTACAAGATCATTCTATTTCTGAAATCAATTGCCTTATAAAAGACAAAGAAAACCAGCTTGAATTCCTAAAAGAAGACTTAGAATTCAAAAGAATAGAAGAACGTCTTATAAAACCAAATATTATAGAAAAAATAAATTCTCTACAAAAACACATAGAAAAAACCATATGCTCTACTTTACCCAACGCTTTTTGGGAAAGAAAAAAGCATATTGTTGATTTACCTTATGAACATGATTTTTCAGAAAACAAAATACCTACAAAAGCTCGTCCTACACAAATGAACCTCCTGTTTCATTTCTACCTGTGTTGATTTGAGGGCTTGTATTTCTAATTTTTGTTGTTTTATTTCATTTTGAAGATCATTAATGTTTATGGGTCTAGATAGGGGGTTTTTTTGTTTCTATTAAGAATGTCTTTGAGATTGTAGGAAGTATTGGAATTAGTGACAATATTCATGGATGAATGAAGTCTATCTAGGTATTCTTTCTTGGCTTCAGGGTCAGTGATCTTATCAGCAGTGCTAAGGAGAAATTCTTCTTCTTTTGTTAACATGTTTATTTTAGGAACGGGTTTTTCTAGAGAAGTGTCTTCATAATCAGAATCGGAAGAGGAATCTATTTCATTAATCTGAAGACCTTCCTCCTCAAGAAATTCATCAGAAGAAGTATCACCATTTTCTATGAAGATGTTGTTTAACTGGTTAAGAGTATTGTCATCGAGAGAGAGTTCATTTAGTTTTTATTAATCCTACAATATTTTGAAATATGACATTTTCTACCACAAGAATAGCATTTAATGTCTTTAAAGTTTTTCCTATCAGTATGGAGTCTATTTTGGTTATTCTGGTGTCTTTGTTTATTCCTACGAGGTGGAGGTTTGTTGTGATGTTTCTTTGTTTCTTTCTCGGGAGGACAAGTTCCTTTACATTTCAATTTTGTTTTTTCATTATTAGAGGGGTCATATTGAGCACAAAAATCTCCTAGACTTCGATTGGTGAGAGATTGTTCTTCTTTGAGAGGAATATTGCAACATCCTCAGGACAATGCTATCGGAAGCAGAAGAATCACAATGTGGATCTTCCAAATCTCAAGACAATACAGACGGATCCTCACAGTCACATCATAGTGGAAACACCAATGAAGACGACTGCTACGGGATCAACCTAGACAGAGATTAAAATCAAGACATCACATGCCGACACTGTTGCAAGCAGTGCAAAGGCTATACATCGTAGCATACACTGTTCACTATTCACTATTCACTTTATACTGTTCACTCAGTACTGTTCACTTTACACTGTTAAGCATTGTAGCACTTTCACTGTAGCACCACTATAAATACACTCCTTCGGCACAAGAGAAAGGGGCTCGAAATTTTCCAGATTTCTCTCTTCTCCTCCCCTCTCCCTCTTGTAAACCATCATCCTTTCCATCCCCATCCTCATCTCTTCCGTCTCCAAGCTCTCTTACCTTGTATCCCCTGTTACAAAGTAAGTTTGTTTGTTTTCAAATACATCTAGCATAGTTTATACAAGGTTACCAACTTACATGATAGTTGGTTAACCATCTCTTGTAATACAAACATCGATAATCCCTGGAGTGCGGATTACCGCCCTAGTGGATGACTTGATGCTTTAAATTTCTGCATCTTTCAATACATGTACTTTAAATACATGTTCTTTCAATACATGTAAACTTTCAGTTTATTCAATACAAGTTCATACCACCTTCATGGTTGGTTTTTGTTTATGCATACTCTTACTTTATATTTTATATATTGCTTTTGGTCTTTATATTATTTTTAATGCTCGCGATTTTATTTAGTTCTTATACACTTTCATTATTTATAGATCTGTTCGATAATCTCTCATATACTTCCTTGTTCTCTCAAAGATAACTTCCCAAGACAAAGTTTACCAAATTGGTTTGACTCTTGGTGGGATCTCTTTGGTCCTTTGGACATAATACTACACCCCACAGTCAAACAAGGTTACAAAGTTTTTAGTGAATACTTCGTACCAACACCCCATGATATAAGGTTTCCATGCCTTATGCATTTCTTCATAATATTCAGAATCTCTTGGGTAACAGCATGGGAATTGAATACAATACATCCACAAAACCTGGAGTACCGGTCCTATATATATATAGATCCAGCTCGAATAGTTGGTGTCGTGACCTCTCTTTTGCCGTCGAGAGAAAAGAAAGAAAGGTTTAGGGGTATTTGCCTAAAGAAGCTGACCAATGGCCCTAGATTAGGCGTGGGCTCTCCCAAGCCCATACCTCGCACAACGTTGGATTTTGTATTTTTATTCTTAACAACCTATGTATTTCTAGGAGTCCCCACTAGCCTATTGGGGTCGGCTAGAAACCAATCAAGATGCGGGAGTGTTGTCTCGATTCCTACGCAACCAGAGATTTCTAGGAACAGGGACTTGTTTACACCAATGTTTCTATTAGCATCCTTGCGGTACCACTAACTTGGAATGTTGTTCATCTAAATGGCCACACAATCTTGATTACCAATTATAATCCTTATAAAACCGCTAAGGGTCCATGTGAATGTTTTTGTAGGTTTGTTTTCCTTAATGTCTACACTAATCCTAACACGATTTAGAAGAGAAATTTACACTCAAATTAATGAAAAGCAGTGCATAAGTAAACATCCAAGAAATTGAAATAACTTGAAAATAAATGAGGAAAAGAAAGACCTGATACAAGTCGGGCAAATAATATTACATGGCCTTGTTATCATGCCCCCGGACAGGACCCTCGTGAGCGAAATGAGAATTTAAATATGCATGAAATTACTCTAGATGCATGAAATTACGTTAAATAATTTTAATCTATGCAAAATAGATTATTTACAAAAATGATTATAGAAAATCAAAATAGCATTAAATTAGGAAAAATGACCTTATAAAATTAATAAAATTTCATAGATGTCATTTATGCCTTAATTTGATACTATCTAACATTTTTTTATATTTTTGAAATTTTGGATTTTTTTTTTTAATTTTTTTTTAAATAATAATAATAATAATTCCTAAACCGATATATGCTAACATTGAACAACATAGCACATGAATATCACAATAATCGAGCTTAAATCGACCCTTTCAAAATCGAAGCTTGGTTCCAACATTTTATCGAACACTTGGCTTGCATCAAGTCACCTCAAAATGGCTTCCTCGGGCCATGTTCGTGGCCTTCAATCTCGACCCATAAGTAATCTCATGTGAAAGAAAAGCATCAAGGATATACTATTACATGTGAAGAACATGTTTAGCTAAAAATCACAACCTACAACACGCAAGAACCAAACTGAAAACGGCCTCCAATATGTGGGTTGGAGTCATTTTGCAAATCTGATGTTGAACCCAAGTCAAACAACCATGTCATATGCCTAGATTGAAGCCCCGACAACTATCACATGCAACATCTATATGAAATATTACACCATCTGAATGAAAATAGGTAACATGTACTTTCAAATGCAACAAATATCACTGAAAACGATCAACCGGACGCATCAAAACGAACTCTCCAAGAAGCTTGCATGCATGATCTATGCTGGCCAACCATGTCCCAATGTGGATTAGCTTGATTTTTGGCTGATGTTATAGACGGTTTCATGGTTCACAAGGAGATTTAAAGACTAAACCGGGTTGTCCCATGCATTATTTGTACTCCCATATAACATTCATCAAAGTCACAACGACAAAAAAACGCATGTGAAGTGGAGTAACAAGTCAAGCATGTAAGGGTATTGAAAAGGCTTTAAACACTTAGAAAAATTTCAACCTCGAAAATCAGTTCTTCATACTAGTTTTCCCCTTGATTTTCGTAATTAAAACATGTTCAAACTGAAACAAAAATACATCTAAGATACTTACCTTGCTTCCTAATTTTGTTTTCAAGTGACTCTTGGTCGAGGGAACGAGAAATTATTCTCCGGGGGGGATGTGGAAAATGGCTCCTTCAAAATGAAAGTGAGATCTGCCGAAGAAAAAGCTGACAATAAAGGTTTTCATTGACCTCCAAAATTAGCATTCAGAACCTCTTTTGTTGGCCAAATCAAAACCAACCCAAGCTATATGTATTATAGTTTGGCTTGTAACTCATGGATTTCTTCATTTGTCTCTCCATTTTCTCTAAAACACTCGCTTTTCCTCGCTCGTGATCAATCGGGCTCAACACTTAGAAAAATCTTAGGACTCCCTTGGCCCACCAGGAGGGTGGTTTTCGGGGGGGCTTTAGGAGACTTTCCCGAACTCCATTTGAGTGAAGTTTCACTCTCTAGTTGAAGGTTTTGGCTGATTTTGGTCGCAAGTGTGTGAAGAGTTTGCTTTTCTCTCTCAAGGTCGATCTAGAATTTCTAGGTTTGGCTTTTCTGGAGTTGCTTCTGAGGATGTATTTTGGGTACGATTGTGAGCTTCCTCTCGTGTTTCTTGAATTCTCCCTCTTATGCCTCAAACGAGACTGCTTCATAGATCTTATCCACTGCATTAGGCAATCACTTGATCGGCTTTTTGCCCTCCTGCCAAGCCTGCCAATTGAACCACTTCAACAACTTTCTGACTTAGCCAAAATTTTCAACTTCTGCAGCTGTCGAGTGTCCGGACTTTGCTGCGACTTTCCCGTGCCTTCAACAGTGTATCCTTGGCAAATTCTTACCCACTTGCACTACTAATTATGGTCTTCCATCACGTGCAAAGATCAGGCTGGTTGGGCAGGCGATGAGGATATGGTGGGGCCACCAATATGCCTACTTAATAGCTCCGAATTAAGACCTAATTGTGGGGTGTGTTTTGGTAACTAGTTTGAGTGCTTTTTAATCCATTGGCTGCGATTTTTGATTAATTAGTGAGCTCATGTATAGTAGTTTAAGATCTTGACTAGATTTCGCAATTGTGTCTACCCAATTTTGTAAGAAAGTTCCTCAAAATTAGTCATTTTCTTATCCAAAAATACCAAATTTGAGGTAAATTTGGTCATTTTGGCCCAATTTGATTGATTCGACTTGGCCCAAGTTCAATTTCAACTTAATTGGGGGCTAAGATGATTTAAGGGCTTGGGTGAAATTTTGCAAAATTTGCAAATTGGTCCCTCAACTTTTGGAAATTGCATTTTGGCACCAATTTGCCATTTTAATTCCAATATGACCTCCCGTGCTTGGCTAGTCACATTTAGATCATTGGCCCCAACGTTTTTTTTTTTTTTTTATATAATTTATATAATTTTTATAATCTTTATATATATTTATTTATTTTTATAATTTTTTTTAAGGAAAAACATCTTCCATTAAAAAATGTACTAAACACCTAAATAATCTAAATGCAAGAATTTGACATGAAATATTTTTGTGGAAAAACAAGTTCCCATTTTTTTGGATATGATTTTTGGGCAAAATTTTAGGTGTTAACAGCTACCCCTCTTTGGAAGGAATCTCAAAGAGATTTTTTTCGAAGATAAGGTGACACCTAATTTTTTTTAATAGCAAAATGAAAATGCAAGTGTGCTTAATGTAAATAGCGTGATCTAGGGATGTACCTGTGAACAATTTCAAAAGTGTGGTTTAAGGATATATCCACAAACCTCGTGGTTTAAGGCAGTCCCACGAACTGTATGGTTTAAAGCAGTCCCACGAACCATATGGTTTAAGGCAGTCTCACTAACCTTGTGAATTAAGGTAGACTCACTAACCGTGTGGTTTAAGGCAGACCCACTAATTGTGTGGTTTAAGGCAGACTCACTAACCTTGTGGTTTAAGGCAGAGCCACTAACTGTTTTCTTTTATTTAACAGAGAACAGTTGGGTCTGATGTGTCCATTTTTCTTGCATTCAAAGCAAGTCACTTCTTTGTTAAATCATCTTCCTCTGTTGATTTGTTTTGAAACCTTTGTGAGCTTTGTTTCTTCCAATTGAATTTCCTTTATTTTCTGTTCAACTTTCTGAATCTCTTTATCATGAGTGCCAATTCTTCATCATCTAGATCTTCTTCAGAGTCTGTAGCATCAAAATAGTCATTAGACTTTAAAGCAATAGATTTCTTACCTTTTGAATCTTCCTCTTCGTTGGTATGCTCTACTTCATAAGATTGAAGAGTCCCAACCAGTTCGTCTACAGAAAGTGGAGCAATCCTCTATGTCTCTCTTATTGAGGTTTTTATGTAATTCCAGTCTTTAGAGAGTCCTCGTAGGAGTTTGTTGACCTTCATATGTCCCGAGATTGGATGTCCCCGATATTCAAGACCATTCACAATTTCAGTAAAGCGGCTAAACATGTCAGTTATTGATTCTCCTGATCTCATCTTAAAGACTTCATATTGTTGGATAATTTCTCTTAAAGTATTTTGAAGTTGACAAAACATTTTCATCAGTCTAGTCTCGAAGACTTACGACTCTATTGACAAAGTCTCGAAGATCAAAGTCCGAAGCCGGCAAGACTCAAGACTTATATTTCAAAGTCTACTCACATGGACAGTTTCCAGAACGACGTTTATTCTGATTTTATATGATCTTTATTCTAACGACTAGTGAATATCTTTCTACTGGATTCAGCACTAAAAGATCCTACTTTCATATTTGAATATGTATAGATTCTCTAAAGATTTCGCAACTTATATTTGGAATGATCTACTTATGGAAACCGAGATCCTAATTGTATGGGCGAGCAGGATTGATGGGCTATCAACACTTACCTTAAAGAGCTCGAGATCTCTCTAATTGATTCCGTCCAACGGGTTGATTGGAAGAACTTCTTTGGAAGGTGCCAACGGTATTGAAGGCATGAAGAAGTATATAAGAGAGATGCTCTAGTTGTTGAAGGGTGCGGATAGAAGAATTCCAAAGTCCGAATCTCCTTTTCTGTTTTTGCGATATCATTCTTCGAGCATTATATGTAATCAAAAGAGAGATCATATTGTAGTAAGACCTTGAGGAAGTGTAGTAGAGTTTTCTACATTGTGGACTCAAGAGTGTGAGACTCGTAATCACTCTTTTTGATTCTTAGTGAAATCCAGCCGGTAAGGGCTGTCCGTGCGGGAGAGTGGACATAGGCTTGGTCTAAGCCGAACAACTATAAATCTGGAGTCTTGATTCTCTATCCCTAATTCTTTTATCTTTAACTGCTTTCATTTGCTGCAATTGTTGGTTTTAAGTTTTTAATCTCTCATTCGGATTAATTCATTAAAATTACTTTAAATACCTATTCACCCCCCTCTAGGTGCTAATTCTAGTCCTAACAATTGGTATCAGAGCTTGTGTACTTGTTTATAAGAAATGTCTTTACTTCTAAGTAAAAGATCTGTGGCTAGCATGTTGCCTACAGGGTTGGTTGAAGGTCAAAGCAATACCAGACCTCCATACTTTGATGGAAAAGATTACAGCATTTGGAAAAATAAGATGAAGGCATTCCTAAGATCGAAAGATCCTTTGGAATGGGAAGTGGTTGATAAAGGAATCATTCCCGCTCGCTGCATCGGAATCGAGAGAGGAAAAGAAACCGTCGTTCCTACTCTTCCGACTCAAGAAGAAATCACCAAGAGACGAGACTCTCGACGCCAAAGCTATTTACTCTTTATATTGTGCTTTATCCCGTACTGAATATAACATAATATCTTCTTGTGATACATCAAAAGAAGTATGGGATAGGCTTCACATTACCTATGAAGGAACTGATCGTGTGAAAGAAACGAGGATCAACATTCTCTTGGGACAATATGAAGTCTTTAAGATGAGATCGGGAGAATCATTAACCGACATGTTTAGTCGCTTTACCGAAATTGTGAATGGCCTTGAATATCGGGGACATCCAATCTCGGGACATATGAAGGTCAACAAACTCCTTCGAGGACTCTCAAAAGACTGGAATTATATAAAAACCTCAATAAGAGAGACACAGAGGATTGCTCCACTCTCTGTAGACGAATTGGTTGGGACTCTTCAATCTTATGAAGTGGAACAGACCAACGAAGAGGAAGACTCAAAAGATGATGAAGAACTGGCACTCATGATACAAAGATTCAGAAAGTTGAACAGAAAATGAAGGAAATTCAATTGGAAGAAACAAAATTCTCAAAGGTTTCAAAACAGGTCAACAGAGGAAGATGATTCTAGTAAAGAAGTGACTTGCTTTGAATGCAAGAAAAAGGGACACATCAGACCCAACTGTCCTCTATTAAAGAAGAGAAAATGGAAGACTGAGAAAAATAGGAAGGCGCTCAAAGCAGAGACTTGGAGTGATACTCGAATGTGAAGAAAGTGACGATGATTATGCCAATATCGTTTAATGGCAAAATCGACTCGGACTCGAACCTTGATTCGCATTACGAGACTGACAAGCGAACTCGAGGTTGGTAACTCGAAAATTCCTGTTAAAGTTTCTAAATATATTGATGAACTTTGTCTTAGTCTGAAAACCTCTCTTAAGAAGATCTCCAAATTGAAAAGGGAAAATTCTACATTGAAGCAACATGATAAACTTATGAAAGAAAAGTTTGAAAAGCTGGAAAAAGATTTTGTTGTTGTGAAAGAAAACTCGACAAGTATTTCAAATGAAAATAATCTTTTGAAAAATGATATCACTAACATATCAAAAAGATTTTCAAATGGTTAGAAAAGCTGGATAAGATTCTTTCGATACAAAGACCATATTTTGATAAGTTAGGTCTTGGTATGACTTTTGAAACTATTCCACGATTGATTTTCCGAAGGTAAAAGAAATAATTAAACAAAGACCAGCTAGAATTGTTTACAAGAATCATTTCTAGAAAGTTTTTGTAAAACCCGTTGGTAGAAATGCTCGAGATGTTCCAAGTGTAAAAGCTTAGAACACTTTGAGAAAGAATGTCATTTGGTTTGGAGACCGTTAAAAAGAGCTAGGCTAAGACTGTCTATTGTTCTAACACTTGGACCCAAGATGGTATGGGTACCAAAAAGAGCTTGAATTCTTGTTAATTGCAGGTTACTATCAAAAAGAAGATTAAATGGTATCTTGATAGTGGCTGCTTAAGACATATGACAGAGACTCAAGTCCGCTTCATAAAACTTATCCAGATAGACGGAGGAAAAGTTTCCTTTGGTGGTAACAACAAAGGAAGGATTACCGGTCGAGGAACAAGAAAGATTGGAAGTTTGTCTATCAATAATGTTTCCTTAGTTGAAGGATTAAATTACAACCCGCTTAGCATAAGTCGGTTGTGTGATTCTGGTTTCAAGATCAACTTTCGGGAAGAAGCATGCTCGGAATCGTAAAGACTTTACTCAATCTTTTACTAGTCGAAGACATGGAAATATCTATCTTCCGGATGTGAATCAAGAAAGATCACAAAGTGCTTAATATCGTACAAGATGAAGCAAATCTATGGCACAAAAAGCTAGGCCATATCAATATGAAGCAAATCAACAAGATCTCTACCAAGAAACTTGTTCGAGGGTTACCTATTCTCAATTATTCAAAGTCGATCTATGTACACCATGCGTACTGGGTAAACAGGTTAGAAACTCTTACAAATCAATAAATAAAGTTTCCACTAATCATGTATTACAGCTTCTGCATATGGATTTGTTTGGACCTACCAGAACGCAAAGCATTGGTGGTAAAAGGTTCTGTCTAGTAATAGTGGATGATTATTCACGATTCACTTGGGTCTACTTTCTTTCAAGTAAGTCAGAGACTTTCTCTCTCTTTTCAAAGTTTACTAAGAAAGTGCAGAATGAGAAATGTCACACTATCTCAAGCATTCGTACAGACCATGGAGGTGAGTTTGAAAATCAAGACTTTGCTAAATTTTGTGATGAATTTGGTTTTCAACACAAATTTTCCTCTCCATATACACCAGAACAGAATGGGGTAGTGGAAAGGAAGAATAGGTCTTTACAAGAAATGGCAAGAACACTCATAATTGGAAATCAAATTTCTTCAAGGTTTTGGGCAGAAGCTGTTTCAACTGCTTGCCATATTATAAACCGAGTGTTTTTAAGGCCAATTCTTGAGAAAACTCCTTATGAAATTTTTAAAGGAAAGAAACCAATAGTTTCTTATTTTCAAATATTTGGTTGCAAATGTTTTATTCTAAAGAATGCAAATGATCGTGTTGGTAAGTTTGAAGAAAAATCAGATGAAGGATTCTTTCTTGGTTACTCAACTACAAGCAAAGCTTTTAGAGTATTCAACAAAAAGACTCGGGATGTGGAAGAATCAATGAATGTCAAATTTCAAGACTCTCCACAAGTTCAGCAAATTCAGATCGAAGATTCAGAATTTGCTCCAAACACTCGCTAGATCTAACTCCACCGAAGCAAGTTACTAATTCGAAATCGCACAACAAGCTACCGATGAAGAATCCACTCAAGAAGAAGATCAACAATCTATCGATCGACTAGTAACTCGGAAGCACAAGTCTAGTCATCTGAAGAACTCATTATTGGGAACATTAATGAGGGAATTCGAACAAGATCCAAAAGACGAGAAGAGTCTAGTGTTGTTGCTCTTATTTCGAAATAGAACCCAAAAATATTGAAGAAGCTTTAGCTGATGAAAGCTGGATTGAAGCAATGCAGAAGAGCTCGACAATTCAAGTATTAACGACGTATGGGAATTGACTCCCAAACCAAAAGGTAAATCGTTGTTGGAGCTAAATGGGTTTTCGGGAACAAAGTTGACGAAAAGGCAAAGTAACGAGAAACAAAGCAAGACTCATGGCTAAAGGATACACGCAAGAAGAAGGGATAGACTATGATGAGACTTACGGGCCAAGAGCAAGGTTAGAAGCAATCGATTACTACTTGCTTTTGCTTGCTATAAGAATTTCAAGTTGTTTCAAATGGATGTCAAAAGCGCATTCCCGAATGGATTTATTCAAGAAGAAGTCTACGTGGAACAACCTCCCGGATTTGAAGATTCAAATAAACCAGACTCGTGTTCGAGGGATCGAAGAAAGCTTTATATAGATTGAAACAAGCTCCTCGAGCTTGTCTATGCAGGATGAATTCGAGATGAGCATGATGGGTGAACTATCCTTTTTCCTTGGTCTACAAGTCAAACAACTAAAGGAAGGATTATTCATTCATCAACATAAATATGCAAAAGAACTTGTTAAAAAGTTCGGTCTGGAAAATTGCAAAAAGACTGACATACCAATGTCAAGTTCCTTGAAGATAGACAAAGATGAAGCAGGGAAGAAAATCGACCAAAAATTATACGGGAGTATCATTGGTTCACTTCTTTATCTTATCGCATCCGGACGACATATTATTTAGTGTTTGCATATGTGCTAGGTTTCAATCGATCCTAGAGAATCTCACTTAAGTGCTGTTAAACGTATTATTAAATATGTTGCTACTATGCTAAGATCGGTCTTTGGTATCCCAAAGAAGGAGACTTTACACTTCTTGGCTATTCGACGCAGATCTTGCAAAGGTTGTAGAGTTGAAAGAAAAAGCACTTCAGGTACTTGTCAATTGCTTGAAAACAGGGTAGTATCTTGGTTTTCAAGGAAACAAAGTACTGTGGCTCTTTCAACGGCTGAAGCAGAATACGTAGCCCTTGGAAGTTGCTATTCTCAAATACTGTGGATAAAACAACAACTGCAAGACTTTGGCATTGAAGACTCTTGCATAGAAATAAGATGTGACAACACCAGTGCAATCAATCTTACAAAGAATCATATCCTACATTCAAGAGCAAAACATATTGAGATTCGACATCACATTATAAGAGATCATGTTCAGAACAAAGAAGTCTTGATACAATTCATAGACTCAAAGAATCAACGGCAAACATCTTCACAAAGCCACTTGAGAAAAGCTTGTTTGAGTCTATTCACTCAAGACTCAATATATTATCTCTTGAAGAATGCTGAAGCTCAGACTCAGTAATTAAAGTCTGACAGAGCATCAGACTCAAAGGTTAAAGACTGAGAATACGAATCGACATGACTGTAAGTTCATTTGCTTAAACTATCTTATCGATAAGGTAAGATTATCTGTTTATTTTTAAGGCGGTTATATTTAAAGAGAGTGGTTATCGATTTATTAAGGCAGTTATTTTTCAAAAAGAAATTTTAAGATTTCCAAAATATACGACGCTTGGATTACCCCCCGTAGCTGTTATCTTTTATACACTTCTTCTCCTTCGTTTTCACTTTACCTAGAAACCCTAGATCAAAAGCTTTTCACTGCTTTGTATTTTTCTCTCCAAAACTTCTTCGTTTCGAAGTTTTCAACTTTCTTGCGATACAAGTGAGAAAGCTTCTCCAAAGAAAGCACAATGTCGTATCAAAGGAAGTCATCCCGTAATAGCAAACAGGGGACCCACGGGGATCGGTGAGGGGCCTACGCACTTTGATCTCACTGAAGAAAGCGACTTTCCTACTGAGCAAACTCCTCAACGATCTCAACAGCGGTCTTCCCCAACTAGACCTCAAGGACATCGCCCTCAAGATGCAGAAATGGTTTTTGAAGATATTGAACCAGTAAGAACTCTTAAGCCTGCCTTTGTTTATAGGCTTTACTCTGCATTAAAGGAAGGTGGTTCCGCAATGACCTTCGTGGATGAATTTCTGAAAGAGAAATGTTACAAAAACGAGACTCATTTTCTCACTGTCATGGAGAGGTCTGGGATGTTCCTGAAGGAACGGCTGCAAAAGCGTTTGCAAACTTCCCTAGTGACCCTAGGTTTGGTAGTATGAATCAGCCAGAGGGAAATGATGATGATGAAAAGATGTTCATCCACTTTAAACCATGGATGAGTGTGGCTACAAACCTTCGAGGGAAGAAGGATGAACTGTTCCGCTCAGACGGACATAGGAAGAAGTATGAAAAGTTGCTGAAGCGTGGGGTGATGAACCCACGGACTGTGGATTTCGATTTTCTGGACTTATTGAGCATAAATCTGCGAGAAAAGTTTGAAAACTTCAACTTTATCGTTACATCGACCGTGATATGACACATTCTAAATTAACGGCGTACTTCTACTCCAATTTCAGTTTCATTGATGCAAACAGCTTTTCTTTCAACGTGAGGGATAAAGAGTATGTTGTTGATAAGGACATTCTGGCGGATATACTTGGTGTGGAAAGAGGGGCTTTCCAATCAATCAGTGTATCCGTAAGCCATGCTACTCTTGAACTTGCAAGAGACAGAATTGCAGAAGGTCGACTCTCTTACTCCAGGATGAATGCAACAAATACTTTGCTGCACAAGATTGTGATCAACTGTCTGAGACCCAAATCAACATCCAAGACAGATGTATCCATCTCTGAAGCCAAGTTGATATTTGCAATCAAGACTGGTCTTAACTTCTCTTTGTCGCACACCATCATATTTCACATGTACAGATGCATGGCAAAGGACAAAGGAAAACTTCCTTATGCTGCTCTCATTACTCGTCTCTTCGACATCCGAACATTCAACCTCCTCATATTCTCACCGTGAAGACTATTGATAAAATGGTCATCGGGCTGAGGATGATTACCAAGATGTGTCCGAAAGAGCTTAGCAAGAAGCTCGGAGCAATTCAAGGAAAAGACTCCTATCAAGTTCGGACCAGACTCATCGGCCAAAAGAAAAGGGAAAGAACCAATGGTTAGTTCTACCAAGAAGAGAAGGGCAATCATCTTGGAAGATGAAGATGATGAGGATGCTCTACCCATCTCTCGCTTTTGTTTCTCAATTTGCTGCATCTATTCCAACTGTTCCGAACATCAATTTGCAGAAACAGAGAAAGAGCAAGAGAAAGAGAAAGAGAAAGAGAAAGAGGAAGAGAAGAAAGAGGAAGAAAGAGAGGAAGAGGAAGAAGGAAAAGCAAAACAAGCAGATGAACAAGAACAAACAGATTCTCCAGCAGAAAAGGAGGATCTACAACAGCCTGTCACTGAGGAAACTCCTCAGAAAGAAGAGTTCTTTTCTCCTCCAGAAGACATGGAAACAGGGGGAGATACAGACAGAGAACACACCCCTCTTCTACTGACTTTTAGAGAAGAAGATGCACAAACAGGTGTTGGTCGATCACCTCCTGATACTGAAGATGTTCATGCTGCACGTTTCTGAAGGAGAGGCATCATCTCCACATACCGAACTTCCGCCGATATTCATACCGGCTTGACTCCACCATCGACCGAGCTGAAACAAGCACTCGGGACCGACAATTCGGAGATTTTCAAAGGTTGCTTGAAATCATCTTGGAACTCAAAGGCCAAATTTATGCCATGGGATATGAATTTCAGACCTTGCAGAATGAAAACCATGCAATGTTCATCACTCTGCATGATCAGCTTAAAGATGTTCAGCGTCAGATTCAGGATACTGCAAAGGGCACTACTCTCACCCAAGTACAGGAAGATTTGAGGAAGCTTGAAGACACTGTCAAGTCTATGGAGGACTTTCAACTTGTTCACATTCCTCGAGCTCCTTGATTTTTTTTTTTAATGCTGACAAAAAGGGGGAGAAGTCTTTGCAGATTTTCGAATGATTTTCTGTTCTCAAACCAAATCTTATCTTTTATATTTTTTTTTGAGTTGTTATCTTGACTTTGACTTGAGTTTTTTTAAAACGTGTGCAGTTTTTGAATGTGTGCTCACTATGGCAATACTTTAAGCTTCTTAAATTAGATAAAGATAGTATTGTCTCGTTTATGACTAATGAGGTTTCGGTGAATGCAGATCTCGTGTATGGGGAAAGTACGTGTACAAGATATCGTGTACAGGATAACTTCTACTATTTTTATTCTTATCTTTTATGATGCTTGCTTAAAAGTTGTATTGCAGGGCGATAATATTCAAATTTGCAGGAAAGTTTTGTCACCATCAAAAAGGGGGAGATTGTTGGATAATTTCTCTTAAAGTATTTTGAAGTTGACAAACATTTTCATCAGTCTAGTCTGAAGACTTACAGACTCTATTGACAAAGTCTGAAGATCAAAGTCCGAAGCTGGCAAGACTCAAGACTTATATTTCAAAGTCTACTCACATGGACAGTTTCCAGAACGACGTTTATTCTGATCTTATATGATCTTTATTCTAACGACTAGTGAATATCTTTCTACTGGATTCAGCACTAAAAGATCCTACTTTCATATATGAATATGTATAGATTCTCTAAAGATTTCGCAACTTATATTTGGAAGGATCTACTTATGGAAACCGAGATCCTGATTGTATGGGCGAGCAGGATTGATGGGCTATCAACACTTACCTTAAAGAGCTCGAGATCTCTCTAATTGATTTTGTCCAACGGGTTGATTGGAAGAACTTCTTTAGAAGGTGCCAACGGTATTGAAGGCATGAAGAAGTATATAAGAGAGATGCTCTAGTTGTTGAAGGGTGCGGATAGAAGAATTCCAAAGTCTCGAATCTCCTTTTCTATTTTGCGATATCATTCTTCGAGCATTATATGTAATCAAAAGAGAGATCATATTGTAGTAAGACCTTGAGGAAGTGTAGTAGAGTTTTCTACATTGTGGACTCAAGAGTGTGAGACTGTAATCACTCTTTTTGATTCTTAGTGAAATCCAAAGTAAGGGCTGTCCGTGCGGGAGAATGGACGTAGGCTTGGTCTAAGCCGAACCACTATAAACTGGAGTCTTGATTCTCTATCCCTAATCCTTTTATCTTTAATCGCTTTCATTTGCTGCAATTGTTGGTTTTAAGTTTTTAATCTCTCATTCGGATTAATTCATTAAAATTGCTTTAAATACCTATTCACCCCCTCTAGGTGCTAATTCTAGTCCTAACACATATTGGCCCAAAAGAATATTGATCCTTGTTTCTTTCACTCGATCAGTCCCTTTATAGGTAATGTGAAGCCTATCCCAAACTTCTTTTGTTGTATCACAAGAAGATATTATGTTATACTCAGTAGGGGATAAAGCACAATATAAGGAGTAAATGGCTTTAGCGTCAAGAGTCTGTCTCTTGGTTAATTCTTCTTGAGTCATTTGAGTAGGATCAGCAACTTCTTTTCCTCTCTCTGATTCTGATGCAGCAGCAGGAATGATTCCTTTATCTACCACTTCCCATTCCAAAGGATCTTTCGATCTTAGGAATGCTTTCATCTTGTTTTTCCATATGTTGTAGTCTTTTCCATCAAAGTATGGAGGTCTGGTATTGCTTTGACCTTCAACCAACCCTGTAGGCAACATACTAGCCATAGATCTTTTACTTAGAAGTAAAGACACTTCTTATGAATGAGTACACAGGCTCTGATACCAATTGTTAGGACTAGAATTAGCACCTAAAGGGGGGTTAATAGGTGACTAAAGCAATTTTAACAAAATAATCCGAATGAGAGATTAATGAATTGAAAACAACAATTGATGCGAATGAAAGTAATGAAAGATAAAAAGGATTAGGGATAGAGAATCAAAACTCCAGATTTATAGTGGTTCGGCTTAGACCAAGCCTACGTCCACTCTCCCGCACGGACAGCCCTTCCGGGCTGGATTTCACTAAGAATCAAAAAGAGTGTTTACGCCTCATGCTCTTGAGTCCACAAAGTGTAGAAGCTCTACTACACTTTCTCAAGGTCTCACCACACTATGATCTCTCTTTTGATTACATATAAAGCTCGAAGAATAAGATCACAAAATAACAAATGAGATTCAAACTTTGGAATTCTACTATCCAGCACTCTTCAACAACTTGAGTGTCTCTCTTATATACTTCTTCATGCCTCCATTACCGTTGGCACCTTCCAAAGAAGTTCTTCCAATCAACCCGTTGGACAGAATCAATTAGAGAGATCTCGAGCTCTTTAAGGTAAGTGTTGATAGCCCATCAATCCTGCTCGCCCATACAATCAGGATCTTGGTTTCCATAAGTAGATCCTTCCAAATATAAGTTGCGAATCTTAGAGAATCTATATTTATTCGAATACGAATATAAAATCTTGTAGTGCTGAATCCAGTAGAAAGATATTCCCTAGCCGTTGGAGTAAAATCCATATTAGACCATAATAGAAGTTTTTTATCTTGTTGGTCTGGAAACTGTCCATGAGAGTAAACTTTGAAACTTGAGTCTTGTTATCGTCACACTTTGATCTTCAGACTTTGATCTTCAGACTTTGCCAGTAGAGTCTACAAGTCTTCAAACTAGACTGAGGAAAATGTTTTGTCAACTTCAAAATATCTGCAGAGAATTTATCCAACACTAAGTAAAAGAAATTTGCTATGTGGTCATGTTGCTAAGGAGCTGAATATATGTAGGTGTTATGATTTAGATCAATTGTGGAAAGTGCAGTTCAGTACAACCATTAAAGAAACCATGGAATTGCAAAGTCAATTCACTTGAATGTTCACAGGTTGTTGCGATTTGCTTTGAGGAAGAGTGCTAGGTATATGTTAACAGTTGTTGACGACTACTTGATGAAGACGTGGGTGTTTGTGCATAGGCACAAGTTTGATATCACTATTAGGACCATGCAGTTGAGAGCGTTGATCAAATAGGAGACTGGTAAGACGATCAAGCATATAACAACTGATAGTAGCATGGAGTTTTGCTGGAAGCCGTTAAATGAATTCTGTATGAAGGAAGGTACAATGAAACACCGGATTAATGCTAATAAACCACAACATGTTGCGGAATTAATGAGCAAAACATTACTAGAGATGGTCTATAAAATATTCTCTAGTGCTGGTATGGCTAGCAGATTCTTGGTGGATGCTTTTAGTACGATGAGCTACTTGATAAATAGATCCCATCGATTGTGATTAGATATTGGACTCCTGAAGAAGTGTGGTCAGGTAACATTGCTAATTATTCAAGTCTTAGAATAATTGATTGCTCATGTTATATTCGAGTTAGTGATGGTAAGCTCGATGGAAGGGTAAGAAAGTACATATTCCTAGGCTATGCGCAAGGTGAGAGGGGTTATCGGTTGTGATGTCCAGAATTAAATCCACCCGTTATCTACAAATAGGCAGTACTTCTGGTTAGGAGTGATTTTAACAATTCTTATATGGATTTGAATGGTATTCAGCTTGAGGTAGAGTTGCAATCAGAAACTCTTGAAGTAGCGAGTATGAATACTAGCGAAGTAATTGACACGGATAAATATTGTTAAAATCACTCCACCTCGAATCGATAGTCAAAAACTTGATTTAATGGCCAAATTGAATTTTAAAATGCTAATCACACTTAAGATGCATCCTATGACCGATCGGATGGGCCCAATTTACAAAAATTGGGATTTAAAATGAGAATTGCACTTAATCGCCTAATTGTGGATCAAATTGTAAATTTGCGAAATTTAGGGATTACTATGCAAATTCTTGAAAATGTAAGGAAATGAGAGTAAAATGAGTATGGCAAGAATCTCATAATTGGTCGTCGGAGATCCAGAACCGGTTGACAAGGGGCCGAACTGGCTTCCCTTGTCGGCAACTGTTGGGACCAGTTAGGATAGTTCATGCTGATTCATGCCGGCTCGATTGGTTCTTGACCAATTCTGACCAGTTCTGGTTAATTCATGACTAGATGATCTTTATGGGTTCACGTAATTGAATGATTATTACGAAAAACAACGGACTTAAACCATAGATACACGTAATTGAGCATTAAAGGTTAAAATGAGCGATTTTGCAATTTTTTGCTCAAAATTGCAAATTAATTGAAAATGAATTCAATTAGTATTGCAATAAACCTATTTAACTAATTACCCTTGATTAGGATAGTCTATTGCATTCAAATTGACCTTGAATTGAAGTCACGGGACTTAGACAAATAATGAATCGAGGTCTAATATCTAAATTGCACCTTGTTTCATGGAATTGAACCATAGTTTATAATTGATCAATCTAAATTTCTTCAATCAAAGCTCAACGGCTCAATTTTCTTACATTCAAGAGAGCAAAATTCCTCAATTAGGAAGTTCTTGAGTGAATTTGTCAAAATGGACTTCGGATTTGGAGTTATCTCAAGAAAATGAATGGAAAATAATCATCCATTCATGACTTATGAAGAATCAATTTTGACTCTCTAATTAGGGCTTAAAATGACAATTCACCTTTCAAAATGGCAATTCCCAAAATTGAATGAACGAGTGGATTAGAAATAGTCCCTAAACTAAATGTCATAAAGGGAACTACACTTAATTATGACTAAAACAAAAGCAATTTTATTTTTAGTCGATTTAGAACCTAAAATCGAAAAATTTGAAAAACAAGATTCTGAATCGATTTTTGTGAAATTTTTTATACAAATCAAATTAACACTAAAAAAAACTGCGACAGCCTGAATTTCCAGGTTCTAAATTGAAAATTTTGAAAAACAAGATTCTTAATCGATTTTTGTGAAATTTTTTATACAAAAATCAAATTAACACTAAAACTATAACAGCTGAATTTTCAGATTTTGTTTTCAATTACATAAATCGAGCCTTTCGTCAACGCGCCTATAGTGCTATTCTCTAAGCTAATCACTGATGAGATAACTAGATTTTCTCGGGAAGCCACTGTTGACACCTAAATTTTGGCGACTCGTTTAGTCATTTATTGCATTAAAAATTAGGGGTTAATTTTATCCCTAAAAAAAAGAAGAGTTAATTGCATAGCATTTAGTTTTAGGCGCGTTTTTTTTTAACTTGCATTTTTTTTGCATTTAGCATTGGACCGATGGCAAGCATATTCCGATAGGATTTTTCATATATTCAGGTAATATACACCAATTGGTATATTCTTGGGTAGAAAAGAAATTTTTTGACAGAATATATGAAAAATAAAAAAAGGGAATATTGCGCGAGGTGGGTATGTTTCAACAATATATTTTAGGAGTATCATGCGTGAACAAAAAGGAAAAAATATATACCGCAAAGATACAGTTTTTAGACCTATATAATACCTCGCGCGCAATTAAAGAAAGGGGGCCACACAATGCACGAGACGGCCACAATTCGTAAAAAATACAGAACCGAGAAGAAGGAGACTTCCCAATTTCTGTCCAACATCGGCACGCATAACCTCTCCAATTCGTTGTTCCAAAGAAAGCACTACTCTATTCAAGACCAGCAAGCTTCGAATTTCCAGCAACACGGCCCGTAAGAAAAGGGAGAAGAAGACATAAAGATAGGTCTTTGCTTCATCAAATAGGAGAGGGATGAATATATCTCTCTCGATCAACACTGGATACACAAAAAATCTGGAGAGAGAATAGAGGGAGAGCGAGATATTTTCCTCGTAGTCTCGGCTTCGTGATTCCTCCCACCGTGGCGTTGCGCTCCCGCTTGCTACGACGCTTCCCTCATTCAAGCCGCGACGCTGCACCCCGTATTGGATTAAGTTGACGAGCCGTCGTCCCGATCTTTCCTTCACGATTTCGTCGCTCTTGCTGCCAAACAGACTGGCATGCTCCCCAAAGCCAACTTGCTGCACCTTCAATATTTAGAAATTAGTGTTGCTAGCTCGCACAATAGCATTGATTTTAGCCCCGCAATGTCATATATCTCGGTTGAATTTCCTGCAGATTTTCTAGAATTTTTTTTATCAGCCCAAAGTCCAAGCGGTGGATTTGTTTCTTTTTGGATTTTGTTCGTATCCTCCAGAGGAAGAATAGACAACACCAATCCAAGCACTATCGAGAGCCCCTCCACGATGCTGGATTTTTTCTGTTTTGCAGGGCACCCGAGTGTCCTCTCGGCGCCAACGACGGCTCGCTGCCATCCACCGCAAGCGTTCGTGACGAACTCGACCGAGCTCTCCCTCACCGACCGGCCATCGTTTTATCTTTCTTTTTTTCTTTCTTTAAAAAAAAAAAAAAAAAAGAAAAAAAAAAAAAAAAAGAAAAAGAGGAAAAAGCAAAAATTAGGTAATTTTTATTTTTTCTTTTCTTTTGTTTATTTATCTTATGTTTTTTTATTATTGATATCCCATATTATTTGTTTTAGTGTAATTACCCTTTAAGATGGAATTGAAATTGCATGATATGAAATTGCCTTGAAATTTAGTGATTGTCGAGTCCGATTTTCGCGCCCGAAATCCGACTCGCAATTACTTAAAAGATTGCCAATCCGATCTCCCGCCCGAGATCCGATTCGTGATTTTTGTGAAATTGGCCAACCCGATCTCATGCGCGAGATATGGTTCGTCAATTTAGGTATCAATGTTGCTTGATTTGCTGTGGTGTCATTTAAATTAATTAAAAAAGAAATCAATAAAAAAGATGTAGGTTAGAATTAGGGTTTGCATGTTTAGAATTGAAATTTCATTTTAAATAAAAAAATCGAAAGTCAAATCATTTAGTTTAGGTTGCTAGATTTATTTTTTTAATTTGGATTGCATGTTTAATTACTTGGCAATTATTAATTTTGAAATAAAAAAAAAAAAGAGGAAAAAAAGGAAAAACAACCAAAAAATCATCATGCATATGTCATGTAGAATTAGGAGGCATATTTTGCACGTCATTGCATATTAGGGTAAGATTGCATGTTAAATTTTATTTCCTAGTTAATTATAAGTTTAGATTAAAAAAATCTTAAGTAGATTGCATTTTAGTTAAGAGTTTCTAAGTTAGGATAGCATTCTAGTTTAAATTAGGATTTGACATAACTTCATTCCTAATTCGAATTAGATGACGTTTTAATTTAAGTAGATAATTTCCACTTTTTTTTATAATTTCGAATTTCATAAAAAAAAATCCAAAAATGTCTTAGGATAAATTACTTCATTTTTTTAGGGTAAATTGCATTTTTTAGGAAAAAAAGAAAAATGTCGTGAACATGTTATTTAGGATTAGATTAAATGAAGTGCACGTCATTTAGTTTTTAGTCTCATTTATTTAGAAATTGCCTGTCAATAGAATTAGGTCATTTAGATTGCATCTAATTATTGCATTTCTTTAGGATTTACTCTATTCATGTCATATAATTTAGATCATATTTTCATGTCATGTAATTTAGGTCATGTTGCCATGTCATATTAGATTACTAGCATGCATTGCAATAGATTAAGTTCCCATTAAATAAAGTGAAAACCAAAAAAAGAAATTGCGTGTTAATTAGAAACCATATCTAGAGTTGTTGATGTGGATTTTAATTTAACATTGCAGATGCTTTCGTTGCTTTGAGGTAAGTTTGCGATTTATTTAATTGCTTTCTTGAGTGTTAAATTGGTGGATTGCACACCCACATGATCACCTCACATGTTAGGGAAATAGATTTAAAATCAATCCAAGCTGCTTGCCAAACATTTTGTTTAAATAAAGAATGGTACCGAAAGGGCATTAGAGAAATCTAGTGTAACCAAGTCCCCGTACCCATAGTCTCTCGGTTCGTAGGAGTAAAGTAAACCTCCCGTTGCTTTACTTGGGTTTCTAATCGACCCACCAAAAATTGATTAGTGGCGACTCCTAGTTAAAAATCAATTGCACATTAAGAACTCAAACCTAAGTCGCGAATTGGTATGGGCTTGGGAGAGCCCGAGTTAAGTTTAGGCCTAACAATCCATTAGCCAAACCCTAGGTGGTTCACACCCCGAAAAAAATTGGTCGCGACAGCTTGGCGACTCCACTGGGGACTTGAGTTAAAACTCTTAGTGGACTTAGGCCAATTTTCTTTTTCTTTTGAAAAATGTTTTTGTTTGGCAGCGAGGATTCCAGGTACGTCCCTAACATTTAAGGTGTTAAATGTTTTTGCAGGATGGGAGGTATAAGGGGAAGTGTTTGCTAACCTTTGTTTTGCAGGGAGGTGTAGGAATGTATGGTTTATTTTCATGTTGAAGTGTTGCTTGATATAAAATGTTGTGCATGCTTTGCATCTACACTACACTTTTGCACACACAACCTGTGCCGGACCTGGGCCGCATAGGATTATTTAGGATGGTGTTGAGATGGATACCACTCCGACCGCATGCTCGCGGTACGAGTCGCCCATCTCAATCCCGAAGTTTCTTTCATGGTGTCAAGAGTACCCACCTCGGTCCGCATGCCCGCGACCCGGGTCGGCTCTTTGACCAAGCCGGAGTCATGAGGACCCGACATAGTCCACAAGCCCGTGGCTAGTCCGATCATCCTTGTGGCTCCACTTTGATAAGCCTTATAGATTAGAAATCGAGCCACTTACCATGCGCATGTTTATGTGATTGCCATTGATTCTTCTTGGTGAAGTAAGTCTTCTATCCCTATACTATGCAATTTACTTTTGGTCCGTCCATGACAATCTAGGTTAGTCATTTGATCTAATTCATTTGTCAATTAAAAAAGAAATGAGGAAATTGTCATGCAATGAATCATTTAAAAAGAAATTTGGAGAATTTATTTTCAATTCATGTTTAGGAAACTTGATCTTGCTAGGGTGTCTATTTTTCTAGCTCTCTTTAGGAAACACCCCTCTTCTACAAACTTTTCATGAATAAATGAAAAAATCGATTAGGTCATTGTCATGGATTGACTTTTTATTTACATCTCATGCTTACATGTTCCCGTTCATTTGAATTAGGTGATTATGGAGTGATCTCGCTCACCCATCCGTTCATGATCAAGAGCTAAAATGACGGATCAAAAAGAGCTTATCTCGTCAAGTAAAAATGCCATGATCTATCTTTAGTGAGAAATTGCGACTCCAAGAAGAGAGCCAAGAGGACTTTTGAACTGTCTCATTTTCCTGAGGTAGCCGAATTTGACGCCGCCATGAAAAGACTAGTGACATATTCAGAGGGAAAAGTATCTGACCTAAAGGGTTCGCATTACAAGATCAAGGAGGGTGAAAAATTCAAGTACACATGATTAATGTCCTAAGTAGTTCGATCTCTTCATTTAATTAAGGGCATGTAGCTTTCCCTGCGTGAGAATTTTTATCGCTCTTTAAGGATTGGTTTCAATTTCTTTCGCTTGAACATCACATTTTTCAATAAATGTAATTTGATTGATAAATATCAATAAAATTACAAGTTTTGTTTTAAGAACATGATGGGGTACACCAAACCAGCCCAATGACGATATCCAACAATGAAAAGAAGATATTATCCATGGAGAAAATCTGAGGACCGGGCTCCTTCATGCTTCCTCATCCAAAATATTCCTTAAAAAAAAAAAAAAGATCATTTTTGAAGCAATTTCCAAAAGCATGCATTAGGTTACCCTTGTTTGTTTTTCTAACTCATTTACTTCATGTCTCAGAGCATAACAGAGAGGCATTTGAAAATAATGCGTCAATTTCCAGTGATAGTTCGCCCGTTGATTTGGGAACATACATCCGAAGGAAAATAGACATGAGGGCAAAGGATCATTTCCTAGCCGATTGTGATGACATCTCCCAAGAGTGAAGAAAATCATCTTGATTCCAAAGTGTGATATGTGGCACATCTCATAACAATTTGTGTGGGATGTCATTCTCGAAAGCCAAATGAAGTTTCTCATTTCCATGAGAAAATAATGGAACAAATCAAAAGAGGATAATCCGTCTTGGATGAAATGGATACATTGTGTTCATGAATATAATTAATTTTGGAATTGATATTCTATTCTTTTCCTTGCAGATGATAAATTTGGGGCATGGCAGATTTCGGTAGTGACCCGATTGAGATAAAATCTCAATCCGAGCCAAAATGGTTGTGCAATTTGAATTTACTCGATGTTGCATAGTATCCTATTCATGCACATTCTCTTGTGCGGGGGCAAAAGCGGGTCTCCACTTTTGATGGATAGAGACGATCCAAGGACATCCATTGCTGAGGCAATTCTTTTGTGGAGCAATTCCCTAAATGAGTGCTTAAAACCATGTTTTGAGTGCAATAAATTGTTTGTTTTGAAGTAACAAACTCTTTTCATGCTTAAAGTTGCTAGACTCTTTTGAAAAGGGAATTTTCATATTGATTTAGCTCACCAATTTCATGTGGAGATTTGTCAAGATAGACAATTCAATAAAGTGACATCAATGCTTAAGAATGCGAAATGAGACGTGTCAGGATGATGAAAGGCAAGCCCTATTCTATACACAGTCCCATACTTATACACTTGTGAGATGAGTGTAGGAAGTTCCATATCTGCAAGGTAAAGAGTTCTCTCGCAAAAGGTACGATGACCGAAATGATTAGGGGCAATTCATTTTTCTATCCCAAACACTACGGGTGATCCATTGCTTAACCTTTTTGAGCCTATACACTTATGGATTCTTTTCAAATTACCCTGTCAAGAACCACCTCACATTGGGGCAAATTGGAGGGTAAGACAATACCATAAGGTGAAGAAAATGGATTGAAATTTTCTTGCTCTCACTTGCATCAATCTTCAAGTTATGTTATTACATTGAATTCATGTGTTAATTTAAGTGCCTTAGGATGACGAAGAGCATTTCTTTCTCTATCCTATACACTTATATCCTTTGCATAGCCCACTTGAGCCTGCAATTTCATTTCATTAAACCCAGTTGATGATCATCCCCCCGGGGCAAGGCAAAACCAGTTGATGATCAACTCCCACCTTTGGGGCAAGGCAAAAGGCAGATGAAGACTCTTGAAAGGTTATAGTGTCATTTAAAGTGTAATTGCTTGACGCATGCATTATGCGCAAGAATTGAATTTAAAATAGAACTAAGGGGCATGAAAAAGCAGTGTGCCTGGTAAAAGCAAAGGCCAATGCCCATGAAAACAAGTGAAAAAAAAAGAGCATGAGAATTGAGGGTATGAAAAAGTAATGTGCCTGGTAAAAGCAAGGCCAATACCCAGAAAAAAAAAAAAAAAAAAAAAAAAAAAAAAAGGTCAATATAAGGTGACTGTCAATTGCAAGAATTGAATCTCAATGGAGCAATATTCAAAGAACTCAAAAGTTGAGTTTTTACAATCAATGGGGCACTTCATGAAGACAATCCCCGATGGTGAAAAGGAAAACTGATGGCAATGCTAAGATGATCATCAACTCTCACCCTTTACACACTTTTTGAGCCTAATGATCATTTCATTTCTCAACCCATGAACCCAGCCTACGTTACGTCCCTTATAAAAGTCTCTTCAGATTAGGGCACTTGAATTAGCGTATGGATTCACATGGTTTTAAGCATTGCTCGAAGAAGTGCGAGCAAAATTATTTCTTTCTCATTTTGCAGGGTTCTTGACTTGTAAACCCGGAGATGATTGTGGAATTGTTCTTTCAAATAGCCTTGACTCAAAGAGTCCCATTTTTTTAAAAAAAAGCCGTTGACCAAGCCCACATTACGGTCCCTATTAAAGACCTCTCAGATTGGTAAGGTCGTACTGTTTGCGAGAATACTTGGACCCTTGTTGGTATGATGATAGTGAGATTGAGTGATTCTCATAAAAAACCTCCTAAATGAGAGTGAGTGAAAGTCCTTTCTAATTGAAAGTCTCTCATTTAGTATCCTTAAGAAATCCATGTCATAAGTGAAAATTGTCTTGAACGATAATTCTCTCTAGTTGAAATTTGGATGATGCAAAAGTCATTATGCATGAATCTTGATTGAATTGATAAAAGCTTCAGTAGATTTTGAAGTATGCATTCAGAATAGCCTTAATTGCTTATTTCTTTGGTGAATGCATTTTTGCTCTAATCATGTCTGATAGATAATGTTTTCTTAAAGACTCGAGAGCTCCTAACATTTAGGTTCTTTTCAAGATGCCTCATAAGCATTCAAGGTGCATCCTTAATTTATTTCTACCAGGAGATGAGAGGCCTCCACAGGATATCTAAGTTCCAAAAGACATATCCCAAAGAATCAGAGATATCATCAGGTAAGTATATCTCTACCCATTCTCGACACTTGACTCGGTCAAGCTGTTCTTTTAAATTGACTCGCGTCCTTTCGTAGCCCGGAATCCTTTTATATTATCCTGGCGTGCTTTTGTAGCCCAAAGCCCATCTTTACGGAGACATATCCCCAAGAAGTAGAGATGTCACCAGGTAAGTATATCTCTATACCCCAAATACTTGTCGTTGCACAGGTATTCCCCTTTTGAATACACCGACACTCAATTGAGTTGTCCCCAAAGATTTTCTCCAAGTTGCAACGCCGGGCGACCGAAGAATGGTTCGGGTCCTAGCCAAGCAAAATCTCCGTTTAGGCGACCGTAGAATGGTACGGGTCCTAAACAACATTTATTGCTCTAACAGGCGACCGTAGAATGGTACGGGTCCTGGAAAAGCAATTTCCCCATTTAGGCGACCGTAGAATGGTACGGGTCCTGAAAAATCAATTTTCAGTCAAGGCGACCGTAGAATGGTACGAGTCCTCGACAACACCTATTCCTTATTCAGGCGACCGTAGAATGGTACGGGTCCTGGAAAATGAATCCCCGTTTAGGCGATCGTAGAATGGTACGGGTCCTAGACAAAACTTTTCGCCATACCGGGCGACCGTAGAATGGTACGGGTCCTAGGAAAGCAAGTTCCTTACAAAACTTTTTGCTGTATTGGGCGACCGTAGAATGGTACGGGTCCCGAGAAAGCAACCCCTTCCCGCCGTATTGGGCGACCGTAGAATGGTACGGGTCCCGAGAAAGCAGCTCCTTTCTGCCATACTGGGCGACCGTAGAA
The DNA here is from genome assembly GCA_014182395.1 of Eucalyptus sp. ANBG9806169. Taxonomy (NCBI): domain Eukaryota; kingdom Viridiplantae; phylum Streptophyta; class Magnoliopsida; order Myrtales; family Myrtaceae; genus Eucalyptus; species Eucalyptus sp. ANBG9806169. The sequence goes on from CM024575.1 coordinate 20,171,741, forward strand.
TGGTACGGGTCCTAGGAAAGCAGTTCCTTACAAAACTTTTTTGCTGTATTGGGCGACCGTAGAATGGTACGGGTCCTGAGAAAGCAACCCCTTCCTGCCGTATTGGGCGACCGTAGAATGGTACGGGTCCTGAGAAAGCAGCTCCTTTTCGCCATACTTTGGGCGACCGTAGAATGGTACGGGTCTTGGGAAAGCAAAGTATTGTCACAAAGTCATTTTACTATTCTAGGCGACCGTAGAATGGTACGGGTCCTGGATAGGTAACACCAACTATCTCGAACTACTCTATCCTCCTTGAAGGTAGGTTATTCCAGGTAGGTTCATTTATCATTTGCATTAGCATTTCCATGCATCATATAAATTGCATTAAAAAGTGGAATTCATTTTCCAACAAAAAATCATTCACCACATGTGCATAGTCAAAATTTAGGTTTCAATTTGTCTTTGAATGCAACCTCTTCGAGCTCACCTTCAAAGAGGGGCAGCTGTTGACACCTAAATTTTGGCGACTCATTTAGTCATTTATTGCATTAAAAATTAGGGGTTAATTTTATCCCTAAAAAAAAGAAGAGTTAATTGCATAGCATTTAGTTTTAGGCGCGTTTTTTTTTTAACTTGCATTTTTTTTGCATTTAGCATTGGACCGATGGCAAGCATATTCCGATAGGATTTTTCATATATTCAGGTAATATACACCAATTGGTATATTCTTGGGTAGAAAAGAAATTTTTGACAGAATATATGAAAAATAAAAAAGGGAATATTGCGCGAGGTGGGTATGTTTCAACAATATATTTTAGGAGTATCATGCGTGAACAAAAGGAAAAAATATATACCGCAAAGATACAGTTTTTAGACCTATATAATACCTCGCGCGCAATTAAAGAAAGGGGGGCCACACAATGCACAGACGGCCACAATTCGTAAAAAATACAGAACTGAGAAGAAGGAGACTTCCCAATTTCTGTCCAACATCGGCACGCATAACCTCTCCAATTCGTTGTTCCAGCAGCACTACTCTATTCAAGACCAGCAAGCTTCGAATTTCCAGCAACACCGGCCCGTAAGAAAAGGGAGAAGAAGACATAAAGATAGGTCTTTGCTTCATCAAATAGGAGAGGGATGAATATATCTCTCTCGATCAACACTGGATACACAAAAATCTGGAGAGAGAATAGAGGGAGAGCGAGATATTTTCCTCGTAGTCTCGGCTTCGTGATTCCTCCCACCGTGGCGTTGCGCTCCCGCTTGCTACGACGCTTCCCTCATTCAAGCCGCGACGCTGCACCCCGTATTGGATTAAGTTGACGAGCCGTCGTCCCGATCTTTCCTTCACGATTTCGTCGCTCTTGCTGCCAAACAGACCGGCATGCTCCCCAAAGCCAACTTGCTGCACCTTCAATATTTAGAAATTAGTGTTGCTAGCTCGCACAATAGCATTGATTTTAGCCTTGCAATGTCATATATCTCAGTTGAATTTCCCTGCAGATTTTCTAGAATTTTTTTATCAGCCCAAAGTCCAAGCGGTGGATTTGTTTCTTTTGGATTTTGTTCGTATCCTCCGGAGGAAGAATAGACAACACCAATCCAAGCACTATCGAGAGCCCCTCCACGATGCTGGATTTTTCTGTTTTGCAGGGCACCCGAGTGTCCTCTCGGCGCCAACGACGGCTCGCTGCCATCCACCGCAAGCGTTCGTGACGAACTCGACCGAGCTCTCCCTCACCGACCGGCCATCAGTTTTATCTTTCTTTTTTTCTTTCTTTAAAAAAAAAAAAAAAAAGAAAAAAAAAAGAAAAAAAGAGAAAAAGAGGAAAAAGCAAAAATTAGGTAATTTTTATTTTTTCTTTTCTTTTGTTTATTTATCTTATGTTTTTTTATTATTGATATCCCATATTATTTGTTTTAGTGTAATTACCCTTTAAGATGGAATTGAAATTGCATGATATGAAATTGCCTTGAAATTTAGTGATTGTCAGTCCGATTTTCGCGCCCGAAATCCGACTCGCAATTACTTAAAAGATTGCCAATCCGATCTCCCGCCCGAGATCCGATTTGTGATTTTTGTGAAATTGGCCAACCCGATCTCATGCGCGAGATATGGTTCGTCAATTTAGGTATCAATGTTGCTTGATTTGCTGTGGTGTCATTTAAATTAATTAAAAAAGAAATCAATAAAAAAGATGTAGGTTAGAATTAGGGTTTGCATGTTTAGAATTGAAATTTCATTTTAAGTAAAAAAATCGAAAGTCAAATCATTTAGTTTAGGTTGCTAGATTTATTTTTTTAATTTGGATTGCATGTTTAATTACTTGGCAATTATTAATTTTGAAATAAAAAAAAAAAAAAAAAAAAAAGAGGAAAAAAAGGAAAAACAACCAAAAAATCATCATGCATATGTCATGTAGAATTAGGAGGCATATTTTGCACGTCATTGCATATTAGGGTAAGATTGCATGTTAAATTTTATTTCCTAGTTAATTATAAGTTTAGATTAAAAAAATCTTAAGTAGATTGCATTTTAGTTAAGAGTTTCTAAGTTAGGATAGCATTCTAGTTTAAATTAGGATTTGACATAACTTCATTCCTAATTCGAATTAGATGACGTTTTAATTTAAGTAGATAATTTCCACTTTTTTTTTTATAATTTCGAATTTCATAAAAAAAAATCCAAAAAATGTCTTAGGATAAATTACTTCCTTTTTTAGGGTAAATTGCATTTTTTTAGGAAAAAGAAAAAAATGTCGTGAACATGTTATTTAGGATTAGATTAAATGAAGTGCACGTCATTTAGTTTTTAGTCTCATTTATTTAGAAATTGCCTGTCAATAGAATTAGGTCATTTAGATTGCATCTAATTATTGCATTTCTTTAGGATTTACTCTATTCATGTCATATAATTTAGATCATATTTTCATGTCATGTAATTTAGGTCATGTTGCCATGTCATATTAAATTACTAGCATGCATTGCAATAGATTAAGTTCCCATTAAATAAAGTGAAAACCAAAAAAGAAATTGCGTGTTAATTAGAAACCATATCTAGAGTTGTTGATGTGGATTTTAATTTAACATTGCAGATGCTTTCGTTGCTTTGAGGTAAGTTTGCGATTTATTTAATTGCTTTCTTGAGTGTTAAATTGGTGGATTGCGCACCCGCATGATCACCTCACATGTTAGGGAAATAGATTTAAAATCAATCCAAGCTGCTTGCCAAACATTTTGTTTAAATAAAGAATGGTACCGAAAGGGCATTAGAGAAATCTAGTGTAACCAAGTCCCCGTACCCATAGTCTCTCGGTTCGTAGGAGTAAAGTAAACCTCCCGTTGCTTTACTTGGGTTTCTAATCGACCCACCAAAAATTGATTAGTGGCGACTCCTAGTTAAAAATCAATTGCACATTAAGAACTCAAACCTAAGTCGCGAATTGGTATGGGCTTGGGAGAGCCCGAGTTAAGTTTAGGCTTAACAATCCATTAGCCAAACCCTAGGTGGTTCACACCCCGAAAAAAATTGGTCGCGACAGCCACTAAGGAATTTTAACGCAATGGACTTGAGAATTCGAGTAGGAATTGACTGCTAAACCGTGTTGATCTGCAAGGGTGTTTACGGCACCATCAAAAATCAATCAGAGACTCGAGATAGGTCGATTCGATTGAGATATGTGATTGGTATGTGGGTGATTCCACCTAATTAAAAAATTCTTGTCGAACGACACTAAACCAATTTTTTCCTATCATTTCTGTACCCAGTGTCCATATTTGAAACCTTGAGATTTTCACGACAACTGAGAGTCGCCAATGAGTGGAAGATGTACATTGTGACTCAAGATAAATCAATCACGGGTCAATTGCACTAAAAGTTCCTAAAAACTACCCAGTAGACTAGGTCACGCTAAAATCACGTCGGATTGAAATTAACCACGAATTTGAACCCGATTTCAGAAATTAAAAGTTCTGTCGTGTCACAAATCATTTTAGGAACGTCGACTCATCATCCGAAGAATTTTCAGAGATTCCAGGATTTTTATAGAAAACCGTTTCGGACGTTGTGGAAAATTGGCGGAAATTCGGATGAGCCAAATTAAAAGAAATTTGGACTTTCAAGTCGAGCCTTTGAGTGTCGGGGACTTGCAAAAAATTGTACGGGATTTTTCTTCATCAAAATCGGACCTCAATTTGGGGAATTGAGTAAGGAAATTGAAACTCATTGAGTCAAATTCGGATCCATGAAAGGGGCTTCAATTTGGACTATTTTGATGGAAAATTGGTTGGAAAGTATTAGGGGGACATTGCCATTAATTGGATAGATAATGATGGTGGACTTTTGGCACTTGATCCTCATCCATTCCCCTCCATCTTCGCGCCTTTTCCTCTTCCCCGACCCACCTCAATTTCTGTTTTTGCTTGGCTTTCATTTCCTTTGCATCTTCATCCACTGAACCTCCCTCCTTGCTGCCATTTTTCCACCGCCCATCCTCCATGGGTCAAAGTTCTTTAGCAAGGAGCCGTGGGCGTTCACTCCTTCTTCGGCCCAACGTTTGCAACAGCTTCAACCACGCGTCTTCTCCCCCTCCCCTTCTAATCTTGTTGCTAGAGAAGCCGCACACGTCTCCCTTCGGCTCCAGAAACTTCGGCCATCTGCCCGTGTGCTCCTTCAGCCTTCTTCGAGTCGTCCACGTTCCAACAAATCCCGCATATTTCCCACGAAGCAGTTGCCTTCGTCCGCGTGGTCTTCTCCAGCAACACGTCTTCGGCCTAATTTGGCTGCAGCCCCTCCTCGCCAAAGCAGCTCCGTCTCTCATGCTTCCATCAGCCCATTCGAAGGCAAGTCCACTCGATGCCAGCCCATCAACTCTAGCAGCCCAAGCGAACTTCAGTCCTGTAGCCCAAGAGTTCAACAATTCAGCCCACTTGAAGTCAAGCCCAAGCCCAAGCCCGTGAAGCCAAGCCCAATTCAACAAATCCCAAGCTTAAGAAGCAGGCCCAATCCCAGAATTTTGCTGTGGGCTTGCAAGGTTTCTTGGCCCGGTCCAAGTGTCCGTCGACACCACCGAAAAATGGGATTTTGGCCGACGTCGTGGTGAACCGGTTTCCGCAATAAGCCGGTGAGTTTATGCACTAAACTCTACTTAGTAGGCTAATGATGTTTAGGGGGTGTTTAGTTTAAGTTAATTAGGGATAAGGTGGTTAGTTAGATTAAGTGAGGCCATCTATAAGGGTTCAGGAATTTTCCAGGCCCATATCGGTATTTAATTTAGTGATTTTGGCCTAGGTTGGTATTTTTAGAATTTAAATTGAATTATTTAATTAATTTTATAAATTAATTAATTAATAATTATTTTTCTGGAAATTAGACCGGGATAGCTAGTGACCGGAATTTTGTGCCGATTGCAATGGTATGGTTAATTTCGCAATTGACTGTTGAATTGTGCAATTTAAATTTAAGTTGTGATTTTGGGAATTTATCCCAAAATTGTATAATTTCAGTAATTAATTATAAATTACTAGGGTGTCGGTTTACAACACCATAAACGTTGTCAGACTCTGTATAAATAGTGGGATTTTCTATAGTAAAGATATTATATTTTTGGCTCAGGCCAACTGTGTACCCACAGACGTGTTTTATTTTTTATTTTTTTTATTGGGTACATTTTAATACGGTGGAATTAGGCCAAGTTGGGTATTTAATTTAGGAATTGATGTGCAAAGCACAAAATCCTTGGCCATGAGTAATGTATTGTGGTTCAGCTTCGGTGAGTAAGATCTATAGTAGCTTCTGTGAGCAATAATTGCTCTAGCAGCTTCGGTGAGCAAATTTTGACATCAACTTTGGGGAGCAATGATATATGAGTATATCTATTATAGCTTAGGTGAGCAGTGTTCGAATCGACAAACTTTATGGATGACATTGATGACATGGAGTCGAATGAGTTGATTGATTGATGGTTGAATTGAATCGAATTAAATTGAATTGTTTAATCAAGTATTTGATCGGAAGTGTAGGTCAATTAGGACCGCTTGTTTTTGGAAAGTTAGTCTTTGTAGTCTTTTGGTCATAGACCTTGTACATGACTCTATGCGAATATAAAAGCATGTTTGTTCATGAATTAGTTGTCCTACTTTTCTATCCCGAGATTGTTACTGTCAAGGGATTTATTATTCACTTCCGCATGTGCAATAAAATGAAAAGGGTCGGCGACTAGTCCTGAGAAGTCGCAAATTTTTTTTACCAGAGAGGGATGGGCATGCACCCGAGGGTTGGGGCATGACATCCTCGTTTAGTGGTATTAGAGCGGGTTAGTGTTTGGAGTGATAAGGTGTGATGAGTCATGGGATAGTTAGTAGGAGAAGCCACTTTTAATTTGCTGATGCATGTAATTGATAGCTGATTGGTAGATTGTTTGTGGGGTCACTCAAATTCTAATCCAGTATTGGGATTGGAAAGCAAGTTTCTATAAAGAATCTGCGAGATGAGTAATCAGGAGTCGACGACTCTTAGGCAAAGGACCATATCTTCAATGACTCAGGGTAGGACACCGACAAGGGTCGGTACCGAAGGTGGTCGAGGTAGAGCGTAGGCTAAGGCTAGCGCAAGTGGTGTGGCATTGCCGCTGGTTCTGCCGGTTGGTACCTAGGTAGCAGCCCCTGGTGATCCCAGGCTCGAGGAGATCATGTAGGCGCTTCAGACTATTAGAGATCTGATGGGGCAACAGGCCCAAAATCAAGCTGCCATAGCTGCTGCCACACCTGCTGAAGTTCCATAGGGGAATATGGTCGTCGAGAGACCAATCCACAATCTAGTTGAGCAATTCCTGAAGTTGCAACCACCGAAGTTCACAGGAATCGGAGATCCCGAGGCTGTAACCCTCTGGATCTAAGAACTGGAAAAAGCTTTTACATTACTGAGGTGCACTGATGAGGAGAAGATCACCCTTGCAGTATATCAGCTGCAGAGGATTGCTAGTACTTGGTGGAGGGCCACCAAAGAAGAGGTATTCTTAGAAGGTGTGGTTTTGGAGTGGAATGCCTTCGTCAGAGCATTCAACGACAAATACTTCTCTAGCTGTGTCAAGCAATTGAAGATGGTGGAATTTCTGCGCCTTCGTCAAGGTCAAATGACTGTGGACCAGTACGAGGCGAAGTTCGCCGAGTTATCATAGTATGCTCCAAGATTGATTGAAGATCCCGAGGAGAATGTAATTAGGTTTTTGGATGGCCTCCGACCAGAACTGAAAAATCTACTGGTGCCGTTTGATATAAAGAATTACAGTGAGTTGTACGGAGAGCTCAGCTGATAGAGAAGAATCTAAACGAATAAGCCGTTGCATCTGGGTCGCGATTCGATTTTAACCAAGATAGAAATTGGTTTGGAAAAAGACCGATGGTTGGAGGCAGGTATTCCATTATGCCCAACAGGAATGGTGGAATAGGAAAATCAGTGCAGAGACATAATGGTGTGTGTCGCTTTCGCGAAAGGCAACATGGATCGGCCCCATGCCCCTTAAGGATGGGTGCTTGTTTTGACTGTGGCCAGCAAGGTCACTTGGCCAAGAATTGTCCTAGGAGACAAATGGGACAGCTGCAGTTGCCGCTGCCACCACCGATGAGTTAGAATCGAGGACTCCTGCCACCGAATGCACAGCAGGGTGGACTACTTAGACCTCCAGCTCAAGGACGGATGTATGGGATCACTAGAGGACAGGTGGAAGATGCGCCTAATGTGATTACAGGTACTGTTTCACTAAACGACCACGCTGCTTATGCTTTATTTAACCTTGGTGCAACTCATTCATTTATAACTGAGCAGTATGTTAAGTTGGTAAGATTTATTCCTAAGTTATTGGAGTCAGTGGTCAGTATATCGACATCGTTAAAGGATAAGATGTTAGCTACAGTGGGTTGTCCTGGTTTGCACGTTAGCGATTGGTGAGCGAGAGGGGAAGATAAACTTGATAGTCCTAGCCATGTATGACTTTGACCTGATAATTGGCATGGATTGGCTTACCAAGCAACGAACTAAGTTGGACTGTTATCGCAAGGCGATTCAGATCAACCCGTTAGAGGGTGAAAGTTTCAAGTTTATTGGAAGTCAAGGAGGACCCTCAATTACCTTAATCTCGTCATTAGAGGCAACCCGGTTGTCAGACGAGGGTTGTCAAGGTTACCTGGCCACTGTCATGGATACGATAGTTGAGGAGCTGAAGATCGAGGACATTGCGGTGGTCCAAGAGTTTCCAGATGTATTCCCGAAAGAATTGCTAGGTTTGCCGCTAGAAAGAGAGATAGAGTTCGTGATTGAGCTAGCCCCCGGGATAGAGCCAATCTCTAAGGCTCCTTACCGGATGGCTTTGTCGGAGTTCAAAGAACTGAAGGTGCATATGCAGGAATTATTGGATAAGGGATTCATACGTCCAAGTGCATCACCTTGGGAGCACCAGTTCTATTTGTGAAAAAGAAGGATGGATCATTGCGCCTATGCATCGACGATCACCAACTCAATCAAGTGACGATCAAGAACAAGTATCCACTACTGAGGATCGATGACTTTTTTGATCAGTTACAAGGAGCGTCGATATTCTTTAAGATCGTCCTGAGGATGGGATATCATCAGCTGAGGATCAGGGAGGAGGACGTATCGAAGTCAGCGTTTCATACTTGATACGGCCATTATGAGTTCACTGTAACGCCGTTTGGTTTGACGAATGCTCCAGCTGCTTTTATGGATATGATGAACCGAGTATTTAAAGAATACCTAGATCAGTTTGTGATCGTGTTCATCGATGATGTCCTAGTGTACTCGAGAAGTCCAGAGGAGCATGAAGGGCATTTGAGATTGGTATTGCAGACTCTAAGGACTCATGAGCTGTATGCTAAATTTAGCAAGTGCGAGTTTTGGCTGACTCGTGTTGCTTTCCTAGGTCACGTGATTTTAGGCGAAGGAATCTCCGTGGACCCAACTAAGATCAAAGCAGTGATCAATTGGCCAAAACCGACAACCGTGACCTAGATCAGAAGTTTTCTAGGTTTAGCAAGGTATTATGGAAGGTTCGTAGAAGGGTTTTCAATGTTAACGTTGCCTATGACTCAATTGTTAAAGAAGGAAGAGAAATTTTTCTGGACAGACAAGTGTGAGCATAGTTTCCAAGAGTTGAAGCAGAAGCTGACTACTGCACCTGCGCTGGCCATACCATATGGTCCTAGAGGATACGAGATCTATAGTGATGTGTTGTTTAAAGGACTGGGTTGCCTATTAATGTAACATGGCAGAGTTGTTGCATACACATCCCGTCAGTTAAGACCTCATGAATTGAACTACCCAACGCATGATTTGGAACTCGCAGCAATTATTTTTGCTTTGAAGATTTGGAGACATTACTTGTGTGGAGAAAGATTCCAGATCTTCACAGACCATCAAAGTCTCAAGTATTTTTTCTCTTAGAAGGAGTTGAATATGAGACAACGTCGACAGATGGAACTCTTAAAGAACTATGATTGTGATACTCTGTATCACCCGAGAAAGGCGAATAAGGTCGCAGATGCACTGAGTAGGAAGTCTTCAGTAGCGCAAATGATAATCAAGGAGAGGAATTTACTTGAGAGAGCTAGGGATTCGGTTTTCAATTCTGAGGTAGGCCACTTTTCAAGTCTTATGCCCACCCTCAGAATTGAACTAGATGTTCATATCAAAATCAAGTTACTTCAACCAACAGACCTTGATGTTCATAAGATTCTACAATAGGACACCAAGAAAAGGAAATTTGACTTTTAGATTTATGATGAAAGAACACTGAGGTTCTGATGACGTTTGGTTGTACCTAATGATGTATTACTTAGAGAGGAGATCTTATCAGAAGCACATCGTAGTAGTTACAGCATTCATCTTGGTAATACCAAGATGTTTCAATATATGTGTCAACACTATTGGTGGTTAGGTATGAAGGCAGACATTGCCAAGCATGTCACCAAGTGTTTGACGTGTTAACAGATCAAAGCTCAACACTGTAAGCCGAGAGGACTTCTGCAACCTCTCGAGATCCCATAGTGGAAATGGGAGCACATCACGATGGATTTTGTGACCGGACTGCCAAGAAGTCAGAGAAGAAATTATTCAATTTGGGTAGTGGTCGATAGACTGACAAAGTCGGCTCACTTCATTATAGTTCGAAAGAACCTCAGTTTGGATAGACACGCAGAATTGTATGTGCATCAAGTAGTTCGTCTGCATGGAGTGTCGGTTACGAAAACATCAGACCGAGACCCAAGGTTTATAGTTGCCTTTTGGAAAAATCTGCCAAGTGCATTAGGAACGAAGCTGTAGTACAATACAGCCTATCATCCTCAGACGGATGGCTAGTCTGAGATGACAATTCAAACCCTCGAGGACATGCTACAAGCTTGCGTGTTGGATTTCAAGGGAAGCTAGGAAGAACAGCTTCACCTTGTCGGGTTTGGCTACAACAGCAGCTACTAGTAGAGCATTCAGATGGCTCATTTTGAAGTGTTGTATGGCAAAGCATGTAGAACGCCGGTATGTTGGGATGAGGTTGGAGAAAGAAAGATCACAGGCCCAGAGTTGGTTCAACAGTTAGTGGATGCAATTACTGTCATCATGGATAGATTAAAGACCGCTCAGAGCCGCCAGAAAAGCTACGCAAATAAGCGCCAAAGACCATTGGAATTCCAAGTTGGTGATCGCGTTTTTCTGAAAGTGTCACCAATGAGGGGTACTTCGCGCTTTGGCAATAAATGAAAATTGAGTCCAAGGTACGCAAGTCCCTTTGGCTTCAATTTGGACTATTTTGATGGAAAATTGGTTGGAAAGTATCAGAGGGACATTGCTATTAATTGGATGGATAATGATGGTGGACTTTTGGCACTTGATCCTCATCCATCCCCCTCCATCTTTGCACATCTTCCTCTTCCCCAGACCCACCTCAATTTCTGTATCTTCATCCACTGAACCTCCCTCCTTGGTGCCATTTATCCATCGCCTATCCTCCATGGGTCAAAGTTCTTCAGCAAGGAGCCGCGAGCGTTGACTCATTCTTCGACCCAACGTTTGCAGCAACTTCAGCCATGCGTCTTCTCCCCCTCCCCTTCGAATCCTGATGCCAGCGAAGCCGCGCACATCTCCCTTCGGCTCTAGCAACTTTGGCCATCTGCCCGCGTGCTCCATCATCCTTCTTCGAACCGTCCACATTCCAGTAAATCCCGCAAAATTCCCACGAAGCAGCTACCTTCGTCCGCGTGGTCTTCTCCAGCAACACGTCTTCGGCCCAATTCGGCTACAGCCCATCCTCACCAAAGCAACTCCGTCTCTCGTGCTTTCATCAGCCCATCCAAAGGCAAGTCCACTCGACGCTAGCCCATCAACTCTAGCAGCCCAAGTGAACTTCAGTCCTGCAGCCCAAGAGTTCAACAATTCAACCCACTTGAAGTCAAGCCCAAGCTCGCGAAGCCAGGCCCAATTCAGCAAATCCCAAGCCCAAGAAGCAGGCCCAAGCCCAGCTTTTTGCTGTGGGCTTGCAAGGTTTCTTAGCTCGATCCGAGTGTCTGTCAACACCGTATAAAATTCAGATTTCGGCCGTCGTCACGTCGTCGTCACGGTGAACTGGTTTCCATAATAAGCCGGTGAGTTTATGCACTAAACTCTACTTAGTAGGCTAATGAAGTTTATTGGGTGTTTAGTTTAAGTTAATTAGGGATTAGGTGGTTAGTTAGATTAAATTTGTGATTTAATTATGCATGTTAGGTGCTTAGATTAGATTAAGTGAGGCCTAGATAAATTGTATTATTTATCTATAAGGGTTCGGGAATTATCCGGGCCCGTATCGGTATTTAATTTAGTGATTTTGGCCTAGGTTGGTATTTTTAGAATTTAAATTGAATTATCTAATTAATTTTAGAAATTAATTAATTATTAATTATTTTTCCGGAAATTAGACCCGGATAGCCGGTGACCGGAATTTTGTGCTGATTGCAATGGTATGGTTAATTTCTGCAATTGACTGTTGAATTGTGCAATTTCAATTTAAGTTGTGATTTTGGGAATTTATCCCAAAATTATATAATTCCAATAATTAAGTATAAATTACCGAGGCGCCGTTTACAACGCCAAAAATGTTTTGAAACTCTATATAAATAGTGGGATTTTCTAAAGTAAATATATTATATTTAGCTCAGGCCAACCTGTGTATCCACACACGATTTTTTTTTTTTTTTTTTTTTTATTAGGTACATTTTAATACAGTTGAATTAGGCCGAGTTGGGTATTTAATTTAGGAATTGATGTGCAAAGCACAAAATTCTTGGCCAGGAGTAATGTATCGTGGTTCAGCTTCGGTGAGTAAGATTGTTGACACCTAATATTTCTAAAAATAATAAATTAAATTTCATTTTTAAAATTTTCATTTCAAAATTCAAAAAAAAAAAATCAGTTTTTATTTTTTATTTCCACTTATTAATACCTAATTTGAAATTAGTTTTAGAAATAGAGGATAATCTCGGGTTAGAGAGAAATTTTAAAAAAAAATTTGAATTCAAAAAAAAATTTAACGGCCGTGCGATCTTGGAGCCACTTTGTTGTTAAAGGAGTTGAGTAGATATCGCCGGATCTTCAACAGCTTCAAGTCTTCCCTCTCTATATAAAGAAAGCAAGGTTTCGGAACAAGGGGGGCTCCTTATTTTTTTTCACTTCATAGGGGGAACTTCTCTGGGGGCTTCTCTTCGTTTTTCATGGAAAGGAAGAAATAGAAAAGTCATTAGGGGGAAGTTTCTATTGCTTCAAGGAAGAAACAAAAATAGAAAAGAAAGGAAAAGTCATAAGCTTTTGCTTCTGCAGAGAGTGAAAGAGACAGGAGCAGCAATAGTGAAAGTCAGAGAAGGGACGTGTGTCGAGGAGGCAAAGAGAAAAACCAAAAAAAAAAAAATAGCAAAAAGCTGAAAAAGGTGTACGAAGGAAGGGAAGAGGGAAACTGTTCATGATCTCTCCCAAAGCCCCCGTCTGAGCATCTCACACCGCCGGTCTCCACAGCCACCATCGCCTCGCCGGATCCACCCCCGACGTGCAGAGTCTGAGCCACCGCCGATTGTTCGCCCACCGCCCAGATCGCGCCCCTGCTTGCTCCGGCCGTGAGCCCTTCCGCCGTAAATCTCGCCGCGCGCCTGCAACTCTTGGCCCCGACGACCGCGCCCTTGAAGTCCCGAAGCCGCACCGATCACCGTCTCGCCAAAGCCACGCTAGATCCGAAAGCCCGGCCGTCCGCGACTCGCCCTCGCGTTGGACGCCTCCCACGCTCCACGACCCGACGAGCATCCTCTCCACCCGACGCCCTCGCTTCCGATCGACGCCGGCACTTGGATTTTCTTGACTCGCGAAGCCACCGGTGCCCGACGCCCCGCAGTGTTCCGCACCCGCGTCGCGCCCCGACGCCCACGGACCCCGATCCGAAGATCCGCCAAGCCCGACATCCGCCCGTCGTCCGCCCGAACTCCGACGGGAGCCACCGCCGCCTCCCTATTTTGTTACAGTCCCGGTGGATCAAGTTGCTGCTCTACCGACGACCGCAACTCACCTCCCCGGAGTTTCGCCTTCAGCCGTTTTCTCGCTTGGCGTTACTCTTGTTCCCGTGGGTTTACCCTTAGGTAGTTTTTACTTTTTATTTACTTTTACTTTTCATTTTTGGAGTTTAGTTTATTTCATTATTTGTTAGGTTAATTTTTATGTTTATTTCATTTGATAGCATGTTAGTTGGGTGTTAATATTTGCAATTTCTATATGCATTATCCGTAAGTTTTACCTCAAATTACTATAGTTATTAATTTGATCCGAGAGACATCGGGTCACTTTTTTAATTATACTAATTTTGGGTTTGTTTTGGTAGAATTTCAGTTGTTAAATCATAATAATTATTTAATTTGGTCCGTAAGACTTCGGACCAAATTTTTAATTATTTTGAGTCCTCGTTGTGATTTATAGAGTTAAAATAATTGTTAACTTAATCCGTGAGACAACAGATTATCTTTTCAATTATTTTAATTCTTATCTTAGCTTATATGTAAAAATAATTGCTTGCTTAAAAAAATGAAAAATTAAAAAAAAGGAAATAGTGAAAAGTTAAAAATTTGCATGAGCATATAGGTCATATAGGACATGTAGGTTTAAATTAACCTTTAGGATTATTTTTAGGATTTCATCCTTAGTTGTTTGCATGTTTTCATAATATGAAAAGATAATAAAAAAGGTTAAAAAGAATAATGGTTTTCTAAGACAAATGGGGTTTAAATCAAATTAATCCCGAAATTGAATTAGGAAATTATTCCGTTCGAATAGCTTAATTAGTTTGTTTAATTTCAATAAAAAAAATAAAAAATAATAGGTGCATATTAACTAGTTTGTATAATAGGCACATTTAATTAGAGTTTGCATATTAATAAATTAGGATCGCATCATATTATCATGTTTTAGTAATCCCATCGTGTAATTTTTAATTGCGTATAATTAATTTTTTAATAAAAAAAATCATTTACTTGGTTAATTAATAGGTTAGTTTATAATTAATCCCATTTCATATGATTATTGTTTAGTGTAGGTTGCATATGTTAAAAAAAGAATCATTAAAAAATCACAAAAAGAATATGTATATAGAATTGTTATGTCATGCATTTCATGTCATGTAGTATATGCACATTTAGGATTGCATAAATCAGATTGCATACATATAGTTCAAATTAGGCCATATAAATTGCATTTCACATATCATTAAAGTAAAATTGATGCATATTAATTTTAGATTAAGATTGCATAATAATAATTTAGGTGTCATGTCATTTAAAAATCATGTTTAGGGCATGCATTTTAATTAGCAATTTTTTAAATGTTTTCTTAGAGAGTGGACTTTAATAAAGTTGTGGTTTATAATTTCTTAGCATTTTGATTTATTGAATGTTATTTAATTGATTGTTCACCCGCATGACCACCATCTGCATGTTAGTATCTTAGGTTAAAATTAATCAAGACTGCCTGCAAATTTTTTTTTAAAGGTACCGAAAGGGCGTTAGATTAATCTAGCGTAACCATGTCCACGAATCCATTAAATCTCTGGTTCGTAAAAGGTAAAGTATTCTCCCATACTTTACCTGGGTTTCTAATCAGCCCTAATTGGTTAGTGGCGGCTCCGATTTGAAATATAATTGCATGTTTTAATGGGTCATTTTCTTAGTATCAAGTCGCGATTGGTAGGGCTTGGGAGAGTCCGCGCCAAGTCTTCGGACTTAGTAATCCATTAACCTAGTTTTAGGTGACTCACCCTCGAAAAATTGGGTCGCGACAGCTTGGCGACTCCGCTGAGGAACTTAGAGTTAAAACTCATAGTGGACATAGGCCTGTTTTTTTTAAATGTATTTTTGTTTGGCAGCAAGGACACCAGGTATGTCACTAATATTTCTAAGGTGTTAAATGTTCTTGCAGATGGGAGGTATAAGGGGAGTAGTCTTTGCTAATCCTTGTCTTGCGGGGAGGGTGTAAAGATGAATGATTTATTTTTCCTTATCATTGAAGTGTTGTTTGTATTATAAATTGTTGTGCATGATTTTCAAATTGTTTTTGCACTACACATTGCACACACGACCCGTAGCCGGACGGGCTGCGATAGGATTTCTAGGATGGTGTTGAGAAGCATACTTCCTCTAAAGCGAGACTGCTATATAGAGGTTGACCTTCTCTTCCCCGAAATTTCTTTCATGGTGTCAAATGTGTTTGTCTATATCCGCGAGATTGCGTGATTATTGGACATTCCATTTGACTAAGCCGGAGTTAGGGGACCCGACACGTTAATGCGAGACCGCAACGGTCGATCATCCCCTTAGCTCCACTTTGTTAAGCCATCTAGATAGAAATCGAGCCGCACATTTCATGCGTGTGTCTATGTGATTGTCATCCTTTTTCTGGTAAAAGTAAGTTGTCTAAACTCCTTCTTTGCAATTTACTTACTTTATTGTAATTTTGTCGGTCCATGACAATAGGTTTCGCCGTCAGTCTTGTCTTATATGCAATGGGGAAAACCGATGTCCAATTCATTTACACTCCCAAAAAAGAGCTCAATATGTGGCTGGACCAGTTAGATCAAGACGGTCAGAGATATGTGAAAGCTAGGATCGCTCGACTTCTTCCACTATTAGATATCAGCATCCACTCCGGTGTTATACAGGCGTTGCCCCATTTCTGGTGTCCTCAAACTTCAACCTTTGTGTTTGGTGAGTATGAGCTAACTCCAACACTAGAGGAGTATAGTATTGCCATGGGAATGCCTCTGGAGAAAGAGCTTATTAGGCCACCTATTGGTATTGATTTCATTTTTGAATTATCGCAATTTTTAAAAATCGAGGCCGAGGTGGTAAGAAAGGTCATTAAGGCCAATTGCTATGCATGCCCATTTTCATTTCGAAAGAGTGTTTTGCAAGCCAACCAATGATTTCAAAAGCTAGGATTTTCGTATTGGCATTTTTGGACTAATCGTTTTCCTTATCGAAAAAATGCCATTAATCCCTCAATTTCGTGGGTGGTCAATCGAGTTTGTGATGGGTTGAATTATGTCAATATGGTTTTAGCTGAAACATTTTTGTCATTAACCCGTTTCAAGCAAAATGATGAAAAGACCATGCGTGCCCTACCTGAGCTTTTGCAAATATGGTTTTTCTCTCACATACGAGGGTTTGGGCACCTGATGAAACAATTCAAGATTGACGATTTTAGGCACCCCATACAAAAATTTATGGTCCTAGAACGTTTTTCTCCACACAAGCAGTACGCTCGTTGGATAAATTTTTTGAAAGATCCTGACCCTAAGACATTCCTATGGCATACTAAATGGTTCCGAGTTGAGGAGGCTCGTTTCTCACACAAGCATGATGAGCCGTCCCATTCTGGGCCTTTCCGGTGCAACTTCTTATTACCCACATAGGGTGGCCCGTCGTCTGAGCTCTTCAAGAAATTCCTCCGCCCCTCAAGATGGAATTATTTCAAGTTCGTTTTGATCAGAAGAGCTATGATTACTTCAACGAGGTCCAGATGATCATTGTTGCATGGAATGAATGCCATCTAGAGAAGATTTTAGAGCCTAAGAGACTGAAAGGTGAGGAGGAGATTCACCATGCATCGGCGTTCTACATCCAGCAACACCGGATTCCTGCTGCCTTACGTCCAGTGGTCCTTGAGGTGACTGAGAAGCCCACCCAATGAGCACAAATTGAGCATCTTAAGCGGAAAGTGGAAATGATTGAAGCTGAAAATAAGAAGCTTCGCAAGGCGTTGGGTTCCCGAAAGCATATAAAATGAGATGTTCAATGTTTAGAGATCTTGATTTCAATTCAGTCTTTTCAATTTTAGTTCAATGTTTAGGGATTTCAATTCATTGTTAGGAAGTTTGGTTCATTGTTAGGGAGTTTGGTTCAAACATTTTAAATAAATAAAATGAGATGTTTAGACCATTGTCATGGGCCATTTCCTACCTTGTCGTTGTTTCTTATATTATTTCTTTCTTCTTAGGTAACAACACGGCTCACCCAAGATCACCAATCCGTACTCGTTCTAGAGTAACAATGGCTGACGACGCCGAACAAATGCGTGGTGCTGAACAAGCTCGTGTCGTTGCCCTCGAAACAGAAATGAAGCAAGTCCTGAATGTCCTTGAGTAGCTCTCTAAACAAATAGATTCTCTCCAAGCAAATATTGTCCCATCAGCTCCGCAAGTCGAAGTGGTGTTACCACAACATGCTCCTATGGCTGATCCGAAAGATAAAGGCAAGAATGTATCCATAAGTGGCCCATCAAGCTCTAATGATGTCTTCAGGGAGAAAAGTACTGACATGCCTCAAATCATTGTTGACGAGGAGGTACAAGTGATACGGCGGTTGCATCAAGACTCGAACAAGAAAACGCTTGGCGAAAATCGAGGAGAAACTTAAGCAAACATTGCGGGGTGCATTTAGCCAAGACCCAACCGATCTGTCCCATTATGCAAAGATCAAGATACCAAAGAAGTTCAAAATGCCGACTTTGAAAAGTATAATGGCACTTCTTGCCCAAAGATCCATTTGCGAGACTTATGTGGTTAGGATGACCCCATATGTTGATAACATACCCCGATGATTCAGCAATTTCAAACAAGCCCGACAGACCGGCACTCCGGTGGTATATTATGAAGAAGATTAATCTCCCGGTGACTTGGGAGAATTTGACCGATGCCTTCTTCAAGTACAAGTATAATATTGATGTCACTCCATCTCGAGAGGATTTACTTCGCACCGAGAAGAAGAAGACGGAATCTTTCAAGGCATATGTCACGAGATGGAGGACCGTAGCTGCTCAAATTACTCCGGAGCCGCGAAAAGGAGCTGATGGATTTGTTCATGAAGACACTCCCTCCCGAATATCAAAATCGGATGTTAGGATCGATCGCCGAGTCGTTCAATCAGCCTAGTCCCCGTTGGCGAGCGAATTGAAATAGCCCCGCATGATGGATGGGCGTCCGATCAAACCAGCTCATATAAGAAATTTTCGGCCAAGAAGAACAAAGAGCCCGTAGCGGAAGTCAATACGGCCTATGTTCAACCTCCTCGCCTGTCTCGAACACTCAACGGGGAGGAGCACGTCCATTCTTTGGCCAGTAGAGGAACTCTTCCAGGCGTCAATTTACGCCTCTTCCTAAGACATTGTCCAAGATCTTGCCAACCCTTCAGAAGAAAGGATTACTTGCTAAGGAGCCTAAGCGACCTAATCCCGAGCGCTTCCCCAACTATGATCCTTCTAAGACACGTGCTTACCATATGAGGGAGGTAGGGCATTCTGTTGATGATTGCTATACGCTGCGACACAAAATCCAAAATCTGTTGGATGCTAAAGTGGTCTCATTCCGCGAAGCATAGCCAAACATCCAGAATAATCCACTCCCTGACCATCCAGAAACTGTGAATGTCATTTTTAGTTTTGATGCTGGTCGAAAGAAGAGCTTGAGGGTACATCTGGACAATGTTTATAATGGTTTAGTTCGAGCTGGATACTACTCAGATGTAGAAGAACCTACCATGTTTCAGAAAGTGTAGAGAGTTAAGGTAATGTCCAAGAAGGGGATGCTTGTTTGCATAGATCCTGCCGACACAGTTTCAACTATCACTCCAATCAGTATTGATCTGGAGGAGGAGCTTTCTGATTTTGAAAATGAATTTACCGGCTTGAACATTGGAGCTAGTGATCCCTTAGTTTTTTACATGCCACCGTTGGAGGATGCTTCGGATGAAGAAGGATTAATCATCAATGACGTGCCGCCATCAGATGATGAAGAATTGATTCTTGATGTTACGCAACCCTATGCATACACGAATGATAAGGCGGTCCCATGGTGTTATGATCCGGAGATTGATGTGGTCACTCGATCGGGACGCACTTACGCTCAGGCCAACTCACAACCTGTCAAGCTAGCGACTGATGAAGAGGCTAAAGAATTCTTAGCTGTGATTAAGGCAAGTGAGTATAATGTAGTGGACCAACTTCGAAAACTGCCGGCACAAGTCTCCATATTAGAGTTGCTTTTGACATCGGAGAAACATCAAAAGGCTTTGATGAAAGTCCTTAATGAAGTACATGTCCCAGAGTCCATTGAGCCTGAGAAGTTGGGGGAATTCGTGGGGGTCACTTTGTTAAATGACCAGATCACTTTCTCAGATGATGAAATCCCGGATGAAGGAAGGGGACACGGTAAAGCCCTTTATATCTCAGCCAAGTGTCGAAATACCTTGGTATCCCGTGTCCTCATTGATAATGGATCAGCTTTAAACATATGCCCCCTCGCAGCTCTAAAGCGTC
The DNA here is from genome assembly GCA_014182395.1 of Eucalyptus sp. ANBG9806169. NCBI lineage: Eukaryota > Viridiplantae > Streptophyta > Magnoliopsida > Myrtales > Myrtaceae > Eucalyptus > Eucalyptus sp. ANBG9806169. The sequence goes on from CM024575.1 coordinate 20,191,605, forward strand.
TTGGGTATGATTTAGGGAAAATTCATGTAGCTAAAAGTTCTGTTCGAGCATTTGACGGAACCAAGAAAGAAGCAGTTCGGGAAGTTGATTTAGACTTGCAGATAGGGCCAGTGTTATTTAATGTAGTTTTTCGGGTCTTGGACATACCTATAGCCTTCAACTTTTTGTTAGGTCGTCCATGGCTTCATGCGAGCGGAGCAGTTTCTTCAAGTCTTCACCGAGAAAGTGAAGTTTGTGACGAAGGGGAAGCTTATTACAGTTCGAGGAGAGGATGAGTTCAAGATTTATCACGAGACGGCTATCCCTTACATTGAACCAGATTGTAAAGAAGAATCCAGTTTTCAAGCATTTGAATTGGTTTCGACCATTCATGTCTCTCAAGGTACTACCCTACCCACTCCAAAGTTATCCAAGTCGGCGATCATGGTAGGCAAGATCATGGTCGGGAGTGGCTTTGTTCCGGGTAATGGTTTAGGCCGACATGGTCGTGGCACTCGCCAACCAATTGAGGCCGGACGGAATTCATACACTACTGGGTTGGGCTATCGTGATAGAGGTGGACGATCCTGTAGAGGAAGAGGAAGAGGACAAGGACGAACTAGCGTCATTAGACCCCACATTAGGTCCACATTCCCTGGGCCTGCAAGGATGATGCATGAAGAAGAAGGTGCAATCAATACCTGTGTCCAGTACTCCAAGCCTCCAGTTGCTGACATTGATGTAATTCCTGCCGAATGGGTAGTGGTAGACCAGCCGGTTGCAGACACCACTCGATCCGCTGGAAAAGACGATGCACTCGAAGGAACGGCCGAATTGTTTGAAGAGAATTTCGTGTTGGTCATCGACGAAGTTCGAGAGAACGATATTGTGACTGCAAGGACGTGAGAATGGTCCAATTTAATACGGCAAGTGCTAATAATGATGATCCCGAAGAGGACTCCAGTGAAGTGCAACGTAGCTGGGAACAACATGAAAAAGCTAAGGCTCCCACGTCCGAGCAGACCGTCACTATTAATTTAAGTGACACTGAAGATGCTAAAGAAGTGAAAATTGGGGCGAGTCTTCCCAAAGATGAGGCCGAGCGCTTAACTCAGTTGCTGAAGGAATATTAGGATATCTTTGCATGGACATATGCTGATATGCCTGGTTTAGACCCGTCAATTGTGGAGCATTGCCTACCTACTAATTTGGATGTGCCACCTAAGAAGCAGAGGCTACGGAGAACCAAGCCCAAACTCTCAAAGAAGATAGAGGAGGAAGTGATGAAGCTCTTGAAGGTGGGATTCATTGAAGTCTCACAAGACTCGAATGGGTGGCCAACATTGTACCGTAATGAAGAAAGACGGTCGGGTTCGAGTATGTATTGATTATCGGGATCTGAACAAGGCCAGTCCAAAAGATGATTTTCCGTTACCGCACATAGATGTCCTTGTGGATAGTACCGCTGGTTTTGAACTATTCTCATTTATGGATGGTATTTCCAGGTACAATCAAATAAGGATGAAGGAGGAAGACAAGGAGAAGACTGCATTTATCACCCCGTGGGGAACCTTTCATTATAAGGTTATGCCCTTCGGACTCAAAAATGCGGGGGCAACTTACAAAGCGAGCCATGATAACATTGTTTCATGACATGATGCATCAAGAGATTGAGGTCTATGTTGATGATATGATTGCAAAGACTCGACCTGGAAAAAGCCACATTGAAACCTTGAAGAAGCTATTTGATCGACTCCGTGAGTTCAAGCTTTGACTAAATCCCGCTAAGTGCGTGTTTGGAGCAACATCCATTAAATTGCTCGGAGTCATTGTGAGCAGTAAAGGGATTGAAATCGACCCAGCCAAAGCTAAAGCCATTTGTGAGCTGCGACCTCCCTCAACGGTGAAAGAAGTCTGGAGCCTTTTGGGGAGGTTGAATTACATTGCTCGATTCATTTCCCAACTTTCTGAAACCGCCAAGTCATTCTTCAAGCTCCTAAAGAAGAATGCACGAGTCAATTGGGATGATGAATGTCGAGAAGCGTTCGACGAGTTGAAGACTTACTTGATGAATCCACCGATGCTTGTCCCACCATCGCCGGGTCATCCTTTAATTCTCTACCTCACTATTCATAGTGAGTCACTAGGTGCATTGTTGGCTCAAGAAAATCCCGTCGACAAAAAAGAACGAGCCATTTATTACTTAAGCAAGAAGTTCACTGTATCAGAGATGAAGTATCCTGATGTAGAAAAGACCTATGTGGCTTTGGTATGGGTATTGCATAGATTGCGACAATACACACTGCATTACCAAACATTCCTTGTGACTGAGAGCGACCTCATCAAGTACTTACTTGAGCGACCAGCTTTGGTGGGTAAGTTGGCCAAATGGCAAATTTTAATTTCAGAATTTGATGTACAATTCATGCCACAAAAGTCGGTTAAGGGTCAAGTGATCGCTGACCTATTGGCCGAGAATTCAGGAGTCTCTAATGACAATGACATTTTCCTTGATGACCGCGTCTTGAGTATAAATGAAGACTCGTGGAAGATGTTCTTTGATGGAGCTGTAAACTTGTGCAGTTCTGCATCGGGGCGGTTCGATATCCCGGATGGACAGCACTATCCGGTGGCTGCAAAATTGGTGTTCCCATGCACTAAAAACGTGGCTGAGTATGAAGCTTGCATCCTCGGGCTTCAAGGCTGCAATTGAGATAGGTGTGGCCAAGTTAAAAGTATTCGGGGATTCCACATTAATCATAATGCAGACCGTAGGTGAATGGAAGACCAAGGAGGCCAAATTGCTCCCATACCACAAGTATTTAGAAGATCTGATAAAAAAGTTTGAGGAAGTTTCGTTTGAATACTTGTCAAGGTCTCATAATCAATTTGCAGATGCACTTGCGACGTTGTCTTCTATGCTGTAGGTCACTGATGGGTTAGAGGTCGAGCCTCTGAAAATAGAGGTTTTGCCGAGGCCAGCTTATTGCATGGTGGTGATAGAGGAACCGGATGGAAAACCATGGTACCATGACATCATGACCTATATTCAAAAGCGAGAGTTCCCAGAAGGTAGCAATCCAGATGACCGAAAGCATCTCATAAAACTTGCCTCCAAATTCTTTATTAGTGGAGATACATTATACAAACGGTCTTTCGACACTGTCCTACTTAGATGTGTCAATGCTAAGGAAGCCACTCAGTTGATGGAAGAAATACATGAAGGGGTGTGTGGTCCTCACATGAGCGGCCACATGTTAGCAAAGAAGATTATGAGACTAGGTTACTTTTGGCTGACTTTGGAGACTGATTGCATTCAACATGTCAGAAGTTGTCACCGTTGTCGATTTATGGAGACAAAATAAATGTTCCTCCAAATGAGCTGCATCAACGTCGAGTCATGGCCTTTTCGGTGTGGGGCATCGATGTAATTGGCCCAATTAATCTGAAAGCCTCGAATGGCCATCGTTTCATCTTGGTCGCTATTGATTATTTCACAAAATGGATAGAGGCAGCATCCTATGCAGTTGTTACCGCAAAGAATGTCGTGAAGTTTGTGCGACGGGATATTATTGCTCGTTATGGCGTGACTGAAGCCATCATCACGAGATAACGGGACAAACCTAAACAACAAGCTTGTTAATGATTTGTTCAAGGAGTTCAAAATTCGTCATTTGAATTCATCGCCCTATCGCCCTCAGATGAATGGTGCGGTTGAAGCAGCGAATAAGAACATCAAGAAGATTCTAGCAAAAACAGCTGATAATTATCGTGATTGGCATGAGAGGCTTCCTTACGCTCTGATGGCGTATAGGACTTCAGTTCGCACTTCTACTGGGGCAACTCCTTTTTCTTTGGTGTACGACATGGAAGCAGTCTTGCTAGTTGAAGTAGAAATCCCTTCTCTAAGAGTATTGTCTCAGTCTAAGCGACGAAGCTGAATGGGCACAACAGAGGTATGACCAACTCAATTTGATTGAAGAAAACGATTGAAGGCCGTATGTCATGGTCAATGTTATCAACGGCGGGTGGCCAAGTCCTTTAATCGGAAGGTTCGCCCAAGGCATTTTAAGGTCCATGATTTGGTGCTACGCAAGATGCTACCAATTAACTTTGATCCTCGTGGCAAATTCACTCCAAATTACAAAGTGGGCCATACATTGTGAAGAAAGTACTTCGGAAGTGCTTTAATTTTGGCGAAATGGATGGGCCGGAATTCACAAATCCCGTAAATTCCGATGCTGTAAAGAAATACTATCCATGAATAAAATGGCTCGTAAAAACATTTTCCTCGCTCAAAGTTGGTCAAATCTTTAGTGTATAATGTTGCATATTTTATTTTTGCAGGGGCAAAGAATGGATGTGAACGATGGTGTCTTATTTTTGTAAGGAATCTCTATGAGCTCCTTTACAAAGGAAGGGCAAGACATGGACAGATAATAGTTTTCACTTTATGAGCATGCCCTCTTTATCATTATAGAATGCTTTCACATGATATTGTGTAATTCGTCAATTCCACTTGAAATTTATCAAAATGGATAATTCAGTGAAAGATGTCAAGTTACTTGAGCATGCTAAATGAGGTGTGAAAGGCAAGCCTAATCCCATACACCGTCCCCGTCTATATATTGTGAGGTGAGTATGGAAACATTTTGTATTTCAAGGTGAAGAATTTTCTTGCGAAAAGTACGACAGCTGAAATGACGAGAGGCAGTTCATTTCTCTATCCCAAACACTACAGGTGTTCCATTGCTTAACCATTTTGAGCCCATACACTTATGGATGTTCTTTTCAAATTACCCCTGTCAAGAATCACTCCACACCGGGGCAACTGGAAGAAAAAATGACATCATGAAGTGAGGAAAATGAATTGAAATTTTCTTGCTCTCACTTGCATCAATCTTCAAGTCGTGCTATTACATTGAATTCATATGCTAATTTAAGTGCCTTAGGATGACGAAGAGCATTTCTTTCACTATCCTACACACTTATATCCTTGGCATAGCCCACTTGAGCCTGCTATTTCATTTCTTTTAAACCCAGTTGATGATCATCCCCCACACTGGGGCAAGGCAAGAGACAGATGAGGATCCTGGAAGGTTCGAGTGTCATTTAAAGTATACTTGACACACGCATTGTGTGCAAGAATTGAAATCAAAATAGAACCAAGGGGCATGAAAAAGCGATGTGCCTGGTAAAAGCAAGGCCAATGCCCGTGAAAAAAACAAGAAAAAAAAGAAATGACTGATGAATTTGAGGCATAAAAAGCGATGTGCTTGACCAATGTCCATCATCAAAGAAAATGACTTTGAAAAAAAAAATGCTGAGAAAAGATCTCCAGTTGAATAATCATTGGCATCAAGTGATAAACTTTCGAGCCAATAAAGAAATCTGTCAAGAAGACAATCCGGTGCGAAGAGAACTGGTGGCAATGTCAAGATGATCACCAACTTTGACCCCTATACACATCTTTGAGCCTAACGATCCTTTCGTTTCTCAACCCATAAACCCAGCCTATGTTACGTCCCTTACAAAGTCTCTTCAGATTAGGGCACTTGAATTAACATAGGAATTCACATGTTTTAGGCATTGCTCGAAGAAGTGTGAGCAAGATTATTTTTTTCTCATTTTGCAGGGTTCTTGACTTGCAAACCCAGAGATGATTACAGAATCATTCTTTCAATTGCTTTGACTCGAAGAGTCCCTTTGTTAAGCCATTGACCAAGCCTGCATTACAGTACTTGACAAAGACCTCTCAGATTGGTAAGGTCGTACTGATTGCAAGAAAATTCGAACTCTTGTTGACAAGATGATGATAAGATTGAGTGATATATTCCCACATCAATGGTCGGGACAAATAACCCTTCTTAAATTAGAGCGAGTGAAAAAGCCTTTTCACACCAAAAGTGTCTCATTTAGCATGTTCAAGAGATTCACGCTAGAACTGAAAATTGTCCTGGTGATAATTTTTCCGGTAGAAGCTTGATAAAGCCATCATGCATGGACTTTCATTGAATTTTTCCTCAAAGACCAAAAAAAAAAATTGTCTTTGAAACCCTAAGTTTATCCAGTCATCTCTGTACTTGATGAGAATTCCAAGTATCTATTTATAAAATGTTTTCAAATTTCTGGTGTGAATTCCAGATGTTTGAACCTTTAAATGCTTGACGCGATTTCCAAGTGTTTGTCTTTCCAAACATCTGATGTGATTTCTAGATGTTTAGTAAATGTTTTCAAATGTCTGACATAAGAATCAGATTTTTTGAAATTTCAAGTACTTGATGCAATTTCCAAGTGCTTAGAATCTGATGAGAATTCCAGATCCCCAAAGACTTTGAGCCTTTCAATTATCAAAAGGGAGTTCCAGATGATTGACAGGTCTCATCGGAAACATTTCACACCTAAATCCCCAAACAGGTATGATAGGTGTGTGTTCTTCTTTGCATTTGCATTGGTCATGGACATATAGAGATCTATGTTCTTGACCGAATCATTGCACTTATATTGCATCCTTTATTTTTATTTTTATTTTTTTAAAAAGAGTCAAGTCATTAACATTTGCATATGCATTTCATATTTCATGGTTTAAATTTAGGTGTCATACATCTTTGAAGGAAACCTCTACGAGCTTCCCTTCAAAGAGGGGCAGCTGTTGACACATAATATTTCTAAAAAATAATAAATTAAATTTGGTTTTTAAAATTTTCATTTCTAAATTAAAAAAAAATCAGTTTTTATTTTTTATTTCCACTTATTAATACCCAATTTAAAATTATTTTTAGAAATAGAGGATAATCTCGGGTTAGAGGGAAATTTTTAAAAAAAATTGAATTCAAAAAAAAAAAAAATTAACGGCCGTGCGATCTTGGAGCCACTTTGTTGTTAAAGGAGTTGAGTAGATATCGCCGGTTCTTCAACAACTTCAAGTCTTCCCTCTCTATATAAAGAAAGCAAGGTTTCGGAATAAGGGGGCTCCTTATTTTTTTCACTTCGTAGGGGGAACTTCTCTGGGGGCTTCTCTTCGTTTTTCATGGAAAGGAAGAAATAGAAAAGTCATTAGGGGGAAGTTTCTCTTGCTTCAAGGAAGAAACAAAAATAGAAAAGAAAGGAAAAGTCATAAGCTTTTGCTTCTGCAGAGAGTGAGAGAGACAGGAGCAGCAATAGTGAAAGTCAGAGAAGGGACGTGTGTCAAGGAGGCAAAGAGAAAAAACCAAAAAAAAATAGCAAAAAGCTGAAAAAGTTGTACGAAGGAAGGGAAGGGGGAAACTGTTCATGATCTCTCCCAAAGCCCCCGTCTGAGCATCTCACACCGCCGATCTCCACAGCCACCATCGCCTCGCCGGATCCACCCCCGACGTGCAGAGTCTGAGCCACCGCCGATCGTTCGCCCACCGCCCAGATCGCGCCCCTGCTTGCTCCGGCCGTGAGCCCTTCCGCCAAAAATATCGCCGCGCGCCTGCAACTCTTGGCCCCGACGACCGCGCCCTTGAAGTCCCGAAGCCGCACCGATCGCCGTCTCGCCTGCACGCCAGATCCGAAAGCCCGCCGTCCGCGACTCGCCCCCGCGTTGGACGCCTCCCGCTGCTCCATGACCCGACGAGCATCCTCTCCACCCGACGCCCTCGCTTCCGATCGACGCCGGCACTTGGATTTTCTTGACTCGCGAAGCCACCGGTGCCCGACGCCCCTGCAGTGTTCTCCACCCGCGTCGCACCCCCGACACCACAGACCTAGCGATCCGAAGATCCGCCAAGCCCAACATCCGCCCGTCGTCTGCCCGAACCTGACGGGAGCCACCTGCCGCCTCCCCTGTTTTGTTGCAAGTCCCGGTGGATCAAGTTGCTGCTCTACCGACGACTACAACTCACCTCCCCGGAGTTTCTGCCTTCAACCATTTTCTACTCGGCGTTACTCTTGTCCCCGTGGGTTTACCCTTAGGTAGTTTTTACTTTTATTTACTTTTACTTTTCATTTTTGGAGTTTAGTTTATTTCATTATTTGTTAGGTTAATTTTTATGTTTATTTCATTTGATAGCATGTTAGTTGGGTGTTAATATTTGCAATTTCTATATGCATTATCGGTAGGTTTTACCTCAAATTACTATAGTTATTAATTTGATCCGAGAGACATCGGGTCACTTTTTTAATTATACTAATTTTGGGTTTGTTTTGGTAGAATTTCAGTTGTTAAATCATAATAATTATTTAATTTGGTCCGTAAGACTTTGGACCCAATTTTTAATTATTTTGATTCCCTCGTTGTGATTTATAGAGTTAAAATAATTGTTAACTTAATCCGTGAGACAACGGATTATCTTTTCAATTATTTTAATTCTTATCTTAGCTTATATGTAAAAATAATTGCTTGCTTAAAAAAATGAAAAATTTTAAAAAAGGAAATAGTGAAAAGTTAAAAATTTGCATGAGCATATAGGTCATATAGGACATGTAGGTTTAAATTAACCTTTAGGATTATTTTTAGGATTTCATCCTTAGTTGTTTGCATGTTTTCATAATATGAAAAGATAATAAAAAAGGTTAAAAAGAATAATGGTTTTCTAAGACAAATGGGATTTAAATCAAATTAATCCCGAAATTGAATTAGGAAATTATTCATTTATGAATAGCTTAATTAGTTTGTTTAATTTCAATAAAAAAATAAAAAATAATAGGTGCATATTAACTAGTTTGTATAATAGGCACATTTAATTAGAGTTTGCATATTAATAAATTAGGATTGCATCATACTATCATGTTTTAGTAATCCCATCGTGTAATTTTTAATTGCATATAATTAAATTTTTAATTAAAAAAATCATTTACTTGGTTAATTAATAGGTTAGTTTATAATTAATCCCATTTCATATGATTATTGTTTAGTGTAGGTTGCATATGTTAAAAAAAGAATCATTAAAAAATCACAAAAAGAATATGTATATAGAATTGTTATGTCATGCATTTCATGTCATGTAGTATATGCACATTTAGGATTGCATAAATCAGATTGCATACATATAGTTCAAATTAGGCCATATAAATTGCATTTCACATATCATTAAAGTAAAATTGATGCATATTAATTTTAGATTAAGATTGCATAATAATAATTTAGGTGTCATGTCATTTAAAAATCATGTTTAGGGCATGCATTTTAATTAGCAATTTTTTAAATGTTTTCTTAGAGAGTGAACTTTAATAAAGTTATGGTTTATAATTTCTTAGCATTTTGATTTATTGAATGTTATTTAATTGATTGTGCACCCGCATGACCACCATTTGCATGTTAGTATCTTAGGTTAAAATTAATCAAGACTGCCTACAATTTTTTTTTAAAGGTACCGAAAGGGCGTTAGATTAATCTAGCGTAACCATGTCCCCGAATCCATTAAATCTCTGGTTCGTAAAAGGTAAAGTATTCTCCCATACTTTACCTGGGTTTCTAATCAGCCCTAATTGGTTAGTGGCGGCTCCGATTTGAAATATAATTGCATGTTTTAATGGGTCATTTTCTTAGTATCAAGTCGCGATTGGTAGGGCTTGGGAGAGTCCGCGCCAAGTCTTCGGACTTAGTAATCCATTAACCTAGTTTTAGGTGACTCACCCTCGAAAAATTGGGTCGCGACAAAGATCTATAGTAGCTTCGGTGAGCAAATTTAGACATTAGCTTTGGGAGCAATGATATATGAGTATATCTATCACAACTTAGGCGAGCAGTGTTCGAATTGACAGATTTTATGGATGACATTGATGACATGGAGTCGAATGAATTGACTGATTGATGGTTGAATTGAATTGAATTAAATTGAATTGTTTAATCAAGTATTTGATTTATACTGACGTGCAGGAAGAATCTGAGGTAAAGGTAAGCTCTCTGACTCGTGTTTGTGCTTAGGTAGCCCTTGGGGCGTATTTCCCTCCTAATCGGGGTTTAGAGAGTGAACTCGCTGAGATTTATATCTCACGCCGTCATGGGTTAAATTTTCAGGATCGTCGAGTGGAGGACCTGGAGTCAAGCAAAGGTGATTGGAAGTGTAGGTCAATTAGGACCGCTTCTTTTTGGAAAGTTAGTCTTTGTAGTCTTTTGGTCATAGACCTTGTACATGACTCTATGTGAATATAAAAGCATGTTTGTTTATGAATTTGTTGTCTTGCTTTTCTATCCCAAGATGGTTACTGTTAGGGGATTTATTATTCGCTTTTGCATGTGCAATAAAATAAAAAGGGTCGGCGACTAGTCTTGAGAAATTGCAAATTTTATCAACTAGAGAGGGATGGGCATGCACCCGAGGGTCGGGGTGTGACAAAAACAAAGCATTGTGAAGATTTTTTTTTTTTTTTAGTCAAAGATTTGACCAATAGTTAACCATTTAGTTAACTTTTTCTTAAAGGTTGATTTTTGCGTCAAAACTTTCAAAATTTTGAAAATATATTTGGCTAAAGTGAAATTAAAGCTATTTGACATCTTTTTTGGATGAAAAGCCAATTTTTGCCTTGAGATTGACTTTTGATCAAAGGGTTGACCACCGTTTGATTTTTTGGGTTTATCTTAGAAATGATAGGAAATCATCTAAAAGTAACAATACAAAAGAAAGAAATGAAAAATGATGCTTTTTAGTCGAAAAATGGGCTTTGTCGCGAACAAAAGCCTTAATATTGATTTTTACCTTCTTTTTTTTTACATGTTAACTAAAAATCAGGTGCTAATAGTAAGCCAAAGAGGAAAAAGAAAATAACAAATGCAAATACAACACAAAATCTTGATTTAGAGTCAGCCAATACAAGGAAAGGACCCAAAAAAAAAAAAAAATTAAAAAAGATTCACAGAATTTTTCTAGCTAGTTCACTTCAAAATTCAAAGGGAAAGGCTTGCCTTTGCGGTAATAATTTTATGATACCTTAAGGCATTGGATCCTAAAGGGAAATGAATTGAGAGAGGATGATGTAAGAGTTTTCCTATTGTGAAGTATATTAATTGATATTGTAATTTACCATTTAACGTTTATCGTTTTACGGGGATTGATCTAAGGTGAGATAGAAGGTTTCTTAATTAGTCTAATATGGGCTGGCTAGTGTGGGCCGAGTTGAGCCTGGCCCGTAATGAGGGGGCCCAGCTGGAAACTCTATAAATAGCGCTAAGTCTCTCCTCTAACCCGAATTCTCACATGTATCCTCACCTAAGGGCGTTTACCTAACGCCAAACGTGAGGGGGCCGCCTCATTGAGCCAAGAATACGGAGGGCAATAGAGGAGAATGACTTGCGCATGGAACATTGTGTTTCCGCTTCCGCTTCAAGATCGATGGATTCCAAAACATGTGCGTTAATCTTTCTGCTTAATTATGCATGTTCTTGTTCTGGTTATGGAGATCTTGGGGTTACACAATTTGCGTCTAACATGTGGTATCAGAGCCTCCATAACCCTAGAACTTGAACGCATAAGTTTTTTGCCCTAATTTGTGATTTTCGAGATTTTTTGTTCAATAAAAATAAAATTAAATCACAAATTCGGATTGGGCTCGACGAGGCGAGGAAAACCGTGGGTGGCGCGTCGCCGAGGGAGGCCCCACGCGCCTCCACGCGCAGCCACGCGCCGCCGGGCGTCGAGGAAGTGCACTCACGCGCGTTCACGCGCCCTCACGCGCCCCCACGCGCGGGCGCCGGACTCGCATGCGGCGCACGCGGAGCCGCGTCACGATGTCGGCGACCCGGACCGGACCGGACTCGGATTCGGATTCGATCTGCCGACGTCATCTTTGGGTTCCGACCCGCCGACGTCGCCGACCGACCCGAACCGACCGACCCGGATGGCGACCGACCCGACCCGTTGACCCGACCCGGTCAACCATTGACCACCAGTCAACCGGTCGGACCGGGCGGCTGGACCGAAAGGTCGGATCGGGAACCGATCGAACCGCCACCGGTCGGACCGGTTTGACCAGCTTTTTGACGCCCGCGCGTGGGCTCCACGTGCCGCGCACTCAAGCGGCGCGTGCGGGCGCGTGTAGGCTTTGATTGGCGCGTGGTTGGCGGCGTTGGATTCGTAAGGCCGTCTTCTATCTTGTGGTGAATTTATTTTATTTTTTTGATGATTTTATGAATGTGAAAATACATACAAAGCCCTAAATACGCATATTTTTAGTGTATTTTTGCGTATTTTTCTTGTATTTTTCAGTGATTTTCGAAATACAGGTGTTGGGTTACTGGTATGTTATCACATGAAATTTGTGAGTGTTGTTCATCAACATTTTACAATAAAGTTTATTTTTATGAAGCAATGTAATTAGCATGATATGTGATTTTGGTTATATGATGCCCCTATCACTAAAGCTAAAATCACATGTATATGGTGTATGTGAGGAGTAAAATTTATATCCCCGGTATGAGAGAGTTTCAAGGATTCAATTGAGTAGTGACCGCCAAAGTGGCACGCTTGATTGGGTTTGAGAAATTTCGGTCTCGTATATTGATTGGGATGTCTCCTGGTCTAATGTATAGTCATACTCCCAAAGTGGGTGATTATATATTAGTTCATGGAGGGATACATGATTATGTGGTGAAAGAGTGACTGATCCTAGTGGTTCGTCTGCCCAAAGGTGATGAATTCACGAAGATTGGAATATATTCTCATAACCGCTATCATGTGGGGAGTGTACAACTGCATATCATGTATTCTGCCCAAAAGTTATTATATGATTATGCATGTAACTCTCTGGATGTGTACTTGTGTGTCAAGTTACACATTGCTCACATGATGCTAATTATATATACATTGCTCACATGATGCTAATTATATATACATTGCTTGTTTTTCAGTCACATTTTTTCTGTAATTAATAACTCTACTATTATTGAGGTGTTTTACTGCTTCAAATTTTAAGTTGTAGACATATGATTTGTTGCTTGAGAATGCAATAATATTTGCTTACTGTCCATGAAGCGTTCCATTCTGGAACACTTGAAAAGAGGTTTGCCTGCGGACTGTCTTTGCTATAATATGATGGAAGCCTTAGTTGCTTGAAATTATGTTTTGTATGATATTGAAATTAGGACATATCTGTAAAGATTGTGTTTAAGTCCTAATGATATATTCATCTCAAATAAGGATGAAAAAGTTGTTTCCAAATTTTTTTCTATTTACTCTTAACGGTTATCTAAAGGCTTCTATAGATTATTGTGGAAGTAAAATTGACCGAGATAAAGAATGTCCTTATCAAAGTTGTTTTATAAACTTCTTTTGAGTTATAGATTGGGCATAGATTACTTGAATCATATTAAATTTAGGGGTGTCATGCAGAAGTGAGATTATCTAATCCAATTTTAAGTGTATTGCAATACAGATCCACTCGGTATTATTTTGTATCTTATCCAGATTGTTAAAGGGGTATTGATCTTATGACCCTAATGAAGATACAAGAATTATGGAATCACATACTTTAAATTTTCTTAAGATCGACGTAATTGTAGAGGATAGATGCTCTCAGACTATTAAAGATAATAGTGTGATGGGGGTTACTGTGTTTTTGTCTTTATCTATACAGATAATAATTTTTTTACTCTGAAAGAGAGGTGGATAGTTAATGAAGAAATAAATAATTATTTCTTTACTACTAATTCTTTCAGAGTGAACGTGGCATTGATAGTTTATTTTTTATATGGAGTTACGTCAAAGAGTTACTTGTGTGTAAACTGAAAAGTCTTAATTCATGGTCTTAAGCAAGTTTCCAGGCAATATTATTAAAGTTTCATAGTGTTGTTATTTTGTTCAATTGGGAACAAAGTAATTCAATATACTGCAAGGTCAGTGGGAGGAAATTTATTTTTTCTTATACTCTATGTACATGATACTTTGCTTACAAGTTGTGACCTTGAGACATCTTATATCTTTTATACTAAGGTCTGTAAGGATTGTTTTTGCCATATTATATTAGATTTTCTTGGAGGACATTTGCTGATTGTATATTGGAAATATTCAATATACATCAGTGTAAGCCAGGAATTGCTCCTGTTGTTAAGGGTGATGGATTGAATCTATCACATTGTCCTTATTTAGATATTGAGAAAATCTAATTAAATGGTGTACCTTGTGTCAGTGCATTTAAAAATAGATTTTATTCTAATAGATGATATGGTTTCAGATCCACTAACTAAAGGCCTACGTCCATGTATATTTGAGCGACATGTCATTAGCATGGGCTTAGGAGCATCTTGGGATGCTGTTATTTAGTGGGAGCTGTTTTATTTTTCTTTGAATAATGTTTACATCTGTTTTTTGTTACAATTTAGTAACATTTTGATATATATATATATATATGTCAACTTTTGCATTCAATAAAATGTTTTTGAATGGTTTGTTATTATGTTGAAAATATATATATATATATATATATATATATTGTTAAAGTCTCAAGGTATTGCTTAAACCTTGAGTGAAGGCTAGGGGCATACGGTTATTAGCCTTGTCCATATGTCTTGTTATACATAAAGAATGGTTAACCGTAAGGACAAGACATATGTGGGTTCATGGAACCATAAATGCATTCTCTAGTAGCACAGGTTTTTTGTGACGCTTAAGGTAAGAGAATGGATATTCTCTAGTGGCACAAGTTTTTGTGATGCTTAAGGTAAGAGAATGGTGACTGACAAATGAGATATCTCTATGAGAGATGTTATCCATTTGACACACTACCATATTGGATCCATATCAATAGAGTTGAGAACACTCGTGACCATGGAAGGCTGTGTGTATACATGCAGTTACCGCCATGATTCGGTGTTTGAGACTTTATGGGATAGGATTGACTATTAAGAATTATCTCTAGACCAATGTGCGCACATACAGTACGATTTCAATTAATATAGTCCAAGTGGGAGAATGTAAGAGTTTTCCTATTGTGAACTACATTAATTGATATTGTAATTTACCGTTTAACGTTTATCGTTTTACGGGGATTGATCTAAGGTGAGATAGAAGGTTTCTTAATTAGTCTAATATGGGCTGGCTAGTGTGGGCCGAGTTGAGCCTGGCCCGTAATGAGGGGGCCTAGCTGGAAACTCTATAAATAGTGCTAAAACTCTTCTCTAACCCGAATTCTCACATGTATCCTCACCTAAGGGGCGTTTACCTAACGCCAAACGTGAGGGGGCCGCCTCATTGAGCCAGTGATACAGAGGCAATAGAGGAGAATGACTTGCGCATGGAACATTGTGTTTCCGCTTCCGCTTCAAGATCAATGGATTCCAAAACAGGTGCGTTAATCTTTCTGCTTAATTATGCATGTTCTTGTTCTGGTTATGGAGATCTTGGGGTTACGCAATTTGCGTCCAACAGATGATGCAGATAAGAACCTGATATTCTCTTTGCTTTAGGGTTTGCATGGATGTACGTAATTAGATGCAATGCCCAATGCACACCACATAAGTTCAAAGTGCGAATCAAGTTAAACCTCACTTTTATTTCTTGCAGTCATCCATGTATCTTAGCACATGATAGAAAAAAAAAAAATGTCCAAAGCTTATTAACTTCGCATGCCACGTGTGGTTGCACCTTCTTTGGCCAATAAGCCGGATGATTTTTGCTAGAAAAATTGTCGGGGCATCTTTTGCACCATTAACAAAGATTCATCACCAAGTCCAATAATAATAATAATAAATAAAGGGAAAACGAAGATTATTGACAGTGAATGACGTTGTGGACATTATAATTAGTAGTATAAAAATATCCGAAGACGCGCGTTTCCTTTTCAATGGAACCCAATGTGAGATGAGTTAGGATTAGCTGCGACCATCTACATCATGCCATGTCATCCTATTGTCACGTCACTTATGCCTTGACAACCATTCCATGTCACTTAGTAGTTGTATATTTGGGGTCATTTAATTTAGAAAGCATGATATATTAGAGTTGTTTATATTAATTTTTTCCGGTCATTAGAATTATGTCATATAAATTGCATCTCACATGCCATTAGAGTAATAAATCAAGCATGTTAAACCTAGATTATAATTGCATATAATTAGTTTTTATAAATATATAAAAAAAAAACAAAAAGGGGAATCGATTAGGACTACTTAATTAGTTAGTAAAATCATGGTTCGGCTAGGTATAATGTTCTAGTACTTTACTTACATTTTGAAAATTAATTAGCTCAACGTATTTGAATTTTTGCTTTATATCTAGCAATTTATTTAATAATTTGATTATTGAGTGTTATTTTATTGATTGCACACTCATATGATCACTTGTTGTTTGTCAATGGTTAAGCTTAAAATCAATCCAATATTACTTGCACAAGTATTTCTTTTGAAAATAAAGAGAAACTGTACTTTAAGAACATTAGATTAATCTTGTATAATTAAGTTTCTGAATCCATTAAGTCTCTAGTCCATGTAAGTAAAATATGCTTCCACACTACTCTACCTTAATTGATTAGTGGCGACTCCTGAATAAATTAATTTGCATTTTAATTAAAACCTGAAAGTTGCGGTTGGTAAGGACTTGGGAAAGCTTCAAGATAGTGTGAGCTTAGTAATCCATTAACTTTCCCCTACGTGGAACACCTCTAGGAAGGTTGTAGCCTCAACTCTCTTTTTCAGAACTATTTTTGTTTGGCAGCATGGAGATGAGGTACATCCCTAACATCAAATGTCGATTAGTGAGTATCAATCTCCACAGCCGTCGATAGGATGTCATGTGCGAGGTCATGTTTGCGTGTAACTCAGGTGACTGTCCACACTCATATGTCAAACATATGCTTGTTCGTGTCGACATAGGAAGACATTGTTATAAGCCAATAGGAATGTGAATGAGTTTTGGTTCTCAATACATGGAAAATTCAAAGATGTTATTTCTGAAAAATTGAAACTTCTTGCGCGCATAGATTTCGACAAAATAGGTATTGCTAAATATCTCTTTATAAATGCCTGACAACTATAATATTCAAACGTATTTTCTGACTAGTGAGATCTCGGGTCAAATTCCTTTTGGGTAAAAAATAAAGCACTGTACCTACAAGCACATTATTACTCACGGGTAGTGATGACTCGAAATTTGCCAATAAAACCACTAGCAATCAACATCTCTAATAATAGCCGCAACATAGCAATTGCTGCCACTGATCATATAGTTTGCTGTAATAAGTCATTTATAATCACCATAGATGCACAATAGATTATTTTATCTTTACAAGCATGCCAATTTTTGTATTACAGTCTATTCATACTAATCTTGACCGCTAGTGATTGCAATCTCACTCCCAATCTCAAGAAACACGAATTGTAAAAGGGAGTAGATAAAAACTGAAACAGACGGTTTTGCTTATTAAATTTTGTAAGGTAAGAAGTTTTCTGTTATGTTTCTATCCCTGCAACAAATTGCCAGGTCGCTATAATGAATTTCTGCAGTTCATTTGTCGTTGTTTAGCATAACGAGCTTCAAACCATAGATGTTCGATCTGGTTGAAAGATTTGGCAGCATTTACCATATTTGGAAATTCCGTGAAGCCGTCAAAAGAACATGGCATTACGTTTACCATTGAGTTCGCTAAATTACTAATAAGAAGTTGCGAAATGGGAAATCGATGGCTCTGTTATTTGAATTGCTCGAGATAGCTTATTCATGTTAATTTGCCATCCCCGACAATAACCTCCTGGACCACCAAAACTAATGGTGTAGCCATTTCGATATTTTTTAACATGGTGATGATTTACCAAATCATAAACATTGGATCTATCTACCCACTCCATCGTTTTATCTGAAGAAGGTGGGGATTTTCCATCCCATCAAATCCAATGGAGTCGCCCAAAGATGGTGGCATGCTTGAAATTATCATCTGGCTTGTGACCTCTTAACGTCGGCGGACAAATCCCGTCGCTTCCAGTTAACCCAAATTGGGTGTAGTAGTGAGCCATCACACAAATATGGAAATAGTTCCTTAGGCCAATAGCCTACTTTAATCGATGCATTGAGCACGACCAACCACCAATTCCCAGTTTTTCGATCCTAAATACAAATAAATATTGATAATAAGTGGTAATGGAAAAAATGCAACAATTATTAACACGGATGCAATGATTGATGGATAACTTTCGGAAGGGTAGAATGATAGCGACAATTTTCACTATAAGAACAAAACTGTTAGTAGCTAATATATATTAGGAAAAATATATTATCTTAAGCACCTTGAAAAAGATCCAACATACCTGTTCGATCTCGATTACAAGCTCATATGAGATCCATTGTCAGTAGAACCAGGTTTTAATGGAAAACGGGGGCTACTTCTAGGGGTGTGCAAAAGAACTGGGATCCGCCCAGACCACCCGGAACTGGACCGGAACCGCTCAAAACCGGTGGTTCTTGAGGGAACTGGTCCGGTTCCCGGTTCCATGGGTGGATCCATTTACCCACCCACCCGGACCGGACCGATTACATTAAAATAATATATTAATTTTTAATATTAAAAAATAAAACTACTAATAAATAAACCCAAATCAAATATCTAAAAAAATTAAGTCAAGATCACGAAGAAGTAGGGTTGGCCCAGAAGCTAAAAGTCCAAAGCCAACCAAAGCAGGGTTGGCCAGCCCGGCTGGGAAATCTCCAATCAAACCAAATGGAGAGGTCCGGAAGCTAAAAAGTCCAAAGCACACCTGAGTCCTTGACAAAATGCTGAGCAGAAAACAAGCACGCAAAGAAGCAAGCATGCGAAGAAGCAGGGCTGTAGGAGGAGGAGAAGAAGAATAGGTCAAGCGAAGAACCAGCAATTTCGATCGAAAACCAAATTTGTTTTGCATCGAGATCGGAGCTTTCAAGAAACCCAAGAATTCCCTCGGGCTAGGGTTCGCGAGGAAACCCTCGATTGTAGCAGGTCCATCCATCCCTTTCTCTATTCGGGGGGTTTTTTATGCGAGGAAGATGATAGAGCGTGAACAGAT
The DNA here is from genome assembly GCA_014182395.1 of Eucalyptus sp. ANBG9806169. NCBI lineage: Eukaryota > Viridiplantae > Streptophyta > Magnoliopsida > Myrtales > Myrtaceae > Eucalyptus > Eucalyptus sp. ANBG9806169. Next base: position 20,210,512 of record CM024575.1, read on the forward strand.
TGATCGCAATTTGATTTTTGTCACCTTGTGGGGTCGGGCTATGTTGTTGGACGAGGGATTGAGGTCGCATGAAGTGGTTTGTTTGTTTGAGACCGGTTCCATGGATCCACCCGGGAACCGGACCAGACCGACGATCCAGTTCCTAGGTGGATTCATGCAACTAACGGGTAGATCTCGGTTCCAATTTTTTGGAACCGATCCTTAGCGGGCTGTTCTCGGTTCTAGGTCGGGAACCGCCCACCCAGACCATGCACACCCCTAGTTACTCCCCTATCCACCTGGACAAAGCTTGGACATAGTACATTATAGTAACCATTGTGGGAGCAATCATGTGACATCTTAGATTTTTCACTTCTGCTTTCAATTAAATTAATCAGGCATTTCATCGACACGCCTATAGGGTTGCTCTCAGAGTTCATCACTCTTGAGATAACTAGATTATCTAGGGAAGACTTTAAGGAATTTTAAGGCAATAAACTTGAGAATTCGACCAGAAATTAGCTATTCGACTGTGCTCATCTTTAGAGGCCATTACGACATAGTTAAAAATCGATTAGAGATCAGAGATAGGTCAGTTCGACTGAGATGTGTGGCTAAATGTGAGTGACTCCACTAAATTGGAAAATTCCCGTCGGCTGTCACTAGACTAATTTTTCTATCGTTTTGGTACCCTATGTCCGTATTTGAATCCTCGAGGTTTTCACGACAACCGAGAGTTGCCGATGCGTTGAGTGGGTTCATTGTGGCTCGAAGAAAATCGACCACGGGTCATTTGTGATAGTGCTAGTACGAGCACCTAGAGGGGGGTGAATAGGTGCACAAACAACTTTTGCAAAATATAGTATAAAACTTTACTTTTAACCCGAGTTTGATTGATAATAGACTTTGTAGAGAAAATTAGACTCTAACAATTAAATAGAGTTGCGAGCAAAATAAAAGAGTTCATGGAAGAGAATAAGAACACTAGGTTTATAGTGGTTCGGCTTAATTCAAGCCTATGTCCACTCTCCCGCATCGACAGCCCACCGGCTGGATTTCACTATGAATCAAAAGAGTCGTTATAGTATCACGTCCTTGATTCCACAATGTAGAGACTCTGCTACACTTCCTCAAGGCCTCACAAATGTCTAAACTCTCTTTTGAGTACAAATTTTCGCTCAACAATTCAATTAGCAAAGAACAAGGAGCTTCAAACTTTGGAATTTATCTATTGTGCACATACTCAAATAACTAGAGCTTCTTTCTTGTATACTCCTCCATGCCTTCATATTCGTTGGCACATTCCAAAAAAGCTCTTCCAATCTACCTGTTGGACAGAATCAATTAGGGAGATCTCGAGTTACTTAAGGAATGTGATGATAGCCCACCAATCCTGCTCGCCTATACAATCAGGATCTAGGTTTCCATAAGTAGAACCTTCCAAATATACTTCGCCAATCAACAGATCCAATTTACTCGTATTGATTTCAAAACGAATAATAGAGCTTGAGATGCTATCTTTAGCCGTGAGAACTTCTTTAGCCACTCAAATCAAATCCTTAAAGAAATACTCGATTATGGATAAGTCTTCTTCGTCGGTCTAGAAACTGTCAATGATGGCAGACTTTAAAACTTGAGTCTGGTAGTCTGGCGATCTTCAGACTTTGACGAAAGGGTCTACAAGTCTTCAGACTAGACTGATGGAAATGTTTTGTCAGCTTCAAAACAAATAAGGAAGTTTTCTCCAACAATCTCCCCCTTTTTTATGGTGACAAAACTTTCCTACAGATTTGGATACTTTTGACATGCAAGACAATACTCAAGCAAACAAGGATATCTCATAAAAGATAAATGAGTTTGGATAAAGATAGTATCGAATCTGCATCCACATGAAATAAGTTAGTCCTATAAAAACAACTATTTGTTGCCATGAATACCAACAATGCTTAAGATACTGCAAGCATTTAAACTATCAAAACACAATCCAAACCATCCAAACTAGTCACAACCAGACAAAAGTCAAAGTCAAATTAAATCAAATCAAATCAGCACCAACTTATCCCCCTTTTTGTCAGCATTAAAAAGGTAGAGACGAAAAAGAGAATTAGATTAAGATTGTTTTGGAACACGAACAAGCTGGAAATCTTCCATCGACTTGACAGTCTCCTCCAGCTTTCTCAGATCCTCCTTTAGTTGTGCTATTTACTCACCCTTGGCAGTTGCTTGAACTTGAAGATTGAGGGCCTGAACTTGATTGTGTAAAGAAACTGAAGAGGCTCGATTAGCATTCTGCATAGTATGAAATTCGCATCCCAAGGCATATATCTAGCCTTGCATCTCCATAAGAACATCAAGCAATCTTCTAAAGTCTACTGAGTTGTCAGTTTGAGTGCTTGCTTCAGCATGATCAGTTTGTGGAGTATTGGTAGATGATGGCATTTCAGCATGAGCACCTAGACTCAGAGATGAAACCTCATGACCTTCTTCGGGAAATTGAGAAGCATATACATCTTCTGGATTGGAAGGAGAACGACTGACATCATCACTAGTAAAAGCAAGTGAAGGAGTACCTCTTTTCTCAGCAGCTCCCCCTGTTTCAGTGCCTTCGGGTGGAGAGAAGTACTCTTCATGCTCTGTTTCTTCTTCAGTGACAAGATGACTTTGTTCTCCTTGTTACTCTTCTTCTGCAGTTCCTTCTTCCTCTGCTTCTTTCCTCATCAATTTCCTCTCTTCACTCCTTTGCTCTATTTCCTCTTGGTCCTCTCTATCCTCTATCTCTGGAACAAAACGCTGTAAGTTCCTTAAGGCAAGAGCGGAAATGGTAATGTCATCCTCATCTTCTTCATCCTGCAAGATGAGTGCTCTTCTTCTTTTAGACGGAGCTGTCATGGGCTCCTTGCCTTTCCGTTTTGCAGCCATAAAGTCTTGATGAGTCTTGACAAGAGTCTTCTCCTTAAATCTCTATAAAGCCTTGTTTAGCTCCTTCAGACGCATCTTTGAAACCATCTTCAGTCCTACCACCATTTGATCACAGGTTCAAACACATAGAATTTTGGGAGGCTGAATGTTAAAGTGTCTGAATAGCTGAGTAACAAGTGCTGAATAAGGAAGTTGACCCTTGTCCTTTACCATTGATCTATACATGTGAAACATGATAGTGTGCGGCAAAAAGAACTTTTTACCAGCATTGATAGCATACATCAGCTTCGCTTTTGAATTGGAGACGTCAATCTTTCATGTGGATTTGGGTCTAAGACAATTAATCACAATCTTGTGAAGTAAGATATTTGAAGCACTCATCCTCAAATATGAAATTCGACCTTCTACCATTCCATCTCGAACAAGCTCCACAGTCGCACGACCAATAGACACACTAATTGATTGGAACATCCCTCTCTCTACTTCAATCACATCAGCCAAAGTGTCCATATCAACCACATAATCCCGGTCTCTAACACTAAAAGAAAATCTATTCGCATCCAAAAAGCTTAGATTGGAATAGAAATATGCAGTAAGTTTTGGATGGGCTATAATAGTTTCAGAGCAAAATCGTTCAAGTTGAAGTAAAGTAAATTTCTCCCGCAACTTCACGTTCAGAGAATCGAGAAAATCAAAATCCACACTCCTTGGGTTCATCACCCCTCGCTTCAGCAACTTAGAATAAGTTCACTTATGTTCCTCAGAACGAAACAGATCTGCTCTTTTTCCTCGAATGTTCGCAGCAACACCTATTCTAAACATCTTTTCATCATTATTTCCATCAGGTTGACTAAATCCTTCAACATGTGGATCACTTGGGAAATTCGCAAAAGCACTTTCTGCCAAGCCAGCAGAAGCAATCCCCAAACATTCCATCGTTTGTAAAAAGTGGGTTTCATTTCGGTACCCCTTTTCTTTCAAAAAAATCATCAATAAAGGTCATTGGAGAACCTCCATCCTTTAAGGCAGAGTAGAGTTTGAAGTTAAAAGCAGGCTTTTGAGTTCTTACAGGTTCGGCATCCTCAATAATTTCTTCCTCCGCTTGATGTTGCTGAACATTCTGTGGTCTAGCCTAAGGAGAATGGCACGGTTGAGAATGACATTGCCATTGCCTTGGAGATTCTTCTTCCTTGGTAAGGTCAAAGTGCGTAGGACCCTCACGCATATGCTGTGGTCCCTTGCTTGCAATCCTTAAAAACTTTCTTTGGAAAGACATTCTCACAGTCTTTGAGAGTTTATGAACTCAATTCGTGAGAAAGGTGAAAACTTTAAGAATTAAACTAGAGAGAAAAAGTAAGAAGGTGATGTTCTGTACTTCTAGGGTTTGTGAGTAAAAAAGAAGAAGAAAAACAGTATATAAAGCAATCAAAACGGGGTATACGGATCGTCATAAATGTAAAAATAAAAAATGCATTTTCAAAAATAATTGCCTTTTTGAAAATAGATAACTGTCAAAAGGATAACTTCTTTTTCGAAAAGGAATGATTGTTGTAATTACAAAAACTTGGAAAGATAACATCAATCAATTGCAAATTAATAGACAATCTTACCTTTTCGAGTTTTTTATCCGAAAGATAAATTTCTAAAACTGAAATAACTTACAGTTGTGATCCTGGATCTTCTGAGTCTGAGCATCTTTAGACTTTTATCCCCGAGTCTGAGCTTCTTCAGACTTTAAGATATTAAGTTTGGATCAAATAGACTCAAATTGACTTTTCTCCAGTGGCTTTATAAAAATGTTAGCCAGCTGATTCTTTGAGTCAATGAATTGAATCAAGACTTCTCCATTTTGAGCATGGTTTCTAATAAAGTGATGTCAAATCTCTATATACTTTGCTCTTGAATGAAGAATTGGATTCTTGGTGAGATTAATTGCGCTTGTGTTGTCACATTTAATCTCAGTGCATGAGTCTTTCATTCCAAAGTCTCTTAGTTGTTGTTTTATCCATAAGATTTGAGAACAACAATTTCCAAGAGCCATATACTCTACTTCTGTTGTTGAGAGAGCAACAACACTTTACTTCCTTGAGAACCAAGATATTGTCCTGTTTCCAAGCAATTGACAAGTACCCGAGGTGCTCTTTCTATCAACTCTACATCCTGCTTGATCTGCGTCTGAGTATCCAAGAAGAGTAAAGTCACCTTCTTTATGATACCATAGACTTGACTTAGAGGTTGTTGCAACGTATTTGGTGATGCGTTTCGCAACACTTAGATGAGATTCTTTGGGATCTAATTGAAATCTGACACAAATGCAAACATTAAACAAAATGTCAGGTCTAGAGGCAGTAAGATAAAAAAGTGAACCAATGATACTCCTGTATAGCTTCTGGTCAACTTTCTTTCCTCCCTCATCTTTGTCCAACTTTGAAGAACTTGACATTGGTATATCAATCTTTTTGTAATTCTCCAAACCGAATTTTTTAACAAGTTCTTTAGCATATTTTTCTTGGTTAATGAAAATTCCTTCCTTCAATTGTTTCACTTGTAGTTTGAGAAAGAATGATAGTTTACCTATCATGCTCATCTCGAATTCATCCTACATAGACTTAGAGAATTTCTTGCACAAATTTTCGTTAGGAGATCCGAAAATAATATCATCAACATAGATTTGAATAAGTAGAAAGTTTTTACCTTCTCTTTTAATAAACAGAGTAGTGTCTACTTTACCTTTAACAAAGTCATTTTGGATTAAAAACTTACTTAATCTGTTGTACCAAGCTCGAGGTGCTTGCTTTAAACCATATAGCGTTTTTTTCAGTCTGAATACAGAGTCTGGTTTCCTTGGGTCTTCAAAACCGGGAGGTTGTCCCACATAGACTTCCTCTTGGATAAATCCATTCAAGAATGCACTTTTGACGTCCATTTGGAATAACCTAAAATTCTTATAATAAGCAAAAGCAAGTAATAATCTAATTGATTCCAACCTTGCTACTGGTGCGTAAGTCTCACCATAGTCTATCCATTCTTCTTGCGTATATCCTTTGGTCACGAGTCTTTCTTTGTTCCTTATAACTTTTCCTTTTTCATCAATCTTGTACCTGAAAACCCATTTAGCTCCACTAACAAATTTACCTTTTGGTTTATGAGTTAATTCCCAAACATCATTAACACTGAACTGCCTGAATTCTTCTTGCATAGCTTCAATCCAGCTTTTGTCATTTAAAGCTTCTTCTATGCTTTTGGGTTCTATTTCAGAAATAAGAGCCACAACGCTAGACTCTTTATGCCTTTTGGATCTTGTATGAATCCCTTCATCAATGTCACCAATAATGAGTTCTTTGGGATGACTAGACTTGTGCTTCCAGTTGCTGGTTGGTCTGACAGTCTACTGATCTTTTTCTTCATTTGATTCTTTAAAATTCGCTCGTTGTTGACCTTCTGTAGTTTGAGCTGCTTTAGAGGAATTAGACTTTGTAGAGTCTAGAGCAGGTTCAGATTCTTCAGGTTGAGTCTGGATCGATTGATTTTGTATAAGGTCTTGAAATTTGACATTTATCAATTCTTCAACAAATTGAGTCTTCATGTTGTATACTCTGTAAGCTTTGCTGGTGGTTGAATATTCAAGGAAGATTTCTTCGTCTGATTTTTCTTCAAACTTACCAATTCGATCATTTGCATTTTTCAATATAAAACATTTGCAACCAAACACGTGAAAATATGAAACAATTGGCTTCTTTCCTTTAAACAACTCATAGGGAGTTTTATCAAGAATCAGCCTTAAGAAAACTTTGTTAATGATATAACATGCTGTAGAAACTACTTCAGCCTAACAACGAGAAGAAATATTGCTTTCAATTAAAAGTGTTCTGGCCATTTCTTGCAATGATCTATTATTCCTTTCCACAACTCCATTTTGTTCTAGAGTGTATGGAGAGGAGAACATATGTTGAAAACCAGATTCATCACAGAATTTAGCAAAGTCTTGATTTTCAAACTCACCTCCATGATCTGTCCGAATACTTGAAATAACATACCCTTTCTCATTCTGTACTTTCTTAAAAAACTTTAAAAAAAATAAGAGAAGGTTTCAGACTTACTTGCAAGAAAGTATACCCAAGTAAATCGTGAATAATCATCCACTATTACTAGGCAATATTTCTTTCCACCAATGCTTTGAGTTCTAGTTGGTCCAAAGAGATCCATATGTAGGAGCTGCAGCACATGATTAGTGGAAACTTAATTTATTGGTTTGAAAGAACTTCTAACATGTTTTCCCAACACACATGGTGTGCATAATTCAGATTTTTGGTATGTCAGGTTTGGGTAGCCCACGAACAAACTTCTTTGAACATCTTCGCCCAATGAAAGTCTAAGAGAAATCTTTACTAGTTCCCAAACATATTCCTTCTTCAAAATTGATTTTGAACCCTGAGTCGCATAGTTGACTGATACTCAGCAAGTTGTAATTGAGTCCTACTTAGGAGATAATTGTGAGACTTCCAATCTTTACTATCCCGCATTCGACAATTCGTCATTTGCTATTTCCACCAAAGGAAACTTTTCCACCATTAACTTGCATAAGCTTTATGAAACAACTTGAATCTCATGTCATATGTCTTGAGCATCCACTATTCAAGTACCATTTGACCTTTTTCTTGATGGTGACCTGCATTTAAAAAAGAAACTCAAGCTTTCTTTGGTACCTACAATTTCTTGGGTCCAATGGAGTTAGTGCAATATACAGTCTTTGTTCAATCCTTCTTAACAGGTTTCCAAACCATAGGACATTCTTTCTCAAAGTGTTTTGAACTGTTGCACTTAGAACATTTAAGAGCACTACGGCCAACAGGTTTTACAAATATTTTTTGAAAATGATTTCTATAGAAGGCCTTTGTAGGTCTTTGTTAGATTATTTCCTTTACTTTTGGAAAATCGATTAGAGGAATGATTTTAGAAGTTATTCCCAAGCCTGATTTGTTAAAGTAAGGTCTTTGTGCTGAAAAAATCTTTTCCAATTTCTCAGATCCTATAGAAAACCTTTTTGAAATATTTGAAATATCATTTTTCAAAAGTGTATTTTCTTTTGAAAGAGAGTTTGCATTTTCTTTCAAAGTAATAAAACTTTTATCTAAATTTTTGAACTTTTCTTTCCAAACAATCTCCTATTGCTTCAGTGTAGAATTTTCCCTTTTTAGCTCGGAAATCCTTTTGAGAGAGGTTTTGAGACTAAGACACAGTTCATCAATATATTTAGAGACTTTAGTAGGAATTTTTAAATTACTTACCTTGATTTCACTATCTAAGTCTGAGTTTGTATCTGTCTCAAAGTCTGAATTTGATTTTGATTTTGCCATTAAACAAATATTAGCATAATCATCATCACTCTCTTTGCATTCGGTATCACTCCAAGTCTCTACTTTGAGTGCATTTTCTGTATTTCTCAGCTTTTCCTTTCTTTTTCTTCAGCAAGGGACAATTAGGTCTAATGTGTCCATTTTTCTTTCATTCAAAACAAATCACATCTTTATTGGATTCATCGTCCTTAGCTAATTTATTTTGAAACTTTTGAGAGCTTTGTTTCTTCCAATTGAATCTTCTTCCCTTTTTGTTCAATTTTCTGAACCTTCTTATCATGAGAGCAAGCTCTTCATCGTCCATATCATCTTCAAAATCTGTAACATCAGAATCATCATTAGATTTTAAAGCAATAGATCTTTTTAACTTTGGGATCTTCATCTTCATTGATTTGCTCCACTTCATAAGACTGAAGAGTGCCAACCAATTCGTCAACAGAGAGTGGCATGATCCTTTGTGTCTCCCTTATTGATGTCTTTACATGATTCCAATCTTTGGAAAGTCCACGCAACAATTTGTTAACCTTCATGGGTCCTGAGATTGGTTGACCTTGATACTCAAGACCATTCACGATTTCTGTAAAATAACTAAACATGTCAGTGATAGATTCTCATGCCTTCATCGTGAAGGCTTCATATTGATCGAGCAGAATATTGATTCTGGTTTCTTTCACTCGATCAGTCCCTTCATACGTAATGTGCAGCCTATCCCAGACTTCTTTAGCTGTTTCACAAGAAGATATTCTGTTATATTCAGTTGGAGATAATGCATAATATAAGGAGTAAATTGCTTTTGCATCAAGAGCTTGTCTCTTGGTTATTTCTTCTTGAGTCATCTCGCTAGCCTCTGCAACTTCTTTTCCCCTTTCTGAGACTGTTGTAACTTTAGGAATGATTCCTTTTGTCTACCACATCCCATTCCAGAGGATCTTTCAATCTTAGGAATGCTTTCATCTTTTTTTTCCATATGCTGTATTCCTTTCCATCAAAATAAGGCGGTCTAGTGTTGCTTTGCCCTTTAACCAAACCTCGAGCCAACATACTAGCCATGGATCTTTAATTCTGAAGTAAAAACACTTCAATTTAAATGAGTACACAGGCTCTGATATCAATTGATAGTGCTAATACGAGCACCTAAAGGGGGTGAATAGGTGCACAAACAACTTTTGCAAAATATAGTATAAAACTTTACTTTTAACCCAAGTTTGATTCATAATAGACTTTGTAAAGAAAATTAGACTCTAACAATTAAATAGAGTTACGAGCAAAATAAAAGAGTTCAGGGAAGAGAATAAGAACACTAGGTTTATAGTGGTTCGGCTTAATCCAAGCCTACGTCCACTCTCCCACAATGACAACCCACCGGCTAGATTTCACTATGAATCAAAAGAGTCGTTACAGTATCACATCCTTGATTCCACAGTGTAGGGACTCTGCTACACTTCCTCAAGGCCTCACAAATGTCTAAACTCTCTTTTGAGTACAAATTTTCGCTCAACAATTCAATTAGCAAAGAACAAGGAGCTTCAAACTTTGGAGTTTATCTATCACGCACACACTTGAATAACTAAAGCTTCTTCCTTATATACTCCTCCATGCCTTCATATCCGTTGGCACCTTCCAAAGAAGTTCTTCCAATCTACCCGTGGACATAATCAATTAGGGAGATCTCGAGTTACTTAAGGAATGTGATGATAGCCCACCAATCCTACTCGCCCATACAATCAAGATCTAGGTTTCCATAAGTAGAACCTTCCAAGTATACTTCGCCAATCAACGGATCCAATTTACTTGTATTGATTTCAAAATGAATAATAGATCTTGAGATGCTATCTCCAACCGTGAGAACTTCTTTAGCTGCTCGAATCAAGTCCTTAAAGAAATACTCGATTTTGGATAAGTCTTCTTCGTAGGTCTAGAAACCGTCAATAAGGTCAGACTTTAAAACTTGAGTCTGGCAGTCTGGCGATCTTCAAACTTTGACGGAAGAGTCTGCAAGTCTTTAGACTAGACTAATGGAAATGTTTTGTCAGCTTCAAAACAAATAAGGAAGTTTTCTCCAACAATTTGCACTAAAAATTTCTGAAAGCTACTCGGTAGGATAGGTCACGCTAAAATTGCGCTAGATTGAAATTAACGGCAAAATTGAGTCCGATTTCAAAAATTGAAAATTCTGTCATGTCTCAATTAATTCTAGGAGCGTCGGCTCAGTCTCGGAAAATTTTTCTGCAAGCTAAGACTTTTTGGGAAAAAGTCAAGGTAGGGCCGTTTTTGTCCAGAAAATGTCACGGATCGTTTTTTATCATGAAATTAGAAAGCAAGTGGGATCAATTGGTGAGGAAAAATGCCAATTGGATCAATGAGGTTTTCGTTGATTTTTTAGAGGCCAAATTGGATTGATTTAAGCAAGAATAAGTGTCCAATTGAAGAGGAAATCAAGCAAATTCGTAACCCCCCACCACCTATGGCTTTTGGACCATTTCAAGTGTGCAAGAAGGAGCATTAGTGGCTGAATTTGGGCCTAGGAACACAGCTAGTGGAGGGGAATGGTCAAGGGGATAAAGAAAGGGACTTGAAGGCTTAGTAGGCCACTTGCTCCCTCATCTCCTTCCTCTCTTCCTCTAGGATGGTCGACCAACCCGTCCTCCTTCTTCATTGTGCTTTGCAAGCTTCTAAAAAACCTGTAGAGGAACCAGCAAAGCTAGAGGAGCTGCTGGAGCAGCCCGCACATAGCTAGGACTGCTCGCTGCCGCCGTTCGCCGCCCCCACGCCAGCCTGTCGCTGCTCTGCCTCCACTGAGCGATCTCGATGCCCCAGCGACCTTGTCCCGCGTCCCAGCTGCTGTTTCGGGGCTGGTTGAGCTCAGCCAGAGCTGTGCCACCTCTGTTCAACCACCGTGAGTCTCGGCTGTTGGCCGCTTGACCTAGCCACTACCTCCACTGGTCTTGTTTGCTTCAATCAACCCTTGTTTCTCTCTTATGCAGCCCAAAACAGAAGCAAAGTTAGTGGGTTTTTAGTAGGACCTCAGGCCCGTTTTGAGGTCATTCTGGATCTAGAAAGCTAGGCCCGCTTTGGAGATAGTTTAGCCCCGTTGCGTCCCCATTGATTTGAACTGATCGGATCGCCAAACAAGTGAGTTTAACTCACTAATCCTCGCTTAGTAGGTTAATGACACTTAAGAGTTGTTTAGTTTAGGCTAAGCTAGATTAGGTGGTTAGTTAGATTAGATTAGTTAATTTAATTAATTGTCGATGCATGTTAGGTGGATAGTTAGTGTAGTTAGCGAGTAAATAGACTCTAATATTTATTTAACGAGTCTCGCAAATTTTCTGGGCCCGTTCCGGCATATAATTAGGCATTATAGACCTAAGTATGCATTTTTTGCATTTAATAATTAATTTCCATAATTATTTAATTACTTATTTATTTTCCGGAAATTAGACCGGAATAGTTGGTGACTGAAATTCTGTACTGATTGTAGTGGTGCATTTTGTTTATTTAATTGAGCTCTAATTTGTGTTGATTGTGAGTAAATTGAGAAATTAGGAATTTATTCCTAAATTTTTTTAATTTTGGTAATTAATTGGAAAATTACCGGGCGTCGGTCCACAGTGCCAAAAATCTATTTTGGGACTGCTAAAACTGGTGGGAAGTTCAAAAGTGAAATTATTATATTTTGGCTAAGGCCGACCAATTACCCACACACGGCTATTTGATCAGGAATGATAAAAACGTTGAATTGGTTGTATGTTTGGGAGGGTATACTATATCAGCCTACAGGCGATATGTCAGCTTAGTAGAGAGTAGTATACCGATATACTATATCAGCTTACGGGCGATATGGCAGCTTAGCATAGAGTAGTTTACTTTATCACCTTCGATTGAGCAATGTCGGTATACTATATCAGCCTACGAGTGATATGACAGCTTAGATAGAGAGTAGTATACTCGATCATCTCAGAAGCAAGATATACTATCTATTTATCAGCTTAGAAGTGAGCAGTCCTGATATGAGCAGAGTTTATAGATAGTATGAGATGAGTTGACCAAGAAAGGGTCATAATGACATGTAATTGACTGAGTCAATTGATCGATGAGTCGATCCAAATTGATTGAATGTTATGATTGTGAGTTTATGAATTGAACTGACTTGCAGGAAGGAACAGAGACAAAGGTAAGACCTCCAACTCATGGTTGTGCTTAGGCTGCCCTTAGGGCATATTTTCTTCCTAATCGAGTCTTAGGGGGTAAAACTCGCTGAGACGTAGTCTCACCCTATTGTGGGACAACATTTCAAGTCCATAGATGGTCGCCCTTCCAGCCCCTCCTAAACATTTTGGTATACCGGAGGAAATCACAGAACAGAAGTTCCACGTTTCGATACATGGGCACGCTGAAGGATTGGAGTATGTGCTGGTGAAATCCATCGTCTGAATTGATGCAGGCTTACCCAAAAAGGTGCCCCATTAATACCGGGCATAGTATCACTATTATAGCGATGGATGAAGAGTGGACCCTGTACCGGTATTTGAGGTGCCTTTTTATGCATTGGAGGTAGTGTTTGGGAAGGGCACTGTAGACCCTAAAGGTGGATCAATGGTGGATGCGAAGGATCCCAAGCTCGAGGGCGATTCTGACTCTCCGATATACTTAGTCGTGGGCTCTAGCTCGAGCAAGGAAGAAAGAGAGATCGTCGAGGAGGAGGAGGACCTAGAGGAGGATCCAAAGGAGGACTGAAACCCCACCCCTATTTGCAAGGCTTTATTTTCTGAGCTTGTTTGAGTAGTACCTAGCTTGGTAGTTTACCTTGTATATATTTGCACTATGGTTTGCAATGTTTATAAGTGTGGTTGTTTTTCAGGTTCGAGTTTTATGGCCCTACTTTCCTATCACATTGTTTTATTGTCTAGGGATTTTATATATGCTTCCGCATGCGCATTAAAAATGAACAAGGTCGGCGATGCGTCCTTGGACGAGACTATTATATTGACTAGGTGAGGGATGGGTGCATGCCCGAGGATTGGGGCGTGACACATCACCTTATGAGGACAATGCTTTGGTCAATAAGGTTCAAATTATCTCCAACATCTAGTTTGGATTTTGAAAATCGGCAAAAGAGTTGATTCAATTAATAATTAATAATTATCTTCACGACTTACCTATCCAATATGTGAACAACCAAGAAAGAGTATCGCCAAATAACTATGGAAATACCTAGAAAAATAAGAGATTTTTTCCTCTCAAATCATTTTACCATATGTTGAACTTCTTATGTCCAAAAAAAAGAACTATGACATTGACTTACTTAAAAAATCACTTACCATCCAATCAGCTACGGTCATGCTAATATGCTTTCGGGGACAAAATTCAATCCATATATTATGTGCACTCAATTGGTTATGAGCAATAGTTAGATTGTACACTGTTACACATCCACCTCCTCCATATTTAATATTTTCTACCATGTTGTCTGCTAGAGAAACCACCTACAAATGATAATTTGTAACTTAAACGATCTACAAATGATAAATAATCTCTTATTCACCTATGCCTACTAGTCTTACTTTAAAAGATGTATTGATCTTCTTTTTGTGCACAAATCAGGGAAAGAACAGATTTTGAGATTGTACTAAGTGAACATTTGATATGTGGTCTCATGAAATTCCTAGACACATAACCTATTTAGTACGTGAAAAAGATAATCACTGAGGTTATTGAATGTGTGTTGACATGCATGTGAGCATGGGAGAGAGGGATATGACATGTTGATTCGAAGAAAGAGTACATTGCCTCATAGCCGCCACAGACGGTATCTTGGGCAAGGATCTTGCACTCATCAAATCTGCTTTTGTTACCCGACGAATGGGTACTATTCCAATGGGGCAAGGCTCTCTCAGTCCAAATCTTACTGATTTTGCATTCGGAGAAGTTTTGCGCAGGCTAGTGACATGTAGATTAGGCCCTGCCTACAAGGAGAAAAAACTGATTATAGAAGCATCAAGTAGACCATTCCACCTAAATTATCTAATAGTGGTCCGCAAATTTATGAAACGATTTAGGAGAAACTAGTAAATTTTTGCTTGAACCTTATGACTTTTCGGTAGAGGATGATCAAGTACCAGTTGTTTGTTAATATCAATACAATCAATTGTGTCTCCTTCTTTAGTTTGAAAAGATCAAACATAATTAATCATTCATCAAGAAGCAAGACTAAAAAATACTTGCATCTTACGTGGAGAAAGACTAAAAAAAAAAAAAGAGTTTGAAGGAAAATTACTGTGAAAGTCTTGATGGATGGCTTGTTCATTGTTCTAACCTAAGTAGCACCGATATCGACACACGACACATGACATGACATGCCGATACATCGTTTTTAAAAGAACAGAAAATTTCAACACGTTGGAACATGTTGTATATGAAATATATATTTTTATATATACATAATAAATTATTATTTTATGATTATTTCAATCAAATTAGTTTGATTCAAATTCATAAATAATTAATTAATTAAAAAAGCCTAGAATGAATTACGCTAAAAACATTAATTTACCGTTTATTAATTTCATTCATTGTTTTAATTAACAAATTCAACTTCACTCAAATAATTCATAAAACTTGGAGAAAAAAACAAGCAATTTAATTCTAGACTCACGATTAGATGTAGCGAAAAAAGAGGAAAACAAAATTGGGAGGTCAATTATGTATTAAGGGAAGTGAGGGTTAGAAGAGAGGAAAATATTAGGTTTTTCTTTTTTCCCAATTTTTTATTATTTATTTTTACATATATACATTTCGACCCCCATTTATTAAAAAATTTTAAAATCGACATCACTAATCAAAAACTCACATGTCCGAATCCGACTTGAGTGCCGGAGAAAGTTAGGAAAGTTGATCGGGCATTAAATTTTTCAACATGTGTTGATCAAGTGTTGAAGAGTGTTGGACACATATTGAAGTGTCCAACATGAAATAAAAATTCTTGGAGAGTGTTGATGCTTCTTAGGTTCTACCCTATCTTCCAAGTGTCCCATGAAGAGAGACTGAAAAATAGGAGCAGCAACAGCACAAGCTCCACATTCAGTTTCATGGTGATAAGAAGAAGCGTGGAAGTAAGGCCCTCAGTTAGCTACGCTTGTTCAATATACCATCGAGCGTGTTGGCCCAATAGTAAGGAGTGAGCACTGCGCGGAGCAAATAGTTAATCTGCAAAATAAATATTATTTACTGTGGGATGTGAGAGGGTTAAACTTGCTAAAACACCCATTTATTATATGTCTTCTTAAAAAAGTCAAATGTATTTAGAGAAAATATTTTATGAAGATTTGATCTACTTGACAATGTGGATTTAAAAATTTTCGTACAATAACAGATTATTTAGCTTACAAAGAAAAATAAATATTCAAAGCAAGTTTGGAAAGTGGTACAAACTAAAGAAGCCACAAAATCGAAATGTTTTTTCTTACTCTAATAAATGTTTCAGAGACTGAAAGCTGCCTTTCAATAATGCATGTTTTCCGCTTGTCTCATTCTTTTATGGTCATATCATGCATAATTATTTTCATAGCCAAGTCACACTAGATAGCAGAATATACATACAAACTTCAAAACAACAAATTTATTTATTAGCAGTTAAGGCTTGGCTGGAAATTAGGCCATCGAGACACTAAACTTTTTTGTAAAATAATGCATGGTTGCCACTTTTTTTCATCAAATTGGTTGCCAGTTTAAAAGGGTATATGTTAGACATTTGTTTGCAAACTCCTTCCATGTTCCTCGCATTCATGACTAGTTCTAAGACCTATCTATTGTCCATGACTAAAAGTGTTATGTAATAAAAGGTTACAAATTTAAAATACAAATGAAATTAAATAAAAAATAGAGAAATTGAAATAAGAAATTAGAGAAAAGTTATATCTGATGTAAGGTACACCTAGGCAGGAGGGGATTTAAAAGAATCTTCTTGGGGACGGCCGGGAAGGCCAACGATATTTATTGAAAAAAAATTTCTTTAATCCAAATACATAAATTTGAAGTAGTTAGAGAACTTTTTTAAAAGTTGATCTCTTTGAGAAAGTGAAGTTTATTTTAGGAAAATTACAAATAAAGATACGAAGTATCCTCATTTTCTCAAATAAGGATCTAAAATTAATCTTATTTCAAATAAGGATATGAAATGACTATATTAGTTTTTTTTTTTTTAAAAAAAAAATTGAACTTATTGTTTAATGAAGGACAATTTCATCTTTTAAATTTTTAAATTTTTTTATTTTTTCCTTAAAAAACAAACTAAAGAAGTTAAAACTTAAAAAAAAAAAAAAAAAAAAAGGAGCATACATGGGAGAGAGGGCTCCCTCCCGCTTGTGGTCGTCGCCCCATCATCGGTGGGGTAGTGGTAATGACCAATGAGGTCGTCAGCGCCTAGGTGAGGGTCGACAACCCTCGCCAACCTAAGGTGAGGGCTTGCTTGTTTCGCCAATGACAAGAGAGGGCGGTGACCCTCTCCTAGATTTGGGTGAGGGTTGCCGCCCTCACCCTGGTCTAGGTGAGGGCCGTTAGCCCTCCTACCAGCCTACGGCCCTCGCCCAACACCTTCGGACCTTGGTAGAGGACCGACAACCCTCGTCCAAATCGGACCAAGGGTGGGCAACGCTCGCTCAGATCTTAGAGAGGGTCACTACCGTCTCCCGTCTCTAACGAGAACCTAGTGGTCGTTGCCTCTAATCGGCGAGGCGCGCCAGCCCTCACCTAGGTGTTGGCGACCTCGCCAGCCATTGCTATCCCCCCATCAGCGATGGGGTGGTGGCCATAGGCGAGAGCAAGTTGCCTATGTTTTTTTTTTTTTTTTAAAAAACATTAGTCTAATTTAATTTTAATTTAAATTATGTTTTGACAAAAATATTCCTAATCGATCAGAATGTTTTGTTGGCCAGCAAGTCGGTGAAGGTGGGTTAAAATAACCATAACCACTTCAAGCCATTCTTTGAAATTAATATAGCTATTTAGACCCTTAATTGAAACAAGATCCACTTTATATTCTTATTTTAAAAATAAGGATACTTCAAGCCCTTATTTGGAATTTTTCCTTTAATTTTTAGTGAAGTAACATGTTAACTAACTCACGAAGAAAAATAAAAATATCCAAATAAGTTTGGCAAGTGCTAGAAATTTAAGGAATGATGAATGTTAGAGATTCATTCTAAGTTTGAATTAAGATTGTTTCCCTCTATTAAGATTATGCCATTATAATTTCACCTTAGGCTTTTGATTGAACTTATTGGGAAAGTTTTTTAAGTTTATTTTTGAAGGAATTCTGGTCGGCGGAAGACGACTTACTTGATTCCAATGCGCAAACAGCAAATAGTCCCGGATCGAACGTTGAATTGCGAACCAATCACGAACAACAATGCCTCACGTTGGTCTGGATGCAATCACAAGGAAAACACCCGATTTCCACGGCGTAAATGCAAACCGTTCTTCAAATTGATGATTGAATCCTGCTTATCTTAAAGATGGAATTTTGAGAGAGATTTTGGTGCGAATGAATTGACAACCCGTCCAACGGTTGTGTTCGGGAGATTTTATACGTCTCCCTTTGTACCCCTCCATTGGTGACCTTCCATCGTAACGTTTCAACTTGAAACGGTGCGCCCAATCGCACCCCATCATGGTCGTACCACCTGGAAGAACTACATCTCCCACTCGGACATGATGGGCACGATAGCGTTCTATCAAGAATATAAGGCAAGGCATTCAACATTCATCAACTTTATAGAACAATTCATACCGGCAAGTAAGCCGTGCGACCAAAGTGAGTACACCGCACTTGGGAGCTCAAATTATGCACCTGTTAGGGATGACATAATGGCTACAACCCGAAAAGAAAAATAAACAATCGATGTCTCACGGTGCCCCAGGACATATCTTGTTACATCAATTCAAGTATACCTATCCTTTAAAGGCTATACTTGATTATCCTCAAAACATCATGTATTTACAATTATATCCGCAACCACATAAGGCGATATAATTGGTCGACCATAAATACATGTGACAGATGTAAAACAACAATAGTCTTCCTTCGCACTCATGTCTCTCTTAATTTTAGAACAACTGCTTTCCTAGACACGTCCCATAGGCCATATCTATACATGACCGCCCGTAACATGCTAAAGTAGCAACACCGATCTTTCATTTCGAGAACATAGTCGACGTAACATAGGGCACGAATTGAGGTAAATTATAAATTACCTCAAGGGCTCACGCAATGAGTAAATAGGGATAATTTTACTCACCTTCCATTTTCGGTCGAACAATGCACATGTAGTATGAATTACATGCTATAGTGGATTTCTCTTTCTATAAGAGCGTATGTCATTTCTTAAATATATCCACTATACGGATCTTAGCCTAAACATAGTCACGTGCTTCTCACGTACTCATGTTTAACTCAAGTGCTATATTAGCTCGCTCTCTATAGCGCCAAATTAAGTACTCGCATCCGGCATCTTACAGGCATACATGATTGTGGGACTATCATGTTCGGTCTTAAATAAATCACAGACCTCATCTCGACTCCAATCAAGGCGACATATTTTATGTACTAGACTTGCTCTTCAGCATTTATTTGTACATAACGTCTCATCTCAACGTGCTAACTATAGCACTTGAGGCGATTGCTCGTGTGAGTAAGCCAATCATTACCTCGCCTGACATACTTTCCAATAATATATGTGTGCTTGTGCTAGTCTCATAATGGATTTGTACTTTTTGATAAAACATCAAGTCATTAATAAACAAACAAGTACAATACATATGTCCATAAATACATAAAACAATGATCCTCTACAATAACACATATCACATCCTACGCAAACCTAGTGACATCCTCGTGGGTCAAAAATATGTCTCTATGAATAGCCTTCGTAAATGGATCAGCAACCATTCTATTGGTTGAAATGTATTGTAGAATCACTTCTTTCGCGCTATAATATCTCGATGAAGTTATTCTTTAGGTCAATGTGCTTCGTCCTTCCATGATACTTGGGATCTTTCACATAGGCAATGGCTGCTTGACTATCGCAATAAACTGTCACCGGTCTTGGAATCTCGGTGACGGTGGCTAAATTTTCAAAGAAACGTTTTAGCCATACTGCTTCTTGCACCGCGGCAGAACACGCAATAAATTCAGCCTCCATAGTTGACAAGGCTGTGCATGTTTGTTTCTTGCTATTCCAAGAAATTGCACATCCATTGAGCAAGAACGCATATCCGTAAGTCGATTTACGCTCATCCAGGTCTCCACCCCAATCAGCATCTGAATAACCTAATAGGCGTAAATCATTCCCTTGGTAACAAAGTCGATAGTCCATAGTGCCCTTCAAGTATCTCGGGATCCTCTTTCTTGCTTTCCAAAGTGTGCTAGACCGGGACTTGATTGAAATCGGCTCACCAATCCCACGGCATAACATATGTCGGGTCGAGTACACATCATAGCATACATCAAACTTCCAATCGCACTAGCGTAAGGAACAGTTTCCATTATTTTAATTTCTTCTGGAGTCTTAGGACACATCTCAGTACTTAGGCCTTCGCCTTGCATGACAGGGGTATCAATGGGATTACAATGCTGCATATTGAAACGTTCAAGAATCTTCATAATATAAGATTCTTGTGACAAAGTAAGGAGTTTCCTTGATCGATCTCTTTTGATCTTAACTCCTAATATATAAGCAGCTTCTCCCATGTCCTTCATTTCAAAATTGGAGGACAACCATTCTTTTATGGTGATTATCATAACCTTGTCATTTCCAGCCAATAGAATATCGTCCACATAAAGTGATAAAATCACAAATTTATCTTCAGACCGTTTGACATATACATAGTGATCCTCTTCGATCATCGTAAAACCATAAGTTGTTATGGCTCGATGAAAACGAAGATACCACTGTCTAGATGATTGCTTAAGGCCATATATTGAGCGATGAAGTTTGCAAACTTTATGCTCTTGACCTTTAGCTATGAAACCTAATGGTTGTTTCATATAAATTTCCTCATCTAGTTCTCCATTGAGAAATGCCGTCTTTACATCCATTTGATGTAATTCAAGGTCCAAATGTGCAACGATGGCTAGAATAAGACGTATTGAGGCAAACCTTACAACTGGTGAAAAAGTTTCCTCGTAGTCTATACCCTCTTGTTGAGTATAACCTTTCGCCACAAGACGAGCCTTATACTTTTCAATGGATCCATCCGCCATTTGCTTAATCTTAAAAACCCATTTGTTTCCAATGGCCTTACGATTGGGTGGTAGATCAACCAAGTCCCGGACATGATTTGTCCTCATTGACTCCATCTCGTCTTCCAAAGCTTTTCTCCATTCTTCCTTATCGAGGATGAGAGAGCCTCTTGAACAGTCTTAGGCTCGGCATCATCTTTATGAGCAATCATAAATGCTTCCCTTCAATCTCAAAACGACGACGAGGAATACTTTTACGATCACTTTTACGCAACTGAATTTCTCTTGAATTCAATTCGTCAGACGATGCTACACTCCCACTAGGTCTTTCATGTTGAGGTAAATCTTCATTCCCCTCCATAACATTAGTGGATGTATTATTAGGATCTTCCATCTGATATAATTGGAAATCCTTATCAATCTCACCTCTACTAGGAAAATCGTTCTCCAAGAACGTGACATCTCGTGACTCCTTTTCAATCACACTTCCATCAGCTTGTTCACCTATGAACACATACCCTTTGGAGTGTTCAGAATATCTTATAAAGATACATTTCTTCCCTCTAGGGCCTAATTTGCCATATTTATGGGAAGATTCATGAACATAAGCTGCACATCCCCATGGACGTAGACTACTTAAGTCTGGTTTTCTTCCAGTCCATAATTCATAAGGGGTGGAAGTGGCCGATTTTGAGGGCACTCAGTTAAGTACATAGGCAGCAGTCAATAATGCATCTCCCCAAAAGGAGATAGGTAAATTTGCTTGCGCCATCATAGACCTAACCATTTCCAATAGGGTTCTATTCCTTCTCTCAGCTACCCCATTTTGTTGTGGAGTATAAGGAATAGTCAATTGTCTTACAATTCCCTTTTCATCACAAAGAGCTTTGAATTGCTCCGATAGATACTCACGTCCACGATCGGTTCTCAATGCCTTTATTGTTTTGTTCAACCGATTCTCTACCATCGTTATATATCGTCTAAAGCATTCTAATGCTTCGGACTTATGGGAGATCAGAAAGACATAACCGAAACGCGTGAAGTCATCTATGAAAGTAATGAAATATGAGGCTCCATGCCTCGCCCTCACATTCAAAGGACCACAAATGTCAGAATGTATGAGTTGCAATGGAAATTCAGCTCTAGTCCCTTTACCGAATGGTTTTCTAGTTGCTTTTCCCGCTAGACAATGTTCACATACGGGTAGATCAACATTAGTGAGTGACCCTAAAAGGCATTCTCTAGCTAATCTTTGCATTCTTTGCAACCCAATGTGACCTAATCTAGCATGCCAAGTATTTGCATCAGTCCCAATGTTATCGAAGACGCAATTAAAGAAAAACAACCATCAACATTAACATTGTACCGATCATAGTCAATGTTTAACACCATAAAATCATTCAATACATGACCTGAACCATAATAAACTGTTCCATACAAAATATCAACACAATCACCATGGAAATTCAATACATAACCTAAGCTAAGAAGAACAACTACAGAGACCAAGTTTCGTCGAATATCTGGAGCATAAAGGACATCATGCAGGAATAGATTTCGACCACTACGCAAGATTAATTTGCATGTGCCGATACCCTTCACTTCAACTCTTGAGTTATTCCCAACATATATCCATCTTCTTCCAAGCGGTATCCGACGATACTCCGCAAATGCTTCTCGGTCTCTAGCTACATGGTCCGTTGCTCCTGAGTCTACAGTCCACATTGGATGAGATTCAGCAAGCATTACAGTACTAGAAACAAAAGCATTACTCATAGTAATGGAGTAATAGGGTACCTTTTTCGGCTCAAAGTGCATTCACGAGCAAAATGACCTGACTTGCCACAATTGTGGCACTCCATCTTGGCCTTGTCCTTCTTCCCACCACGCTTCTTGCGTCGAAGGTCTTAGCCCTCTTGGGTCCCTAATCGTCATCTTCCCTTTGTTGTTGAACTGAAGGTTCCTCTTGCGCTTGAAGCCCGAAGCTTTGCGCGAACTCGTTTCAGCAACATAAGCATGGGTAGAGGATCTTGCAGCCTCTAGGCGCTCATCCTCTAATTCCAAATGACGCGCAATATCATCAAAAGTGACGATGTTCTCACTATGCGTCATATTGATCTTCATATGTTCCCAATTATCAGGAAGAGACCTAATAACAGCCTAAACTTGTTGTTCATCAGTAAGGGAGTGACCTGCCGACTTCAGCTCACGGATCATGTTTGACATCTCCCGAAGATGTTGCCTCATTGTTACATTTGGGTGCTTTCGGAAAGTGTCAAACTTGATGGTGAGTCTCCTCAGCTTAGTGGCAAATGTACCCCCAAACTTATCCTTCAAGGCAACCCACATAGCTTGAGCTTTATCATAACTTTCAAACCCACACATGACATCATCTTGCATACAGCTCAGCAACGTGATGCGAGCAATGCTATTCTTCTTTTCCAAGCTTGATAAGCTTCTAGATCTCTCCTGTGTTGAGCTGAAGTTCCATGCTCAGGTTCATCCATGGTGTGGTTGAGGGTTTCCAAAACCTCTTGTTCCTCAAGGATGTACTGAACCTTTCGGTGCCAAATATCATAATTGTCACCGTTAAGCTTCTCACCATTATTGAGGTCAGCCACAATGGTCTTGGATGCCGATGCCATAATCAATTTCTATAACACATTAACATAATAGACGCAGAATCAATACTAGCACATTTTTCAAAGTAACACACATATTTAATTTTCAGCAAAAACAAAAATAAAATAATAATAATTCAACAAAAGACATAGAAACAAAAGTTCACTATGTTCCCAATCAATTTATATGTACGATTGTTCAATTATCATTAATTATTTTAATTTGCACAAATTTTGAGTTCTAGGTGAGGATTCCTTCGAATTCTACCAACCTACGAACTCCCACTAGGAAAAATAATTACATGACTTCATGTAATTTCTACATCTTTCCTTAACACAAAACCATAGCATGATAATAACCAACGTATAAATAACAATCATGCTTCAACTACATCTTTCCTCAGCTTAGTGACGTCACGCACCGGTTCGCCCACCAGCGCGTGACGTCACGCGCCGGTTCACTAGCGTGCCCAGCACGTGCAGCACGTGGCGCCCATGCGCCGCGACTTCTGGCCGCGCATGTGGGCGCGTCCGGCGTCGTCTGTCGGCGTTCGACCCACCGTTGGACTCGTCTCGACGAGTACTTTCATCCCGTATATTCAAAAAAAAAAAAAAATTTGGCCCAAAAATTATATCGAAAAATGGCCAAAACCGTACGGGTGTTCGTGACGCCGAGTCCGTTCTTCACTTCGATTGAAAATTCGAGTTTTTCAGATGGTAATTCCGACCATTAGACACCCAAATAGTGTAGAATTGATACTCTTGATCTCAATATCAAAAGGTAAACGGGAAAATTCAATGAAAAACAAGGCAGAAATCACGATCGGGCTCTGATACCAATGAAGGAATTCTGGTCGGCGGAAGACGACTTACTTGATTCCAATGCACAAATAGCAAATAGTCCCGGATCGAACGTTGAATTGCGAACCAATCACGAACAACAATGCCTCACGTTGGTCTGGATGCAATCACAAGGAAAACACCCGATTTCCACGGCGTAAATGCAAACCGTTCTTCAAATTGATGATTGAATCCTGCCTATCTTAAAGATGTAATTTTGAGAGAGATTTTGGTGCGAATGAATTGACAACCCGTCCAACGGTTGTGTTCGGGAGATTTTATACGTCTCCCTTTGTACCCCTCTATTGGTGACCTTCCATCGTAACGTTTCAACTTGAAACGGTGCGTCCAATCGCACCCCATCATGATCGTACCACCTGGAAGAACTACAATTTTTATTATATAAATGGTTACGCGCGTTACGCTTGTGGAAGAAACTGACATTTGAAAGATGGTCAGGTCAATGGTGATTGTTTTTTATTCAGAACATGGTAAAAGATAAGTTTTTAAAAGACTAAATAAAATTCTCTTTGAACATCATTTTATGGTTATACGTACATAATTATTGCAACAACCAAATTATTTTCAATGATTGAATATGCATATAAACTTCAAAACGACAAATTTGTTCATTAAAGAGAAAGACTAAGCATCAAGATACAAAAGTTTTTCCATAAAATAATGCACGGTTGCCATCTTTTTAAGATTAAACCCCTTCCACGTTCATTAAATGCATAACTAGTTCCAAGGCCTATCAATTGTCATGTAATAAAGGTTACGAATTCGAGGTCTACAAAAGCCGGGTTCCAACCCTAAAACCAATGCTTGAATCCTGGTGCCTGAGTCCAATTTCGAGTCCATAGAGGCTAGGACCTAGGATGGTAGTGCCTGTGCCTTGATCTCCTACGTCCAAGCCTAGGTTCATCAAGGCCAAGGCTTGGGAACCTAGTGCTTGTGCCCGAGTCCCCAATGCCTAGGCTCGGGTCCATCGAAACCCAACCCGAGACCCAAGTGCCCCCGCCCTAGTCCCTGACATCAGAGCATGAGACCCTAATGCCCATGCCCAGATGCCCTATGCCCAAGCTTGAGATCGACTCCTTAGTGCTTGAGTTTGGGTCCATCAAGGTTGGGCCTAAGATCATGGCACCCATTGTCAAGTGCCCGCATTTGAGACAAATTTCTTGAAGCCCAAGGCTGAGCCACCAGTGCTTGGGCTCGAGTCCCTCGAGTTGAGATTTGGGACATGACTCCAATGCCCATGCCCGGTTCCTCAATTACCCATATACAAGTCATTATTGCCTAAATTTAATCGAGAAATCAAACTTCCCTTTCCAAACAAAAGAAAATATATTTTGCTTATTTTTTAGATTTCAACCATCTTCCCTAAAAAAATGACTTTTTGAAATATATTTTCTATAAATTTAACATTTTTTACGAAATAAACGAAGCTTTTAATGTCATCCAACAAGGTCTTTGAACTAGGATATTTTAGGGCTGGTGGGTCTTCCTCTAGCAACTACTACTTGGCCATCTGGTTCAAGGATGATCCTCACAAGAAACCGATCTGGGCTGCGGATCATGAGTCCCCGCCTTCTTGATTCTTCCTGTGTTCTCTCCATCAGGTATAATGGGAACTTGGTGATTTCTGATAGAAGGAACATGTAGTTCTTAATGCTGTGATGCCAGCTACGAGTAATAACACAAATGCCACATTACTTAATTCTTGCAATCTTGTCCCAGCGGAAGGGGAGAGCACTATCCAAGAAAGCTTTTAGCATCCATCATCAGACACATTCCTGCCCGGCATGAAACTCTGGATTTCCTATATGGGCACTGACGAGGAGAGGGACCAATTTCTTGTTCCGTGGTAGAGTCCATCTGTTCCATCGACCAGCTCTTTGGCTCTTGCCCTATTCAAACAAAACAAGACCCAACTAAAAGTGTGGCACCTCGACGAGGTCTCGCAGCGAATCTGGTATTATGATGGTCAGAGATTAGCTAGCTCACTCAACGATTACGGTTTCACTTTGCATCTTTTGTTAGATTAAATATAAACTAAAACCTGACGATCTCGATTTATCAATCACGGATAAATTCATATAAAAGTAGGGATCGATTTGTGGGAACGTAAAGATCAACATACCTCCAGCCATTGATGAAATTCGCAAAAGCGGAAAACTCCAAAACCTTGGACGGAGTCACGCAGCACGATCGATCTACAATATGGGGAACACCAGACTTGTACGTCATGTTCTACTAGCCAATACCCCTCAAACATAATGGTGTGTTTTCTGTAGTGATAGGGTTTGAACTAGACGACCTGACATTTTATTCTGTTTCTTACGTTACTGACATCTTCCATCAAAACCGTTATGGTAACATATTAATGGGCAAATATCACATAATAGATGTGGGTGATAAATTGGGCAATAAATTGGAACTAATTGGGAATACAATATTGGGATCATATTTAGAATAATAAATATATTACAACATTCTCCCACTTGATCCCAATATTCCATCAAATGAAATATTAACCCAAACCCATATAAACTTCATACTGAAATAAAACACATGAATCACGGCGATGAGTCATCTTAGAGCGAGTATTATCTTCCGTGTATCACAATGTGTTTTATCAGCCCATATGTGATCAAATAACTTAATGAATAAACCTTATGTTTATTCCAGGTCAAACGTAATTGTTTTTCTCAGAATAACTGAATGTATACAACTGTATTGGGAAAAACGGTATAAATGAATAAAAGTCTCACAAATTCTTCCATATAAAGAAAATTTTACATGATTAGGCCAATGCACATTCTAAATACATGATCCTTATAACTCATTGGTGGAATGCCTTTGTTAAAGAATCAGTTATCATCAATTCAGTGCTTACGTGTTCTATGACCACTTTCTTCTCTTTAACACGTTCTCTGATGGCTAAATACTTGATGTCGATGTGCTTGCTTCAACTACCACTTTTGTAGTTCTTAGCCATGAAAACTGCAGCTGAATTGTCACAAAATATTCTTAATGGCCTAGCAATGGAATCCACAACTCTAAGCCCCAATATGAAACTTTTCAACCACACACCATGTGAGGTGGCCTTAAAACAGGAAATGAACTCTGCCTCTATAGTGGAAGTGGCAACCAAGGTTTATTTTGCACTTCTCCAGGATACAGCTCCACCAGCACACATAAAAATATATCCCAATGTTGATTTGTGGGAATCAACACAGCCAGCAAAGTCTAAGTCCAAGTAACCAAACTACCTCCAAGCTGTCCGTCCGTCTATACATAAGCATATGTCCCTTAGTTCTTTGAAGGTACCTCATCACCTTCTTTGTAGCTCTCCAATGGTCCATACCTGGATTACTTTGGTATTTTCCCAACATTACCACAGCAAAGGCAATGTCAAGTCGAGTGCAAACCTGAGCTTACATCAAGCTTCCGATAGCATAAGCATATGGAATGTTCTTCATTTGTTCCATTTCAAAATCGTTCTTCGGGCATTGGTTTAAATTAAAACTATCACCCTTCATAATGGGTGCTATACTTGGTGAACAACCTTTCTCATCCAAAACCTCTTTAAGACCTAATTGATATAGGTTTCTTGAGATAGTCCTAATATACCTCGAGGTCTATCTCTATGAATCTTAATGCCAATGACATAAGACGCTTCACCCATATCCGTCATATCAAAACTCTTAGAAAGAAATTGTTTCACTTCATATAACAACCCCTTGTTATTGGTTGCGAGTAAAATGTCATCTACATATAGCACAAGGAAACAAATTTTGTTATCACTAACCATCTGGTATATACATTGATCCATGACATTCTCTATCAAACCGAATGAAGAGATAACCTCATGAAATCTTAAGTACCATTGGCGGGATGCTTGTTTAAAGCCATATAGAGACCTTTTAAGCTTGCATACCAAATGTTCACCAGCACTGGAGAAGAATTCTTCTGGTTGTTTCATGTAAATCACTTCTTCCAATTTTCCATTGAGGAACATCATTTTCACATCCATTTGATGCAACTCCATATCAAAATGAGCAACCAATGCCAAAATAATACAAAGAAAATCTTCTTGGATACAGGAGAAAACGTCTTCGTGTAATCGATTCCCTCCTTTTGAGTGAATCCCTTGGCAACAAGTCTAGCTTTGTATCTCTCAATAGTGCTAGTATGAACACCTAGAGGGGGTAAATAGGTGTGAAGACAATTTTCGCAAAGAGCAGTAAGAAATTTTTCTTTTGAAACTGAGTCTGAAAAACAACAAACTTTGAGCAAGTTTAGACTTTAACAGTTAAATAGAACTATAAACAAAATAAATGAGTTCAAGGAAGAGAGTAAGAACACATAATTTATAGTGGTTCGGTTTAGATTAAGTTTACGTCTACTCTCCCACGCTAACAGACTTTTGGCTAGTTTTCACTAAGAATCAAAAGAGAATTTACAATCTGTGATCTCAACTTCACAGTGAAGAGACTCTATTGCTCTCTCATGAAGTCACATTATAAATCTCTCTCTTTTGAGTACAACTTTGAGCTCAGTGTAAGAAGTAACAAGAAAATGGGAAGCTTCAACCCGTTGGATAGAATCAATCAAGGAGATCTCGAGTCATTTGAAGATTGTGATGAAAGCCCGTCAATCATGTTCGCCCATACAATTAGGATCTTAGTTTCCATAAGTAGATTATTTCCAAATTTACTTGCCTTCTGAAAAGATTTGAAGTATCTAAATTGATTCCAATAAAGATATTCAATCTCATATAATATTCAATCTCACAGGTGATATTTCTAACCAAAAGACCATATATAATCCATACAAACCAAACCCTTAAAGAAAGAAACATAATCTCGCATCTGGATAAGTCTTCATTCTTCACTTGTGTTCAGTCTGGAATTTGTCAGGGTGAGCAGACTTCTGATGTAAGACAGACTTTAACACAAAAGTTTGAGAGTCTTCATACTTTGACATAGAAGTTTGGAAATCTTCATAACAAAATGTAGATAAGTTTTGTCAGCTTCAAAACATTAGAGGAATTTCCTCCAACAATCTCCCCCTTTTTTATGGTGACCAAACTTTCCTGCAAATTTAAAGGTTTATAACCTACAAAACAACTCTTAATAGTACACGATATCTTATAAAAACAATTATTTAAGGATCTAGATAGCATTGATTCTGCAACCATAGAAAACATGAATCTTGAAAAAAATAGACACACATCGAGATTTAAACATCCACATCCATAAACATCACTACCACAAGGATTGCTATTCAAAACATCAAACTCAAATCAAATTTGCAAAGAATTAAGTTCAAAGTTCAAATCTGCACATTCTCCCCCTTTTTGTTAACAGCAAAAAGTGGAGAAAGTCAAAATAGAAAAGAGATAAATGGAATCAAGGTTGTTGAGGAACTCGAACTAGTTGGAAATCCCCCATGGACTGCACTGCCTCCTCAACCTTCTGGCACTAGCAATGAACATTCTCGACTTAAGTCTGAACAGTCTTGAGAATTTGAATAGTCTGATTATTCTTGGCCACAGTCTAAGATACTTGTTGATTCAAAGTATGTACCTAAGTGTCTAATGACCGTACCTTTCAAGTGTGAAAATCATAAGAGGATCTCAACACAGTGTGAAGTTTCTGAATCTCAATCTCCATGGCGTATTGCTGAGCTTTAACTTCCAAAAGGAGTACTATCATCTTTGGATAGTCAGCATTTGGTTCAGTCTACGCACTAGCTTCAGCGAATTGAATTCGTGGAGAGTTCAGAGACGAGGGAACATCAACTTGTCTAGCCCCTTAACTTGGAGTAGATTCTTGAATGTCAGTTTCAAGAAATTGAGAAGCATAGACATCTTTTGGGTGTGCAAGAGATCGACTTATACCATCACTTGCAAAATGAGGAGAAGAAGTCCCTGTTTATGTGCCTATAGGTAGAGAAAGGATTCATTCTTCTTGAGTCTTCTCGTTTTCAAAACGAGAGTGATGTTCTTTCTCTATATGTACTCCTACTGGTCCACTCCTAGTTGCTTCTGAATCCTCAAATAAAGATATTACAATTGTCGCTTCATAAAAATCATCCTCACCCTTGTTTTTAGAATGACCTTCTTCTTCTTCAGCTCCTACTCTTTCTTCTCTTTCTTCTTCTTCCTTCTCTTTTTCTTCTTCTTCTTTTTGCTCTATTTCTTCTCTATTTCCTCCTTCCTTTTCCTTTGGTTTCTAAGAACCAAAAAAATCTCGAAGTTTCTTCAAGGCAATGGCAAAAATTGTAAGATCATTTTCATCATTTTCGTCCTATAGGATAAGTGATATTTTCTTCTTTACAGGTTCATGCACAACTTCCTTGCCTTTCATCTTTCTTCCAGCAGAATCTTTCTTGGTTTTGCTTGAGGACTCCTTCTTCAAGTGCTCAATAGCCTTGTTTAGATCCTTCAACCTCATCTTTGAAATCATCTTCAGTCCTATTACCATAGGAGCAATAGTTCGAGAGCAAAGTGAGGTGAGAAACTCGATTTGAAAATGTCGAAACAACTTTGTAACCAGCGTAGAATATGGCAACTATCCTTTGTCCTTCATAATTGTCCTGTACATGTGCATCAGGATAGTATGAGGGAGAGAAAAAAGTATCCCATTGCAGATGGCAAACATGAGTCTAGCTTCAAATCTGGAAACATCTGTTTTTTATGCTGCCTTCGGTCTAATGCAGTTAATGACAATTTTGTGCAGCAGAACATTTGAGGCTAGCAATCTAGAATATGTGATGCCTCCTTCTAGTAATCTGTCCTTGACAAGAAATCTCATTGCTTGACCAAACACAACATTGATTGGTTGAAAACCACTCTTTTCCACCCCAATAATGTCTGCCAGTGTGTCAACATCCACCACATAGGTTTTATCACTCACTGTAAACTAGATTCGATTCTAGTCAAGAAAAGACAGATTCGAATAGAAAAATGCTGTCAATTCTGAATATGCAACAACTGTTTCAAAACAAAAAAATTCGAGTTGAAGGAAGGCTAACTTTTCCCGCAAGTTAACCTTGATCGAGTCTAAGAAGTCAAAATCGACAATCCGAGGGTACATTATCCCTCTCTTCAGCATTTGGAACTAAACCCTTTTGTGCTCCTTAAAACGAAACAATCCCGTTCTCTCTCCAGGAGCATCAGTAGCAACATCCATTCTGGGTCAAAAATTCGAATAAAACCTCTCATCATCATCCTTATTTTCAGGATGATTAGAACTGAACCTTAGGTTAGAAGGAAAATAAAGAAAGGCTTCGTCTGCCGATCCTTTCAGTGTTATACCCAACCATTCCATCGTTCTTAAGAACACATTCTTGTTCTTTTACCATTTTTCTCTTAGAAAATTAGTGATAAAAATCATAGGAGTATAACCCTGCTTCAAATAAGTGTAATGCTTATAAAGAACCTAGGGTCTCGAGGTTCTGAGTGGTTCTGCATCTTCCTCGATTTCCTCTTCTAGAGGTTGGCGTGAAGGATTCTGTGGACAGTGTTGCGGAGAATTCTGTGGAGAGTTGCGTGGAGAATCTTCCTCAGTGAGATCGAAATGTGTCTGTGCTTCTAGCACATTTCGTGGCCCCTTGCTCGCAATCCGAGAGGATTTCCTTCGTAAGACATGTTTGCAGGCTTGGAGGATTTCACAAACAGGTTCAAGTGAAAAAGATGGAGACTTATAGAACAAACTTGAGAGTAAAAGATGAGGAAGAAGAGAGTCTATATTTTAGGGTTTGAAATGATGTGCTCGAAAGAAATACAAAATGGTATATAAAGAAAATGAAAGGTCACAAAGAAAAGAGGTATTTGAACCGTCATAGGGAAAAAGAAAATTGCCTCTTCGAAATAAACTGAAAAATAAAAACTGCCAAAAATTCAAAATTCAAAAAAGATAACTTCTAAAGAAAATAGGCAAGCGACGATTCGATTAATCATACATTTTCATACTAAAAATAAAATACTTGGATTCGATGCATTCTCATATTGAAGTAGCTTATGGACATTCTGAGTCTAACCAACTTCAAACTTTACTCCAAAGGGAAATAATATTTAGCTTGCATCGAATAGACTCAAATAAAGTTTTCTCTAGAGGCTTTGTGAAGATGTCTGCCAACTGATTCTTCGAATCAATGAACTGAATCATAGTCTCCCCATTCTAGACATGATCCCTTATGAAATGATGTCGAATCTCTATATGCTTCACCCTTGAATGAAGAATTGGGTCCTTGGTGAGATTTATAACACTTGTGTTGTCACATCTGATTTCGGTACATGATTCTTCAATTCCAAAGTCTCTTAGTTGTTGTCTTATCCACAAAATTTGAGAGCAACAATTCCCAAAAGCAACATACTCTACTTCTACTATTGATAAAGTTACAGTACTTTGCTTGCTTGAGAACCAAGATACCAGCATATTTCCCAGTAGTTGATAGGTTCCAAATGTGCTCTTTCTATCGATTTTATCGGCTAAATCAGCTTCCGAATATCCAAAGAGAGTAAAGTTTCATTCTTTTATATACCACAAACCTACTTTGAAGAAGTCGCAACATATTTAATGATGTGTTTTACAGCACTTAAGTGAGATTCTCTGGGATGAGATTGAAATCTAGCACAGATGCAAACACTGAATAAAATATCAGGTCTAGAAGATGTAAGGTAGAGAAATGAACCAATCATGCTTCTGTATAACTTATGATCTACTTTCTTCCCTTCTTTATCCTTGTCCAGTTTCGAAGAACTTGACATTGGTGTTTCTGTTTTCTTGCAATTCTCCAATCCAAATTTCTTGATGAGATCTTTTACACATTTCTCTTAGTGAATGGATATACCTTTCTTCGATTGTCTGACTTGCAATAAAAGAAAGAAGGTTAAATCACCCATCATGCTAATCTCGAACTCATCCTGCATAGATCTTGAAAACTTCTTATAGAGACTTTCGTTAGGAGAACAAAAAATAATATCATCTACATAAATTTGTACCAATAGAAAATATGTTCCTTCTCTCTTTATAAAAAGAGTAGTATCAACCTTTCCTTTTTCAAAACCATTTTGAGTTAGAAACTTACTCAACATTTCATGCTAGGCTCGAGGTGCTTGCTTCAGTCCATACAAGGCCTTTTTCAGCCTGTAGACTGAGTCTGGCTTTCTTGAATCTTCAAATCCTGGTAGTTGTTCCACATAGACTTCTTCTTGTATGAACCCATTCAGGAATGCACTTTTGACATCAATCTGGAATAACCTGAAATTTTTAAAACAAGCAAAAGCAAGTAATAATCTAATTGCTTTTAATCTCGCTACTAGTGCATAGGTCTCGTCATAGTCTATCTCTTCTTCCTGTGTATATCTTTTTACCACGAGTCTTGCTTTGTTCTGACCACTTTTCCATTCTCATTCTTTTTGTTCTTGAAAACCCATTTCGTTCCAATCACAAATTTGCCTTTAGGTTTTGGAATCAGCTCTCATACATCATTGATGCTAAATTGTCTGAGTTCTTCTTGCATAACTTCTATCCAGCTTTCATCAAACAAGGTTTCATCTACTCCTTTTGGTTCAATCTCAAAAACAAGTGCTAGGGTACTAGACTCTTCTCTCCCCTTGGATCTGGTGCGAATTCCTTCATCAATGTGGCCAATGATGAGTTATTTGGGATGACTTGACTTGTGCTTCGAGTTGCTGCTTGGTTTGAAAGTTTGTTGATCCTCTACTTCGGTTGAATCTTCTCTTTATGCTTGTTGCTGTTCTCTAGAAGTTTGAACCTCTTCGGGGGAAATAGACTTTGTAAAGTCTAGAACAGGTTCAAACTCTTCAAGTTGAGTTTGGTCCGGTAGATTCTCTATATTGTCCTGAAACTTGACATTCATAGATTCTTCCACGGATTGAGTCTTCTTGTTAAAGACTCTGTAAGCTTTGCTTAAAGTTGAATAGCCAAGGAAGATTCCTTCGTCTGATTTCTCCTCAAACTTTTCAGCTCAATCATTTGCATTCTTCAAAATAAAACATTTACATCCAATGACATGAAAGTAGGAAACATTCGGCTTCTTTTCTTTATACACTCCATAAGGAGTTTTCTCTATAATAGGCCTCAAGAATACTCTGTTGATAATATAGTAAGCAGTAGAAACTGCTTCTGCCCAAAAACGAGAGGATATTTTGCTCTTTATCATGAGAGTTCTGGCCATCTCTTGTAAGAATCTATTCTTCCTTTCCACAACCTCATTTTGTTCTGGAGTGTATGGAGAAGAGAAAACATGCCGAAAACTAGATTCATCACAGAACTTTGCAAAGTCTTAATTTTCAAACTTACATTCATGGTCAGTTCGTATGCTCGAAATAGCATAAACCTTTTCATTTTGAACATTCTTGGCAAACTTCGATAAATAGGAGAAGGTTTCAGGCTTACTTACTAGAAAGTAAACCCAAGTAAAGCGAGAGTAATCATCTACAATTACTAGGCAATATTTCTTTCCACCAATACTTTGAGTTCTAGTTGGACCAAAAAGGTCCATATGAATAAGCTGTAAAGCTCGATTGGTAGATACTTGATTCATAGGTTTAAAAGAGCTTCTAACCTGTTTTCCCAAAACACAGGGAGTGCACAACTCATTCTTCTGATAAGCCAGATTAGGAAGTCCTCGAACAAACTTCTTAGAAGAAATCTTGGCAATCTACTTCATGTTAACATGACCAAGCTTCAGATGCCAGAAACTTGCTTCATCTTGAATAGAAATAAGACACTGTGAACTTTCTGGATTTACATCCATAAGATAAATGTTGCCATGCCGTCGCCCAGTGAAAGATTGATCCAGAACAAATGTCTTCCTAGAAATTTATTCTGAAACCAGTGTCACAAAGCTGACTTATGCTCAATAGATTGTAATTCAAATCTTCCACCAAGCAAACATTATTAATAGTCAGGCTTCCAATATTTACAATTCCACATCCTACAATCTTTCCTTTGTTGTTTCCTCTAAAAGATACTTTTCCACCATTTAGTTTAACAAGCTTTATTAAACAGCTTGAGTCTCCTGTCATATGCCTTGAACAGCCACTATCCAAATACCATTTGATCTTTCTTTTAATAGTGACCTGTAATCAAAAGGAAAACTCAAACTTTCTTTGGTATCCAGATTTTCTTGGGTCCAGGAGAGTTGTTATTAAAGATAGTCTTTGCCCAGTCTTTCTTAACTGGTCTCCAAATCTTGGGACATTCTTTCTCGAAATGTTCTGAGCTATTACACTTCGAACATCTGAGTGCACTTCGGCTAACAGGTTTTACAAAATAAATTTGAAAGTGATTTTTGTAAAATGCCCTTGTAAGTCTTTGTTTAATTCTCTCATTTACTTCAGGAAAATCAATTAATGGAACAGTTTCTGAAGTCATACCTAAAGCAAATTTATTAAAGTAGGGCATTTGAGTTGAAAGAATTTTCTCCAGTTTTTTAGATCCTTTTGAAAATCTTTCTGTAATACTTGAAATGTCCCTTTTCAAAATAGCATTTTCCTTCGAAAGGAAATCTGAATTTTCTTTCAAATTGTCAAAACTTAAATTCAGACTTTCAAACTTTTCTTTCCAAGAAATTTCCTGTTGCCTAAGCTTAGAATTCTCCCTTTTTAGTTCAAAAATCCTTTTAAGAGAGGATTTGAGACTGAGACAAAGTTCATCTATGTATTTAGAGACTTTGACAAGAATTTTGAAATCACTTACCTCAATTTCTTTGTCAAAGTCTAAATCAGAGTCTGTTTCCGATTCTGAGTCTGATTCAGAATGAGCCATCAAACACATGTTGGCATATTCGTCTTCGCTTTCCTCACACTCGGTGTCACTCCAAGTTTCAGCTTTGAGTGCATTTCTGTACTTATCAGTTTTTCCTTTATTCTTCTTCAACAGAGGACAGTTAGGTCTGTTATGCCCTTTTTTTTTCTTACATTCAAAGCATATCACATCTTTGTTGGTTTCATTGTCCTCAGTCGATCTCTTCTAGAAATTTTGCGTGCTCTGCTTCTTCCAGTTGAATCTTCTTCCCTTTCTATTCAGCTTTCTAAATTTCTTAATCATAAACGCTAGTTCCTCATCGTTCATATCATCATCTAAATATGTATCATCAAAATCAATGTTAGACTTTAAAGTAATTGGCTTCTTACCTTTAGGATCTTCTTCTTCATCATTTATCCACTCCACTTCATAAGACTGCAATGTGCCTATCAGTTCATCAACTGATAGAGGCATGATCCTTTGTGTTTCTCTAATTGAAGTCTTCACATGATTCCAATCTTTTGAAAGCCCACGCATCAATTTGTTAACTTTCATTGGTCCTAAGATTGGCTGACCTTGATAAGCCAGGCCATTAACAATCTCTGTGAAGTGACTAAACATATCAATTATAGACTCTCCAGGCTTCATTTTGAAGGTTTCATACTATCCGAGCAGAATGTTTATTTTGGTTTTCTTCACACGGTCAATTCCTTCGTAAGTAACATGTAATCTATCCCAAACGTCTTTTGATGTTTCACAAGAAGAAATTCGGTTATACTTAGTGGGAGATAAAGCACAATATAAAGAGTAGATTACTTTCGCATCAAGAGCTTGTCTTTTGCTAAATTTAAACTCGTGTTGCTTCGTCAGCATCAATAACTTCTTTCCCCGGTCTAAAGTTGATGTTGCTTTAGGATTAATCCCTTTTTCTACAACATCCCACTCCAGAGGATCTTTGGATCTAAAAAATGCATTCGTCTTGTTTTTCCAAACATTGTACTCCTTTCCATCGAAGTAAGGAGGTATGGTGTTGCTCTACCCTTCAACTAAACCTGAAGCCAAAATACTAGCCATAGAGGATATTTAGCTTAGAAGTAAAATACTTCAATAATTAAGCACTCAAGCTCTGATATTGTTAGTGCTAGTATGAACATCTAGAGGGGGGTGAATAGGTGTGAAGACAAATTTCATAAAGAACAGTAAGAAAATTTTCTTTTGAAACTAAGTCTAAAAAACAACAGACTTTGAGCAACTTCAAACTTTAGCAGTTAAATAAAACTATAACAAAATAAAGGAGTTCAAGGAAGAGAATAAGAACACATAATTTATAGTGGTTTGGCTTAGATCAAGCCTACGTCCACTCTCCCACACTAACAGCCTTCCAGCTGGTTTTCACTAAAAATCAAAAGAGAATTTACAATCTGTGATCTCAACTTCATAGTGAAGAGACTCTACTGCTCTCTCATGAAGTCACACTATAAATCTCTCTCTTTTGAGTACAACTTTGAGCTCAGTGTAAGGAGTAACAAGAAAATGGGAAGTTTCAAACTTTGGAATTTCTCTTTCACGCACTTTATCGAACAACTAGAGAGTCCTCCTTAAATATTCATTCCCGCCTTGACCGTTGGCACTTTCCAAAGGTATTCTTCCAATCAACCCGTTGGATAGAATCAATTAAGGAGATCTCGAGCTGTTTTAAGATTGTGATGAAAGCCCGTCAATCTTGTTCGTCCATACAATCAAGATCTTGGTTAGTA
Organism: Eucalyptus sp. ANBG9806169; assembly: GCA_014182395.1. Lineage (NCBI taxonomy): Eukaryota > Viridiplantae > Streptophyta > Magnoliopsida > Myrtales > Myrtaceae > Eucalyptus > Eucalyptus sp. ANBG9806169. The sequence continues at coordinate 20,248,012 of CM024575.1, forward strand.
GATTCTTTCCAAATTTACTTGCCTTCCAAAAAGATTTGAAGTATCTAAATTGATTCCAATAAAGATATTCAATCTCGTAGGTGTTATTTATAACCAAAAGACCATATATAATCCATACGAACCGAACCCTTAAAGAAATAAACATAATCCCACGTCTGGATAAGTCTTCATTCTTCACTTGTGTTCAATCTGGAATTTGTCAGAGTGAGCAGACTTCTGATGTAAGACAGACTTTGACACAAAAGTCTAGGAGTCTTCAAACTTTGACATAGAAGTCTAGAAATCTTCAAAATAGAATGTAGATAAGTTTTGTCAACTTCAAAACATTAAAGGAGTTTTCTCCAACACCATTACAACCAATGGCCTTCGCACCTTCAGACAACTCAACTAAATCCCATACTTCATTTGATGCCATAAAATTCATCTCTTCCTTTATGGTATTGTACCATAAATTGGATTTATCACAACTCATGGCTTGTGAAAACGTCTCGAGATCACTCTCAACTCCAACATTATAGTCAAATTCTTGTAGATACATAATGTAGTCATTAGGGATTGCTGATTTCTTCATTCTAGTAGACCTTCTTAATGTTGCATCAACATCCTCCTGAGGAGTTTGTTTTTCAACTGGAAGTTCAACAGTATTTGGTAATTGCTGAACAGTTGGGTCTACCAAATCAATATCAGCAAGTTGTGGATTTTCAATGATTGGTTGCTCAATGACCGGTTGAATTAAAGGGGTGTTGTAAACATCAACCAATCCAGTACCTAAGGTGGAAGGTTGAGTATCTGAATGATCTTCTTTGGGAACAAAATCCCTGAATTGATCGCTCCCACTAATCAAGTCATTCTCAAGAAATTTAGCATTTCTTGATTCCACAAACCTAGTGGTATGAGATGGACAATAAAATGTGTATCATTTGGACCTTTTGGCATATCCAACGAAATACCCACTTATAGTCCTTGGATCTAACTTCTTTTCCCATGGATTGTAGACTCTTACTTCAGATGGGCATCCCCAAACACGTACATGTCATAAACTCGATTTCCAACCTTTGAATAACTCAAAAGGCGTCTTTAGAACAGTCTTGGTTGGAACTTGGTTCAATATGTACATAGCCGTTTTAAGAGCCTCGGTCCACAAAAAATTAGGAAGTTTGGAGCTGCTGAGCATACTCCACACCATGTCCGATAATGTTTGGTTTCTTCTTTCTATAACACCATTTTGGTCTGATGAACCAGGCATAGTGTATTGGACAATAATCCTATGCTCTTCAAGAAACTTTGCAAATGGACTAGGTGTTTGTCTATATCCAGTGTATCTAGCATAATTTTTCTCCACCTCTATCTGATCTCACGATCTTAATTTGCTTCTTGCATTGTTTCTCTACTTTAGTTTTAAATACCTTAAAGGCATCTAGTGCTTCGTGCTTATTACAAAGCAAGTAGAGATACACAAAGCGTGAATAATCGTCTATGAAAGAAATGAAGTATCTCTGACCATTTGAGTCCCTATATGTATGTATGGTTTCTAATATTCTTGTTCTCCTCTTAGCACCTTTCTTTGACTTGTTGGTTTGTTTTCCCTTTATACAATCTACACAAGTGTCATAATCAGTAAAATCCAGAGTATAATTAGTACTCCATCATTTACTAGTCACTTAATTCTATCCATGGAGATATGTCCCAACCTCTAATGCCACAACATAGAGGAATCCTCATTCACAACACATCGTTTTATACCAGCATTATTGTGAATGTGCATTGCATTATTAATGGCATTGTCTTGTAAATTAATTCGAAAGAGACTGTAAAAAAAAAAAAATACCACTCCCAATAATTTTAGATTTGTACGATAAATTGAATGTTGAATCTGAAAATTCAAATGAGTATCCCAAAGGTACAAGTCTTAAAACTAAAATTAAATTCCAAGAAAAGCTAGGAATATAAAAGGTCCTTTCTAAAATTAAAACAAAACCACTACTAAGAACTAATCTATATGTCCCAATAGCTTTCACAAGCGAGCGCATCTTGTTTCTCGAATAAATGCTTTGTTCACTTCCCACTAGTTTCCGCCGATTCTGAAAACCTTACAAGGAATTCGAAATGTGGATTGTAGAACCAGAATCAATCCTTCAAGTGTTGTGACCCACATAAACCAATTAGATTCATAACAAACACATGAGAGTTGGTTACCTTTCTGTTTTAGCCAAGCCTTAAATTTGGCACAATCCTTCTTTATGTGCCACTTCTTTTTACAGAAGAAGCACTTGGATTCTTGGGGAGGAAAAGACATCTTACCTTTACCCTTCTGCTTGCCTTGCCCTTTATACTTATCATGTATTATCATATGAGCACTTTCTCCTTTCTCCATTAGTAGCATCTCTTCCTCTTGATCACACATGGTCATGAGTTTATTAATTGACTATTTAGTTTTATGTGTGTTGTAAGAGATCTTGAAAGGAGCATACTCTTGTGAGAGAGTATTCAGGATATAGTATACAAGAAAAGGGTTATGATATCCCAACCTCAAGATTCTTCAGCTGAGCTGCAATGTCCCTCATCTTCATGATGTGCTCACGCACACCTCTTACACTGGTAAGTTTCAAGGATCAAAACTTCATAATCAAGGTCATGGCATGCGCCTTCTCTAAAGACTCAAATTATGCATCAATAGCCTCCAGCAATTTCTTGGCATTGTTATGCTGAATGACTAAATCACAAATGCTAGCAGAGAGTTTTATCTTTATGGGTGCGTTTAGTTCAGCATTTTGAAAACCCATTGGGAAAATGCAAAACAATTTAACCTAAAGGACTTTAGGCAAATGCAAAGATCGTTTGGTAAACTATGCTTTGAGAAGCGACTTTGAGAAAAATGTCGTTTGATAAAAAACACATTTGAAAAGCTCTGGGTGATTAATATTAGTTTTTTTAATTTTATTTATTTAAAATTGAAAAGAATAATGTATGCAACTTTTTAAATATAAATTTTGACAATAATACTAAAAAAATCAAATACATACACAATTTTTTTTTTTTGAAAAAAGAACAAACCCTTTATCGGAATTTTTTAATTTTTATTTTCTTAAAATTGAAAAAAAAAATGATGTATGCGACTTTTTAAATATAAATTTTCACAATAATGCTACAAAAATCAAATACATTTATATAATTTTAAAAAAAAAAAGACCAAATCCTTCGTCGAATTTTTTTAATTTTTATTTGTTTAAAATTTAAAAAATAATGTATGCTACTTTTAAATATAAATTTGAAAATAATGCTAAAAAATACATATATATATATATATATATATAATTTTTTATTAAAAAGACCAAACCCTTCATCAGAATTTTTAAATTTTTAATTGTTTAGAATTGAAAAACATAATGTATACAACTTTTTAAATATAAATTTTGACAATAATACTAAAAAAATCAAATACATATATATTTAAAAAAAGACAAAATACTTCTTTGAAATTTTTTAATTTTTATATTTTAAGAATTGAAAAAATAATGTATGCGGCTTTTTAAATATAAAATTGAAAATAATGCTAAGAAATCAAATAGATATATATATATATATATATATATATATATATATATATATATTTAAAAGAAGACCAAACCCTTCATCGGAATTTTTCAACTTTTAGTTGTTTAAAACTGAAAAAAATAATGAATGCAACTTTTTAAATACAAATTTTGACAATAAAACTAAAAAAATCAAATATATATGCTAAAAAAGTCAAATATATAAATAAATTTTTAAAAAACGAAAATATATTTTATTTTTTTAGCATTTATATATATTTGATTTTTTTTTAGCATTATTTTGGCATTTAAAAAAAATAATAAAGAGGGAAAATTCAGAAATTTGAAGATTGAGTGAGGATAGTTTTGGAAGAAAAAATAAGTTTCGGCATTTAGCCAAATGCTGAAAACTCAAAGCTAATCCCTACTAGCATTGGGCTTTCAACATTCCCAATGCCGACTTCCACTTGAAAATTACTTCAAAATGGTTGCCAAACAATTCAGCATTTCCCCATGGGGCTTTAGAGTGTGCATGAGACTGCATTATAATAAAAGAAAACTTATGTATAAATATATTTAAGGCAAATAAACTTAAATATATTTTACCAATGTAAAACATGTTAACAATATGAATCACATAACATCAAAACGCCCGTGGGCTAAGTTTCTAATTTAAATTGATCCATAATTACTTCATGATGACTATCAAATTATATTCCTTTCCTTAATCCCTATGGGTAAATTAAGAAAGATAAAATAATATTTCATCTTAATTAATCACATTAATATATTGAAAATTCCTATGGGATAAAATTCATAATATTAATGTGACTAATCACAATTATTGTCTTTGACTATATGTGATCCAAAAGCTTTTAATGTATATAATTTAATATAATCAAAGATGCTGTAGCTAATCTTTAATTAACTAAATATATACGGATCACTAGACATTTAATTTTATGAGAAAATATTCATAAAATTGCACATAAGGGTAAAATAGTAAATTCATGTGCAAAGGGGTAAAACTAGAATTTTGCACGCAAGGCCAGAATTGGAATTTTACTTTTAAGGGGTAAAACGGGAATTTTATGCCCAAAAAAGGCAAAATCGTAAATTTTCACGCCCAGGAGGGGTAAAACCGGAATTTTATGCTTCCAGGGCAGAACCATAATTTTCCTGAATAGGAAGGGGCAAAACTGAGAAACCATCACACGTGCCCGCTGTAGTCCTTCGAGTGCGTGCATCTTCTTTCACCGCTTCTTCCGCCGTGACCATCTCCATTCTACCACTTGGGTTTCCTCCCACAACCCATGTTCGACCAAATTGATTGATGGGTTTCGAAGAGAATGTCAGGACGAACGAATATTTCAAGATATGGCAAAAACAACCATCATATTGATTGGAATTAAGCCTAAGACGATCCGCCCTAAAACCCCCAACCACCAAATTTTCACCGCTCGATTAACCTCCAATGATTAGTAATATGCCGAAAAATTTAAGGGTTTTTCTTCCTAATGGTGGTGTGACCATGCATATCCATTTTCTCGTGGTGGGTCTCCCGAATTTAGTCGGAATTTTATAATTCGTTACAAGCAATAAAAATCCGAATTTACCCATACATAATTCAATGAAAATAAATAAAAAATTCCAAAAATTTCACCAAGGCAAAGATTGTAAACATGCTCTGATACTAACTATTAGATTAAATATAAACTAAAACCTAATGATTCCGATTTATCAATCACGGATAAATTCGTAAAATCGGGATTGATTTGCAGATACGTAAAGATCAACATACCTCCAGCCATTAATGAAATTCGCAAAAGTAGAATACTCCAAAACCTTGGACAGATCCACGCAGCATGATCGATTTGCAATATGGGGAACACCAGACCTGTACGTCTTGTTCTACTAGCCAATACCCCTCAAATCTGATGGTGTGTTTTCTGTAGTGATAGGGTTTGAACCAGACAACCTGACATTTTATTTTGTTTCTTACATTACCAACATCTTTCATGAAGATCGTTATGGTAACATATTAACGGGCAAATATCATATAATAAATGTCGGTGATAAATTGGGCAATAAATCGGAACTAATTGGGAATACAATATTGGGATCATATTTAGAATAATAAATATATTACAACATCTTCCACTACGGAAATTTACTATTAAGGGGAATAATAGTTGGTCCTGGCTCGTAATGACCCCCGTCAAGAGAAATTCTAGATTTCATGATGAAAGTGAAGGAAATTTCATTAGTTTATAGTCTAATTTGTGCAAATACTTCCTCCAATAATGCGGCCGACTACTACATAGAGAAGACACCATTTTACGAGTTGGGATTAGCTTTTCAAGGATAGAAGCGTCCATGCCAAATCCTAGCGCTTTAAATTCTTCTAATGCTCTGGGCATAACGCAAAAGTAATTGATTTGGTACTACTTTCGCTTCTCATCGTGATGGCGGTATTGACTTCTATTTTAATCATGACTATTAATTATTAGGGGTGCGCACCGGAAACCACCCAGACCAAACTGGACCGGCTGATTTTGGGTGGTTCCCAAAGAGGACGGTTCGGTTTCCGGTTAATTTTGTATATAAAATATATTATTAAATTTCTTAAGAAACAAACCCTAATTCTTCTCAATTTCTCCAATTTTTCATTTTATTTTTGGCCCAGAACAGTAAATTTACTGGTTCCATCGGACCAGACTAGACTGGTCGGTCGGTCTAGTTCCTGGTTCTAGCACCGGTTGTTCCAATTCTTGGTCCCAGAATTTGGGAACTGGTCCTCCTAGTCCGGTTCCTAGTTCCACCTCGGAACTAGACCAAACCGAGAACCAATTAGACCTATTAATTACTACGTGAGATTTACATAGATTGGGATCATGTTGATATTCTATTGAAATACCCTTGCATTATGATATGACTCAAGTCTAGCATACTCCAAAGGACACCCAAAGAGTCCAACTGCAATGAGGCCCACTTGGAGCTCATATTGGAATATCCTCCCCCAAAGCCCAACCCAAGAATTTGTCCGACTTGATAGATTAATTAACCCGACTCAAGCCCAAGTGACTCAACCCCACTAAGGCGACTAGGCACTATTTAATTGATTTAGCGGGTGTGAACTCACATATTGCTGGCCATACAGCCTAATCAAGTCGTTTCCTTTGTGGTTACACAAAATTATATGAAAATCAAGCAATTAAAACAAATCGCTAAAGAAAGTCAATTAATGCACCACCCAAAGTCAAGTCAATCACCATGAGCCAACGTCAACCCATGTTTTGAATGTTGCTCGTCCATAAAATTACATTTAGACATGAACATAGTTTTAAATGCGATCTTCTTCTTCTTGTTGCTCGTCCATAAAATTACTTCTTCTCCTTCTCCTTCTCCTTCTCCTTCTCCTTCTTCTTCTTCGGTAGAAACAATTGGAATAACAGATTTACCTTGAAAGGAAAAAAAATAAAAACAAAAGAGGTATCGTCCAATCGAACGCTACCTCACTTTAATAGCGGAGCAGGCCAGATTGTTAGTCACATGTTCTTAGCTGCTGTTGAGAGCTACGATAACCTACGTGCGAACAATATGCCGGTGCCCTTGGTGAAGGTTGATTGGCACTTTCATTGCCTAACATCTGAACGACATCGAAGGTTTGTGATCTATCTTCGGGATGCTCTTGTATGCACAACAATGTAACATGGAGGCACAGAGAGAACTCTCCAAACAAGACAGTTCGACAGATGTAGGGTCAACTAGCTCGACACCTCGATTGAATTTCCATAAATTCCCAGGCCTTTTTCTTAATCAGGTTCTAGCTAAATAATGAATAAAAGAGCGATGGGCTAATCAATAACCAGCCATTGTAATTTGAAATTCAAGACAAGAACATTGTCTTTTATGTATCGGAGTAGGTTTAGAGAGCAACGCAAGTAAGTGAAGATTGTGTTCTTTTTTCCAGTAATGATCTCAAGGATAATCACTTAGAAGCTAAACACATTGAATTTAGTAGAGGAAAGGCCCTGGACAGCATACTCTGGAGAAATATAATTACTGCTCAAAAACAAATATAAGCAACTAAATTAACAATATGAACGGAACTACATCAAGAACTTTATGATTTTTTGAAAGTTTTAGAAGTCAATTATACTTTGATGACATGTTTGAGGTCTTGTAATATACTTATCCTAAAAAAATTTAAGTAGAATTGGAATTGGACTAAAAGATATTATTTTTTTTTTATGAAACAAAAAAAGTTTACAATAGAATTGGACCGGACCCTAGTATTGAGGGTTTTGTAAGGTATTAGGCCCAACGAAGAGGACTTATAAAGCAGGAAATGATATACAATCTCAGCTCTCAGTAATTCCAAGTTTTGATCCTGAACCACCTGTAATCACCAGTTTGGATGTGACATTTTGCTTTTGCTCCTCTCCCCTTTATATCCCACGGAAGCATTGTTACTCCTGGGCACTGTCGACTCCATTTGGGTGGAATGATCAGGATTTGCTTCCCATAGAATAGTTTCTTATACGGGCTAGGTACACGCAATTCCGTTTTAAGCCAATGGCCGAATCTCCCCTCTCTTTATTCTCCTTCAGCCTTGACTCCTCAAATGGCACCGTCTCGCAGTCAGTAGCATAATGACCTATTTTCCAAGAGTAATAGAAATGCGGGAGTTTACCGTGTTTGAAATCAACCCAGAGTTCCTTTCCCTCATGACTTACTACCTTATCGACTTTCAATGAGGCTGATAGATCCATCTATGCTTTGGCTGTGCTTGCATTATACAGGTTGTTGCTTGTCATCGATCCACGCTGCAACTCAACCTTGATAAACTGCAAGAAAATAGCAAATCGACCATAATTCTCGCTAGGTGAAAACATGAAGCCAACAAGGAAAAGCAAGAACAGCATCCTGGTTACCAATGATTAGTGTTTGAAAACCGAAGTGTTGGATCCTACGGTAGAGTTGAAAGAGGTTATATTTGTGTTAGAATTCATAAAAGATCATTGAATTTTTAGTAGATTTTGCAATCAGGTCATCGAATTTTTCACTGCATCGGCCAACGCGTTGAAATTTTTTTTTTTTTTTTTTTTTTTTTTTTTTTGGCAATTGATGCAGTTTCACTCGAAACCCTACTAATTGTCCAGCGAGGTTCCCACCAGGGGGACAAGTGGCACTAACGTGGTTTTTAGAAAATTGGCATGTGCCTGCCGCGTCAGAATTTCGCCGGGAATAGTACAACGTTCTGTTCAAAGTTCATCGATTGAAAAATAAATCGAAAGTTTGGCTTGTTAGGTGATTAAAATTAAACTTCAGTGACCTGATTTGATGAGTCGGACACCGATGAAGCATGTTCGACTAATCTTCAATAACTTATCCCTTGTGAGGCTCTGGATAAATCAAGCTTACTCGGACGATGTACTCTCCTTCTATGAGAACAGAATTTAATACTAGAGAATTACCGTCATGTGTGCGTACTCTTCGAGAAATCAAGGTTAGACGAGCCCTCTTCTACAAAGCTTATTCGCGGTACGTAGGCAATGGCAGTCCGCCAAATGACGGTGGCCGATGTGAAGCATAAAGTTTACCAGCAGTGCAAGTTAATTTCCATAACTGAAAGTTGGCATTAAGGTCCGAAAATAATGTAATGTAATCTCATGTAAAAAGGGAAAATTGTTCAAAAAATTGTAATTATATTGCAATTTTGCCAATTCAATTATAAAATTTTTAATTGTGCCAATTGAGTCTATTTGATCGACTTTGATTCAAAATTACTAACATGGACATCAGTTGTCTTAGATGATATAATCGGCACCAACATAGACAATTTTTAATAATATTTTTATTCTTTTTTTTATTTTTTTTCCTTTTTCTTCTCTTCTATTTTCTTCTTTGTTTTTTTTTTTTTTTTCCTTTTTCTCTTCTTTTTCCCCCTTTTTCCCTCCACATCGCTAGGGAGGTTGCTGACCTTAGGCGAAGGACCCTTAGGCCTAGTCAAGGGATGCCCTCGCTAAGTTGGTGAGGGTGACCCTTCGCCAAATCAGGGAAAGTGCATGGACCCTCGCCCCCAACCCACCCCCTCTCCCTGAACCCTCACTTGGTTCAAGCCCAGGCATCCCTCACCTTAGGCCAGCTGAGGGAAAAAAAAAAAAAAAAAAAAAGAAGAAAAATGAAAAAATAAATAAATAATTTGATAAATATTAATAAAAATTGTTCATGTTAGTGCCAGACATGCCATGTAGGATGATCCGTGTTTAGGTCAACAACTTCTAGCCATGATTGGCCAAATAGTCTCAATTGACAAAATAAAAAAAAAATATGCATAACTCAATTGGCATAATTAAAATATTTTTGATTGAATTGGTTAAACTGCAATACGTTAAAATTTTTTGGATAAATTTTTCCATATGAAAATGCATATATACACCGGATGCTGACTGCGTCGCACTAGGAAATGGGGAAAGACAATGTTACAGGCATGTGACATCCTTGCTAACCACGCCTTGGTCCACAAAAGTCGAGATAAGATGTTCAACTCTCAAGTATATGCAAGTGGGAGTCACAATGAGTTTTCGTTCCTTTTTTTAACGAAACGACACTTTCGATTCAGCTTGATTGTGATCCTTTTCGTGTTAACCATCAATTTGTCGAACTGAAAATGCTAATATGATGTAACCATCCTTTGGCCTACTCTCGTCCCTTTCACTCTTCTCCCTCTCACACTTTTAAAGCCTTATAATTATGGTTAATGGATCAACGAAAGCCAATAAATTAATATACGTCTTTTCTGTTCACGTATCTCTTTTGGATTCAAGCATTTCCTAAACTTTTCTGTTCACGTATCTATTGAATCCATTAATTTCCTAGATTCGTGTATCTTTTAGTTCATGTATTTATTGAGTTCACGAATCTCTTGAATTCACGTGTCTCTGGATTCATGAATCTCTTGGATTCACGTATCTCTTGATTCATGAATTTCGTGGATACATGCGTCTATTTAATTCATGTATCTCTTATGTACATGAACTAAAAAGCTCTATTAATATATAGGAGCATAGAATTTCATTACAGTTTTTGGTTTTTTCGACTCAATTCCAAAAAGCTTTGATATACTTTTCTACTCTTCCGATTTTTCTAGGTGTGCTGGTTCAATTGAACGGTTCGACTGAGTCTTGTTTACATAGTGCTAATCCAAACAGGTTCGAGGTGTTGTATCTTGGGAGGTATAGTTCATGAATCTGGGGAGTACCATTAGCAGAAACTAATTGCCTTAAGGAGATTCGGATATACGTACCTCACCTCCAATTTTATATTATGATTACAATAAACAATTTGTTTTCTCTAGATTAATTTCCAACAATCTTAAGGCAATTATCTCACTCACTGTTTGTTGTTCTTGTCAGATTATTGAGATGACCGAAAACAATCAAGTGCCCTTCAATGTCCAAAATGTTTAAGAAGACGTTCCTATGATCGATTCGACCGTTGCTATGGAAGATGTTCAACCCTCACGGTCTGAATTTGTAGCAGCCAACGCTACGGGCCCTTGGGCCAACACCAATTTTGGTGAAGCGAATACAAGTCATACAACTGGTATGCCTGGGACTGTTTTTCAAAACAGTACAGGCCAAATGGCTTTTGGCACTATTTCTGGAGAGATAGTTCAACGAACTTTACCTACTGTGATGGGAACAACTCTAGTTACAGCTAATGAGAAACTAGAGAAATTAACCGAAGTTGGCTTTAAACAGTGGCAGCAGAAGATGTTCTTCTATCTCACCATGCTAAATTTGATGAATTATTTATCAGAGGTGTGCTCGGTAATTAGTCTAGATGAGCATGATGTCATGACGCTCGGTGCATTGGAGGCTTGGAAGCATGGGGACTTCTTATGCCGAAATTATATTCTTAACTATTTAGTGAATTTTCTATATAATGTTTATTGTAATATTGAATCCGCTAAACAGTTATGGGAGTCCTTAGAGAAGAAATATAAGCATGAGGACGCTGGCACCAAAAAATTTGTGGTTGCCAAATTCTTGGACTACAAAATGGTGGATTCTAAATCTGTCATGAGTTAGGTTCAAGAATTGCAATTAATTTTGAGTGACATCTCTGCTGAGGGAATGATACTTAGTGAATCATTCAAGTGGCGGCCATGATTGAAAAACTGCCTCCGGGCTGGTTAGACTTCAAAAATTATTGGAAGCACAAATGGAAGGAGATGAGCCTTGAAGATCTCATTCTGTGCCTCAGAATCAAGGAGGACAATAGAATGAGTGCGAACCCTTCTTCTGAGCCTAAGGCCAACGTTGTGGAATCTTCCAAATCCAAGCAAGATAGAAAAAGGAAAATGTCTTTTCAAGGAAAAGGCAAGCCGAAGGAACAATTCCAGAAATTCCAAGGGACGTGTTTTATATGCAACAAGCCTGACCATCGTGCTAAGGATTGCAAGAAGCGCCCGAAAAAAAGGCAAGAACGATGGTGCAACCCAACAACTGAATTTGACAGAACATGACAATATTGAGAGACCGTCTGCTGTGGTAATGTCCAAAGCATCTTTGGTGTCGAACACTAATAGCTAGTGGCTAGATACAAGTGCCACAAATCACATTTGTGTAGATAAACACATGTTCTCATCTTGTGAGAAGGCTAAAGAAGATGAGAAGCTTTATATGGCTAACTCTGCATCAACAAAGATTGTCGGAAGAGGAAAGGTGATCCTGAAGTTTACATCTGGCAATGAGATCGCCTTGCTGAATGTGCTACATGTACCAAAGATTCGGAAAAACCTAATTTCTCGCCCCATACTTGTCAAGAAGGGTTTTAAAGTTGTATTTGAATCTGACAAATTTGTACTTTCAAAAGGAGGGATGTATGTGGGGAAAGGGTACTTGTGTAATAACCTGTTTAAAGCCAATGTGGTTGTCATTGATGTAAACTCGAACTATGTGTACTCAAAGACTATTAATAAAGAAAAGTCTTCAGTTTACACTGTAGATTAGGACATGGTAGGTTAGGACATGTAAACTATGGTACAATAAAGAGAATAGCAAACTTGGGGTTAATTCCAAGATTCGAGTTGGATGCTCGTTACAAGTGTGAGACTTGTATTGAGGCCAAGTTTACCAAGAAACCTTTAAAATCCATTGAAAGGACAAGTGAACCTCTACAATTAATCCATAGTAATCTATGTGATTTAAAGTTTGTAGAAAGTAGAGTTGGAAAGAAGTACTTCATCACATTTGTGGATGACTGTACTAGATTTTGCTATGTTTATTTACTAACTAGCAAAGATGAGACTATGAGCATGTTTGTCAAGTATAAAAATGAAGTTGAAAACCAACCTGATAAATGAATTAAAGTGCTTAGGTCTGATAGAGAAGGATAATACAATTCAATCAATTTCAAAAAGTTTTGTGCTAGTTTTGGAATAATTCTCCAAACGACTGCACCTTATACTCCACAACAAAATAGAGTTGTTGAACGATTGAATAGGATGCTAAAGGAGATGGTTAACGCCATGCTTTTGAGTTTAGGTTTACTTCAGAACTTGTGGGGGAGGCAGTTTTAATTGCAAATTATATTCTTAATAAAATACCCCACAAAAAAACATGTAAAACTCCATACGAGTTATGGAATGGAAAGTTGCCATCCTACAATTTTCTAAAAGTGTGGGGGTGCTTGGCCAAGGTGGCAATTCCTCCTCCTAAACAAACTCGGTTGTGACCTAAAACGATGGATTGTATATTCATCGGTTATGCTCAAAATAGTAGTGCATATAGATTTTTGGTTTACAAATCTGAAAATGCGGAAATCCATGTCAATACAATCCTAGAATCAAGGGATGCTGAATTTTTTGAGGATATATATCCTGCAAAAAGAAATCAATGAGAACTTTCTCTAAAAAGGCTTAGAGAATCATAATCTGAGAATGATGAAGTTGTGACCAAAGAAGCCGAACTTCGAAGGAGTAAAAGGTCTCGAATTGAAAAATCTTTCGGACCTGATTTTCTAACATACTTGTTAGAAGGTGAGCCCCCAACATTTAAAGAGGCAATGTCATCTCCAGATGCTCCTTTATGAAAAAAAGCTGTTGACAATGAAATCCATTTTATCCTAAGTAACCATACTTGAGAATTGGTTGATCTTTCACCTGGAAATAAACCAATTTGATGTAAATGGATATTCAAGAAAAAACTAAAAGCTAATGGTTCCATTGATAGACAAAAAGAGGGTCTTGACTACTTTGACACTTATTCACCTATGACAAGAATAACATCAGTAAGAATGTTGATTGCTATAACTTCGCTATACGATTTGCAGATACATCAAATCGATGTGAAAACTGCATTCTTAAATGGTGATCTCGATGAGGAAATTTATATGGAACAACCTGAAGGGTTCAAAGTCAAAGGACAAGAACACAAAGTGTGTAGACTTGTCAAATTATTGTATGGACTTAAACAAGCTCCTAAGCAATGGTGTGAGAAATTTGACCGGGTAATGATTTAAAATGTGTATAGAATCAATGAGTGTGACAACTGTGTGTACACTAAATCCACAACAGTTGGATATGTACTTATTTGTCTATATGTCGATGACTTATTAATTCTTGGAGACAACATTGAGGTCATCAAAATCACCAAGAACATTCTCAAGAAGAACTTTGAGATGAAAGATTTAGATGTAGCGAATGTTATACTCAGCATCAAAATTCTAAGGAATTCTGATGGTTTAGGTTTAACACAATCTCATTACATTGAAAAGGTAATTGAGAGATTTAAAGGATTCGGCATTAAAGATGCAAAAAATCATTTTTTTTCCAAACCTAACTTTAAGAAAGAACATTGGAAATAGTATCAAACAGCTGAAATACTCTCAAGTAATCGGCAACATAATGTATATCATGAATTGCACTAGACCAGATATTGTGTACTCAGTAAGCAAACTGAGCAGATATACTAGTAACCTAGGTCATGAGCACTGGAATGCTCTAATGAGAGTATTAGGATATCTGAAAAGGACAAAAGACTATGTTCTACAATATGGCAAATATCCAACTGTTTTGGAAGGCTATTGTGATGCAGACTGGATTTTAGATTCTTATGAATTAAAATCGACTAGTGGATATGTGTTCACGCTAGGAGGTGCCGTAGTGTCATGGAAATCCTCTAAACAAACTCTAATAACCCGCTCTACGATGGAATCAGAGTTTGTTGCTTTGGATAAAGCTGCTGAAGAAGTAGAATGGCTTCGACATTTTTTAGAAGATGTTTCATTGTGGCCAAAACTTATGCCTGCAATTTGCATTCACTTTGATAATCAAGCGGCAATTGCAAGGGCGCATAATGTGATTTATAACAGTAAGTTTAGACATATTTTTCGTAGACACAATACTGTAAGGCAGTTGCTCTCAAATGGAATCATTTCTTTAGACTTTGTAAAGTCAAAGGAAAATATTGTGAATCCGCTGACAAAAGGTTTGTCAAAAGAGCAGATGAATTGCACATCAATGGGAATGGGTTTAAGAGCCTTAACCCAATAAAGATATTCTAGGTTGGAAACCTAACCTATGTGATTGGAGATCCCATGGTCTAGGTTCAATAGGACAACGCAAATTCTGGAAACTCTAGTGTAAGCACTATCTCCCATTCATATGATGCAAAAGTGCTTTCCTACAGCGTTATTAAGGGTACACTATGCGTTTGATGATTCCTATAACTTGGAATGTAACATTCAAGTAAGATATTGAAGTGAATCGCTGCGGAAAGATCATTCTACGAAGGCCTGGATGGTACGAATTGTAAATCTCGACCTCCAATCAAACCTGTGATTGGCAACCTCGGTATGAACGTGACCTATTGACGAACGCGTGTCAACCAACCAACGTTATAGATACCACGAGCGAAAGAATTCGCTATCTCGCTCGATAAGTCGAATCGACTGTCACAAGGGAACCTTGATTAGGTCAAGTCTTCAAAAGAACAGTAGAAGAAAATCTCTCAACTTTTTCCTCAAAAATAAAATATATATGTTCCCAAAGAAATTTGGTCAGTCTTATATATAGGCCTTCTAGCCGCCACACAAACCCTAAAACCAATCCTAGAAATATAATGCGTCATATTCTAGAATATTCCTAAACAAGAAGATATATTTATAGATATATATATATATATATATATATATATATATATATATTTGACTTGGTCAAATATTTTGGTGTCCATATAATCAAATTGCGCCAAGATTTCCAAGATTCTTCAAGATTTGATCCAAGGTCATCTCCACGCCAAAGATCACGAACCATGACGTCAACAACTTGCCTGAATTGCTTGGCCCGCGCTCGAGTAATCGAACTAGCAGTAATAGACAATGGGTCTCTAGCACCTCCTCCTCGATATGGCTCGATGTCCACATCATTCCCTCCCTCGTGCAAATGATTTTCCCTCAAATCATCACTAGCATCGAAAAGAGTCAAGTCAGAAATATTAAATGTGGCACTAACGTCACACTTCCCTAGAAGATCAAGCTTGTAGGCATTATTGTTAACTCTTTCCAAAACCATGAATAGTCCATCCCCTCGCGGTAATAACTTAGAATGTCGCTGCTCAGGAAATCACTCCTTGCGCATATGAACCCAAACCCAATCGCCGAGTTCAAACACCACTTCCTTGCGCCCTTTGTTGGCTTGCCTTGCATATTGCTCAGTCTTGCGCTCAATATTTGCACGCATCTTCTCATGCAATGCCTTGACAAATTCAACTTTCTTTGGTCCATCTAAATCCACACGCTCATCAATAGGTAAATGGGTTAAATCTAACGGAGTTAACGGATTAAAACCATAGACAACCTCAAATGGTGTAAATTTAGTAGCAGAATGCACGCTCCTATTATATGCAAACTCAACATGTGGCAGACAATATTCCCAAGATTTTATATTCTTTTTAATAATAGCATGCAACAATACCCCTAAAGTTCTATTAACTACCTCAGTTTGACCATCGGTTTGTGGATGACAAGTAGTAGAAAATAATAACCATGTTCCTAGTTTTTTCCACGATGTTTTCCAAAAGTAGCTAAGAAACTTAGAATCTCGATCTAAAACAATCGATTTAGACATACCATGCAAACATACAACCTCCCTAAAGAACAAATCAGCAACATGAGATGCATCATCAGTTTTATGACAATGTATAAAATGAGCCATCTTTGAAAATCAATCAGCGACCACATAAATAGAATCTCTACCATACTTTGACCTAGGCAATCCTAACACAAAATCCATAAAAATATCAGTCCAAGGATGCGTTGGAATAGGTAATGGTGTATACAAGCCATGCGGTTTAGTTGTAGATTTCGATTGCTTACAAGGAATGCATATCTCACAGACATGTGTGACATCTCTCTTCATATGTGGCCAAGAAAAATGTTCATGCAGCACTTCATAAGTCTTACTAATGCCAAAATGTCCCATTAAACCACCACTATGCTCTTCTCGCACCAACAATTCACGCAAAGAACACTTAGGCAAACATAGTTTTTTTTTCACGGAAAAGATAACCTTCATGCCTATAGAATTTATCAAATGCAGCGTGTTCACATGCTTCATACACTCTCCCAAAGTCATCATCATTAGTATAGAAGCCCTTGATATGCTCAAAACCTAGACACTTTGCTTCTAAAATAGTTAGAATCACATACCTTCGAGAAAGTGCATCGGCTACCACATTCTCCTTACCTTTCTTGTACTTGATCACATATGGAAAAGTCTCGATGAACTCCATCCATTTGGCATGTCTTTTATTCAAATTTTGCTGCCCTTTCAAGTACTTCAAGGTCTCATGATCTGTGTGGATCACAAACTCCTTCGGCCATAGATAATGTTGCCAAGTTTCCAAAGCTCACACTAAAGCATACATCTCCTTATCGTAGGTAGGATAATTCAATGTTGCTCCACTCAATTTATTGTTGAAATAAGCTATGGGACGCCCTCCTTGCATCAACACGACTCCAATTCCTGTACCAGAAGCATCGCACTCTATCTCAAAAGTAGCACTGAAATTCCGCAAAGATAACAAAGGAGCATTAGTTAACTTATCTTTTAGCAAATTAAATGATTTCTCTTGCTCTTCTCCCCACGTGAAACCCACATGCTTCTTGATAACCTCAGTTAAAGGTGCGGCAATGGTGCTAAAATTTCTCACAAATCGCCGATAAAAACTCGCCAATCCATGAAAGTTACGCACCTCTCCTACAGTCTTAGGCGTTGGCCATTCATGAATTGCTTTGACCTTTTCTTCATCAACCTGTATACCATCAGCACTAACAACATATCCTAGAAATACTAATTTTTTGGTAACAAAAGAGCACTTCTTTAGATTAGCGTATAATTGTTCAGCCCTTAAAACCTGCAAGACAGCTCGCACATGCTCAATATGGTCATCAAGGCTTTGACTATATATCAAGATATCATCAAAATAGACAACCACAAATCGACCAATAAAAGCACGCAAAACATGATTCATAAGTCGCATAAACGTGCTCGGTGCATTAGTTAATCCAAATGGCATGACTAACCACTCATATTACCCATACTTGGTCTTAAATGCAGTTTTCCATTCATCACCTTCTTTCATCCTAATTTGATGATAGCCACTTTTCAAATCGATTTTAGTGAAAATGCAAGAACCATGCAACTCATCCAACATGTCATCTAACCTAGGAATAGGATGTCGATACTTTACCGTAATATTATTGATTGCTCGGCAATCGACACACATTCGCCAAGTTCCATCATTCTTTGGCACCAACAAAACAGGGACGGCACACGGGCTAAGACTCTCTCTCACATGCCCTTGCTCCAATAGTTCGCTAACTTGCCGCTGAAGTTCCTTTGTCTCCTCGGGATTGCTTCGATATGCGGGTCGGTTAGGTAATGGCACGCACTAGGAATCAAGTCGATTTGATGTTCAATGCCTCGAATCGGTGGTATCCCTCCAGGAAGTTCATCAGGAAAGACATCTTCAAATTCCTACAATAAAGATGCAATAGGACTAGGCAAACTTGGGTCAAGATCGTTAGTAGAAAACAAAACCTCCTTGTACAAAGTACAAGCATTGGTTGGTCTAGAACTAAAGCTTTCCTCACGTCACTCGATTTTGCATAAAAATTATTTTGCCTATTTTCTTTCCTCTCTTCTTTTCCCTTGATTTTTACCACAATTCTCCTCTCGGCCTCTCCTTTTCCTTGCGTCTCAGACACACCACGCAAGCCCTCGGATTTCTCACTTTTTCTCTCTCTCTCGGCTTCTCGTTGTAACTTTAACTGATCTTGATACACCTCACTAGGTGTCATTGGTACCAAAGTATAAGTCTTTTGATTCATCACTAATGAATAATGATTAGTATATCCATCATGATGTACCTTTCAATCATATTGCCATGGTCTTCCAAGTAAGACATGACCCGCTTGCATAGGTACAACATCACACTCTACCTCATCCTTGTATTTCCCTATCTCAAATGGAGTTCGAACTTGTTTCAACACCTTCACCTTCACCTCACCACTATCATTTAACCATTGAAGTCTATAAGGCCTAGGGTGCTTTGTCATTTTCAAACCCAACTTATCCACCATAGTACAACTTGCCACATTCGCACAACTACCTCCATCAATTATCATACTACAGATCTTACCATTCACCACACATCTTGTATGAAACAAGTTATCTCTTTGTTGATGATGATCCTCCTCTTTTACTTGCACACTCAGAGAATGCCTAAGCACCAATAAGTCTCCTTTTATAGCCACTTCTCCATCAGTACAATCCTCCAACGGTGGCATCTCATCATCCTCTTTTTCCCTCTCACTTTCGAACTCAACATCACCATGTCCAATCATGATCATCACTCTCCTATTAGGGCATTGATTCGCCATATGACCCCTGCCCAAACACTTAAAACATTTAATCTCACGAGTTCTAGTGTTAGGGTTTTCGGTTTTACCTGAAGCCTGATCCGTTCCAACTTTACCATCCCTCTCCTTCTCCTTTGAGGTTTCGGTTTTGGTGTTGTTTCCTCTCCAATTCGGCTTCTCATCTCTCTTCCAATTGGATCTCCAATTCTGATTTGAACCTCCTCCACTCTTGTGATTTCAATCCAACTTCAATTGCCGCTCAAATTTGATGGCTTTGTCCACTAATTCCTCCAATTCAACATAGTGTTGTAGCTCCACCACCCTTGCTATGTCTCGGCTCAAACCACTCAAAAATCTTGACATTGTGGCCTCACGATCCTCCACCACATTAGCACGGATCATGGCAATCTCCATCTCCTTGTGATACTCTTCCACGCTCTTATTGCCTTGTGTGAGATTTTGTAACTTTTGAAACAAATCCCGATGGTAATGACTTGGTACAAAACGCCTCCTCATCACCGCTTTCATCTCATCCCACATCTCTATCGGTCTTTCACCATTGCACCTTCTACTAGTCACAAGTTGATCCCACCAAATTATAGCATAATCAGTAAATTCAACAGCTGCAATTTTTACCTTTTTGAGCTCGGAGTATCGTTGACAATCAAATACCATCTCCATGCATTTCTCCCACTCTAGATATGCATTGGGATCACTCTTTCCTTGGAAAGAAGGAATCTTCATCTTGATATTGCCAAGTTCATTATCTTCTCGGTGTCTAAACCCTCGGGCTCCGTTCCACCTTCCAAATCGAGCATCTCAATCATCCTCCATGTCAGCCTCATCATCATTATAATGCCGCTGCCTTCTAGGTTGTGTTCTGGAGGCATCTCGCTGATGCTGCGGTCTTCCTCGGATGTTTTCCATGAGCGCTTCATCCCTTCGTATGGAGTCAACCTCCCTTTGATTCACACTTTCTTCGCGCGACATAGTTTAGACCTGCAAATAAACGTTAGTCACAAAAATCCTCACCAATCACTCCCTCACGTGTTTCTCTCAAGGTATTTGTCACTCCCCTCATGTTTAACTCAAGTCTAGGCTTTTTTTTTTTACCCTCAATTAAACTCACACACTCTTGCCTTTTTCCTCTCGTATTCTCTTTTCACAAGCTCTTTATTGGACTCAAAACCTATCTCTCAACCCCCTCACAACAATCAATCAAACTAATCAAACAAGATTAGATCATTGTTGATTTTGTTTCAGCAAGTAACAATTTCAAACCAACAAGTACAACTTTCAAAATTCCATTTGAAACGCAAATCACTACTGATTTGTTTCAATTCGGTCCACTAACAAACGAGTCGCCTTCTTGATTTTTTTTTGTTCGGCTATATTGTTTTTTTTTTTGCCGAATCTGTTTTTTCTCTTGCACACTTTTTTTTTGTGCGTTTTCTTTCTTTTCTTTTCTTTTCTTTTTTTGAAGAACTTTCTCTTTTTTTTTTTTTCTTCTTTTTTTTTTGACGAACTCAGATACAATTTAAGATGCTAGAAAAAAAATTAAAACTAATAGCAAACAACTACGTATGGAAGCACAAAACCAATCAAATCCCTAAATTGGCTAGAACCAAAACCCTAGCTCAATAAATCTCAAATTGCTGAATATAAACAGAAAATTAAAGATAAATAAACCTTGTAGAAGCAAGCTCTAATACCAACTGAAATCGCTACGGAAAGATCGTTCTACGAAGGCCCAAATGGTGCGAATTGCAAACCTCGACCTCCAATCAAACCTATGATTGGCAACCTTGGTATGAACGTGACCTATTGACGAACGCATGTCAACCAACCAACGTTATAGATGCCACAAGCGAAAGAATTCGCTATCTAGCTCGATAAGTCGAATCGATCGTCACAAAGAAACCTTAATTAGGTCAAGTCCTCAAAAGAACAGTAAAAGAGAATCTCTCAACTTTTTCCTCAAAAATAAAATATATATGTCCCCAAAGAAATTTGGTCAGTCTTATATATAGGCCTTCTAGCCGCCACACAAACCCTAAAACCAATCCTAGAAATATAATGCGTCATATTCTAGAATATTCCTAAACAAGAAAATATATTTATAGATATATGACTTGGTCAAATATTTTGGTGTCCATATAATCAAATTGCGCCAAGATTTCCAAGATTCTTCAAGATTTGATCCAAGGTCATCTCCACGCCGAAGATCATGAACCATGATGCCAACAGCTTGCCTGAATTGCTTGGCCCGCGCTCAAGTAATCGAACCAGCAGGAATAGACAATGGGTCTCTAGCACCTTCTCCTTGATATGGCTCAACGTCCACATCAGATATGGTAGGATATCTTTAATAGGAATGCACCTATATGCATGGAGCTGGCCGATTCTATAAAAATCTTTAAAGGCTAGATTCTCTAAAGCACGCATGAATCCCAAGAGGTTCAAGGTTGAAAGAATCAACACAACCGAGAACCAATCTCAAATTAGAAATACTCTGTATGAGGTTTATTGTCTAGGCTTACATAAACAACTGGCGATTCAAGGCTTAGTCCATCGACTAGTTAAGTAAGTCCGATAGGCTTTCACTAAAGAATGTTCAAAGCGAAAGCTACCTATCTTGATGCGATGCATTTCAACAGGTATGCTCAAATTCCTTCGAGTCAAAAATGTTTTGTTGATCCATTAATGTGAGGGATTGTTATAATTATGGTTAATGGATCAATGAAAGCCAATAAATTAAGATATGTCTTTTATGTTCACGTATCTCTTTTGGATTCATGAATTTCCTAAACTTTTCTGTTCACGTATCTATTGAATTCATGAATTTCCTAGATTCATGTATCTTTTAGTTCATGTATTTATTGAGTTCACGAATCTCTTGAATTCACGTGTCTCTAGATTCATGAATCTCTTGGATTCACGTATCTCTTGATTCATGAATTTTATGGATACATGCGTCTATTTAGTTCATGTATATCTTCTGTACATGAATTAAAAAACTCTATAAATAGATAGGAGCATAGAGCTTCATTACAGTTTTTGGTTTTTTCGACTCGATTCCAAAAAGCTTTGATATACTTTTCTACTCTTCTGATTTTTCTGGGTGTGCTAATTCAATTGAACGATTCGACTAAGTCCTGTTTGCATAGTGCTAATCCAAACAAGTTCGAGGTGTTGTATCTTGGAAGGCATAATTCATGAATCTGCGAAGCACCATTGGTAGAAATTAATCGCCTTAAGGAGATTTGGATATCCGTACCTCACCTCCAATTTTATATCCTGATTACAACAAAGAGTTTGTTTTCTCTAGATTAATTGCCAACAAGCCTAACGATAAATGATGCATTCCAATTTTCAAAATTCAAGCACCACCCAACTTTTCAAAGAAGGAGAATTTTCTCTTTGATGGCCACAACTGCTTTGTCTTTACTCTCCAAGAAATTGAGCTTGGCCCATCAAATAAAAAAAACCCGTCATGAAGTTATGGTGACCATTGTCTAACACTGTTTGAAAGTCCCTGGAACCAATTCCTGAATTGAAGCAGGCATATATGCCCACTGAATACTGACTAAAACAAAGAAGTTGATTCAACTATGTGCTTGTTAAGAGGGATGAAATAAAATATGTGGTTGAGAACATTGGTAGGAAAGGAAAAGGAACTCCCTTCCCCGAAAGGTCTTCAGTCTGAAATTCAGAAACTGAAGTAGGTTACATATTCTGTATACTGGTATGAACTGTGGCTAGTTGTACCTTAGAAATCTTCTCAACCTAAAACCATTTGCGAAATACCAGAGTTCAAGTGACTGTTTCATCTTTGTTGTGTGGACAAACTCCTGTTTCGGCAGTTATGGAATTTAATTTAAGTCCAAAATTTATGCTTGCTTATGTTTCTCCTGGATGACAGGAGAATTGATCGCCGGAAGAGGCTGATTATAGCAATGGATGCAGCCCTTGGGATGTAATACTTACATGAGAAGAACATTGTTCACTTTGACTTGAAATCTCATAATTTTCTCGTGAATATGAGGGACCCACAGAGACCAGTTTGTAAGGTGTTAAATCAATTAGCTTAGACGTCCTGCCTTTTATAATGTAATCGCATTAAACAATTATTAAGTGCCTGAGCCTTTATATGCAAATCCTTCATTGTACTTGAGTAAGGTATAATTGCGAGTGTGAACCTTCCTCAGATCGGTGATCTTGGCTTATCAAAAGTCAAGAAGAAAACGCTTGTCTCTGGTGGAGTACGAGGGACAATACCATGGATGGCTCCTGAACTTTTCAAAAATAAGAATAACATGGTGACAGAGAAGGTATCTTACTAATTGAACTACAATGCAATTTACAACTCTCGATGCCAACATTTTCCTTGCCCCATTCTTAACATTGTAATTTGGGAAAATTGTGCTGACAATGTAGGTCCATGTCTACTCATTCTAAATAGTCATGTAGGAACTTTTGACTGGGAAGATCCCTATGCAAACTTACGTTCTGAGGATATAATAGGTATGATCCCAGACAGAGAATTCTGATCTGTTATAAATTCAGGTGTATTAGAATTTCAAAAGATCCACCTAAAAATTAGTTCCAGAATGCCATTTTTTCTGTTTGGTCTTCTACGCTTTTTCAATATATTAGAGCCAAACCGAGATAGTGGCCTTTGCTTTTTGGCACTCTCTATTCTGTGCACTTCCTCGCATTATATCGATATCATACCAAAGCTCGTGTTGCAGAATTAGAGACGGAATGCTCTGTGAATTTTGCTTTATTTTCCGTAACTTGGTTTTTCTAGAGACCCTTCTTCGAGATTTTGTGAGGGTTTTTATCAGAGTAAGCATTGTCAAAGGAAAGCCTGTTCTGACTTTGTTTTTATCCTTTATGATGTTTCAGCTGGTGTTATCAAAGGAACTCTGCAACCCGAAATCCCGAGTTGGTGTGACCAGGTGTGGAGATCACTGATGGAGAGATGTCGGTCCACCAACATAAGGCCATCCTTCTCGGACATTGCCAAGCTCCGAGCCATCTCAGCTGCAATGAACATTAAATGATGATATGTAGGTCTTCCAGTTTCTTTTGTAGTAACTAACTTCAGGAACATCGACAGGGCATGTTAGGACGTTGAGTAATTTCTGCCGTCCACAGTCTTAGGAGACTGTTATGAAAATAGTGACCCTTGTTAGGATCTGTCGACAACGGTGAATTATTTTTTGCAGTCACCGCTGTGATGCGACGACGATCCATACTTCGGGAGCCATATGTTTGTGAGATGAACATGCCGGACCTTGAGTCAAACTGTCATTTTTCTTGCTGACATTGCAATTGATAATGCATTCTTGGGATCCCTCTGTCTCTCTCTGTCACACCCCAAAACTAATAAGAAAGGGGGATGACACGGCCGTCCTTCCACTCAAAGGACGCAGCCTCAGAGCTCTCAAAATCCAACTCTTAAAAGTCCCCACTTCCAAATCGCTCTCGTATCTACTCATCAATAGTCGAAGAACCTGAAAAAGGTTGGAAAAAAATAGAGGGGTGAGCAACCACGGCTCAGTAAGTAGTGCATCTCTTCTAAGCGGATCGAGCACCCACTATGTATATTTACAAAACCAAACTACAACTCTTTTAACTCAAATCTAGGATATAACAAACAGTAAAAAAAAATAAGTTACATACGCTTCAACATAGCTATATTTATAGCAATAATCATTTCATAATAACATCGAAATAAACATCAATGGTCTAATCCACTGATCAATCTCATCAAACCACACATTGATAATCAAATGAAATTACACGTCGATGGTCCATTCCAACGACTAATCTCAAATTACACGTCAATGGTCCAATCCATCGACTAATCTCAAATTACACGTCGATGGTCCAATCCATCGACTAATCTCAAATTACACGTCGATGGTCCAATCCATCGACTAATCTCAAATTACACGTCAATGGTCCAATCCATCGATCAATCTATTGCTCAATATCAAACCATGGTCACGATACAACGCCCGGTGACGAGGCGACCAAGATTCCCCCCTTGGCAAGGTCTCCACCTATTATTAGCCTGTGGCTCGGCCCACAAGGATATCCTAGAATAGTATGCGCATACCCACAAGCCCCTCGCTGGGCTCACAGCGATATTGAGCATCCACATCAATCCAGAACTACACCATCCATAATTCTCAAACCAAATCCATTAAACATTTCATATATCACCAAAAGATTCGTAACTCAACTTATCTGACAGAAATACTTTTCATAAAACATTTTCAAATAATTTCAAGACCCGTCTCATAAATCAACCTCAATATATAAAATACATATCGAATCATATAAGAGTTATTTCTTATCATCAAAGCCTTATACTATTATGAAAACTCATTTAAATCACCATCGAAAGTCAAGTATCAATGGTCAAGTCCATTGAATAATCTCCATCAAAAACACATATCACTTTTAAATCAAATACATTTCAAAAACCTTATTACCAATCAATAACTATATAACCTTCCATAAATCATCTCAAATTCGAGCTTTTCATGAAATGGTTTCACAAACCCAAAACATGTAATATTTCTCAACTTCGTTCATCAAACAAAACATATATTTCCACCCAAAATTCTCATACTATTCTTAAATACCAAAACGCAGTAAATGCCCGATCCAAATTTTATGCAACAAATATGCTTATTCATAACTCATGAAATATCAATCATTTATCATTTTAAAAATATGAGCTTATAAATTCTTAGAAGAGATAGCACCACTCACCTGGGAAAGTCGAAAATCAACTACGATGCTCACTCGAACCAACGCACTCGGATCCCTAATAATTAAAGGAAAAACATTATCAAAAGGCCGAGTAAAAGGATATTCGCATAATGACTCGTCTAAACTAGGCTTATTTGTCGATAAAACGACACCTATGCGCCACGAAAGCTCGCATTTATCGAAAACCCATCGATTTCCCGCTAGGCGCAGCTCATGCGCCAACTTTGTCGCGCCATAACTTCCTCCACAAAATTCCGTTTCAAGCCGTCTTGCAGTCTTTAGAAAGCTCTTTTAACGTACAACAACAACCCCAACTCAGCTGCCCCAAAACAGAACCAAAAACGACAAAAAAAAAAGAGGCTCGAAGCTACTGCCGCTACAGTACCAGATTGCGCCCCCAACTTCAAAATTCCGTTCCGGACAAACCGCAAGCTCAAATCACGATCCGTAAGATGCTATAGCTTCACAACGTCCCAAAGTACCATTTTTACAAAAATACTCAGCTCAACGACTCAAAAATCATACTTCGCCGCTCGATTTTCCCAAAATTCCGGATTTCAAGCCCTAGGTCCAAAATTACTTCGATTGAACAAAGGGGAGCACGAGCGCTTACCGGGCGTTGCGTTATACGGCTTGGCGAGGCTCCCGTGATGAAAATGCACAAAATCCTCTTTCTTCTTCTTCTTCTTCTTCTTCTTCTTCTTCTTTGAGCGAGAGTTCTCAGCTCTCCCGTTCTCTCTCTCCTCCTTTTTCTCTCTATTTCCCTTTTATCTCCTCCTTTTCCCCCTTTTTCTTTTTCTTTTTCTTTTCTTTCTTTCTGTTTTTTTTTTTTTTCTTCCTCTCTCTCTCTTCTCGTTTCCCTCTCCCGAAAACTCTCGATTCCTCTCCTTCTTCTTTCTCCTTTTTTACTTTTTGACTGGTCAAAACCCATATTTTACATTCTCCCCTCCTTAAAAAAATTTCGTCCTCGAAATTTAGACATACGTTAATTACCAAACATGTGAGAGTATTTGTGTCTTGCCTTTTCCTCGAGCTCCCCAGAGGCCCCTCTCTCGATATGATTTTGCTATTGAATCTTCACATATATTCCCGTTATCTTTTTATTGAGGATGCGTCTCACCACCAACTAGAATTTCATGAATTACTCCATGCTTCGATCCTGTTACAACTTGGGCCTTTTTTTTTTTTTTTTTCCTCTAGCTTCTGAAGGCTTGCCACTGCTACCAAGTCCACTTAACAAGGCTATTCAAGGTAGAGTGTTTGGTTTGCAGCCATACCTTTCCATCTACTTAAGCAGCTTTCTAGCTTGATCCACTTTACTTACTCGACAAAACCCAATGATAATAATGGTATTCGTCACACATTTGGGATACAACCCTTCAAGGACATCTCATTCACTATTTCCTTTGCCTTGCTAGATTCCCCTCCTTACAAAATGAATGAACCATGGCACTATGTTCCACTTTGCCATTTGGAAACCTCTCTGTTTTGCTTCCCTCAAAATTCAAGAGCCTCGTCTCCATGACCATGCTTGACAAGCACATTGACCAAACGATCATAAGTAATCTTGGTTTGGTAATAATTTACCACCCTTACCATTTTCTGCAGCATCTCCCTCACTTCTTCGTCCCTTCTCCTTACATAGAAAATCCATGACAGGGTAGCAACTGACCTTATCTCGTAAGCCCGACATTCGCAAGTTCTACTGGTAGCTTTGATCTCAAGTATGGTGCCTCCCTTTTCCATATACAATATTGTCCTTGATGCTGCGCACGAACAACACAGGCTTCTAATTAACAAGCTCGAGTTTGCTTTTAATCCTTTTAAGCTGAAACTCTTTAAAGTTAATACGATTGATAAGTACTTCACCGGCTTGGGGGTCATAGAATCTCTCTAACAACTGATCACTAAGAGCGTCCTACTTCGCTTTGTCCCACTAGAGTGGCAGTTGTACCACTCGGGATGCTAAGAGAGAACCCATTGAATGTTTGCTCATTAGGCCTGGCTGCATAACCGAAACAAACATCTGCCAACTCAATATCTCATTGGATTCATCTAATTTCTTTCCCTTAGTGTCAAAAGAATCGGTCTCCGGCTTCCCACGGATGGTCTCGGACATCTTCTATACAGCAGCTCAACCAATAGCAAATGCACTGATGCATGAAGAAGCTTGCCTAAGAGACATGGAACCAATCAATGTTGCCATGATCACATTAGTCACTGCGTTCCTGTTATATCTCTTGTCTAACATCAACTTCATGTTGTACCACATTGCCAAAGCAAAAACACTAAAAATGATGAGCATGACTCCTCCAAGATTTAGTAGGCTTCGGTGGACACTTCGTTTGTATGCATTCACAACGAATTTGCTATAATCTGCGATTGCTCGTTTCTCTCTAGTAAATGATGTAACCGTCTTAGTTGAACCACCTGTTTGTTCAAAAATTTGTTGCCGATGAATCACTTGTTTGTTCATAAGCCTTTGCCCGCGGGATGCCATCTTGAGATGACGAGGGACATGACTTTAGTCACAGTCACTAGCAGAGGAATCATGAAAAGCATAACCCGGGTCAATAGCCACCCCTTGATAAATGCCATCACAAAGCTTCCAACAAATGTCAACCTGAGCTATATGAACTTTCCCATGTTTTCACGCAAGCGCCCGAGATGGGAACTGTGTTGCCCAACATTCTCCTGGCCAACTCTCCAGTGTTAGTCTATTTGTCAAAGAATGCGACATCTCGTCTCAATATAATTTACGAATAAAGACCTCTTATTCTTGCAACCGGTTGCTTGCCGGTGACTATCCAGCAAGACACCTAAAGAAATGCTGCTGCACCACATCGAAGCACCAGATAAACTTAAGAGGAAACTGAAGATTTCACAATCTCAACATAAGAACTTCCTTTTCGAGAAATGAGTTTCTCTATAACAATCCATAAAGTCCATATTTGCAAAGGTTTAAACCTTAGACACAAGAGCAACAATATCATTATTAGCCTAGCTTTAGCCGAACGTATTGATCAGTTGTCCGAACAAGGTGATCATAAGTGGTAGAGAAAGGCCATTTCCCACTGCGCTTATCAATCCAAACAACTATCAATAGCATATCAGTAGATTTTGCAAATGAGAATAGCTTGAGGAATGGAATAGAGTTCTCTTTCTCGTCTCTTTTGCTCTTGTTGGAATCCTGTTCATTTTCTTTCACAGTAGGGCTCTTTGCCATTGCTGCCGCCACCTCAAGGCTCCTTGATATGGCAGTTTCATTGTTTCCTAAATCTTTGGTTGCTTCATTTTCGATAGCCATGCCACTGTACCCGGGACACAAATCTATCATGCAACTTCATTATTCGTATATATATATAGAATTGCTTGGGGAGTTTCAAAAAATTAGTTTGCAAGTGCTGTCTTCAGAGATCCTGATTATATACAATCTTGATTTGAAGTTTTCACCACCAACTCTTCTATTATATGCACACTCAAAATTTGATCGTCCAACAAGCAAAGCACGGTACCATGAGTTGCTCTCTCCCGATTGAAAATTTGTAGTCCAACATTTCTTATCCTTAAACCCAACACTTCTGCCACGATAACATCCTCCTTTATCACACTTGACACATCAAGGCTTTACTCAATTTCTACACTATGACCCTTCAAGTCACCGTGATCTTCATAGTATCCGCAGGGTGTTCCACAACTTTAAACATTGTTGCATGAGCTTCGACCCCAAAAAGAAAAGACCTACATCCTAATACATAACAAATACTAACGCGCTAAAACTAACACACCCTCACAACGTCCCAAAAAAAAAAAATTACACCCCAAAAATCATAACCTAAGCTCTGATACCACAAGATGTCACACCCCAAAACTAATAAGAAAGGGGGATGACACGGCCGTCCTTCCACTCAAAGGACGCAGCCTCAGAGCTCTCAAAATCCAACTCTTAAAAGTCCCCACTTCCAAATCGCTCTCGTATCTACTCATCAATAGTCGAAGAACCTGAAAAAGGTTGGAAAAAAAATAGAGGGGTGAGCAACCACGGCTCGTAAGTAGTGCATCTCTTCTAAGCGGATCGAGCACCCACTATGTATATTTACAAAACCAAACTACAACTCTTTTAACTCAAATCTAGGATATAACAAACAGTAAAAAAAAATAAGTTACATACGCTTCAACATAGCTATATTTATAGCAATAATCATTTCATAATAACATCGAAATAAACATCAATGGTCTAATCCACTGATCAATCTCATCAAACCACACATTGATAATCAAATGAAATTACACGTCGATGGTCCATTCCAACGACTAATCTCAAATTACACGTCAATGGTCCAATCCATCGACTAATCTCAAATTACACGTCGATGGTCCAATCCATCGACTAATCTCAAATTACACGTCGATGGTCCAATCCATCGACTAATCTCAAATTACACGTCAATGGTCCAATCCATCGATCAATCTATTGCTCAATATCAAACCATGGTCACGATACAACGCCCGGTGACGAGGCGACCAAGATTCCCCCCTTGGCAAGGTCTCCACCTATTATTAGCCGGTGGCTCGGCCCACAAGGATATCCTAGAATAGTATGCGCATACCCACAAGCCCCTCGCTGGGCTCACAGCGATATTGAGCATCCACATCAATCCAGAACTACACCATCCATAATTCTCAAACCAAATCCATTAAACATTTCATATATCACCAAAAGATTCGTAACTCAACTTATCGACAGAAATACTTTTCATAAAACATTTTCAAATAATTTCAAGACCCGTCTCATAAATCAACCTCAATATATAAAATACATATCGAATCATATAAGAGTTATTTCTTATCATCAAAGCCTTATACTATTATGAAAACTCATTTAAATCACCATCGAAAGTCAAGTATCAATGGTCAAGTCCATTGAATAATCTCCATCAAAAACACATATCACTTTTAAATCAAATACATTTCAAAAACCTTATTACCAATCAATAACTATATAACCTTCCATAAATCATCTCAAATTCGAGCTTTTCATGAAATGGTTTCACAAACCCAAAACATGTAATATTTCTCAACTTCGTTCATCAAACAAAACATATATTTCCACCCAAAATTCTCATACTATTCTTAAATACCAAAACGCAGTAAATGCCCGATCCAAATTTTATGCAACAAATATGCTTATTCATAACTCATGAAATATCAATCATTTATCATTTTAAAAATATGAGCTTATAAATTCTTAGAAGAGATAGCACCACTCACCTGGGAAAGTCGAAAATCAACTACGATGCTCACTCGAACCAACGCACTCGGATCCCTAATAATTAAAGGAAAAACATTATCAAAAGGCCGAGTAAAAAGGATATTCGCATAATGACTCGTCTAAACTAGGCTTATTTGTCGATAAAACGACACCTATGCGCCACGAAAGCTCGCATTTATCGAAAACCCATCGATTTCCCGCTAGGCGCAGCTCATGCGCCAACTTTGTCGCGCCATAACTTCCTCCACAAAATTCCGTTTCAAGCCGTCTTGCAGTCTTTAGAAAGCTCTTTTAACGTACAACAACAACCCCAACTCAGCTGCCCCAAAACAGAACCAAAAACGACAAAAAAAGAGGCTCGAAGCTACTGCCGCTACAGTACCAGATTGCGCCCCCAACTTCAAAATTCCGTTCCGGACAAACCGCAAGCTCAAATCACGATCCGTAAGATGCTATAGCTTCACAACGTCCCAAAGTACCATTTTTACAAAAATACTCAGCTCAACGACTCAAAAATCATACTTCGCCGCTCGATTTTCCCAAAATTCCGGATTTCAAGCCCTAGGTCCAAAATTACTTCGATTGAACAAAGGGGAGCACGAGCGCTTACCGGGCGTTGCGTTATACGGCTTGGCGAGGCTCCCGTGATGAAAATGCACAAAATCCTCTTTCTTCTTCTTCTTCTTCTTCTTCTTTGAGCGAGAGTTCTCAGCTCTCCCGTTCTCTCTCTCCTCCTTTTTCTCTCTATTTCCCTTTTATCTCCTCCTTTTCCCCCTTTTTCTTTTTCTTTTTCTTTTCTTTCTTTCTGTTTTTTTTTTTCTTCCTCTCTCTCTCTCTTCTCGTTTCCCTCTCCCGAAAACTCTCGATTCCTCTCCTTCTTCTTTCTCCTTTTTTTACTTTTTGACTGGTCAAAACCCATATTTTACACTCTCTCTCTTACCTTTTACCTCTTCCTCGCTTGCAGCGGAATGTTGGAACCAAATTTTGGTTTGCGGAAGCTTGTATGTAAAACACAACAAAGGAGATGAATGAAGGAGACCAACAACGACACGAGACAAGGTGTTTAGTATATAATCATGTGCATTTCAAAGCAAAGGAAGGCTTTTCTCTGCATGTGAGAAAAGTTTCTCTCTATATAGCTTCCTATATGCCTCTAAAGCTCACTCTACAAAATAACTCATGTACCTACATATATAAGCACTTCCACAGCCTGAGCAAAGTTTTTTTTTTTTTGGTATCCACCTTAGCAAAGTTGAACTTGTCAGAATTTTAGCCAAGACCAAGACCAAGTCCAACTTGCTTGCCGACTTCCACTAGTCAAAGGCAACTCGTGTTAAATGTTGGCGTCCCGACTTGTCTTCACGCAAGTTGTGCTCTCCTTTTTCATCAGAGTTGAAGTCGGTTAAGAGCGTGAACTCCACTGCATCCCCTTTTTCTTGACCAACGAGTAGCTTCTTGAAGACCACCTTTCTTTGGCGGTTTGAAGACCGTCATACACTATGTTTTCGTACTCTTGGCCAAAAAACTAATTAAAAACAAATATGCTGTTTTTTTCTTCAACTAAAAAAGCAAAATCAATTTTACTATTTCCTAACAGCCTCCCTTAAAATTGATTTTGAAAATTAACAACTCCAAGCTTTGTCTTCAATTTATCAAATGAATCCGCCTTCAATGGTTTTGTCAAGATATTTGCAATCTGATTTTCAAATCTACAAAAATCAAGCTCAATTTCACCTTCCTTAACCAACTTAAGAATATAGTGATACTTGATGTCGATGTGTTTGCTCCTACCATGAAAAATGGGATTCTTAGTTAATGCAATTGCCGACTTGTTGTCACACATCAATTTAATAGGACCTTTATGTTCATGCATCAGTTCAAAAGGCATCCTACAAAGCCATATCACTTGATATGCTACCGAAGCTACTGCTATGTATTTTGCTATCGAGAATGTAATAATTGGTTCTTTCGAGGACAAAGAAATTACTCCTGATCCAAGAAAGAATGCATATCTGGAAGTCTCTTCTGCGTTTCAGTATCACTTGCCCAAGCATTGTTTGTATACCCCAATAAATCAAAATTGTCAGTGTAATTCCATGATCACGAGTCTCACTAACATACCATAGAATTCTTTTTGCTACTTGTAAATGTGATTGGTATGGTTTCTCCATGAACCGACTGATGATTCCCACCCCATAAATAATATTTGGCCTAGTAGAAGCCAAATATCTTAAATTTCCAACAATACTTTTAAAATATGTGGAATTTATTAGTTCATCGGTTCCTTTTTTCTTTAGCTCCAACCATTCTGCTACGAGTGTTTGAATCGATTTGAGCATTTCCATATTAAGTCGCTTCAAAATTACATTAGCATATTTCTGCTGTGAGATAAATATGCCATCATTTGTTTGCTTCACTTCAAGGCCAAGAAAATAGGACATCATTCCCAAATCTATCATCTTAAACTGATTAGTCTTGGCCTTCATGAATTCAACAAACATCTTTTTAAAGCTTTTTGTAAATATCAAGTCATCAATGTAAAGACATAGAATAATAAGATCATCGTTAGTATTTGACTTGATATACAATGTATGCTCATATAGGCACTTCTAAAAATCGTGCTCCAATAGGTATGTGTCAATCATCGTGTACCAAGCTCGAGGTGCTTATTTTAGCTCATGCAACGCTTTCTTCAGTCTATACGCTTGATTTTCACGCCCTTTCTTCTCATAGCCTTGTGGTTGCTCCACATATACTTCCTCATCAAGGAAACCATTAAGAAATGTTGATTTTACATTAATTTGATCGATCTTCCAACGGTTCTAAGCTGCAAGTGTTGAGATTATCTTAATGGTATCCATTCGAGCCACTAGTGCAAATACTTCAAAATAATTAATACCTAGCTTTTGCTTATAACCTTTCACGACTAGTCTAGCTTTATAACAGTCCACTTGACTGTTGGGTTTGTACTTCATCTTATACACTCACTTGACACCAATGGGCTTCTTACTAGGTGGTAAAGAAGTTTGCACCCACTTGTCATTCTTTTCAGAGAAATGGATTTCTTAATCCATTGCTTGGATCCACTTATCATCTACAATTCTATCATCATAGGATATGGGGTCTCCTTCTGCAAATAAACTAAAATTTACCATTGTTTCATCAATGATTTCATTGATGTCATGGTTGTCATCTCTTCTAATTACATAATCCTTGAATTTAATCGGCTTCTGCTGTGATTGTTGCGAATGACGAATCAACAATTTTGAAACTATTGTTGGTGAAGAAGATGAACTTCCGAGCAAAGCTAATAGATCTTCAATTGAAGATTATTCTATTTCTCTCACCAATGGTTCATCTTCACTAGGGATACTTTTCTAGTCAACCTTTTGATTCCAATCCCAAGCTTCATCATTTTCCAAAAATTGGACATCCTTGCTGATAATTACCCTTTTTGTGACTAGATTATACAACCTATAACCCTTAGCCACATCATTATAGCCAATGAAAATGCACTTATGGCTTTTGTCGTCGAACTTTTCCTCCATTTGTCTTCTATATGTTTTTTTTTTTTTTTTTTTTTTGGGGTGGGGGGTTATGCTACGCACCCAAATACTCATAGGAACGAAACTTCTAGCTTGTTTCCTCTTCAAGCCCCTTCTAGGATTCTTCCAAGAACACTCCTTATTGGACACCCATTTAACACAAATACAGCACAAGCAATGACTTTTTCCTTAAACTTCTTCAATAATGCCTTAGCTTTTAGCATACTTCTTGCCATTTCAAAATTGTTCTATTCTTTCTTTCTGTTATATTATTTTTCTGATAAGTATAGATAATCCGTCAACTGGTGTTTCACTCTAAGAATTTTACAAAATTTGTCAAATTCATTAGAAGTAGATCCTCCATCTCTATCCGATCTCAACATCTTTAAATTAAAGCCACTATGTTTCTCAACATAGACTGAATTTTTTCTAAAAGTTTCGGATTTTTCTCTTAAGAAAGATACCCACATTTTTCTAGTAAAATCATCAGCAAAAATTAGTGTGTACCTTTTTTGTTTGACTGATTCCACGTCAACAGGGGCATAGATGTTTATATGTATCAACTTCAAAGGTTGCTTAGCTCTTTTAGCTTTTCCAACTGGAAAGGATTTCCAATGTTGTTTTCCAATGAGACATCCTTCACATGGATTTGGACTATCGATCAAAGGCATGCTAGTCACAGTCCTTTTCTAGATCAGTAATTTTAGTCCACGAAGATTTAGATAACCAAATCTAAGATGCCACTTGCTTTCTTTTGTCATCGCTTGAAAAATCAACAGAGTCTTCGTCTAAAGGGATAGAGGGAACATCCGGTTCTTTGTCATCTGCGTTGTCCTGGTCAACTTATTGTTTACACCTCTAATGGTGCAAACTCCATCTTCAATGTTAACTTTATGGCCTTCTTCAGAAAGTTGCCCAACACTAAGCAAATTCCAAAAAAGTCATGTCACAAAGTAAACATCTAGTAATAGTTGTATCATCTTTTGATTTGATATAAATGTTACCTTTGCCCATCACAAGAATCTTTTGTTTATTCTTAAAGTTGTCTTCACCGCGAACTGTCTTATCTAACTACAAGAGTAGCTCCTTTCGACCACACATGTGATTACTACACCTAGTATCGAGGTACTAGGTTTTGGCATCCATGGCACTTGAGTCATCCATTTTGCATGCTAACACCACATTTTCATTGGCTTGTGCCCCAT
Source organism: Eucalyptus sp. ANBG9806169 (assembly GCA_014182395.1). Taxonomy (NCBI): domain Eukaryota; kingdom Viridiplantae; phylum Streptophyta; class Magnoliopsida; order Myrtales; family Myrtaceae; genus Eucalyptus; species Eucalyptus sp. ANBG9806169. The sequence goes on from CM024575.1 coordinate 20,284,292, forward strand.
ATTTGCTTGGCATTTGGATTTGTAATGTCCGAACTTGTTACACTTAAAACACTTGACTTTTCATTTATCACGGGTTTTATACCTTCCAACAAATTGGGAATATCCGCCTCTACATCAGGCACCTCCATGACCTCGGGCACCATGATGGCCTCCTCGAATTGAGTGAGTGACTCGACTCTCCAATACTTGCTTGAGATTCAAACCGCTGGACTTCTTATTCATTTTTTGCTCATACGAGCATAATGAACCCATCAACCGCTCTAACGTCAAGGTTGATATATCTTGGCCTTCTTCGACTGTGCAACAACATAGGCAAATCTTTCAGTCAAAGACCTCAACATTTTTTCTATGACTCATACATCATGGAGTTCTTGACCTTTAACCCTCAGCTAGTCAATGATGGTTTGTACATGATCAAAGTACACCGAGATAGATTCAAAGTCATTCATGCATAAAGACTCAAAGTCTCCTCGAAGTGTTTGGAGCCGCACCCACCGACACGATCATCACCTTTGTAGGATTTTTGCAAAATATCCCATGCTGCTTTCATAGTCCCTACGCTCGATATTTTTTCAAATATCAATTTCTCTACGACTTGAAATATCGCATACAATGCTTTCTGATCTTTCTTTCGGGATTTTACCATCAAATCTTTCTCCTCCTTTCTCAAAACATTGAATTCTTCAACATTGGCCACTTCGGTGTAGCCATTCTCCACCAAGTTCCACAAATCTTGAGATTTGAAAAGGACCTTCATCTGAATGGACCAATTGTTGAGTTGAAATTTCTCCATTCAATTTTGGAAGTTGCAATTGAACGACACTGGTGGATGCCATTGCTAGCTCTGATACCAATTGTTGGAATCAAATTCAAGTTTGCAGAAGCTTGCATGTAAAACACAACAAAGAAGGAGATGAATAAAAGAGACCAACAACGACACAAGAAAATAAGGTGTTTAGTATATAGTCGGTGCATTTTAAAGCAAAGGAAAGCTTTTCTCTGCATGTGAGAAGAGGTTTCTCTCTGTATATCTACCTATATGCTTCTGAAGCTCACTCTAGAAAATAACTCATGTACCTATACATATATTTAAGTATTTCCACCGCCTGAGCTAAGCTGAACTTTTCGAAATTTTATCCAAGATGAGGTCCAACATGCGTGCAGACTTCCACTTGTCAAAAGCAGCTCATGTGTTGAATGTTGGGCCTCCCCACTTGTTTTCATGCAAGCTGTACTCTCCTTTTTCATCAGAGTTAAAGTCGGTTAAGAGTGTGAAGTCCACTGAAGCCCATTTTTTCTTCATCAACGTGAGGCTTCTTGAAGACCACCTTTGTTTGGCAGTTTGAAGACCGTCATACACCATACTTTCATACTCTCGACCAAAAACTGGCAAAAGAACACATGAAGTACTAAAACTTGACATAGGAAGACACTTAAGTGCCAAAAGTTATGAAAGTGACACTTAAGTATCAGTTATTTAAAAGAAAAAAAAACATTAAAGTGCCAAGTCCGACGAAAATGGCTGAAAATCTTACATGGCAATTTTTTACAAATAAACTCGCCTACGTGGCACGTTAGAGAGTTGAGTCGGTAACAAAGAACCAAAACAATGTCATTTTGTCTTTGTCTTTTTTGAATTTTAACATAGAATTAATTAAATTAAAATATTTAATAGGAAAAAAAAAAAAAGGATGAGGATGAGGTAGAAGGCGAGGGCATGAGGATGAGGTAGAAGGCCCTTGCCGCCGCCTTCCTACCGTCGCCGGGAAGAGCCAACGACAATGGGGGAAGGGTCGGGATGGGTCGCCGGGCCCCCGGCCATGAGCCGGTGACCTTGGGCCGCTTGTGACAAGGGCTTCTAGCGACGGTGGGGAAACAGCAACGAGGGCTCAACCTCCACCACCCGCAATCTCCTTCTCTTTTTATTTACTTTTAAATTTAATTTAATTAATATTTATGTTAATTATCTAGCCACGTTAGCAAAATAATGTCGTTTTTACACTTGTCTAGTCATGTCAACATGCAAAATAACATTTTTTTGGACTTGTCTCACCGAAAAATTATCATGTCAGCATTTTAGTTGGATTTTCTCACCGTTGACACTTAACTGATTTATTTTACTCTGATTTTAGCATTTAAGTATACATTTCCTAACTTTTGACACTTAAATGTCTTATTGTATCAAGTTTTGACACTTCAAGTGTTTGGTTTCTACTAAGAAATTAATAAAAAGCATATATGTTGTTTTTTTCTTCAACCAAAAAAGCAAAATCAATTTTACCATTTTCTAACGCGGGAGCTTTCCCACGCAGGAGCAGATGGAGAGCACGAAAGAAGGGAGCAAAACCCAAGAATGAAGAGAAGCAGGCACGATGCGTCACGGCTGTACGGGCAGCGAAAGGTGGCAAGCAGTTGCTTCCTCCGATGCAACTGTAGAGACGTGGAGAGAGAGAGAGAGAGAGAGAGAAATGGCCTGGCGCTACATTGTTCTTTTTCACTTTAGTACCTTTAATGCAAAGGGATGCGTGACATGGAAGAGCCACAGTAGTTCCCTAATCCCCCAACCTGAATTGACCGAACTGTCCTCCCCACTAAACCTATTTAGCTTTTTGGGCCCTCCTTATTATTTCCCTATTTGCTAAAAAGTACCATAAGATCCCCATACATAAATAATACTGACAAACGAAATTCCATATAGTTTTTAATTTTCTTTTTCCTTGATGAAATTTTTTTAACTTTGATGTCCTACAAAATTTGTTGCACAAAAGAGACAGAAAACTCTCTTAGATGCTCCCCCTTCTTTACCACCCCCTCGTTGTACCCATCCCCATCCCTGTCCCACAAAAGAGCATCTTTTTTATGCATTTTGAAAGTGCAAGTACGTACCCTATTCCAATATCGTCATCATTGGAATTACTATCTAATTTTGAAACCTATGAGAAGTTGTATGCGACTCTACAAAATTTGGAAAAGGGTCAATTTAAACACATGCAAACATGTTACCGTTAGAAGATTAAATATTAAATTACACATTCTTTTCTACGATGAAAGGAGTGTCTCCATGTGATTTATACCCACTTTTTTAGTGGGAGTATAAAACCCCATCACAACCTCGAAAAGTAGGACAAATAAGGTAGTTTTTGGTTAATGAAAACATAAATAAAAGTTAACAGCAAGCAACTTAAATGGGAGTTGCTAAATCAAAAATAATCATTAACTTAAAAAATTAATCACTAAATATGTTGTGAAATTAACACAGATGTTAGCGAATCTTTCAAATTATGTTTAATGAGAGAAGAGGAAAATTATGTTGTGAAAGTACGCTAGAAATTTATGTGTTTCGATCCGAATATCGATAATAGGGGTGAGTAATTCTCAAGTATAGGGTCCAAATTTGCAACTTGAAACCTCCCATGTTATGACCAATTCCTAGTTTTTGAAACTTGGAACCAACCCTGTAGACCTTGGATCGATCATGTCAGTCTGGTCCAATTCTAGGGTCTATTTAGGACCAGTTCCTTCTTCTTTTTTATTTTGGTTTAATTTATTTCTAGAAAGGACAAACTTTATTAAATTATCCCCTAATTTACAAGAGATAAAGGTGACAATATGAATACAAGATACAAGGTAAAACTAAAAGGAGAAAATTAGGGTTTCTTGGTTCGATTCTCCAGTCCAACTTTGTACAAAAAATTGAGAACCGAACAAGTAATAGGTGGTTTCAAAAATTTGGAATCGCGAATCAAAGCAGAAACAACTTAATCGAGGTGGTTTGGTCCGATTCCAAGGTTTACCTTGGACAGATCTCGCCACTAATCGATATATACTAATAGGGAGAGCAATTGTCAATAATCTACTATAAATCCAGAGAGTATGGAGTTTAAAGCTTAGTCGCTCAAGTGTCTCAACCCTAAATTACACACAAAGCAAAACTTGCAAGTGTATCTTACAACCTCTTATAGAGAACTTGCATCGAAGAAACATTAATGCTCCTGTTATTTTGTTATTTTGTCTAATGATTGAGTAGAATACATATATTATATAGAGAATGTATTTATCCAAAATACGGAAGCTACTCTAACTAATAAACCATTCAAATTACAAAATCTATGTGAATTGGCATTCCTTGATAAGCTCAAACTCAAGACGTAATCTCAATAATCTGCACTTTGGGTTGACATTTGTAGCCTAATCATAGTGCTCGTCATCCATTTGGACTCTCTTCCAACACCTTAACAAGCACTCAACCATCATAGATGTTGGTTGTCGGGTAAATTCATAAATTTTCCTATAAATTAGAGAGATCATTCTCTCATTTTCACCTTCATCCTTCTTCACAAATTCTCAAATAAATTACCACTTTTCATTTATGATTCTCTTGCTATTTCGATCTTACAATAAAAAAGCCATTATTGGCTAAGTACACACAACTCCGTACGTTGTTTACTCTACCCAAACGGCAACAAGAATTGCACGATGATGACCAAGAAAACTGCGACGCCCTAAAATGTCACAAATGACACGTGTCTTTTATAATATTGTCTTTTAATTATTCTTTGCATGCAGAAGCTCAATAAAAAAATTTCCCTTCTTCTTCAACCGAAACTCCGTACAAGAGATCACAAAAGTAAAAGTATATATTATATTTATTTATATAAACACATCATTCAAGCAAAATACAAAATATAAAAGTCTTGAGAAAAGGGTTCGGCCAACTAGCATCACTACTCCAATCCTATCCCATAAGGGAGCGACCACCCAACTCGGGGATTGATGGTCTCAAGTGTTGCCTCATCCCTTCCAACGTCATACTTGAGAAACCATCTTACAAACTAAAAGAAATAAGGGATGAGCCGAAGTCCAATAAATAAAATTTATAGGCTTAAGTTAATAAATCAGCTCACCACTAGCATAAGCACGTAACAAACAAGAAAGTATTCCTATGACATGATTAATGTTTTACTTTTCTCATTGTGATATGCCACAATAATCATTACTACACAATATTTCAATCCAGACTCATACATATGGCATAATATGTTCTGATGCAAGGTAATCAATTAAATACCAAATGATTCTGCACGTGCACATGAACATGCATTATATTCATTTTAACGTTTCCTCCCGAATATTCTCGTGGTATCCCAACCTATGGGGCATCTCAACTCTCGAGGTATCTCGCAAACTCCATCATAGGGCATCTCGACTCATGAGATATTTCAACTCCTGAAGCATTTCGAATAACTCCTCGAGAGATCCCAACCTATGAGCCATCTCATCTTCGAGGCATCCTGAAACACTCCCTAGGTTATCTCGACTCACAAGGCATCATCACACACCATTATATGAGTGATAGAAACACATTATTTTCATGCACAATGCACATGTTAACTTGGATCTCTCTTGCATTAATCATGAAGTAAACACCCATTACAACGATCGAACTCCCATGCATAACATTTCATGCTTGTTATTACCTTACCCTTTTCATAATCACATAAGTGAAGGATGATGATTATGAGCTTACCTCACTCCCTTCCTCATCATACCTTTTTAACATTCGCATTATAATAGCATGTTTATCCTTCTATTTTGCCAAGATAAGTAAACATCTACTTGTATTCCAATACTCATCCCTATCTTCTTTATTCGGCAAATGTTCCTCAAAGTAATGTTCCTCAAAGCAATGAAATGCATTAGCCACATAATCAAGTAAGAAGCAACTTGTGATCATACTTAGAGCATAAATTAGTTAGTAGATAATCTGATTCTTAATGGAAATCCAAACCCAGGAATCAAACCGGGAAAGTAAATGTACTCGGACTGAGTAAATAAATATATCCAGACTTAAAAAGTAAATGTACTTGAACTCAGTAAAATATAATCGAGCAAATGAACATGTCCAAACTAAGTAAAATCCGACTGCATAAATGAACATGCTCAGATATAGTAAAATCTGATCATATAAACAAACATGTCTATGCCCTAGTTAAATCTGATCATGTAAAGGAACTTGTCCAAACCCAATAAAATCTAAACATATAAATGAACACGTCCAAACCTAGTAAAATTTTGATCGTACAAATGAACTTGTCTATGTTAGGGAAATCCCTTATGATGTTTTGAAGATGACAAAATAAATCAAAAGCTACTGACATGTTTAATGGTTGAGTAATAGACTATGCAAATGATGGAATTGTAAATGATATTACCAAAAGATAGACTTTATGTTGAAGCTAAACTTATTCAGACTGTGTTTAGACTTTAAGGCTAAATATGTTTAGAAGCAAAATATGTTCAGATTGTAAAGTCTATTTTAGACAGAAGACACTCAAACTCTACTTCAGACGGAATATACTCAGACTTTACTTTTGATAGAACACATTCAGACTTTACATACAGAAAGAGACACAAGTTCAAAACATAGCAAATTTAGAACAAAGCATGTTCAAAACGAGATAACTTGACATAATGTAACACAAGCCCAAAATGTATAATGGCTAGTGATTTAGTTTGGATTCTATATCAAGATAGATTTGATTGACTCAATCTAATTGATTGAAAATTTGATCATGAAGACGAGAACTTTCTAAACAATGAAGCTCTACTTATGGAAACCAAGATTCTATTTGTATGGGCGATCAGAATCAACTTGGGATTATGTTCTTGTCACTCAACGGCTACTAAATCTTCTTGATACAAATCTGTCCAATGGGTAGATTGGAAGACGATCCTCTAGATACTGTCCAATGGCTAGTTTGGAAGTAGAGGAGTATTTACGGAGATCAAGAACTGATGAGCAAATAAGAGATGGAGCGTAGAATCTATAATTCCAAAGATACATTTATCTTTCGTGAGTTTAAATGTTTGTGATCATAAGAAAAATACCAAAAGAGTGACTTAGTGAGATAGTGTAATTTACCACTAAGTATTTGCACTCAAAGTTGTAATCTCTTGTTGACCATATAGTGGAATCCAATCATAAGGCTGTTAGCGTGGAAAAGTGGACGTAAACTTTATCTAAGCCGAACCACTATAAATTTCGTGTGCAACCTTCTCTTCTATTAACTCTTCTTATTTAAGTATGTTGCATACTTACAGGTTATTTCAAAAGTTTGTTCTATTGCATAACAGATTCTGAACATCTAACAAAAGTCTGGTGGCTCGTTTGTCAGACTCTAATCCTTATTCGGACTTTGCTTGCAACTTGTTTTATTTCGCGTTTATTTGTCAATACTTATTTTAAACACCTATTCACCCCCCTCTAGATGTTCGTACTAGCTTCTTCAATCTAGAACCAATAAAATCTAATTGTATAAATGTATACGTCCAAACTAGTAAAATCTAATTGTATAAATGAACTCGTCCAGAATCTGGTCATATGAGTGAACTCGTCTAGACACAGCAAATTTTGATTGTATAAATGAACTCGTCCAGACCCAGTAAAATTTGATCTTATAAATGAACTTGTCTAGACGTAATAAAATTTGATTGTATAAACGAACTCGTCCAAACCCAAGGAATTCATCCAAACCCAGTAAAATCTGATTGTATAAATGAACTCATCCAGGCCCAATAGAATCTGATTTTATAAATGAACATGTTTAGATGCCGTAAAATCCAATTGTATAAATGAACATGTCTAAAGTAAAATTTGATTAGAAAAATGGATATATTTAGGTTTAGTAAAATTTGATCATATAAATAAATAAGTCCATATAAATGAACATATTTAGATTCCGTGAAATTCGGTAGAACTAGTGAACAGATTTAACAAATGAACAAATTTAAATTCACTAAAATCCAAATGAACAAATGAATAGATTTAGACATAAAATTTCTAGTAGAATGAAAGAACATATTCGGATTCAATAAAATCTAATTGATCAAATGGACAGATTCAGACTCAGGAAATGATTTGGACTTAGTGATTCAAACTTATCCTTTCTACATGCAACATGTAACCACATCCATAAGAAATAATTCAAAACATCATAATACATCCACTCACAAGTACTCAATAAAGCCATACAACAACCAATTGAGCCTAAAGTGTTAAGTAGATTAAACTAACTTAATGCCTAGAATTTCACTTTACCTCCAGCAAATGCGAACAAGCAAGGGCCATGACCACCCCTTGACTCACGAAAACAAGGATCCAAAGAAGAATTTGCTTTTGAACGGAGAAAATAGCATGATATAGCTGGATAGATCTTGGGTCTAACGTTCCCGAAAGGTTAAGGGAGAATATGTCTAGGTAGTGGTTTAGACACGCGTTCGTTTCTCCCCCAATTCTTCTTCTAGCCTCTTTAATTTTAACTTGATTATTTTCAATTCAAGTGTAAGTTTGCATTACATGGGATGAAACATATGATAGTCTCACCAAACTTTACAATTACCATTCCAAGTGTTGTCAAGATAGAGCATGAGGATGTATTAGCTAGTTGTAGAAGTAAATGACACCTAGCCTATATGCATAAGTGTCTTCATCTCAAGAAGGCATATCATGGTTCATGCAAAGGTAGAATAACACTTGTGGCTTAATGTTGGGATCTAAAGAGAACAAGTGGCTATATGTGGTATGATTTCACTGAACTTATGGCCAAGTAGGGAAATGAGTTGTCAACTTAAGGGTAGGTGTCAAAATGTGTTTGAAGAATATGCACGGCCATGCACTTATTCTTGAAAGGCCACATGATGTGTTAGGTGGCTCAACCAAAAGAATTTGTGAATAACCCTAATGGAAACATAATTCTCCTACTTTTGCCGCTAATAATATAAGTAATTAACTATCAATTCTAATTAACTAAAGTTTAAATAACATAATTAATCCACTCTACTATTAAAGCACATAACAATCTTTATCAATCCGATTCAACACGTCGGACTTGTGACGATTATGTTCATTGAAAATCATCTTTAGCGCTTTACAAAATTTACAATCCACCAAAGATTTCCACGTGCCCATACGATTTCTAAGCTAAATAGTACTCAACTTTATAGCCTAAATACTACTATTGGACATGGAAAATTTTTAATGTCACAAAAATATTATTATGGAAAATCCAAATGTCATAAAAACAACAGGATAGTGATTCAGAAATGCAAGGGCGGTAGAGGGAGCTGCTTGCTCCCAGCAAAAGTGCTACCCCCACGGCTGCGCAAACTCGAAACAATGCGACATAAAATTTTCGCAGGATGAATATCTGCTGTTTAGAAGACATTCGAAATTTAGGTCCTCCTCAATGATAAGTAGAAGGTCAAGTGCACAATATGTGGGTAGCACTTATCCGTTGAATCTGAAAGTGGGGTTGGGCCATTTGAATAGGTACCAAGAGAAACATAATACCAAAATGGTCCGGCCTGGGAGAAGCATTGCACTCCAGTAATTATGATCGCAAAAAATTGTCCTTCGCACTTTCTGTTCATCACAAAATTAATGACCCACTTGAAATTCCATATGAGCCATGCAAAACTCCAAGCTACTTAACTTTTATATTGTGTGTATGTGTGTGTGTGTTCGTGTGTGTATTGTTAGAATATGTCTCAAGTTTGAGCCTAAAAATGAAAGTTTCATAGTTCAAGTAGATTTCTTATTTTGAATAGGTTTCCTAATTGAATGGTTTTCCTAGTTAGAGAAGGTTTCCTAAAATGAGATTTATTACGTTGGATTTAATTCTTGCCTATATATAAGGAGTTGAAACAGAAAGAGTGTAAGCTTTTCAAAGCCATCTTTTGTAATCCTTGAATTCCTATAGAGGATTTTGCTTGTCCTCTCCTTGTAATTTTTCCCGCAAGGGTTTTCTACATAAATATGGTGTTCTTCTATTCTTCTCAGTTTTATTGAGTTATTGTTTTCGCTTCTGCCATAACAATCTGGTATCAAAGTCTTGAGGTTTTTCTCGGTGATTATGCCGACAAATTCAACAACGAGATTTGATATTGAGAAGTTTGATAGCAATTCAACCTATGGCAAGTGCACATGTTGGTTGTTCTTATGCGACAAGTTTGAAGAAAACTCTGTTTGGAAAAGGAAGAAACAAGAAAGCATGTCAAATGAAACATGGAATGAATTTGATGAAAAAGCCCTATCTGCTATTCAATTATGTCTCACAAATGAAGCTCTATAGGAGGTACTAGATCAAAAAACAGTTGCAAGTTTATAGAATAAATTGGAGTGTATTTTTTTGACAAAATCCCTCACCAATCATTGAAGCTTAAGCAATGACTCTTCACCCTTCGTATGACTGAAGGTATTTCTCTTAAATCTCATATGTCTTAGTTTAGTGCTATTATCTCTAAATTAAGAAGTATTGATGTCAAGATTGAAGATAAGAATCGAGCTCTTTTATTGTTTGTTTCTTTACCTTCCGCTTATAAGAATTTTAGAGAGATCCTGATTGTTAGTAGAGAAACTATTGATGTTAAAGATGTCAAGATTAATCTTTTAAATAAGTAGAAACTAGATACAAAATTGACTTTTGAAGACAATAATGATTATGGGGTTGGTTTAGTTGTTAGAGAAAGGTCTATTGAGAGAAGCAATAATAGCAAGTCTAGATCAAAATCGAAGCATAAAGATCTGATTTGCAACTATTGTAAGACTAAGGGGCATATCAAAATAACTTGCCTGACACTAAAAACAACAAAGAGAAAATAATATGAATCAGCAAAATTAAGAGAATGCAAATCAGTAGAACAATCAAAATTACCAAAATAGGCGGAATTAGGAAAACAAAAATCCCACTCAAATTGGTGTTGCAAAAGAAGTAAACGAAGATTGGTTATTGATTATAGATGTGTTGACACCTAAAGTTTACAATTTTATTTAGGATTTAATTGTGTAGAAAATTAGGGATTAGTTTCTAAACTTTAGCCAAAAAAATCATTATATTGTATCGCGTATTAGCATTAGGAGTATTTACATCATTAATGGTAATTTTTAAATTTTTCCCCCAAAAAGCCGTCATAATAAAGAAACAAAAAAGAAAGAGAAAGAAAAATTGAATAGGGCCGGGTAGGGGGCTCGGCTGGCCCGGCCCTCCTTCTCCTCCTCCTCCTCTTCTTTTTTCCTTCCTCTTTTCTTCACGATTGGGCTAGCCCATCTCCCTTTACTTTAGCCCGGCCCGCACAGGTCATCTTCCCCCTCATGCTAGCCACGCTTCTGGAAAAGAGGGAGGAAAAGCAAAGTGTGAGCCAGAGGAGTAGGGAATTGCGAGGGGCAGTGGCAGAGGCCATGCACGCTTGCCGATCGCCCTTAAAAGTGGAAGGGCTCGCTCATTTAAAAAGGAGGAGTCTTTGGAGAGACAGAGAGCGACCTAGAGGGAGAGTGTGAAACTTGAGAGCGAGAAGGAGTTTTCCAGCAGATCGGCCACGCTTGAACCCTCTCCAACGACCTCTGGCCGACACCCTCGAGCATACGATCTTTCGCTCCCAAATCTCCGCGTCGCTGGTGAGTTTCTTTACTTGGTTCGAACCTCCCTTACCCGAGGATCCCGGCTCGAAGATACCAAGGCGGCAAACTATGGCTCGACTTGTCACGAGCTGGCCCGCTTCGTTCCATCTTCGAGTTGGGTAGGGAACTCTATGATGAGATGCTCGTTTGCGTGAACCCTTGCTGCTCCGCCTTGTTTTAGTCCAGCCGGAAGCCAAGTCTTGTTCCTCTTGTTAGTCCATACGCACGCTGAGTTTAAGTAAGCTGATGCGGTCAATTTTGCATGTTTCTCGATGATTTCTCTGGGTCTAGACTTGAGTGGGTCCAAAAAATGAGTTAATAACCTCTTCCTGAGTTAGTGCTTACCACGTGTTTGATAAAATGCTTGAACTAAGTTAAGGTGGATTAGGCCTTGATTTTCGGATCATTTGGAATGAGTATGCTCCTGTCTTGCGTAAAATGAATCCTTTATGGATCATTGAGCGTGATTTCATTTAGGTTTTGTTGCTGTTACGGCTGAATCCGAAGATTTCCTGACTATTGTTTGGGTCTAGGTCTGAGTGCGGGTCCTTGAACCGTCGAATATCCTATTTCCGATAGACGCTCACCATGTGTTTGTTAAAATGCCCCTGAGACAAGTCTAGGAGAGCAGTGTCCATTTTGTCCCAATTCGAGGAGGTGTTGACGTAGATTGATCATGATCACTTAATATCTTAGGAGTTCGGATGTTCATTAGTGTCTACATTTCGTTCCTTGTCTTGTTGTTATTCTTTTGCGCCTGTTCATCCTTTCGTGGAGTAGCGACTACTGATGGACGGGCGGTGGAAGGGTTGCCAATTGTTCCGAGCCGTGTCGCTGGTGTGTGGTTGAGATCCGGTGGGAAGAAGCTTCGGCGAGGAGGTTGCAGAGTTGGAGTTGGCTTCAGGAATGAGAAGATGCAGTAGAAAAGCCGAAATAGGGAAAAGGACAAAAAAGAGAGAAGAAGAGAAAAGAAAAAAAAACCAAAACCAAAAATAATAATAGAAAACTATGAAATGGTAGAGGGAGCGTATGGTAGAGGGAGCGTCGGGTGTGCAAGGAGGCGCGGGGAGAAGATGAGCACAGAGAAGAATAATAAAAAAGAAAAAAAAAACGAAAAACGAAAAGGAAATAAAAGTGCAGAAATAGTGAAAAATAGAGAAAAAGAAAATAAGAGTTGGCTTTGGGAAGGAGGAGTGCAAAGAGAAGGTGCAGTGGAAAAGACAAAATAAGGAAGAAGACAAAATGGTGGAGAATAAAAGAAATTACAAAAAATCATTAAAAAAACTAATAATTAATAATTAATTAAAATGTTAAAAAAGTTTCCTTTTTTAATCCAATTGGGTCAGGTCCAGGTCGTCGGATAGGGTCAACGGGCCGAATTGGTTTTATCCGGTCAGGACCCGTTTTCCCGAATAAAATAATACTAAATATTAAAATATATTAAAAATTAAAAATTTTCAAAAAAATAGAAAAAATAAAAAAAAAAAACTCAGAGAAATTCCCAAAAATTCAAAAATCCAGAAAATATTAAAAATTCGAAAATTTTCTAAAAATTAATTAAATTTTTTTAAAATTATAAAATCTAAAATTTTCTAAATAATTAATTAATTTAAAAAAAATTATAAAATCTAAATTTTTTTGGAAAAATTCAAAATTCAAAATTTTTCTGAAAAATCCGAAAATTCTTTTAAAAAGTTTTAAAATTAAAAATATTCAAAAGGTTAAAATTATTATTTAGGTTGTTTTCTCCTAAAAGTGGAAGTCTTTTACTTTGGAATTTTGCTCAAGCTTGACCAAGCTTTTAGGACTCTACTCTAGATTTCAATTATCCTTAGAACAAATACCTTTGATTGCGCAATTTTGGTACGTTGATTTTGGCTCCCCTTTTAGTCTAGTTGGGATTAACATTTATCTTTTCCTTAGAGTTAATTTTTTGCTATCTTGTGAATTGTATTTAATATTTCTCTTGTTTGCTAGTTTTTACGTTAATGATTGTGCACTCGTAATATTAGTAGATAAGTATAAAACCAATCAAAACTACCTGACAAAAACATCAATTTTTTTTTTAAAAATGAACAATATTAAGTACCGAAATGGCACTAATTGATTAATTAGTGTAATCAAGTCTCCAAACCTATATTTTTTGGTTGCGTAGGAAGTGAGGTATACTCTCATGCCTCACTTGATTTCTAGTCGACCACAATAGGCTAGTGGCAACTATTTATTACAAAATTCTTACGAACCCTCCAATGTCGCGCGATATATGAGCTTAGGAGTGCCTATGCTTGATCATAAGTCATAGGCTCGTCCTTTAAGCAATACCCCTAAACCTATTCCCCCTCCCGAGAGATAGGTTGTGACAAGATGATAAAGATAAATTCAGTGATAACTACATTCTTAATTCAAGCTGTTTGTACCACATATGTCCTAATCGTGATTGGTTCTCTACTACAAAAAATCTAATGGTGGAGTTATTCTAATGGGAAACAACGATAAATGCAAAACAGTTGGGATTGAGACTATTAACAGTAAGATGCATGACAGCATCATTAGATCTCTGGATAATGTCATACACTTTCCTAATTTGAAGAAGAACCTCATCTCTTTGGGTACTCTTGGCGTCAACTGTTGTTTTTTTACAGCTGAAGGCGGAGTTGCGAAGATTATGAGGGGTTCACTTTTGTTGATGAAATGGCTAAAAATTGGCATTTTGTATCAGCTGCAAGGCATTACAATTGTTGGTTTAGCTACAATCTTACCACTATGACAAAATTAGACTACTTATGGCATATGAGCATTAAAGGGATGGAGGAGCAGAGCAAGAGAGGTGTTTTGTGTGGTCACAAAATTGGAAAACTGAATTACTATGAGCATTGTGTCTTTGAAAAATAGAAAATGGTCAGTTTCAAGATAGGGATTCGCACAACAAATGGCACTTTGGATTATATTCACTCTGATCTTTAGGGGCCTACGAAAGTTCCCTCGAAAGGTCTTGATTCGAGGTATTTACTTATTTTTATTGATGATTTTCAAGAAAGGTTTGGAAATTAGTCCCGGTTCTACGAATAATGAGCCAAACGCCATTTGTTTCCCATGTCGAAACAACGTCGACCAAACAGCGACACATGATATCTAGCGACTATACCTCTGTTGTGAATTGCTTGACGGGCCAAAAAGTAAGCCCTTGGGCTATTAGGGACATCATTGAAGAGAGCCAAGCTTTCTTGACCCAAGTTGATTAGGTGGAGGTCGTTCACTGTCCCCGAGAGGTAAATCAAGCCGCCAATTTGATCGCTAAAGCTCACTGAAAGAAAATCCTCCTCAACCCTTAGGAATATATTGTGTTCAGAAACTTGCTTGTCTAGATCCAGTAGAGCTTGTTTTATGAATGAATGAATGAAAGCGTTTTCCCAACAAAAAATAACAAATAAAAGAAAAAGAAAAAGAAATCACGACGCATGAATCCTGAGTCCCACACAAAGATCCCGCTCTTCCGATTGCACATTTCATTATTCTTCAATCTTTCCGAGATTTTGAAACCCACCCCCACCCCCAAAAAAAAAAAAAAATCTTGCCGAGATACGCCGCAAAGACATTCCCGTAACATTTTCCAAATATCTTTCAAAAGACAATCAACACTCTCCACAATAATGTCCTGTCTTATTTGGTGAATGATATATTCCATATATCATTCTCTTTTCTTTATTCGGCTTAAGACGTGCTCATACATAAAATTTCATTCGTCTAATTGGCAGCATCACCAATTCATGCTCTTTTTGTCATGTCCTGCCGGAGATTGATAATCTTATGCACATCGTAAAACATTGATTGCGTGAAGACATACATTTTGACACAAATCCAACGTGGCAAGACAAAGCCAATTTCAATACCTCGTAAAGGTTACCATTTCATTTGTATTTATACCTCGTAATCTAATTCCAAATAATAGAGAGTAGAGTCATTTTATCGCAAATTAAATTTCATATAAATGCATTTTGCTCATGATCAAGTAGATAATTAAAAAGTCGCCTTTTAATAGTCGAGGAATGAAAACACAAGGGCATTACATAAGTTCAATGACTCTAGGTCCTCCGGCAACCTTGAGAGCTTGAGTCCGCACAAGCTTCAATCTTCTTCATGTCCACTCCAACTTTCTTGGTGTCTACATGAGTTCAAATATGAAACAAGAGATTAAAAAAGTCGTTCACGTCAAAATTGAAATTGATTTTTTTCTTTTTAACAAGAGCGTATATATCGAACTTTCAGGAAAATGAAATGATTTAGTATGCATCATCCCCTTGTTATTAAAGTATATCAATAAACACTAATAGACAAAACAAGATTATGCTTGATTTTATGGATCTCATACAACAGCTACGCTGCATCTTTGATCATGACGTGAAGATTATTACTTGGATAGTAGTCAACGAAGTAGAGAAGAAACAATGGACATACAGTGCGCCGTTGCCACAGATGTCAAGGGGGAGAAGTGCCAAAAAAGTCCTAAACCTTTTGCCTTTGTGCCAAATTAGTCATAAACCTTTTTTGGTGCCGATTCAGTCCTAAATCTTTTTATGTTGTGTCAATTCAGTCCTAAACCTTTTTATGTTGTGCCAATTCAGTCCTAAATCTTTTTATGTTGTGCCAATTCAGTCCTTTCGGCCAATTTTGGCCGAATTTTCTTTGGACGGACGCCGTGGTGACGCGTGGACAACTTTTAATAATATTTTTTATTTTTTATTTTTATTTTGTCTTTTTCCTCCAGCTGGTCCCTGAGGTCCGGCGACCGGTCGGAGGAAAAAGAAAAAAAATTAAAAATAAAAATAGAAATAAAAAATAAAAAATAAATAAAAAATATTATTAAAAGTTGTCAACGTCGGCGCCGATCAGGCCACGTCAGCCGGCCGGCGGCAAAATTGGCCGGAAAGGACTTAATCGACACCACATAAAAAGATTTAGGACTGAATCGGCACCAAAAAAGGGTTTAGGACTAATTCGGCACAAAGGTAAAATGTTTAGGACTTTTTTGGCACTTCTCCCGATGTCAAGGACATGCTAGACGATTCCACGAGGCATTCGTGAATGCATGAACGGTAGGATTTCCTCAAGGAACAACCCCATACACATAAAACCTTGCCTGGAAAAGAATTTGGAAAGATTTTGTTCACATCAGCGTTGACGTTAGACCACAATATTAGAGTTACCACGAGCATCATTGATGCTATACTATTGGTCGTTGTTGCCACCATGGCTATTTCCACCTTAACAGCTCTTAGTCCCTCTCTCTGTCTCTCTTTTAATGAGTCTTGACAGCTTTGTGACTTAGTGCAGGGATTTGATGGGATGAACCAGTTTAGCACTTTTAGAGGTTCATTTAAATAGCTGAATGAGTTGATGATTGGAAAGGTTTGCAGAGGAGAAAGATGATCCTCCTCATTTATGTTGGATAGAGAAAGCTATTGAATTTTGTAACGGTTTTTTACCATCATCAATAGATAACCTTTTTATGATGTTTTGTAATGACTTTGCAAGGGCAATATAATGATCATCTATTAATTACTGATTGATTCTTGATGGCTCTTTTGTTTGAATATAAATTACAAACCACAATCCAAAAATAAAATACTCCAACTAAAAGAGAATTTCCCCTTCTTTCTTTTTCTTCTTGGCTGGATTGTACACATAACATTATTTATGTTCCTTTTTCGTTGGGTTATACATATAACATTATTCCTATAGTCATACATCAGATATTACACTCCCATTCATTTGTCCAAATAAAATATTTATCATATCAAAACCATCTTAAAATTTGTGTCCAACACAATTATTTTACATAATCCTACTAGAGCGTGTTGGGTCCAATAAATTCCCAAATATAATGATTCGACACTCAATCGAATCCCTAAAACAACGAACGCGGAAACAAGCCCAGAAAACACATGTATCACCGATCCTAAGGCACATCACATAATCGAACGTACCTTGTTTCCACAGATTAAAACATCGATGTTGCGACACGAGGAAGAATCCACACACTGTTCTTCAAAGGATAATCCTATGCTTTGATTAGAGAGAGAAGCAATGTGAAAAAGACGTAACTACTGAGAGAACATAATCTCTCTTTTTCAAAATACATAACTTCACCGAATAACCGCCTCTCTAATTTTCCCTTATCTATAATAATTTCCTCCATGGGCCCTTAACTCATGGGCCGGGCCTTTGAGCCCAACATGGGCGGACGGGCCCTACTTAGGCCCATCAAATGAAAAAAATCCATCATCTCCCACTCGCACATGGTGGGCCGAACAGAATCCTCTTTACCTCTTTGCAACATTCATATCGATGAATAATTCGTGCGACCAGCATACTTTGAGAGCTCGTTGCCATACATCTATTAGGAATATATAGCAACTCATAATGAATATCACTTTCTAAGTAGATTTAGTATGCAGTTCCCTAGATCGATTGATCACATTTACATCTCTCTTGATCTCCTTTTAAAACAATGATATATTGTATTCACAATTATGAATATCCCAAAAACAATCATAATTGGTCGACCGGTGAATACAAAACTAGAATGTGATTCTCCAAATTTGATCTTCATCTTTCCTTGAAACTCTCAATCTCAGTTCAACTTGCTTTTATAGAAATGTCCCATTAGATCGAATCAATTCATGATCATTGGCAACATTCTAAGATAGCAAACACTGAATAGAAATCTTGAGAATAAGTAAGAATCATGAGGGCACTAAATTGTGGAACTCTTTTCCTCAAGAGTCTCACACGGCATAAAAGTTGAGATCAAAACTTTTGCCACTCTTATTGGTCATCTCATGCATACGTATTATGAAATACGTATTACAGTATTTATCTTATTTCCCATGGAGTATATGTCTACACCATTAATACCGTACAGATGATAGTTCAGATATACCCAATGTCTAACTTGAGTTCACATATCTACTCATACATAGAATTCATCAGAACTCACATCTGGCATCATAGACAGATAAAGTAAAATATGTGGGTTATTTTATTTTCGGACATAGTAAATATTATGTCATCATCTTAACACTTATTTAAAGCGGCATATATATTTTAAGCTTGAGCTCTCGATTATCATCTAGATAATAAGCTTAAAAACCATCTCATCTCTATTTATCACATAGTAAATACATGCGATTACCTGTGTGAATGAGCTAATCTTTCATCTGTCCGACATACTTTCTCAACTATATATAATGCACTAAGCATTAAAATGCATAAACGTCAAACAAATACTCATAGGCATTAATTAATGAAAAACACAAATTCACTAAATGTGAACACTTTAGGGAAATTACAATATTCAATACATCAGCTTCTATGCAGTCCTAGAGATTTCACATGACCACAAAACACATCTCTAGGTATTGGCTTCGTCATATGATCTGCGACCATTCTATGCATAGATATGTACTGTAAGTTCACATATTTTCGTGCAACCATATCTTTGACAAAATTATACTTGGTATCTATATGCTTGGTATTACCATGATATTTTGGATCTTTAGTGTACGCTATTACTTCTTGGCTATCACAGTTAGCCAACAATGGGTTTGCAGCATTCTCAATAACACCTAAATTATCCAAAAATCTCTTAAGCCAAACACCTTCTTGTATTACTGCTAATAATGCCACGAACTCAGCTTCCATCGTGGACAAGGCTATGCACGTTTGTCTCTTACTGCTCCAAGATATGGCGCCATGCGACAGTAAGAAAACAAATCCAGAGGTAGATTTTCTTTTATCTAAATCTCCTCCCCAATCAGCATCTAAATAACATTTAAGTCACAGATCCTTTCCATGGTAACTTAACGTATAATCAGCAGTCCCCTTCAAATACCTCAGTATTCTTTTAACGGCTTTCCAAAGTGCTTGACATTGATTGGATTGGTATCTACTCACCATTCCAACTGCAAAACATATGTCAGGTCTTGTACACATCATAGCATACATCAAGCTCCCAATAGCACTTGCATAAGGAACATACTGCATTTGTTCCTTCTCTTATGGAGTCATTGGACACAATCTGTGGCTTAATCATTCACCCTTTGCAATAAGAGTATCTATGGGTTTACAATCTTGCATACGAAATCGTTCAAGAACCCTATTTATATATGTTTTTTGCAAAAAAGATAATGATCTCTTCAAACGATCTCTTGAAATTTTAACTCCAATAATGTATGCAGCCTCACCCATATCTTCCATCTCAAAGTTGGAAGATAACCAACTCTTGACAGTATTTACAAACTCCATATTGCTTCGGGCAATCAGTATATCATCAACATATAATGATATAATCACAAAATGATCTTTGGATCTTTTAATATATACACAATGATTCTCATCTATCATTATAAAATCATATACCATTATGCAATCATGAAAATGTATATACCATTATCTTGACGACTGCTTAAGGTCATATATCGATCTCAAAAGTCGACATACCTTTTCTTCTTGGCCTTCCATAATGAAACCAACAAGTTTTTCCATATATATTTATTCCTCTAATTCTCCATTGAGAAAAGCAGTCTTTACATCAATTTGATGTAACTTAAGATCCATACTTGCCACTATTGCTAGAATAATGTAAATCGAGGTAAATCTCACTATAGGAGAAAATGTTTCCTTATAATCAATTCATTCATGTTGATTATACATCTTCGTCACAAGACGAGCTTTATGTATTTCTATTAAGCCATCAGTTTTACGCTTTATTTTGAGAACCCATTTGTTCCCAACGGTTTGCGTCCTTTTGGAAAATCAACCAGTTCCCAAACATGGTGTGACTTCATTGACTATATTTCATCTTTCATTACATGCATCCATTTTTCTTTACTAAGGCAATTTAGAGCATCATTAACATTTATTTGCTCATCTTCATCTTGCGAAGTAACCATAAAAGTTTCCCCTTCAATGCCAAATGTCGACGGGGAATACTTTTGCGACTTGTTCGCCGTACGGGAGATTATACACTTTGCACATCATTCCCCATTATGCTCCCACTCGAATTAGATAATGGTGATATCATCTCATCATGTGGTTGTAATTGAGAATGAGTTGAATTAAATTCATCACTTCTCATGTTACTCCCACTGGACGAACTCCACTAAATTCATTATCTTGATCTAAGCTTTCAAATAGGGAGTTATCCTCACCTATTTCACCCTTTTTAAGAAATTCATTCTTTAATAATGTGACATCTCGTTATTCAAATTCAGTTATACTTCTACTTTCATGCTCACCTATGAACACATACCCTTTTGAGTGTTCAGAGTATCTTATGAAAATACTCTTCTTTCCTTTGGGACCCAATTTCCCAAATTTGTGAGAGGGCTCATGAGTATAGACAGCACAACCCCATGGCTTAATAAAAATTAAATTCGGTTTTATGCTTGTCCATAACTCATATGAAGTGGAAGTAACTGATTTGGAAGGCACCCGATTAAGTATATAGACAGCAGTTAATAACGCATCACTCCAAAAAGTGATAGGTAAGTTAGCATGCGCCTTCATGGACCTAACCATTTTCAGTAGGGTTCTGTTTCTTCTTTCCACAATACCATTTTGTTGAGGAGTTAGGGAATAGACAACTGTCTTTCTATTCCTTTTTCATCACATAACTTTCGGAAATCATCAGATAAATATTCTCGACCTCGATTGGATCTTAATACTTTTATTTTCTTATCTAATTGATTTTCCACTAGGCTCATAAACTTTTTGAAATAACTTATTGCTTTAGATATATAAGAAATCAAATAGACATATCCGAATCGAGTATAATCATTTATAAATGTGATGAAATAAATAGCCCCATACATTCCCCTTACATTCATTGGACCACAAACGTCAGAATGGATTAAATGCAAAGGAAATTCAACTCGTATACCTTTTCCAAATGGTTTCCTTATCATTTCCCTACTAGGCAATGCTCACATATAAGCAAATCGACTTTTTCAATATTGCCTAACAAGCCCTCTTTGGCTAGCCTATTCATACGTTGTTGGCCAATATGACCAAGTCTAGCATGCCACACATTCATATCATTATCATATTAATTAGAAAATGTGAAAGGGAATAACAAACATTGACATTACCATAATCAACATTTAATACAATGAAACTATCTAGAAAATAACCACAACCATAGTAATTTGTATCTAGATACAAATCCACACCACTATTATGGAAGTTCATATTAAAACCAAGCTTAACCAACACTAAAACATACACCAAATTTCGACGAATCTTCGAAGTATATAAAACATCATGTAGGAACAAAGTACGTCCACCGCGCATGTTCAATTGGCAGGTGCCAATCCCTTTTACTTCAGCTCTAGAGTTATTTGCTATATAGATTCACTTAGTTCCAGTCGGAACTCGTCGAAATTCTACGAAGGATTCTCTATCCTTCACTACATGGTCTGTTGCTCCCGAATCTACAGTCCACAAAGGATTAGATTAAGTTAAGAATACAAAACTGGACACATATGCAAAGTTCCCAAAAGCACAAGGGGTGTTTACTTTATTTGGCTTACGACAGTCGCGAGCATAGTGACCCTTCTTGTCACAATTGAAACACTTCACCCTTGACAACTTCACACGAGGACGTTTTCCTCTCTTATGTTGGTTGATTCTTAGTTTCTTGCAAGAAGGACTTGATCCCTTGCATTTCCACTCATTGAATGAATCAATGTGCTTGCGCTTAGAGCTCGAAACCCTTTTTAAGCTAGAACCAGCACAACAAATATCTATTTCTCGCTCAAATGCCTTTAGGCGATTGTCACGCCCCGAACCCCGAGCGCGTACCCATCCCTCTCTGATCGATAAAATTTTGCGACTTCCCAGGACTGGTCGCGCGACCCTTTTTACTTTATTGCACATACGGAAGCGAAAAAAGAATCCCTTGACAGTAACCATCTCGGGATAGAGAAGCAGAACAATAATTTCACAAACAAACATGCCTTTATAAACATATGATGAGTCAAGTACAATAGTCTATGGTCAAAAGACTACAAAAGACTGTTCTCCAAAAAGAAGCGGTCCTATCTGACCCATACTTCAGATCACCTCCTCTCTGCTCCAAGTCCTCCACTTGATGACCCTGAAAGTGGTTATACAATAACCAGTGAGACAATATCTCAGCAAGTCTATGCTCTAAACTTCGACTAGGAGGGAAAGACGCTAAGAAGCGTCCTAAGCACGCAATAACACAATCAATGAGACTTACCTCATCTCAGTTCCACCCTACAAGTTAGCACAATTCATATCACAAATCAAAGCATTACTCAAGCTCAATTAACTGGAACACAATACTCAGTTCATCATGCGTTCTTAGATTTGATCTCGGCATATAACACAGCCTACTCTCTGTTCGGCGGTCTTCTGGCATTGCCAAGCTTCGTCTCACCCCATTGAGCACGGCACGTCACTTCGTCGACGGCTTTCTCAAAGGAGCATAGGATCCATAATCTACTGCGACCGGCTTCCCTTTGTCAAAGGATATCCCAAATATGGATAACGTCCAGCTCAACAGCCCGGGACGATTTCTCTTAATCATCACATGATCACTCAAATATGGCCCAGGGCACTGTGCATTACACTCAAATACTTCAATTAAAATGGTGAACCTGGCCTTTTTCTTCGTATTAGAAATATGCATGAAGATAGTCGTGCATGGGTACACAGTCAACTCGCCCCAGAAAAATTGACATTCTTCCTTTTTAAAATCCCACTATTTTATATATTATATAAAACTATTTTGGTGTTAAAATCCGACACACAGGATTTTCTGAATAAATATTGAAAATTCACAATTTTTGGAATTAAATACCAAAAATCCAATCATCACTCAATTTGCATAATTTAACATTGAATTGTAGAAACTAACCATACCATTGCAATCAGCACGAAATTCCGGTCATCGGCTATCCCGGCCTAATTTCCGAAAAAATAATTAATAATTAATTCATTTCGAAAATTAATTAATTAATTCAATATAATTTCTAAAAATACTAACCTAGGCCAAAATTATTCAAATAAATACCAATACGGACCCGGAAAATTCCCAAACCCTTCTAGATAAATAATACAATTTAATTAGGCCTTAGCTAAACCATACAAACCACCTAACATGCTCAATTAAATAATTAAATCACTAATTTAATCTAACTAACCACCTAATTCCTAATTTAAGTAAATCTAAACACCCCTTAGCATCAAAGCCTACTAAGAAGAGTTTAGAGAATAAACTCACCGGTGTATCAGGAAAATCAGTTCACCGCGACGACAACGCAACGACGGCCGAAATCTTAATTTTCGGCGGTGTCGGCAAACTCTCTACGACCGAGCTTAAAACGGGCTCAACAAATCTTAGCCCAAATCTGAGATTTGTTTTCAACTTGGGCTGGGCTTCAACTAACTTGCTAGAATTGGACCTACCGAATCTGGGCTGCTGCACTTGAAAATGAAGATGGGCTACTGGACCCAAAAATCTCACTGGGCTTCTAAATTGCTGGGTTGAAGACTTAATTAATGGGCTGCTGTAGGAATTCTGTGGACTCGTGGGCTGGACTTGAAGACACGATGGGCTGCGGCTTCATGCGGGGGCGAGCGGCTAAAGGACACGTGAACGCAGCTGGCTAGCGTTTAAGTCCACGGGCCGAAGGAGGGAGACACGCTGCTTCGGTTTGCTTGCTGGCATGAGTTGCTATGGAGTTCGCTGGCGTCATGAGGCATGAGAGAAGGGATGCCTTCGGCTGCAGCAGGCGGTTGACTGGAACGGCAGCTCGGATTGAAGCCGCGTGGATTGGTGAGGTTTATTCGGCGGAGAAACAGAGTCAGGATGGAGCGGTGGAGGATGAGGTTGACTGGCGCAAGCGAGCTGGCCGTTTGCTCGATGAAGACACACGGTAGTAGGGTCAACAAAGCAGGAACTCAGCCGACTTCGATGGGCTTTGGAGATGGCAGCACGACAAGACCGAAACTGTTTCGATGGTTGAATCGAGGGCTTCGCTGGCCGAACTGCTCGGTGGGATTTTGGGGTGGTCAAAGATGGGACTCCTTCTGGTTTTGGTTGACCCCAAACTTGGCAGCAACTTATTGAAGAGAAATCGGTTGAGTGGAGATGGACGCAAGCTTCAGTTTTGAGAGATGATTGAAAGAGAACAAAAGAAATGAAAGCCAACTAAAAATAGGAAGTGAGGTGGGTCAGGGGAAGAGGAAGACACGTGAAGATGAAGGGGAATGGATGAGGATTATGTGCCAAAAGTCCACCATCATTATCCATCCAATTAATGGCAATGTCCCCCTAATACTTTCCAACCAATTTTCCATCAAAATAGTCCAAATTGAAGTCCTTTGCAAAGCTCCGAATTTCCATTTTTTTTTTTTTTTTTGTCTTCAATTTCCTCACTCAAATTCCCAAATTGAGGTCCAATTTCATGGTAGAAAAATCTCAAATAATTTTCTATAAGTCCCCAATACCATATAGCTCGGCTTGCAAGTTGAAAATCTCTTCAATTCGGCTTGTACGAATTTCCACTAATATTCCGAGGCGTCCGATTCGATTTTCCATAAAAATCTCGGAATCTCCGAAAAATTTTCGGAGGATGAGTCGACGGTCCCAAAATAGATCGTGACATGTCGGAACTTTCAATTTCTGAAATCAAGTTCAAATTCACGGTTAATTTCAATCCGGCGTGATTTTAGCGTGATCTAGTCTACCAGAAAACTTTTAGGAATTTTTGGTGCAATTGACCCGTGATCGATTTATCTCGAGTCACATAGTGCATCTTCAACACATTGGCAACTTTCGGTTGTCGTGAAAATTTCAAGGTTTCAATTACAAACACAGGGTACCCAAAACGACAGAAAATCAATTTAGTGCCGATCGATGAGAATTTTGCAATCAGGTGGAATCACCCACACTTTGATCACATATCTCAGTCAAGTCGACATATCTCTGATCTCTAATCAATTTTGGTAATGCCGTAATGACCCTTGCAGATCAATACGGTCGAACAATTGATTCCTAGTCGAATTCTCAAGTCCATTGCATTTAGATTCCTTAATTACTTCCCCAGATAGTCTAGTTATCTCGTGAGTAATCGGCTCAGAAAATAGCACTATCGGCGCGTCGACGAAAGGCCCGATTATTTAATCGAAAACGAAACTTGAAAATTTAGGCTGTCACAGCAATCCTTTGCTAGCTCAAGGTGGCGCATAGCATCGTCAAGTTCTTCCACAACATGGTCAAGAGCTTTTAGTGCTTCTTGCTTTTCAAGCACATATTGAATTTTTTTATTCAATATTTCATAGTTATCACCGTTCAACTTCTTACCTTTGTTTAGTTCAACGACTATACTTTTAGTGGCTGAAGCCATTAATTTGAATATATCAGACACATATGCACGAATTATTAATGCCTATCATTTATGCATCCATTTTGCATAAAAGCCATCATATTAATGAATAATTTCAAATAAGGTTTCGGAATCAAAAGGTCACTTTGTTTCCAATCATCCTATGCAAAAAAATATGTTCTTTGAAGCTACAAAGACTTCTATGAACTACCCACAACAATTAATAATAATAGAAGCAAAATGATATTGGACATCCATTAATCATTCAAAAGGAAAAACTTCACATTGTGTAACTAACACATCAGTTGTTACACCGACATCAACGAGGAAGAAAATATTCACATAATATGTCCATAGCACCTACTAAAAAGAAGACAACTCGAAACATCTAATGCCAAGTCTTTATACGAATAGCAAAAGCTTCTTCTTGGTTCAATTTCTTTTTCTTTTCTTCTGTAAAATTTTCAGGCGTTCTTGACAGTCACAGAAAAACTGATGGATATCCCTTAGGATTTCTCCTTCGCACATTCATCCACCCACCTAATTGAAGTCATTCCTTGGGTCGCAGTCTTTGTGGCTCTAACCCAATGATATTCATCTACAAATTCCATTACTAGCCCCTTATATCTAGTAAATCATTTGACATCTCATAGGCGATTCAACACTCCTTGCCATTTTGGTGGAAAAGTGTTCATGAATAATCGCACCATCTGAGAATCTGGCATGGGATAACCGTTCCAAATGACTTCTTGTATTTTTTGTGTTGACCTCAATAACATGATCAATTATATTGTCGCTCTCCCATCGATAACCATTCAAATCGGCTATCAACCCTGAAAGCCTTTCCTTTTATTCATCTGTAACTACGCGAATAGGTGTGTGCACCTTAAGGGGAGCCATTGTTCTTGCAACAAATGCAGAACAAAATTTCAAATAAAATTACAGCTCAGAACCACAAAAATGCATTAGGATCTAGAACATCAATTGAAAACAGAACATCCGATCAAGAACCTGTGCAAGCGGCTACTTCTTTCATTCAATGCGGTGGCACCAACGGCTCTATTCTTAAGTCCTATGTCCATTAGTTCCATAACATCCGAGCTTGCTCTCACAGGATGCATGCTAGCATCTGGAACAGCTAGACCACTTGCATGAGAGATTGATGAAATCCCTAGTGTAAGCATGTTAACGAAAACCAAGTACTTCTTCCTATTTAAGTTTGGAACTTCCATAATGAGAACAAACGAATCTTATTTAATTTAACTTCAAAGTAACTATAATGCTGCAAAAGGATATTTCTTCTGAGAGCCGTCACTGGAGAGTAGATCTCGCACTTGTTCATTGTAGATCTCAACCATTTGAACCTAGATTTCATACACGATGGCTCTACTTCTGCTCTCAGACATATTGAAAAGGTCATTAAGAGCTCGATAGTTGACACCCTAGCTCTCCTCAGTCGCTGCACTAGGACCACTCTGGCAATGCCATCGCATAACATTGAGTAAGTTTGTAAGGACAAAACATTTATTGAGGAAATTTCAAATGTAGAGAGGACTTGTACCATCATGTAGGTTTTTCTCGAACCAGTTTGGCCGTAAGCAAATATGCACACATTATATCCATCAAGAACAGAACGAATGAAAGGTTGGATGTCAGAATATACCATCTCTGCCAACAATAAGGCAAGAAGCAAGATATTCTTAATTGGAGGATTTAAAAATTAGAAACTGAGATAAAATCAGCTTAAAAGAAAAAAAAAATCTACAAGACATAGATGACTAATTGTTACATGTAAATACCTGGAGACTATTTTAAAAGAACATGATTAACATAGAGAGAGAGAAACCTTGAGAAGCAGCCGGACCATAAACCTTGTTGAACTTGAACATGCAATGGCCATCTTTGCCTTGTTTGGAGGGATTAGCGACAACCAACTGTCCATCATCACCAATAGGTTCGATGATTGACTATTTTCCACTCTGTCCAGGAAGTAGGGGCCTAATCCTACAATACACTCTGATATGGATGAGATCTTGATGAGAGAGAATGCATATGACATTAGAAAGTTTACCCTCTCAAAAACATACGAGTGGAAGGCATGACAACTTCCTTGTCGGAAGCTTCCACAGGTCCCTTCTAGTGTTCCAAAGCTAGCAAACCTTATTGACGAGATCTGCTGACCTGGGGAACACCACAAATGCACTTTAGGCCTCAGGGACTTTTTAACTTTGCCTGATGCTTGCATTTGCCAATTCATCAGGGTTGGTTGCCATTCAAATATATCAGAACAGACACTGTCGATCTCTCTTTTGACCAGAGAAATCCCATTCGGCTCCCCACCCAACTCTTCGAAAACAACCAACAAATTCCCTGTCGGATATAACCATGATCAAGGAATGTGATACCTGAAAAGTTTAGGCATCGATGAGCTTTCTGAACGATTTCATTTCTCGTTAACAAAAAGTTCAAAAAGGATAATACTTTCTCTTACCATCTCTGTGAAGCCTCTCCACAATTGCTTAAACATTTATTCTCATTGAAAGTTCCAGTGTAATTATAGCTATTGCAAGTGCTAGATGCTTTATATGTAGGCTAATAGCACCCAAGACTCTGTCCATTTATCCATACTTGCCCCTTACTCATACTGTCCATATCCAAAGCCAGTGGTGCACTTCCACCTGGAGCATTGAAAATAGTCTGAAAGCAGGATAAACACATAATTTCGGTCACTTTACTGATGTCAAACCATACCAACTACAAAGTAGATGCATTTTCATATGAGATGGCACCATCAACCATGTATCTGTCATATTTGCAGCCAAATCTGAAAACTTCAATAGAAATGAATATTGAAAGGCCTATCTAATACTCATAATACAAACCACAGAACAAGAATAATGGATGTCACCAGCCCTAGGCCAATTGAGAACTTGAGTCATCTTTCTCGTTTAAAGAGAATAGCTATCAAATATAAAGGATGTAGGATTTGGAAATGCGTGCAACTTTGCAGATGCTTATTAAACTATCTGTCCTGGTTTGACCATAAGCATGAGTTTGAATCCCATACAATTCATAAACCTTGGAGGCTAAGAGGATAGATCAATTTGCTTTGCTAAACTTTGAGATACTTACCTTATACCACGTTAAGGGTTGTTTTTCTGCTACTAAAGATTCTTGTGCCCACTCAACTGACACACTCCCACTGAGAGAATGAAGACCCAAAGCTTCTCCTTTGAGATCAACCTGAACCAAAAGAAACCTTTAGTCCTTTCAGAGAAGTATGAAAAGAGGATAGGCGTGGAGAATTCGAGATACAAACCGCATAAGACCAATTCTGCCATGAAAGGTCTCTCCATCCATCATTGAGACCACTTAATGTAACTGGACCAAGAATACCAGCATTCCATGTCTCAAAATGTACCCCAACATTCTGCAATCAAGTTGACAATCACAATGCAAGAAAAAACTTGTATTCACTCACACTGGACATAATCCTAGGAAGCAAGGTGAACATCGAGCATGCTAATGCCAACATGCACACCCATTCACCCCCCCAAGAGAGAGAGCGAAAGAGAGACCAACCGGGAGACCAACGGCGACACTTAGAAGTGAAATTTTGTTAGTCCCGGCTCTCGGCCTCACACCCCGACGAAAGTTAGTTCGGGAAATTCAGGATGCCGTAGGTAGTTCCCTGCATGAGATGAAGAAACATAATCATACAAAAAGCATAATCCGTGTATATTACCCTTGACAAAGAGTGACAAAAAGAAAAGTGAATACTTTTGTTGGTTTCAACGTGCAAGCAATTTTAAGATTCTATATGTTTAAAGAGCAGCAACACCGGACTCACACAAGAATCGCCAATTCAGCGGCTAGTAAACAAAAGCAGCTAAAGAAAGATCCACAAACAAAATCGCCCTATCAGAGCCTCGTCATTTCAGAATCCATAGCTCGTTCGGTTCAAATATCAAACCTAGACAAACTTTTCCACTAACGAAACTTCAAGAGAGGATAGATCGAGCGCAAGACAAAGCAATCGAGAGAGAGAGAGAGGGAGAGAGGGAGAACCTGTAGTAGCGTCGCTCGGGAAAGCTCGGAGTGGGCGAGGGCGCTGCGGGTTGCGGGCTTCGGGGGGCACGGCGAAGCGGCGAGCAGCGGCGTCGCGGGATCACGGCGAGGGTGAGCGGCGGCGTCGGGCGTGCGGCGGGCGAGTAGGAGCGACGTCGGGTCGTCGCGGGTCGGTGCGGGCTGCGGCGAGGCGTGGCGGGGCTTGGGATCTGCTGCGAGAGGGCTTCTGATGTCGGCGCAAGCAAGCAGGGGTCACTCGGAGATGCGGCGGCCGACAGAAGTGCAGAGAAAATGGCAAAGAGAGAATCTCAGGTGGCGTCGAGTAGTCAGCAGAGGCGAAGAGAGAACATAGGTAGAAGAGAGAACACAGGTATCTGAGACTAGACTGAAAGTGTCGTGAAAATCAAATAGAAGGATTTTTTGAGCCCTAACCAGACCGGTTCCGGTTCCCAGTGCCGGTTCCGGTTTCGGTTCCGGTTCTCATAGGAACCGGAACCGGGAACCATGCTCACCCCTACTCACAACGGCAAAACCTAATCTAAAGACAAGAGAAACAGGGGAGGAGAGCGGCCGTTTCGGCAAGGAGCAATCGTCCTTCCCATGGCGTCATCCATCGGTCAGCTACCACTTGAACCACCTGGAGGCAGTCTGTTTCGATGATGAGGGGATTTACAGCCTTACCGATCTGTAGAAGATGCCTCAGCGCGACATTAAGGGCTTGGATTTCAATCTGCAAGGCGGTGGAAGCTGCAGCTTCGCAGGTAAATCCTTCCTTCAAGTGATTGGTATGGTCTCGACATATGTACGCTGTGGAGCCAGAGTGACAACCGGTCTTAAAGGCTCCATCAATGTTGATCTGCAGCACACCAAGGTCAAGGGGCCGCCACAAAGAGCCTGGATCAATGTGAGATAAGGTCACGCCTGTTGAGGGAGATGTCAGTTGCTTCACCAAATTAGAGGTAGCAAAGGCTGCTTCAACGAAAAATATTGGATCCGGCTTCTGACGATTGAAGATGCATCAATTTCGTTCTTTCCAGACTTGCCAGAAGATAGTAGCGATAGCTTCCATACCAGGTGAGTGATTTTTTTCTACAAATTTGTCTACAAGCCAAGATTCAATGCGTGTGATGTGAGTAGGTAGGATAGATATGTTAACCCGAGGATGAGACCAGATGGTTGAAGTCCATGGACATAGAAAGAATAGGTGCTCCATCGTTTCTTGGGTATGGGTTTCACATACATTGCATTCTTGATCTGCGCTAATGTGTCTGCAAAATAGAGTTGCCTTAGTGGGAAGAGCATGCTAACAAATTGACCAAAGAAAGAACCTGATTTTAAGTGCGACTTTAAGTTTCCATATGCTCTTCCATAGAATGTTCGGTATTTGGAAGGACGACGATGCTCAGTGTTCATTGTTGGGGATGGCTGCTTGTTTGATTGATTGATAGCCACTCTTCACTGAGTATTGGCCATTGCTAGTTGCTATCCAGATTAGTTGGTCATCAGTATAATTCGGTCTCACCGAAATGCTGAGTATTTCCTTTGTGGTTTCTTCATCAAACAATCGCTGCAGAAGCACCTCGTTCCATCTATTCTGTTCTGGTAATATGAGTTTTGCCACCATTCGAGGTTCCTCTCTATCCCCGGTTACATAATTGATTCCATAAAGATAAAGGATGTTGAATCAGTCGCCATGCTTGTTTGGCCAGTAATGCTCTATTAAATGCAATAAGGTCCCTAAACCCAAGACCCCCGTTATCCTTCCTCTCCTTCAGTAAGTCCCAATTTTTCCAATGAATGCCTCGCTTTTTACTATTGTTTTGCCACCAGAATCGAGCAATCTTTTGTTCAATAGACCGGCATAAAGACATAGGAATCATAAATATAGACATGGCATATTGTGGGATGGCTTGAACAACACTTTTAATTAAGATCTCTTTTCCACCTTTCGACATAAGTTTCTCTTTCCAACCCTCTAACTTCAAATTAACTCTCCCTAAAATCCACGTAAACATATCTCACTTAGAGCGACCCTAATCTGACGGGATTCCAAGGTACTTTCCAATCTTTTGAAGCACAGGGACCCTGAATTGTTGTGCCAGATTTCCTGTAGACTTCTAGGACAGTGTTTACTAAGAAAAAGGCATGATTTATTCCTATTGATGGCCTGACCAGTATCTACACGGTATTGATTCAGAATGTTAGATAGGTTCTGGCACTCTAATACTGTCCCATCTAAGAAAAACATAGCGTCATTTGCAAAGAATAAATGGGAGAGAGTGGGACACCACCTATTTAATTGGATTCCTTTGAGTTGTCCCATATCAACTGCTTGATGTTTGAGAGTGGAGAGTAAATTCGCCAGTAGAATAAAGATATAGGGAGAGAGGGGATCACTCTGTTGTAGGCCACGAGTAGGTTGGAAATAGTTGAGCTGTTCCCCATTGAATTTGACACTAAGAGTGATAGTCGTGATACACTGCATCACCCACGTCACCCAAATGGAGTGAAAGTCAAGTCAAAGGAGGTAGTCTTGAAGGAAGTCTCACTCTACTCTATCGTATGCCTTTTGCATATTGATCTTTAAAATTGCTTGAAAGTGTCTTTTTGGTTCTGGTTTTGAGGTGATGCAACACTTCCTGAACGATGAATATATTGTCTTGTATTTGGCGGCCGCCCACAAAGGCACTCTGTTCTAGGGATATGAGTGAGGGAAGGAAGGGTTTGAGTCTATTGGCTAGTATTTTAGATATGATTTTGTATGCGTAGTTACAGAGGCTAATAGGCCGAAATTGGTCAAGGCGTTCGGGGTGAGAGACTTTTGGGATAAGGGTGAGAATTGTTCTATTGAGGGCTGAGGGCATGACTCCTGTGTGGAAAAATGTCTGGACAGAAAGAAACAGATCCTTATGAATAATATCCTAATGTGATTGGTAGAAAATACCATTAAATCCATCGGAGCCAGGGGCTTTAGTTTTACCCAACTGAAAGGTGGCTTGATGAACCTCCTCTAGGGTGAGCTCCACAATTAATAAAGTATTCATCTCATCTATAACAATGCGCGAACACTGGTTCAGAATCGGGCCATACTCCCGGTAACCTGCTGTCCTATAAAGATCAAAAAAGAAGGCCATAGTCATTATTTGAAGAGTTTGATCATCACTCACCCAGTTCTGATGGTTGTCCTGTAATAAGCTTATTTTGTTTCGCTGTCTGCATTGAATAGTGGTAGCGTGAAAGAATCTGGTGTTTTTGTCACCCCACTGTAGCCAATGTAGTCGAGATCTCATCGCCCAGTACTGTTCCTCTTGCTGCCATGCTAGTTGTAAATCTGCTTTCAATTTGGTGGCTAATTGGTTGTCATAGTTAGTGTGGTTGTTGTTGGATAGGGTATGGAGTTGTTGCTGTAAATCTGAAATACACAAGTGTGCATTGGAAAACTGAGCTCGACTCCACCTTTGTAGTGCTGAGCTGACTATTCTAAGTTGATGTGGCAGGTTTTTACCAGTACGCATAGCTGATGTCCATGCGGATGCAACAATGTTGGTACATTCTGGGTGTTGTAACCAATAAGCTTCAAAGACAAGAGGTTTACTTCGGCGTGTCTTTCGAGCTTCGGTATAGAGTAACAAAGGGCTATGGTCAGATCCGACAGCAGGTAAAGCAAGTACCTCAGCTGCTGGGAAGGTGAGGTGCCACTCCGTATTGCAAAGAGCCCTGTCCAACCGTTCTTTAACCAAGTCTCCACCCTAGTGATTGTTCATCCAGGTAAAAGCACAACCTTTACTTTCTAAATCCATTAAAGAACAGTCATGAATCATCTCTCTGAAATAGTACATTCGATGTGAGTCTGTTGACCTTTTGCCCACTTTTTCCTAATGGTAGAGGATGTCATTAAAATCACCAGCACACAACCAAGGTAGGGAGTTAAGATGAGATATCCGACGCAAAGCTATCCAAAGAAGTTGGCGAGAGTGGAAGTTGACAGGTGCATATACACAGGTTAACTTCATCATGATGCCATTGTTACTCTCGGAACAAAGTGTATCAATAATGTTGGGATTAGCGTATTCCACTGAAACAGTAATATGAGAGTGCCAAAACAAGGCCAGGCCCCAACCATCCGATACATATCCAATCGAATTCCTATCTGGTGCAATAAAATAATGTCTTACCAGAACTTACTTCATTGGTCTGAAAATTCTGGCATTGGCAAGACCCAAGCCGATTTCTTTTCTGTTCTTTCCATTCTTTTTCGGGGTTCCTTCTGATCCTCCCCTATGAAACACCACTGAATTTTTTCATAACTAGGAAAGGTTAAAGCGGATTCCTCTCGTGGTCCAAGCACCTTATTTTTGCCATGTCGATTCGAAAGGGCGGCGGCTGAGGACTAAAGGCTGATTAATTATGGACATAATTGAGATCGAACATTCTAATCCCAACCAGATTCGTGGACGAGATCATTTTCAGCACAAAACAGAGAGCGTATAGTGAAAGATGGTCGAACTCGAGATTGGTTTGGAACAGTAGAAAGGGTAGGAAAATAGGAGAGCAAGGAGAAGGGCAAACTGACGCAGGATAGAAACGGGCAGCAAAACATGACTGAGAATCACAGAAAGGGGAGGAAAAATGGGGTAACGAAACAGGGGGAAGTAAATCAGATAAAAGACGGAGTAAAGGGTAAGAAACGCCAAAATTCGGCAGCAACTCAATGATCGGAATATCCATTGGCACCTAAACTTAGTCCGTGCACTGACACCGACGAATATGGTGGGATCGGTAGACCTGGTTTCCCAATGAATACTATAAAAAAGAACCATTATCAACTAAACTCTTGATGAGATAATTATAAATCTATTGATAAGAAAATTAAATTAAAAGTGTAATCTCGTCATTCTCCCCCATCTAAAAGAACTTGACTACAACGAGTTGCATGGTCGCCATTTCTAATGAGCCAAGTAATGAAACCGCTTAGCGCGTGAAAACCCCGATATCCCTATCGTTACATCAGGAACTATCTTCACAACGATATCATCCGCAGTAGCACACTTTATCTTCTCAATCCTCTTCAAGAATTCTAGTAGCTTTGGAAGTGAACTTGTCTCGATTGAATCTTCTAAAAAGAAATCTCCAAATACAAAATCATCCGAAATAGTTTCCTTAGACATAAGTGTTAGAACTAGTATTGGCACCTAGAGGGGGTGAATAGGTGTTTATCGCAATTTTAACAATTCAAATCAAATAAGATGTGAATAATTTAAAGTCAACGATTGCAGCAAATGAAAGCAAATAACAATATAAAGGATTAAGGATAGAGAATCAAGACTCCAGATTTATAGTGGTTCGGCTTAGATCAAGCCTACGTCCACTCTCCCGCACGGACAGCCCTTCAGCTGGATTTCACTAAGAATCAATAAGAGTGATTACAATCTCACGCTCTTGAGTCCACAAAGTGTAGATTACTCTACTACACTTCCTCAAGATCTACAATATGATCTCTCTTTTGATTACATGTAATGCTCAAAGAATGATATCGCAAAGTGATAGAGGAGATTTCAGACTTTGGAATTTTTCTATCCGCACCCTTCAACAACTAGAGCATCTCTCTTATATACTTCTTCATGCCTTCAGTATCGTTGGCACCTTCCAAAGAAGTTCTTCCAATCAACCAGTTGGACAGAATCAATTAGAGAGATCTCGAGCTCTTTAAGGTAAGTGTTGATAGCCCATCAATCCTGCTCGCCCATACAATCGGGATCTCGGTTTCCATAAGTAGATCCTTCCAAATATAAGTTGCGAAGTCGTTAAGGAATCTAAACATATTCCATATAAAACTTAGATTGTTTAGTGCTGAATCCAAAGTAGAAAGATATCCATCGACGTTAGAAGACAGATCGTATAAGATCGGAATAAACGTCGTCCCGGAAACTGTCCTTGTGAGTAAACTTCAAAATATAAGTCTTGAGTCTTGCTAGCTTCGGACTTTAGTCTTCAGACTTTGTCAATAGAATCTGTAAGTCTTCGGACTTTGATCTTGAGACTTTGATCTTGAGACTTTGATCTTCAGACTTTGATCTTCGAGACTTTGTAAATAGAAGCGTAAGCCTTTAGACTAGACTCGATAAACTCGTTTTGTCAACTTCAAAATACTTTAAGGGATTTCATCCAACAATCTCCCCCTTTTTGATGGTGACAAAACTTTCCTGCAGATTTGAATATTATCGCCCTACAATACAACTTTTAAGCAAGCATCATAAAAGATTTAAATAAGATAGTAGAAGTTATCTGTACACGGATATCCCGTACTCGGACTTTCCCGTACATAGATCCGCATTCACGAAACCTCATTAGTCATAACAGACAGAACTATCAAATTTACGAAGCTTAAAGTATTGCCATAGAGAATACTTTCAAAAAAACTGCAAGTTTAAGTCAAAGTCAAGATAGCAAGCAATAATAGAAAAGATTGGATTGGGTTTGGATATTGGGTTTGGATCAAAAATCATCAAAAATCTGCAAGGTCTTCTCCCCCTTTTTGTCGGCATTAAAAAAATCAAGGAGCTCGAGGAATGCGAACAAGTTGAAAGTCTTCCATAGACTTTACGGTGTCTTCCGGCTTCCTCAAGTCGCCCTGTACTTGGGTGAGTGTAGTGCCCTTTGCGGTTTCTTGAATCGCGCCGAACATCTTTAATCGATCATGCAAAGTGATGAACATTGCATGATTTTCATTCTGCAAGGTCTGAAATTCATATCCCATTGCATAAATTTGACCTTTTAGATCCAAGATGATCTCAAGCAGCCTTCGAAAATCTCCGAGTTGTCGGCCCGAGTGCTTGTTTCAGCTCGTCGACGGTGGAGTCAAGCCGCAGGAATATCGGAAGGAGGTTCATTGTGTGGAGATGATGCCTCTCCTTCGGGAAACTTTGCAGCATGAATATCCTCAGCATCGGAGGTGATCGGCTAACACCTATTTGATCATCCTCTTCTCGAAAGTCAGCCGAAGAGGTGTGTGTTCGCTTTCTTTATCTCCCCCTGTCTCCATGTCTTCGGTGGAGAAAAGAATTCTTCTTTTGAGGCGATTCCTCGATTTACAGGATGTTGTAAATCCTCCTTTTCGCTGGAGAATTTGTTCTTTCGGGTTCATCCGCTTTCTCTTCTTTTCTTTCTTCCTTTTCCTCTCCCTCTTCCTTTCTTTCTTCCTCTGTCTTCTCTTTTTCTTTCTTCTCTTTTTCTTTCTCTTCCTCTTTCTCTTCCTCCTCTTCCTTCTCTTCATCTTTCTTCTCTTCCTTCTCTTCTTCTTTCTTCTCTTCCTCTCGCAACTTTATGTTCGGAACAAGTAGGAATAGATGCAGCAAATTGAGAGATTAGAGTAGAGATAGGAATCGAATCCTCATCATCTTCATCCTCCGGGATGATTGCCCTTCGCTTCTTGGTGGAACTAGCCACAGCTTCTTTTCCTTTCCTTTTAGGCCGATGAGTCTGGTTTGAGCTTGGCGGGAGTCTTTTCCTTGAACTTTTCCAGCTTCTTACTAAGTTCCTTCAAACGCATCTTGGTAATCATCCCCAAACCGATGACCATTTTATCAATGGTCTTCACTATCTTGATGGCAAACATCAACTTCGCTTCAGAAATTGAAACATCTGTCTTAGACGTCGATTTGGGTCTTAGACAGTTGATTACAATTTTATGCAGCAAAGTGTTTGTTGCATTCATTCGGAATAAGACAGTCTTCCTTCGCAATTCTGTCCTTTGCTAGCTCAAGCGTAGCGTAACTTACAGACACACCAATTGGTTGGAAAGCTCTTCTTTCCACACCAAGCACATCAGCCGAATATCACAATCAATGACATACTCCTTATCTCGCACACCGAAGGTAAAACTGTTTGCGTCAATGAAGCCGATATTGGAGTAGAAATAGGCAGTCAATTCGGGATGTGCGGTGTCACGCCCGTGCGAATTGATAGAGTTGGAGTTTTTCGAATTTCTCTCGCAGACCTATACTCAACAAATCCAGAAAGTCAAAATCAACGTTCTTGGGTTCATCACCCCACGCTTCAGCCAGTTTTTCATATTTCTTCCCGTGTCCGTCCGAACGGAACAATTCATTCTTCTTCCCTCTTAGGCTCGCAGCCACACCCATCCATGGTTTAAAATGCATGAACATCTTCTCATCATCATCCTTGCCCTCGGGCTGATTCATGCTACTAAACCTAGGGTCACTTGGGAAATTTGCAAACGCTCTTGCAGCCGTTCCCTCGGGCACAACTCCGAGACCTTTCCATCACGGAAGAAAGTGCGTCTCGTTTCTATACCCCTTCTCTTTCAGAAACTCATCCACAAAAGTCATAGCAGACCCTTCCTTTAATGCGAGTAGAGTTTATAAACAAAGGCGGGTTTTAGAGTTCTTACTTGGTTCGATGTCTTCATAAACCATTTCATCTTGAGGTCTAGTTGGTGATGACTGCTTTTGAGATGCTCGAAGGAATGTCGCTTTCCTCGGTGAGATCAAAATGCGTAGGCCCCTCACCAGAGCCTTGTGGTCCCTTGTTTGCAATTCGGAAGATTTCCTCCGATACGACATTGTGCTTTTCTTTGGAAAGACTTTCTCACTTGTTTCACAAGAAAGTTGAGAACTTTGAAACAAAGAAGTTTGGGAGGAAAAAATTGCAGAGCGGTGAAGAGCTTTTGATCTAGGGTTTCGAGTAAAGTGAAAACGAAGGAGAAGAGATGTATAAAAGATAAAAGGTACGGGAAAAAAACGAAGCGTCGTATATTTTGGAAATTTTGAATTTTCCTTTTGAAAAATAACGCCTTAATAAAAACGATAACCACTTCTTTTGAAAATAATAACCAATTTAAAATTTGACAGATTATCTTACCTTATCAATAAGACAGTTTAAGTAAAGAAACTTACGGACGTGTCGATTCATATTCTCGATCCTTTGAGTCCGATGCTCGTCGGACTTTAGTTACCGAGTCCGAACTCTAGTATTCTTCAAGAGATAATATATTGAGTCTTGAGCGAATAGACTCAAACAAGCTTTTCTCAAGAGGCTTTGTAAAGATGTCGCAGTTGATTCTTTGAGTCTATGAATTGTATCAAGACTTCTTTGTTGAACATGATCTCTTATAAAGTGATGTCGGATCTCAATATGTTTTGCTCTTGAATGTAGAATGGGATTCTTTGTAAGATTGATTGCACCGGTGTTGTCACACCTAATTTACGTGCAAGAGTCTTCAATGCCAAAGTCTTGCGGTTGTTGTTTTATCCACAAGATTTGAGAACAGCAACTTCCAAGAGCAACGTATTCTCGCTTCAGCCTGTTGAAAGAGCCACGGTACTCTGTTTCCTCGAGAACCAGGATACCGTCCTATTTCCTAGTAGTTGACAAGTGCCCGAAGTGCTTTTTCTTTCAACTCTACAACCTGCAAGATCTCGCGTCCGAATAGCCAAGAAGTGTAAAGTCTCCTTCTTTGGGATACCAAAGACCGATCTTAGCAAAAGAGTAGCAACATATTTAATAATACGTTTAACAGCGCTTAAGTGAGATTCTCTCGGGATCGATTGAAATCTAGCACATATGCAAACACTAAATAATATGTCGTCCGGATGCGTAAGATAAAGAAGTGAGCCAATGATACTCCTGTATAATTTTTGATCAATTTTCTTCCCGCTTCATCTTTGTCTATCTTCAAGGAACTTGACATTGGTATGTCGATCTTCTTGCAATTTTCCAGACCGAACTTTTTAACAAGTTCTTTTGCATATTTCTCTTGATGAATGAATATACCCTCCTTTAGTTGTTTGACTTGTAGACCAAGGAAAAAGGATAATTCACCCATCATGCTCATCTCGAATTCATCCCGCATAGACTTAGAAAATTTCTTGCACAAGGTCTCATTAGATGATCCAAATATGATGTCATCTACATAAATCTGAACAAGTAGAAAACTTTTACCTTCCTTTTTAATGAACAGAGTAGTGTCTACATTACCTTTAGAAAAGCCACTATGAATTAAGAAATTGCTTAGCCTTTCATACCAAGCTCGAGGAGCTTGTTTTAGTCCATATAAAGCTTTCTTCGCCCGAATACGAGTCGGTTTCTTTGAATCTTCAAAACCAGGAGGTTGT
Organism: Eucalyptus sp. ANBG9806169; assembly: GCA_014182395.1. Lineage (NCBI taxonomy): Eukaryota > Viridiplantae > Streptophyta > Magnoliopsida > Myrtales > Myrtaceae > Eucalyptus > Eucalyptus sp. ANBG9806169. Next base: position 20,324,362 of record CM024575.1, read on the forward strand.
TCTACGTAGACCTCTTCTTGAATAATTCCATTCAGGAATGCACTTTTGACATCCATTTGAAACAACCTGAAATTCTTATAGCAAGCAAAAGCAAGTAATAATCGATTGCTTCTAACCTTGCTACTTGGAGCGTAAGTCTCATCGTAGTCAATCCCTTCTTCTTGCGTGTATCCTTTAGCTACGAGTCTTGCTTTGTTTCTCGTTACTTTGCCTTTTCATCAACTTTGTTCCCGAAAACCCATTTAGCTCCAATAACTCGATTTACCTTTTGGTTTGGGAGTTAATTCCCATACGTCATTAATACTGAATTGTCTCGAGTTCTTCTTGCATTGCTTCAATCCAGCTTTCATCAGCTAAGGCTTCTTCGATATTTTTGGGTTCTATTTCAGAAATAAGAGCAACAAAGCACTAGACTCTTCTCGCCTTTTGGATCTTGTTCGAATTCCCTCATTAATATTTCCAATAATGAGTTCTTCAGATGACTAGACTTGTGCTTCCGATTCTTGTTCAGCCCCGATAGATTGTTGATCTTCTTCTAGAGTAGATTCTTCATCGGTAGCTTGTTGTACGATCTTGAATTAGCAACGCTTCGGTGGAGTCGGCTTTAACAATTTCGGAGCAGTTTCGAATCTTGCCCAGATCGCTGAACTTGTGGAGAGTCTTGAAATTTTACATTCATTGATTCTTCCACAGTCTCGAGTCTTTTTGTTGAACACTCTAAAGGCTTTGCTTGTTGTAGAGTATCCAAGAAAGAAACCTTCATCTGATTTTTCTTCAAACTTACCAACACGATCATTAGCATTTTTTAGAATAAAACATTTGCAACCAAATATTTGAAAATAAGAAACTATTGGTTTCTTCCCTTTAAAAATTTCATAAGGAGTTTTCTCAAGAATTGGTCTTAAAAACACTCGGTTTATAATATAGCAAGCGGTTGAAACTTGACTTCCGCCCAAAACCTTGAAGAAACTTGATTTCCAATTAAAAGTGTTTTTGCCATTTCTTGTAAAGATCTATTCTTTCTTTCCACAACCCCATTCTGTTCTGGTGTATATGGAGAAGAGAATTTATGTTGAAAACCAAATTCATCACACAAGTTAGCAAATTCTTGATTTTCAAACTCACCTCCATGGTCTGTACGAATGCTTGTAATAGTATGACCTTTCTCATTCTGCACCTTTTTAGCAAATTTTAAAAAAGAGAGAAAGTCTCGACTTACTTGAAAGAAAGTAGACCCAAGTAAATCGTGAATAATCATCCACTATTACCGGACGTAACCTTTTACCACCAATGCTTTTCGTTCGGTAGGTCCAAACAAATCCATATGCAAAAGCTGCAATACATGATTAGTGGAAACTTTATTTATAGATTTGTAAGAATTTCTAACTGTTTACCCAGTACACATGGTGTACATAGATCAGATTTTGAATAATTCAAAGTAGGCAATCCTCGAACAAGTTTCTTTGTAAAGATCTTGTTGATTTGCTTCATGTTGATATGGCCTAGCTTTTTGTGCCATAGATTTGCTTCATCTTGTACTGATATTAAGCATTGTGATCTTTCTTGATTCACATCCGAAGATAGATATTTCCATGTCTTCGACCAGTAAAAGATTGAGTAAGGTCTTTACTGATTCCAGAGCACGTTTCTTCCCGAAAGTTGATCTTGAAACAGAATCACACAACCGACTTATGCTAAGCAAGTTGTAATTTAATCCTTCAACTAATGAAACATTATTGATTGACAAGCTCCCAATCTTCACTGTTCTCGACCCCGTAATCTTCCCTCTATTGTTACCACCAAAGGAAACTTTTCCTCCGTCTATCCGGATAAGTTTTATGAAGCGGTTTGAATCTCTGTCATATGTCTTGAGCAGCCACTATCAAGATACCATTTTATCTTCTTTTTGATAGTAACCTGCAATTAACAAAAATTCAAGCTCTTTTTGGTACCCATACCATCTTGGGTCCAAGTGTTAGTACAATAGACAGTCTTAGCCCAACTCCTTTTAACAGGTCTCCAAACTAAAGGACATTCTTTCTCGAAGTGTTCTCGAGCTTTTACACTTGGAACATCTTAGAGCACTTCTACCAACAGATTTTACAAAGACTTTTGAAAATGATTTTTGTAAACAGTTCTAGCTGGTCTTTGTTTAATTCTTTCTTTTACCTTTGGAAAATCAATTAGTGGAATAGTTTCAGAAGTCATACCAAGACCCAACTTGTCAAAATATGGTCTTTGTATCGAAAGAATCTTGTCCAGTTTTTCAGAACCATTTGAAAATCTCTTTGATATGTTAGTCATATCATTTTTCAAAAGATTATTTTCATTTAAAATATTGTCTCGAGTTTTCTTTTGCAACAACAACATCTTTTTCAAGTTTTTCAACCTTTTCTTTCATAAGTTTATCCTTATGTTTCAGAGTAGAATTTTCCCTTTTTAATTCGGAGATCCTCTTAAGAGAGGTTTTCAGACTAAGACACAATTCATCAATGTATTTAGAAACTTTAACAGGAATTTTCAAGTTACTTACCTCGAGTTCACTGTCTGAGTCTGAATCAAGGTCTGAGTCTGAGTCTGATCGTGCCATTAAACAGATATTGGCATAATCATTGTCACTATCTTCACATTCAGTATCACTCCAAGTCTCTGCCTTGAGTGCCTTCCTGTTTTTCTCAGACTTCCCTTTTCTCTTCTTTAACAGAGGACAGTTAGGTCTAATGTGTCCCTTTTTCTTGCATTCAAAGCAAGTCACTTCTTTATTCGTATCATCTTCCTCTCGTTGACCTGTTTTGAAACCTTTGAGAATTTTGTTTCTTCCAATTGAATTTCCTTCCTTTTTTGTTCAGCTTTCGAATCTCTTTATCATCAATGCCGTTCTTCATCATCTAGATCTTCTTCGAGAATCAGTAACATCGGAATAGTCATTAGACTTTAAGGCAATAGATTTCTTACCTTTTGAGTCTTCCTCTTCGTTGTTCGTTCTACTTCATAGGATTGAAGAGTTCCAACTAATTCATCTACGAAAGTGGAGCAATCCTCTGTGTCTCTCTTATTGAGGTTTTTATGTGATTCCAGTCTTTTGAGAGTCCACGAAGAAGTTTGTTGACCTTCATATGTCCCGAGATTGGATGTCCCCGATATTCAAGACCATTCACAATTTCAAAAAGCGACTAAACATGTCGTAATTGATTCTCCCGATCTCATCTTAAAAACTTCATATTGTCCCAAGAGAATGTTGATCCTCGTTTCTTTCACACGATCAGTTCCTTCATAGGTAATGTGAAGCCTGTCCCATACTTCTTTTGCTGTATCACAAGAAGATATTATATTATATTCAGTAGGGGATAAAGCACAATATAAAGAGTAAATAGCCTTAGCGTCGAGAGTCTGTCTTTTGATAATTTCTTCTTGAGTCAAAAGAATAGGAACAGCAGGTTCTTTCCCTCTCTCGAGTTTGATTCAGCAACAGGAATAATTCCTTTATCGACAACTTCCCATTCCAAAGGATCTTTCGATCTTAGGAATGCCTTCATCTTATTTTTCCATATCTTTGTAATCTTTTCCATCAAAGTATGGAGGTGCGGTATTGCTTTGTCCTTCAACCAACCCCGTAGGCAGCATACTAGCCATAGATCTTTTACTTAGAAGTAAAGACACTTCTTACAAACAAGCACACAAGCTCGATACCAATTGTTAGAACTAGTATTGGCACCTAGAGGGGGTGAATAGGTGTTTATCGCAATTTTAACAATTCAAATCAAATAAGATGTGAATAATTTAAAGTCAACGATTGCAGCAAATGAAAGCAAATAACAATATAAAGGATTAAGGATAGAGAATCAAGACTCCAGATTTATAGTGGTTCGGCTTAGATCAAGCCTACGTCCACTCTCCCGCACGGACTGACCCTTCAGTGGATTTCACTAAGAATCAATAAGAGTGATTACAATCTCACGCTCTTGAGTCCACAGTGTAGATTACTCTACTACACTTCCTCAAGATCTACAATATGATCTCTCTTTTGATTACATGTAATGCTCAAAGAATGATATCGCAAAGTGATAGAGGAGATTTCAGACTTTGGAATTTTTCTATCCGCACCCTTCAACAACTAGAGCATCTCTCTTATATACTTCTTCATGCCTTCGCACCGTTGGCACCTTCCAAAGAAGTTCTTCCAATCAACCCGTTGGACAGAATCAATTAGAGAGATCTCGAGCTCTTTAAGGTAAGTGTTGATAGCCCATCAATCCTGCTCGCCCATACAATCAGGATCTCGGTTTCCATAAGTAGATCCTTCCAAATATAAGTTGCGAAGTCGTTAAGGAATCTAAACATATTCCATATAAAACTTAGATTGTTTAGTGCTGAATCCAGTAGAAATATATCCATCTGACGTTAGAAGACAGATCGTATAAGATCAGAATAAACGTCGTCCTGGAAACTGTCCTTGTGAGTAAACTTCAAAATATAAGTCTTGAGTCTTGCTAGCTTCAGACTTTAGTCTTCGACTTTGTCAATAGAATCTGTAAGTCTTCGGACTTTGATCTTCAGACTTTGATCTTGGACTTTGATCTTCAGACTTTGTAAATAGAAAGCGTAAGCCTTTAGACTAGACCGATAAACTCGTTTTGTCAACTTCAAAATACTTTAAGGGATTTCATCCAACAATAAGTTTCTCGATCTGGAGTGACGCACCAGTATTTTTGCTGAATCAAACTTCATGTCCAACATTGTATGCAAATTTTCAGCAAATGATTCAGTATGATATCAATATGTAAAATCAACTAATGATCGAGCTTGTTTATACTTTTCATTTTCTGAATCTTTTATAAAAATGAAAAGGGCCTTAAGGCGCATAAATTAGTACTTAGAGTGTGCTTAGTTCATGGAAAAAATTTGCCCCATTTTTTGGCATTTGGTTCACTTAGGAAAATGAATCAATAAAAAAGTTTCCCTATTAAAACTCAATATCGAAAAAAATGATTTCTTCTTAAAAAAATTAGAAAATGTTTTCCAAAACATGATTAATTATTGGCGCTTTGACTCGAAACTCTACGCTTGGACAAAGAGACCCCAAAGTTGGTTCTCGGGTCCTGATGTTCAAGACTATGTCCCTCGACAGCTGGGGCAGGGTCTATCGAGGCTAAGCCCATGACCTCGATGCTTAGGTTTGGGCCCTTGGTGCCCACACCCGGTTCCATCAAGGCTGGGTTGGGACCCCTAGTGCCTGCACCCAATGCTCCGACACCCGAACTCGAGTCCATAAAGACCGTGCTCGAGTCCCTACTCGAACTCTGATACCAACCCTTAGGCCCGGGTTCACAAAGACTATTCATGGTTCATCAGCATCAGGCTCAGGTCCTTTGTCAATAAAACATTGTTTCTTGTAAAATTATATTTATTTTTATTAATTTTTGTTATTTTCTTCTTTCTTCTTTCTTATTCTTTTCTTCTTTTCTCTCTTATGTTTATTTTTTCCTTTCTCCTTATTCCTCTTTCTTTCTGCCGGCCGCATGCCTTGGTGACAGCCGGCAACCCAACAAACTAGGGGATCGCCTAGTGAGCCAGGTTTAGCCAACACTAATGAGCTTGCGGCTCGCTCAATCTCGGCGAGGCTAAGCTCACCTGATCCCGATGAGCTTGAGCTCACCCATGGCCATTGTCAAGGCTTGATGACCAGTAGACAAAGAAGGAAATAGAAAAATAAAGAGATGAAAAGAATAAAAGAAAAAGAATAAAAAATCAAAATAAAGATAAAAAATTTTAAAAACCGATTTTTTATTTTTATTTTTTTTGCCTTAGATAAAGTCATGAGATTGAAGTTATTTTTACAATGAGATCAAAACACCAGAAAATATTTTTGATCACATATCATCAAACAAAGAAAAACTAACAATTTTCTGAGGAAAATATTTTCGAAAAAGTGTTTTCTTTTATCGTGAAATTTTTCCCAAATAAGCTTACCCTAAATGCATTTACAAATAATGCTCACTTAAGTTCACGGGGACTTAAGGAATTTTTTTAAGGGCTTTTTAGATAAATTTGGTGCATAAACCCTCCTCTCACATAAGTATGGGTCCAACTCGAGTGTGGTTGGCATCACATTTGACAGTAATAAGAAATTTTTAGAATCTCTAGGAAAAATGATCGTTTCATTCGCCCTCCTAAGTAATTACGTAATATATAATGTTGGGTGAAAAACATTTCCAAGCGAGAGGTAACTAATACGTTGCAACATACAGGGCATATTCATGATATCTGTGTATGTATGACCATCTGTATGTTTAAGTCGACGTACGGATATAAATATGTTAGTTTTTGTACTTTGTATGTAATGTGAGTATACACAAAACACTAATTATTTGCTGGTCAATGAGGTGACACGACTCCGAAGTCCTTTTTAAGGATCACATCATCATGCATCTGTGTCGGTAGAAGATGGTAGCAAACAAGAAAAGAACAGGGAAACTCTCGAATGACATAAAATATCGAGATATTCATGATTTGTTTGCTCACTGCATAGCACGTGCTGAGATCATATCAAGAAACGAGGAGGGAGAAAAATCTAAAGAGCGGGGATATTGCACCAACCTTACACGGATATCTTTTCTCAAACGACGAATCGAGCAGTGACTAAACTAATCCTCTAATCCATTCGAAGGAGCAAATTCTAGATGTTTGTGTATAATTGCTATAACTTTGGATGCAAGGAACATTATTATCGTATTAAGAGACTACTAATCTTATCAGAAACTCTCCCTCAAAGCTTCTAAGGCTACGTTTAGTCCAAGGGAAATGAAGAAAGCGTTGGATGCTCTTCTATGTTTGGTTGCCACTATAAAGCACTTGGAGGTGATTCAACGACTCCCCGAATGCCAAAGAGCAAGAACACAATATATAGCAAAAAGAAAGTTCCCTTCTTATTCTCTTTCCTAGCCGACAACTCCTCCACACCAATTTGGTACGGACAAAAGAGGAAATATTCAAGACTCTCACCGAACAGGAAATATGAGTTTCCGTTGTACACAGTCAGATGCGCATAAATATTCAATTCTCATACTCTCCTTTTATAGATCGGGCTTATTTATGGGTTTTAACTTGAGATATATTTTCAACCTTTAACAATTGGTTGAAAGACTAATTGTAAATGCACTTACGACACTACATTCAAGCATCTTCCTAACCCAATCCATCAAGTTGAATAATCTTAGCTGAAGAATAAGGTATGTGTCTGCTCAAATAAGACTACAACAAGAGCTTTAGAAGTTGAGATGCAGTGTTTAGGAAATTGGGGATGCATATGGGCATCATTTGGTGGGGATCTGTAAGAAAAGGACAGGAATGGTGTTTGATATATCTCTTATTATTGGGCGAATTTATCGGTACTCTAAAAAAAAAACCAATCATGTCTTGGATTGTGAGTAAAATTCGGTCGTGACTTGAGAGAAAGTTCAGTTGGTGACGATATATATTCAGAAGATGGTTTCTGCTTAACGCTACTTAAATGTATTTATCCGTTGTTCCCAAAGCGACGTCCACCGGTTCTAAGGCAACGTAGTAAGTTGTCGCGTTTAAGATGCAGCACGCCACAAGCTGATTTGGGAGGGGTTTTGACATGTTCTTTTAGATTAAGCGAAAGTCTAGAGCAAAACCTTCTCAATCGCAGATTACAGAAACTTTTTTTTCTTTTTTTGGGTAAGTGATTACAGAAACATTTATCGAGGTAGTTCAAGAGAAAGGGAACAAAAGAGAGCATATCTCTATTTATGCCTGAAAATGTCGAGTTGAACATATGACACCTTTAATAGTGAAAAAAAGAATAGGGAAAAAATAAGGCTACAACAAGGCTACAACGGCAGACGACACCACGTCCCAAGCTTTCTAGCAATTTCCTTCAAACTGTATCTAGTCTCCTGGATTACAGTATGAGTACTAAATGTGGAAAAATCTACCCAAAAGCTTCTACAAACAGGTGGCTATGTGTGGCCATACAAACAAACACACACCCCTCGCTCAGGATCCTGTAAGGTATCTTTTGGCCAGTGAGATGGAACTCTGCTTCTGCCTTTTGAATTCGTTGTACCGCAGAAAGAAATATTCCATGTAATCGAAATTGATGGGCGACATCTTTGCCTGGTAGGATCATCAGTTCTTATGTAAGCATACTCGAGAAACAATGCATGATGTCAACGAAGATTTCAGTACATGAAAATAGTCGGTACCTGGATTAGTCCCCACAATGCCCAAAATAAGTGTGATGCCAACATGTATGTGTTTGTCTCGATGTACAGAGCTTCGAGATCTTTATCAGACACCTATCAAGAAAGAGGCGCATTTCAACTTGAGATTGCGATAGTGCAATGAGGATCTGACAGGTAAACTAACAAAGGCAATTTAGAGTTTTATAGCAGTGGCATTAGAATATCGAACAACTGAGCAGGAATAGTGACTAATTTTAGCAATCAGAAGTAAGGCATTAAGTTGAAGAGTTAAATGAAAACCTACTATGAGGCTATGACAAATTGAGTACTTGAATAAGCAAGCAATAATGCCATCTGCTATAGACTCCATCTCATTAAAGTACATATGTACCCAGAAGAATCTCCCTCAATATCAGAAGATAGATGCTGCCCCATAGAGAAACAGCACAGCAATATAGGGAAACATAGATCATCAACTTGAGAGTTGAATTGAAGCATCGGGGACATGACATGTATACAAGACCATCTGCTTGTTGACCGAGTACACAAGATCCCCCAGGCACTTCATTTATTTTATTTTTCTGGTTCTAACATGGGATTACGCCCACAACTGGAGAACAGTTAATTCCAAATGAAGTTAATCAACTTAATTCTAGATTGTCATACCAGCCACCTCTACAAATCATAAGCATGATCAGAGTTACTGGAAATGATAAAGAATGAGATGCATGAGTTTATCCTGAGATACCTCCTGCGGTTTGTCAGGCATCAGATAGTGCCTGAAGAAATTATACTGTTCATCTTTACTTGGGTACCTGCAAAATGTCAAAAGTTTGATTACCAACAACATAAGTCACATAACATCAACTTATACAATTGCTAGGACATGGAAAGGCATAATTTGAGGAACATACAAACTGTAGTCGCATTCATAGCCTGCGTATTCGTTGAAGTGATTTCCTATGTCAAACCCTCTGTAATTATATGACCCATACTCAAAATCAATGAAGTAGAGTTTCCCTGAAAAGTGAGCAGAAGTAAGCAGAAAAGTTAATACAATGTATAAAAAGAGAGGAAAGGTACATGTAAGAAAGTACAAGCCACAAGCAAGCATGCAACGCATGTGTCTCAACGTGACCAGTCCGCTTGGGCATGCTAATTGCTCACAGAGTTAGAGTTAGATCAAGAGAACATGAAGCAAACAAAAGATAAACGGGGAATAGGAGGAAAAACTAAATGCTTCTGAGAACGACTGTTTGGTTCATGCCAGTCAAGAACAAAGATGAAAGAATGAAACATAGAATTTATCACCTATGAAACAATGTATACCTTCCTCATCGTTGAGCATTATATTGCCACAGAGCAAGTCATTGTGACCAAACACCACAGGAGCATTAAGAAGGCCAGTTAATTCCTGTCTCCACCATCAGCAGCAGATTTCATCACATAAGAGCACAAGAGTCTGTTAAACATAATATACTAATCAATCTGGAGAAAGTGAATTAACACTTATAAACACTGTAGGGAATACTAATTTTTGCTCTTAAAGGCAATTGTCCCCAAAAAGCATAAAAAAGACAAGAAATTCTCAGAAACTCGTGAGACGATTCTGCAGCATTAGAGTACCTCAAATCTAGCAGAAACAGACATATAGCAAGGTAAAATGTAATCCCACTTTTTGACATCATCCTTCCAAAAAATCTAGTTAGATTGTTCAATTTAACTGATGTGTGACGACAAAACTTAATCTACATGCATGCTATCAGAAAATAATTACTCCTCTAGGTGTCAACACTGCATGGTATCGTGTGAAAGCAAGTGAGAAACCCATGACAAAACATACGAAGACCTCTCAGTAAGTTGTACATCATGCATTGCAGTATTAAGCAATAGGTAATTTCAGGCATTATTTCTTGGCATACCATATAGACAATTTTAAAAGAGCTTGAATGAAAATATCGGAGATCATTGATGTAGTAGTTATCCCACAGCATATATCATGTAAGAGTTAAGATATCCAGAATGTTTGAAAGAGGAATTTACCTTTAGCTCGACCAGTTCATCATGAATTTCCTTGAAAGATATTGTCTCGTACTTCCTTCTCTTTTCATTATCGTCAAACTTGAGATCAGATGCTACATCAAAAAAGATGGCACATACATGACACAAAAGAAACATTAAGGTAAAGGCATTTCGTTAAAAGAAACATTTAACAGAGTGCAAAGATGAAATAAAAGTTACTTTAATGAGAAGTGATAGAGAAAAGAGAAACTGAACTGCTAAAGAGGAATTACCTTTCTCAAAAAACTTGAATATATCATTCCATAGTTGAGGTTCTTTAGAACCTGGAATTTCTACTTGATGGAATTTGTGCAGCTGCTTAGCAATTTCAGCTACCAGCTTTGGTTTTCTCATATCTGTTGCATTAGGCCAAAAAAAAAAAAAAAATTGCAAATGAAGTCAAGCAACAAGCTATAGGTGGAACTTATTAAATACACAGGTAACATGTAATCAGACTTCATGGGAGCTCATAATGTTATCGCCAGGATAAGATGTTTTGATAAATTTACTTTAATAAAATGGAGTTATCAATCCTATAGCTATGCATTTAAAAGTTTTGGCACAAAAACTCACATAAAGTTGGGATATCCAAAGTAAAACAGATTAAAAATTGAATTATATTTCAAAGTGGCTACAACAAAGAAAAAAGGGCAAACAAATTTGAAAGACTGAACTAGGAAACAACTAACTTTCTCAAGTTAGTCTGAAGGGCTGACCCGACAGGTCCATATACAAGATGACTATCCCCTTCTGAAGCCTTCAATCAAAAGATGGTCAGTGGGATTTTTGAAACCATTTCAGACCTGTAGAACTGAGAACATTTCATATCTGAAGTGCTTAAGGTATTACATCATGAAGCAATATTCATTTTCTTACATTTCATTACTTTCTAGAGCAATTCCCTGAAATCCACAACATCATGTGAAATTCTTTATTATGCTGAATGATAAATCCATACCTTCTGGAGTGAGTGTACGAGCATTTATAAATGACTGAACCATGCCATTCCCAAAAACTGCGAGCAACTTCGCACCAAATCCTGCAGCTGAAAGGTACTTGATAGCCTAAAACAAATCGGTTAAGCAATTATAAAGCAGAGTACAGTATTGAAGGCCCTCATTACACACAGAAGTAATTGAGCACCATAAGTATTAGAAGCATTTTTCTTTTTCCAAGTCTGTTGAAGAAACTAGGCATCCGTCGTAGCAGTCCTCAATACCAAATGGTAACGAACGTGTCAAATCACTGTGGAAGCAGTTCATGAGTTATGCTAGCGATAATTACTTGTGCAAGTGGTTCAAGGAATCGTATGTGATCCATTCATCTACATTTCTCTCGCAGGTTAGCATCATAATCATCACAGTTCTTAATCTTGACGACCACCACAGAAGTAACGAAATGGACCCTTTGAACCATATAAGTCCTTTCGACACTATCTCGACGAGTTTCAGCTCTAGATTCTATCAGGTTGCATTTGCATGATTAGAGTGTGTCTGGCTTCGGGAGAGGCACATCCAACTGTGTCCTTGGAAAACTTAAGAGATATAATGCTGTAACACAGGCATCTATGGAAGTTAAGAACCTCATGAATACCAAAGAGATCAAGAACGAAAAAACTTAACTAAAGGAAATAATACATGCTGAAAAAATGAGATTACAGAACTCTCCATTAAAGCACTCAGGAAACAAGTCCAGTCTACTAGAAAACAAGGAATTAACATACAACACAGTTATTCAATATAAAAACTCACGTGGAATTCTCTTTCGCGGTCAATGACAAACTCGGTGTTCGGCCCATACAATCTGACGGTAACGGATTCCTCATTTCTGCTTTCTTCTTTCACAGAAACCTTCAACACTACACCAAAATTCTCAATAAGCTCAAAAACCAGTCCAGGCTAATCATCTATCCCTATCAGCAAGCGATGATCGCAACATACACCGTACAATGAAATCGTCGCATTTTACTTATAATCACACCGCAGCTGATGATCAGAACTCACATAGATTCGTGATGCCGCCGGACACGGTCTCCACAGAAAAACGAGAATCGTCGAGCTTCGACCACTCCGCGAACAAATCCTTGCACAGCTCTCTGCTCACAGCAAAATCAAACGCGACGTCAAGCTCACTAAAAGCGGAAACAACCATCGCCACAGCAAGACAAAAAAAAAAACGAACAGAGAATCCCGAGAGGACCGAATCTCGCGCGACGAGACATCCGCTCGGCACGAAAACACGAAGGACAAACGCAGCACGCGAATCGGCCGAAACCAAACCCTAAGCTAAGGAAATCGCGACGGACGGCAGAAATGCGAGAGCCGGCGGGGCGAGGGGAGGGACGCACACGACGCGAGGGGACATCTCCGGGAGGGAGAGGGAGGTGTCGACGGCGAGGGCGGAGGAGGGGATGGCGGGGCCGCGGCCTCCGCCGTCGTTGCAGCTCGCTTCGCCGGCGACCTCCATGGCGTTCCAGATCTTCGCGGCTACCATTGGCCGGATCGCTCGTGCTTCTGGAGGTTCTTCGGTCTCGCGCTTCTTCTGCGCCCGGCGATATTCCTCGGAAAAAGGCGGTGGTGGGGTTGGAGATTCGGGGATTTGAAAGGTCTAGGCGGTGGAAAATGGGGGAAAACTACTGGTGGAGGGCGGAGGCGAGAGCGTGGTTCCTACGTTGCTGCGTAATGGAATGATTAGGGGGAGGGGGGTGCTATTCTCCTACTAATTTGCCGGGAAAGGTTCGGTTTGCGTGGCCAAATCAATCATTAAGCACTTGTCTTTTATCTTCTTCCTTTGCTTGCTTTTTTTATTATTATTATTTCTAAAAAAAATGAAAGTCTAATATCACGAAAAATAATGAACTACGTACATTATAGTACGAATACTCCCAGATTTTTATTTTATATCATCAAAAATTATAGAACTATAAATACACTAACGATTTCAATCCAACTTTTTGCCACACTTATATAAGTTTGAGGTGCTTTATAATACAAAAAAAAAAAAAGTTAAAATATTTGTGTCATGATGGATGGGCTTAGAATTTCGAGGTATTTTTGTATCAAAGTGGTATAGTTTCGAGGTTTTGTAATATTAACCCTTTTGCTAACACGTGGGCTAGGATGCTCATTAATTTTAAACTTTAGATATTATTAATTTGCTGTGATGATGTTAAGCCAGTGTAATTTATTAATTTGTGAAGATGCTTATGTCTTTTTTAAGCATAAGATATATGCCTAGCTTTAGTGAGCATCATCGATGATAAAGACAGAACGTGGAGAATGTGGAATTGAGTGGTGCCTTTGTTTATAAGCCACTCGTCATGTGAAATGTTTGCGTGTAATTTATAGTATCGAGAATACAATTCAAAACATGTTTTGTTTCTACTTTTAGAAAGTAAAATGCCATTCAAATGTTGAAGAAAACAAAAGAGCAATGAACAAATTATTTTCTCGTTCAACACGTCTCGAGAAAAGTTATCAAATAGTCCAAAACCTATTATAATTTTTCCAATTCAATTATAAACCCTTTTTTTTATTAATTCAGCCCTAAACATTTTACATTTATACTGTATACATATATATGTAAAGGAACTACATAGCAAATAGTATAATATCTTTTGTAGATATTACCATATCATGAAAGTTTCAAATGTTTTGTGTTTGGAAAAAAAAAAACAATTGAAGATGCGTCTACCATGAAATTGAAGGTGCATCTGTCGAAGAAAAACTTCATGAAAAATGAAAATACTTTTTGGGAAATCATTTTTAAGACAATGGTTAGTTTTCCTTTATTTTGTGACATGTGGTTAAAAAAATCCTTTCTAAAGTTTGGATCTCATTTAGAGAATGATTTCAATCTCATGATTTTTATTTCATGCACAAAAAATCATTTTTAAAATATTTTTCTTTTTCTTTTTTTTTTCTTTTCTTTCTCTTTCCTTCTTCCTCATCCGCCAATCACCAAGCCTTAGCAACGACCATGATAGGCCACTGGCGCTGTTGCCAAGGCCCGGTGAAGGCCAACCTAGCTAGCCCCGGGCAAGGTCAAGTTGCTAGACTTTTACGAGCTCAAGCTTGCCATCGCAAGGTTGGCCTTGCCAGCCTCCACTAGCCCATGCTTGTGGTCGGTCATCTAGACCAAGCGATTGATGGAGGAGGAAGAAGAAAAAGAAAAAAAGAAAAATATTTAAAAGATCAATTTTTAAATAAAATAAATAAAATAAAATATTGAAAAATTCAAGAGCAATTCCATAAAGTGTTTTCACCTTCTTAAATTTAACAATGTACTTTCCTAATTTTTATGCACGAATATTTTCCTCAATTGAAAAATATTTTTGGTTGACTAATTATTTTCAACGAGTCAAATGGATGAAAGTTCAGAAAATTAATTTTGAACAAAAAAATTCTTTTAAATATAACACACCCTGGACTAGCGAAAAACTTATTCGAACAAAGCCGCAATTGCGGAAGCGAGAGGGAGGACGCCAAAAAGATGATGAGATCAGCTGCTCTATTTGGACCGATTCCGCGGATAACAAGTAGAACGCGTTTTGCTTCTCGGCTCTAAACGTGGTCGCAAACGTACACCGACCAAACGACGACGAATGAATCCCGCCTGGGTCCCGCACGAAGATCCCCAATCTTCAAATCTTTCTCGTCCACGTTTCTTCACACGATCTCGCCTAATGCCTCCTTGGGTGTGGAAAGGACAACGCTGTTTGACGCGGTCGGTCAAACTGCTCGATACCGCGTCAAACAGCTCGATGACGCTACCCATCATCTCATTTTTAATTGCTCCTTTACGAAAGTCAAATTTTTGCCACGATGCCGTGAGTTTGACCTTGAGCTTAGCGGCCGAAGCACGGCAAGTAACGAGATTCAACCGGAAGGTAGAATGGGTTATTAGGACAATTTCATAACCTTGGCAAAAGGAAAAAAGTTCTCGTGAGGAGATACGGAGAAACTTGATTCGATTGCGAACAGATCCAGGATGGCTTTTGGATCTCGAGCTCTTGGCTCGGATTTGACCATAGAATGAAAATAGTAGTTTTTGGATTGGACAAGCTTGATTTGTGTTCAATTGAGTCATATATGACTTTTGGATTGAATATCTTGTTCAAATTTGTGTAAAGTGAACGTGATTTTTCAAGCAAGAATGGGCGGGTTTATGTAATGATCAGGTTTAAAAAATATATTTTCGATGTCTATTTAGCCGTCTATTGATTTTGTATACGAGAAGATGTGAATGGAACTATTGAAATTAAATAGGAAGAATATGTTGGACGCAAATTGCGCAACCCCAAGATCTCCATGACCAGAACAAGAACATGCATTATTGAGTAGAAGAATTAACGCACCTAATTTGGAATCCATCGATCTTGAAGCGGAAGCGGAAACACAATGTTCCATGCGCAAGTCCTTCTCCTCTATTGCCCTCCGTATCACTGGCTCAATGAGGCGGCCCTCCTCTATTGCCTTCCGTATCACTGGCTCAATGAGGCGGCCCTCCTCACATTTAGCGTTTAGGTAAACGCCCCTTAGGTGAGAATACGTATGAGAATTCGGGTTAGAGGATAGACTTAGCGTTATTTATAGAGTTTCCAGCTAGGCCCCTCATTACGGGCCGGGCTCAACTCGGCCCACACTACCAAAGCCCATATTAAACTAATTAAGAAACCTTCTATCTCACCCTAGACCAATCCCCGTAAAACGGTAAACGTTAAACGGTAAATTACAATATCAATTAATGTAGTTCACATTAAGAAAACCCTTACATTCTCCCACTTTGACTATATTAATTGAAATCGTACTGTATGTGCGCACATTGGTCTAGAGATAATTCTTAATAGTCAATCATATCCCATAAAGTCTCAAACACCGAATCATGGCGGTAGAATCGCATGTATACACACGAGCCTTCCATGGTCACGAGTGTTCTCAACTCTATTGATATAGATCCAATATGGTAGTGTGTCAAATGGATAACATCTCTCATAGAGAGATCTCATTTGTCATCACCATTCTCTTACCTTAAGCGTCACAAAAACTTGTGCCACTAGAGAATGTCCATTCTCTTACCTTAAGCGTCACAAAAAAAACTTGTGCCACTAGAGAATGCATTTATGGTTCCATGAACCCACATATGTCTTGTCTTTACGGTTAACCATTATTTATATACAACAAGACATATGGACAAGGCTAATAACCGTATGCCCCTAGCCTTCACTCAAGGTTTAAGCAATACCTTGAGACTTTAACAATATATATATATATATTCAACATAATAACAAACCATTCAAAAATAAATTTATTGAATGCAAAAGTTGACATATATATATATCAAAATGTTACTAAATTGTAACAAAAAACAGATGCAAACATTATTCAAAGAAAAATAAAACAGCTCCCACTAAATAACAGCATCCCAAGATGCTCCTAAGCCCATGCTAATGGCATGTCGCTCAAATATACATGGACGTGGGCCTTTAGTTAGTGGATCTGCAACCATATCATCTGTTGGATATAATCTACTGCAACGTCACCATTTTGTACTGATTCCTTTATAGTCAAAAACTTGACCTCCACGTGTTTAGAACCCTTGAGACTTCTGTTGTTATTAATAAACAACACATTCTAAAAAACTTTTAAGTGCACTGACAAAAGGTACACCTTTTAATTAGATTTTCTCAATATATAAATAAGGACAATGTGATAGATTCAACACATCACCCTTAACAACAGGTGCAATTCCTGGATTGCAAAAATGTATATTGAATATTTCCAATATACAATCAGTAAATGTCCTCCGAGAAAATCTAATATAATATGGCAAAAACAATCCTTACAAACCTTAGTATAAAGGATAAAAGATGCCTCAAGGTCATTACTTGTAAACAAAATATCATTTACATAGTGTATGAGAAAAAATAAATTTCCTCCCACTGACCTTGCAATATATTGAATTACTTTGTTCCAAATTGAACAAAATAACAACACTATGAAACTTTAATAATATTGCTTGGAAATTTGCTTAAGACCATGAATTAAGATTTTTCAGTCTACAAACAAGTTTACTTGAATCTGCTGCAAAATTTTCCAGTTGCACTTATATAGATTTTATATCTCTTTGACATAACTCCATATAAAACTATCAATGCCACGTTCACTCTGAAAGAATTAATAAAGAAATAATTATTTCTTCACTAACTATCCACCCCTCTTTCAGAGTAAAAATATTATTATCCTTTTTTTTTATGGCATCTAATCACATACTTAATTAAGAACAAGAAACGACATTTATATAAGTTGCTAAAACAACCATGTAATGGATATTGTAATCATGCTCTCACAAATAGACTATATAGTCTGATGGTATAACTAATTGTCTTTCCCTAACAAATCTCCTTAATAAAGCTGCAACCACTTCATTCTACACTTGAGAGGTTTAAAAAAAAAATCATTATAAACTATATCAAGAATAGTACTTTAAACCTCAACAAGTTTAGTCTATGGTACAGGAGATTCCATAATTATCTGTATAGGTAAATACAAAAACACAGTAACCACCATCATACTATTATCTTTAATAGCCTGAGAGCAGCTATCCTCTACAATTACGTCGATCTTAAGAAATTTAAGAGTATGTGATTCCATAATTCTTGTATCTTCTTTAAGGTCATAAGATCAATACCCCTTTAACAATATGGATAAGATACAAAATAATACCGAGTGGATCTGAATTACAAACGTACTTAATATTGGATTAGATAACCTCACTCCTGCATGATACCTCTAAATTTAATATGATTTA
Organism: Eucalyptus sp. ANBG9806169; assembly: GCA_014182395.1. Classification (NCBI taxonomy): domain Eukaryota; kingdom Viridiplantae; phylum Streptophyta; class Magnoliopsida; order Myrtales; family Myrtaceae; genus Eucalyptus; species Eucalyptus sp. ANBG9806169. The sequence continues at coordinate 20,342,439 of CM024575.1, forward strand.
ATCAATTTATGTACAGTCCATAACTCAAAAGAAGTTTATGAAACAACTTTGATAAGAAATACGTTTTGTATGTGAAAAAATTGCTTTCATAATATCAACCCACAGAAGACCGATAAATTAGTCTTACTCATCATACTCATCACTATTTAATCTGACAACCTTTAAGACTAATTCTAACCAATTTATTCTTTATCTCGGTCAATTTTACTTCCACAATAATTTATAGAAGTCTTTAGATAACCGTTAAGAGTAAATAGAAAAAATTTTGGAAACAACTTTTTCATCCTTATATGAGATGTATATATCATTAGGACTTAAACACAATCTTTACAGATATGTCCTAATTTCAATATCATACCAAACATAATTTCAAGCAACTAAGGCTTCCATCATATTATAGCAGTGCAGTTCGCAGACAAACCTCTTTTCAAGTGTTCCAGAATGGAACGCTTCATGGATAGTAAGCAAATTTTATTGCATTCTCAAGCAACAAATCATATGTCCACAACTTAAAATTTGAAGCAGTAAAAACCTCAATAATAGTGGAATTATTAATTACAGAAAAAGTGACTAAAATAACAAGCAATATATATAATTAGCATCATGTGAGCACTGTGTAACTTGACAAACAAGTACACATCCAGAGAGTTACATGCATAATCATATAATCACCTTTGGGCAGAATACATGACATGCAGTTGTACACTCCCCACATGATAGCGGTTATAAGAATATATTCTAATCTTTGTGAATTCATCACATTTGGGCAGACGAACCACTAGGATCAGTCACTCTTCCACCACATAATCATGTATCCCTCCATGAACTAATATATAATCACCCCTTTGGGAGTATGACTACACATTAGAGCAGGAGACATCCCAATCATTATACGAGACCAAAATTTCTCAAACCCAATCAAGCGTGCCACTTTGGCGGTCACTACTCAATTGAATCCTTGAAACTCTCTCATACCAGGGATATAAATTTTACTCCTCACATACACCATATACATGTGATTTTAGCTTTAGTGATAGGGGCATCATATCACCAAAATCACATATCATGCTAATTACATTGCTTCATAAAAATAAACTTTATTGTAAAATTTTGATGAACAACACTCATAAATTTCATGTGATAACATACCAGTAACCCAATACTTATATTTCCAAAATCACTGAAAAATACAAGAAAAATACGCAAAAATACACTAAAAATACGCATATTTAAGGCTTCGTATGTATTTTCACATCCATAAAATCATCAAAAAAAAAAAAAAAATCACCACAAGATAGAGGACGGCCATACGAATCCAACGCCGCCAACCACGCGCCGATCCAACGCTCCACGCGCCCGCACGCGCCGCCTGAGTGCGCGGCGCGTGGAGTACATGCGCGAGCCGCATCCCGCGCGTGGGCGCGCATGAGGGCGCGTGGGCGCGTCTCTGACGCCCTGGCGACGCGTGGACGCGTGTGGGGGCGCGTGAGGCCTCCCCCGGCGACGCACCGCTGACCGTCTTGCTCGTCTCGTCGAGCCCAATCCGAATTTGTGATTTAATTTTATTTTTATTGTCTTTAAAAAATTCGAAAATCACAAATTAGGGCAAAATACAATGCATTCAAGTTCTAGGGTTATGGAGGCTCTGATACCACGTGTTGGACGCAAATTGCGCAACCCCAAGATCTCCATGACCAGAACAAGAACATGCATTATTGAGTAGAAGAATTAACGCACCTGATTTGGAATCCATCGATCTTGAAGCGGAAGCGGAAACACAATGTTCCATGCGCAAGTCCTTCTCCTCTATTGCCCTCCGTATCACTGGCTCAATGAGGCGGCCCTCCTCACATTTAGCGTTTAGGTAAACGCCCCTTAGGTGAGAATACGTATGAGAATTCGGGTTAGAGGAGAGACTTAGCGCTATTTATAAAGTTTCCAGCTAGGCCCCCTCATTACGGGCCAGGCTCAACTCGGCCCACATTAGCCAGCCCATATTAGACTAATTAAGAAACCTTCTATCTCACCTTAGACCAATCCCCGTAAAACGGTAAACGTTAAACGGTAAATTACAATATCAATTAATGTAGTTCACATTAAGAAAACTCTTACAGAATATATTATGAAGTATTCTGGTCTCCACTTCAGGCTACACATTTTAGAAGGTTTCTGGAAAAGGAAGCAAAAGCAACAGTATGTTCGGCTAGTAATCTCTTCGTATACTTTATAAAATATAATTGTCACGCCCCGAACCCCGAGCGTGTGCCCATTCCTCTCTGGTCGATAATATTTTCCGACTTTCCAGAACGAGTCGCCGACCCTTTCTTTTTATTGCACATACGGAAGCAAAAATAAATCCCATAACAATAATCATTTCGGAATAGAAAAACAGGACATCAATTCACAAAAGCGCACTTTTATAAACAACGAGATTCAGGTACAAAACGAGTTTAGTTGAAAGCCTACAAAAAGGTCAACTCTCAAAAGAGGTTGTCCTACAACATACTAATAGGACACATCCGCCAATCCTTCATACTATACTCCTCAGACTTCAGGGCCTTGGTCCTCCACGACCACCTTTCTAAGGACCTGAAAATGGTTATTCAATAACTAGTGAGACAATGTCTCAGCAAGTCCACGCTCTAAACCCCGATTAGGAGGGAAATACACCTAAGGGTGCCCTAACCACACAATCACGCATTTAAGGCCCGTTTGGTTTGATTTTGGGGAAATGCCCTTGGAAGAATGCAAATACCTTTGAGGTAATGGGGTTTTCCGAAATACTAGACTGTTTAGTAAACTATAACTGAAAAGTACTTTAGGGAAATGCAAGACTGTTTAGTAAACATATATTTGAAAAACCATTTAATGTGACCAAATCAAGTTTTTTAGTTTTAATATTTTTAAAATTGCAAAAAAGAAACAATGACTATCTAACCTTTTACATTTTCATGTTGAGAGTAATGTAAAAGATATATATTAATATTAGTAAATTTATTTAAAAATTATATTAAAAGAATTTGATTATAGATTAGATACAAAGCTCGTTTGTTTTCAACTTTGAATATTTTTTTTAATTATTGTAGTATTAATCATCTTCGTTAATTAATGATCATTCTAGTGTATTGATAAAAAGTTGGGCTATTGATTGTCAAAAGATAAAAATGACAACAAAAAAAAAAAAGGTGAACCCAACATTTGCAAAGGGTTTTTATTATTTTTTAAAAAAATAAAAATAAAATCCGATGAAACTCCGTCGCCGATTAACGGCGGTTAGGGTGTGGGGAAAATGATCGAGTTAAAAAAAAAAAGTCAACGGATGAATAGTAGATGTGGATTTGCATTTCCGAAATGCTGAAAGCCCAAAGCAGGTGGTATTTGACCAAGGACATCTACAAATACTGAACCAAACACTTAAATTTTTTTCCCAAGGGACTTTCGGGGCTGAAAGCCCCTTGGGAATGCTGAACCAAAGGAGACATTTTAGTATAGAGGACTTACCTCGCCTTAGTTCCACCTTGTAGGTCAGTACAATCAAATCCTCGACCAAACAATTCAATTCAATCCCATTTGATTCAATCATCAATTAGTCGACTCATTCGACTCTATGTCATCGAAACCATCCATAAACTTTATCGATTCAAACATTGCTCACCTAAGCTAAAATAGATATATTCATATATCATTGCTCCCCAAAGCCGATGTCTAAATTTGCTCACCGAAGCTGCTAGATTACTATAATGCTTGCCGAAGCTGATATCTAAAGTGATCACCGAAGCTGCTAATGTATTATTACTTGACATTGCTCACCGAAGCTGCTAGAGATCTATAATGGTGTTAATGCTCCCCGAAGCTGTTATAGATCTATATTACTCTCCTAAGCTGATTTGGTACTTAAATACCACTTTCGATGTCAACACCCAACATTCGGTGTTTTTCCAAATAAAATACCAATATTTCACAAATTTTGGAATTAAATACCGAAAATCCAATCAACACTCAATTTGCAGAATTTATCACTCAATTGCAAAATTTAACCACACCATTGCAATCAACACGAAATTTCGATCACCGGCTATCCCGACCTAATTTCCGAAAAAAATAATTAATAATTAATTAATTTCGAAAATTAATTAATTAATTCAATTTAATTTCTAAAAATACTAACCCTAGGCTAAAATTATTAAATTAAATACCAATACGGACCCGGAAAATTCCCAAACCCTTTTAGATAAATAATACAATTTATTTAGGTCTTAGTTAAACCATGCTAACCACCTAACATGCTCAATTAAATAATTAAATTTCTAATTTAATCTAACTAACCACATAATTCATAATTAAATAAATCTAAACATCCCTTAGACGTCATTAGCCCACTAAGAATAATTTAGTGCATAAACTCACTGGTTTATTGCGGAAATTGATTCACCGCAACGACAGCGCGACGGCGGCTGAAATTCAAATTTTTTGCGGCATCGGCGGACACTCGGACCAGGCCTAGAACGGGCCCAACAAATCTCAGCCCAAACTGAGATTTGTTATTGCGTCGGACCGGGCTTGCTGCAGACACTAGGCTTGGGCCTCAAAATCGCGGGCTTCTAAATTGCTGGGCTTGAAGACTTCAACTCGGCTTGCGAAGTGGGCTGCTGAACTGGGCTGAGTTGCTGAAGTTTTGGCCTGGAATTGAAAGCTCCGTGGGCCAAGCTTTGCTGGAGTGCTGCTCGGTGAAGAACTCAGTGGAATCGTGGGCGCGAATGCTAGGAAAAACCGAAGCAACGAAGCCGTTGATGTTGAGGGCGGCATGGACTTACTGAACGCGGCAGCTGCAATTCGTTGCTGTGTGGAGGAAGACTACAAGAGCAGTGGTTGCTGGCGTCGATGGGGGTCAACACCAGGGAATTCAAAGGAGCACTGATGTTGGTGGTTGACTTCTTGCGTGAGGGCGGTTCGGTGAGTGAAGAAATGGAGCAACAGATGACCATGTGAAGCTTCAAAGGAAATAAAGTGAAGAATGAGCTTCAAGGAGACAAAAGGTAGTGGAGGACGTGTGAAGGGGGCGTGGGCTTCAGTCAACTACTGTTTTTGTTGGAGAGAAAAGTTGACCGGTGGGATTCTTCGATGGGGATGGCTTCGGTGGCAGAGGAGAATCGGTGGGTGCTGGTTTCTTTCGGTGACAACGGATGAACGAAGATGAAAGAAAAGCAAGAGTAGAGAGCGAAGGGGTAGGCGAGCAGACAATCGAAGAAGATGGGGAGAAGGCAGTGTATGTGAGAAGCTTGGTGAGGGGAGGAAGAGTCAAGCAAAATATCCTAAAATTCATCATGAATTGGTCCCCCAAAAGTCTTTATGATTATCACCATGTCCCCTATTAATTTTTTTTTGAAGTATAAATCCACAATTATCCAAATTGATACCAATATTGCACACCCCCATCCTAAGGTCCAAATTTCACCACCTTAGGTTCAATTTCTTCGCTCAATTCTCCAAATCGAGGTCCGATTTCGTTGAAGAAAAATCCCATACAATTTTCTGCAAGTCCCCAATACCCAAAGGCTCGGCTTGTAAGTCCAAATTTCCTTCGACTTAGCCCAACCAAATTTCCGTTAATTTTCCGCAACGTTCGAAACGGTTTTCCGTAAAAATCTCAGAATCTCTGAAAAATCTTCGGATGATGAGTCAACATTCCTAGAATAGCTCGTGACACCACAGAACTTTCGATTTCTAAAATCGGGTTCAAATTCATGATTAATTTCACTTCGGCGCGCTTTTAGCATGACCTAGTCTACCGGATAACTTTTAGGAATTTTTGGTGCAATTGACTCGTGATCGATTTATCTCGAGTCACAATGTACATCTTCGACACATTAGCAACTATCGATTGTCGTAAAAATCTCAAGGTTTCAATTACGAGCACCGGGTACCAAAACGATAGAAAAATCGGTTTAGTGTCGATCGACGAGTATTTTGCAATCTGGTGGAATCACCCACACTATGATCACATATCTCAGTCGAATTGACCTATCTCCAATCTCTAATCGACTTCTAACCGTGCCGTAATGACCCTTGCAGACCAACACGGTCGAGCAGTCGAATCCTGGTCGAATTCTCAAGTCTATTGCATTTAGATTCCTTAATTGCTTCCCCAGATAATCAAGTTATCTCGTGATTGATTAGCTTAGAGAATAGCACTATAGGCGAGTCGACGAAATGCCCGATTTATTTAATCAAAAACGAAATCTGAAAATTCAGGCTGTCACAATAATACTCTAATTTTTTTACTCCACTAAACCTTGTGAATACATTATATATTGCCACCCAACCCATACATCATATGGGGTTCCACCTATAGAGTGGCAAGCATGCCCTACAAATTGATACGTGTGAGAGATTATGTGATATGGACATATAACAAATTCAAAGGAAATACTTGATCACTCAACCAATCTAAAATCTAGTATTATCGTAATGTCGCCTAATCATCTAACTCAATAATTTTCTACAACTAGTAATGATTTCAGGTAGTCAGGTTAGGTGAAAAGAAATATTCTATATTCTCGTTACCCAATGTGATCATTTTCAATATGTCCTAGAAATAAATAAATAAATAAGGGCCTCTTTGTTGCAACTTAGATGAAAAGCAAAAAATCTAACCAAAATTTAAAATAAAACTCTAGTTTCAAAAAAAGACAATATACATATAAATCTACGTGTCAAACTTAAGATTTGATTAGATAAAAAAAAATGAAAGTCAATCCATATAAACCTTCAAATCCATTCGAAAGACCATCAATTAATGATCAGAGGGGTGGAAAAAGTAATTAGACCCACCAATTGTGGTTATGTTGATCCTCCATTGTACCCTCATGCCTTTTCTACCCATAGAATTTTGAAGTATCCTTGAGGTATCTTGGAGGACTAGCAATTTGTGTTCTCATGTCATAATGGATTGCAATTTGTATCGGCTCGAAATATCTTAATTTTGACTTTATGTGCCAAGTGATTGAATTACATTGAAAGCATGTTAATTTGTATTTATTTGTATCGATGAATAAAGTCGGGCATGTCAGGACACATTTGAAATCTCTCTTTGTTTATTCATGTTTTATCTCGTGTTTGCTATTGCTAGCGCCCTTGGACTAGCCATGAGATTGGATGGCCCCTTATTATAGGATTCTTGGTATAAGATTCTTGGTCTTTCCCAGATTTTGGGAGTATTGACAGGCTCACTAGTGGCTTTGTGGGCTTGAGAATCTCTGTCGATTTATATTTTTTGGGCTTTACCAACATCCAATATTATTTGTACTAATCAAATGAGAAATTCTCAAATAAATTAAAATTTTGGAAAGTAGACCTTATCTTGTAAATGAAACAAATTAAGTCTCCCTACATTATCGTTGACTGCAGGAAAAAAGCGGAGAGCAAATGTTGATTTCCATCTTATAAGAGTTAGATAATCAAAGAACTTAATAGAGCTTCTCCTAGGCTAGAACACTTCGGTGTTATGTTTCTCTTTATACCTATTCAGGTGACCCGACCTCACTTTCGGATTCAACGGATAAGTGCTCCCCATATATCGTGCACATGACCTTTTCTTTATCGTTGGGGAGGACCTTTAATTTCAAATGTCTTCTACACAATAAACGTTCATCCTCACGAAAATTTATGTGGTGTGATTTGGGATTTGCGTGACCCTGGGGGCTAGCGCTTTTGCTAAGGGGGAGGGGTAATAGAGTTGTCGTGGGAATAGGTAGCCCCCTCTATCGGCCTTGCATTTCTAAATCATCCTCCGGTTGTTGTCTTCATCGTGATCGTGCAATTCTTGTTGTTATTTGGGTGGAGTAGGCATGTAAGGAGGTTAATGTGTCCTTGAGACAATGAGGGAGTTGAAGTGCCACCGCTTGCTGGGAGGTACAAAATTGCCATCCGAAAAGCCAGTTAAATAGTGGTTTGGATCCATTTGTTTCGTAAGATCGAAATATCGACCGAATCATGCATAAAAGTGGTAATTCTTTAGAAAATTGAAGTTTTTGAGATTTTGTGGGAGAATGATGAAGGTGAAAATGAGAGAAAGCTCTATAATTTGTGAATTTGGCCGACCATCCAAAGCTCACCGTTGGACCCCATGTTAGATTTTTGTGGGCTCATTAAAATCCCACATGGGCCCAATTAGTGGATCGTGGTAGACCAGTTAAAATCAACGGTTGTGGTGATTTGAGCCCGAAAGAGCCAAATGTGCGCTATAAACTCTTTTTTCCTCTTTGTCATTTATACTAGAATCATATCTCACATTAGTGGTGGTGGTGATTTTTCACATGGCAAAATTTTCTACCAAAGCACATTTTACATTATAGAATTGTGTCAAATGCCTTGCTCAATAGAATTGCGGGATGTGCTCATGACTTCTAACTTTGATTAATCAAATTGAGAGTCGATTTTAAATCCTTGAGACACAATACAAAACACAATTTATACCAAATCATATTATTATGAAACTGGAAAAAAAAAAGTTGCAAATTTGGGAAAGTACACCGCAAATTGTATCAACTATAGGGAATGGCACTAATTGGTTCTGCAAAATTCTTCGAGACTTTTGATTAGGACATGACATAGTTGTAACACATGAGACTTTGACACATGAGTGAAATGGAGATGATTGTTCTAAGTTGGAGGGCTTTACTAGGGGGTCAGCAAATTAAGAAGCTAATTTTTTGTAAACACTATGACATGGATATTCAGTAAAGAGTGAATTAAACACAACAGGTCATCAAACTTTTAAAATTATAAGCCGCATACACTCAGACTTGTAGGAACCTGTCAAGTTTCGACCAAGAGTGATGCTAGGTATGTTTTATCCTTTGTCAATGATATATCAATGGAAGTCTTGATTAGTCTTCTCAAGCACAAGAGTGAGGTAATTGATTAGTTTAAGTCATAGAAATACTAATTGAAAAGCAAATAGTAGTAAAATAATGTCCTACTTCTCGACAATTGTGATGGGGTTTTCTACTCCTACTTAAAAGTAGGTATGAATCACAATGGAGGCAGCCCTTTTCATCATAGAAGAGTGCGTGATTTACTACTTAAATTTCAACACTAGCATGCGCATTTGAATTGACCTTTTTCGAGTCCTGTGGAGTCGCATATAACTTTTGTAGTCTTCAAAATAAAAATAATAGTTCCGACGCTGACGAGATTGGAAAAGGGTGATGTACTTTGGCTTCAGAAATTCATTAAAAGAATTACTCAGTACCAAGTCACAAAGTCCCAATAATCAAGACAAGAGAAGATGAGCATCGAAACATAGGTTGAAGATGAAGGAGAAAAGGTAGAGAAAACGACAAGTTGATGAATGAAGGTACCCGTACGCACCGACACTGATGGCCTCCATGACAATAGCCAGCAGAGTCAACGACCATCTGGTCGTTTTCAAAGAAACATTCTACTGAATTGGGCCAGAATAAAGAAATGGATGCATACGTTGCTCGAAACAAGCAAAGACAAGGACGTAACAGAGATTGGATAGGGGAGGAGGAAGACCAAGTTACCAAGTTTTGCTCCCACCAACTATAATCAAGTCATAATATAATAAAAAATTATTTTTAAGTGGAGACTCTAGAGCAGTCCTCATCTCCAAGCATAATGTTCGATGCAAAGTGGAACTTCATAATGGATAACTATTAAGTCAATAACAACATATTGAATAAAAGTGTCATTATATAGATAAGTGAACCCTTAGGCCACGGGCGCTAGGTAGCAAATGTTCCTTTCCCAAGTCTCCTTTATTGAGGTCAAAATGTTCTTTGGCAACCATTGATGGTTTGAAACACCACCAAAAAGACGACCATCACTCCCACCCATATATCTTTATGCCGACTTCTAGATTGTTGGCCATATCCTTGGGCGCGGTGGCTCTTAGCAGAAGAGCAAAACTGAATGCATAAGATATTACTGCCGTATACAACAGTACCCTTGTAATCACCATGAAAAATGGTCTCCTTGATGGGAGACCACTTAGAATGAGAAAGACAATGTTAAAGGAAGAAAGAAAGACCGTCATGATGACCTCAGAGAAACAAGTATCGCGTTGCCAAAGGACGCTCGGACGATTCATACTCAATTTGGCTGCAAACGTGCCAAGCAATGCGGCAACGAGCATGAAAACACTCTTGTCACTCCCGAGCCACTCATATTCCTCATTGAACTTCTCAGAATCTCCAGGTGAGGTCCTCGTCTTCATGGATTCCATTGCTGTCTTCTAGAGAGCTTGAATGTCCCCGAGAGAGAGAGAGAGAGAGGAAAGAGGATGGGGAGGGAGAGAGAAAAGACGAGATTTAGCTGTGGTAAATCAAGGAATGACAACCATCTCCCGCACTCTTTGTATTTTGAGAAATAATCGCATAAACAGTCAACAGCTATACAGTTACACGGTTATGCGTATAACTATATTACTCAGGTATCATGTCGTCCCTCCATCTATTGCTATCTCATACATATATAAAGTTCACATAGTATTTAGACCTAGGAATGTTTTGAAAAGCACATGTATATGCAGTCTTATGTATATATTGGATAATATCAAGTTCAAAGCTTCGTAAACGAGTTGGGGCATTTTTTATTTTTATTTTTGCTTGTGAATATTTTGAAAAGGATAAAGAATACCACAATAAGGATGTGATTTTATGTGTGAATATTTATTTCATATTTCAAGAGTTTCAATTATAAAAAGAAAATTAATACGACCGAAAATACAAACGCGTGAGCGGCAGGATTCGAACCTGCGCGGGCAGAGCCCACATGATTTCTAGTCATGCCCGATAACCACTCCGGCACGCCCACTTGGTTGGACGACTTGCCACCAAATATTTATTGTTTACTCTGTTGCTAACAATCAACACACTGTATGCCTCTCCCCATCCTTCTACTCCGTTCCCGGCAGTCCGCCGGCGGCCAGGCTCGTCCGTTGCTAGATCTAGAGCCATGCTGCTACTTCTGCACATGAAGCAAGAGCAGCAGCATGGGCAAGTCATGGACTGGAAGATTCCCCTTCGGATGGAACCCATACGTCTCGTGGGAGGGGGACGCGCTGGACAGAGCAAAAGGGACCAGAGCTCCCACATTTTTTGTTCTCCAACCAAACATCATGAGCAGGCCATAAAAAAGAAGCAAAAAATCGAGGATGTCTGGGAGGCAAATGGAGGAAATCTGGGTTCATCTTCTCTCTACTGTTCAAGTCGATTGTTGCAGCAATGAGGTTGAGGTAGCCGGGCAGTGAGAAGGATTCCAGCACGACATCACATCAGGCTCCAGTTCGAGATCCCGAAATCTGGGCACTCACGGCCAGTGCACCGTGTCGGCGTCATCCAAACCCTTCCATCCGTCAGCAACCCTTGGCTGCAAGCGACATACATGAAGAGATTACTCTCCACGGACTTGGAATTCTGAACGAATTTGGCAAGGTCAACAAAATAATATGCATCTACCGGCCTATGAGGTGGTACGTGATCACTTTTCCTTTCATCTCTCTCCAAGCGGGACGTTGGCAAGGTCAACAAAATAATATGCATCTACCGGCCTATGAGGTGGTACGTGATCACTTTTCCTTTCATCTCTCTCCAAGCGGGACGTTATATCGCCCAGTGAGGAAGTCAATGAATATTGTTTAGATATCCCCGTCCAATCAAAGCAAGGAGCTCTTTTCGCAGCAATTGAATCAGCAAAAGTAGCAAAAGCATTTTAAGGAGCAGGAGGAGAAGAAGATGCCATAGAGTCTGCTGTTAGGACAAAGATGGTGGAAGAATCCCCTGTTGACGGAATAAGCCTTTTTTCTGGTTTGAAGGAAGAAGAACCGCCGGGGAAATTGATCTGTCCGATCAAGCGCCGCAACTCACATAGCTAACCGCTCTGAATGAGAAAAAAATCTTGGTAGTCGTTACTTTTGGTGGTTTTGATTTTTGGCGGCAAACATGAAAGCTATTCGATCTTGAAGGATATCCTTGCTCAACATCCTGCCTTAGAGAAGAATGCGGCTTACAATCCGGAAGAAGCATTCGTGGATTTTTTAACCGCCAAGTGGGATCAAATTGACCTCCAAGGCGGGGATGTTGCAGTAAGGGACCAAAGGGAACTCCATTTTTTGAATGGAGTTTCCCAAGATCTTCACCCTTCCATTTTGGAAGGGAGAGGTTGGGAGTTCAAATCCCCACCTTCTTAGGGGGATTAGAGTGAGGACAATTTCATTTCAGGAGTGAATTTCGACTCTCACGCCCTACAAGAAGGTTGGGCAAAAATTTGAAAGTGAGTGTTAGAGTGGATTAGCGTAGGACCGACAAAAAAAAAAAGATTGCTTATGACTACGTTGGGGCAATAAGTTGTTCGAGTTATGAATCCGATACAAGAAGTTACTGTTCGCTCTACTTCTACTCGCCAATAGAGAATTTGCCATCTCAATTTATAAACAACTTATATAAATCATGTTGAACATATTTCGATTATAAAAACGTGGGACAATCACGCAAAATTGATATCTCCCCGAAGGTACAAGCTCAACCCAGCAGAGACAATTCTGGCCTTGATAGTTCTCAACATGAAGACAATGCCCAAGAGTCCGCAAATGATCATATGCTATCATTCCATTGACTTACTGCCTAGTTCAATACTCACTTCAACGAGAAATAAGTCAGAACCAGAAAGCACATGCTCACGAATTTGATGCTCAAATGATACAGAAGGATAATCGTCATATTTAAGTAGAACAAGAAGAAAGAAGAAAAGCCCCAAGAAACACACAATCTCTCTCTAATAGCAACTATTTCAGTCAAAGCCTCCCAAAGCGCAACCGAGTCAAGAGGCCCATCACACCGATTCGCACTTCACAAAGATTCAAATCAAGAGCTTCTCGATTGCATCCTGCATTACGCAAACAATGAGGTTAGTAAACAACCTCGAGCGTTATGATGATATGTCTCTTCTTTTTCTTTTTTATATGAGGCAACACGATGAGAAGGCAGTAGCATACCTTGAGTTGCTGTATCTGAGACTTTAACTGGCTTCCTTCATTTGTGGTCACGGAACAGGCAATGACAGGTCTTGTGACCCCGCATGCTCGGCCAAGTGCTTGTTTTGAGGGCACAAACACATAGGGCACATTCTGCCATTTCATTCAATGTGTGAATTAGGGTCTACTTGCTGTGAAAAAGTTAGGAGGCAGCAAATATAGCAGAAGCTATCGCATCTAGACAGCGAATTTCCTAAAAATAAGTTATTTCTCACAAACAAAAAGAAAATCAGGGAAAGCGATCCATCAATTAATATATATTAGGCACATGCTAGATCATGATTGTTAGCTATAACAATCGGAATAATTAGATCCTCCAAATACATTTGCGAGATACAAACTTTTATAATATTCCAAGGTGGAATCATTATATGAATCTCTCCATCATAGAAAAGCTAGCCAATCACAACTCTCTGAAATAATCCACACATTCTATGAACCAACTCTTTAAACAAGCAACTGGCATTGACAACTGCAGTCGGTCAAGGTTTTAAAGGACATTATGTAACAGGAACAATTATCCTGGATAAAAGTTATCCTTTCTATGAAAGAACTATGCAATTAGCAGGTTCTTTGACAACTTTGTAAAATGATACAATGACCACATATAAAAATTGAAGCTAATTACAGAGTCCAGCACTGAGCAGATTCAGTATCAACCGGAAAACACTAATTGTCTCTGAAAGAATGTCACAGAAAGAAAACCAAACAAGTACTCCTCGGCCTAACCGTACAAGAAGTAGAAAACATCCTTCAATGCATGATCAACTGATACGCAACATTCACTTCACATGCCTGATCCGTTGATCAGCAATACTCACTTACAAATGCCTGCTGTTTAAATTATGAACTTTTAGGCCCCAACTAAACAGTGCAACATCCTCTTCCACATGACTACTTAACCCAATGAGCAGAAGGCCATATAGCACAACATAATCAATCAATTTGCTTCCAGCAATAGAAGTACGAGATTTACCGATGATTCCACTGACTTATTCAACTATGCAAAACACCACAATTAACTGCTGAAAATATTTTGAACTGAACAATTACTGGCAATATATGGGTGATTAGCCTATAAAGGGATCAGACCAATAAAAAAACTAGAATGCTCAACCCATATCATCTAATCCAATACAACAAGGGTGAAATTTAGTTTCCAAGAACCATGTATAGCCTAAAAGAACCTCCCTAAAACCTGTTCCAAACAATGAGAACGCCTCAGATCATTATTCCAATATTGTCTAGGGATAAGAGCTGAGACTCAACATATGTAGAACAAAGTCTAAGAGCATAAACCAAAAGTGGTAGTTTTTATATCAATCAATGACCCCACCCCAGCTACCAAAAATCGACCTTTAACAAGGGATTGATGCCCGGATGGATAAAAAAGCCTACACAAGACAATCCAAAGCATCTAATCGAGCTTCTCTTATCAAAAAAAAAAAAAAAAAAAAAAATCCAGTCAGAATCAAAACTACCGTTACTTAGCAGTTCTCTTGGAGGAGAACATCAATTAAAAAGAAGAAAGACGAAGGCTGTGTGAGCAAGCACCTTATCCTCAGCAAGCAACGGAAGATGGAGGAGGATCTCGAGCGGCTCGGTGTCCGCAGCCATCACTATGAACTCGGAGATACCCCTGTTCAGCGTCTTCGTAGCTGAAGAAAGAAACCCCCAAAACAAAACCGGTCATATTCCCCACACCAAAAACCAGACAACCCCATACTGAAATCCTTTAAATCCCGATAAAGAAAGAAACAAGAGATCCACCTTCGTTGGCGCCCTTCTTGAGCTGCTTGTAATTAGCAGCCTGCTGGACGAGATCGAGTATGGTGATGGAGAGCTGGGCGTCCGCGAGGGGATAAGCCTTCGGGTTCACCGCTTCGCCCGTCTGCACCAGCATGAAAACCACTCGTGCGCATGAGGAACGCTTACAGTGAAAAAAACATGAAAGAAGGGTCCAATCAGAGGGAAGAGATGGGCATTACCATTGTCGATGAGCAAACTGTGCGGAGGGAGGCTAGGGTTTTTCTTGGGAGGAGAGAGGAGAGGAAGGAGGAAAATGTGCGAAGAAGGGTTTTAAGTAAAGGTTCGAGCTTTGGAACAAACCCAAACGCCCAGAAAAACGACGCCGTTTAGGCCAAAAAAAAATTAAATGAAAAATATTTTTATAACCAATAAGAGTCTGTTTAGTAACCATCCCAACAGTCTTGAGATTCTTATTTTTGTTGAGAATCAATTTGGGACGAGAATCGCGTTTGGTAAAATTTTTGTTTAGGGAACAAATTTATTTCCGAGAATCAGTTTGGGACGAGAATCGAGAATAAAAAAAAAAGTTGATTTTTGTTAGGAAACAAAGTGAGAATCAAAACTCTTCTTATTCTCTTTTTTTTTTCTTCTTCATCGATTGCCATCTCACGACCGCCGCCCGCCGCCACCGCCGGTCGCCGCTAGTCGCCGCCGTCCACCACCGCGATCGCCGGCGACGGTCCAGCGAGCTCGCCGAAGGCTCGCTAGGATAGGGCGAGATCCGATGAGATCGCCGGAGGCAAGCCTAGCCATCGGTGAGGCTTGCCCAACCCCGCCGGTGGCCGGGCAAGCCTCGCCCGGCTATCGGCGAGGCCGAGCCAACGAGGGCCGTCAACCGGCCTAAAGAATAATTAGAATAGGAGAAAAAAAAAAAAATTATAAAAATTATTTAAAAATTAAAATAAATTGATTTGAAACAGAATTAATGAATACGGTACAAAACGCAATTCTATTCTAGAATCATAATTCTATTCTAGAATCATAATTCTATTCTAGAATCATAAATTTTGTACGATTTACCAAGCGCGTTCTTTTACTCAAAATCGGTTCTCGGAAACAAATAATCATTTATGATCGAATTTGTTTCCGGGAATAAAATCATTACCAAATGCGCCTTAATTTTTTAAAGCACTACGTAAGAAATGGAAATTTATAATATTAATACAACGAAAAATCTCAAACTAGTATATTTGTGATAAATTTATTCTAAAATAATTTTTTTACTACAAAAAAAACTCAAACTAATATACTTATTAAGTTTGATAACATATGACAGTTGATGGGTATAGTAAATATATAAGTTTTGTGATTTTTGTAGTATTAATTTAATTTAATAAAAATAAAAGAAATGTAAATTTGTCACAAATGTACCGCTTTTGAGTTTTTAGTAATTAAAAAATTAGTTTAAAGTAAATTTGCCTTAAGTATGCCAAATTAGGGTTTTTGGTAGTTAAAAAAATTAATTTTGGGCAAAATTATCAAAAGTATATTAGTTTAAGGATTTTCGTGATATTAATCCAAGTTTATAAAAGGAGTTCATTAATTGCAATCATAACTTGAGAAAAAATTATTAAGGCTTTTACATCTTTCAGGGACGTTGATATTGTCGCATTTGATCCCAAAGTAGATTGATTTCGATGCATATTGCATAATAACTTTCAATTTTTGTATCATGATTTTCTGACGTGTCGCAATTAGTATCTTAAATGTAAATTTCATTCATGTCCATTCAAGTTAAGTTGATTTCACAATCAAGACAATAATATTAATTTCCCGTTGCATGATGCACCTGATTTTAGTATATGCAATCTACATACTTTGATTGCTAGCACGAGAGAGATATGAAAATTTTTCTCGATGCCACGTCATTGCCATGTAGCCACGCCATGAGCATTCTAGGATATTGATCAAAGTGCATCAAGTTAGTAGATTGAATAATTAAAATCACAAGTATCAAAAAAAGTTAATTCCACAAAAAACCCTAAGACAGATCCTCCTGTTTGTTCTTTTGATACAAGTGCTAATCCTATTTACTACTTCAAATATCCAATAACAGGACAATATTACTGAAATGTGGACGGCTAGTATGAACTTTGTACAACCCTTCTAGAAAATGAAGATGATCGCTCTTCAACAAAGAAGAAAATTAAAAAAGCTTGAGATCCTTTCTACCAAGATACTTAGATGGGGATTCTTCCATACGCCCTCTTGGTGAAGACAATGAAAGATACTAGTTTATGGTATCTTATGTAATGCCTAATCCTACTCAATATTATCAATTTTATGATATATTTACCCTCCGTTAGCTTCCATCAAATTTTACTATAAATTTACTAAGTTGGATTATATATGACTTGGCAAGTTCAAGTCAAAATCATATCAATTTAAGGTAAATTTATCACAAGTGTCTTATTTAATATTTTAGGTGATCAAACAATTAATTTGAAATAAATTTATTATAAGTGTTTTATGTTAGATTTTTTGTGATCCAAAAATTAATTTAAAATAAACTTGCCACGTGTATATAATTAATTATATCGAAAAGTCATTACTATAGTAATTTACCAGCCTTTATCTACGTGAAAATTAGGGGTGAGTTCCCCCCTCTCTAGGCGGGACATGTCTCAGCGACTTAAACAACAACATGTGGCCACCTTGTCCATTCAACGATGGATTGTTAGGCACTGTTTGGTAACTATCCAAACAGTGCCTGATTCGATTTTTGTTCCAATAATCGGTTTGGGAATAAAATCGCATTTGGTAATTTTTTTGTTCTCGGGAACAGTTTTGGATAAGAATTGAGAATTAAAAAAATGCAATTCTTGTTCGGGAACAAAACCGAGAATCAAAACTCTTCTTCTCCTTTTTTTCTTTTTCTTCATCGATCGCCATCCCACGATCGCCGCCCGCCGCCGGCACCGATCGCCGCCGGTCGTCGGCAACCGGTTCGGCGAGCTCGGTGGAGGCTCACCAAGCCAAGGCAAGGTCCGGCGAGCTTGCCGAAGGCAAGCCCGGTGAGGCCCGCCTAGCCTCGCCGGTGGCTAGGCGAGCCTTGCCCGGCCCGGCGAGACCGGCTGGCCACCGGCGAGGCTCAATTGACGAGGGCCGGCCTCGCCGAGGGCCGGCGACGCTCCAAAGCAACCAGCCTAAAGAAGAAGAAGAATAGAAGAAAAAAGAAAAAAAGAAAGAAAAGGAAAAAGAAAAGAAAAGAAAAAAAAAGGAATAAATTTTAAAAAAATTATTTAAAATTTAAAAAAAAATTGATTTGGAATAGAATCAATTAGCACGGTACCAAATGCAATTCTATTCCGAATTAGAAATTTTGTACGATTACCAAACGTGATCTTTTACTCAAAATCGATTACGGGAAACGAGAATATAAAAAATTTATTTATGATCGAATTTATTAGGGGAATGAATCGTTACCAAACACACATTTATTAGCGAGAAGATGAGTCGACAGACACTTTCAAGCTCTCGCAACCTATAAAAATTTAATAATAAAAAAAAGAGCTCCGGCTCTTTTCAACTGTCGACTTGAATTATCCCACCAGCTCAACGCCCCCACCCTAAAGAAATTCCGAAGCTTTCCAGGGTCGGCCTCAGAGGGGAAAAAAAAAGGATCAAGAACAGAGGTTGACTCGAGGAGGATGGGTTTCATAGGAGATCTCAGACCCACTTCCATGATCTCTTTGTTTGGCTAAATTATCAAGTGACCATAAACATATGGACGATAGGGTGATGTATGTGTTACGACCTGATGAATCGACCCACAGGTTTTTTGAACGCCATGACCAATTCACAACTCTCAACAAGAGGTGATTGGTTTTAAGGTGGGTAGGTTCTAGATTGGTTCTCAATTTTTAGACTCTAGAACTTACCTTATACCTACCCTATTTTTCCAATCTAGTTCTAGGGTCTATCTGAAAACCTTTTTTTTTTTCCTTTTTTAGTTCAGTTTTTGTAGCAAAAGCACATGAAGTTATAAGTAACGAAATTATATGAAGTAACTAGTGAAAAACAGAAATCCTAATCCGCAAAAAAGAACATTCCATGAGATTACAATTATAAATGATTAAAAGTTCAAACACATAATTTAAAATATAAATTATAAAACTCCATTCATCATTCATCCATAAAAATTTAGGAGAAGAGGAAAGAACAAAGGACATAGGAGTATTGAAATTAAAACTTAGGGAAAAAAAAAAAAAAGAAATTAGGTTTTAATTGTTTAACTTATAAAGCGGTTTCGCAACCAGCAGTTACAACCGGTTCGAAAAGTTTAGAATATGTTCCAAGATAGATTCCAACGAGAACCGATTTTCAGCAATGTTTTTTTGGATGGTTTGGTCCAATTCTCGGGTAGAACAAGTTTTGTTACACATCAATTATTATATTTACTTAATTAATTAAGTAATATAATATTTTTTAATTTTTTAAAGAAAATTAAACCCTCATTCTATCTCCCCAAGTCCTAAGATTTTTTCAAATATTCTAGAATACTTATGGAAGCAGACAATATGGTAATTATACACCTATGTTATAAATATGTGTAGTTGGTAATGGGGGAAATGTAATTTATACCGTTAGATCAAAAGGAAATCCATAGCTACGATTAGCCTTATACTTGTATATATAAGGGCCTCCCTCTCCTTTATAACATCTCATTCGCAAGTATGTTCTTGGAATTGTTACTCAAAATCCCATCAATCTATCATCAATTCATGGCTGGCCATAACCGTGGTTGAGATCCTTATGGAATATAAGTCACCTATTGGGAGTAAGTCGGACTTTTGTTCAAAGCTCCTAAAGCTCAATCGGAGTTGAGCATTGTAAGACAATGGTACGGACAATGGAAAGTTCACATATGGCTCGAGATTGTCCAAAAAGGGCTAAGCCAGGAGGACAAACATGGTGATGGAGAGCTAGGTGTTCGCGAGGGGGAAGCGTTCAGGTTCATTGCTTTGCCCATCGAAAAAACCATCTCACATGTGAGGAGCGGCATACGGCGAATGGCGAACGAAGCAAAGAAAGCACTATGTAAGAAATGGAAATTTTATAAAAGGAATTCATTAATTGCAATCATAATTTGAGAAAAAAATCTTATCAAGGATACTGGTCAATATTGTGGCATTTGATATCAAGTGGATTAGTTTCGAATTTTGTGTAATAATTTTTTATCTTCATACCCCGATCTTTCGACATGTCGTGGTTAATATCTCTGAGGTAAATTCCATTCGCATCCAAATGTCAAAAAATGAAGAAAATATTTTTCGAAAAATGTTTTCTAAACAAAAGAAATATATTTTAGGGTTCGTTCGTTTCGCGGAAAATAATTCCCGGAAAACGTTTTCGGATTTTCCAGGCGTTCGTTTCACGGAAAATGAATTCATTGAGGAAAATGTTTTCCATCAAAGGAAAAATGCCTTCTAGTAGGGAAAATGTTTTCCACTTTTGACTCACTTGATCTCTCTTATTTCACACCTCTACAAATCTGGACTTCCTCATTCCCTTTATTTTTCTTCTTTTCTTTTTTCATTCAAATTATTTTTTAATTTTTTTTATTTCCCATTTTCTTCTTTCTTGGCTAGTCGTCAGACCAAGTGAACCTCAAGCTCGTCGATTTCAAACTCACGCTCGTCGATCTGGTGAGCCTCGAGCTTGACGCTCGCGCTCGCCAATCTGGTGAACGGAAAATATTTTCTTTACCGAACACCGGAAAATATTTTCCGAAACATTTTTAGGTTTTAGCCGAACACCAAAAAATATTGTCATTTTCCTGAAAAATGACTTCTAGGAAAATATTTTTCGGAAATGGCTCATTTTCAGCGAAACGAATGGACACAGTCAAAACGATGATATTAATTTACCACCGCGTAATGCATCCGATTTTAGTGTAATCGGTCTGCATTCTTTAATTGGTAGCGCGAGAGACACGTGGCTATAATTTTTCAATGTCGCCTGATTGCCATGTAGCCACGCCACAAGCATTCTGGAAAATTGATCAAAGCGCATGAAGTTAGTAAATTCAGTAATTAAAATCATAATTTGGTGATTTATCGAAAGATGAATATCATAAAAAAACACTAAATTAATTTTTAAATTATCAAAAATCCTAAATTGATACACTCATGACATTTTTACCATTTATTACATTCCATCAAATTTTAATATAAAATTATTAAGTTGATTGATACATAATTATGATTCAATTGACATATATATATTAATTTAAGTAAATTTATTACAAGTGTATCAAGTTTTTATTATAAAAGATATATTACTTTAAGATTTTAGTGATTTGAAAATTAATTTGAATAAATTTTTATAATTATATCAATTTAGGATTATTCATGATATTAATCCTATTCGAAAAACATTACTTTAGCAATTTTAGCGGCCTCTTTCTAGATACATGCTAGGCGCGACTTTTCTCGCCTCCACCGGAGGACGTGTCTCAGCGACTCAAACAACAACACGTGGACACCTTGTCCATGAAGGATTTTGATTGGCGAGATGAGGTCGTGCGCAGCAACAGCCTATGTAAAAAGGACAGAAAGCTCCCGTTCTCTTCAACTGTCAACCTTAAAATATTCCGCGCATTCTTGCACCAACAACGCAACCCCGCGCCCTACCCGAAGAAATTCCGAAGCTTTCCTCGGTCGTTCTCAGAAAGAAGGGATCAAGAGCAGAGGTCGACACGAGGAGGATGGGTTTCGTAGGAGAAACCTTGGACTCCCTCAAGCGCACGCAGCTCAGAGATGCTCTGTCTCAGGCCATCAGTCTTGGTTTGTTGCCTCTCTATCCAACCCTCCCTCTAGCTTCTAAGAGTCCATTCGTCAAGAAGCATGCGTTTCCTTTGATTCTTTTCGTTGTAATTTGCACTGTTCAATCGATATTCTAGCGGCATTCGTTTGTTGTGAGCGAGCGAGCGAGCGAGCGAATGGTTCGGAAGGGGTGGTTCTTGGTTTTTTCACCTGATGGTTGTGTGGGTGATGAGATCGTTGTGATGCATTACTTGCTGCTTTACCGTCTCTCTTTTGCTGCGGCGGGCTTAAGTCGGGTCCCGTAGATTTTCGTGCACATTGATGGATCCTAGATCTCTCTCTCGCCCTTGGGATTACTAGCTTCCTGTGGTGAACGATCCTAATGATTGTTATTTATTTTAGATGGTAGACTGAAGAGCTGAGACTACGTTGGTTGGGTGGCGTTCGTTGTCATTAGAGTGCGGCCACCTTGGGAATTCATGGCCAAACTGCCGGTAGATTCCCCAGGGACTCCAAAGTTGAGTCACTGTTGCAAAGCCATTGTGCTTGGTGATAGAGTGTGGCCACCGTAAGGGAGTCAGTTATGAAGGCATGACAAGAAGTTGGTTGGGTGGTGTTCGTTTTCACTGTAATTATCAAAAATTGATGAATCGCAGTTGTTGCATTCAAGGCTAGTTCTTTTTCTTTTCTTCTTTTCTTTCGTGGAGAGTTATCTTACAGTTAGTCAAACTTTTCTTCATAAATTGCACTTGATGATGGAGAAGTTCATCGCCATGGACTGCCTTTCTGTTAGGATCTCTAGGCTTCGTTCCTAACTTTTCTTTCTATAGATGGGATGTCTGATTAGTCCCTCAGAACATGAGATCCAATTTGTGATCCATCCAGTTGGGACCTTTATGTGCTGCTTGTTAAGAATGATCCTAATCAGGCAGGGGTGGAACGCTAAACATGTCCCTAAGTTTCAGTACTTTTGAGATATAATCTCTTTCAAAAGTATTAGCTCCCACTGTTTGCTGAATAGCATCACATTAAAGAAAAGAGTAGAAGTTATAGACATCACATGTTAAATAAACAACTAGAAGTTCTACAGTTTATCCGAAATTCGCTCGCTTGGAAATTGATGAATCTTTATTGAGTGTCATTTGTTAGACATGATGAAAGTCGAGCTTCAATCTACAGTTTAGAGTGTCTTACTTTATTTGGGAGATGAGGATGCATTAGTTGTTCTTCTCCAATATGGTGGCATAATCATTCTGAATTAATACTCTGAGTGTGTGCTGTAGGATACTTATGCTGTTAACAGTGAAACTCTAATTTGCTCCGATATGCTCAACTCTCTCAGGCATGATAGTGACATCAGCCTTGATGATATGGAAGGGCTTGATATACTTTACCGGTAGTGAATCGCCTGTTGTTGTGGTTCTCTCTGAAAGCATGGAACCTGGCTTCAAAAGAGTGAGTATAATTTTTACTGGCACAAGTAAATGCTGTGGACTTAAACCAGCTGAATGGAGCAGGGTTCTGCTGTCTCTCTCCTGTTCCAATGGTAGTTTTTATGAGTAATTGATTTAGATTTGAATAAAATCTTGTCTGATATTTATAACGCCAAAGATGGTTGTTTTTTTGTTTTGGAATGCACATCAACACTAACTGCTCTTATTTCTCTGACGATGAAGAATGAATGCTTCCATTCAGACTTCAGAACATTCCTACATTACTCATGTTTTAATCTCTCAAGGCATAGATTCTGATGCTCATGCCTGTAACAAAGCACCATTATTAGTTTAAACTTGTTTGCTCACCTAATATTTGGATTTCCATAGCCTGGCTAAATTGCTTGAATTGACTTCACCCAAGAAACTAGAAACTGGGACTTAAAGGATGATTATTTCTCACCATCACTCACCATTCCTTCACTCACGCATCATGGAAATTTTGCAAAAAGAACAGAAATAAAAGTTGTAAAACCAGTAATTCTCTCATGTCGTGACATTCTATGGACAAATTGCATAGATCTGGTTTACAGTGCTTTGTTCGTGGCACCTGATCCTAGAAAATTTTCATAGAAAGCAATTAGAGTTTACCTTGTTCGTCTGCCTAGTGATATAATCTGCATATATGTCTTTCTCTTGCAGGGTGACATTTTATTCTTGCATATGAACAAGGATCCTATTCGGACAGGAGAGATTGTTGTCTTCAATATAGACGTATGTTCATTTAATTGGCATTTAACCAATTTACTTGCTTCGTATGTAGTTTGAATATGCTTTTGAATGCTTTTGACATCTGATGCACTTAAATTAAGAGGAACCCTTTCACACAAGAAATGAAATTCTAGTATCGCTTCAATCTGCAGCAGCATCGAAACCCTTGAAAACATTGCTGGAAAAGAGGCATCGGACTCTCTCTCTCTCTCTCTCTCTCTCTCTCTCTCTCTCTCTCTCTCTGTGCAGAAAATTGTTTGAAACGAATTGGTCATATAAAATCCCAGTTGGTTTTGACCAACTTGCTTTGGGTGTAATATTAGTCAGTGTTCATCTGGCCATCCGTTGACCATAGTCGTATGCTAGTACAAACATCTCATGCAATTATTATCTGCCTATGAAGTAAATCATCATGAACACCGAACGCAGCATACAACTATCCAATCAATTGGGAGAAACTCAATAGGTTCCTTTTTTGACCGGTTCATCCTTTCCAAACGCAGCATACAACTATCCATTATATTGCGGTCTCCAAGTGTGCTTGTTCCCCTTCTTCCTTGCCATGACAAGTCTTCGTGAAATATCTCCGATGAGAAGAAAAAAGGCATTGTGTCGATAGGTCACTAGCTACATTAGTTCATGAATTCTTTTCTGCATATAATGGATCCTTTATTTAGAGCTTGCATTCGAATTCTTAATTTCTTATGTGTGTCATGTACTCATGGCCCATAGATACTGAACATCGTTTCTGTTTCTGCAATGTGGACATGATTGCTTCATCATCCAGGGACGTGATATTCCAATTGTGCATCGAGTTATTGAAGTAAGGCTCTCTCTCTGTCTCTCTCTCATGTGCACTCGCACATTACATTCTCTAGGTCCTGTTACTGCTCCTGACAGCCGGTTGATAGAACACTGAACGTCGGCTTATTTTATTTAGGTTCATGAGCATGGTGGCACTGGTGAAGTTGACATTCTAACAAAAGGTTGAGCACAACACTAAAGATCATCCAATTTTACCTTGGCAAAAACGAGCTAACCATTCACAGGGGAAGCACCGAGCTGCAATTTCATTGTTTCATCATATCTATCGCACTGAAATGCTTTCTTTCCTGAAGTCAATCAAAAGATGAGAATTCTTAGGAATTCTAGCCTGCTGCGATTCTGATTCATGATGCTTCTGTTGTTTTCATTTGCCTTCCACCTTACCCAGTTTCATGATCTCTTTGTTTGGCTAAATTATCAGGTGATAATAATACTATAGATGATAGGATCATGTATGCGCACGGCCAACATTGGTTGCAGCAGCAGCACATCATAGGGAGAGCCGTTGGGTAATTCAGCCTTTTTCCTTTGAACATTCTGTTGGCAAATTAGCAGTTGAAATTAGGGGTCATTTGCAGAGAACCCGGCATTTTCAGTATCCCACGCTATATACACTCTTTTGATGCCAGAATACTTTTCTCTCTGCCTTAGTCTCCAAGTCTCACTTCTTAGTTGATTAAGCAAACATGGCTTGTTGTTTAAAGGGAAAAAAGAACACGCTGTCTTCTTGAAAATGACATGACCAGAGAGAACCGATTATTCCACAGTTTTGCCGATCATAGAAGCATTATGTAGCATGTCAGGAGAAAGAGAGTTCACAAAACAGTTGAACTAACCATCTGATACTTCACTTCTTCTGCCAATGCTAATATGAAAGGGCAATTTCCTTGAACCCGCAGGCACTTACCATACGTTGGGTATCTGACAATTATCATGACCGAGAAGCCTATTATCAAGGTTTGCCTCACCTTTGGAACTTCAAGTCTTCGAATTTTTCCCTTTGACGTCGCCATTGTTAGTCAGCATGTCCACCACATCGAAATGCCTTTGAAACATTACCTGAAGATGCTTGCTGATGCCATTTCTCTCGACTTGTGAATTTCTTGCAGTACATATTGATAGGTGCATTGGGCTTGTTTGTCCTAACCTCAACGGAGTAGGATGCGCAAGCTTCTGGTTCTACGGACCACTTCTACCTAAAAGCCAAAAGGAGTGTTCGCGCTGGAGGCAAAGGACAAGAGTCTCAACTCTCAACTAGCCTTGATTATTGTCACAAAACAAGTCGCAATGCGAAAATATACGAGGGTCTGTCTCGCTTTGTCAAGATGGAATGTTGTTTCGATGTGATGAGACATATCTTTATTGAACGAATATCATGGTATAAAAATGTGCCATCACAGTGCATGCGTCTGGTTTACCCTTCTCAGAATCTGGATTTGCCATCCTCCACAATTAGACTTCTGAAACCCCTATGCATTCTGGGAATTCGGGTACCTCATTGCGCAATTGTTAAACTATTGACTCGTCCATCAAATCGTATTGCTTACTCCATTACAAGTGTGTTAGTCGGAACCACAACAGACCAAGAGAAGCCCGCGGCTCTCACTGCTCTTCATTCCAGCCATGTTAACGGCAAAAGAACATCTCCAAGGAGCCGCATGATTTATTTTCCCGTGGACAGCAATTCAACTCTTGCCCGCTAACTTCATCTCATATTCAGCTCACATCCAACATAATCCGATCGCTGACTGATTTTAAGGACGAACAGCACCACACTGCATGCACTTCCATCAGATTATTCACCATGAATCCCCGGCCATATCTTGTCAGGGTAGATCGTCAGAGTGTACACTCATTGCAGCGTCCAACTTATAAACTCCGGGATGAGTTTTTCGCATAACCAGCACCAGAAAAGGGAAAACAGCAAAGACTATCTACCTCTATGCACTCTTGACTTTAGAAGTAAGACAACGGATCTACCATTACCAATCTAGTGACTGTTTGGAGCGGGATCTCGGAGAAATCAAAACACACATCAAGACTGCTTTTTTCTCCATAATCTCGAATGTTAAAAGATGAACATGCACATGTGGGGAGAGAGAGAGAGAGACTTCTAGCCTCGCACTTAGGGCTGACTGTACCCAAATGCAAGAGCTAATCATAAAAACAACAGGCAGATCCAAACAACTCACATGTGATGAAATTAATGACTTTTCCCACTAAATCATAGGTTTATAACAGGAAACAAGCTGCATTGCAGCAAAACAAATGCTTTTAAGTATCGTCTGCAGAGTCCATGGCATCCCACCACAGAAATTTATTGTATGAAGCCAAGTCTTCTCCACAGCAAAGCAACAACCGCTTCCATATAAACAGCCATACAGTTAGCTGGAGAATAGAGCCCGGTAGTACCATATGTGCAAGGAACTTGATGATATTAAGAGCATTACAGTAGCTTCATATCTAAATTCGGAAATGATGACGACTCCAGATGCATGGTGGAGTCACATTGACCGTTCAAAACTATTATAGTTAAACAAACATGAATAACCTATGGCGGAAATTCATATGATATGTCTCAAACCCAGGCTGAAGGGCATTACTAGCTAAAGGTGTAAGAGGGAAGTCCAGTTCCGCATTCATAACAAAAATTACTTTTGAGTCCATTCCCTAAGCTTGCTCATGAAAGCCAACGTCTCCTCACAAGAGCCAATGGATTAAATGTATCCATTGGACAATCTGCAAAAGAGACAGCAGGAACAAAGATGAGATAACCTGGTTTTCGGCATAGATATATGCAAGAAAGAATTGAAGATTATCCCATTGAACATAAACTAAAATTTGAAGAATAAGCAGTTGGTTTGATCCAAAAGAACAGACATGACAGCTCAAAAGTCTTGGCAATCCCTAATAGACGCTACTCAATCATCAAAGCCATATTTCCAGGAAAAACTCATGTTCAACTAGGGACCACAGTAACTTCAAAAAGATTAAGTTAAAATTTTTTAATCAATCACATGAAATTCCCCATACAAGAGGGCTGTTGCGAATTAGAAGAAAAATGGAAACTTCAAAAAACCTAAGTACTCCTACTACTAGCTGGGCTACTTCTTGCTAGCAGCGATCATAGCCCAGCTAGTAGTTGCATCATTTCCAGATAGAACGCTAGAGCAGCACAAACATCAAGAAATTCAAAGCAATAAAAAAATAGCTATTCCTCAAAGA
Organism: Eucalyptus sp. ANBG9806169; assembly: GCA_014182395.1. Lineage (NCBI taxonomy): Eukaryota > Viridiplantae > Streptophyta > Magnoliopsida > Myrtales > Myrtaceae > Eucalyptus > Eucalyptus sp. ANBG9806169. The sequence continues at coordinate 20,370,326 of CM024575.1, forward strand.
AGAGCCAATAATTCAAAGCTTCTCAACAGGGGAGTATCCAGATATTGAAAGCATCCATAAAATGTTCCTATTCAGAGCCAACTATATGATAACCTCATGCATATGCTCCAAAGAAAGCTCCCAAATAACAAAACGCACGAGTCTGCATAGATGAGGCAAGATATGCAGCAGTGACCAGGTTAAGACTCATCTTAATTAAGCCAAGAACACAGGCCAGGTTTCTGATTTTCCTGAGAATTCATTCAAATGCAACAGAAACTTGTGGGGAACCAACCTCATCTCCACGCTCATCAAGCCACTCCCTCGAACTTTTGCAACATGTCGCAATGCGGCATCTCCCTTATAAATCCCCATTGCCGCCTCTGCATCTCAACCCTACAATTCTGCGACAGGATGGAGATGTAATCCCTGTCGATCTTCACCTCAAGCCTCGCTCTTTCGTAGCTGTCCGGGGGATAATCTTGATCAAACTTTGAGGTGGACTTAACATAATAATTCACACCCCTCTGTGTCGTGTACTTGTACTCATAGGGATACGACCTGGATAAAGAGTAAATCGGGTCCGAAGATGGTAAGAAGTTCAATAGCAGGATCAAAATGACGGGAATCAGCTGAATCAATATCCTCAGATTGAACCCACTCGACCCATTATCCGCCTGTCTCTGCCCCATTCCAGTCCCGAAGCTAAACCCTCGATACTGCGTAGTAGTTGCCGGGTGCATACCGCCGAAGAAGAAGTTCCTAAATATCTCATCGGCGTCGAACTCCGCCTCGTAAAATCCGTTGAATCCTTGCGCCGGGCCGCGCCTGGCCGCCCGAGCCATGCTCACAGGCTCATCAGAACCGGTGACATCATACTTCTTCCGGTTCTCCTCGTCGCTCAAGCACTGGAAGGCCTTGGAAACCGCCTTGAACGCCTCCTCGGCCCCGGGAGCCTTATTCTTGTCAGGATGAACCTTCAGGGAAAGCTTCCTATAGGCCTTCCGCACATCCTCCACGGTGCAGCCCCTCTCCACCCCTAATATCTCATAAAAGTCCTTCTTCTTCCTAATTTGCCTAACCATCGCAATCTGCTCCTCGGTGTACGACGTCGCGCCGCTCGACGCAGAGGACGAACCACCCGCCGACGGGCCCCGGTGCCGAACCGACGGCCTCTGCTGATCCGACTGCGCCGTGCCGGATCGGTCCGGCGCCGCGCCCTCGCCGTTGGCGACCGATTCCGACTGCGAATCGGACTGCCCCTCGATTTTCGACAGCAGATCGTCGACCGGCAGGCCGGGATCGAGGCGGCGGGCCTTGGCGACGAACTTGAGGGCGCGGGCGCGATCGCCGGACTCGAGCGCCTCCTTGCCGATCTTCAGGCACTTCCGCGCGTCGTCCTTGTTGCCGTCCATCTCCGCAGCGCCGCGAATCGACGGATCGATCGAGCAGGAAACCCTAGACGGAGCGCCGGCGATCGCCGGAGGCAGCGGGAACCCCGAATTTGGGACCGGAAAATTGCGGAATTCGCGACGGCGAGGCGTTGAATCCAACGGAGGTGGAGCGGATTAGAGGTAGGATTTATAGATCAGGCGATTTTTGAGAGAGAGAAAGAGAGAGAGAGGCCGATGGTCCTCTGCAATCGTCGAGAGCTCGAGGTCGCCATTATAGAACGGGGTTGTGTTCGGGTGCGGGCCGGCGTACGTTACCACGCGCCTTGCCCGAAGGGCTACACGTGGTCGCGGCGATCCTGGCCGTTGGCGCAACTCCTTCTTCCGTTTACCGCTGTACCACCCGTGGGATCGTGCCGATCTGGATGTTTGATCGGACGGCGCGCGCGGGTTCGGGCAAGAGGAGTCGGGACGGAGGAAGCGGGGTGAAATACCAGTTTTGGTCATTTCGAGCCCCACTCATTTTTCATTTGCTCAAAATTTCGGAGCTACGTTCATATAAATTTTTGTTTTAAAGTAAAATCACAATTTTTCACATGAAAATACTGTTTGCGTCCTACAAAAGAAATCAGTTATTACGACAAAAAATAAAGAACCGACTCATCTATTGTCTTAAATTATGTTATTTAATGTTTATCTCGAAAATTATATTCAAAAGAATATTCTTTAAATCATTTGAAATTAAATTCTTCGAATGTTTCTAAGATGTGATGGCCTTTTTAAGTTTCAAGTGATTTACGGAAGACCCGTTTAGTCTAATTTTAAAAATTTGAAATCGAGAATAATTAATCCAATGTCCAACCAATTAAACCACAGACCAAATCAACAAACGGCCAAGATTTATTAGATTTTTATTTTTATTTTTATCTAGGACAAACCCCAATGAGCAAATTAGTTTTTTTTACAGTTGAAAAAGTCCGACTTTTTAGATATGGAAGAGTAGGAGTCGACCTACTCTGGAACTCATCATCCCAGTGCGATTTGTCTCCATCATCCAATGCAAGAATGCTTTGTCAACGTCAGACGTGAAACTAGGGGTGAGCATGGTTCGAGTTGAGCCGGTCCACCCCTAACCCTAAGATCAATCTTTATAATGTCGGTCCTCAATTTTTAGAACCGATGATCGACCCTATTGAGCTTGGGACCGAGGACCGGACCGACCAAATGGGTTCGGTCCGGTTCCAGGGTCAATCTGGGACTAAACGATAATTTTTATTTCATTTTTTGTATTCCTTAAAAAAACGATTGATAACCGAATTGACCCAATGAGTTCGGTTCGATTTCCAGGTCAACCTAGGACCAATCAATAATTTTTTATTTCATCTTTTGTATTCCTTGAAAGGGCATCTGAAATGAGCATCGAATGTAAAGCGGGAAGCAACAAGTCAAGCGAGCATCGAACAACAAACGACATAAATGACCCAAAGCGAGCAAGACGAGTGTCAAGTGGCGAGCGGAGAAATAGTTTCTTTCGATTTTGGCAAATTGAAGACTAAAATAACAAATAAGACAGAAGAGAACGAATCTAGAGAAAGATGTCATAAGGAGCTATTTATGCATTTTTAGACGTCGTGGAGATTCCTCAAAAAAACATTTTTCTCCTTCATAAATTATGACTATTGACACTCTAAAAACATTAAAAATCTAAGTTATTATTTAATAATGTAAAATTACTTGAACTCCTTACTAATGAGCTATTTAATGTTGTTGACGCTATTTATTTTAAGATTTTCCCTATATATATAAAATCGGGGTGGGTCGGGTTGGACCGGCCGGAACTTTCGGGACCGAGGATCGGCCCCGCACGATCTTTGGTCCAAGAATTCTAGGACCAAGGACCAACCTGATCACCTTGGGAACCGGACCAGGACCAACATGGTTGAGCCGGTCCAGGTTGACCCTGGACCAATGCTCACCCCTATGCGGAACCACCACTCTGTCGGTGCAAAAACTTACCATCAATCATCGAACTTGTGCACGACAATAGGGAATGCCCGCGAAAACAGCCAACATGAAGGTGTGGGCTTAGACGAAGAATGAGGTCATGTTCAACATAATATATCAGCACAAGGTCAGGTAAGTGTATCTAAAACAAGCTGGAAGCAACTTCCCCTGGCCCCAGACAAACTCCCAACACGGGAAAAGAGAAAAAAAGCTGCGAAGTCGGAACAGCCAAATGCATTTCCCAGTTTCCGACCTGTATGTAATTCTTGAATAGCTCTCCTATCATGGTGCCGAAGCTAAAATTATATACTTCATGTGTGAATGTGCCGTGTCAACACAAAAAAGATGCAAAAGCGGGACCAAGGCGAGGCGAGGCTACTCCCATCCGCTGGCCACGACTGATCCATGGCTCATGCCATACCCGTCCGACTCATTGGCGCGGGAATTGTTATTAGCAGCATCATAATAACCGTGGCTTGCTGAAAGGTACGAGTCAGCAGCAGCATAGCCGTAAACATCGGTGCTGGGAGGATCAGCATAATAATTTTCACCAGAACCGTAAGTATGCACATCTCTGTAACCGCTAGAAGAAGAGTAACTCCTATTGCTTGATTTTGGACCTCTTCGGAAGTCATTGCCACCAAACCTGCTCACCCTACGATTTCGAGCCAGACCCTGGCTACGATTACATGACTGTTCAGCACACTCACCGAGCCAAGAAGGGACTTGCTGATTGGCCTCTTGCATAAGTTGCACGAGAGCTGTTGCCAGTGACAAATTCTTTCCATTGAAGAATGCAGTAGCCAACCCAGATTTACCAGCTCGGCCTGTCCGGCCAATCCTGTGCACATAGTCATCTATACTTCTGGGCAAGTCATAGTTTATAACATGAGCAACATCCGGGATATCAAGACCTCGTGAGGCAACATCTGTCGCTACCATAATCGGAATGGCTCCGCTTCTGAATGATCTCAAAGCTCGCTCTCTTTCCTTCAGATAAGAAGATGAGGGATTAAACACCCCATAAGAAAAGCCGTGACACATGAAGATAGACAATAAGATCTTTCAAGTAGGACTCTTGACAAACATGGGTTACGCAACTTGATGCCACCAGGTACAGAGAAGGCATAAGATTGATCAACCAAAATGTACTATAAAGAGAAGAAATGCAATTCAGATTAGAAACTAACCATTTGAACTTTATCTCCATGTATAGCGATAGCACGAAAGCCACTTCTCGACAGCCAGTTCTCAAGGGCATCCGCTCCCCTCTTTGTCTCAACAAACACTAAAGTCAAACCTTGCTGCAGCAAAAGATGATTCCATTTATGTTCAGTAAGCCACTAGAATATCATATTGAAACAGTCACATAATTGGGGAGGAAGAAAAACAGAAAGATTTTTCTTATGAATTTAGTAAACAGCAACATTGTGATGAATGAACTAATCCTCGTACCTTGCTGCCAACACATCCATTTTTTGCTTGGGAATGAAGAAGATCCACAAGAAAGCTTCTCTTATCCTTATCATCAACAAATTCAACCTTTTGAGCAATCAGATCCGTGCTGGAGCCTACCCTTCCAACGGCAAGAAATATATAATCAGAGAGAAAATCGGACGCCAGCCTCTGCAATGTGAAAAGAGAAACATCAGCCATAAAATCCAGTTTTCACATATTATTGGATTAATTAATCACTGAATTCCCCCCAAAGATGTTGGCAGCTTATTAGAGAGCACTTATAAACCTGTATATCATCTGGAAAAGTAGCACTGAATAGCATTGTCTGCCTTGCTCCAGATGGTGGCATGTCCATTCGTTCGACAATCTTGCGAATCTGGGGCTCAAAGCCCATATCTAGCATACGATCAGCTTCATCCAAAGTAAAATATCTAATCTTCCTTAGAGAGACTTTATCTCTTTCAATCATATCCACTAACCGACCAGGTGTGGCAACTAAAATATCGACACCTTTTTCCAGGGTGCGAACCTGAAAGAAAATCAGTATAGAAGCTAGTCATTGAAACAAGATCCAAGTATTGTGAAAGAAAATGCACAAAGCCTTAGACATTAGGCAATCTAAACCTGTGGTACAAAGAGTACAAATCTTCCCATGGAACGGATCCAGGTAGTCATGCAGAAAGCAAGATTATGATACAGAATTCCAAGTGCCATTAATGTCACTTTTCACATCTGCGAAGAGCTTCATATGTAATCTCCAGAAAAGAACACCTACAAGTGGCTACTCTAATACAGTGGCCAAAAATCACCACAATGGCAACTTGGCAACCTATTAACAAAATCTCCAAGCAAATTGGTTTAGAGGAGTCTTGTTAATAACTGCAGAAGGAAAGACTGACCGAAAAAAAAAAAAAAAAAAAAGGAACCCTGCTCTTCGAAAGGAGAAAGAAGACATCAAACAAAAAGAGAAATCCATATACAGTGCAAAAGAGGAGGTTTCGGTAAGGAAAGTCCAAAGAAAGCATACTATAACCAGAATTTTAGACAGAGAATCAGACCATACACCATCAGTGTAAAGAAAAAATTACACTAGGAGCCTCATTCACGCATGATTTAAGGGTTGGTAAGAAAGTGGATGGTTAAAACCCTCAAGTCAAAGTTTGGTTACAACTGTTATTTGAAGAAGAAGAAGAAGATTATACTGCGAGTGTATGCTAGAATTACACATAGTAGACAGTGTCACCACATGACCACCCTCGACTTGGAACTTGAATATCCTAATTGGTCAAGAAACATCATAACGAGTGGTGTAAGCACAAGGACCCACAAAGTACAAAGCAAATCCAAAAGCACTACTGCCACTACTGACTGCACCCCTTTTCAATTTACAACTATTTAAAGACCCTGTTACAACGATGGAGGAAACCATTCTCTGCTACAGGATCAAACCTCACCGCCCTCCCCTCCAACCTACACAACTCAAAAGGAATGAAGGAATGCAAATGCAGTAACTACTAATCAGCACGACATTTGACAAGCACAAATCCATCATTGATACTCTCCCTCAGCGAAATGTACATCCAAATCAAAGTAAACATGGAGAAAAGTCGACCACCGCAATAAGCACAAAGCATCAGAAACAAAACACAAGAAGCTCTACCTGCTGACCAAATGGCGCGCCACCATATGCAACAGCAACCTTCACAACAGTTTGATATGCAAACTTTTTCGCCTCCTCATATATCTGCACAGTGAAAAACCACACAAACCACAACACAACCTCATCGTAAGTTACGGCCATAATCATGGGCTGATAAAATGTCAAGCAAAGCTTACCCTTCTCATCGTGGGTCATTCTCAAAGATATCTAACGTACAATAATTCAAACCCGGTCACAATGCTTACGTCATGCAACTGTGACCCAACTCTCTCCTTTTTCTTTTCCTCCCACAACCCAGAGAAAGAGATGGCGCTTACCTGACAAGCCAACTCCCTTGTCGGAGACAGAACGAGGCCCGAAGGACACGCGGTTCTTCTCGACGACGGGTGCCTGTCTCTCTTCGAACCCTCGCGCAAGACCCCGAAGACCATCGGCAAGCAGAAGGCGGCCGTCTTGCCGGACCCGGTCTGTGCGCACGCCATAAGGTCGCGCCCGGCGACGGCTATCGGGATCGCGTGACGCTGTATCGGCGTCGGCTTCGCGTACTTGCAACGCCTGATGTTCAGGCTCAGTGCCTCCCCCAAGTCGATCTCCTCGAACGTGCCCGCCGGCGGCGGGACGTCGGAGCCGCTGGCCTCCACCGGTACGTTCTCGTACGCGGCGAAGTTGATGGCCCCGCCGCCGGCGTCGTCGCTCTCCTCTACGACGACCTCGAGGTCGCCGAACTTAGCAGCCACGTCGAGCGAGCCGAAATCCCGCTCGGGGCTCGCGTCCCGCCTTACCTCCGCTCGGCGGCCAGGAAAGCGATCTCCACCGCGGCGGCCGCGGCTCCGGCTCCGGCCCCGGCCCCGGCCCCGGCCGCGGGGGGGCCCGGCGTCGAAGGCGCCGAATCGGGGGCGGGACCAAGCCGGCTCGGCGCCGCCAGGGCCGAAATACCCGTCGTCGTCCCGCCTGACGTGGGGAGGGGCGTAGAAGGGGCGGCTGGGGGGCGACCGGGCCGGGGAGCCGGCTCGCCGAACGGCTCGTTCCACGCCATCTTCTTAGCCTTCGCTTGCAGCGTAAAGCTTCACCCGCAGCAACAGGCAGACCGCCGAGAATGGAAGCAAAACCCTAGAACGAGGGTACGCCTCTGACGATGCGGGGCGGCCGTACGGGGCAGCGAAGGTGGCGAGCTGGCGCTGCGTCCGATGCCAACCGCAGAAATGTAGAGAGAGAGAGAGAGAGAGAGCAATGCGTGTAGATGATTGGTGGGTCTGGCGCTACATTGCCTCGCTCGCGTACGGGATCTCCTAGAGAGAGAAAGAGAGGAGATTTGATTTGCTGCGGAGGGAGAAGGGACGAAGTGGGCACGCTACGTCGCGCGCGATCGAGCTTGCAGGAAGAAAATTTCTCAGAATTCGCGCAGTAGTGATAGAGAGAGAAAGAGAGAGGGAGGGGGCTGTGACAGAGACATGCTTGCTCTCTTTTCACTCTGTTGTTCATTTAATGCAGGGAATGCGCGACGTGGAGGAGCCACAACAACTTTTCCCCCCATCCCCCGGGCCGAATTCACCGAACTGCCCTCCACGCTAACCTTTTCAGCTCCTCCTCCTCCTCTGTCTTCCCTTTAATTCCTCATCGCCAGCTGCTCAAAAGCGCCTAAGATCCTCGTACATGAATAATACTGACATACGAAATTCCGAAAGTTTTTTTTTTATGCCATTTAAAAAAAAAAAAAAGGTGAAGGCACAAAAGAGAAAAGTTTCGTGGAAGCTCTCTCTGTCTCAGATGCCTCCCCCTTTCTTTAACCCTCCCTCCTCCTCTCGATGCCTAGCTTTGGATGCAAGGAAGGTTGCGGTACTAAGAAGACCGCGCTAATCTTGCCACACACGCTATACCCTTCAAGTTTCTTAAGGCCGTGCCATTTAACATTAGAGGGGAATGGAAAAAGTGTTTAGGATGACGCTTTTTTATGTTTTGGTTGCCACATTCGAAAGGCATGGAATTTGTTCTCCATTGCGTTTGGAAAGAAATCACACATTTGATTGTCGATATTAGAGCTCACATTGGACTCGAATTCACATGCACCCCCCGACGGGCCACTTGCCACCATCTCAAAAAAGAGCATTTCTTCTTATAATGAATTTCTGAAGCGAAAGTACGTCACCCTTTTCCAATCTTGTCGGCGTCGGAACTATTATTTGTATTTTGAAGACTACAAAAGTTATATGCAACTCTACAGGACTCGAAAAAGGTCAATTCAAATGGATGCGAACTTGCTAGTGTTGAACTAATCAGTATTTCTACGACTTAAACTAATCAATTACCTAGATCTTGTGCTTGAGAAGACTAATCAAGACTTTCATTGATATATCATCAACAAAGGATAAAACATACCTAGCATCACTCTTGGTTGAAACTTGATGGGTTCCTATAAGTCTAAGTGTACGCAGTTTATAATTTTAAGAGTTTGGTGACCTGTCATGTTAAATTCACTCTTTGCTAACTACCCATGTCATAATGTTTACAAAAATTTAAGGCGCATTTGGTAACAATTCTGTTCCCGAGAACAAATTCTGATCAGAAATTATTATTTTTTATTCTATTGCCGGGAATTGATTCTAAGTAAAAGAACGCGTTTGATAACCGTACAAAATTTCTCGATTCTGGAATAAAATTGCGTTTGGTACCGTGTTCATTGATTATGTTCCAAATCAATTTATTTTAATTTTTAAATAATTTTTATAATTTTTTTCCTTTTTTTTTTTCTTTTTCTCCTATTATAATTCTTCTTTAGGCCGGTTGCCGGCCCTCGGTGAGGCCGACCCTCGTTAGCTTGGCCTCGCCGGCACCGGGCCAGCCCGCTTGGCCACCGGCGAGGTTGGGCGAGTCTCGCCGGTGGCTAAGCTTGCCTTCGCCGAGCTCGCCGGACCTCGCCTTAGCTTGGCGAGCCTCCGACGAGCTCACTGGACCGATTGCCGACGACCGGCAGCGTCGGGACGACAGCGACGACCGATGGCGGCGGAGAATGGCGGCGGGCGACGACGGTGGGCGACGGTGGGCAGCGACGGACGGCAGAGGCGGCAGCGGCGGCGAGTGGTGGCGGGCGACGGTCGCGGGATGGCGGTCGATGAAGAAAAAGAAAAGAGAAGAAGAAGAGTTTTGATTCTCAATTTTGTTCCCGGAACAAGAATCAACTTTTTTTTTTTATTCTCGTCCCAAACCGATTATAAGAACAAAATTTTTATCAAATGTGATTCTCGTCCCAAACTAATTCCGGGATCAAAAAACCAAAATCTGACACTGTTGGGATGATTACCAAACAGGCCCTTAGCTTCTTAATCTACTAACCCCTAGTAAAGCCCTCCAACTTAGAACAATCATCTCCATTTCACTTGCATGTCTAAGTCTCATGTGTTACAATTGGGGAGAAGTACAACCCAAGTGCCAAAACTTAACAAGTTAAAAAATTGATATTTAAGTGCCAAAATCAGAACAAAATGGATCACAAGTGCCAATTCGACCAAAATGCTGACATGGTGATTTTCCGACGAAATAAGTGCAAAACAACGTCGTTTTGCACGTTGACATGGTTAGACAATGCAAAAACGATGTTGTTTTGGTGCGACGTAATAAAAAAATTAAAAAAAAAAAAATAAATTTATTTAAAACATTTAATATATATATATATTTTTTATTTTTTTTTTTTAAAAAGGAGGGGAAAGGGAGGCGGCTGAGGATGATTGTGTATATTGCTTCTTATATTCTTCAATGCCTTGAAGATCTATTCTACTGATCTTTTTTCCCCAAAAGAAAATCCAAGCAGCATTTTGAACTGTTTCCAGGGTTCATTTCTATATGCTTTCTCAGTCTTTAAACTGCAGTAGATGGCTTAGATAACTCCGTGTTTCACTTTATGTGATGCCTTTGTCTTTTTCCGATAGAAATTTTGTTGTTGTAGCGAGGAACTGATATTGCAAGGGTCAACAGATCTGTATGTTTGAAACCATTTTTTGTGATTAAGACATTGCTTGATGGATTTTTAGTATACAATGAATTGATTCCTCCCTTTTATGTAAATGGCGTGGTATTTATCAGTGAAATTCACTTGTATGTGTATGTAACCATAGAAGAAGTCAATTTGCCCACTCGAAGTACTAAAGACTCTGAAGACCACATGGGTTTGTGTTTGTTGAATTGTGTATTTTACTTCCATCCTCATCATTTGTTTATTTAAGCAATGAAAAACCCTTCTCAAATAAGCACGCAAAAGGGAGAAATTCTTACATAGACAAATAAATTTTCTTGTGAGGTCACATGAGCTATTCTTGCATATTTTTCTTCGGACCTATGCTTGTTTAAGAACAATCTTGCCAACTGATGTACCTTACTTGTGATGATCTCAGAACCACAGAAGTTTTCAAAAGATGGATATGAGCAACACATGCAAGTTAATCATCTTGCTCCAGCTTTGCTATTAGTTGCTTTTGCCATCGCTCCTTCGAGGCTCTCCAAGCAGAATTGTCAATGTAAATTATGTGGTAAGTTTGTGACCACAATATAGTCCACATTCTTCATCTTACTTTTAAAGTATGGACTGTAGCTTATAGGCAAATTACCATAATCAAGTGGTGAATTAGATATTTGGTCTCAAAGTATCATATTGTGTGGTTGGATTGAGAATCATGAGATCCTTCATAACAGTAAACATAGAGCTAAAGTCATCTTGAGAAATCATACTTATCAGATATTCGATGATGGCTTGAAACTATTCTGCAGTAGGGCAGTTAAATAATAGGATTCCTTCGATCCTAAGTAGGCAAACTAGCTTTTGATTTCCTTCAGTTGGTGCTTTCAATGACGCATTAAGTTGGTGCTGTATTATGTTAATCGGGCTGTTCTTGCCTCCATTTGCTAATGGCAGATCGCTGAAAGAATGATATTCTTGTCTCTGGTTCTTGAATGATGGAAATTTTGCTGAAGACTTGTGATGTTCGATGCTCCATTTAAATGTCGTTGGATGGTTGACCTGAATCCATCTGGTTTGTATGTTAGGATGAATGGCCATATGCTAATTGTTTACTCTAGTTAGGCTGCAAACCTATCAATGCGACATTTTTACTGATGTATTGTCCCCAAACTCTCCCTTTCTGGCTTTAAACCATTTGCTCTTATTCCTTTTCATTTTTCCCTTAATACATTCCTGTTCGATTTTTTGCTTAGCAATTAGTATATTTTCAGTACGTCATACTAATATATTATAGGTTATGAAGTGATACTTATTGGAACGTTGATTACGACCTGTAATTATTACTAACGAGGCGAGGTGGCCTCATTCAGGTTATGTTCAGCAGTGTCCTCCATAAACGACTGCCTGCTGAATCTGGAATCAGTGTATTATGTGTATCACCTGGAGTAGTCTAAACCAACGTAAAGCCCGGTGTCCTCATCGCCAACATTCACCGCACTCTCTTCAAGTCCTTTAGCTTCTTCTCCCCATTTCTCCATTTCTGTTGCAGCCCGTGAACTTGAGAAGGCAGCAACGAAGGGACCCTTCTTAGCGAAAGAAGAGTTTCTCTTAATTCGACACTTGCGTCATCATTACCAGCTTGCCTTCATCTTGTTGAGTCGCGATCGCCGTTCGTGATTAGATTGTAGGGACATGGACGGTCGATATTTGGCATGCGTGAGAGTTGGCATGGCAGAAAATTTGAAGGAAAGTCGTGATTGGATTGAGGGCAGGTTCGGTTCTAGTCCAACCCCGAAGTTTGTTAATTTTGTACCGACTTATGTGGTGCAAATTTCATGATGTGTTCACAAAAGTCATCTCTTATTGACTGTTTTATGACATCCTTTAATTTCATAATTTTTGGACTTTGTACAACAAAAATATATGTGAAAAACTTTGGGATTTGGAATCTTTTTTTGGACTTATGCACCGACCTCTCTTTGTTTTCCATTTTCCACATAATTTTTTGATCTAGAATTCTAACATGCATTTTTTTATGAAAATTGTAGAGTACATCCTAAGCTACCACATATTAAATTTCCATAATTTTTCGGTCTCATTTGTTTGGAAAAATATTTATTTTTCTACTCAATTTCCTTCTGGAAATTTTGATTGTTTTGGGCCCGGATTGCAAAAATTATCTAGAATTGTATAAACTAAATTGGACTTCCAATCCTTCACAAAAAAAAAAAAAATCCCCCTGTCTTTCTACCTCATATTAAAGTTTCATAATTTTGAAAACCATTTATCTAGACAACAACCATCATTTCTAAAGGCATGTGGAACGCCTTATAAGAGTAGTTTAGGCCTAGAATCCGGGACCTTCTTTATAGTTCACTTAATATATGTACATATGAGTTTATATTAGTCTAAAGGATGAAAATGACTGATGATTCATTAGATGCATGCTTGAATTCTTGAATTGTAGTGACGTTAACGTACTTTTAATTGAATTATGGAATTGCTACATTATGATGTGGATGTGTGACTAAGAATGCCATCGATTCTTGGGACGACGATGCCTTGGGTGATAGTAAGGATGTTTGGAGGGGTAATTCCTTCAAATGCCTGGGGGGTGTAACGTGGGTCCCCCAGAAGTCTCGCGATGCCGGATGGGTGCGAGATGTTTGGGGGATAACGGGGTTCTCCATATGATGATGGCAGCATAAAATTATATTGATTATGACTTTGACATTTCTAAATAAACTAGTGATTACCTGTTAGGAAATTTTATTACTTGTATTGGTTTGTCTTGTATGTTGAAAAGGTTCTAGTTAAGTTAATGTACATGTGATTTACTAAACTTTCTATTGAGGCTTTTTTCGTCGGTATGGTCATCGATTTGTGTGGTATAGACCGGTGGACCTTTTATGTGCTAGGTTATGACTCACTGATCATTGACTTCATCTTTTTAGATCAATAGAATGTCAATCCCATTTGCCTCCCCTACGGTCTGTTACAAGGTGCTAGTTGACTTCATGTTAGGAAGGATGCATGATTTTTGGAGCTAGGAAGATTTGACGATGTTAGGGGCTAGAGTTAGGCGACATGTATACAGCTAAGTAGGGATGGGTGACTAACATACAGTCCAGTGTAGTTAGTAGTATTGACCTTTTGAATTCCCCATAGCACTCCACTTGTCGCTTGATGTGTTGCCTTGCTTATAGAAAATCACATGTACCTCGGGATTTTCTTTAGTCCCTTACACTTCCATATGCTTAAGAAAAGCAAAACGAGAAAAATAATGGCACTAGTAGTTATACAGTAGCCGTGACGTGCTGGGGTCGTCATAATATTGCATGTTGAGCCAAAATTCAAGGGTTATTTTTTCTCTATTTCAAAACATAAAGGAAAATTGTCTAAAAAGTTCTAAGCATATTACACTTTTACCAATTTAGTCATGACCCTTTTAATTGTGTCAATTAAGTTCTAGACCTTTTTCAACTTTTGTCAACTAAGTCTATTTAATCAATTTTGGCTGAAAATCACTGACGCAAATACTAGCTATCTTAGATGGCACAATTGGCGCTAATGTAGACATTTTTAATCATATGTTAATCCTTTTTTATATCTTTTTCTTGGATCTCGGTCACCCCTTGCCGGCACTGGGCAAGGGCCGCATTGTCCTTGCTAGATCCGTGCCAAGCAAGGGCCGTGACACACTCCCCCATCTAGGTGAGGTCGCAATGCCCTCGCCCAGAGCCAAGGCAAGGTTGACTGGCCAACCCTAGCCGACCTGAGTCCAAAGAAAAGAAAAAGAAAATAACCAAATTTATAGAAAATTAAAGAAATTAAAATATTATTAAAAATGTTCACATCAATGCCTATTATGCCATATAGAATGATTGGTGTTCACGTTAGTGAATTTCATCTAAAATTGGCCGGATGTATACAATTGGTATAATTAAGAAATTTATGATGGAATTGTCAAAAGTGCAATAAGTTTACGATTTTTTAGAAAATTCTCTTATACATGAAGGGTCCGTTCGTTTCGCGGAAAATAGGCCATTTCCGGAAAATATTTTCCCAGAAGTCATTTTCTGGTGTTCGGCTAAAACCTGAAAATGTTTCGGAAAATATTTTCCAGTGTTCGGTAAGGAAAATATTTTCCGCTCACTAGATTGGCGAGCGCAAGCGTCAAGCTCGAGGTTTGCCACATCGACAAGCGATCCACGACAGTTCACCTAGTGATGGCCGATGACTAGTTAAGAAAGAAGAAGATGGGAAACAAAGAAAAGAAAAAGAAAAAAAGAAAAAAAGAAATAGAAAATTAAAAATAATTTGAATAAAAAAGAAAAATACAATTTAAAAATAATTTGAATAAAAAAAGAAAAATACAATTTAAAATTAATTTGAATAAAAAAAGAAAAGAAGAAGAAGAAGAAGAAGAAGAAGAAATGTGAGGATGAAGTGAGGATTTGTAGATGTGTGAAATAAGAGAGATCAAGTGTGGAAAACATTTTCCCCAAATTTAGAAGACTTTTTCCCTTCTATGGAAAACATTTTCCCTTAGGAATTCATTTTCTGTGAAACGAACGCCGGAAAATCCGGAAAACATTTTCCCGGAAAACATTTTCCGCGAAACGAACGGAGCCGAAATATATAAAAGTTTCGCATTACAAACTATTCATAGCAATCAATCGACCAACAAAAACGTAGTAGGACTAATAATTTTTTTTCTTTTTTGGTTGGAGGCGCTCATCCTAAATTATATGTTATCTATTCAGAATTTCTCTAGTTTCTATTCAGATATGAAATGCTCTCAATTTTTTTTCCTAAATATACGAAACTCTTTGATCTAATAAGACTTTTGTGGAGAGTGTTTATGTGAAGGAATGAGGGTAATACCATAAGCAATGGTTGAATCATTAAAAGTACTTTTTGTATATACAAACACCGAGGATATGATTACTTAAGCTATTGTAATACATGAATTCTAAATTGCAAGGTAAATGCATAATTTTCATAAAAAAAATTAAAAACAGAATTAAACTTCATTCAATTACATTTTTTTTTTGTTACTTTGTGTCACTTATCCAATATTAAATAGAAACCCCTTATAAAAATAATCTCAATTGGTGGGATGACCATTACATCAAATTTCATCCAAATTAATAATATATTCAAGCTCATTTTTAAATTATTTTTTCATAGGAACGTTATTGTTAAATATTAAGTGAAGAATTATGGTTTTTTTATTTGATATATTTGAATGGTTGTTTTAACTTAACGTAATTGAAGGTGAATGAATAAAACTTTCCGATGATGTGGCCCAACTGCAAATCAACATTTCAACCAAATTTTTTGTTTTTTTGTTTTTATTTCTAAATTTAGATACTCCAACCAATTTGACGGCCGTTCCACTTTTATGGACAGGAGTTGACACATGCCAGGCACTTTGCATGCAGAGAGCAAACAAAAAACGTCATCAATCCCCTTGAGCCAAGACTCTTCATCCATCTCGAAGGATTCGTGGGAAGTTGTTCCGTTTTCTTTTTCCTAATTCTCTCCAAATTTAGTGTGTTGGCAGCTTTTCCTGGAAACCGAAAGTGTACTTATAAATTACCTGCGCAAGTGTGAGGTAGATGATCTAATCTACTTGAGCATCGTCGGTGACGGAGATTAAGCGGCCGACGGTGATTAAGCAGCACCCTTTTGCTCTCTCTTCCTCATTTGGATCTCCTCGTTTTTTTTTTTTTTTTTGGACCGTTTGGATCTCTTCGTTGTTCGTCCTTGAGAACCCGCGACAATGGTGTACAGCGGGACAGCCGGAATGATCGTAGGCATTGTCGGTGAGTTCTAAAAAACCCAGCGATGCATGGACTCTCTATTTTCTTGCGCATGTTCATGTAAGATCTTCTCTCCCACTCGCATTGGTGCTTGAGAATCCGTAGTGACGTGATCCTTCTGCTAACAACGCATGGTAACTAATTTTGGAACCATTTTTGCTGAATACATGTGAATAAAATATATGCAAAGGTGAAACACGAAAGGTCGATGAATTTTTTTTTTTAAATTCAAAATATATCTTAAATTAATGCTGAAAAAGTTTAGAAAAGATATGAAATATGTTGATACAACACACCTGAACGACATATGATCCAAATGTGAAGAACAAAGATCCTAATCCATTATATAATCCACTAACCGTTTTGAATATATTGTCAATCTTGAAATTATATTTGTGAAAAGTCCATAAGTGACCAAAAGATTTATGTGATGAAATGAAGCCGAGCACGAGTGAAGCAGAGTTAATGACGAATCGATTATATAATAATTATATGAAGAAACATGGATCTCAATAATTTGATTCGACCATTTTGCAGGAAATGCCATCTCCTGCGGTTTATTCCTTTCTCCCATGTAAGCTTAGATCGGCAACTTCTACTCCTCTCATAATATAACCAATGAAAGTCTTGTTGCCTTGCTTATTTTTTTTATCAATGGATTGACATTTCGACTTCGATTTGCTTTTGCATCATTGGCGGATCTCATCAGCCCGACATTCATTACGATATGTAAGAAGAAAACTGCAGCGGGATTCAAGCCGGATCCATACGTTGCGACAATACTCAACTGTGCGATGTGGGTGTTCTATGGTATGCCCATTGTCCATCCGAACAGCCTTCTGATTGTCACAATCAATGGTTTCGGTCTTGGTCTCGAGCTCATTTACGTTGGAATATTTTTAATATACTCTCCATGGAACAGACGTGTAAGTTTCCGGAACACCTAAGTCGTTAAGGAAAATAAGAGTGCTTGTCCTATCTTCATTTCGTAGCTTTGGCATTCTGATATGTTTTTTGTGATTTTGTCGCCATTTTGCAGCGAAATATCTTGCTTGCGCTCCTCGTTGAACTAATCTTTATGGCTGCATTAATTGTCATTACCTTGGGGCCTCTCCACACCATAAGCAAGAGGTCTGCATTTGTTGGAACGTTGTGTATCATCTTCAACATAGCGATGTACGCTTCGCCATTGACAATCATGGTATGTCGACTGTTTGGCTTTTCTTGGAAACTATTAAGTCACTGATCAACAACCAAGAAAATGGAAAATCAACTTCCTTCTTTTTGGTATTGGCAGCGCCGTGTCATCCAAACAAAGAGCGTCAAGTACATGCCCTTCTATCTCTCTCTCGCCAACTTCTTAAACGGCATCATCTGGTCTGTCTATGCGCTCCTCAAATTAGATCTCGATATCCTGGTAAAATATTGAAACCTCTTTCTCGGTCACATCTAACTTGCTTCATCCAAATTTTTCGGAGTATAATCATGTTCTGCTATACTAGTTAACAATCCGGAGGAAATAGTGAGTGAAAGCATACTTATTTTTCACTTCAATAACTGAAATTTCCAGGAGGATGAAGCCTTCTTTTTTAAGACATTTTTTGGGCAGTTGGTTTTGTAAATGTGTCCATACATTGTTGTAGGTGCCGAATGGTTTGGGAGCCTTGTCTGGTCTGGTGCAGCTAATTCTCTATGGGACATACTACAGAACCACCAAGTGGGACGAGCCGGAGAAAACGGCGTCTGAGCTTGAACTCTCCAGTGCTTAAGGCTGAGACAGTCAATCGCGGGCTCTTTTGCTCCTCAAGATTCAGTTCTTTTCTTTACCAGAGTCCTTAATTTTCATGAGTACGATGTTTGACATTAATCGTTGTTGTCAAAATATAATGTGTACTTCCAACCAACGGCAATAAACAAAGTGGGAAAGAAGGAATTCCATTGATAATTTGAACATTAACACATGCGGCAATCCATCGGTTAGATGCTCACGCACCAAAGGACTCCCGTGGCCCTTCTAGACGGAACTATGCAATTTTCAAACTCCAGAGGTGTGAACTGATCAAAAACTGCTACAACTTAGCAGGAAATAAAAAAAAACCCGAAATTTCTATAGTTCCTCGGGAGCCATATAACCCAATGTCCCAGTCTCCCCAGTCATGTCATTGGGATTTGAAGCTTCAACGTGAGCCACCCCGAAGTCTGCGATCTTCAAAGTACGTGACTTGTCCAATAGCATGTTCTCTGTCTTCACATCTCTATGGACAATCTTCTGTGAGTGGAGATAACTCAAGCTGCAATAGTTAAAATGAAAATTAACTTGACCACTTAGGGATGTAAAAATCTATTGTGCGCCTAATTAAAAGCAGTGTGTTTTTATATACCCTCTGGCGAGATCAAGTGCAAGCTGGACAACCACCTTGAATGCTAGTTTCCTTCTCCTGTTCTTGATGAGGTAAGATTTGAGAGCTCCCCCAGGAAGATATTCAACAACAACACAGCAAATATTCCTGGGCATACTGATTGGACCATTGTCAGTTTGTATTTGTAGATCTGATGAGCCCATTGTTGCCCCAATGAACTGAAAAGGAGACAAGACTGAAATTTAGAGCCCGTAGAAATCACTTCTTGTGTTCTAGCAAAGAAGGACAATGCTAATGTTCTTGCACATCCCATTCTGTCATTTAACATTCTGCTTCCTGAAAATACTTCCAAAAGCATTCTTGAGTTAATTAGTAATGGAAACATAGATATGTTACCATCAACCAAGCTGCAGCTTTGGAGAATGCGGAGAAGATGGATATACGCAGCAAGTGAACATTACCGAAGAACATGGAGAATAAAAGCTCCGGAGAACTCTATTAACTATGAAAAAAAAAATTATACAAAGATAAAACAAACCGGTAGGTCAAAGTTTGGCAAAAGATCTACACGACACTTTAATTTTCATTTATCTCAGCCACCTTTTTCAGTAGCCATTGAGTTATGGCCATTTTGCTACTCCCTCTTCTCCCTCTATCATTCTGTTTACGTGGTGCTTGACATTTAGGCGTAAAACATGACTCATCTGTAGTCAAGTCTTCTCCCACGACAATAAAAATGGCAATTTTGTCAACAGAGGATACTTTTACAATAGAGTACATGCTTATGATGCTTAAGGACTGAACTGATGAAACTCATTAATGTAATCAGCCTTTAGAGCATCCAGCTATCGACAGCTGGGGAAGTTGAGGTTCTCCTACTGTAACACTCATGGTAGGCAGATAATACACACCAAAGCCGGCTAGGCATTCTTCATTATCAATTTTTCCCTCAAAACACAATGATAGAACTCATACATCATAAGGTGGTCCATACGCAAGCTAATTGTGCAGCACTGAAATGCATACCAAGACTCTGCATACCATGACGGTCAAGGAAAAAGCATTACGAGAGAAAAGAATAGGGCGAAGCATAAACCTTGTTAACATTAGGATGGTCAAGCTTGTGCCACACCGCGACTTCTTGGGTAAAAGCAGCCGTGAGTGAAGCGATTTCAGCCTCGGTCCTCTGTCCCTCTTCACCCCAGTCAAGAAGCTTAACTATCAAAGGACATACTAGGTCAGCGAGGCAAAACAAACAATATCCACTGAGCCAGTCAGAGGCAAATCACCATTAGAAATGACGCCAATTACATGATCGCATGCGAGTTAGCTAGATTTGAGGGAATTGAACGAATAGTTTACTAAAAGGTGTTCCATGTACTGATGATAATTTTCCAGTAAGGCGAACCAACCATTCCCTAAGTGATCGGCATGGCCACCGGATCAGTATGAATCAGTGCGCAAATGTCACAGCCTATATATCATCCAAATCGCTGCTAATACAGACATATATCGCCGCGGATATTCAATCCAATTCCTTCCTTCGACTCACGGTTTCATTAAGAGCCACAAAAGGTCAGTTTTCAGTATGTCAAGAACGTTGCAGATCCTCTTGCTGCTGAGACATGAAAGGTAGTATTCTGAAGAATAAAACACGAGCGGTAGGGAGGACCAAGTAATCCATTCATCTCTAGACCCACAAGTTATTCAAGAAGGAACGAAATTGAAAAAGAAGATCTCGTCCAAAAAATGACCATCGAAAGAGACCCGACATTAAACCATGCGAAGACACTGAGAATGGAAAAAATTATCACGGGACGACTCCGAGATCAAGAAATGAAGAGGCCGGGGCTGCCGTTGACTCACCGGCGACCAAGCTTTAGCTTTAGATTTGCTCATGTAGAATTGCTGTTAACATCCCATGGTTCTGTCATTTTGATTATGTTTTGTATTAGCATCATATATTATTTCTTAATCGTACTTCATTTTTGTCATTCTGTTTCTTAAGATAGCAATTGTATTGCTGGGGCAATTTCCTCAATTTGTGTTATTTCGGCCAGTTGTGCTGCGTGTTGAAGTTGTTTTTTTCATTTGTGCAGAAAAGAGTTCTTCAGGCCTCGGAGTATTCTGGAGTCTTTACTTCAGGTGGTCTAATCGTGGAGAAGGTACACAAGTATCTGATATGAACCTAAGCTGGCCTATGGATTGTCGCATGGGCAATATGCTAATAATTTTTACACCCTACACGATCATCTTGTTAAATATAAAGGAACAAGAGTTGAAGAAGAAGAACGGCAAGAGCACGTGTTTAAAAACAATAAACAAAAGAAAGCAGAGGACTTGACGATGCAGCAAACTACAAAGAAATGATGATCAACAGTGAAGAACTCATGATGAAGACCAACTTGGATCGACATCAATGAAGGAGATGCCTGAAGTGGAGAATGACATGGATCGCCAAGATATATATATAACTAACACGTGTGCTATGAGGTGTAATCAGTTAGTTGTATTCTGTTTTCCTTATAAACTACATTTGGCTTTATCTGTTTACAAGGGGAAAATACTTCTTCTTCTTCTATAAAAGAGGAGACGTGAGGGTAGAGAGAGAGATATAGGAAGAGATAGTGAAAGAGTGAGAGAGATCCTCCATGAATGCTTTGCATCACAGTACCAAATGAAAGCTTCGAAGGAATGATCAATGGCTGAAGATTTCAATGCAGAAGATACAAGTAAGATAGAGCAGAGGAGGAAGAACTTAGGATCTTTATTCATTGTTATTTCAAATACTTTGTACTACAATGATACTTTGATGCAATGAAATACGAAGCACTTCCAGAATTGATTACTCTATTCTAGATTCTATTCCTCATCTCCATCTGCATTTGTTCATCTTCATATCTCCATCTGGTTCTCCATCTTCTCACATCTATCCCAAGCATTTCTTCTTCTTTAATTTAATTGGATTCTGGGTTGGAGGGAACTTCTTCATGGCATTTATTTTTATAGTTAAACTATATTATGAACACTGTTAGCAGTCTATCATCAGATGCCACTCCACAAGAATATAATTCTGTTTCCTTGTGATCTTCATCATAGCCAAACGCACGTTAGACCTAGCAGCACAATTGACTTATTACTCCTAGCGTGTTGAAGGTGAAGAATATGTTGATAAAGATAAAGATAAAGCTGCACTGCATGATTAGACAATAGTAAAGGCTTTATGATCTGTCTCAGTTGAATTGATATGTAGTGTAAGCAAGCGACTCAGAAGGTCCGGACCTGTTGAGAGTAACTGTGTATTTTGCAACATCAGTTGGGTTCATAAACATAAGCCTTGGAAGAAAACTACAGTGGTTTCTTTGCTTCGTGGAAATTGTTTGAAAAGAAGAGTTTCTAGGCATGATGCAGTCCTTCCTTTTAGGATAGGTGCAGAGTCTTTGCAATTAGGAATCAAGTCCCGTGTGAGGAAGGTCATAAAATTACGTGGTGGATATTCTCACTTTCCAGAGCCTTTTAATGACGTCCAATGCAATTTTTTTTTTTTAATTTTCATTTACTTTCTATTAACATAATTTTTTATTCTAGCTATATAGATAAAACCGTACGTCATTTAGGAAAAATAGGATGTACTATGCATGACCGCAAGAAAAATAGAGAAGTAAGGGAGATGTGAGGAATCTCTTAATTATCTCTAAAGCTTTGGTCGAAAAATGGTTATTCAATGTTTACTATGTATGAAAAATTCCGTATAGTCAAAGAATAATGTAGAGCATTCCATTGCTCAAACAATGAAAAGCAAAGACTAGTGATATCTAACATCAAGTTTTTGCCATCTCTAAGCAAGAAATCATTTCTCATCGGCCCCTCAAACGATGTGTCGTGGTCTCATCAGCTTCTGCTGGACATGGAAACTGAAACTGAATTTTTCCTCGGCTTGTAAAGATAAACGCATTTCCTTCCAAAATCTTGTTTTCTTCCATGTTTCTCACCGTGCGACCGATTGACATGAAGCAGTGGTGCTCAGTCTTTATCATCCATCATCCAGTTCGATGAAAATTTACCTGTGCGCATCGAGTGAGTTGATGAAATCACATTGCAAACATCCTCTCAGTCTCTCCCCGTCTCTGTCTCTCTCTCAAGAACTGCATTTCCGATCCCAGGCACTCCACCATCCTGAATATATCCTCCGACCGAGGGTGCGACATGTCACCCGATGAGAACCCGTGCGAGCACAACGAACCATCAGGATCACCCACGTCCACCCAGCTGAACCCTATTTCCTTCCTCACTCCCCTCTCTCTCATCCCTTTCCTCACCCTCGCCGCCTCCTCCCACAGTCCCTTCTCGGCATACAAGTTCGACATCAACACGTAATACCCTGATTCTGTGGGCTCCATGTCCATCAGAGCATCCACAATCCTCTCTGCCATCTCGACGTTCCCATGCACTCTGCACGACCCGAGCAAGCTCTGGAGCACAGACAATCCTGGGCCTCCTGGAATGCAGCTAGCAAGCTCCTCTGCTTCGTTCAACCTCCCTGCACGGCCTAACATGTCCACCATGCATGAATAATGTTCGGGCAATGGTTTGATCAAGTACTCCTCGACCATCGAGTCAAAGAGTTCTTGGCCGATATCAACCATTCCCTTTCTACTGCAAGCGGATAGCACCGAAAGGAATGTTATTTCGTCAGGCTTTATGCCTTCCTTCTCCATTTCCTTGAATAGTCTTATCACTGACTCACAATCTCCATGCCTTGCATAAGCAGAAATTATTGCTGTCCATGCAAATTGGCTCTTTACAGGAGTTTCGTGGAAAACATTAAGAGACTCAGAAATGCTCCCACGCTTCGCATACATGTCAAGAAGAGCACCTGAAACAATTGGATCGGTGTTCAGTCCGAGTTTTGCTAGATGCGAATGGCATCTTTGACCACGCCTTAGAGAAATAGCCTCACCA
Source organism: Eucalyptus sp. ANBG9806169 (assembly GCA_014182395.1). Taxonomy (NCBI): domain Eukaryota; kingdom Viridiplantae; phylum Streptophyta; class Magnoliopsida; order Myrtales; family Myrtaceae; genus Eucalyptus; species Eucalyptus sp. ANBG9806169. The sequence continues at coordinate 20,393,917 of CM024575.1, forward strand.
GCTCCTATGGCACTCAATACACTACCAAATGTATATGCATTAGGCTGTAGCTCTTTCATCACCAAAAAGAAAGTCTCAACCGCTTCCTGGCACTGTCCATTTTGGGTGTACCCAGATATCAAAGCATTCCAAGATATGATTTCTCTATAGTTGAGCTCTTCAAAAATCTTCAACGAATTTTCCATGGTTCCAAATTTTGCATACATTGTGATGAGGCTGTTGGAAACATTCAACTCTGAGCAAAAACTAGTACTTAAGCAGTATCCATGAATCACTTCACCTTCTTTGACCAAATTGTTATTTGTTATGAAATGCAGAAGTCCAACAAATGTAACATCATTTGGGTAAACTTCGTCCACTCTCATCTGATTGAAAAGAGACATGGCATCTTCATCCATGGAGATCATTGTAGTCCACGAGACAACATTACGTTCGCTCATGTTCATGAATACCAATTTGGCATCCTCCACGGTCTCAGACTTCAAATAATTAGAGATCAAGACATTACCAACCGAGACGTGCTTCTCATATCCAGCTTTTATTGTCAGGCCATGAATCTGTCTCCCAAGCTCCCAATTCCTTTCATAGCCACAAGCCGAAACAGCACTGGTAAATGAGACATGATCAAGCTTCATGCCTTCCCTCGCCATTTCAATAAACAAACGTATCGCCTCCGCCCCATAACTTCCTTCTTTCGTGTAGCCTGATATCATCGCATTCCACGAAACTATATCCCTACTGGGAATTTCATCAAACACCTTCCTGGCATGTTCTAGCATGTCCTGTCTCGAATACAAAGTTATAAGAGCGTTGCCTACAAAAACTTCAGTATCCAATCCAAATTTAATCACTAGACCATGCAACTGCAGTCCGAACAGAAACCCTTCGTAGTCCAAGCAAATAGCAAGCAAAGTAGTGTATGTCACTGCATCGAAACCAACCCCACTCAAATTCATCCTGACGCCAAAACTCAACGCATCCTCGCTATCCGGGAATCCAGACAGAACGGTATTCCAAGAAACGGTGTCGGGCCGCTCCAAGTTCTCGAAAATGTACAGAGCTCGGTCAAAGTTCCCACCTTTAGTATAAGCGTTCATCAGAGAGTTCGAAACCGTGGTGAACGAAACAAACCCAGAAGAGATGGCGAAGCCATGGAGCTGGCGGCAGAGCCCGAGGTCTCCATCACAGGCCTTGAGCGCCAGGGAGACGGTGGCTTCATCGACGCCGCCGGGAAAGTCCAGCTGGAGCTGTTTCTTGAAGAGGGAAAGAGCTTGAGTTGGGTGTTTCTTGCGGATGGAATCGACCATCGAACGGTTGACGGAGAATGCATTATTGGAGCGAGGACTTTGGTCGAACGATGGAGACGAAGGTGGTCTAGCGATGAGAGATTGATTTGAATGATACGAACGTGGGTTTGCTACTCTGCGGAGTGTCCTGGTTTTGAGGTGGCGGGTGATCATGAAGGCTCAGGTTGGTGAGAGAGAAGGAAGCCAAGGCTCTCTTCAATTTGGAGGAATGCAAACCGAGGCCCACCAACGTGGTATTTAACATGATGTGAGTAATCTACAAGGTTCATGTCTTTTTTTTTATTAATACTATGATCCATTACCTTGAGCAAATATCAGGTTCTCCAGAAGTAAATTTTTTGGTACTTTCAGCAGTAATTAGATTCTGCTTAGAGTAACAAGAATCTTCTCCTAAAATTTTTCCAATTAGATTAGGTCCAATCAAGATTATTGAGCTTCTTTCTACTTTTAGTTTTACGGTAGGGCCTCCTTTAAAGCTGTAGCTGGGGGGTGAGAGTGAGTTTCCATGTCCCGCTAGATTACGAGTCTCCCAGGTAAAAGAATGTCAAATTTATCAATGATCATGGGAGATTGCAATTGGGTTGGTATTGCTTTGATTTGGAAGACAAGAATCCATCAAAGATGCAATTCTTATGGATGATTGCAAGATTGATTAACTCGCTGAGCTTGATACAAGAATCAAAACGTTACAGATCAAAAGAATGGGTATCCTACCAAAACTCCTGTAGTCCTAGCCCAATTCACTTTTCTGGAGAACATTTTCAGCCAATGTATAACTCCTCCAAATTTCTTGTTCTGAGGAAAGAATTGAGTAGTTTACACATCTCCAGTGCCTGTGGATGACAAAAATCGCTGGCACGGAACTCTATAACAATGTCATTCACTTCGATCATGCTGCAACCGGGTAGCTTCTTCATCTGGGCATCCGAGATCAACTTCCTCAAGTGATTAGCCTGATTCTCCCAACCAGCTTCTTTATAAATATTGTACGAGAGTACATGAGTCCCGCTATCAGTTATGCCCATATAAGTAAGCTTCTTCCAGATCCTATTCCCGAGTTCTACATTCCCATAAACGCGACATGCGTGCAGCAATGCTCCCCACACATTAGCATCCGCTCCTCCTAGTCCTCCGATCTTCTCCTCCATGAAGTTTTCGGCTTCCTCCACCATACCTGACCTGGCCAAAAGGTCGACAATGCATGCGAAATGCTCCAACTTTGGCCTAACACCGTGGACATTACCCATCTCTTCGAAAAGCCCAAGGCCTTCTTTAGTCATCTTGGCATGAGTACACGCCGTGAGAAGAGCAACAAACGTGGTCTCTGTGGGTTGAGTCCCATGTGCAATCATTTTCTTAAATAGCTCAAGAGACTTCTCTGCATCTCCATTCAGTGCGACCCCGCCGATCATTGCGTTCCATGCTTCGACATCCTTATCAGATATATTGTGAAAAACCGACAAAGCCAAATCCACAAGACCACATCTTGAGTACATATCGACCAGTGCTGTAGCTAAGATGCGGTTCGAAATGAAATTCACCCGCTTAGCATATGAATGCACCCATAACCCTTGAGTGACAGCACCGAGATGCGCACAAGCAGTGAGTACACTAACGAGAACAGATTCATTAGGTTCAATACCCACTTTTTGCATCTGCCTGAATAAAGAGAGAACCTCCTTAAAGTCGCTGACTCTAGAGTAAGCTGCCATCATCGCACTCCACGATATAACATTTCTCTCGGGCATTTCGTCGAACAAGAGCCTCGCATTCACCAAGTCCCCGGCTTTCCCATACCCATCGACCAGTGCAGTCCATGTGACCACATCCCTCACGGTAGTTCCATCAAACAGCTTCCGCGCATTCTCCAAGTCACATACCGACGAATAAAACTCGATCAACGCGCTAACCACAAAAGGGTCGACATGATACCCGAACTTAACGACATGCGCATGGACCAGCAAACCAATGGACTTCGAATCGGGACCCAAAAAGATGCAAGCTTTGATCAACGGCGGGAAAGTATAGTTATTGCCCTCGACCCCAGAACTCGACATAGCCGAGTACAACGACACCGCCGCAACGGGGGACCCGGATTGCACGTGACCCCTGATCATGGTGTTGTACATGAAGGTGTTGCGGCAACGGAGGTGCTCGAAAATGGAGCAGGCGTAGGAGAAGAAACAGGGGTCGCCGGAAGTGGCGGCGACGGAGAGAAGAGGCCCGATGGCTGATGGGTTTCTTTCGGGGCGGTGGAGCTTGAGGATGTGGGCATGGAGCTGCTTGAGTTGGCTCAGGGTCGTGCATTTCCTCGCGAGGGAAGTGAGGGTGGCGGCTTGGCTGGCCGTGATTGCCTTCTGAGTCATTGGCAATGATCAAGCCTGGTTCATCTTCTTGGTGTCACTCCAACGCAAAGAGACTACATTTTTTTCCTTCGTATCTACGTGGTGAATTTGTTCGCGTCATTGAATGACGCGGCTTTGTCCTCATATTTGTCCCATAACATTTCTAGGAAAAATTGGCATATATACTCCTTAAATTTTAACTCAATATTTTATTTTATTTTTAAACTTTTAAATTATTAAATATCGTTCCCTGAACTTTAACATAATGCAATTTTCGCTGATTCAATGTTGTTCGTAAATTTAAATTAATGGAATGATAACATTATATATTTTGATATAATTTATGAACTAATTTGAACATTTACCATATGTTTAGTAATTACGTTAAATAAATTAAAAGTTCAAAGATAACATTGCATATTGGGCTTATATTTATGATCATATTGAATAAATTAAAAGTTTTGAGACCACATTATATATTGAATCAAAATTTAAAGACTAATCATGTCATTATCTCAAATTTTTATATGCACACAAAGCATTACTCTACACATGAGAATCACATGATTAACTAAATTGCATGTACTAGGTCCACATGTATCATATGTGATTAATTAATTTGCCTTTATATGATATGACAGTAGTGTTTATACTAAGTCGGATATGCATAATCAAAATTAATAGATTCGATGTAAATCTTCTCAAGTCGGATACAAATTTAGTTTAACATAAGTAATAGATACATGGAATATGTGCTCTCAACCATATCCATAAATCGAATCATGACAATTGAAAATTATGGACTCGGGTAGAACTCACATGATTACACTTGATTTATCCATTCAAGTCTAGACAAAGAACATATCCCCAGTAATGGATCTCAATCACATTGGATTTGATTAATTTAAAATTTTCACGGAGATCCACACAATAAATAGGCATGATTTTTATAGATTTATTTTAGTGAATCGAATCATATTGAAAAATAAATTAATGAATCAAGTGTTTAGTAACTAGTTATAAAAGAAAAGGTAAATATGATATATCGTAATTAGTAATTTTTTATATCATTAATAACTTTAGCTAAAAAAGATTTTGCAATACAGCAGCTTCCTCCTTGATAGTGATCGTGGGACGTAATTTATTCATTGGACTAATATGATTATACATGGGCAGAATAAGTACGTACTTATCAATTATAATTTTTCTCATTATTTCGGTATTACTTTTATATTATGAACAACAAACTCGAACTATCTTTGTGGTCGGCGGGTGACTTGTAAACTGCTATTTCTTACAAAAAAATATCTCAGACCATTTTCATAACTGTTAATTTCTTCAATCAATTACTAATGTTAATATGAAAAGCTATAAAGATATATATATTATAGCTTGATCACACGACTATTAAGGCCCTGTTTGGTAATGTTCTTTTTTTTTTTTGTTTTAAAACAATTTTTGTTTTTTGTTCCAGGGAACAAAAAAAAAAGAATGTAAACGCGTTTGTTTACGTTTTTGTTCCAAATCTATTTTTTTTGTTTATAGGAACACTTTTAGAGAAGAAACAAAACAAGAAACAAGAAAAACTTGTTTACGGAACAAAAATTAAAAACATATTTTCTCTCTCCTCTCTTTTTTTTTTTTTTTTTTTTTTTCTCTTTTTGCCGGCCAAAGAGGGCCGGCGACGCCGTCGAGGGCCGGCGACCTTGCCGGGCGTCGCCGGCCCCAAGCGAGCCCGAGCGTCGCCGGCCACCGGCGAGGCTCGACCTCGCCTGGGCCACCTCCGGGCCGGCGTCGCCGGGCGGTGGCCGGCGAGCGAGCCTCGCCGGTGGCCGGGCGAGCTCGGGGCAAGGCGGGTGAGCTCGACCTCGCCCGGATCCGGCGAGCCCGAGCTCGCCCGCCCACCGGCGAGGCTTGGCCTCGCCGGGCCATCGCTAGGCGACGCCGGCTTGGAGGTGGCCCGGCGAGGCTCGGCGAGCTCGGGCTCGTCGGATCTGGGCGAGCTCGACCTCGCCCGGCCAAGGCAAGGCCACCGACCCTCGTGCGGCGGCGACCGGCCAAAAGAAGAAAAAAAGAAAAATAATAATAAAATAAAATAAAGAAAATAAAAATTAAAAAATTAAAAAAAATAAAAGAAATAAAAAAAGAATACAAATTTACCAAACGTGTTTCGTTCATTTTTTATTTTTGGAACAAGTTTTTACCAAACGCGTTTTTTTATTCAAAAAATTGTTCCGGAATGTAAAACACTATTTTCTATTTCATTCCCTAACAATTTTTAAACAAGTAAGATTACCAAACGCACCAAGTCTTCGGACACGAAATAAGTAAAATTAAGCATAGTTACACGTGTGACCAGTAAAGTTATGGGCAATGCCGGCCGTGAGTTTCCTTCCAACTGCGGTTCTTCTCTGGCTGGCTGAACGGAGATAGCCGGAGATCAGGACAGCGCCACCGTGAAGATCGCCGGAAGTGCAACGGTCGAGCGCCGCCGCCGTCGTTCTGGGCTTGCCGATTGTCTCTCCAGCTTCTTCTCCCTCTCAGGAGCCCCGGGTTGCTTCTCTCTTCTCCGCAGCATTCATGTCCCGAGTTCATTTCGCTGTTAGACTTGTCAAGTTTCAATTTTTTCTGAGCCAGAGAAGGCATATATAAACGTGCGAGTTTCCACTTTGCTGTCTTTCTCATTCATTAAGGATTTTGATTCTCTCTCTCTGTCTCGTAGCTTAGCGAGAGTTCCGTGGCCCTTAAGTTGGTATCTGGAATTGCATTCATTTTAAACAATGATGCTGGAGCATCTCTTGATACTTCATGAGCTGGTAATCTGTGGGTGATTGGTTAATATTTGATGAGAAATTGGGCTCTCTCTAGGAAGAGAAGGTCCAATTTTTGCTGTTCAGTAGGGGTCGCTATATAGATTATGGGACGGTTGTGTTTATGGATCATGTCTGTGGGTTACTGAGGGCTTTAGGTCTGATTTTTTTTGAATTTAACACCCGGATGAGAGATAATATGGAACTTGAGAATGCAAGCAAGGAGATAACAGAAGGTGTTTATATCTCTTCTTCGTAGGAAAATCTTTAATGACCTGCAATAATTTGTTAATCAAACTTATGCTTTTACAACTTATGAATCTCATGTTTTGATGATTTCCTACACATCCTTTTCTGTGCTGTAGAGCATGATGATGCCCATCTTTGCCACTCGATACACAATCTCCCAAAAAATTTCGAGTTTAAAGTAGGGATAGTCTTTTCAAGTGAACTCGAAGCATATCATACATATGTGGCGTATGAATTATGTAAGGGTTTTGGAGTTTGAGGAGAAATCACTTGGCGTACTTTTCTGTGAAATTGTGAGGGTTTCTCTTGCACTCCACCTGGCCAGCAAAAAAAGATGGAAAGGACTGAGAACAGGTGTGGTTGTCTTGTATATATTCTATTTAAGGTTGATAATGATGTTCATGAAGTCATGTAGTACATGTCTGAGCATAATCATGCATTTCTTCCGGAAAATCAAAGGCACTTGATAAGATGTGGAAGGATGATATTTAATCCAAGTAAAGGAGTCTTGGCTGACATGGCAAAAGCTGGCATTGTAAATTTCAGTCATATAACTTTTTGGAAAATGAAGATGGAGGAAGTAGAAATATGGGGTTTAGTTTGCATGGTAGCCACAATTTCTTGCCAACTCAAAGTTCAAGCATCGTGAGGGGGGAAGATTGGCAAACCCTCTTGAATCATTTCACGTGCATGCAGATGCACAATCCCATGTTTTTCTATGTTGTACAAGTAGATCAAGATGGCAGGTTGACAAACTTATTTTGGAGAGATAGTATGTCTAAATTTGATTATGATTATTTCAGTGACATGGTGATGTTCGATACCACATATAGTGTTAGTAAATATAACATGATTTGTGCAAATTTTGTTGGGATTAACCATCATCTGAAGAATACCTCGTTTGGGTGTGCTCTCTTGTTAGATGAGATGGTAAATTCATTTATATGGCTATTTGATACGTTTTTGGAGGCAATGGGAAATACGGCACCCAAAACAATTTTCACTGAACAAGATGAAGCTATGGAAAAAGCTGTTGAAAAGGTGTTTCTGAATGGACAACATTGTGTATGCACATCACACATTGCAAAGCATGCTGCTAAAAACATCCCCAATCTTTATGAGAAGCCTGAGTTTAGGGACATTTTCTCAAAACTACTATTTGGCTGTGAAACAGGGTCCATATTTGAATCCACTTGGAAGGAAATGGAAGAGGAATGGGGCACTAAGGACAACTCTTGGCTTAACAGACTATATGAATCGAGAAATAAATGGAATGCAGCCTTTGGTGGTGGTATATTTTCATGTGGTATCAGCTCAACTCAAAGGAGTGAGGGCTCAACTAATATCTTCTGGCTGATGCCTGCTAATAGCATGAACCTCATTGGATTTGTCCACCACTATGAACAACAGGTAAAATATGTAAGGGAGACTGAAGTTCGAGATGATCACAATTCTCGAGGTCAGCCAAAATTGGTTGTGTCAAATAATGCAATTTTGACACATGCTGCATTGGCATACACTTGAACCATATTTTCCAAGTTTCATGAGGAATTATTGCAAGGGATGTTGGAAAAAGTTTTTGAGTTGTTGTTCTGATGGGGCAGTCTCTGAATATACTTTAGTTTGCCATGGGATTCCTGGGCAAAATGTTGTGAGATTTGATTCTGTTAATTTTTTAGTCCCTTGTGGATGTAAATTATTTGAATCAAATGGGTGGTTGTGCTGTCATGATTTGTATGTACTTAATGGGAACATTAAGGTTACAAAAATCCCATCGGCTTTTGTTTTAAAGAGATGGACTAAGGGTGCTAAGGATTGTATTGTGGATAATGACTCTCCACAAGTGTCACAATGTTCATCAAAGATTGGTCGTTATTCCACATTTGATGCGAAAAGCTTTTGCCATAGTGAGCTTGGCTGCTGAAGATGAAGATACAATGAGAATTGCAATGCAAAATTTGCATAAGATGGTGGAGGAACTTTTAGGGCACAAATCCAATCTTTTGACCAAAGATGGTGAAGATAACAGCGACAAGGTTGTAAATGGTAATGAGGTTTTTTACTCCGTTAGGGAAACATCAATGGCAGATCACCCTTGAAAGAAAGCGAAGAAAGTAATGGGTGATGGGGTTGAGAGTAAGTTGGAGAGAAAAAATAAAAAATCATCCAAAGGAGCAACCTCAACCAAAATACAAAGTCAGGGTGATTGGGATATATTGCATGATGAGTTTACTTCCATTAATTATATGAGCTATTTTACTTTACACTCCATGTAACAACAATTTCATTCTGTACTAAAGAGCTGGTTGTTAGTGCTACTCTGGATGAAGCCCATTTACTGACTCATTTGGCACATTCAAATCAGCACTAAAGTGTCTTTTCTCCTTGCAATTTTTTGGGTCCAACTACAAATCTAAGTCTCAATAATGGGGTATCTTCTCTTGGCCTGAGATGTGCTTTTCCATTTGATTAACGAGACCATTTTACTTATCTAGATGTAAGAAGTGTTCACCATTCGCCTGGGTTTGAGAGTGGCTTTTACCCATTTACTGAGCCAAGCACATATGTGACCTTAATCTACAGTCCTGCTGTTGTAGCATTCTTTTATATTCCTTTGATATTTGATGTTACCGATTGATGCAGATGTCTGAATATTGCAACACGGCATATACAGGTGTACTGAGTCAGGTGCTATATGCATCGTGAGAAATTTGACATTTTCATGCGACATTTTTTAAGCAAAATGTAAGAATTTATAATATTTTTCTCTTTTGTAGGGATCATCATATTCTTATCAATATCTTGGCAGAAATGTAGCCAATGAATCTGAAGGAACTAACGTGCAAGGGTTACAAGGTTGATCAATCCATCGCTAGAGGCAGAGTAAATATGGTTTTGTGGGTATAGAAGGTCTTAACTTGGACATGTATAGTATATCTCAAGACAAGTAAGACGAAATTTGTGCATGGAATGTTGATTGTATATATCAGTACTATGTATGCTGGTTTATCTTCACATGCGGAGTATATTACTGTAGACCCTCTGTCACAGTGTCATCCCTGTTTTGAGCGCTTCACAGGGATCCTATGCTGTATATTTTTTTTTTTGGGGTCAACCTATGTTTACCTCTGGCAGGCTCCCTTGGGGAATATAATTGTAAGAGAAATTAGTTAAACAAATTGTTTGGGTAGGATTCATCAGTTCGTGATGGCGCACTTCTTGTGATCTATTTTAAGATTGCTTGGTTTCTTTACATGTAAACAGCATATTTTTCACGCACAATTCATCTTATTTCTGGTACAAGTTCCGCGCTTGAGTAAACCATGGATGTCATGGTTCCAGGAATGGCATTTCTTTTGATAAGTGTCCGAGTCATCACTCTGAGATTGGAAGTTCCTCTGATGACTGTCTGAACAGAGTTCAAACGGTAGCCCAAAAGAATACTGTGATCTTACTCTAATTAGCATTAGAGATGCTCCTGTGCATTGGCCACAAGGATTCGAACCTTTTGGATAAATTCTTTTCCATTTCACTCGTATCAAACTACTTTACCAAGTGACCCAACATCATTTACTAATTACAGATTTTTCACTATCCTCGTCTTTCCTGCTCGACCTGGATCTGCTTGATCGGAAGTGAATTTGCTGTTAACCATTTTGAAAGCTTTGTTGCTAAGATTTGGTAGAGAAACCGAAAACTATCGCATGAAAGCTACGATGAATCACACAAACGTGACCGATTGTTTGGTTAAGTTGTTTGACGACGTGAACTCATTCTTCTGTGATTTTAACCATCTTCTTCCCAATATTTTCTCCACCAAATAGTCCTACAAAAGCAGAGGGAATGCTCTCCACGAAATAGCTCGAGATATCATTTGTATCTCACAGCTATTGTGCCTTCTGAAAGATACTGATCCAAGGTCAGCACTTCATCAATTTTTGAACCTCTTAAGACATATCCTTGTTCAAATGTGCTCCCCCATATAAGTCAAACGTGTACTTTTCTGTGACATATTGCTGCAATACACGAGATGATTTCAGAACTATTTGGGGTTCTTATCTTTCTTCTGTTATTATCAGTTAATTGTAACATGTTTTTTGCCAGAATAACACAGCTACTTAAGCGCACACATTCCAAAATCCTGATAATGGAGACCGGTATGGTACGTCTGATGTAAATCCCATCAAGTCCGACCCAAAATGAGTTATGTGCTACATTCATGGAATACTTGTTCATAGCCAGATTTGTAAATCATATCATAGTACTGAATATTTTGGACTCAAATAAAACTTATGAGATTACACCCAATCTATCCGTTCAAGTCTAGACAAGAATATACATATAGTTGATCTCAAGTCAAGTCATGGCTAATCTAAATATTTTCACTAAGACCCTCACGATAAATGGCTGTAATTATCAATTGAGCTGTTCATGCGAATCAAATTATATCGAGAAAACATATATCAAGTGGTTAGTAACCATTACATAGGGAGACACTATTTCCACTCCTTAAATGACTAAATCCACCCTTATTTATACTAAAAAGACAAAACTATCCTCAATCTTTCAATTGCAATTTTACATAATGGCCACACTACTTTTTTCCATTTTTTTTTAAATTTTTCTATGTAGGATAGTTACAATAATTAAGAATTTGACTTTTTTTAGCTTTGATATACTTATAACGCTTTACATGCTCTATGTAAAATTATCATGTTAACAGTAAAGGAAAAAAATGCATTCTTTGATATAGTATAAAACTAAAAAATATATTCTTTATCATTCTTATAACAATCTATCTATTTTTTCTCCTCTTATATCAAAAGCTCACTTTCTTGATGAAATTTTTATTAATTTTATTAGTCTAAAATATTTATTAACTCTCTTTATTTACTATATCAAAGAATTTATATTTTCCTTACTATATTGATGAGTTACTTTTATATAAAACATGTGAGAAGTTAGAGAAATATATGAGAGCACACTTAAAAAATTATGCATAATGAGATATCTTAATATTTTTCTTAAACAAATTTTCGATGATATTAATTTTTGTTAATTCAAAATAATAAAATTTCATTGGCATTTTCAAAAAAATATCTTAATTTATGGAATTTTTGATTTAATTAAATTTCATTTACTTAACAATGTATCCATGAATATAATCGACAATGTAGAAAAGATATTTCTTAGAAATTTCGTTTTTTGACAAAACAAATATTTATGAAAGTAATATTTAACAATAAAAAACGACATAGTACCTCTAACATACATGGAATATCTATAAAAAAAAAAAACTAAATACATTGAATCCTTAATTTTGGTAGTTAGTTCCTACATAGATATGAAATAACTTAGAAATAGGGAGAAGTGCCAAAATAGTCTTAAACCTTTTGTCTTTGTGCTGATTTAGTCCTAAACCTTTTTTGTGGTGCCGATTCAGTCCTAAACCTTTTTACGTTGTGCCAATCCAGTCCTTTCGGCCAATTTTGGCCGAATTTTTTGCTGACCGGACGCCGGCCGGGCGACGTGGCATGATCGGCGCCGCGTGGACAACTTTTAATAATAATTTAATATTTTTGAATTTTTTTTTTTTGATTTTGATTTTGATTTTGATTTTGATTTTTTTTTTTTTTTTGTCTTCTTCCTCCGGCCGGTCACCGAGGTCCGGCGACCGCCGAGTCGGAGGCCGGCGAGGGCGAGGCCGACCTCGCCGGCCACCTCGCGGGCGAGGGTCGAGCCTCGCCGGCCATGGGCGAGGCTCCCCCTCGTCGGCCATGGGCGAGGCTCCCCCTCGTCGGATCGACGAGGATGGGCGAGGCTCGACCTCGCTAGATCCGGCGAGGGGGATGGCCGGATCGGCGAGGTCGAGCCTCGCCGGCCATGGGCGAGGCTCCCCCTCGCCGGATCGACGAGGATGGGCGAGGCTCGACCTCGCTAGATCCGGCGAGGGGGATGGCCGGATCGGCGAGGTCGAGCCTCGCCGGCCATGGGCGAGGCTCCCCCTCGCCGGATCGACGAGGATGGGCGAGGCTCGACCTCGCTAGATCCGGCGAGGGGGATGGCCGAATCGGGCGAGGTCGAGCCTCACCGGCCATGGGCGAGGCTCGACCCTCACCCGCGAGGTGGCCGGCGAGGTCGCCCGCCCTCGCCGGCCTCCGGCTCCGGCGACCGGCCGGAGGAAGAAGACAAAAAAACAAAAAAATAAAAATAAAAATAAAAATTCAAAAAAATTCTAAAATATTAAAATATTATTAAAAGTTGTCTACGTCGGCCGATCATGCCACGTCAGCCGCCCGGCGTCCAGTCAGCAAAATCCGGCCAAAATTGGTCGGAAATGACTGAATCGGCACAACGTAAAAAGGTTTAGGACTGAATCGGCACTAAAAAAAGGTTTAGGATTAAATCGGCACAAAGGCAAAAGGTTTATGACTTTTTGGCACTTCTCCCCTTAGAAATAGGAATGTAAACAAATTTGCGACAACCAATTTAAATTGCAATTAAATAATATAAGGTAATTTTTTTCCTTTTTGGTGAAAATTGGGTGGATTTAGTCATATAAGGAGTGGAAATAGTGCCGCCCTAAACATGTATTCGTAAGTAGTAGTTTTCTATATCATTAGTAATTTTTTACCGAAAAATGTGTATCAATTTATTAGCACTTGGTGACCTTCTTCCTGGTCAGTGATTACGAGAAGTAATTTCTTCATTAGACTAATATGGTTATATATTGGCAAAATAAGTACTTACTGACCAATTAGTAATTTTTCTCCTTCTTTTGCTAGTACTTTTATATTGAGAATATTAAGTGCGAACCTATCTTTATGGCCGCCAGCTAACTTGTTAAAATTGACGTCGATTTCTCATGTAAAAAGACCTTAGACCATTTCAATAACTAGTAATTTCTTCAATCAATTTCTAATCTTAATATGAAAAGTATTATTGATGATGGCTCGACCACCTGACTGGTAAGTTTTCGGACAAGAAATTAGTAATTGATACCATAAAAATTTATGAACATTCACACGTGTGACTAGTGAATACAAGTAATGGGCAATTTCGACCATTTCTGGAGCTGGGGCTTAGAGTTTCCTTCCATGTCCGATCCTTCTCTCCTTCTGGTCGAACGGAGAAGACCGGATATCGAGGCGGTGCCACCGTGAAGATCACCGGAAGCGGGACGGTCGAGCGTCGCCGCCGTCGTTCTAGGGGTGCCAATTGCCTCTCCAGCTTCTTCTCTCTCTCAGGAGCCCCAGGTTACTCCTCTCTCTTCTCCGTAGCATTCACGTCTCGAGTTCATTTCACTATTAGACTTGTCAAGTTTCAATTTTTCTGAGCCAGAAAGGCAAATAAATGTGCTGGTTTCCACTTTGCTGTCTTTCTTCTTAAGGGTTTTGCTTCTCTGTCTCTGTCTCTGTCTCTGTCTCTTTCTCGTAGTTTAGTGAGAGTTCCTTGCTGTTACTCTGTACAGCAATGTGATTTCCGCTTCTGATATAGCCCTTAAGTTGGTATCTGGAATTGCATTCTTTTTAAGCAATGAAATTAGAGCATCTGTTGATACTTCATGAGCTGGTAATATGTGGGTGACTGGTTAATAGTGGATGAGAAACTGGGTTCTCTCTAGAAAGAGAAGGTCCAATTTTGCTGTTCAGTAGTTGTCGCTATACAGATTATGGGACGGTTGTGTTTATGGATTGTATTTGTGGGTTACCGAGGGCTTTGTGTCTGATTTTTGTGAATTTAGTACCAGGATGGGAGATAATATGGAACCAGAGAATGCAAGCAAGGAGATAGCAGAAGGTGTGTAGATCTCTTCTTTGTAATGAAGATCTTTAATGACCTGCGATAATTTGTTAATCAAACTTATGCTTTTACAACTTATGAATCTCATGTTTTGATGATTTGCTACTCGAACTTTTCTGGACTGTAGAAGATGACGATGCCCATCTTCGCCACTCAATACACAATCTCCCCAAAAATTTCGAGTTTAAAGTGGGGATGGTCTTTTCAAGTGAACTTGAAGCATATCACACGTATGTGGCATATGCATTACGTAAGGGATTTGGAATTCGGAAGGGTAATAAAGTTAGAAATTCCAAAGGAGAAATCACTCGGCGTACATTTTTGTGTAATTGTGAGGGTTTCTCTTGCACTCCACCCTACCAGCAAAAAAAGATGGAAAGGACTGAGATTAGGTGTGGCTGTCAAGCGCATATTAAATTTAAGGTCGAAAATGGTGTTCATGAAGTCATAGAGTACAAGCCTGAGCATAACCATGCATTTCTTCCGGAAAATCAAAGGCATTTGATCAGATGTGGAAGGATAGTTTCTGATCCAAGTAAAGGTGTCTTAGCTGACATGGCAAAAGCTGGCATTGTAAATTTCAGGTCATTTAACTTTTTGGAAAATGAAGATGGAGCAAGTAGGAATTTGGGGTTTAGTTTGCGTGGTAGCCATAATTTCTTGCCAACTCAAAGTTCAAGCATCGCGAGGGGGGAAGATTGGCAAAACCTCTTGAATCATTTCATGTGCATGCAGATGCAAAATCCTATGCTTTTCTATGCTGTACAAGTGGATCAAGATGGTAAATTGACGAACCTATTTTGGAGAGATAGTCTGTCTAAATTCGATTATGATTGTTTCGGTGACGTGGTGATGCTTGATACCACATATCGCGTTAGCAAATATAACATGATATGTGCACCTTTTTTAGGGGTTAATCATCATTGGAAGAATACCTTGTTTGGGTGCGCTCTCCTGTTAGATGAGACTGTAAATTCATTTATTTGGCTATTTGAGACGTTTTTGGAGGCAATGGGAAATAGAGTGCCTAGAACAATTTTCACTGACCAAGACCAAGCTATAGAAAAAGCTGTTGAAAAGGTATTTCCGAATGCACAACATTGTGTATGCACATCACAAATTGCAAAAAATGCTGCTAAAAAGATCCCCAATCTTTATGAGAAGCCTGAGTTTAGGGATAGATATTTCTCAAAACTACTGTATGGATGTGAAACAGAGTCTGTATTCGAATCCACTTGGAAGGAAATGGAAGAGGAATGGGGCACTAAGGACAACTCTTGGCTTAACAGACTTTATGAATCAAGAAATAAATGGAGTGCGGCCTTTGGTCGGGGTATATTTTCATGTGGTATCAGATCAACTCAGAGGAGTGAGGGCACAAATGATATCTTCCGGCTGATGCCTGCTAATAGCATGGACCTTATTGGATTTGTCCACCACTATGAACAACAGTTAAAATATATAAGGGAGATTGAAGTTCGAGATGATCACAGTTCTAGAGGTAAGCCAGAATTGGTTGTGTCAAATAATGCGATTTTGACACATGCTGCAGTGGCATACACTCGTACCATATTTTCCAAGTTTTATGAGGAATTTTTGCAAAGTATGTCAGAACGAGTTTTGGATTGTAGTTGTGATGGGGCAGTCTCTGAATATACACTAGTTTGCCATGGGATTCAAGGGAAAAATGTTGTGAAATTTGATTCTGTTAATTTTTCAGTCTCTTGTGGATGTAAATTATTTGAATCAAATGGGTGGTTGTGCCGTCATGCTTTGTATGTACTTAACGGGAATATTAAGGTTACAAAAATCCCATTGGCTTATGTTTTAAAGAGATGGACTAAGGGTGCCAAGGATTGTATTGTGCATGATGACTCTCCACAAGTGTCACCATGTTCATCAAAGATTAGTCGTTATTCCACACTGATGCGAAAAGCTTTTGCTGTAATGAGCTTGGCTGCCGAAGATGAAGATACAATGAGAATTGCAATGCAAAATTTGGACAAGACGGTGGAGGAAATTTTAGGGCACAAATCCAATCTTTTGACCAAAGATGGTGAAGTTAACAGCGATAGGGTTGTGAATGCTAATGAGGTTTCTTACTCCGTTAGTGAGACATCAATAACAGATCACCCTCGAAGGAAAGTGAAGAGAGTAACAGGTGATGGGGTTGAGAGTAAGCTGGAGAAAAAAAAGAAAAAATCATCCAAAGGAGCAACCTCAACTGCAATACAGAGTCGAGGTGATTGGTAATATATTGCATAATGAGTTTACTTCCATTAATTATGTGAGCTATTTTACTTTACACTTCATGTAACTATGATTTCATTCTGTAATGAAGAGCTGGTTGTTGGCGCTACTCTGGACGAAGCCCATTTACTGACTCATTTGGCACATTCACATCAGCTGTCAAGTGTCTTTTCTCCTCGCAATTTTGGGGTTCCTACTACAAATCCAAGTCTTAATAATGGGGTATCTTCTCTTGGCCTGAGATGTGTTTTTTTTTCATTTGATTAATGAGACCATTTATCTAATGCAAGAAGTGTTTGCCATTCACCTTTGTTCGCAAGTGGCTTCTACCCATTTACTGAGGCAACTACATAAGTAAACTTAATCTATAGTCCCACTGTCATGGCATTCTTTTATCTTCCTTTGATATTTGATGCTACTGATTAATGTAGCTGTTTAAATGTTGCTACACGGCATATGTAGGTGTACTCAGCGAGGTACTATATGCATCATGAGAAATTTGAAATTTTCATGCAACATTTTTAAGCAAAATGTGAGAATTTATGCTACTTTTTTTCTCTTTGGCAGAGATCAGCAAACTCTTATGAGTATCCTGGCAGAAATGTGGCCAGTGAATCTCAAGGAACTAACATGGAAGGGTTACAAGGTGATTAATCCATTGCGAGAGGCAGAGTAAATATGGTTTTTTGGGTATGGAAGATCTAACTTCGATACATGTCTAGTGTATCTCAATACAATTAAGATTAAATTTGTGCATGGAATGTTGATTGTATATATCAGTACTATGTATGCTGGTTTATCTTCACATATTGTGGAGTATATTACTGTAGACCCTCTATCGCGGTGTCATCCCTATTTTGAGTGCTTCACAGGGATCCTACGCTTTATAACCTTTTTGGTCATCCTACTATGTTACCACTAACGGACTCCCTTGGGGAATCTAATTGTAAGACAGACTAGTTACACTAATTGTTAAGTTAGGATTCATTCGTTTGTGATGGCACAGTTCTTGTGATCTATTTAAGGTTGCTTGACTTCTTTCTTTGTAACGAGATATTTTTTCTCGTGCAATTCGTGTTATTTTTTGTAGAAGTTCCAAGCTCGAGTAAACTATGGATGTCATGGCTCCGAGAATGGAATTTCTTCTGATAAATGTTCCCAGTCATCACTCTGAGAATGGAAGTTCCTCTGTTGACTGTCTGGATAGAGAGTTCAAACGGTAGCCCGAAAGAATACTGTGATCTTAGTGCTCTAATTAGCATTAGAAATCCTCCTGTGCATTGGCCTCAGAGATTCGAGCCTTTTGGATAAATTCTTATTAACTATCACTTGTATCAACCTACTTTACCAAGCAACCCGGCATCAATTACTGGCCGTAGTGTTATTTCTGCGTCCGCATCTTTCCCGCTTTGCCAGGATCATCTTGATTGTAAGTGAATTTGCCGTTAGCCATTTAAAAAGTTGTGACTCAGATTAGATGAACTGAAAATCATTATACGAAAGCCATAACGAGTCACACAAATATTACCGGCTCTCTGGTTAAGTCGTTTAACCAAGCAAATTCAATCTTCTGTGTTTTTAACCATCTTCTTCCCAATATTATCTCCGCGAAATAGTCCTACAAAAGCAGAGGGAATGCTTTCCACACCATTCGAGATGTCCTCGAGGGGGTGCATTTGGCCGCTGCGGAGATAGTTGCCGGTGGTTGAAATGAAATCCTCAAAGACGTCCTTGTGGTCCCAGGCTAGAAAACCCTGGATCTTTATTCTCTTGTAGATAACATCTGACATATTGGGTGCGGCTCTTTTTCCAGGATCCGTGTATTCAGATGTTGCCCCACAGACGGCAACTCGGCCATAGGTATTCATGTTAGCCACTGCAGCTTCTAGCATTTCAGCACCTACATTGTCAAAGTATATGTCGATTCCGTCGGGAAAGTACCTGTTACCGGAAACACGAAGCAAAATGATTGTGGGATTGTTTTAGAATTTAGATTTATCCGAAAACACTGGAGAAGAAGGTGGTCAGTGCATCCGTGCATATTAAAATTGGAGAACCTGACCTTTTGAGTGCTGAATTCAAGTCAGTTTCCCTTTGTAATTGAAAGCATCATCAAAGCCGAGTTTTTCCTTGAGCAGTTCTACCTGTGACACAAGTCCAAAACTTGGGAGATTCATAAGTGGGCACACCTCAAGTACTAGTCACACAGGAGCTCGTGAAAGCGACCTTTTGCTTGCTTCCGGCGCAACCAACCACATAACAGCCGAGCAACTTCGCGTACTGTCCGACCATGTTCCCAACCGATCCTGAAGCCGCGGACACAAATACCTTCTCGCCTTGCTTGGGCTTGCATATTTCGAAGAATCCAGCATAGGCTGCAAGTCCACTGTATCCTGGAAGAACAAGCAGAAAATTGATAAAGAAACATAACCGGAAGGGAAGAAAACCGTTTGGTAGCCTGAAGCGTCGGCGACAACAAATGTTTTTTATTTAATGTTTTCCTGAGAGACTGACATCAAGAACTTGGCATAGCTTGAGACATCGGATGTATGACACAACTACAGCGCATTGTGCAAGGTACTGATCCAAGGTCAAATAAGCACTACATCATTTTTTGACCCCGTTAAGACATGTCCTTGTTCAAATGTGTTATTATCAGTTAATCACAACATTTTTCTGCCAGAACAAGGTGCGTCCATTCCAAAATCCAAAGCACGCCTGTAAAACTCTCTTCCCCGCCCCGGCAGAGTCTTATGAAGTTCTTTTGACTAAGAAGAAATTCATGTATCATTGAAAAGATTATGATAATGGAAATTGTTGGTGATAGAGAAATTTACCGAATAGTCCAACATGGTATGACAAAGGGAACCCCAATGGATCAAGCTTCCTAATCATTCCATTTCTTCTTATCTTACTGTACTCCGCCCAAGTAACAAATCCCACAACCACATCACCCTTCTCAAATTCAACATTGTCTGAAGCCACAACTTCTGCCACACCATATGCCTTAATTTCCTGCACACAGATTTGAAGACAAAAATCAAAGAAAACCCAATTCCTTTTTTCCTAATTCCCATCATATTTGCGTGATTGTCCTCTGAACGTATATTTAGCTGCTGTGAACAAGTCACACTCACCTTGCCAAGAGTAATTCCTTCTAAAGCGGAACCCGTTTTTGCGACGAGCTGTACCGCTTCATCCGGTTCAACTGATATGGGTCAATGGACATGTAAAGGTTCTTCACTATCATCTCGTCTGAGCCGGGGTCGAGTGATAGAGCTAAAGGTGAGGTTTTGAGCTCAAAATCAGATTCTTTGGGTGCACCCTCTATGTGGGTCTTCAGGGTCACATACTTGTTGGCCACTTCCATGGTTGCAGAAGAACAGGAAGAAGCTGAAGCTTGAAGACTAGACAGATTCTTGTCTGGGTGAAACTGACAAGTCTTTCTATAATTATAGGACCGCATATGTATAATCTGCATGAAATTGACACCCTGCAGTGGGAATCTACAACGGTGATGGCTTCTACCTTTTACTTATTTTTTTTCGTAATCTAAAGTTTGATTAATTTAAATAATATTATTTCAAAAGTTTCAACATATTTGGTTACTGACATTTTAACGTCATAAAGTTTTTTTTTACTTGAAAAATTAATTAAAATATTTTTGAGAATTATCTACATAAAAAATGATGTCGAATATATTATTGACAAGATAGATTCCTAAACTTAGTACACATAATAAGACAAACTCTCGTTCAGTTATAAATATGATCACTCTGTCAAATGTTGTCTTGTATAGTACCGCAAAACTCGATATTCAACTTATATAGACCGGTTTTAATAAACTTAATACTGCATCCTAGATAAGAGCCTGTTAAGTGATCGTGATTTTTTTGTCCTTTCCGAAAACATTAAGAATACTAAATATGGTTTAAGAAAATTACAAAAAAATGCAAAAAGACAAGGGCAGCATCAAGAACGAGGAGTACCCGCGACAAGAGAAGATGCCATTTTCATTGGCCAGACAAATTGCAATTAATTAAATAGAGATGGAGTGCTCATGCGTAGAAAAGGTACTCGGCTAATTGAATAAAGTTGAGTTGAACTATAAGCCTAGTAAAGAGTAAATTAAGTCACGCTCGAGTTTGAGAAGTCAAGCTCGATTAAGCTCGAATTGGGTATCAAGCCTTACAGGTTTGTGTCGAGTCGAGTTTGATCATTGAATTGCGTCAACTCAGCTTGGTTACAACTCTATATGAATGACAACTCTACGTGATATAATTACAACCGTAACAAGTATAGCATGAGTCATGCAAATCTCTCTATTTTAAGCAAAATTTCCAACAATCATAAGAGTAAGGCTAAACCAAACGTATAGACTTGAAGAAGCTGGTAACTTAAATGGTTATGAAAACAATCATAATCAAGCGCCTAATTATGTCATGACACGTTGAGAATTTTTCATTTGCCAAGATTTTTGTTTCATGGGCCTGAACTTTTTGTTCTTTTATTTGGTGTTGCAAACCCGGGCTGTTAGTTAGGCCTCAACTAGACGCCCATCCAGCACGAACTTGCCATATGATCACCACTAATCACAACTTCGCTATATATTATTCGGTGATGCCAGTACAACCTCAAGTAAATTTTTTCTTTTTGCAAAATATGATAATATATTATCCAACGCAATGCCTATATTTTGATGATATGCAGTGATGTGAGTAATTTAGTACGAAAAGAGATGACAGCACTCCCAATAAACTCGAAGGAATCAGATATTGAGGCATTGATCTAGCTAAGTTATAACACCCATTAGCAAACTCTCATTCTTCTGCAATCTTAACGATTTTCTTCCCAATGTTGTCCCCCCGAAACAGCCCTGTGAAAGCAAAGGGAATGCTGTCCAGGCCATCCGAGATGTCCTCGAGCGGGCACAACTCGCCGCTGTGGAGATGGTTGCTGGTGGTTGAGACAAAATCCTGGAAAAGACCGACGTGATCACCAGCTAAAAAGCCCTGGATCTTTATTCTCTTGTAAATGAAATCTAGCACGTCGGGTGCGGCTTTTTTCTCTAAATCTATATACTTGGATATTACTCCGCACACAGCAACTCTGCCAAAGGTATTCATGTTAGCAACCGCCGCTTCTTGCATCTCAACGCCTACGTTGTCAAAGTATATATCGATCCCATCGGGAAAATACCTGTCGATTGACAAAAACAAACACAAGAAAAATGACTAGATTTTTCTTTTGAAAAGAGAATATACAATCTAGATTCTTGATACGCTCTGAAGCATCCGACCTTTTGAGAGTTGAGTTCAAATTAGTTTCCTCCCTGTAGTTGAAGGCCTCATCAAAACCCAGTTTTTCCTTGAGCAGTTGTACCTGTAACAACGAAACAAATTCATCATGATTCGTGATCTTTTGGTGAAGGAAACATTGGGGAAAGTTGTAATGTAGGACTATGTGGAAAGTGACCTTCTGTTTGCTTCCAGCACAACCGACAACATAGCACCCGTGCAACTTTGCATACTGTCCAACCAAGTTCCCAACTGACCCTGATGCCGCCGATACTAACACCTTCTCGCCTCGCTTCGGCTTGCATATCTCGAAGAACCCAGCCTAGGCTGTCAGTCCACTGTATCCTGAAAGAACAAGCAAAAACCCAAAAAGAAACGCAACTAGAAGGGGAAAAAGCGTTTGGTAGCCTGGAGCATCAGTGCAAACAAATGTTTTTCAGTTTGATGTCTCCAGATAGGCTGAGATCAAGAACTTGACATAGGTTGAGACATCATTTGTATCACCCAACTGTAGCACATTTTGCATGATGTCGATCCAAGGTCAGAAAAACCCAACATCATTTCTTGATCCGATCAAGAAGACCTGTCCTTTTTTAAATGTGTAGCTTCTGTGACAAATTGCCGTAATAAACCATATGACTTCAATACCATTTTGAATTCTTATGTTTCTTCTGTCAAAATCTGTCAACTAAAACATTTTCTGCCGGAATAGCTCTGCTACTTAAGCAGGCATACGCCAAAATCCGAAGCACGCCTCTAAAGCTCTCTTCCCTGTTCCAGCAGAGTCTTGTAAAGTTTTTTTGATTAAGAAGAAATTCATGTATCAATGAAAAGACTTTGATAATGGGAAATTGTCTGTGAATGAGAAATTTACCCAATATTCCAACATGGTAGGAGAAAGGGAACCCCAATGGATCAAGCTTCCTGATCATCCCATTTCTTATCTTACTGTACTCTGCCCAAGTAATAACTCCCACAACCACGTCACCCTTCTCAAATTCAACATTGTCTGAAACCACAACTTTTGCCACACCATATGCCTCAATTTCCTGCACACAGATTTGAAGACAAAAATTAAAGAAAGTACAATTCTTTTTTTCTAATTCCCATCACATTTACATGATGTCCTCTGAAAATATATTTAGCTGCTGTGAGCAAGTCACTCACCTTGCCAAGAGTAATTCCTTGAAACCGGGACCAGTTCTCTGTGATGAGCTGTAACGTTTCATCCGGTTCAACTGATATGGGTCGATGGACACGTAAAGGTTCTTCACTATCATCTCGCCTGAACCAAGGTCGAGCGATAGAGCCAAAAGTCGGTCTTCAGGGTCACATACTTGTTAGTCACCTCCATGGTTGCAGAAGAACAGGAAGAAGCTGAAGATAGGAAACAAGACAGATCCTTGTCTGGGGGAAATTGACAAGCCCTATTATTATTAGAGGACTATATATGTATAAAATATCTGCATGAAATTGACCTTGGCAGTGGGAATTTACCACGGTGGTACTTCGCAGAAAAAGTTGATGGCTTCTACCGTTCACTTTCTATTTTCCTTGTCTCAAATTTGATTAATTTAAATAAAATTATTTCAAAAGTTTCAACATGTTTAGTTATTGACATTTTAAAAGGGCGGCGCTATTTCCACCTCTAAATGACTACATCTACCCCTATTTACACTAAAGAGACAAAATCGTCTTTAATCTTTCAATTGTAGTTTAAAGTGATGGCCCCAATTATTTCTTCTACTTTTTTTCTTTTTCTATTCATGATAGGTCCGTAATTAAGCATTTCACATATGTTGTTTTTTAGCGTATTAAAGAAGCATGCGTTCTCAGATATTCTTATAAGATTTTACATACTTTGTGTAAAATCATCTCACTAATAGTAAAAAAAAAAAAAAAAAAAAAAAAAGACATTATTTGATATGGCATAAAATTGAAAAGTCTATTCTTTATTATTGATCTTATAAAAAATTATCTATTTTTTAGTCCCTCCTATCTCAAAATCTCACTTTCTTGGTGAACTTTTTATTAATTTCATTAGTCTACTATGTATATTAAATCTCTTTCTTTACAATATCAAAGAATTTATCCTTTTTTTCCTTATTATACTAGTGAAATACTTTTATATAAAGCATGTAAGACGTTATATGAATATATAGGAAAACACTAAAAACATTATACACAATAAGGTATCTTGATATTTTTTTTGTACAATTCATAAAATTTATGAATTGCTGTTAATCCACAATAATGATATTTCACTAGGATTTTTTAAAAGTTCTTACTTTGTGCAATATTTTGATGTAATTAAATTTCATCTACTTAACAATTTATCTATAAATATAATCGACAACATGAAAAAGAATTAGAATTCTAGGAAATCTCTTTTCAACAAAATAAACATTTATGGAGGTAATATCTAACAAAAAAAAAAAAAAAATAGTGCCTTTAATGTACATGGAAAATCTACAACAAACAAAACTTAAACATATTAAATTCTTAATTATGGTAAGTAGATCCTACACAAAAATAGAAAAACTAAAAAAAAGGAAAGTAAATAAATTTGAGACCAATAATTTAAATTGTAATTACATGATAGACGATAATTCTGTCTTTTTAATAGAAATTGAGTGGATTTAGTCATGTAGGGGTGGAAATACCACCGCTCTTTTTGAAGTCATAAAAGTTTTTTTCCTTCCAAAAATTAATTGAAATATTTTCGAGAATTATTTACATAAAAAGTGAGGTCAAGTATATTGACAATAAAGATTTCTAAACTTAATACACTAAAAATAAGACAAACTCTCGTTAGGTTATAAATATGATCACTCTTTCAAATGTGAGCTTGCAGTATATTGCAAAAATCAATATTCTACTTATGTAGACCGGTTTTAATAAACTTAGTATTGCATTCTAGGTAAGAGGCCTGTTTTGTGATTGCGTTTTTTTTTTCTTTTCCAAAAAAATTAAACGAATACTAAATATGTTTGAAGACATACAAAAAGCAAAAAGACAAGGGCAGGATCAAGAATGTGTAGTACCCGCACCAAGAGAAGATGCCATTTTCAATGGCCAGACAAGTGGCGATTAATTAAATGAAGATGAAGGAATAGTCATGCGTAGAGAAGATACCTTAAGGCCTACCGGCCAAATTAAGCCAAGTGATCACTAATATCCGACAGCATAATTACTCGATTTCATGGGTGATTATTCTACAAAGTAGTTTGAAATATAAGCACAAGAGGACATGATTGTGATTTATTTATGTGTTGAGCTCTAAAATGTATTTTATCGCATATAATAACAGCATAAATTTTGAGAACAAATTATTGCGTAATAGGCATTATTGATATGAATTGGACCAACTTCATTTTTCAATCAAACTTTGTCAATTTCTTAATCTCGAATTCCCAAAAGTATATTTATTAAATTCCCAAATCTGGCACCCAAATCTAGATCTAGATTGTGAGAGTTCAAATTCTCAAATCGAGAATGAGATTAGGAGGGAGAGAGAGAGAGAGAGAGAGAGAGATCTAGATTGTGAGAGTTCAAATTCTCAAATCGAGAATGAGATTAGGAGGGAGGGAGAGAGAGAGAGAGAGAGCAATGGTATAGACTTGAAGAATCTAAAACTTAATTTGGTAAAGAAAATTACTCGATTGGTGGGTGATTATTCTACAAAGTAGTTCAATCATTCTATCTACTTATATTTTGAAAAGATGGAAGGTACAAAGCAAGGATATATGAATGATGAATTTCATGAAATGTCAATAGGTCCAACTACCTTCAATAGATTTTCCACATTAATGCAAACTGCTTTTGAAGTAATGAGTTTGAGAGCCTAAATGGAAATACTATGAGTATAGCGAAGGAGAACTTGGATGCAATAGTAGCTGAAATTTCATCATATAACTCAAGCGTGGTTGTGACAAATGGTGCTAATGATGATAATGATAATAAAGCTTCTTTGTGTGAGATGTCGGTATTGGATCCCCTTCAAAAGAAAGGAAAAAGGAACAAGTTATGGAAGGCTTAAAGCCTCAAGTGAGAAAAAAGAAAAAAAACTAAAAAAATAATACCCTCAATGCCAATAGAAAGTCAAGGTGGGCTGATTTTGATAGGCATAAAGTTCTAATTAATATGTTTAGTTTATTCTTATGCTACATGATGCTAATTAATATATTTCTTATTTTGTAATGTAGAGTTGGCTGTTCAAGCAACACATGTTGAAACTCATTTATCGAATTATTCAAGAAATGCAAATCAAATTCAAAATGCCTTTTGTCCTAGTAACATTGGTAGTCCTGTAGTAAATCTTAATTTTCATAATCAGGTGTGTATCTTTGAGTTCAACATTTAGAGTCAACACCTAATATGAAAATGAGTTAAGTTCTAGTTGGACTTTGCCTCTAATATGCCTACTTATTCTAGTGAAAAATGCTGGATATTTAAAGGTGGTGATTAAAACCCCAAGAGAAGAACTCTTGAGTTTCTTGTTTCAGTCGCATGCAAAAGAAAACCAGAGACGGGTTTTGGTTAAAATGTCAAAAGAAGCAAGTAAAGTTTAACTTGCTAAGGAGATTGATTGGATAAGGTTTTTTCACTGCATGAAGTCGGCAAAGGAAGACTAGCTGGCGACTATTTGGCACCTGCACAACTTGCCCAAGAAGTAAACGGAAGTCCATTATGTATGAAGTCGGCCATTGGACATGTGACGGTGAAGCTTCAGCCTATATATAAGGCTTAGAGGAGAAGCATCTGAAGACGAGTCACCAGATGAAAGAACGGCGATTTTTAAGAGAGAATAGAGGCAACACAGCCTGAGAGAAAGAGTAGCTCTTGTGGAGGAAAGATAGAATAACTGAGTGTCTGCTTATATCAGCTAGTTTGCTTTGAGTGTTTTGAGTGTGGTGAGAGAAGGTAAAATGAAATTGTTGGCAAGGAAGAATTGTTTTAATGTTATACTTATCTCACCGTTTAGTATAACGAGTGTCTTGAGTTGTTTTTTACAATTCTCCCATGTTACCATCACAACGCTTCTGCATATCCTATGGGGTCACAGACCCTATAAATGGTATTAGAGTGAAGCTGCGCACTCTAACGCATGAGCCAAGAACAATATTTATAGAACATTCAAGAAAGACCTTCAACAGGAGATTTCATTGTTGAATTGAGTTTAGCAAAAACATGTTCTAGCTTGTCCAAAAACCGGTCATGTACATGTCAGGTCCCAAATCAAGTATATAGGGGAGAGAACTTACAGAAACACCAGGTTTTATAGAGATCCGATGGAATCTATTATTGGACCATAAAATCTGCAACCAACCAGGATTCTTGCATTTTGAGATGAAAAGAAGGGTTGGTCATTTTTTACTTTGAAAGTCAGGGGACACACATATTAGAAATGATGAGGTATATATCGCTCACAAATTCGTGAGCTTCATCAAGTTTCCAATCTGTTCAGGAAGAAATCTAGTCAGACCCTTGTTGTAAGACAGGTCCCTACACGAAGGGCTTATTATACTCAGGAACAACTTACAAAGAACATTTCTGGCAGCTAAAACAGATTAAAGGACCAACTTCTAGACATGAATCCCCCTATTTGCGCATCATCGACAGCTTCACATGCAATTTAGGATGCATGGGAGAGAAGACAGTACAAGAATCTAGATGGGAGGACGACTTACATGACAGCAGCAAAATAAAAAACTTAAGCCCTTCTTCTCAATAATTGTTGTATTTTGCCAATTACTCATAAGTTCCGTGATTGCACTGACTGCTTTCGAATTTGATCAATTGAACAATGAGAAAATAATAAATAGATCTGAATATTGGAGAAGTCTCCGAAGCAAGTTGCTAAAAAGTCGTTGTTCATCTATATTCCAAGAGTGCGCAAGCAAGAAATGGTAGATAAATCATCCGACAAAAGCTACTCTAATAATGTCCAGAACTTTGGCTGCTTGAATAGCCAACCAACATCGTGATCCTTTTACTAGAGGAGCTAAAACCCTTAAAATCTTTGTGACCGACTCCCTTATCAAAGGAAAGAAGCATGATTTTGTACCAAAACCAAATCTTTGAGAATGACCCTGAATGTAAGATAATGACTTCCAAGGCCAGAACATGCTTAAAGAAAAATCATGACACTAATTTATGCGTAATAAATTTCATTGTTGTGGCCTACTCTAAAAATAGAAATAGTTAGATTTACTCCGTCGATGCATTGCAAAATTTGAGATCTCCAGCTACTTATCTTCTGAAACTTTCTCAGGCAATAGTGCCACGTTTGATCAAAGAGGTAGGCGAAAGGGGTAGAAAACAGACTCAGATCACCCCAAAAATGACATTAGCATTGTTGATAGGAATATAGGAAACATCGATATGTTCAGTGTAGTAGGATTCTTATAATTGGTTATGGACAAATGATCTACTCTGATTCGTGTAAATGTTGTGACATCCTCTAACTAGGAGGCACCTTAATTCATCTAATCAGCAATGGCTCAGAAAGATGCAAAAAGTCTAGGCGAGTAAGGTTAAGGAATTTGTAAATTCACCTGTGTGAACAATACATTTAAGGAAATAAATGTCAAGAAAGCGGTTGAATTGAGCTTACAATCATAAGGATTCGTAGCTGCATCTCCAATGGGATCTCTAAGGAGAACACCTAGTAGATTCACCAGAACTCGCACACCCATGACTCAGAATCTCAAAATTTGGAGAACTCAAAGTTTTTCTTAAAATTAAGAATCGATTTCTTTTGAAGAAATTTGCTCTAATATCTGAAAGAATAAAGTGTTTGATTATTGACCTCAACTACAATTGTTGAGATGGTTTTCATTATATATAGATCTTTAAAATATTACACTTCGTAAGGAAATAATATAACAATAGAAATTAATAAATAAAGAGATCATTATATTATAAGAGTTGTCAATCCCTTGATCCTAACATCTTCAATAATCATCATGTGATTTCGATTTCTATCTTCAGTTTTTTCTTCCTTGCTTGATAAATCAATGCCTCCTCCCAAATGTATATGCCGCTAGCAAAAACAGAGTCATCAAGCATACCCATGTCTCGATCACCACTTCACTTCAATATTATACCCCAGGCGTTGTAGCTCTTATCACGCGAGCATTAGTTAGAGCAGAATATAGTACTGAGATGCAAATGAATGCCCTTGCGATCAACATGAAGATTCTTCTCCTTGAGGGGAGGCCACAGCAACAACGATAGGGTGTCAAAGGGAGAAAGCAACGCCGTCGTGTTAACGGCGAAGGCAGGCCTTAAGGCAGGTCGTCGATCGACGCTGACCGTCCATGCATCTCACCATACTGAGATGCATGGAAAATCAGGGTTGATCCACGACCTTCCTTAAGGCCCGCTTTCGCGATTAACACGACGGCATTGCTTTCTTCTTTTGGCACCCTATCGTTGTTGCTCAGTGGCCTTCCCTCGAGGAGAGGAATCTCCAAGTTGATCGTAAGGGCGCTCATTTGCATCTCAGTACTATCTTCTAACTAATGCCCACGTGATAAAAGCCACATTGCCTGGGAATTTGGAGTACAATATTGAAGTGGTGATCGAGACATGGGTAGGCTTCATGACTTTGTTTTTACTGGTGGAATATACATTTAGAATGGTCCCCAATTGAGTCATCCGGATAAAAGCATTGATTTATCAAGCGTCGAGATGCAAAAAATAGTACTGCGATGCAAATGACCGCTCTTGTGATCGACATGCAGAAGATAGTATTGAGATGCATCTCAATACACTGAGATGACATTCCCTCATTTCTATCCGCGAGCATTTTGAATTTCCCTTTTCTCAAAAAATTCCATTATTGACCCATTCTTCATCAAATCATATGGATTGATTTAGCAATGATGGAATTTCTATTTTGTTTACTGAATCACATGAAATTTTACTCACCTCGTATATGGAATGTATGAAATGCATATGAACGGAGGAATAAAGACAATTTTATATTCAAAGGTCAGTGTCGATCCACGACCCGCCCTAAGTTTTGCCTTTGCGGTTAACACGACGGTGTTGCTTTCTTCCTTTGGCGCCCTGTTGTTGTTGCTCAATCGCCTCCTCTCGAGGAGAGGAATCTCCATGTCGACATGAAGTAAAGACTCTTGCATACTTACTCCAAGGTCTGAAGTAAAGACTTGTGTACCTTCTCCTCGATTAGACCACCTGAAGTAAAGACTTGAAGTAAAGACTCGGAGTATGCTCGAGTTTTTTTTTTCCATGTCGACATAGAGATTCCTCTCCTCGAGGGGAGGCCATTGAGCAACAACGACAGGGCGTCAAAGAAAGAAATCAACGCCGTCGTGTTAACCGTAAAGGCGGGACGTGGATCGACGTTGACTTTCCATGCATCTCAATGTGGTGAGATGCATCTCAGTACTATCTTTTGCATGTCGATCACAAAGGGCATTGATCCTATCTACGATCAAAACTTTGATTTCAGATACTTGTGTACCTTCTCCTTGATCGGACCACCTGAAGTAAAGACCCCAGC
Source organism: Eucalyptus sp. ANBG9806169 (assembly GCA_014182395.1). Classification (NCBI taxonomy): domain Eukaryota; kingdom Viridiplantae; phylum Streptophyta; class Magnoliopsida; order Myrtales; family Myrtaceae; genus Eucalyptus; species Eucalyptus sp. ANBG9806169. The sequence continues at coordinate 20,424,511 of CM024575.1, forward strand.
ATACTCCAAGGCCTGAAGAACTCTTAAATGACAAACATCTGCCAATCTACCCTCTTGCATACTTACTCCATGTCGACATGAAGTAAAGACTCTTGCATACTTACTCCAAGGCCTGAAGTAAAGACTTGTGTACCTTCTCCTCGATCGGACCTAGGGGTGAGCGGTTCCCCGGTTCCTTACAGGTTCCGTCTGGAACCTGGAACCTACCCTATCACAAGTTCCGAGATCGGTTCCAGGTTTCAACAGGTTCTTTTTTTTTTTTGTCTCATTTTTTGGTTTTATTTTCAGGGTAAACTATGCAACAATTGCTCAATCCCGCCATTGGGTAAGATCTTAAGGAAAAAACCACTCTTTAAGTTTACAAGCAAACTTAGTTTTCCTATATCAGATTAAAAAAAAAGTAACAACAGCATACTACATAATAAAATTGAATTCTCTATGAACTTTATGAACCTATGACAACATCCATCATAGTCTCCTGCACACTACAAAGGCTAAAAACCTCTTAATATCTAGGCTTGATACTTGCATGACAGAATCAACAAGCCAAATAGAAGCTGATACTTAGGTCGTTTCAAATTTATGAAGTTACCATTCAAACTAAACAACAAAAATGTGTGCAAAATTAGAACCTGGTGTAGTTGTTGACTCATCTAAATCATCTTCCTGTCAAATAAAATATGATAAAAAGAATTAGTGAAACAATGATGGAAAGAACAGGGCAAAAAGTACAGTGCCTGTAAAAGAAAAAGAGCATGTAGTTGCAAATAAAACTCGACTCACTCCGATGCCGAAAAGCATAAGAGCATGAGGGAAATTCCTATGCAACCTCAACTATTCAAGTTGGCTTTGATTGGTGGATGGCATCTGCAAATGAGAAAGAAGACTCAGAGTCCACTCATTGAGGTCGTGAAGACTCAGACTCAATGGTCATGTCATTTCATCGATATGCTTAACAGGTAGACAAGCGCAAAGTTTAGAAGAATCTGACGGACCAGCAAGAACATATGCAAGTTTGCCTCAATAGTCTATCTGAAATCAGTCACCAGGAAGTACATGCTAGTGAAAAAGAATAGAAACAAAAGGGAAAAACATCAGATATCAATATGTTTGCAGCCAACTGAAAAACGCGAAAAGGCAAACAAACCTGAGAACTATATAATTACTGTAGATATCAGAGATACGCCGCATCCACCCTTTTTAATTACTCAAAGTAACCTAAGCTTAAGGTTTCGCTAATGATCATATACAGTCAATAGAATACAAGTTTACGCTGTCAGTCATCTCAGCACGGCAAGATATCCTAAATTTAAGATTCATCAAAAACCCTAGTTGCTCCGAGGAGACAGATCTGACAGGTAGTCTCACATACAAATCGAACTTCTTTTTAGAAGATCTGAAGTCCAGCACCATTGGGGTCTCAAAGTTGCAAAGCAGAAGGCACTGAAAAAATTTGCCATCCTACTGATGCTGCTCATATATCTGCATGTATGCCTCTGAGAGTGCAACCATATGAGGAAGCGTTTCTGAAACATGCAGATCCTACATCTCATACCTAAAGCATAATGTAAGACTTGTCAATCTACACGACAATTGCACTCTTATTTCCCCAAAAATCACAGAGGGAGAGAGAGATTTACCAAAGTTCTTCGGACTTCCGCCGAACCAAAACCCTGTAAGAACCTTCACCAGGTTTGCCATCATGAACAACGTTGGCAATCAAATCATACTTTGATCGCAGCCTCTCCTCATCTCCTGGTGTGGGTAATGGAATGTAGTCCTTCAATTCCAAGTTCTTGACAGGAAAATTAACTGCAAAATCAATCATAAGTAATCGGATACTTAAAAGTACTAATTTGATCAACATTTCGCATTCGCCATTTCATATTGTCTTCTAAATCAAAGTTCCCTAATTTTTTTCCAACTAAAATCATCAGGTTCAAAAAGCTTACCTAGAGTTGGGTTCTTCTCCACAAAAAAAATTGTTTTTCGTAAATCTCCGCATATGGAGAATGAGATACCAAGGCAATCTCTTAACACGGTATCTCATCCTTGCAAGGCAGGGACGGACAACCTCTGTTACTGTTCCTCCATCAAATTTCTTCAATATGTTAAAAGGGGTACCCGAAAGAAAATAAAAACAATAAGCACTTGGGACTACAATGGTGCGTAAGCGCCACGAAATCTTTGAGGATCTCTCTCATCGATATTCAACTTGAAGATTCCCCATCACATGATACAAGCCCATGATGAAAATTCATGATATGATCACAATCCCGAACTATCTTCAAGTGTATTATTTGACTCGATTCTTTCAATAAATGGTACCAAATTGTTGTAAAGGACTGACCAAGCGGGAGGCATCTAATGTGCTTAGGCGTCAGGGGGCGAGCAACGTCGGGGGCGGCTGGGCGAGCGGCGTCCACCGGGGAATCGAGCCACATCCAGCGGCGGCATCGAGGGCAAGAAGCATCCAGCGGCGACGTCGAGGCGAGCAGGGGTGACAACGTCTAGGGAGGCAAGGGCAGGGCGACCAAGGAGCAATTGGCGTCCAGCGGCAGGACGAGCGGCGTCCGGCGGCGGAATCCGGCGGTGGCGTCGAGGGCGAGCGGCGTCGGGGACGGGGCAAAGGCAGAGAACGGGAGAGGACAACTGCACTGAGGGTTAATGATTTGGGGATTTTAACTTTTAGGAACCCTAACCTAACTGGTTCCGGTTCCTATATAGGAACCGGAACCGGAACCGGTCCCTTTAGAACCGGGAACCGGAGAACCGAACCGGAGGTTCTACCCGGGAACCACGCTCACCCCTAATCAGACCACCAGAAGTAAAGACTCCAGCATACTCCAAGGCCTGAAGAACTCTTTTAAATGACAAACATATGCCAATCTACCCTCTTCTTTTTTTTTTAATCAGCATGTGGATGGGTACCTGCAAGTATTGTATCTTTCAGCTGCCAAAAAACAAGAAAAAAACCAATTTAAGCCTGAATGAAAGAGGATATCATGAAGATAGACAGCACTGGATGAAAGATGTGCTTACCTCCTCTAGAGCAGTTTTTGGCACAGAGGTTCTCTTGTGCGTTAAAAATGAGTGAAGGTCCCATTTCAACAACTCTTTTGCAGTCACTTCAAGATCAGATGCAGAGCCCTAAGATATAACGAATTCATAAACAGGAGAATAGACACCGAACTTCAGCAATCATTAGAACAGAACCAGTGGAAAAATGTCATGAAGAAAATCAAACACATTTTCACTGCATCATTTATTAGAACTCACATTATGGAACATTTACTATAGGACATTTTTGCAGCTCTTCGATGTATCAATTTTCGCCTTTGATCCCAATGAGGACCAAGTACTGTTCATGCTTCCATTTCTAGGGCCACATTACTCCTCCAAGCATCTCAAAGAAACAACTTCCTCCATATTTTTTCCCAAGTGAGCAGGTAACTCTGGAGCCGCTTTAATGATACCTGAAAAGCATAAACCATATGAATAACCAACAAAAATGATGAGAAACTGGACCAAAACTTGCAAAATGCTACTGTTGAAGGTGAATACCATGCAAGAGGGATGGCTCAACTTGCTCGAATTTTGCCAAATACTCAATAATCCAGAACCAGGGAAGGCTCAACTCAGATGAGCTTTTGCCATCCGTGGAAGCACTGTTGAGCAGTTGGGACAACGAGGATTTCTTCAACTCATGCCTTCATCAATCCATAACAAAGATTGCTTTCTACAGAGAGAAAAAATAACGATGATTCAAAACTGATCATGCATTTTGCAAAATTATGCACCTGGCATATGATGGGCAAAGAACTCTCAGTATCGGCCTAAAAGCTATGAATCCAATATAACTACAGCATGAACGGAATTTTTCTGATCATGCACCATATGAAAGATTCATTTGGCAAGGACACTCTAGAGTAGTGATCCTCTTTGTCAAAAGAAGCAAATATGTCATGACATCCTAAATGGAGTACTTCCACAGTGGAATCAAATGAAAGCCAATTATTGCCATGCTCACTAAATTCTCACATAAGTGACCCAAGTAACAATTGAATGCAAGCAATATTAAGAAGTAAACACATTAGTTTTGATACTTTGCTTATACTGAGAAGGTTATAATAGCTAAACGGAACCAAAGTCAAAAAGCTTTTCGTGCAGCACATGGAAAGGAGTAACGAAAAGTGCTGAATCATAAAGGTGCAGTCAGGTGACAAATCCGTACAAATAAACCACTTGACCATTCTGGCATGGCCTTCTCAGATAATATTGCACAACGCACGAACCCATATGAACAATCAAAATTGACAAAATTATAAGATTAAAATCTTTGAACCGCCAAGTCCCATGAACTCAGTAAGACCGACAGAATTAAAAAGATAAACTAACTCAAGACAGAGTGTGAGCAAAAACAAGGTCAAAAGGTTAACCGCAATCATTGATGACAAGCAATTCGACTAATTCCCTTTACGGAAAAACCAACAAAGAGAATGAGAAAACAAGAAAAATGGACACTAAAGTCAGATACAAAGCATGAGCAGTTGAGCAGAAAATGCTTATCAATAGAAGAAATGCCACCATTTAATTCAATTCCAGGGTGTTCATGAATCTAGATACACCCACCAACTATTCCTAGAGATCTCAAGGGCGTTGATCCTATCTACCTATCGCGATCAAAACTTTGATTTCAGATTCCAGTGAGAAAATGTATATCCAGTGAAGGATCACAAGGAAGCAATCATCTAATTAAAAAATAACCTTTTCTTTTAGAAGCTCTTCAGCTTCGACGTATTCATCTAGTTCAGGACTGCTCTTCTCTCCACTCTTATCTACATTTGACAGAATATCCCATGCATCTTTTATTGATTTGAGACCAAAGAATATAAGCAAAGTCACAGCAGCATATTCCCCAATTGGTAAGGCTGTTTCAATGATCACATAGAGCAGAGACATGAAAACTCTTGTAAGAAAAGAGCCAAAGGATCAAATGGATTCTCTATCATGCCAAGGAAAGACAAGTTGCAGAGACAACTAGTAAATTCAATAATTGATAGTTATGTGCATCCGAGTTGATGCAAGTGAAGTTCAAACAGATGATTTTACAATAAAATACTGCCAAACACATAAGTCTTCGAGATTAAATTATCATTTACACTAAAATGTAAGGAATGTTGATTTTTCTGTCCCAAATCTCTAATGAATCCTAAAACGCATTGCACATGCCTAATCATGGATCGCAAAGGGAATTGTTTATTTTAGTATCCCCTCGTTTGGTATCTCAACCCTACATTAGTCTGTGATGCACAGACACAAAGTTCAGACTTGAAATAATGAGAAGCTATCAGCATCAACATGTGGCAGAAATTTCATATGTACAAGTAACATTTACTTGACAGGTGAATTTAATTCAGTCAAGGATAAGAAATCTCTCTGTGCTTTAATCAGAGCATGTTAAGAGAATGAACTGCACCATAAGTCTCCTTTCAGTATAAACAAGTGTGGATGAGAAACCTCTGTGGCAGAACATACAAAGGAAACATAACCTATATCTTTTGTTCGCTCTTTCTCTCCTTTTCTTTCTTTGCCAGGTTACAACACGAATAAAGGCATTGCAACACAAGCCTTTTCAGAGCTCTTCAATCCCAGCCAGAGAGTAGCTAACTGTCAGGGGATTAAAGACTAGCAGAACACATTTCTCCTGAAAAAAGCAGAACTTACTGTTTTTATAAAGAGAAAAGGCATGGTCTAAACTCTAAAGCCCAGTTCAAGGACCCTTCATCAATTCCTTCAAAGACAAACCTAGGAAACACGAGAAAACCTTCAGTGACATCATGTCATGTAAAGCAGCAAACAAGAGACATCAAAATCAGTTGCAGAATCAAACTCCCACACTAACACCAATTCTCAGTGATAATGGCATGTAATTTTCCTTATGCAAATAAGAATTGGGAGAGCACTACATGCTGATTGACCAACACTTAATACAAAGAATGTCTATCAAAGTATTAGGAGAAAATTAAATCCATCTTACTACTGAGTTTTTCCAAATAATTTATAAATGCACAATAATTTTTCATTTAACCAAAGGATGGTGGTGCAAATTCCACCTCTTTCGAAAAAAAACTTAAGTTCAATGAGCCTAAACAGAATACCCATTTGCCATATGGCTGTTTGAGTGATCATCAATGTCAAAGACCGTGTCAGCCAGACCACCCGTTCTCCTCACTATTGGGACGTAGACATTTAAGTTGCTCCTCTGGAACCAAAATCGTCTACTGCGACCTAAATACCCTGTGCCTCAGATTAAAGCTTGAAGGGACATCCTAGCATGTAAATCTGCTATATCAGCTGCGACTCACAACAATGTCAAAAGCACTGGATCTTCTGTGGTACAGCCAGGCAGAAGGTGCTTGTATGTAAAAGTTAAGAAGAGGGAAGAAGTGGTTTGAATTTGTAACTGAATTCATATATTACATATGATTATGCTAAAACACATAACAGAGCTTCACGCTGTTGCCGTACTCTTTACATACACTATATTCAGTCATCAGTCAGTCCCCTGTGATTAACCAGAATTACCTGTAAGATGAGCCATCCCAGAATCTGTAATCTGAGTGCCAGAAACTTGCAACGTTTCCAAGTTTGTGAGGCCTGCATCGTCAAGGATGATCAAGAAGAATTAGTGAAGCATGCTAAATTCAGCTTAATTAAAATGATCGCATACAAGTGTATCACAGTACACATCTATATATGTAATCCAACTCTAATTTCTTTTACTATCAAGGTTTTAAACTGGACTCATGCGATTATTGCACAGAACTCACAAAAGGAGAAAGGAGCCCTATGAAATCGAAAGGGAGGCCAATGAGGGTTCACGACCTATAAAAGATGGAGGCCAAAGAAGACAGCTACACATAAATTCAGGTAGCTATATGTAAGCAAAATATATCTAGTTAAATCAGAAAGGTCAACAACTACTTTGGAGAGAAAAACCCAGGTTTCCACAAACTTTAACCACGTTGACAAAAGGACTTCCCAAACATTACACGAAACCAATCGCTCATGGCTAGCCATGCTTTGCCTCATTGTGGGCACATTTCTTCTCGCCGGGAAGTCTGCAATGACGGAACAGGCGATTGCGCCCCCCCGGAAAATCTTGAAACCCCCCGGACAAAAGCGATTCAACAGCTCGGTGGAGCGAAGCAGCGAGATTACGTCGGGCTTCGACTTGACGGGTCGGCCTAAGATCATGTATCCAGAACCGCTAGACCGTCGTCGGGAGATGGCGTCGAGCGTCGGAGGAGGAGGAAGAGAGAGAAGGTGTAAAGAGGAGAGAGAATGCCAAGCTTTTCCGCCCGCGCGCGTTGGTTGGAACTGGAACGACGTGGTATCCAATATTTTCTCGAGGACGTGGGTTTGTTTTTGAATCCCCATTATCTTTTCTGCACCCGCCAGATTCAGATTCTCCCTCTCTCTTTCTCTCTCCCCAACTGAAAAAGGCCAAAATCTATTAAATCTCATGTCACCACGTTGCAAAAGTTTTTTTTTTTTTTTTTTTTTTTTTTGTAATGTCGAATACAACGCCCGCCATTGTGACGATGTACGTGGCGTGACTATAATTTGTTTGCTGTGAATCTTGATTTGCTTGAGGACGTGTGTTCATACATTTCGCTTTGGATGGACCGGCAGACTGGGTTTCCACCGAACAGCCGTAACCTTTCAAAACATGATGTTCGGGAAAGTGGGTCCCACCTGCGAAACAATTTCTTAAAATAAAACTATACTTAAACTTTAGTCTTAAACCATCGTGATCGGCCATTCAAGTTTCACGACTTTTGACAACCGGTCATTTAAGCAGTTTCGACTTATTTTAATAATAAGAGCTCGCCAAAGCTGCCTAAACAGATGGTTAAAAAAAGTTTTGGTGCTAAAGCATTCATAAGGTGTCGACATTAGATTGATTGTTCGTAGATTTGTTGCTCTGAAACTTTATAAAAGTTAGGAGTTTGAAAATACAAAGCCGTGTACTAAAATAAAAGTCGCGAAATGAATATTTTATAGCTTTGCTATTGTTTCCTTTTTGTTGGATTCAAGCAAAATAGGAGAGGAAATCTACGTGAACGCACGCACATATGTCTCTGTCTCTCCAAATTATTTCATTTAAAGAGTGTGTTTGTTTCGCGAAAAAATGAATGATTTGGAAAATATTTTTTTTTTTTTAAATGATCATTTGTATTTGTTGTTCTGGGAAACATTTACATATAAAATGTTGTCGAGAAAGAAAACATTCTCAATGTTTTTTCTACTAATGAACATTTTTTAAAGAAAATAAAACATTAGATGAACATTTTGCTACTCTTTCGATAACCGAAAAGCGAAAACAAATTCTTATTTAAATTTCAGGAGATAAAAGAAAATTCTCACGTAGAGTGCAAGGATGAGGTTGGTTGCGCTATAGTTGGTTGCACTATAGTGACAATTAAGTAATTTTCCAAGCGCACGAGAGGTAGTTAACTTCCCTGTCTCACCTTTTTGTCCTTTATCTTTGGTCGATTTTACCTTTAATCTTATTTAATCTACAATTAGAAAATGAGTTTATGGGGATGTGATGGGAGCATGAAAGCGAGACGAGAGAGCGTCTTTCCTTGTTTATAGAAATATGCCATTAAACCTCAATACATCATTAAATTGTTTCGTCTGTTCTGAGATATAAAATTTTTAGGAATATTCCCTCTTATATGGGTAAAACAAAATTACGCCCTTTCCCCTCCGCCGACGCCTCTGCTCTCTCTCCTCCGCTGGTTGCCCGCAACGCCAACGCCCCTCCGCCTCCGCCTCCGCCCCCGACGCCGTCGCCGTCGCCCTTTCGCCTCCCTCTCGCGACCTCTGCTCCACTCTCCCTCGCGACGTTCTGCACATGTTTTGGATCGTTTCTTGGCCGCTTGGTTGCTGAGGGGGCGTGAGTCGAGAAATTTTGAGCGTTGAAAGTCAGTAATCCATGCGGTACATGGTTTTCGTTCGACCAAAGGTGCTTCAAATGGGTGCATTCGTGTGTCTTCTTAGTTCCACGATGAGAAATCATGGGCAGTTTCAAATTTTCGCTCTTGTTTTGTTTTCTGTGAAAATTATGGGAGACTGGGCAATTGGGTGCTCGTGGCGTTTGTTTTTTCTTCTTGTTTCATTCGTGGGTTGGTTGAATATATTTATATTGCTCGCAGCAGCCGAAGAAGGAAGACAAAGAATGGCTCGACGTGAGTTTCCGGCCCGAGAATTTCGTTCCAGGGCTCATTATCGGTTTCATTTTGGGATGGTTCATTGATTTATCCAAGCCCACCAAGAGCAATACGAGGAGGAGAAACTTTTTGCCAGGAAAGCAGCAAGAGCAGTGTCTGGTCTCGAGCGGAGGTGACCAGGACCTCAAAATGGTGTTCTTTTAAGCAATCTAGTGTTTACCTTTTCCATTATTTCTGCCTTGTTTTTAACTGGATAAAAACATTCACCAAATGTGTTTTGTGCATGTTTGTCTGCAATCCCCATTCATTTCGTCTGGCAATTTTCGTTGTTATAGACGATACTTACTTGATGGTATGTTCATGGGATGTTTTCTCTGGACTCTAATTATGAAGAGCTTGCCCATTGCAGGTTCTAGTGGTGAGGCAGGACCTTACGATGAGACAAGGGAAGATTGCTTCTCAATGTGCTCGTAAGACATCTATATCTCCAGTTACTGTCTACACTTGTCTCGATTCTTTCTTTTATCGCCAATCTTTCCCTTATCGTCCTTTTGCTGGCTGTTAATGTTAATCAACCGACAACTCACTGGTGGCTATAAATGTTAATCAACCGACAACTCACTGGTTTTTCAGGATGCGATTGAGGAAAGTTATCTATAGTGCATGCAGCATGACTATTTCATTCTGTATTTTTAATGTCTGACCAAAAAAAAGTTTGTTTTTTGTACGTGAAGTATAAATTTGTCTTTGCAGTTTTTAGATACTCCGATAGTCGTTGACCAGCATTTTATGTTGCTATATCAATAGAGAACTGCATCTCACCAATTGCCACTTCTTGCCAACATGGTCAAAGTCCCATGATCCATTTTTTTGGTTGCAGTGACCGTTTTTTACTGAGAAAGTGGGAACAATGTGGACAACCAAAAATTGTTTTATTGCAAAAATCACCAAGAAATGTAAGCAGGTGACTTTCAATATTTATTGACATCATGGCGGGATTCAAGATTGTTGGGCGAACTACATGTTGCTCTTTTGAAGTCAATAATTAGAGACATCGAAGATTTTGCTCTGTTGAAGTCAATATTCTCAAGACTGTCTGAAGTTGCACCCACAACAAAAAGATACTCCTAAGAATTATATTGATGTTTTTAGAGTGAAAGAAAGTCTACGGAATGACAATAAGCAAGGATTTTTTTTTTTTTTTGTCTGAGCTCATAAAATTCAAATTGAGAAGGCAACTGTCTCATACAAGTGTTGGGAGAGTATTTTCTGTGCTGTTACAAATCATATTTGCAAGAATGATTAAGAAGTAAGGCATTGGGAAATATTTGTTTGCCTTTGCTGTCAACTTATTATGTTGGATCTACAGTATTTATGTTTATCAGCTTACACGCTCTCGGTATATTCTATTAGGGACTAGCAATACCTGTGTTGATGCTTTCTTGTGAATCTTTAGTTATCATTTCAAAGCTGTTGTGCTCTCGTGCTTGGGAGCAGTTAAAAACTCATTTTACTTCTTGTCTTCTTCCGATCAATGATCTGTGCGAAAGGGTGGGCCCTTTTTTAATGATTAGACCAATGAAAGAATTCACTATGATTTGAGATGGAGCACTTGAAATCGTATATATAAAAGAAACTGTCATATAATCTAGTCAAGGGGAATTGAGTGATCAATGATTTTTGTGTTCAGAGTGAATTATCCAGGTTTAAGAATGCAGAAGCCCCTGTTTACTATCTCTCTCTCTCACTCTATAGGAATCTTTATAGCAAGTGAAGATGCCAGACTCCAAAAGGTCCCATCCTTTCCATCAATAACTGAGGCTTTTTTGGAAGTGCCACCACAGCCAATATATTTCCCAACTTCCGAGTGCCACATGGACATGCTACCGAGGCAAGGACAAGCTAAGCTTGCAGTTTGTCCTAGTAGCAACATTGTCACGGGAAGCTCTGGCAAGAGTGGGAAGCACATAGTTGCTGGTGCAAGGGCTGTGCAAGGGTTGCGCTGGATATCAAAGTCTCAAAATCGGAGTTCACCAAAATCCAATGCAACTGGTAATTCAGCCATAATGTTATTCAAAAGTTTTGGACCTACTGGGTGCACTGCCTGATGAAAGCAGGTGGATTTGATCGGGTTCAACTGCAGGTGCAGCAACTTCCTATAATTCAGCACAGGTGAAAAGATCCAGCTACCTAGAGACCATGCAATAAAGACAAATCTCATGAACTAATTAAATCTAGACCTTTGGCCTATGCAGGTGGCCCTAATCCAAAGCAGTTTGCACTAAATAGATGAGATTAGACGGGTGACCTCTAGTTGCTCTTCGAGATGGTGCATCAGCATCACTATTCTGATATGCATGGCCGCCCCTCTGATCACTGGACCGCTGCCCAGGATGCTATTGCTAAAGGAAACCCCATCCGTCATCAAGGCAATAAGAATTTGATAATATCTTAGAATGCGGGAGCTATGTTGAAGGGTCTCAGACTCTAGTCTGATGCTAGTATGACTTCCTGTGAGCGCAGCATGCCAGCTAGCTCATGTCTCGAAGCTTTAGCATTGAGGACATTTTCTCATATGTAAACAACATTTGCAACACCGCTCATGATAGCACAATTTATTTGTTGTTGGGTACAGAATTTGTGTCTCTAACGACGTGCCACTCAGAATCTCGGATGGATGGTGTCATTCTAGTTGTAAAAATTTGTGATTTGAAGTATTACTAGTTAAGATTTGGCAAATCGTAAGCATGCAGAACGTCTCTTGTGCATTTTAGCATGTGAACTGGCCTAGGCTCTGCAAACAAAATCTGCACAAAATGGATATCCAATTCCCAACTCGTTGATCGTCCTTGCGCTGGACACCCGGTTAAATTCTAGTTCTCCTTTCAACTGTTTCCAACTAAGTCAAGTAGGACACATTGCTCCTAACCCCTAGATGCGGCCATGACATTATACTAAAATCTTGATCAGTTCTAATCTGATTACACAAAGACATTGCTCTGAAGTTGCAATCGATAATTTTGACTGAATCGCATAAGCTTTCACCTTACTCATCTCAGAATTGAGAGTTTAGTGCAACCTAAAATTGCTTGATGCCTACTTGTTTTGTGGGAAGCATTAACGAGTTTTGTTTTGCCAAGCTAATAAAGAGATTTGAGAACAAGTTAGTCTTATATACTTAAAATCTGGCTCCACTGTTTTATGACAATTGAGATGAAGTATATTGAGCAAGTCTTCTGCTCAAAAGATCATATGTACATCCCCCTCTATTCAAGGATAGCATAAATATGGAATCAACTCAAACTAATCTCTCAAGGATAATCAACGATGTCTTGAGTTCATGTTAAAATAATATTTACTACAATTCGTTCATGCCATCACCTTATGCTATAGCCCGAAATTAAACGGGTGGCGTTGATGAAATCAAGAAAGCAGAATGAATAAAACCATATTCATAATCCAAAACTTGAGCTTCTCTAGTTTTTCTTCATCTAGAAGCTGCTGAACATTCATTGGCGGTCTTTTTAATGTTCAAATGAACCCCTGGAGAATGATAAGCCATTTGGTAGAAAAGTAGTCCAATCCCATTTGGGAAAGTAAAGTTCCTGTAACTTAAGCATGCACAAAACTATAGGCAGCAATTTCCAGTATTACAACAAATGTAGTTCTTGCGCTGCCAGAAGATAAGGAAACAAACCAAGAGTGCATTGAGCATTTGTCATCCCAAAATATCATCCAAACAAAGGGGAAATCAAACACACCAATTTTGGCTTCAGAAATTAGGAGCATAAGAGAGTGCTCAAAGCAACCAAAGCTATACACAGTTAATCCAATCAAAAGCTACATCACATGTTCTTGTTATTTCTGCCTGGACTTTTTGGCAGACTTTCGGCTCTCAAGTTTCTTTCTTGCAGCCTCAAACTCTTCTTCACTGGGTTCCGAACTCTGCATTCCACCACCATATTTATTCACCAGAGATGAAAACGTAAAATCAAAATGCAAGTATACTGAGCGAGGTACTATATGCATCATGAGAAATTCAACATTTTCATGCGACATTTTAAAGCAAAATGTGAGAATTTACTCTACTTTTTTTCTCTTCTACAGACAGCAGAAAACTCTTATTAGTATCCTGGCAGAAATGTGGCAAGTGAATCTCACGGAACTAACATGGAAGGGTTACAAGGTGATTAATTCATTGCAAGAGGCAGAGTACATATGGTTTTTTGGGTATGTAAGATCTAACTTCGATACATGTCTAGTGTATCTCAATACAAATAAGATTAAATTTGTGCATGGAATGTTGATTGTATATATCAGTACTATGTATGCTGGTTTATCTTCACATATTGTGGAGTACATTACTGTATACCCTCTGTCGCAGTGTCATCCCTATTTTGAGTGCTTCACAAGGATCCTATGCTTTATAATGTTTTTTTTGGTCATCCTACCATGTTACCACTAACGGACTCCCTTGGGGAATCTAATTTTAAGACAGACTAGTTAGACTAATTGTTAAGTTAGGATTCATTCGTTTGTGATGGCACAGTTCTTGCGATCTATTTAAGATTGCTTGACTTCTTTCTATGTAACGAGATATTTTTCTTGTGCAATTCGTGTTATTTTTTGTAGAAGTTCCAAGCTCGAGTAAACTATGGATGTCATGGCTCCGAAAATGGAATTTCTTCTGATAAATGTCCCCATTCATCACTCTGAGAATGGAAGTTCCTCTGTTTACTGTCTGGATAGAGAGTTCAAACGGTAGCCCGAAAGAATACTGTGATCTTAGTGCTCTAATTAGCATCAGAAATGCTCCTGTGCATTGGCCTCAGAGATTCGAGCCTTTTGGATAAATTCTTATTAACTATCACTTGTATCAACCTACTTTACCAAGCAACCCGCCATCGATTACTGGCCGTAGTGTTATTTCTGCGTCCGCATCTTTCCCACTTTGCCAGGATCATCTTGATTGTAAGTGAATTTGCCGTTAGCCATTTAAAAAGTTGTGACTCAGATTAGATGAACTGAAAATCATTATACGAAAGCCATAATGAGTCACACAGATATTACCGGCTCTCTGGTTAAGTCGTTTAACCAAGCAAATTCAATCTTCTGTGATTTTAACCATCTTCTTCCCAATATTATCTCCGCGAAATAGTCCTACAAAAGCAGAGGGAATGCTTTCCACACCATTCGAGATGTCCTCGAGGGGGTGCATTTGGCCGCTGCGGAGATAGTCGCCGGTGGTTGAAATGAAATCCTCAAAGACGTCCTTGTGGTCCCAGGCTAGAAAACCCTGGATCTTTATTCTCTTGTAGATAACATCTGACATATTGGGTGCGGCTCTTTTTCCAGGATCCGTGTATTCAGATGTTGCCCCACAGACGGCAACTCGGCCATAGGTATTCATGTTAGCCACTGCAGCTTCTAGCATTTCAGCACCTACATTGTCAAAGTATATGTCGATTCCGTCGGGAAAGTACCTGTTACCGGAAACGCGAAGCAAAATGATTGTGGGATTGTTTTAGAATTTAGATTTATCCGAAAACACTGGAGAAGAAGGTGGTCAGTGCATCCGTGCATATTAAAATCGGAGAACCTGACCTTTTGAGTGCTGAATTCAAGTCAGTTTCCCCTTTGTAATTGAAAGCATCATCAAAGCCGAGTTTTTCCTTGAGCAGTTCTACCTGTGACACAAGTCCAAAACTTGGGAGATTCATAAGTGGGCACACGTCAAGTACTAGTCACACAGGAGCTCGTGAAAGCGACCTTTTGCTTGCTTCCGGCGCAACCAACCACATAACAGCCGAGCAACTTCGCGTACTGTCCGACCATGTTCCCAACCGATCCTGAAGCCGCGGACACAAATACCTTCTCGCCTTGCTTGGGCTTGCATATTTCGAAGAATCCAGCATAGGCTGCAAGTCCACTGTATCCTGGAAGAACAAGCAGAAAATTGATAAAGAAACATAACCGGAAGGGAAGAAAACCGTTTGGTAGCCTGAAGCGTCGGCGACAACAAATGTTTTTTATTTAATGTTTTCCTGAGAGACTGACATCAAGAACTTGGCATAGCTTGAGACATCGGATGTATGACACAACTACAGCGCATTGTGCAAGGTACTGATCCAAGGTCAAATGAGCACTACATCATTTTTTTGACCCCGTTAAGACATGTCCTTGTTCAAATGTGTTATTATCAGTTAATGACAACATTTTTCTGCCAGAACAAGGCGCGTCCATTCCAAAATCCAAAGCACGCCTGTAAAACTCTCTTCCCCGCCCCGGCAGAGTCTTATGAAGTTCTTTTGACTAAGAAGAAATTCATGTATCATTGAAAAGATTATGATAATGGAAATTGTTGGTGATAGAGAAATTTACCGAATAGTCCAACATGGTAGGACAAAGGGAACCCCAATGGATCAAGCTTCCTAATCATTCCATTTCTTCTTATCTTACTGTACTCCGCCCAAGTAACAAATCCCACAACCACATCACCCTTCTCAAATTCAACATTGTCTGAAGCCACAACTTCTGCCACACCATATGCCTTAATTTCCTGCACACAGATTTGAAGACAAAAATCAAAGAAAACCCAATTCCTTTTTTCCTAATTCCCATCATATTTGCGTGATTGTCCTCTGAACGTATATTTAGCTGCTGTGAACAAGTCACACTCACCTTGCCAAGAGTAATTCCTTCTAAAGCGGAACCCGTTTTTGCGACGAGCTGTACCGCTTCATCCGGTTCAACTGATATGGGTCAATGGACATGTAAAGGTTCTTCACTATCATCTCGTCTGAGCCGGGGTCGAGTGATAGAGCTAAAGATGAGGTTTTGAGCTCAAAATCAGATACTTTGGGTGCACCCTCTATGTGGGTCTTCAGGGTCACATACTTGTTGGCCACTTCCATGGTTGCAGAAGAACAGGAAGAAGCTGAAACTTGAAGACTAGACAGATTCTTGTCTGGGTGAAACTGACAAGTCTTTCTATAATTATAGGACCGCATATGTATAATCTGCATGAAATTGACCCCCTGCAGTGGGAATCTACAACGGTGGTACTTCGCAAAAAATGTGGATGGCTTCTACCTTTTACTTATTTTTTTCGTAATCTAAAGTTTGATTAATTTAAATAATATTATTTCAAAAATTTCAACATATTTGGTTACTGACATATTAACGTCATAAAGTTTTTTTTTTACTTTAAAATTAATTAAAATATTTTTTGAGAATTATCTACATAAAAAATGATGTCGAGTATATTATTGACAAGATAGATTCCTAAACTTGGTACACATAATAAGACAAACTCTCGTTCGGTTATAAATATGATCACTCTGTCAAATGTTGTCTTGTATAGTACCGCAAAACTCGATATTCAACTTATATAGACCGGTTTTAATAAACTTAGTACTGCATCCTAGGTAAGAGCCTATTAAGTGATCGTGATTTTTTTGTCCTTTTCGAAAACATTAAGAATACTAAATATGGTTTAAGATAATTACAAAAAAATGCAAAAAGACAAGGGCAGCATCAAGAACGAGGAGTACCCGCAACAAGAGAAGATGCCATTTTCAATGGCCAGACAAGTTGCGATTAATTAAATAGAGAAGAAGGAATACTCATGCGTAGAAAAGACTCCTTTCGGTCTACTGGCCATTTAAACCATGTGAACACTAGTATCCAATTGCATAATTACTCGATTGGTGGGTGATTTATTCTACAAAGTAGTTCGAAATATAAATAAAAGTGGACACAATTGAGATTTCGTTATGTGTTGAGCTCTAAAATGTATAATAACAGCTCAATATTTCAGAATAAATTATTGCGTATTAGTCATTATTAATACGAAGAATGCAAACCTTATTTTTCAATCAAACTTTGTCAATTTCTTAATCTCGAGATTTTGATAGATAATTTGTTGCATCACTCATTTTTGTTCTCATGACGCATAGTAGATGACATGATACTTAAAATGTATAATCATAGATGTTTCTCCATTTTTTTATTTTGTTGAATAAATGTTTTTCTCGCGATGCACGTTTATTGAATTTGCAAGACTGAAAAAAGATGTATTAGAAGAATACTTGAGAACAAAATAAACGAGCTCCAAAGGAATACTAGGAGCCGGTTGAAATCAACCATTAGTCTATCTGTTATGTGACCAATAGCTCCTATTTTCAAGGAAACCCTTCTCTTGATTTTTCCTAAAATGCGCATAATAACTTAAACAAAATGATTGGATAACAAATTTGTTAACTAACTAAAAATTATAGAGCAATGACATGGACCGAAAATGTGCGCTGAATAACTGTAAAATTTTGTAGCTGTTAGATGAAAAACACCTCCCTCATAGTCTAGTCTTTTTTTACTAGTACTAAGAGTGGAAATTTACTTGGATTGAAAATGTGTGCTGAATAATTGTGAGATTTTGTGGGATCATGACCAACTATTTTAAAAGTTTAGGTATGCTTAGTCTGGTCTTTTTTTTTTCTTTTTCCTAGTATTAAGTATAGAAATTTAATTGGGGAGGCAAATGAGGCCCGTAAAAATTTGAATTCAAAGACCTCCAACTCTAATACCATATGAGATTTTATAGGACCACAATCAACTATTCTAAAAGCTTAAGTTGTTAAATGAATGCGTGGTTTATTATTTAAATATTAACAATGATGAGTCCTAACTAATATCTAAAATTGGCTAAATTCTTTTTGGGTAGCTCGAATATCTAATTGAGTCAAGCATGAGTTAAAAATTACTTAGATCAAAGTAATTCGCAAGCCCAACGATGTTTGCTTTTTTACATTTTATGCACACACAAAAAGTCATATTATTGATCAATTGCATTGTACTTTTAGACTCCAACTCAAGCTCGAGCTCAAGTCCAAGCTTAATCCGAGCTTAAACGAAAAGTACTCGGCTAATTGAATAAAGTTGAGTTGAACTATAAGCCTATTAAAGAGTAAATTAAGTCATGCTTGAGTTTGAGAAGTCAAGCTCGATTAAGCTCGAATTGGGTATCAAGCCTTACAGGTTTGTGTCGAGTCGAGTTTGATCATTGAATTGCGTCAACTCAGCTTGGTTACAACACTATATGAATGACAACTCTACGTGATATGATTACAACTGTAGCAAGTATAGCATGAGTCATGCAAATCTCTCTATTTTAAGCAAAATTTCAAGCAACCGTAAGAGTAAGGCTAACCAAATGTATAGACTTCAAGAAGCTGGTAACTTAAAGGGTTGTGGCTAAACCAAATGTATAGACTTCAAGAAGCTGGTAACTTAAAGGGTTATGAAAACAATCACAATCAAGCACCTAATTATGTCATGGCACGTTGAGAATTTTTCATTTGCCAAGATTTTTGTTCCATGGGCCTGAACTTTTTGTTCTTTTATTTCGTGTTGCAAACCCGGGCTGTAAGTTAGACCTCAACTAGACGCCCATCCAGCGCGAACTTGCCAGATGATCATCACTAATCACAACATTCGCTATATATTATTCGGTGATGCCAGTACAACCTCATGTAAATTTTTTCCTTTTGCAAAATATGATAATATATTATCCAACGCAATGCGTATATTTTGATGATATACAGTGATGTGAGTAATTTAGTATGAAAAGAGATGACAGCACTCACAATAAACTCGAAGGAATCAGATATTGAGGCATTGATCTAGCTAAGTTATAACACCCATTAGCAAACTCTCATTCTTCTGCAATCTTAACGATTTTCTTCCCAATGTTGTCCCCCCGAAACAGCCCTGTGAAAGCAAAGGGAATGCTGTCCAGGCCATCGGAGATGTCCTCAAGCGGGCACAACTCGCCGCTGTGGAGATGGTTGCTGGTGGTTGAGACAAAATCCTGGAAAAGACCAACGTGATCACCAGCAATCGATTAAGTGTAAGTCGATTTCTTCGCTTAGAATTTATCTAACGTTTGTTTCTCAAGAATTTGTGGCGCCATGTTGTTGCTAGGGAGAACTGAGTGCGACTTTACGCCTTTATTTCATTCCTCAATCAAATGCATGTGATGCATTTGAGGAAATGCCTCAAAGGCACGACCGAAAAATGATGAGTGAAATTCTCACATCCGAAAACGTTTCCACGTAGATTGCTCATTTTCAATTATTGTTAAAAACTTACATCCAATTCTAGTCATATTTCATTGTATTCAAATCAATATATCAAATTTTTATGGTGCTTTTGTACTAATGTTGAATAAAGGAATAGACAAAGCATGCGAATGAAGTGAAACAAGTATAGATACTGTAAACATGCAATAATATACTCATACATTAATGTTTTTGGTGATGGTTCACGCCATTTGAATAGCATTTCATTCAACCCCTTCGCCCACAAAGTAAGTCTATATAATACTTTGTTAGAATCACCCACACCTAGACTTATCAAATGGGTGGGCTGAGTTGGGCCAAACATGGTCTGACCCAAATTAATTCATTTTCATGCAATACAAATCTAGTATTTCTATCATCAATAAAGAAAAAAAATGAAAAAAAAAATGAATCATAGTTCAAATCAAGTAACTAATTTAAGAGAAACAATATTTTCTTTTAAACAGCGTCTTATTTCCAAATCATTCCTCACAAAAATAAAAATAAAAATACTGAAACTGAAAGTGCAAGAAAAGTGGTTTAGTTCCAGAGTCTACTTTTTTATTTACAAAAATTAAATTGTTATTTAGATTGCTTTATAAAGTTTGGCTGAGCAAAAGCTTCAGTTTAAAAGTCACATAAGGACACAAGTCCATACTCAAATTACATCTTATTCATTTATTTATTTTACTATCTAGATAGGTTGCATGTAACCTAAAAATTGAAATATATTTGTACATTGATCTTTTTATAAAAATCAACATTTCAACCTTATGGATAGATCAAAGAGATAAGACTTCAACCAGCGCCCTTGTCTAGCTATCATTCCACGTGTGATACGTCGCTGATCTCTCAGGGATTAGGGCAATCCATTGGACCTTTGACCATTTCATAACGTTCTAATGAAGAGGGCATGAGATGGAGGGCGGGGCATTCGAGGACATGATCACCGTATTTCTGAAATTTCTTCAGCAATTTCAACAGATGAATTTTTGCCTTGGTTGCCATGCTGTCGCTACAACTCTTCCTCAAAGCCCCGTGCCTTCTCATCCTCATCCCATTCACTTCCTCAGGAGCCTCGTGCTTTCACCTTCCTCGTCTCGTGTCGAGCAATCGATTAAGTGTAAGTTGATTTATTCACTTGGAACTTATCTAATGTTTGTTTCTCCATAATTTGTGGTGCGGTGTTGTTGCCGGGGAGAGTTGAGTACGGCTTTATTCCTTTGTTTCATTTCTCAATCAAATGCATGTGATGCAATCGAGGAAATGCCTCAAAGGCATGACCGAAAAATGATCCATGAAATTCTCAGATCAGAAAATGTTTTTGACATAGATTGGTCATTTTCAATTGATTTGTTAAGAACTTAGATCCAATGCCAATCATATGTCATTGTATTCAAATCAGTATGTCAATTTTTCTAGTGTTTTTGTTTATGTTTTGCATATGTTCTTTTGACTTTGTGGTGTGAAGTCAGAATAGGGAGGGAGGAACTAATGTTGGCAGATGACGCGCCCCCACCACCTCAATTTACTCGATCAATCTATGTCAAAACATTGATTGATCGAGTAAATACGGCACAAAAGATAGGGAGGGAAGAGACAGGGCTGAGCTCGACCTCGGGGGCATAGAGGTAGGTATTAACACGAAGATCACTATGGCGGGGCCAAGCATAGCAAATATGGCACAAAAGATATATAAGAAGATGATCCGCTCGTGGCGGTCATGGCGATCTGTCATTTTGAGTAAACTCTTTTTTTCTTTTTTTTCTTGTCCCTACAAATTTTTGTGGGTGAGTTCTGTGAGGAAGGTGGAGAATTTATGATGTTTAGAAAAAGTTATGTGAATGTTTAGCTCCTAAAAGCGGTTTACATAACTTTTTTCTAAACATAAACTAAACTGGTTTAGTTTTTAGTTTATGTTTAGAAAAAAGTTATGTAAATTGTTTAGTTCCTAAACATTTTATATAACTTTTCTAAACATAAAGTTCTAAACAGTCTAGAAATTTGAAAAAGTTCCGAACTCAGAACTTTTTAATCGATGCAATGAAGCAGGTCGATTTTTGAAGAAGTATACATCCATTACATTGAGGTAAATATTAAGATCTAAATGATACTTACACACTTTGCAGACTGAAAATGCTGAAAGGGAGGATAGGGAGCACTCCTCAAACTTGCATGCGTTCCAACCTTCTGAAATTGGTAAAAGGTATACAACTATTATTTACTTAGAGATCTTCTATCTATATCTTTAGAAAAGGGGAAAGAGATGGTTAGTCCGAAACTTACAACTAGAAAACAATGAAGTGCCATGTTTCATTTCAATGGGGGCAGGGGGGACTTGAAGTGAATTGGTGGAGAAAAAAGACAGATTGGGAAACGTTAAATGTTGTCAAAGACTGTAATGTTGGAATCCATGAAAGTAAGTATATAGATAGGTGAATAGGATGATGCCGACGGCTGGGCAGTGATCTTCCTTGCGGGGGAGACTCAGTTTTTGATTGTCCAAATGGTGTTCGGCAGCCATTCCATCGTATGGAAAGCCACCGAGAACGCGATCACCACTCCTGCCCATATTTTTATCCCAAAATCTACATTGTTCGCGAAATCCTTGGGCACCTTGGCTCTTACAACATGAGCGAAGGCCAATGAGAGAATGGCAAAGTAAATTAGCACCCTCGTCGTAAAGAGAAAGATTGTGCGTCTCGAATGGAGGCCTGTTAGCAGCAATGACACGACGATATAGGAAGGAATAAAAATCGTCGTGATAATTGGGAAGTCAGATAATACGACAAATTGTGGATTGAGGCCGGCCTTGAATGAAAATGCGGCGAGCACCGCTCCTATGAGCATCAATGGTCTTTGTTCTACATTGACCAAACATCTTGTAATGTAACGAACGTATACTTCTTCAAAAATCGACTTGCTTCATTGAATTGACTAAAAAGTACTGAGTTCGGAACTTTTTCAAATTTCTAGACTGTCTACATTACAAGATGTTTGGTCAATGAAGAACAGAGACCACTAATGCTCGTAGGAGCGGTGCTCGTCGCATTTTCATTCAAGGCCGGCCTCGATCCACAATTTGCCGTATTATCCGACTTCCCTGTTATTACGACAATTTTTATTCCTTCCTATATCGTCGTGTCATTGCTGCTAACAGGCCTCCCTTCGAGGCATGCGATCTTTCTCTTTACGACGAGGGTGCTACTCTACTTTGCCATTCTCTCGTCGGCCTTCGCTCATGTCCATGTGGTAAGAGCCAAGGTGCCCAAGGATTTTGCCAACGATGTAGAAATCGGGATAAAAATATGGGCAGGAGTGGTGATCGCGTTCTTGGTGGCTTTCCATACGATGGAATGGCTGCCAAACACCATTTGGATGATCATGGATAAAACTGAGTGTCCCCAGCAAGGAAGATCGCTGCCTAGCTGTCGGCATCATCCTATTCACCTATCTATATATTTACTTTCATGGATTCCAACATTACAATCTTTGACAACATTTAACGTTTTCCAATCTATGTCTTTTGTCTCCACCAATTCACTTCAAGTCCCCCTCCCCCATTGAAATGAAACATGGCACTTCATCATTTTCTGGTTGTGGGTTCTGGACTAGCCATCTCTTTCCCCTTTTCTAAAGATATATATAGAAGATCTCTAAGTAAATAAAAGCTGTATACCTTTTACCATTTTTAGGTTGGAACGCACGCAAGTTTGAGGAATGCTACCCGTCCTCCCTTTCAGCATTTTCAGTCTGCAAAGTGTGTAAGTATCATCTTGATCTCAATATTTACCTCAATGTAATGGACGTATACTTCTTTAAAAATCGAACTTTTTAGAAACAGTGAGTTCAAAACTTTTTCTAATTTCTACACTGCTTAGAACTTTATGTTTAAAAAAGTCATGTAAACTGTTTAGGAACCCCAGCAAGCTCATTGCCGCCCGAAACACTCACATAAAACTCCTCTTGAATTTCGATCACCACCTCCCCCTCTCTGGCCCCACGCTCATTCCTGCTTATAACTAAAAAAAAAATAAAAAAATGTTATGTAACTGGTTAGCAACTAAAATTGTTAGTTCTTAAACAGTTTACATAACTTTTTCTAAACATCATAAATTCTCCACCCTCCGAGGGCATAGAGGTAGGTATTAGCATGAAGCTTCCTCTCAGCCAAACTTTATAAAGCAATCTAAATAACAATTTAATAGTGATGATGAATCCTTCGCTGCTCACCGCGAAATTAATAAAAGGTTAATAAATTCATAAAAATTGTGAAATCATTAAAACATCCAAAATTTTCAAAATTCGTTTATAAAAAGCTCATGAATATAAAAAAAAAAAAAAAATCCAAAAACTACAAATATTTTAAAAATTCCAAATTATTAATAGCAATAAAAATTTCGCGAAATTCAGAAAAGCATTTAAAACACCAAAAATCCAAAAAACTCATAATTTTTAAATTTTTGAAAATATTAAAAAAAGTTAAAAAAAAAAAAAAAAAAGGTTAGAATTGGAAAACCCTTAAAAATCTTGAAACCCAAAATTGGAAGAACTTTTAAGCCGCGTTTGGCAATTAAGATAAAAATTAGGATATGATAAGATTTATCATATCATATATTTGATACCTACTCAAGATAGGATAAGGTCAGTTATGAGAGGGATATAGGTCGAATAAAATTATCTCATGGGAGAGGTTGGATAAAGATGGATAATAATTTTACTATCCATTATAGGAAAGTTATTTTTCTCAAATAACAAGTTTCTTAAATTAATAAAATTAAAATTATATTTCAATATAAATAATATTTGAACTCCAATATAAGAAATTCAAAATAACAAAAAATAACAAATTAGATTTTTTAATTTAAATATTTTGTTTAAATATTCAAATTTAATTATATTTTAGGTATTTTATTTATATTTATTACATATCTTAGGTATCAAAAGGTGGGAGGAGAGGCAGAGGGAAAAAATGCGAAAATCTAGTGAACCATCTAGTCAAACGACAACCACTATGGTTTGTCCCAATGGTCATCCTTCCAATATGGAAGGGGGAAGTAATAGGTCAAATCCTCACCTTCCTATTTTTCCTAAATGACGTATGGTTTTATCTATATAGCTAGAATAAAAAAATTATGTTAATAGCAAGTAAATGAAAATTTATAAAAAAAAAAATTGCATCGGACGTCATTAAAAGGCTTTGGAAAGTGAGAATATCCACCACGTAATTTATGACCTTCCTCACACGGGACTTGGTTCCTAATTGCAAAAAAACTCTGCACCTATCATGCCTAGAAACTCTTCTTTTCAAACAATTTCGATGAAGCAAAGAAACCACTGTAATTTTCTTCCAAGGCTTATGCTTGAACCCAACTGATGTTGCAAAATACACAATTACTCTCAACAGGTCCAGACCGTCTGAGTCGCTTGCTTACGCTACATATCAATTCAACTGAGACAGATCATAAAGCCTTTACTATTGCCTAAACATACAGCGCCGCTTTATCTTTATAACCATATTCTTCACCTTCAACATGCTAGGAGTAATAAGTCAATTGTGCTGCTAGGTCGAACGTGCGTTTGGCTATGATGAAGATCACAAGGAAACATAATTATATTCTCGTGGTGTAGCATCTGATGATAGACTGCTAACAGTGTTCATAATATAGTTTAACTAGAAAAATAAATGCCATGAAGAAGTTGCCTCCAACCCAGAATCCAATTAAATTAAAGAAAGAAGAAATGCTTAGGATAGACGATCATGTAGGGTGTAAAAATTATTAGCATATTGCCCATGCGACAATCCATAGGCCAGCTTGGGTTCATATTAGATACTTGTGTACCTTCTCCTCGATCAGACCACCTGAAGTAAAGACTCCAGCATACTCCAAGGCCTAAAGAACTCTTTTCTGCACAAATGAAGAAAACAATTATAACACGCAGCACAACTGGCTGAAATAACACAAATTGAGGAAATTGCCCTAGCAATACAATTGCTATCTTAAGAAACAGAATGACAAAAATGAAGTGCGATTAGGAAAATATATATGATGCTAATACAAAACATAATTAAAATGACAGAACCATGGGATGTTAACAGCAATTCTACATGAGCAAATCTAAAGCTAAAGCTTGGTTATACCAACAATTAACAAGGTCCAAAAACCAGAAATAACTAAGGCAAAGTGGTCCACACAAAACAAGCACATTAGGAACCAAACAGATGCTAATACAATCATACACTGCTTACTAGGAGTATTCCAGCAATGGTACTGGCATTCATAGTGCACGAATGAGAATATACTCAAGCAGAAAATGATGAATTCTCTGGTGTTGTCCAAACAGATGCAATTCAGTGTTTTGCAATTACCTCACTCTCATCATCAAGAACTGTTTCCATGAGATAAAGATCACAAAATTTGGTGGTCTGCAAAAGTACTTCCGACACAGAGGATCTTACAGTTGCTCGTTTCTGCAAAAAGAAGTACTAAATCAGGCAACACTCATGCAAAACAAAAGAATATGGTAATGGGACCCCACAAAGGATTCTATTACCTGAAGCTCCTCAGGACTACTTTCCTCAAGAATAACTCCGAGCGGACGACATGTGACCTGAACAAATAGCTTAAGCATCAATGCATGACTTGATGAGGCAAAGAGAAGTGGGAAAGACTTCACCTTGAGAAGTGAACAGCTTGCGGCCGGTACCAGCGACCGCGACGCGCACGTACAAATAGCGGTTCCTCTCGACCGACTCGTTTGTTGCCTTCATCTTCTTGCGTCACGGTCCTCCTTGCTCACGGACGCGAGCACGCGTGAGAGAAGGAGAGACGGGGATGTTGAAGCAACTACTTACACATCTGAGGATTAGCGCATAGATCCCGATTTTGCTCGTCGTTGAATACACGGTGAACGCAGAAAGAGAGAGAGAAAGGGAGGGAGAAGAGGAAGAGGTGGACGTGGGCGGTTTTCGACGGTTTTCGACGGTTTCTGCCTCTGGCAGTTTCTCCCACTCACGGACGTGAGCACGCGTGAAAGAAGGAGAGGGAATGGGCCTGGGCTCCCTTTTCTTTCTTCTTCGGCTCAAATTGTGGAGTTGAAGAAATAAAGAAACATGGGCCAAAAAGAAACAAAAACGATGGGCCAAGGGAGAGGAATTTTTGGGGGTCGAAAATTTATCAAACGAGTGGGCCGGATATGCAGGCCTGCTCGATTCCTTTTTTTTTTTGCTTTTGTTTTTCTTTTTACATTTTTATCAATTTTTATATTTTTATAAAATAAATGAATATTTAATATGTCGACAAAGATTTTTATATTTTTATATATATTGCAAGATGTGAATAAAATAATCGAATTGAAATAGGAAGAGTGCATCGTCACTTGGTCTCTACTTCCTAACACTACATATTTTAGAAGGTTTATGGAAGAGGAAGCAAAAGCAAAATATCCAACCAAAATTTAAAATATCACTCTAATTTAAAAAAAAAATACAATATATATTTAAAGTCAAATGCAAACATTTGCATTCAGTGAATTTTAAATTTTACAGATTTTTAAAGTAAAGGGCAAAAATGCATGAACTTTATATGTATTGGCAACAAGGATAAGAATTCTTATCTTACACTGCATTTCGTGTCTATTCAAGACAAGATAAAATCGGATATAAGAATGATATAGGCTGGACAAAATTATATAGGAAATGTAAGATAAAGATGAATAGGATTTCTAATATCCATAATAAAAAAATTATTTTTCTCGAAAAACTTCTTAAATTAACAAAATTGAAATTATATTTCAATATAAATAATATTTAAATTCTAATATAAGAAATTCAAAATAACCAAAAATAACAATTTATTTTTTAATTTAATCTTATATTTATTTCTATACTCTACTTTGACTATATCTATTAAATTTATATTAACACATATTTTAGGTATTTTAGTATTTTAGGTATATCAATATAGTTTATTATTTAATAAAATTTTATTAGAGAAAGATGGAAGGAGAAAAAGAAAGAAAAAAAGAAAATAATTTAAAAAGAGAGGAAAAATAAAATAAATAATTAATACGATGTGACTATTTAAAATTTATCAACTTTTGTTATCGTTTACTAATTTTATTTGTCTTTCTTATGAATGCCTTAAATTTATTTAACTCTTGCATGAATTTACTGATCATTATTTACGGGACTTATTGGTTTTGCTTCCCCTGATCCCATAATGCGAGCTTGGGCCTTGCATGAACCAAATGACAAACGAATAGGATGGTGAGAATGTGAAGCTGTGGCTATAAAATAGACGAAATTTACGGTCAATATTCCAACGATCTCTATTGCATAAGTGTGAATAAAACGTAAACTTAATTGTTGAAGCCTATCAAAAGGCAAATTCCACAGTTCATGCAATTTATGAATCTTACATGACATTATGATGACTCCATCTAAGATAGATGATTAAGGGGAACCACTTAGCAGGCGACATGGATTTAACACCATAATCGCGATGTATATGACATGCTTATAAATGGTGGACCCCAGGGTATTCTTATTATAATCCCTCATTTATTATCTGCGAAATTCAGATATCAACAAGGGTCTACTAGGAAGCTACTAGAACGACGAAAGGGCAAGAATGAAGTCAACTATACACTGAACATGGAGATACCAATTTTGAAATATATATTGAAATTAACTTGCGGAAGTATCTTTTGATGTAAAGTTTTTTTTTGATAACTCAACTCAACTCGATTATAGCTCTAACACATATGGTATGAGCCATCCAAATCTCTCTATTTTGAGCAAAATTTCAAGCAATGGTAAGACTAAAGGCTAAACCAATCACATAGACTTGAAGAAGCCACAACTTAATTTGGTTAAGAAAACAATCATAACCGAGCACTTAATCAAATCACGGCAAGTCAAGAGTTTTTCCATTTGTCGAGCTTTTTTTCCATGGCCCTGAACTTTTTGTTCATTTATTTCATATGGCGGGGTAGCAATGAGAATCTTAGTTGATTCGCTATATATCGATGCCGGTATAACCTCATGTAAATTTTTTCCTTTTTGCAAAATAAAATAGTATATTATCCGATGCAATGTGAATTTTTTCTGACAATATGCAGTAATGTGAGTAAAATATTACGATAGATATGACAACGCTCGTGTAAGTTCATGTAGTAAACTCGAAGGAATCGATATTGAGGCGTTGAATCTAGCTAAGTTATAATCCCATTAGTAGAGTCTCATTCTTCGTAATCTTAACGATTTTCTTCCCGATATTGTCACCGTGAAACAACCCTGTGAAAGCACAGGGAATGCTGTCCAGGCCATCCGAGATGTTCTCGAGCGGGCACAACTCGCCGCTGAGGAGATGGCTGCTGGTGGTCGAGACGAAAAGCCCTGGAAAAGACCAATGTCATCTCTAGCTAAAAAACCCTATATCTTTATTCTCTTGTAAATGACATCTAAGATGTCAGGCGCGGCTTTTTCCCCTGAATCTGTATAATCGGATATTACTCCGCACATGGTAACTCGCCAAAGGTGTTCATGCTAGCGACCACCGCTCCTTGCATCTCGGCGCCCACGCTGTCGAGGATATATCGATCCCAGCACGAAAAACTTGTCAATTGACAAAAACAAACACAAGAAAAATGACTAGATTTTTCTTTAGAGATGAGAATATACAATCTAGATTCTCGATACACTCTGAAGAATCTGACCTTTTGAGAGTTGAGTTCAAATTAGTTTCCTCCCCGTAGTTGAAGGCCGCATCAAACCTAGTTTATCCTTGAGCAGTTGTACCTGTAACAACTAAAAACAAGTTCATCATGATTCACGATCTTTTGGTGATGGAATCATTGCGGAAAGTTGTAATGTAGGACTATGGGGAAAGCGGCCTTTCGTTTCCTCCCAGCACAATCGACGACATAGCACCCATGCAACTTCGTGTACCGTCCGACCAAGTTCCCAACTGCGATGCCGTCAGTACAAACACCTTCTCGCCTCAATTTGGCTTGCATGTCTCGAAGAACCCGGCATAGGCTTTAGTCCACTGAATCCTGAAAGAACAAGAAAAAACCATGAAGAAACACAACCAGAAGGCGAAGAAACGTTCGGTAGTCTGAAGCATCGGTGAAAAACAAATGTTCCTCAATTTGATGTCTCCTGAGAGACTGAGATAAGAACTTGACATAGGTTGCGACATCATTGGTATCACCCAAGTATAGTGTATTCTAACGTGTACCTTCTGGACATATTGGCCCTACATCATTTCTTGACCCTGTTAAGACCTGTTCTTGTTCAAATGTGTACCTTCTGCGACATATTGCTAGAATAAACCACATGACTTCAACACCATTTTGAATTCTTATGTTTCTTCTCTCAAAATCACTTAACTAAAACATTTTTTTGCCAGAATAGGACAGCTACTTAAGCGGGCACACGCCAAAATCCGAAGCACGCATGTAAAACTCTCTTCCCCACCCCGGCAGTCTTAAAAAGTTCTTTTGATTACAAAGAAATTCATGTACGGTTGAAAATGATCATGACAATAGGAAATTGTTGGTGAAAGAGAAATTTACCCAATATTTCAACATGGTATGACAAAGGGAACCCCAATGGATCAAGCTTCCTGATTATCCCGCTTCTTCTTATCTTACTGTACTCTGCCCAAGTGACACCTCCCACAACCAAATCACCCTTCTGAAATTCAACATTGTCTGAAGCCACAACTTTTGCCGCACCATATGCCTCAATTTCCTGTACACAGATTTGAAGACAAAAATCAAAGAAAACCCAATTTCTGTTTTTCAATTCCCGTCACATTTACATGATTTTCCCGTGAACATATTTAGCTGGTGATGAACAAGTCACACTCACCTCACCAAGAGTAATTCCTTCGAAGCTGGTATCGGTTTTATGCGACGAGTTGTAATGCATCACCCGGGTCAACTGATATAGGTCGATGGACACGTAAATGTTCTTCACTCATCTAGACTGAACCCGGGTTGGGGCAATAGAGCCAAAGGTGCGGTTTTGAGCTCAAAATCAAATTCTTTGGGTATACCCTCTATGTGGTTCTTTAGGGTCACATTCTTGTTGGCCACTTTCACTTTCATGGTTGCAGAAGAACAAGAAGAGGCTGAAGCTTGGAGACTAGACAGATTATTGTCTGGGTGAAATTGACGAGTCTTTCTACATTTTATATGAATTGTTCCCGCGATAATATATTTTCACTTAAAGTCGTTCTTTAACTTTTAATTAAAGGAAATCAGGTTTCTACACAAACTCCGGACACAAAATATCAAAGATGATTAGCAACCAACAACTTTTATTAGAACAGGAATGCACAAATGCAAATCATGCCGGAAGTTAATCAATGACAAGGCCTGGAAAGTTTAGACTTTGTTAAGTAACCAAATGCAAACAAAAAATTTCGGAATTTAATCAACGACACAGCCCAAAAGCATAAAAGCACCATGTTGTAGTTTAACCGATGACACAATGCCCAAGATAAAGATGCACATCCGAATTCAATTGACAACGCAAATTTGGAAGCTTCAATAAGGAAAATAAAGTACTAAGCGGGAAAGCTAAGATATTGAAAAGATGGTAAATTTGTTTGATTTGTGTAGGGATTCCAAAAAGTACGATGTGACTATTTAAAACCTATAATTGACGGTTAGCAAAATAGATGTTAGAGATAAATATTACAAACGGTTATCACATGGTTACATTATCTCCACTACGTTGACAGTTTCTTTGACTCCTACCTCAATGGTTGATTTATTCTACTATTTAAGATTATCGATTCATTTTTAAGTTGTCGATAATTCTATTCATAAATGACAAAACTCTATTCTCATCGACCAAGTCTATTGCATATTGACAATAACCAAAATTGAACCTTTTTTTTTAATGTTTGCATGAAAGTAACCTTTTGCAGTGGTAATCTACCACGGTGCTTGCTTCACAAAAAATGTTGATGGCTTGTACCTTTTACTTTTTACTTTCGTCGTTTGAAGCTTGATAAATTTAATTAAGATTAATTCAAAAATTTCAACATATTTGGATACTAACATGTAATGTCATATAAGTGATGTTGAGTATAATGACAAGAAAGATTCCTAAACTTAGTACACTAAAAATGAGATAAACTCTCACTAGGTAATAAATATGATTACTCTATCAAATGTCAGCTTGTACCATACTACAAAACTTGATATTCTACTTATATAGACCCGTTTTAATAAACTTAGTACCGCATCCTAGGTAAGAGGACTGTTTAGTGATTGTGATTTTTTGTCCTTTTCAAAAAAATTTAGAATACTAAATAAGGTTTAAGACAAGTACCAAAAAAAAAAAAAAAAAAAGCAAAAAGATAAGGGCAGGATCAAGAACGAGTAGTACCCGCAGCAAGAGCCGGCCATTTTCATTGGCCAGATAATTCCCGTGACAAATTGTGATTAATTAAATAAAGATGGAAGGACTAGTCATGCGTTGAGAAGATTCCTTTAGGCCTACTGGCCAAATTAAGCCAAGTGGTCGCTAATTTCCAATTGCATAATTACTCGATTGGTGGGTGATTTTATTTTACAGAGTAGTACGAATTATAAGTACAAGAGGAAATGATTGCGATTTCTTTATGTGTTGAGGTCTAAACTCTATAATAACAGCAATTTTTATAATAGATTATTGCGTATTAGGCTTTATTTATAAGAACAACACCAAATTTATTTTTCAATCAAACTTTGTCAATTTCTTAATTGATTTCGATAGATAATATGTTGCATAACTCAATTTGATCTTACGACACATAGTAGATGACATGTTACTTAAAGTGTATCATAAATGTTTCTCCAATTATTTTATTTTATTTTGAATAAATTTTTGTGTCTCACAATGCACGTTTATTGAATTTGCAAGACTGAAAAGAGATGCATTAGAAGAATACTTGAGAACAAAATAAACGAGCACCAAACGAATTATAGGAGCCGGTTAAAATCCAACAATAGTCTATCTGTTATGTGATAAATTGCTTTTCAAGGGAACTCCTATTTTAGATTTGGCATGTTTTGAGAAAAATGAATGATTTAGAAAACATTCATAAAAATGATCACTTATATAGCTCACAAAAATAATATGAATAGAGATGACAACACCCCATAGTAAACTCGAAGGAATCCGATATTGAGGCATTGAATATGGCTTAGTTATAACTCCATTAGCAAACTCTCATTCTTCTGCAATCTTAACAATTTTCTTTCCGATGTTGTCACCGCGAAATAGCCCTGTGAAAGCAAAGGGAATGCTGCCCAGGATGCTATTGCTAAAGGAAACCCCATCCGTCATCAAGGCAATAAGAATTTGATAATATCTTAGAATGCGGGAGCTGTGTTGAAGGGTCTCAGACTCTAGTCTAATGCTAGTATGACTTCCTGTGAGCGCAGCATACCAGCTAGCTCATGTCTCGAAGCTTCAGCATTGAGGACATTTTCTCATATGTAAACAGCATTTGCAACACAGCTCATGATAGCACAATTTTTTTGTTGTTGGGTACAGAATTTGTGTCTCTAATGACGTGCCACTCGGAATCTCGGATGGATGGTGTCATTCTAGTTGTAAAAATTTGTGATTTGAAGTATTACTAGTTAAGATTTGGCAAATCGTAAGCACGCAGAACATCTCTTGTGCATTTTAGCATGTGAACTGGCCTAGGCTATGCAAACAAAGTCTACACAAAATGGATATCCAATTCCCAACTCGTTGATCGTCCTTGCGTTGGACACCCAGTTAAATTCTAGTTCTCCTTTCAACTGTTTCTAGCTAAGTCAAGTAGGACACATTGCTCCTAACCCCTAGATGCGGCCATGGCATTATACTAAAATCTTGATCGGTTCTAATCTGATTACACAAAGACGTTGCTCTGAAGTTGACTAAATCGCATATGCTTTCACCTTATTCATCTCAGAATTGAGAGTTTAGTGCAACCTAAAATTGCTTGATGCCTACTTGTTTTGTGGGAAGCATTAACAAGTTTTGTTTTGCCGACCTAATAAAGAGATTTGAGAACAAGTCAATCTTATATACTTAAAATCTAGCTACACTGTTTTATGACAATTGAGATGAAGTATATTGAGCAAGTCTTCTGCTCAAAAGATCATATGTACATCCCCCCTCTATTCAAGGATAGCATATGAATAGCATAAATATGGAATCAACTCAAACTAATCTCTCAAGGATAATCAACGATGTCTTGAGTTCATGTTAAAATAATATTTACTACAATTCGTTCATGCCATCACCTTATGCTATAGCCCGAAATTAAACGGGTGGCGTTGATGAAATCAAGAAAGCAGAATGAATAAAACCATATTCATAATCCAAAACTTGAGCTTCTCTAGTTTTTCTTCATCTAGAAGCTGCTGAACATTCATTGGCGGTCTTTTTAATGTTCAAATGAACCCCGGAGAATGATAAGCCATTTGGTAGAAAAGTAGTCCAATCCCATTTGGGAAAGTAAAGTTCCTGTAACTTAAGCATGCACAAAACTATAGGCAGCAATTTCTAGTATTACAACAAATGTAGTTCTTGCGTTGCCAGAAGATAAGGAAACAAACCAAGAGTGCATTGAGCATCTGTCATCCCAAAATATCATCCAAACAAAGGGGAAATCAAACACACCAATTTTGGCTACAGAAATTAGGAGGCATAAGAGAGTGCTCAAAGCAACCAAAGCTATACACAGTTAATCCAATCAAAAGCCACATCACATGTTCTTGTTATTTCTGCCTGGACTTTTTGGCAGACTTTCGGCTCTCAAGTTTCTTTCTTGCAACCTCAAACTCTTCTTCACTGGGTTCCGAACTCTGCATTCCACCACCATATTTATTCACCAGAGATGAAAACGTAAAATCAAAATGCACCTTTCGCTCGCTATGGCGCTAAGATATAATTGCAAGAAGATCCTCTACTTCTTCTTCACTCTATCAGAAATGGGAAACAAAGGTTAGCATTCCAATTCAAAAGAAGAACATACTACTAATGGTACAGTCAAGAAATCGAAGCAAAAATTATGTAGAATAGAAAGCCCAGTGCAGCTGTGTCACTCACTTCCCCCTCTTTCTAAGAGGATCTGTAGGTGGTTCAGTTTTGGAAATTTGCTTTGCCCACTTCTCGCATGCCTTGGTTGTCTTCAACATTCCTGTAGGACACAGAGAAACAGAGCATGCATTAAGCACTATAACAAGATAGTGTACGCTACATTATCAAGCACGCATAAGATCTAGGCTACTAAACACCAGTATCCTCAGACCAGCATTATTTAGAAACATAAAAAGACAAAAAAGGACGCTGTCCATAAAAGTAAATGAACAACCTGTGCTAAATTTTATCATTGTGAAAGAAAATTATTTTTTACATATTGACCTCACTGTTACTAAACTCTATAAAACACGATGAAGCCCGGCCCTGCTTGAAGTCTCAAATTCTGACTGAGGTTTAAGAGTAAATCTAACGGTCAAGAAGAGATCAAATTGTCAAAAAACCAACCTGCTGCTATTGCATCATCAATGATATCCTTAAAGCGGTGGTAATCAAGCTTGGGATCTGAGCAGAGCATCGAACAGAAAAGCCTGTGAAGGAAAAGGTACAAAAGATTTCATATACTTTTATGTCAGATAGGCATCTATAAGAAAGGAAAAAAGAGAGGAAAAAGGACATATCAACCCCACCTGTTCATGTTACCCTTGAATTTCTCGTATAGTTTCCAGCTAACATCATTCTTTTCAGAATCAGAACCTCTATAGTTTGCCTCAAACTCTTCGATGTCCGCTTCAATAACCACCTGGATGAAGCCATGTCAGATAACTTCAAACCTAGAGATATTCATGCAAGAGAATGTCATTCACATCAGAAAGATGTCATTCCAGGTAGAATATGATCAACCTTGTATACAGCCCTAAAATACTCGTGCAGATTCTGAGCGACTTCCCCTGCAAGGTCCTAAGTACCAGGAAGATAGATGTGAGAAAAAGCACTTGCAACAATGAAAGAAAACTCTAATTGCCCAATAATATAAACTATTATACTTGGGCTTAAAGTATATCACAATTCGATCATCTTTCATCACATTGTAGCTAGGCCATTTCAAAGCACAGAGTCTATGGACCATGCTATCTTAAATATATTCAACTAAGGAACATAATTTCTCTCTTTGCTTGGAGCAGCTATTTATCTATCGAATAGAGATCAAGACTTAATTCTCTCCTGTTTTTTGTGACTATGCTTCTGCAGAGATTCAGGTGGAACTCACAGCATACAAAGTGCAACTCATGTCGATTTTATTATTCGTCCAACATCACTTGAGATGCTAATTATATCTCATAAGCAACTTAACCGATCATTGGCTGTGATCTTTATTTAAGATGAGAAGCATTTCGTTCGAATAGACACAAAGCAAATGGACTAACCCTACTACAAGCATATTATTATATCAATTAACTAGATTAAAACATCAGAATGTCTATACAGACTCCAACATTCTCGGTCAAAATATGACAATTCCTTGGGGTCAAATGCACTTGCTGTAACAAATCAGAATGCCTCTGAACTGCAACAATAGGTAGGGAGCCAGTCCTTCAACCCAGTCGTTCCATGTACTCTTCCCACATGCTTTACGATAACAATTTACAAGCCTCAGAAACAACCATAGAAAGACAAAAAAGGACTTACAAGTTTCTTTATCATTTTGAGAAAAAGCGTGATGCAAAAAATTTCATTTTCATAAACAAATTGCTCTTTGTTGAAGGCAAATTCTCAAGACCTCATGGTTTTCCATCAGTAATATTCACTTCCCTGCTCAATAATCTCCCTTGCAAGCATCAAATAGAAAAACTTGATTTTTGCTTACTGTAAAGGTTACGCAGGAAACACTATAACGACTATCACACGCTTGCAACTAAAACAATTCATCCCCACCTCAATGTAGCTCTCAATTCGTGAAATGTAATTGCCTCAATTTTGGCCGGGTCATTATTAGGCAACACGACTTCACCAGTGCTTGCACCAGAATTTTTCTGCAGAAAAAATGAATGCTAAATGGTCAAGTCCCCAAAACAGGGGTGGAACTTGACATGACTTTTGGTAGAACTAGGAAATGAAGCCAACAATCCTTTCGATTTCTTCCCTTTCTTGTCCTCAGAAGTCGCCGCCAACTCAAGTGTCGACGAATTCGACACGCCCCTTTTGGACACCATTCGCTCGCTCCGAGAAAGACAAACGACCAACCCAGAATCTTGGAGCAGCCGCGAAGCTACAACGTGCGAAAAAGTCAGCAACTTTTTAAGGAACCAAAGCAAGGCTTAGAATCACAGAGCGAAACACAGGATTCGAAACTGCCGTCGCATTGTCGCTTAGCAGCCGCTTTTGCTGAAGGACCGATCGAAGTGAAAAGGGTAGTCATCTGGAAAGAAAGACTATAAAATTCACACCGGGTTCACGCAAAAATGAGAGGTACCCGGACGAACCTCAAAGAAGGGGTGGCGAAACCCTTGAACCCTAGTCGAAATGATTGCCTCGTGGATGAAAGAATGCCAAGAGACACACTCAGAGAGAGAGAGAGAGAGAGAGAGGCAGTACGGTGTTGCTGAGCAAGGAAGAAGAGACGCAGCACGAGGGCATACCCGAGACCTCACCGAACCGCGAAGGCGGATGCACCCATTTGAAGCACCTTTGGTCAAACGAAAACCATGTACAGCATGGATTACTGACTTTCAACGCTCAAAATTTCTCGACTCACGCCCCCTCAGCAACCAAGCGGCCAAGAAACGATCCAAAACATGTGCCGAACGTCGCGAGAGAGAGCGGAGCAGAGGTCGCGAGAGGGAGGCGAAAGGGCGTCGGGGGCGGAGGCGGAGGGGGAGGGGGAAAGGGCGTCGGCGTCGCGGGCAACCAGCGGAGGAGAGAGAGCAGAGGAGGGGAAGAGAATATGGAGAGAAGCACCTGCGTTTTGTTCTCCCGCAACAGAATGGAGAACGGGGAGAGATTGGAGAGAGAGCGTCAGAGTGGTGGGTCTCAGAAGCGGTGCGCGCAAATTTTAGATTCAACGGATTAGTGCTCCTCACATATTGTGCACACGACCTTCTACTTAACATTGGGAGGACCTAAAATTTCAAATGGCTTCTAAACAACAAATATTCATCCTCACAAAAATTAATGTGGCATTGTTTTGGGTTCGTGCAACCTACCACCCTTGCATTTCTGAATCATCGTTCAGTTGTTTTCTTGGTCATCATGCAATTCTTGCTTCTCTTTGGGTGGAGCAGACAACATAAGGAGTTTCACGTGTTCTTGAGGCAATAGTGGCTTGGGTCCAATTTTTTTCTTTTCGTAAGATTGAAATAGCGAGAGAATCATAAATGAAAAGCAATAATTTATTTGAGAACTTGTGAAAGAATGATGAAGGTAAAAATGAGAGAGAACTCTCTAATTTATAGGAAAATTTATGAATTTACCCAACGGCCAATGTTTATGATGGTTGAGCGCTTGTTAAGGTATTGGAAGAGAGTCAAAATGGATAATGAGCACTATTACTGAGATACAAATGTTGAGCCAAAGTGCAAATTATTGAGATTATGTCTCAAGTTTGAGCTCGTCAAGGAATGTCCATTCGCATAGATTTGCCAATTTGAGGAGTTTATTAGTTAGAGTAGCTTTCATATTTTGTATACATATATTCTCTAAATAAGAGTATATTCTACTCAATAGTTAGACATAATAACAAAATAAGAGAAATGTTAGTGTTTCCTACATGTGAGTTCTCTATAAGAGATCGTAAGACACACTTGCAGGTTTTGCATTGGGTGTAATTTAGGGTTGGGAAACGCTTAAGTGACTGAACTTTAAACTCCATACTCTCTAGATTTATAGTAGGTTGTTGGCAATTGCTCTCCTTAGTATTGATTAGGATGAGCATCGGTTCGAGGTAGACCTTAGAATCGGACCACAACGACCCTCCCTAATAAGTTCTATTCTGATTCTTGAATCCCAATTTTTGAATCTGCCTATTACCTGTTCGGTTCTCACTTTTGGGTGCAAAACCGAACTGGAGAATCGAACCAAGAAACCCTAATTTTCTCCTTTTAATTTAACATTGTATCTTGTATTTCTATTATTCTCGCCTTTGTCTTTTGTAAATTAGGGGATAAATTACTAAAGTTTGTCCTTTCCGAGAAATAAATTAAAAAAAAAAAAGGAACTAACCAGTTCCTAAATAGACCCTAGAATTGAATCTAATTGACATGATCGACCTATGGTGTACAAGGTTGATTCCAAGTTTCAAAAACTGAGAATTGATCATAATAGGGAAGGTTTTTCCATATTTGGACCCTACCCCCTTGGAATTGCTCACCCTTATTATCAATACTCGGATTGAAATACATAAATATCCGGTGTACTTTTTATCATTTCTCATTAATTTCTCCGGTAATTCTCTTCTTCTCCCCTTAAACATAAATTGAAAGATTCACTAACTTCCATTAATTTTACAGCAAATTTAGTGATAATTTTTTATATTGGTAAGTTACCAATTAGGTTTGAATTAGCAACTCTCATTTGAGTTGCTTGTTGTTAACTTTTATTTATTTTTTCATTTGCAAAATTTTCTATTGAGTTACTACCTATTTCTAGAGGTGAGCATTGATCCATGA
This sequence comes from Eucalyptus sp. ANBG9806169, assembly GCA_014182395.1. Taxonomy (NCBI): domain Eukaryota; kingdom Viridiplantae; phylum Streptophyta; class Magnoliopsida; order Myrtales; family Myrtaceae; genus Eucalyptus; species Eucalyptus sp. ANBG9806169. The sequence continues at coordinate 20,463,578 of CM024575.1, forward strand.
TCAACCTGAGACCTACCGTGGACTGGCCTAACCTGGCCAATCTTGGTCTGGTTTCCTAGGAGATTAGACTGGTCCTTGGTTCTAGGATTTCTAGAATTGCGCTGTGCGGCTTGACCTTGATTATGAGACTTTAGGGTTGGTCCAACCCAAATCATATATATTTTCGTCTTTTTTAAACCTTAGCGCATTTGCCTCACTTTTTTCTTATGCGGTTCTCTTGTGTAAATTAAAAGGTAGAAACCAAGCCTTGATTCGACCAAAATAAAAATAGAAATCCTCTTTGCTCCCCTTGCTCACCACTCGCCTTCTTCGCTTGCCTTTGGCCTCTCTTTACTTGCCTCACAAGCACATCTTAGCTAGTGAATTGCACGCCTCTCTTGGCCCGCCTCGCGAATGCAGCTTAACAATTGCAAATGGAGATTTATGTTACTACATTATCTTAGATTTATGTTTGATGTGTAATAGTGTTCACAGTTTGATTGCTCGATGTCACATTATTAATAGATATGTAATTTGAAAAAGTACATTTGTCTTTTCAAGGAATACAAAAAAAAAAAATCGGTTGGTCCTTAGTTGATCTTGAAATTAGATTTGACCCATAGGGTCAGTCCAATCCTTGGCCCCAGGCTCAACAGGTCAGTTCCCGGTTCCAAAAATTGGGGGCCGACACTGTACGGGTTGGTCCTTAAGTTAAGTGCTGGACCGGCTCAACTCAGACCATGCTCACACCTATTTATTTTTCCTACTTTTTGATGATTGTGATAGGGTTTTGTACTCCTACTAATTAGTTACGAATCACATGGAGGTACTAGGTTCACCATAGAGGAAGGTGTAATTTAATACTTAAACTTCTGATACTAACATGTACGCACATGTTTGAATTGACCTTTTTCAAGTCTAGTAGAGTCGCATACAACTTCTCGTAGGCAAAGGGTGCATACTTTCACTTTGAAAGTGCATAAGAAGAAGACGCCTTTTTCCGGAACAGGGTTCGGGATGGGGATGGGGACAACAAGGGACGGCTCATTAGGGGTGTGAATTCAAGCGCAGTGTGAGCTCCCATGTCGACGGACGAACATGGCGATTTCTTCTTCCCAAACGCGAAAGGGAACCAAATTCCATGCCTTTCAAATGTGGCAACCAAAACATAAGAAAAACATCCCAAACACCTTCTTTCTTTCTTTCTCCATGCCCCTTTGTACTAAACGGCATAACCTTTAGAAGCTTTGAGGGAGAGCTTGTGCGGTAAGACTAGCGGTCTCCTAGGATCGTAAAATTCCTTGCATCCAAAGCTAGGCGTCAAGAAGAGAGGGAGTAAAGAGGGCAGATCATCTAAGAGAGAGAGAGAGACAAAGTATGTCGGACATCATAGTTAACAAAATTCTTCCAGCTTTAAAAAAAAAAAAAAAAAAAAAAAAAAAAAAAAAAAAAAAAGGTAATTGACAAAATAAAATAAAAACTCTGAGGAATTTCGTATGTCAGTATTATCTATGTATGAGGATCTTAGGGTGCTTTTTAGCAATTAGCAAATAATAAGGGGAGGGACCCGAAAAGCGAAAAAGGTTTCGCGCGGAGGGTAGTTCAATCAATTCGGGTCGGGGGATTGGGGAAAGTTGCTGTGGCTCCTCCATGTCGCGCATCCTCTAGCCTGAGATTTGTTTTTTTCATTTGATTAATAAGACCATTTAACTTATCTAAGGTAAGAAGTGTTCACCATTCACCTTGGTTCACGAGTGGCTTCTACCCATTTACTGAGCCAACTACATAAGTAAACTTTATCTATAGTCCCACTGTCGGGGCATTCTTTTACATTCCTTTGATATTTGATGCTACTGATTAATGTAGCTATTTGAATGTCGCAACACGGCATATGCAAGTATACTGAGCGAGGTACTATATGCATCATGAGAAATTCAACATTTTCATGCGACATTTTTAAGCAAAATGTGAGAATTTACTCTACTTTTTTTCTCTTCTACAGACAGCAGAAAACTCTTATTAGTATCCTGGCAGAAATGTGGCAAGTGAATCTCAAGGAACTAACATGGAAGGGTTACAAGGTGATTAATTCATTGCAAGAGGCAGAGTACATATGGTTTTTTGGGTATGGAAGATCTAACTTCGATACATGTCTAGTGTATCTCAATACAAATAAGATTAAATTTGTGCATGGAATGTTGATTGTATATATCAGTACTATGTATGCTGGTTTATCTTCACATATTGTGGAGTACATTACTGTATACCCTCTGTCGCAGTGTCATCCCTATTTTGAGTGCTTCACAAGGATCCTATGCTTTATAATGTTTTTTTGGTCATCCTACCATGTTACCACTAACGGACTCCCTTGGGGAATCTAATTTTAAGACAGACTAGTTAGACTAATTGTTAAGTTAGGATTCATTCGTTTGTGATGGCACAGTTCTTGCGATCTATTTAAGATTGCTTGACTTCTTTCTATGTAACGAGATATTTTTTCTTGTGCAATTCGTGTTATTTTTTGTAGAAGTTCCAAGCTCGAGTAAACTATGGATGTCATGGCTCCGAAAATGGAATTTCTTCTGATAAATGTCCCCATTCATCACTCTGAGAATGGAAGTTCCTCTGTTTACTGTCTGGATAGAGAGTTCAAACGGTAGCCCGAAAGAATACTGTGATCTTAGTGCTCTAATTAGCATCAGAAATGCTCCTGTGCATTGTGTCACAGGTAGTGTTATTTCTGCGTCCGCATCTTTCCCACTTTGCCAGGATCATCTTGATTGTAAGTGAATTTGCCGTTAGCCATTTAAAAAGTTGTGACTCAGATTAGATGAACTGAAAATCATTATACGAAAGCCATAATGAGTCACACAGATATTACCGGCTCTCTGGTTAAGTTGTTTAACCAAGCAAATTCAATCTTCTGTGATTTTAACCATCTTCTTCCCAATATTATCTCCGCGAAATAGTCCTACAAAAGCAGAGGGAATGCTTTCCACACCATTCGAGATGTCCTCGAGGGGGTGCATTTGGCCGCTGCGGAGATAGTCGCCGGTGGTTGAAATGAAATCCTCAAAGACGTCCTTGTGGTCCCAGGCTAGAAAACCCTGGATCTTTATTCTCTTGTAGATAACATCTGACATATTGGGTGCGGCTCTTTTTCCAGGATCCGTGTATTCAGATGTTGCCCCACAGACGGCAACTCGGCCATAGGTATTCATGTTAGCCACTGCAGCTTCTAGCATCTCAGCACCTACAGTGTCAAAGTATATGTCGATTCCGTCGGGAAAGTACCTGTTACCGGAAACGCGGGAAGCAAAATGATTGTGGGATTGTTTTAGGATTTAGATTTATCCGAAAACACTGAGAAGAAGGTGGTCAGTGCATCCGTGCATATTAAAATCGGAGAACCTGACCTTTTGAGTGCTGAATTCAAGTCAGTTTCCCTTTGTAATTGAAAGCATCATCAAAGCCGAGTTTTTCCTTGAGCAGTTCTACCTGTGACACAAGTCCAAGACTTGGGAGATTCATAAGTGGGCACACCTCAAGTACTAGTCACACAGGAGCTCGTGAAAGCGACCTTTGCTTGCTTCCGGCGCAACCAACCACATAACAGCCGAGCAACTTCGCGTACTGTCCGACCATGTTCCCAACCGATCCTGAAGCCGCGGACACAAATACCTTCTCGCCTTGCTTGGGCTTGCATATTTCGAAGAATCCAGCATAGGCTGCAAGTCCACTGTATCTTGAAGAACAAGCAGAAAATTGATAAAGAAACATAACCGGAAGGGAAGAAAACCGTTTGGTAGCCTGAAGCGTCGGCGACAACAAATGTTTTTTATTTAATGTTTTCCTGAGAGACTGACATCAAGAACTTGGCATAGCTTGAGACATCGGATGTATGACACAACTACAGCGCATTGTGCAAGGTACTGATCCAAGGTCAAATAAGCACTACATCATTTTTTGACCCCGTTAAGACATGTCCTTGTTCAAATGTGTTATTATCAGTTAATCACAACATTTTTCTGCCAGAACAAGGTGCGTCCATTCCAAAATCCAAAGCACGCCTGTAAAACTCTCTTCCCCGCCCCGGCAGTCTTATGAAGTTCTTTTGACTAAGAAGAAATTCATGTATCATTGAAAAGATTATGATAATGGAAATTGTTGGTGATAGAGAAATTTACCGAATAGTCCAACATGGTATGACAAAGGGAACCCCAATGGATCAAGCTTCCTAATCACTCCATTTCTTCTTATCTTACTGTACTCCGCCCAAGTAACAAATCCCACAACCACATCACCCTTCTCAAATTCAACATTGTCTGAAGCCACAACTTCTGCCACACCATATGCCTTAATTTCCTGCACACAGATTTGAAGACAAAAATCAAAGAAAACCCAATTCCTTTTTTCCTAATTCCCATCATATTTGCGTGATTGTCCTCTGAACGTATATTTAGCTGCTGTGAACAAGTCACACTCACCTTGCCAAGAGTAATTCCTTCTAAACCGGAACCCGTTTTTTGTGACGAGCTGTACCGCTTCATCCGGTTCAACTGATATGGGTCGATGGACATGTAAAGGTTCTTCACTATCATCTCGTCTGAGCCGGGGTCGAGTGATAGAGCTAAAGGTGAGGTTTTGAGCTCAAAATCAGATTCTTTGGGTGCACCTCTATGTGGGTCTTCAGGGTCACATACTTGTTGGCCACTTCCATGGTTGCAGAAGAACAGGAAGAAGCTGAAGCTTGAAGACTAGACAGATTCTTGTCTGGGTGAAACTGACAAGTCTTTCTATAATTATAGGACCGCATATGTATAATCTGCATGAAATTGACCCCCTGCAGTGGGAATCTACCACGGTGGTACTTCGCAAAAAATGTGGATGGCTTCTACCTTTTACTTATTTTTTTCGTAATCTAAAGTTTGATTAATGTAAATAATATTATTTCAAAAATTTCAACATATTTGGTTACTGACATTTTAACGTCATAAAGTTTTTTTTACTTAAAAAATTAATTAAAATATTTTTGAGAATTATCTACATAAAAAATGTTGTCGAGTATATTATTGACAAGATAGATTCCTAAACTTAGTACACGTAATAAGACAAATTCTCGTTCGGTTATAAATATGATCACTCTGTCAAATGTTGTCTTGTATAGTACCGCAAAACTCGATATTCAACTTATATAGACCGGTTTTAATAAACTTAGTATTGCATCCTAGGTAAGAGCCTGGTAAGTGATCGTGATTTTTTTGTACTTTTCAAAAACATTAAGAATACTAAATATGGTTTAAGATAATTACAAAAAAATGCAAAAAGACAAGGGCAGCATCAAGAACGAGGAGTACCCGCGACAAGAGAAGATGCCATTTTCATTGGCTAGACAAGTTGCGATTAATTAAATAGAGATGGAGTGCTCATGCGTAGAAAAGGTACTCGGCTAATTGAATAAAGTTGAGTTGAACCATAAGCCTATTAAAGAGTAAATTAAGTCACGCTCGAGTTTGAGAAGTCAAGCTCGATTAAGCTCGAATTGGATATCAAGCCTTACAGGTTTGTGTCAAGTTGAGTTTGATCATTGAATTGCGTCAACTCAGCTTGGTTACAACTCTATATGAATGACAACTCTACGTGATATGATTACAACTGTAGCAAGTATAGCATGTGTCGTACAAATCTCTCTATTTTAAGCAAAATTTCTAGCAACCGTAAGAGTAAGGCTAAACCAAACGTATAGACGTAAAGAAGCTAGTAACTCAAATGGTTATGAAAACAATCATAATCAAGCGCCTAATTATGTCATGGCACGTTGAGAATTTTTCATTTGCCAAGATTTTTGTTTCATGGGCCTAAACTTTTTGTTCTTTTATTTCGTGTTGCAAACCCGGGCTATTAGTTAGGCCTCAACTAGACGCCCATCCAGCACGAACTTGCCAGATGATCACCACTAGTCACAACTTCGCTATATATTATTCGGTGATGCCAGTACAACCTCAAGTAAATTTTTTCCTTTTGCAAAATATGATAATATATTATCCAACGCAATTTTGATGATATGCAGTGATGTGAGTAATTTAGTACAAAAGAGATGACAGCACTCACAATAAACTCGAAGGAATCAGATATTGAGGCATTGATCTAGCTAAGTTATAACACCCATTAGCAAACTCTCATTCTTCTGCAATCTTAACGATTTTCTTCCCAATGTTGTCCCCCCGAAACAGCCCTGTGAAAGCAAAGGGAATGCTGTCCAGGCCATCCGAGATGTCCTCGAGCGGGCACAACTCGCCACTGTGGAGATGGTTGCTGGTGGTTGAGACAAAATCCTGGAAAAGACCGACGTGATCACCAGCTAAAAAGCCCTGGATCTTTATTCTCTTGTAAATGAAATCTAACACGTCGGGCGCGGCTTTTTTCTCTGAATCTATATACTTGGATATTACTTCGCACACAGCAACTCTGCCAAAGGTATTCATGTTAGCAACCACCGCTTCTTGCATCTCAGCGCCTACGTTGTCAAAGTATATATCGATCCCATCGGGAAAATACCTGTCGATTGACAAAAACAAACACAAGAAAAATGACTTGATTTTTCTTTTGAAAAGAGAATATACAATCTAGATTCTTGATACGCTCTGAAACATCCGACCTTTTGAGAGTTGAGTTCAAATTAGTTTCCTCCCTGTAGTTGAAGGCCTCATCAAAATTGATCTTTTGGTGAAGGAAACATTGGGGAAAGTTGTAATGTAGGACTATCTGGAAAGTGATCTTTTGTTTGCTTCCAGCACAACCGACAACATAGCACCCGTGCAACTTTGCATACTGTCCAACCAAGTTCCCGACTGACCCTGATGCCGCCGATACTAACACCTTCTCACCTCGCTTCGGCTTGCATATCTCGAAGAACCCAGCATAGGCTGTCAGTCCACTGTATCCTGAAAGAACAAGCAAAAACCCATAAAGAAACGCAAGTAGAAGGGGAAAAAGCGTTTGGTAGCCTGGAGCATCAGTGCAAACAAATGTTTTTCAGTTTGATGTCTCCGGATAGGCTGAGATCAAGAACTTGACATAGGTTGAGACATCATTTGTATCACCCAACTGTAGCACATTTTGCATGATGTCGATCCAAGGTCAGATAAACCCAACATCATTTCTCTATCCGATCAAGAAGACCTGTCCTTTTTTAAATGTGTAGCTTCTGTGACAAATTGCCATAATAAACCATATGACTTCAATACCATTTTGAATTCTTATGTTTCTTCTGTCAAAATATGTGTAGCTACTTAAGCAGGCATACGCCAAAATCCGAAGCACGCCTCTAAAGCTCTCTTCCCTGCTCCAGCAGAGTCTTGTAAAGTTTTTTTGATTAAGAAGAAATTCATGTATCATTGAAAAGACTTTGATAATGGGAAATTGTCTGTGAAGAGAAATTTACCCAATATTCCAACATGGTAGGAGAAAGGGAACCCCAATGGATCAAGCTTCCTGATCATCCCATTTCTTCTTATCTTACTGTACTCTGCCCAAGTAATAACTCCCACAACCACGTCACCCTTCTCAAATTCAACATTGTCTGAAACCACAACTTTTGCCACACCATATGCCTCAATTTCCTGCACACAGATTTGAAGACAAAAATTAAAGAAAACCCAATTCTTTTTTTCTAATTCCCATCACATTTACATGATGTCCTCTGAAAATATATTTAGCTGCTGTGAGCAAGTCACTCACCTTGCCAAGAGTAATTCCTTCCAAACCGGGACCAGTTCTCTGTGATGAGCTGTAACGTTTCATCCGGTTCAACTGATATGGGTCGATGGACACGTAAAGGTTCTTCACTATCATCTCGCCTGAACCAAGGTCGAGCGATAGAGCCAAAAGTGAGGTTTTGAGCTCAAAATCAGATTCTTTGGGTGCACCCTCTGTGTGGGTCTTCAGGGTCACATACTTGTTAGTCACCTCCATGGTTGCAGAAGAACAGGAAGAAGCTGAAGATAGGAAACAAGACAGATCCTTGTCTGGGGGAAATTGACAAGCCCTATTATTAGAGGACTATATATGTATAAAATATCTGCATGAAATTGACCTTGGCAGTGGGAATTTACCACGGTGGTACTTCGCAGAAAAAGTTGATGGCTTCTACCGTTCACTTTCTATTTTCCTTGTCTAAAATTTGATTAATTTAAATAAGATTATTTCAAAAGTTTCAACATGTTTAGTTATTGACATTTTAAAAGGGCGGCGCTATTTCCACCTCTAAATGACTACATCTACCCCTATTTACACTAAAAAGACAAAATCGTCTTTAATCTTTCAATTGCAGTTTAAAGTGATGGCCCCAATTATTTCTTCTATTTTTTTTCTTTTTCTATTCATGATAGGTCCGTAATTAAGCATTTCACATATGTTGTTTTTTAGCATATTAAAGAAGCATGCATTCTCAGATATTCTTATAAGGTTTTACATCCTTTGTGTAAAATCATCTCACTAATAGTAAAAAAAAAAGAAGAAAAAAAAGACATTATTTGATATGGTATAAAATTGAAAAGTCTATTCTTTATTATTGATCTTATAAAAATTATCTATTTTTTTGTCCCTCCTATCTCAAAATCTCACTTTCTTGGTGAACTTTTTATTAATTTCGTTAGTCTACTATGTATATATTAAATCTCTTTCTTTACAATATTAACGAATTTATCCTTTTTTTCCTTATTATACTAGTGAAATACTTTTATATAAAGCATGTAAGACGTTATATGAATATATAGGAAAACACTAAAAACATTATACACAATAAGGTATCTTGATATTTTTTTGTACAATTCATAAAATTTATGAATTGCTGTTAATCCAAAATAATGATATTTCACTAGGATTTTTTTAAAAGTTCTTACTTTGTGCAATATTTTGATGTAATTAAATTTCATCTACTTAACAATTTATCTATAAATATAATCGACAACATGAAAAAGAATTAGAATTCTAGGAAATCTCTTTTCAACAAAATAAACATTTATGGAGGTAATATCTAGCAATAAAAAAAAAAAAATAGTGCCTTTAATGTACATGGAAAATCTACAACAAAGAGAACTTAAACATATTAAATTATTAATTATGGTAAGTAGATCCTACACAAAAATAGAAAAACTAAAAAAAAGGAAAGTAAATAAATTTGAGACCACTAATTTAAATTGTAATTAAATGATAGACGACAATTCTATCTTTTTAATAGAAATTGAGTGGATTTAGTCATGTAGGGGTGGAAATACCACCGCTCTTTTGAAGTCATAAAGTTTTTTCCTTCCAAAAATTAATTGAAATATTTTTGAGAATTATTTACATAAAAAGTGAGGTCAAGTATATTGACAAGAAAGATTTCTAAACTTAATACACTAAAAATAAGACAAACTCTCGTTAGGTTATAAATATGATCACTCTATCAAATGTCAGCTTGCACTATACTGCAAAAATCGATATTCTACTTATGTAGACCGGTTTTAATAAACTTAGTATTGCATTCTAGGTAAGAGGCCTGTTTTGTGATTGCGTTTTTTTTTTCTTTTCCAAACAAATTAAAAGAATACTAATTATTTTTGAAGACATACAAAAAGCAAAAAGACAAGGGCAGGATCAAGAACGAGTAGTACCCGCACCAAGAGAAGATGCCATTTTCAATGGCCAGACAAGTGGCGATTAATTAAATGAAGATGAAGGAATAGTCATGCGTAGAGAAGATACCTTAAGGCCTACCGGCCAAACTAAGCCAAGTGATCACTAATATCTAACAGCATAATTACTTGATTTCATGGGTGATTAATCTACAAAGTAGTTTGAAATATAAGCACAAGAGGACATGATTGTGATTTATTTATGTGTTGAGCTCTAAAATGTATTTTGTCGCATATAATAACAACATAAATTTTTAGAACAGATTATTGCGTAATAGGCATTATTGATATGAACTGGACCAACTTCATTTTTCAATCAAACTTTGTCAATTTCTTAATCTCGAATTCCCAAAAGTATATTTATTAAATTCCCAAATCTAAATTGGGAGAGGATGGCACCCAAATCTAGATCCAGATTGTGAGAGTTCAAATTCTCAAATCGAGAATCAGATTAGGAGAGGGAGGGAGAGGGAGAGAGAGAGAGAGAGGGAGAGAGAGCAATGGTATAGACTTGAAGAAGCTAAAACCTAATTTGGTAAAGAAAATTACTCGATTGGTGGGTGATTATTCTACAAAGTAGTTCAATCATTTTATCTGCTTATATTTTGAAAAGATGGACTAAAGGTGTGAAGCAAGGATATATGAATGATGAATCTCATGAAATGTCAGCAGGTCTATCTACCTTTAATAGATTTTCCACATTAATGCAAAATGATTTTGAAGTGATGAGTTTGGGAGCCCAAGATGGAAATACTATAAGAATAGCGAAGAAAAACTTAGATGCAATAGTAGCTGAAATTTCATCATACAACTCAAGCATGGTTGTGACAAATGGTGTTAGTGATGATAATGATAATGAGGCTTCTTTGTGTGAGATGTCGGTATTGGACCCCCTTCAAAAGAAAGGAAAGGGAACAAGTTATGGAAGGCTTAAAGCCTCAAGTGAGAAAAAAGAAAAAAAACTAAGAAAATAATACCCTCAATGCCAGTAGAAAGTCAAGGTGGGCTGATTTTGATAGACATAAAGTTCTAATTTATATGTTTAGTTTATTCTTATGCTACGTGATGCCAATTAATATATTTCTTATTTTGTAATGTAGAGCTGGTTGTTCAAGCAACACATATTAAAACTCATTTATCGGATTATTCAAGAAATGCAAATCAAATTCAAAATGCCTTTTGTCCTAGCAACATTGGTGGTCCTGTAGTAAATCTTAATTTTCATAATCCGGTGTGTATCTTTGAGTTCAACATTTAGAGTCAACACCTAATATGAAAATGAGTTAAGTTCTAGTTGGACTTTGCCTCTAATATGCCTACTTATTCTAGTGAGAATGCTGGATATTTAAAGGTGGTGATTAAAACCCCGAGAGAAGAACTCTTGAGAGCCTTCTTGTTTCAGTCGCATGCAAAAGAAAACGAGAGACGGGTTTTGGTTAAAATGTCAAAAGAAGCAAGTAAAGTTTAACTTGCTAAGGAGATTGATTGGATAAGGTTTTTTCACTGCATGAAGTCGGCAAAGGAAGACTAGCTGGCGACTATTTGGCACCTGCATCTTGCCAACTTGCCCAAGAAGTAAACGGAAGTCCATTATGTATGAAGTCGGCCACTGGACACGTGACGGTGAAGCTTCAGCCTATATATAAGGCTTAGAGGAGAAGCATCTGAAGACGAGTCACCAGATGAAAGAACGACGATTTTCAAGAGAGAATAGAGGCAACACGGCCTGAGAGAAAGTGTAGCTCTTGTGGAGGAAAGATAGAATAGCTGAGTGTCTGCTTATATCGGCTAGTTTGCTTTGAGTGTTTTGAGTGTGGTGAGAGAAGGTAAATTGAAATTGTTGGCAAGGAAGAATTGTTTTAATGTTATACTTATCTCACCGTTTAGTATAACGAGTGTCTTGAGTTGTTTGTTACAATTCTCCCATGTTACCATCACAACGCTTCTGCATATCCTATGTGGGTCACAGACCCTATAAATGGTATTAGAGCGAAGCTGCACACTCTACAAAGCATGAGCCAAGAAGAATATTTATAGAACATTCAAGAAAGACCTTCAACAGGAGGCTTAAACAATTCTTTGTTGAATTGAGTTTAGAAAAAACATGTTCTAGCTTGTCCAAAAACCGGTCATGTAAATGTCAGGTCCCAAATCAAGTATATAGGGGAGAGAACTTACAGAAACACCAGGTTTTATAGAGATCCGATGGAATCTATTATTGGACCATAAAATTTGCAACCAACCAGGATTCTTGCATTTTGAGATGAAAAGAAGGGTTGGTCATTTTTTACTTTGAAAGTCAGGGGACACACATATTAGAAACGATGAGGTATATATAGCTCACGAACTCGTGAGCTTCATCAAGTTTCCAATCTGTACAGGAAGAGATCCAGTCAGACCCTTGTTGTAAGACGGGTCCCTACACGAAGGGCTTATTATACTCAGGAACAACTTACAGAGAACATTTCTAGCAGCTAAAACAGATTAAAGGACCAAATTCTAGACATGAATCCCCCTATTTGCGTATCATCGACAGCTTCACATGCAATTTAGGATGCATGGGAGAGAAGACGGTACTAGAATCTAGATGGGAGGACGACTTACATGACAGCAGCAAAATAAAAAACTTAAGCCCTTCTTCTCAATAATTGTTAAAAAGTCGTCGTTCATCTATTTTGCCAATTACTCATAAGCCCCGTGATTGCACCGACTGCTTTCGAATATGACCAATTGAACAATGAGAAAATAATAAATAGATCTGAATATTGGAGAAGTCTCTGAAGCAAGTTGCTAAAAAGTCGTCGTTCATCTATATTCCAAGAGTGCGCAAGCAAGAAATGGTAGATAAATAATCCGACAAAAGCTACTCTAATAATGTCCAGAACTTTGGCTGCTTGAATAGCCAACCAACATCGTGATCTTTTTACCAGACGAGCTAAAACCCTTAAAATCTTTGTGACCGACTCCCTTATCAAAGGAAAGAAGCATGATTTTGTACCAAAACCAAATCTTTGAGAATGACCCCGAATGTAAGATAATGACTTCCAAGGCCAGAACATGCTTAAAGAAAAATCATGACACCAATTTATGCGTAATAAATTTCATTGTTGTGACCTACTCTAAAAATAGAAATAGTTAGATTTAATCCGTCAATGCATTGCAAAATTTGAGATGTCCAGCTACTTATCTTCTGAAACTTTCTCAGGCAATAAAGCCACCTTTGATCAAAGAGGCAGGCAAAAGGGGTAGAAAACAGACTTAGATCACCCCAAAAATGACATTAGCATTGTTGATAGAAATATAGGAAACATCGATATGTTCAGTGCAGTAGGATTCTTATAATTGGTTATGGACAAATGATCTACTCTAATTCGTGTAAATGTTGTGACATCGCAATGGCTCAGAAACATGCAAAATGTCTAGGCGAGCAGGGTTGAGGAATTTGTAAATTCACCTATGTGAACAATACATTTAGGGAAATAAATGTCAAGAAAGCGGTTGAATTGAGCTTAAAATCATAAGGATTCGTAGCTGCATCTCCAATGGGATCTCTAAGGAGAACAACTAGTAGATTCACCAGAACTCGCACACCCATGACTTAGAATCTCAAAATTTGGAGAACTCAAAGTTTTTCTTAAAATTAAGAATCGATTTCTTTTGAAGAAATTTGCTCTGATATCATGAAAGAATAAAGTGTTTGATTATTGACCTCAACTACAATTGTTGAGATGATTTTCATTATATATAGATCTTACAAATGTTACACTTCGTAAGGAAATAATATAACAATGGAAATTAATAAATGAAGAGATCATTATATTATAAGAGTTGTTAATCCCTTGATCCTAACATCTTCAATAATAATCATGTGATTTCGAATTCTATCTCCAGTTTTTTCTTCCTTACTTGATAAATCAATGCCTTTACCCATATGACTCAATTGGGGACCCTCCCAAATGTATATACCGCCAGCAAAAACAGAGTTATCAAGCATACCCATACTTTGATCACCACTTAAATACTGTACCCCAAATCCCCGGGCACTGTGGCTCTTATCATGCGGGCATCAGTTAGAGCAAAAGATAGTACTGAGATGCAAATGAGCGCCCTTGGATTGACATGAAGATTCCTCTCCTCGAGGGGAAGCCACTGAGCAACAACGACAGGGCGCCAAAGGAATAAAGCAACACCATCGTGTTAACCGCAAAGGCGAAACTTAGGACGGGCCGTGGATGAATGCTGACCTTCCATGCATCTCAGTGTGGTGAGATGCATCTCAGTACTATCTTCTGCATGTCGATCATAAGGGTGCTCATTTGTATCTCAGTACTATCTTCTACATCTCGATGCTTAATAAATCAATATCTTTATCCGGATGACTCAATTGGGGACCCTCCCAAATGTATGTGCCACCAGCAAAAACAGAGTCATCAAGCATATCCATGCCTTGATCATGACTTCAATATTGTACCCTAAATCCCCGGGTATTGTGGCTCTTATCACGCGAGCATTAGTTAGAGCAGAAGATGGTACTGAGATGCAAATGAGCGCTCTTGCGATCGACATGGAGATTCCTCTCCTCGAGGGGAGGCCACTGAGCAATAACGACAGGGTGCCAAAGGAAGAAAGCAACGCTGCCGTGTTAACCGCAAAGGCGGGACTTAAGGCAGGTCGTGGATCGACGCTAACCTTCCATGCATCTCACACATCTCACCACACTGAGATGCATGGAAGGTCAACGTCAATCCACGACCTCCATTAACTCCTGCCTTCGCGGTTAACACAGCGGCATTGCTTTCTTCCTTTGGCACCCTGTTGTTGTTGCTCAATGGCCTTCCCTCGAGGAGAGGAATCTCCATATCGATCGCAAGGGTGCTCATTTGCATCTCAGTACTATCTTCTACTTTAACTAATGCCCGCGTGATAAAAGCTACATTGCTTGGGGATTTGGGATACAATATTGAAGTGGTGATCAAGGCATGGGTATGCCTGATGACTTTGTTTTTGCTGGCGGAATATACATTTGGGAGGATCCCCAATTGAGTCATCCGGGTAAAGGTATTGATTTATTAAGCGTTGAGATGCAGAAGATAGTACTAAGATGCATCTCACCACACTGAGATGACATTCCCTCATTTCCATCCCCAAGCATTTTGAATTTCCCTTTTCTCAAAAAATTCCATTGTTGACCCATTCTTCATCAAATCATATGGATTGATTTAGCAATGATGAAATTTCTATTTTGTTTACTGAATCACATGAAATTTTACTCATCCCATATATGGAATGTATGAAATGCATATGAACGGAGGAATAAAGACAATTTTATATTCAAAGGTCAGCGTCGATCCACGACCCGCCCTAAGTTCCGCCTTTGCGGTTAACACGACGGCGTTGCTTTTTTCCTTTGGCGCCCTGTCGTTGTTGCTCAATGGCCTCCTCTCGAGGAGAGGAATCTCCATGTCGACATGAAGTAAAGACTCTTGCATCCTTACTCCAAGGCCTGAAGTAAAGACTTGTGTACCTTCTCCTCGATCAGACCACCTGAAGTAAAGAGTCCAGCATACTCCAAGGCTTGAAGTAAAGACTCGGAGTATGCTCGAGTCTTTTTTTTCCATGTCAACATGGAGATTCCTCTCCTCAAGGGGAGGCCATTGAGCAACAACGACAGGGCGTCAAAGGAAGAAAGCAACGCCGTCGTGTTAACCGCAAAGGCTGAACTTAAGGCGGGTCGTGGATCGATGTTGACCTTCCATGCATCTCAGTGTGGTGAGATGCATCTCAGTACTATCTTTTGTATGTCGATCACAAGGGCGTCGATCCTATCTACGATCAAAACTTTGATTTCAGATACTTGTGTACCTTCTCCTCGATCAGACCACTTGAAGTAAAGACTCCAGCATACTCCAAGGCCTGAAGAACTCTTTTAAATGACAAACATATGCCAATCTACCCTCTTGCATACTTACTCCATGTCGACATGAAGTAAAGACTCTTGCATACTTACTCCAAGGCCTGAAGTAAAGACTTGTGTACCTTCTCCTCGATTAGACCTAGGGGTGAGTGATTCCCGGTTCCTTACAGGTTCCGTCTGGAACCTGGAATCTACCATCGGGTACAGGTTCCTCATTTTTTGGAACCTGGAACCTACCCGTCAGAACCAAGAACCTGGAACCTACCTGTCAGAACCAAGAACCTGGAACCTACCCTATCACAGGTTCCGAGATCGGTTCCAAGTTCCAACATGTTCTTTTTTTTTTTTTTTCTCATTTTTTTGGTTTCATTTTCAAGGTAAACTATGCAACAATTGCTCAATCCTGCCATTGGGTAAGATCTTAAGGAAAAGCTGCGTTTGATGTTATAAACTAGCATTGTGATATTCCAAACCGCTCTTTAAGTTTACAAGCAAACTTAGTTTTGCTATATCAAATTAAAAAAAAAAGCAACAACAGCATACTACATAATAAAATTGAATTCTCTATAAACTTTATGAACCTATGACAACATCCATCATAGTCTCCTGCACACTACAAAGGCTAAAAACCTCTTAATATCTAGGCTTGATACTTGCATGACAGAATCAACAAGCCAAATAGAAGCTGATACTTAGGTCGTTTCAAATTTATGAAGTTACCATTCAAACTAAACAACAAAAATGTGTGCAAAATTAGAACTGGTGTAGTTGTTGACTCATCTAAATCATCTTCTGTCAAATAAAATATGATAAAAAGAATTAGCGAAACAATGATGGAAAGAACAGAGCAAAAACTGCAAAGGCTCGTAAAAAGGAAAAGAGCATGTAGTTGCAAATAAAACTCGACTCACTCTGATGCCGAAAAGCATAAGAGCATGAGGGAAATTCCTATGCAACCTCAACTATTCAAGTTGGCTTTGATTGGTGGGTGGCATATGCAAATGAGAAAGAAGACTCAGAGTCCACTCATTGAGGTCGTGAAGACTCAGACTCAGTGGTCGTGTCATTTCATCGATATGCTTAACAGGTAGACAAGCGCAAAGTTTAGAAGAATCGACGGACCAGCAAGAACATATGCAAGTTTGCCTTAATAGTCTATCTGAAATCAGTCACCAGGAAGTACATGCTAGTGAAAAAGAATAGAAACAAAAGGGAAAAACATCAGATATCAATATGTTTGCCTTTCCATTGCCCAAGGCAGCCAACTGAAAGACGCGAAAAGGCAAACAAACCTGAGAACTATATAATTACTATAAATATCAGAGATACGCCGCATCCACCCTTTTTAATTACTCAAAGTAACCTAAGCTTAAGGTTTCGCTAATGATCATATACAGTCAATAGAATACAAGTTTACGCTGTCAGTCATCTCTGCACGGCAAGATATCCTAAATTTAAAGTTCATCAAAAACCCTACTTGCTCCGAGGAGACAGATCTGACAGGTAGTCTCACATACAGATCGAACTTCTTTTTAGAAGATCTGAAGTCCAGCATCATTGGGGTCTCAAAGTTGCAAAGCAGAAGGCACTGAAAAAATTTGCCACCAAAATTGTCCTACTGATGCTGCTCATATATCTGCATGTATGCCTTTGAGAGTGCAACCATATGAGGAAGCGTTTCTGAAACATGCAGATCCTACATCTCATACCTAAAGCATAATGTAAGACTTGTCAATCTACACGACAATTGCACTCTTATTTCCCCAAAAATCACAGAGGGAGAGAGAGATTTACCAAAGTTCTTCGGACTTCCGCCGAACCAAAACCCTATAAGAACCTTCACCAGGTTTGCCATCATGAACAACGTTGGCAATCAAATCATACTTTGATCGCAGCCTCTCCTCATCTCCTGGTGTGGGTAATGGAATGTAGTCCTTCAATTCCAAGTTCTTGACAGGAAAATTAATTGCAAAAGCAATCATAAGTAATCGGATACTTAAAAGTACTAATTTGATCAACATTTCACATTCGCCATTTCATATTGTCTTCTAAATCAAATTGCAGCATTATGAAATGGCTGATCTGATCATCATCAAAGTTCCCCAATTTTTTTCCAACTAAAATCATCAGGTTCAAAAAGCTTACCTAGAGTTGGGTTCTTCTCCACAAAAAAAATTGTTTTTCGTAAATCTCCACATATGGAGAATGAGATACCAAGGCAATCTCTTAACACGGTATCTCATCCTTGCAAGGCAGGGACGGACAACCTCTGTTCATTGTTCCTCCATCAAATTTCTTCAATATGTTAAAGGGGTACCGAAAGAAAATAAAAACAATAAGCACTTGGGACTACAATGGTGCGAAGTGCCACGAAATCTTTGAGGACCTCTCTCATCGATATTCAACTTGAATATTCCCCATCACATGATACAAGCCCATGATGAAAATTCATGATATGATCACAATCCCGAACTATCTTCAAGTGTATTATTTGACTTGATTCTTTCAATAAATGGTACCAAATTGTTGTAAAGGACTGACCAAGCGGGAGGCATCTAATGTGCTTAGGCGTCAGGGGGCGAGCAACGTCGGGGGCGACCGGGCAACGGCGTTGGGGGCGAGCAGCGTCGGGGTGGCCGGGCGAGCGGCGTCGGGGGCGGCTGGGCGAGCGGCGAGAGGCGTCCACCGGGGGATCGAGCCACATCCAGCGGCGGTATCGAGGGCAAGAAGCATCTAGCGGCGACGTCGAGGTGAGCGGGGGTGACAACGTCTAGGGAGGCAAGGGCGGGGCGAGCAGGGAGCGATTGGCGTCCAGCGGCAGGACGAGCGGCGTCCGGCGGTGGCGTCGAGGGCGAGCAGCGTCGGGGACGGGGCAAAGGCAGAGAACGGGAGAGGACAACTGGGCGAGGGTTAATGATTTGGGGATTTTAACTTTTAGGAACCCTAACCTAACCGGGAACCAAACCGGAACCTCCGGTTTAGTTCTCCGGTTCCCGGTTCTACCCGGGAACCACGCTTACCCCTAATCAGACCACCTGAAGTAAAGACTCCAGCATACTCCAAGGCCTGAAGAACTCTTTTAAATGACAAACATCTGCCAATCTACCCTCTTTTTTTTTAAATCAGCATGTGGATGGGTACCTGCAAGTATTGTATCTTTCAGCTGCCAAAAAACAAGAAAAAAACCAATTTAAACCTGAATGAAAGAGGATATCATGAAGATAGACAGCACTGGATGAAAGATGTGCTTACCTCCTCTAGAGCAGTTTTTGGCACAGAGGTTCTCTTGTGCGTTAAAAATGAGTGAAGGTCCCATTTCAACAACTCATTTGCAGTCACTTCAAGATCAGATGCAGAGCCCTAAGATATAACAAATTCATAAACAGGGGAATAGACACCGAACTTCAGCAATCATTAGAACAGAACCAGTGGAAAGATGTCATGAAGAAAATCAAACACATTTTCACTGCATCATTTATTAGAACTCACATTATGGAACATTTACTATAGGACATTTTTGCAGCTCTTTGATGTATCAATTTTCGCCTTTGATCCCAATGAGGACCAAGTACTGTTCATGCTTCCATTTCTAGGGCCACATAACTCCTCCAAGCATCTCAAAGAAACAACTTCCTCCATATTTTTTCCCAAGTGAGCAGGTAACTCTGGAGCCGCTTTAATGATACCTGAAAAGCATAAACCATATGAATAACCAACAAAAATTATGAGAAAGTGGACCAAAACTTGCAAAATGCTACTGTCGAAGGTGAATACCATGCAAGAGGGATGGCTTAACTTGCTCGAATTTTGCCAAATACTCAATAATCCAGAACCAGGGAAGGCTCAACTCAGATGAGCTTTTGCCATCCATGGAAGCACTGTTGAGCAGTTGGGACAACACGGATTTCTTCAACTCATGCCTTCATCAATCCATAACAAAGATTGCTTTCTACACAGAGAAAAAATAACGATGATTCAAAACTGATCGTGCATTTTGCAAAATTATGCACCTGGCATTTGATGGGCAAAGAACTCTTAGTATCAGCCTAAAAGCTATGAATCCAGTATAACTACAGCATGAACGAAATTTTTCTGATCATGCACCATATGAAAGATTCATTTGGCAAGGACACTCTAGAGTAGTGATCCTCTTTGTCAAAAGAAGCAAATAAATCATCACAATTCAGGCGAAACCTCACGGCCCGCGTTAATCTCTCACAGTTCAGGCGAAACCTCACGGCCCGATTCCTTTCTTTGACCTATAACATCCCCACCACTTCCTGAAACCAAACGAAGAGGGAAAAAACGAAAGCAGAGAAGGGATGACGACATACCGAGAGAGGACAAAGGAGGTAGTTCGGTGTTGGGGCGATCAGTGTGGGCACATTTCTTCTCGCCTGGAAGTCTGCAATGACGGCCCCCCCGGAAAACCTTGAAACCCCCCGGACAAAAGCGATTCAACAGCTCGGTGGAGCGAAGCAGCGAGATTACGTCGGGCTTCGACTTGACGGGTCGGCCTAAGATCATGTATCCAGAACCGCTAGACCGTCGTCGGGAGATGGCGTCGAGCGTCGGAGGAGGAGGAAGAGAGAGAAGGTGTAAAGAGGAGAGAGAATGCCAAGCTTTTCCGCCCGCGCGCGTTGGTTGGAACTGGAACGACGTGGGAGAGAAGAGACAGCGCAGACGTGGACCTGCCAGACGTGGGTTTGTTTTTGAATCCCCATTATCTTTTCTGCGCCCGCCAGATTCTCCCTCTCTTTTTCTCTCTCACCACGTTGCAAAAGGTTTTTTTTTTTGTAATGTCGAATACAACGCCCGCCATTGTGACGATGTACGTGGCGTGACTATAATTTGTTTGCTGTGAATCTTGATTTGCTTGAGGACGTGTGTTCATACATTTCGCTTTGGATGGACCGGCAGACTAGGTTTTCCACCGAACAGCCGTAACCTTTCAAAACATGATGTTCGGGAAAGTGGGCCCCACCTGCGAAACAATTTCTTAAAGTAAAACTATACTTAAACTTTAGTCTTAAACCATCGTGAACGGCCATTTAAGTTTCACGACTTTTGACAGCCGGTCATTTAAGCAGCTTCGACTTATTTTAATAATAAGAGCTCGCCAAAGCTGCCTCAACAGATGGTTAAAAAAAGTTTTGGTGCTATAGCATTCATCAGGTGTCGACATTAGATTGATTGTTTCTAGATTTGTTGCTCTGAAACTTTATAAAAGTTAGGAGTTTGAAAATACGAAGCCGTGTACTAAAATAAAAGTCGCGAAATGAATATCATAGCATTGCTATTGTTTCCTTTTTGTTGGACTCAAGCAAAATAGGAGAGGAAACCCACGTGGACGTACGCACATATGTCTCTTAAAGAGTGTGTTTGTTTCGAGAAAAATGAATGTTTGGAAAATATTTTTTTAAAAAATGATCATTTGTATTGTTTTTGTTGTTGTAGGAAACATTTACATATAAAATGTTGTCGAAAAAGAAAACGTTCTCAATATTTTTTCTACTATTGAACATTCTTTAAAGAAAAGAAAACATTAGATGAACATTTCGCTACTCTTTCAGTAACCGAAAAGCGAAAACAAATTCTTATTTAAATTTCAGGAGATAAAAGAAAATTCTCACGTAGAGTGCAAGGATGAGGTTGGTTGCACTATAGTTGGTTGCACTATAGTGACAATTAAGTAATTTTCCAAGCGCACGAGAGGTAGTTAACTTCCCTGTCTCACCTTTTTGTCCTCTTATCTTTGGTCGATTTTACCTTTAATCTTATTTAATCTACAATTAGAAAATGAGTTCATGGGGATGTGATGGGAGCATGAAAGCGAGACGCGAGAGCGTCTTTCCTTGTTTATAGAGATATGCCATTGAACCTCAATACATCCTTAAATTGCTTCGTCTATTCTGAGATATAAAATTTTTAGGAATATTCCCTCTTATATGGGTAAAACAAAATTACGCCCTTTCCCCCTCCGCCGACGCCTCTGCTCTCTCTCCTCCGCTGGTTGCCCGCGACGCCGACGCCGATGCCCTTTCTAGTGACCGCGACGCCGACGCCCCTCCGCCTCCCTCTCGCGACCTCTGCTCCGCTCTCTCCCTCTTTCCTCTCGTGACGTTCTGCACATGTTTTGGATCGTTTCTTGGCCGCTTGGTTGCTGAGGGCGCGTGAGTCGAGAAATTTTGAGCGTTGAAAGTCAGTAATCCATGCTGTACATGGTTTTCGTTCGACCAAAGGTGCTTCAAATGGGTGCATTCTCGTGTCTTCTTAGTTCCACGACGAGAAATCATGGGCAGTTTCAAATTTTCGCTCTTGTTTTGTTTTCTGTGAAAGTTATGGGAGACTGGGCAATTGGGTGCTCGTGGCGTTTGTTTTTTCTTCTTGTTTCATTCGTGGGTTGGTTGATTGTCTTTATATTGCTCGCAGCAGCCGAAGAAGGAAGACAAAGAATGTCTCGCCGTGAGTTTCCGGCCCGAGAATTTCGTTCCAGGACTCATTGTCGGTTTCATTTTGGGATGGTTCATTGATTTATCCAAGCCCACCAAGAGCAATACGAGGAGGAGAAACTTTTTGCCAGGAAAGCAGCAAGAGCAGTGTCTGGTCTCGAGCGGAGGTGACCAGGACCTCAAAATGGTGTTCTTTTAAGCAATCTAGTGTTTACCTTTTCCATTATTTTTGCCTTGCTTTTAACTGGATAAAAACATTCACCAAATGTGTTTTGTACATGTTTGTCTGCAATCCCCATTCATTTCGTCCGGCAATTTTTGTTGTAATAGACGATACTTACTTGATGGTATGTTCATGGGATGTTTTCTCTGGACTCTAATTATGAAGAGCTTGCCCATTGCAGGTTCTAGTGGTGAGGCAGGACCTTAAGATGGGACAAGGGAAGATTGCTTCTCAATGTGCTCGTAAGACATCTATATCTCCAGTTACTGTCTACACTTGTCTCGATTCTTTCTCTTATCGCCAATCTTTCCCTTATCGTCCTTTTGTGTTCATTAGCTTATTTCTAATGAACTCCAGATGCTGCCACGGGGATGTACGGAGAGCTGATGCAGAGGTATGTGATGACTCTGCAAGTGGTACATGTCCAATTGGAGAAAGGCCCGTTTACTCTGTAGCTACTTTCCTTCTTTTTAATCAATGCGACACTATGAGAAATGAAACGTGTTCCTTTGTGATGCTTTGACGTGGATATGTTAATAAATCATACAATCTTCTTCAAGTGTTAGACAAGATGTTGTTTAAGCATACGTTTTTCTGGCTGTCAATGTTAATCAACCGACAACTCACTGGTGGCTATCAATGTTAATCAACTGACAACTCACTGGTTTTTCAGGATGCGATTGAGGAAAGTTATCTATAGTGCATGCAGCATGACTATTTCATTATGTATTTTTAATGTCTGACAAAAAAAAAAGTCTGTTTTTTGTACGCGAAGTATAAGTTTGTCTTTGCATTTTTTAGATACTCCGATAGTCGTTGACCAGCATTTTATGTTGCTATATCAATAGAGAACTGCATCTCACCAATTGCTACTTCTTGCCAACATGGTCAAAGTCCCATGATCCATTTTTTTGGTTGCAGTGACCGTTTTTTACTGAGAAAGTGGGAACAATGTGGACAACCAAAAATTGTTTTATTGCAAAAATCAACAAGAAATGTAAGCAGGTGACTTTCAATATTTATTGACTTCATGGCAGGATTCAAGATTGTTGGGCGAACTACATGTTGCTCTTTTGAAGTCAATAATTAGAGACATCGAAGATTTTGCTCTTTTGAAGTCAATATTCTCAAGACTGTCTGAAGTTGCACCCACAACAAAAAGATACTCCTAAGAATTATATTGATGTTTTTAGAATGAAAGAAAGTCTACGGAATGACAATAAGCAAGGATTTTTATTTTTTATCTGAGCTCATAAAATTCAAACTGAGAAGGCAACTGTCTCATACAAGTGTTGGGAGAGTATTTTCTGTGCTGTTACAAATCATATTTGCAAGAATGATTAAGAAGTAAGGCATTGCGAAATATTTGTTTGCCTTTGCTGTCAACTTATTATGTTGGATCGACGGTCTTTCTGTTTATCAGCTTACACGCTCTAGGTATATTCTGTTAGGGACTAGCAATACCTGTGTTGATGCTTTCTTGTGAATCTTTAGTTGTCATTTCAAAGCTGTTGTGCTCTCATGCTTGGGAGCAGTTAAAAACTCATTTTACTTCTTATCTTCTTCCAATCAATGATCTTTGCGAAAGGGTGGGGCCTTTTTTAATGATTAGACCAATGAAAGAATTCACTATGATTTGAGATGGAGCACTCGAAATCGTACATATAAAAGAAACTGTCATATAATCTAGTCAAGGGGAATTGAGTGATCAATGATTTTTGTGTTCAGAGTGAATTATCCAAGTTTAAGAATGCAGAAGCCCCTGTTTACTATCTCTCTCTCTCTCACTCTATAGGAATCTTTATAGCAAGTGAAGATGCCAGACTCTAAAAGGTCCCATCCTTTCCATCAATAACTGAGGCTTTTTTGGAAGTGCCACCACAACCAATATATTTCCCAACTTCCGAGTGCCACATGGACATGTTGCCGAGGCAAGAACAAGCTAAGCTTGCAGCTTGTCCTGGTAGCAGCATTGTCACGGGAAGCTCTGGCAAGAGTGGGAAGCACATAGTTGCTGGTGCAAGGGCTGTGCAAGGGTTGCGCTGGATATCAAAGTCTCCTCAATCGGAGTTCACCAAAATCCAATGCAACTGGTAATTCAGCTATAATGTTATTCAAAAGTTTTGGACCTACTGGGTGCATTGCCTGATGAAAGCAGGTGGATTTGATCGGGTTCAACTGCAGGTGCAGCAACTTCCTATAATTTAGCACGGGTGAAAAGATCCAGCTACCTAGAGACCATGCAATAAAGACAAATCTCATGAACTGATTAAATCTAGACCTTTGGCCTATGCAGGTGGCCCTAATCCAAAGCAGTTTGCACTAAATAGATGAGATTAGACGGGTGGCCTTTGGTTGCTCTTCGAGATGGTGCATCAGCATCACTATTCTGATATGCATGGCTGCCCCTCTGATCATTGGACCGCTGCCCAGGATGCTATTGCTAAAGGAAACCCCATCCGTCATCAAGGCAATAAGAATTTGATAATATCTTAGAATGCAGGAGCTGCGTTGAAGGGTCTCAGACTCTAGTCTGATGCTAGTGTCACGGACCAAGAGTTTCCTTGGCCTCGGAACGACCCTTGGGCACCTGGCGAGCGGAATTCGCCAGGCCAGCCTTTCTTCTTTAGCTGTTCCACGAACGATACGGTGAATGATTCTTTGTGCGAGATCCTACCACGTCCAGCTTCGCTTGGGCGTCTGGTCCATCGAGTAAGGCAGCAGTACTCTTCAGGCACAACAACTGGTTTCGGCCTGCCATGGCCTCGTCAGGAGAGCGGCATCAGCTCCCGACCAATTTGTGCACGGGAGGCCTACCCCGTCTTCAGAGCTCCTAAGTAATGTAATCATTCTATCCTAGAACTCCTAGCAGCAATCGTCCTGACGCCACTCCCACGGATCAGTTGTGTTCTACCCTTCTGCTTCACACTCTTCACCAGATAACCCCAAGCGCCACTCACAAGTGTCACGAGTACAGGAGGATTCACGGACCGTGACATTCTCCCCACTCACCCGCAACGCCCTCGTTGCGATCTGCTCTGTCGCTTCCTTGTGTAAATTAACCACTGATGTGCCACTTTGGGAATTCACATCGAACGGTCACGCTCGCCCAACAAAACAGGTCTTGCTCCATCGGTAGCCTCTTTTGATCTCAGCCGCTCGGCTAGTCGGTCACCTACGCTTTCCGGCAAGTGTGGCATTTTTCACCAACTGTATCTTTTGGCAGCACCTTTTCAGCCTAATCAGCATCTTGACCCCAGCAAACCAATGGAGGTTATTTCCTTGTTGAAAACGTGATAGTAGACCTCTTCTTCAAATTCATCGATCGATCCAGGAACATTATCCCTATTCAGTGAGGATTCAATTCTTCTCTAACTCGCATGCCGCTCGACGAGAAACTGACTCGTCCTAGTACCCATCCACTAGAACTTATCAATTTGACTCACACTTGAGTGAGGAGTCCGATTCTCCGACTTGCTCACTTACTGGAGGGATTCCTGCTCTGATACCACTTGTCACGGGCCGAGAGTTTCCTTGGCCTCGGAACGACCCGTGGGCGCCTGGCGAGCGGATTCGCTAGGCCAGCCTTTCTTCTTTAGCTGTTCCACGAACGATACGGTGAATGATTCTTCGTGCGAGATCCTACCACGTCCCGCTTCGCTTGGGCGTCTGGTCCATCGAGTAAGGCAGCAATACTCTTCAGGCACAACAACTGGTTTCGGCTTGCCATGGCCTCGTCAGGAGAGCGGCATCAGCTCCCGACCAGTTTGTGCACGGGAGGCTTACCCCGTCTTCAGAGCTCCTAAGTAATGTAATCCTTCTATCCTAGAACTCCTAGCACCAACCGTCCTGACGCCACTCCCACGGACCAGTTGTGTTCTACCCTTATGCTTCACACTCTTCACCAAATAACCCCAAGCGCCACTCACAAGTGTCACGAGTACAGGAGGATTCACGGACCATGACACTAGTATGACTTCTTGTGAGCGCAGCATGCCAGCTAGCTCATGTCTCGAAGCTTCAGCATTGAGGACATTTTCTCATATGTAAATAGCATTTGCAACACAACTCATGATAGCACAATTTATTTGTTGTTGGGTACAGAATTTGTGTCTCTAACGACGTGCCACTCGGAATCTCGGATGGATGGTGTCATTCTAGTTGTAAAAATTTGTGATTTGAAGTATTACTAGTTAAGATTTGGCAAATCGTAAGCATGCAGAACGTCTCCTGTGCATTTTAGCATGTGAATTGGCCTAGGCTCTGCAAACAAAATCTGCACAAAATGGATATCCAATTCCCAACTCGTTGATCGTCCTTGCGCTAGACACCCAGTTAAATTCTAGTTCTCCTTTCAACTGTTTCCAGCTAAGTCAAGTAGGACACATTGCTCCTAACCCCTAGATGCGGCCATGGCATTATACTAAAATCTTGATCGGTTTTAATCTGATTACACAAAGACATTGCTCTAAAGTTGCAATCGATAATTTTGACTGAATCGCATAAGCTTTCACCTTATTCATCTCAGAATTGAGAGTTTAGTGCAACCTAAAATTGCTTGATGCCTACTTGTTTTGTGGGAAGCATTAACAAGTTTTGTTTTGCCGAGCTAATAAAGAGATTTGAGAACAAGTCAGTCTTATATACTTAAAATCTGGCTCCACTGTTTTATGACAATTGAGATGAAGTATATTGAGCAAGTCTTTTGCTCAAAAGATCATATGTACATCCCCCTCTATTCAAGGATAGCATAAATATGGAATCAACTCAAACTAATCTCTCAAGGATAATCAACGATGTCTTGAGTTCATGTTAAAATAATATTTACTACAATTCGTTCATGCCATCACCTTATGCTATAGACCGAAATTAAACGGGTGGCGTTGATGAAATCAAGAAAGCAGAATGAATAAAACCATATTCATAATCCAAAACTTGAGCTTCTCTAGTTTTTCTTCATCTAGAAGCTGCTGAACATTCATTGGCGGTCTTTTTAATGTTCAAATGAACCCCTGGAGAATGATCAGCCATTTGGTAGAAAAGTAGTCCAATCCCATTTGGGAAAGTAAAGTTCCCGTAACTTAAGCATGCACAAAACTATAGGCAGCAATTTCCAGTATTACAACAAATGTAGTTCTTGCGCCGCGTAAGATAAGGAAACAAACCAAGAATGCATTGAGCATCTGTCATCCCAAAATATCATCCAAACAAAGGGGAAATCAAACACACCAATTTTGGCTACAGAAATTAGGAGCATAAGAGAGTGCTCAAAGCAACCAAAGCTATACACAGTTAATCCAATCAAAAGCTACATCACACGTTCTTGTTATTTCTGCCCGGACTTTTGGCAGACTTTCGGCTCTCGAGTTTCTTTCTTGCAGCCTCAAACTCTTCTTCACCGGGTTCCGAACTCGCATTCCACCACCATATTTATTCACCAGAGATGAAAACGTAAAATCAAAATGCACCTTTCGCTCGCTATGGCGCTAAGATATAATTGCAAGAAGATCCTCTACTTCACCAGAGTTGTCTTCGTTTTCTAAGACTAGTTTATATATATACTTGTCAGATTGAGAGAGAAGTGAAGTGATCTTTTCTTCTTTTCGAGTTTTTCTTTCTGAAAATACGACAGCCATTCTTTCAATTGTTTCCTAGAGAGATCCTGGAGAAATACTAGAATTGCTATCTAGTATTCTCAAATTGAGACTTTGTTGTATCCTGGAGGATATTTTGCCGGTGACCATTAGCAACTTTGTGGGGCAAATAAATCCTTAAAGAAAGTGATATCACGCCTCAAAGTCCGACTCGAGTACTCAAAAGATCCGTCTTCATTGTTCTACCCAATTCGAAGCAGTATTTTCCCAACAATTTTAAGGATTTATTTCGCAACAATGGAGTCGGAGACAATCAAAGTGATGAATCAAGACATGGTCAAATTGGACTGGTTCGATGGGAACAACTTTGCTCGCTGGAGGGACAAGATGATGTTTTTACTTACTGCTCTGAAGATTTCCTACATATTGGATCCTAACTTGGCGCCTATAGAAGATCCGGAGCCTACTATTGAAGGAGGAGAGCCAAGTGCAGAAGCCATTGAAAGGGTTAACAAAGAGAAGAAGAAACGTGCGGAGGACGAACTACTTTGTCGAGGACACATTCTGAATACTCTATCCGATCGTTTGTACGACTTATTCACTGAAATGAAGTCGGCTAGAGAAATTTGGAATGCACTGGAATTCAAGTATAAAGCGGAGGAGCAAGGTACCAACAAGTATCTAATTGCAAAGTATTTTGATTTCAAATTTATTGATGCTAAACCCTTGCTGGAACAAGTCCATGAATTGCAAGTACTTGTGAATAAAATCCGTGCCCTCAAGATTGATATTCCAGAAGCTTTTCAAGTTGGAGCAATTATTGCGAAATTGCCTTCAAGTTGGAAAGACTATGGAAAAAGGTTGATGCATAAGTCAGAGGACTTTACTTTGGAGCAAATACAGAAACATCTTCGCATTGAGGAAGAGTCACGTTTACGTGAAAATTCTGTTTTGTAAAGTTCCAAGGTGAATGCTGTGGAAAGAAAGCGAAAATTCAGCCAGAACTTCAAAGAAAAAGGCGGGCATAAATTTAAGAAAACACAAAAGAAGAAAAAGGGTTGCTGTTTTATCTCGTGGCAAACGGGGACACTACGCCAAGGAATGCATTCACCGCAAGAGCATTTCGAAGGACAAGAATATTCCGACGATGAAGGCAGATGCAAATCTGGTTGAAGAAAATTATGTGGCCATGATTTCAACCATGTTTTCGAACATGAAAGTTTCTGAAATTAATGATACGATGGCTATGATTTCTGAAATTAATTCTACCACCGCCAAATCTGGTTGGTGGTTAGATTCTGGAGCAACGGTCCATGTGTGCAAGGACAAATACATGTTCAAGCAATTTGAGGAGACCGTTGACTCGGATGTTCAAGAGGTCCCGATGGCGAATAATTCTCTTGCAAAGGTTGCTGGAAAAGGCACGGTGGAGATAGACTTCACTTCCGGAAAGAAGATTACTCTTCTTAATGTGTTATTTATACCCGAAATTAGGAAGAACCTAGTTTCTATTGATTTACTTTGTAAGAGGGGGTTTCGGGTTTTATTTGAATCCGACAAGGTTATCCTGTCGAAGAATGGGCTGTTTGTTGGAAAGGGTTATGCCAATGATGGCATGTATCAACTAAGTATGAATAATAATATTGCTAGTTCTGCTTATACTGTTGAGTCTTCATTTTTATGGCATAGTAGGTTAGCACATATAAATATTCGTTATTTGAAGAACATGAAGAAGTTAGACTTGATAAATTTCAATGGCGAATATGATAAATGTGAAATATGTGCTAAGTCCAAACTTACTAAGAAACCATTTCCTAGTGTTGAAAGAAATTCGAATTTATTGGATTTGGTTCATAGTGATATTTGTGAATTCAATGGCATGCTAACACGTGGAGGTAAAAGGTATTTTATTACCTTTGTGGATGATTGCAGTAGGTTTTTGTATGTTTATCTTATGAGATCGAAGGATGAAGCATTTACCATGTTTAAGAAATATAAGGCTGAAGTAGAAAATCAATTAGAAAAGAAAATCAAAGTTCTACGTTCAGATAGAGGTGGAGAATATTTCTTAAATGAATTCTCTTCTTTTGTGAAGAACATGGTATTGTTCATCAAGCTTCAGCACCATATACTCCACAACAAAATGGTTTGGCTGAAAGGAAAAATCGATCTCTTGGAGAAATGGTTAATTGTATGCTTTCAAATTCAAAGCTACCAATTAATCTTTGGGGAGAAGCATTACTTACTGCATGCTATATTCATAACAGAATACCTTCCAAGAGAAATGAAATAACCCCTTATGAACTATGGAAAGATAGAAAGCCAAATTTGTCATATCTTAAAGTGTGGGGGTGTTTGGCATATTACCGAGTACCGGATCCAAAGAGAACAAAGCTCGGTCCTAGAGCTATCAAAAGTGTTTTCGTTGGGTATGCTGAAAACAGTAAAGCTTATAGACTTCTTGATTTAGAGTCCAATGTCATTGTAGAATCAAGAGATGTTGAATTCTTTGAGAATAGATGTTTCACAAATTCTGAAATTATTGAAAATAATTCAAAATTCATGGAAACTCAAATAGATTCTCAAGAGAAAGAAACGAATGATTCTAGAGACATGATTGAACCAAGGAGAAGTACTAGAGCTAGGAAACTAAAAGACTTAGGTCCTGATTTTATTACTCATGTTTTTCTTGTTGAAGGAGATGGAGATAATAACGTGATAAATAAATATCCTTTAGTATTAAATTTAGAAGATGATCCTATAAGCTTTGATGATGCTATGTCTTCTAGAGATGCTTCTTTTGGAAAGAAGCTGTGAATGATGAAATGGACTCAATTATGTCCAATAATACTTGGGTATTAGTAGATCTACCAAAGGGGTCAAAACCTATTGGATGCAAATGGGTTTTTAGAAGAAAATATCATCCTAACGGTTCTATTCAAGCTTTTAAGGCTAGACTTGTGGCCAAGGGATATAGACAAAAAGAAGGAATAGATTATTTTGATACATATGCTCCTGTTGCACGTATAACTTCTATTCGAGTTCTTTTTGCTCTAGCTTCCATTTATGATCTTTGTGTTCATCAAATGGATGTGAAGACTGCTTTCTTAAATGGAGACTTAAATGAGGAAATTTACATGGAACAACCAGAAGGTTTCGTTCTTCCCGGAAATGAAAGAAAAGTATGTAAATTGATTAAGTCTCTTTATGGGCTTAAGCAAGCTCCTAAGCAGTGGCATGAAAAGTTTAATTCGGTCATATTGTCTAATGGTTTCATCAATAGTAGTGCTGATAAGTGTATATACTCTAAATTCACTAAAGACTATGGTGTCTTAGTGTGCTTGTATGTTGATGATATGTTTATCTTTGGAACGAATATGACTGGAATTATTGAGACTAAGAAGTATCTAACTTCCATGTTTAAAATGAAGGATTTGGGTGAAGTAGATACTATCTTAGGTATTAAGGTTAAGAAACATAGTGGGGGTTACTCTTTAAGCCAATGTAGTTATGTTGAAAAATTATTAAATAAATTTCAACATCTTGGTTTCAAGGAAATAAGTACTCCTTTTGATTCCAAAGTATTAAATTGAATCATAATACTGGTAGAGCGGTGGCACAATTAGAATATGCGAGTGCTATAGGGTCCTTAATGTATGCGATGCATTGTACTAGACCCGATATTGCTTACTCGTATGCAAGTTGAGTAGGTATACTAGTAATCCAAGTGTAGAACATTGGAGAGCTATTGCTAGAATTTTTGGTTATCTTAAGAGAACTAAAAATTTAGGATTGTTCTATAATAAGTATCCGGCTGTATTAGAAGGATACACCGATGCTAGTTGGATTACAAGTGTGGGAGATGAGCGTTCCACTTCCTGGATGGATTTTCACACTAGCTGGAGGTGCTGTATCTTGGGCAAGCAAGAAACAGACATGTATAACTCACTCAACAATGGAATCTGAATTTATTGCCTTAGCGGCAACTGGGAAAGAGGCCGAATGGATTAGGAATTTATTGTTGGATATTAAATTATGGCCTAATCCTATGCCTCCTATTTCTATCCACTGTGATAGTCAGGCTACTTTGGCAAGAGCCTATAATAGCAACTATAATGGTAAGTCTAGACATATTAGTCTAAGGCATGAATATGTGAGACAATTGATTAAAGATGGTACCATAACAATTGTCTATGTGAGGTCAAGTAATAATCTTGCCGATCCTTTGACAAAGGCTTTACCAAGACATATGGTAATAATGACCTCACAAGAAATGGGGCTGAAACCCTTTAATTAAAATCACCAATAATGGTAACCCGACCTTTTCTAGAACATCACTAGTTACAAGGTTTAATGGGTAAGAACAAGTTATTGAATGTGATTGTTTGATACCGACGTAGCCCCGATATGAGAAGTCGTATCGTCTGTTACGTTTTGTAGGTTGGATTGAATTCTTAATGAAGTATGATACAAATTTGTAGTGTGTTGATAGTAACAGAACACACGGTAGATACTTCACCTATATGAGCTTAGAAGTGGTGCTGCTTCTTACGAAAGTGAGGGTTGCTTTCTAGAGAGCTCATGAAACAGGATCAAGCATAAGGCCATAATAGTGCGGAGTAATATAAAACTTTTCGCTGAAACAAGAGGTTAGTATATGTGTGGTATGTCCGGTTTTATTACATAAAAGTACAAGTTTAAAGCCGAGCTACTTGTCACTTTGATAGAGCTTTGATGTACTTGCACTAAGTAAAGGTTTAACTCGAAAGAGACCTTTATGTATGTATATTAATCTTACTGAAATTTTGGCTGTACGGTTTTTAAATTTTGTTTTTTCTTTCTTTGTTTTACAAACAAAGTGGGGGATTGTTGGAGTTTTGTTTGTTAAAACAAAAATGAGTGCCCTTTACCTTGTCCCACATGGGAAAGGTGGGAAAAAGTAAACCAGTTTAAAAGTGTGGGATTTACTTTATACATTTAAAGTAATGATTGGGTGGGCTAGACCCCACCATACCCGCGTGCGGGTGCGCGAAGAAATTGCGCGATTTTGGCGCACTTAGCACTTAGCACGCTTGCGCGTCCGCGGTTTAATTAGCACTAATCCCTCTATTATTTATTTTATTTTTGTTTTGAGAATTATCGGAAATAAAATATAAAATGAAAATTGAAATTTTATTTATTAAATAAATAAATAAATAATTATTAATTATTATTCCGAATTTATTCGTGTCTTTTCATTTGCATATGATACCCGTTCGGTTTGCAACCTTTCACGAAGGGTTGCATTGGTTCGGTTTTAATTTCTTACGAATAGACACCTTTGTTCAATTGAACAAATTTCGAAAGGATGTGTTTTTTCATTTCGCAACTTTTCACGAAGAGTTGTCTTCGTTTTCTAAGACTAGTTTATATATATACTTGTCAGATTGAGAGAGAAGTGAAGTGATCTTTTCTTCTTTTCGAGTTTTTCTTTATGAAAATACGACAGCCATTCTTTCAATTGTTTCCTAGAGAGATCCTGGAGAAATACTAGAATTGCTATCTAGTATTCTCAAATTGAGACTTTGTTGTATCCTCGGAGGATATTTTGCCGGTGACCATTAGCAACTTTGTGGGGCAAATAAATCCTTAAAGAAAGTGATATCACGCCTCAAAGTCCGATTCGAGTACTCAAAAGATCCGTCTTCATTGTTCTACCCAATTCGAAGCAGTATTTTCCCAACAACCAACGATCATTATTTTATTTATTGAAAATTCGGATTTATTTCTATAAAAAAAAATTAATTATAAAGTCTTGTTGAAACAGTGCGATTGTTCACGAAAAGTTATGATTATTTTTTAATTATTATTTTTTATTCCGAATTTTGTTTGTGTCTTTTCAAGACAACCTTTGAATAAAGATATCCGTTCGGTTTGCAACCTTTCCCGAAGGGTTGCAATTGTTCGGTTTTAACTTCTTACGAATAGACACCTTTGTTCATTTGAGCAATTTTCGAAAGAATGTGTTTGTTCATTTCGCAACCTTTCACGAAGAGTTGTCTTCGTATTTTAAGACTATTTTATATATACTTGTCGAGAGAAGAAGAATTAGAGTGATCATCTTCTTCCATCTCTTCGTTTTTCTTTGGAGGGAGTGATCATCTTCTTCCATCTCTTCGTTTTTCTTTGGAGAGAAACTACAGCCATTGTTTCCAATTGTTTCCTAGAGAGACCCTGGAGAACTATTAGAATTGCTATCTAGTATTCTCATTGAGACTTTGTTGTATCATGGAGGAAATTTGCCGGTGACCATTAGCAACTTTGTGGGGCAAATAAATCCTTAAAGAAAGTGATATCACGCCTCAAAGTCCGACTTGAGTACTCTAAAGATCCGACTTCATTGTTCTACCCAATTCGAAGCAGTATTTTCCCAACAATTTTAAGGATTTATTTGTGTAACAATGAAGCCAAAAGTCGAAGGAAGTACCAGCCCGTGGTGGCTCACCATAAGCGGTCCTCGAGATGTCGTCCATGAATCCCCAATCTTCCTCTTCTTTTGCTGATTGGCATTTTGGATCCATATCAAGTAGAAGGTACTTTCGCAGGTATGGCCCAATTTTTATTTTTTATTTTTACCGCCTCGAGGAGTCACATTCTAGATTTGTCTAAATGGCTGCAAAATATGTGAACTCATGGGGATATTGTTTTAGTTAAAAAAAAAAAATTGATTGAATTTGGAGACGGCAGTGTCGGAGAGATTAGGAATGCGGTGGACCATGCGAAGGAATTCGCGAAAGGAGCGGCAGAGATGAGCGTGAAGTTGGCCAAGGGTTGTGGGGACATCGTGTGGCAAACTCTTGGCAACGAGAACTCCTTCCTCCCCAAGTACTTCGGGAGGGACTCGTACGTCATGGGCAGGCTCCAGGGGCCGTGCGTAAGGACGTTTACGAGATTAGAGCTCTAAGTGAGTACTTCCCGAGGACAAGAACCCGATGCATGTCTGGTCGGCCGTGTCATTCATCTCTATCGTGGTCGCTGCAAGTTGGTTGGTGATTCTCTATCTAAGTTCCTAGTTTGAGCGAGGAAATTATTTGATTGAGAAATGCATCATATCACATTCCGTGCATTGGTGTTGTTGACCCATTATGGAAAATTTTTCTTTTTTTTTTTTTTTTTTGTACTATTGTTTGATCTTTTTGAGAATGAGAAATTGGAGAATTCGATTGACTGTCCTCTTAGTGATCTAAAATTCGTAAACATTTCTTTTGGTTTTTCTGTTGACGAATTTGGATACACACAATCGAAAGATCTTATTGAAATGATGAACATCGTAATAATGGGGCAATCTTTTGTTCTACCGTCGGTTTGTCTTGGCGAAGCTATTGAAAAATTATTTGTTGTATGCTTCTGTTCTCACATGCTTTTGATTGTTAGGGGTGGTGTATAAATTGCTAGAATTTATCTATTTACTTATTTCCCATCCTTGTATGGATTTCTATACTTGGTTTATTATTAATTGGATATGATGAAGAAACGTACGTTATCATATCGGATGCCTCTTTAAATAGTCTTGAAGTGGGGATATTTGAAGGGGACTATGGAGCCAATGTGATTGGAGTCATTAAAAAAAAAAAAAAAATTGCCCATCGTGGCCAGAAATTTTGGATCCCAATTTGAAGCGTGGAAACAAGAGACTTCAATTGCGCACGTGAAAAGTGAGCGAAACTAAATTAGGCGTGAAGAAGGCAAGGCAAAGGGAGGCCATTTTCACAAAGAGGGACCGAAGAAATTCTTGTTTCTCTTTTTGGGAGAGAATTGGGGTAGAGGGTATTGGTTGCTTAGACTGATGGAACTTTGGAGTTGCTTTCTTGGTGATTTCCTTCAAACTCCCTCCTCCAAACACCTCGTCAATCCTATAGTTTCTTCAGGATTGATATTCTTGGTGCTCTTGTGTCTATTCAAATGATATGGTTTCTTGCTGGGATTCTCGTATATGAAGCCATCGAAAGGCTGATCCATGATACAGGTGAAGTTCGGGGTTTTTCTAATGTTTCCTGTTTCTGCCTTTGGTTTATTGGTTAATATTGCCATGGCACTCTTGCTGGGTCACGGCCACGGTCACGGCCATGGTCACAAACATGGTCACGGTTACGGTCAAGGCCATGATCACGATTGCCGGCATAGTGGAGATGGTCATGACCATGGAAGCCATGACCATATGACGAGGATCATGCTGGACATAACCCAAAACCCCAAGTCACAGCTGATGCACATCACCACCACCATGATAAAGAATTTCTGGAACATCATCATGAGCATGATCATCATCATGGCCATGAAACAGATCTTACAGAGCCATTGGTCAAGGCTTGCTGTGATATCAATAACGAGAAAGAGAGTGGGCCGAAACAGAAGAAGCAATGGAATATTAATGTACAGGGTGCTTATCTTCATGTGCTAGGAGATTCGATTCAGAGTGTTGGCATGATGATTGGTGGAGCGATCATATGGTATAAGCCCGAGAGGAAGATCATCGATTTGATATGTACCCTTATATTCCCAGTGATTGTGCTGGGCACTACAATAAGAATGCTTCGGAATATTTTGGAGGTTCTCATGGAGAGCACACCGAGGGAGATTGATGCCACAAGGCTGGCACAGGGTCTGTGCGAGATGGATGATGTGACTGCGGTGCATGAGTTGCACATCTGGGCAATAACAGTCGGGAAAGTTTTGCTGGCTTGCCATGTTAAAATAAAGCGTGAAGCCAATGCGGATATGGTGCTGAACAAGGTTGTTGACTTCATCAGAAGAGAATATAACATCAGCCATGTCACTATTCAAATAGAGCGTAGAATATTTAACAACGGAGTGAGCATCCTAAATGTAATGGATCGTATTAGTTAAAAAAAAAAAGGAAAAGCTTCAGTTCCTGGTGCATTACCTAGATGCTCTCGGACATATCATAATGTGTACTATCGACGAGTGGTGGGTCCTGAGAAGGATGATATGAGAGCTTCCATAAATTTAATATTATGAAGAAATGAGGTATGGCTCTAATTATACCTTTTAGAAGGTTTCGGATTATACAATGTTGTTGATTCCATTCCTAGAATTGTCGGTATCTTCTTTTCGCCTCTCTCAATTCCAGTTTATATACTTTTGATACTCGATACTCGATTCACTCGCGTTTATTGAATTGTTAGAGAATGTTGCTACATGCATGGGCTGATATGTAGTGCTTTATTTATGGAGGCTATATGGAAATACCAAATGGGTTTTTTCGAGTGTCCCTCGTTTGGTCCTAATGTGTTATATTTGTTGTTCTTGCCCCTCATAGATTTGATTCTGTGGAATAGCATAAATGAGCCAAGAGAGTAGAATTGCATTGGTTTTCTATCTGATGTACGTGATGTATGTATTTCATCGAGGATGAAAATTTGATGATGCATAATTTCGATTAATTGCCTCTTGGAATATTCTTGAAGTGGGGGTATGTCCGAGGTGACTTTGGAAATAATATGATTGGAATAATTGAGATTAAGAAGTATCTAGCTTTCATTTTCAAAATGAATGATTTAGGAGAAGCAGATACTACCTTAAGTGTTAAAATTTAAAAAATAGTGGGGGTCATTCTTTGAGCTAAAGTGATTATGGAGAAGATGTTGTATAGATTTAAACATCTTGTTTTCAAATATATAAGTACTCCATTTGATTCCTGGTGGAGAGTTTTTAATGTGAGTGCTATGGGTCTTTAATGTATGCGATACATTATAATAGACCTGATATTACTTTTTGTATTTGCAAGTTGAGTAAATTCTAATAATCCAAATATAGAACATGTGAGAGTTATATTATTGTTCTATAATAATCCGGCTATATTAGAAGGATACACCGATGCTACTTGGATTACAAGTGTGGGAGATGAAACTTCTAGATGGATTTTCACATTATGTGAATGTGTTGTTTCTTGAACGAGCAAGAAACAAATGTACATAATTTACTCAATGATAGAACCTGAATTTATTACTTTAGTGGCAATTGGGAAAGAGGTCGAATGGATTAGGAATTTGTTGTTGGATATCAAATTATGGCCTAATCCTATGCCTCTTATTTCTATCCATTGTGATAGTTATG
This sequence comes from Eucalyptus sp. ANBG9806169, assembly GCA_014182395.1. NCBI lineage: Eukaryota > Viridiplantae > Streptophyta > Magnoliopsida > Myrtales > Myrtaceae > Eucalyptus > Eucalyptus sp. ANBG9806169. The sequence goes on from CM024575.1 coordinate 20,501,533, forward strand.
CTACTTTGGTAAGAGCTTATAGTAGCACCTATAATGGTAAGTCTAGACATATTAGTCTAAGACATGAATATGTTAGACAATTGATTAAAGATGGTACCATAACAATTGTCTACGTGAGGTCAAGTAATAATCTTGCCAATCCCTTGACGAAGGCTTAACCAAGACACGTGGTAATAATGATCTCACAAGAAACGGGGCTGAAACCCTTTAATTAAAATCACCAGTAATGGTAACCCGACCTTTTTCTAGAACATCACTAGCTACAAGGTTTAATGGGTAAGAACAAGTTATTGAATGTGATTGTTTGATACTGACGTAGCCCTGATATGAGAAGTCAATATCGTCTGTTACGTTTAGTAGGTTGAATTGAATTCTTAATGAAGTATAGTACAAACTTGTAATGTGTTGATAGTAACAGAAACACATGGTAAATACTTCACCTATATGAGCTTAGAAGTGGTGCCGCTTCTTACGAAAGTTAGGGTTGCTTTCTAGAGAGCTCATGAAACAGGATCATGCACAAGGCCATAATAGTCCGGAGTAATATAGAACTTCTCGCTGAGACAAGAGATTAGTGTGTGTGCGGTATGTCCGGTTCTATTATATAAAAGTACAAGTTTAAAGCCGAGCTACTTGTCACTTTGATAGATGTCACTTTGATAGAGCTTTGAGATACTTGCACTAAGTATAGGTTTAACTCGAAAGAGACCTTTATGTATGTACATTATTCTCACGGAAATTTTGGCTGTATATTTCTAACATTTTATTTCTTGTTTTTGTTTTATAAACAAAAGTGGGGGATTGTTGGTAATTTGTTTATAAAACAAATGAAGAGGTGCCTTGTCCCACATCGAAAAGATGTGAGTGCGCACGTGGACGAGATTTGGCACTAACCAACGATCATTATTTTATTTATTGAAAATTCGGATTTATTTCTATAAAAAAATTAATTATAAAGTCTTGTTGAAACAGTGCGATTGTTCACGAAAAGTTATGATTATTTTTTAATTATTATTTTTTATTCCGAATTTTGTTTGTGTCTTTTCAAGACAACCTTTGAATAAAGATATCCGTTCGGTTTGCAACCTTTCCCGAAGGGTTGCAATTGTTCGGTTTTAACTTCTTACGAATAGACACCTTTGTTCATTTGAGCAATTTTCGAAAGAATGTGTTTGTTCATTTCGCAACCTTTCACGAAGAGTTGTCTTCGTATTTTAAGACTATTTTATATATACTTGTCAGAGAGAAGAAGAATTAGAGTGATCATCTTCTTCCATCTCTTCGTTTTTCTTTGGAGGGAGTGATCATCTTCTTCCATCTCTTCGTTTTTCTTTGGAGAGAAACTACAGCCATTGTTTCCAATTGTTTCCTAGAGAGACCCTGGAGAACTATTAGAATTGCTATCTAGTATTCTCATTGAGACTTTGTTGTATCATGGAGGAAATTTGCCGGTGACCATTAGCAACTTTGTGGGGCAAATAAATCCTTAAAGAAAGTGATATCACGCCTCAAAGTCCGACTTGAGTACTCTAAAGATCCGACTTCATTGTTCTACCCAATTCGAAGCAGTATTTTCCCAACAATTTACTAGTCACACAGGAGCTCGTGAAAGCGACCTTTTGCTTGCTTCCGGCGCAACCAACCACATAACAGCCGAGCAACTTCGTGTACTGTCCGACCATGTTCCCAACCGATCCTGAAGCCGCGGACACAAATACCTTCTCGCCTTGCTTGGGCTTGCATATTTCGAAGAATCCAGCATAGGCTGCAAGTCCACTGTATCCTGGAAGAACAAGCAGAAAATTGATAAAGAAACATAACCGGAAGGGAAGAAAAACCATTTGGTAGCCTGAAGCGTCGGCGACAACAAATGTTTTTTATTTAATGTTTTCCTGAGAGACTGACATCAAGAACTTGGCATAGCTTGAGACATCGGATGTATGACACAACTACAGCGCATTGTGCAAGGTACTGATCCAAGGTCAAATGAGCACTACATCATTTTTTTGACCCCGTTAAGACATGTCCTTGTTCAAATGTGTTATTATCAGTTAATCACAACATTTTTCTGCCAGAACAAGGTGCGTCCATTCCAAAATCCAAAGCACGCCTGTAAAACTCTCTTCCCCGCCCCGGCAGTGTCTTATGAAGTTCTTTTGACTAAGAAGAAATTCATGTATCATTGAAAAGATTATGATAATGGAAATTGTTGGTGATAGAGAAATTTACCGAATAGTCCAACATGGTATGACAAAGGGAACCCCAATGGATCAAGCTTCCTAATCATTCCATTTCTTCTTATCTTACTGTACTCCGCCCAAGTAACAAATCCCACAACCACATCACCCTTCTCAAATTCAACATTGTCTGAAGCCACAACTTCTGCCACACCATGTGCCTTAATTTCCTGCACACAGATTTGAAGACAAAAATCAAAGAAAACCCAATTCCTTTTTTCCTAATTCCCATCACATGTGCGTGATTGTCCTCTGAACGTATATTTAGCTGCTGTGAACAAGTCACACTCACCTTGCCAAGAGTAATTCCTTCTAAACCGGAACCCGTTTTTTGCGACGAGCTGTACCGCTTCATCCGGTTCAACTGATATGGGTCAATGGACATGTAAAGGTTCTTCACTATCATCTCGTCTGAGCCGGGGTCGAGTGATAGAGCTAAAGGTGAGGTTTTGAGCTCAAAATCAGATTCTTTGGGTGCACCCTCTATGTGGGTCTTCAGGGTCACATACTTGTTGGCCACTTCCATGGTTGCAGAAGAACAGGAAGAAGCTGAAGCTTGAAGACTAGACAGATTCTTGTCTGGGTGAAACTGACAAGTCTTTCTATAATTATAGGACCGCATATGTATAATCTGCATGAAATTGACCCCCTGCAGTGGGAATCTACCACGCTGGTACTTCGCAAAAAATGTGGATGGCTTCTACCTTTTACTTATTTTTTCGTAATCTAAAGTTTGATTAATTTAAATAATATTATTTCAAAATTTCAAAATATTTGGTTACTGACATTTTAACGTCATAAAGTTTTTTTTTTTTTTTTTTTTACTTTAAATTAATGAAAATATTTTTGAGAATTATCTACATAAAAAATGATGTCGAGTATATTATTGACAAGATAGATTCCTAAACTTGGTACACATAATACGACAAACTCTCGTTCGGTTATAAATATGATCACTCTGTCAAATGTTGTCTTGTATAGTACCGCAAAACTCGATATTCAACTTATATAGACCGGTTTTAATAAACTTAGTACCGCATCCTAGGTAAGAGCTTATTAAGTGATCGTGATTTTTTTTGTCCTTTTCGAAAACATTAAGAATACTAAATATGGTTTAAGATAATTACAAAAAAAATGCAAAAAGACAAGGGCAGCATCAAGAACGAGGAGTACCCGCAACAAGAGAAGATGCCATTTTCAATGGCCAGACAAGTTCCGATTAATTAAATAGAGAAGAAGGAATACTCATGCGTAGAAAAGGCTGCTTTCGGTCTACTGGCCATTTAAACCATGTGAACACTAATATCCAATTGCATAATTACTCGATTGGTGGGTGATTTATTCTACAAAGTAGTTCGAAATATAAATAAAAGTGGACACAATTGAGATTTCGTTATGTGTTGAGCTCTAAAATGTATAATAACAGCTCAATATTTCAGAATAGATTATTGCGTATTAGTCATTATTAATACGAACAATGCAAACCTTATTTTTCAATCAAACTTTGTCAATTTCTTAATCTCGGGAGGCCGCCTCGCGCCGGATCCGGCGAGGGTCGAGCCTCGCCCATGGCCGGCGAGGCTCGACCTCGCCGAATCGCGGCTGGGCGGCGGCGGCGAGGCTCGCCCTCGCCGCCCCGCCCAGCCGCGAGGCCGCCCTCGCGGCCGGCCGGCGAGGTGGCCGGCAAGCCTCGCCGGCCGTCTCCTCTGGCCGGTCGCCGTGGTCCGGCCAGCGGCCGGAGGGAGGAGGAGAGAAAAAAAAAAGAAAAAGAGAAAAAGAATAAAGAATAAAGAGAAAATAGAAAATAAAAAAATAAAAAAATATTAAAAAAGAATTAAAAAATATTAAAAATTGTCCACGTCAGCCGGTCGGCATCCAGTCAGCAAAATCCGGCCAAAAAGACTGAATCGGCACTAAATAAAAAGGTTTAGGACTAAATTGACACAAAAAAAAAGGTTTAGGACTAAACTGGCACAAACACAAAAGGTTTAGGACTTTTTTGGCACTTCTCCCGATAATTTGTTGCATCGCTCATTTTTGTTCTCATGACGCATAGTAGATGACATGATACTTAAAATGTATAATCATAGATGTTTCTCCAATTTTTTTATTTTATTTTGTTGAATAAATGTTTTTTCTCGCGATGCACGTTTATTGAATTTGCAAGACTGAAAAAAGATGTATTAGAAGAATACTTGAGAACAAAATAAACGAGCTCCAAAGGAATACTAGGAGGCGGTTGAAATCAACCATTAGTCTATCTGTTATGTGACCAATAGCTCCTATTTTCAAGGAAACCCTTCTCTTGATTTTTCCTAAAATGCGCATAATAACTTAAACAAAATGATTGGATAACAAATTTGTTAACTAACTAAAAATTATGGAGCAATGACATGGACCGAAAATGTGCGCTGAATAACTGTAAAATTTTGTAGCTGTTAGATGAAAAACACCTCCCTCATAGTCTAGTCTTTTTTACTAGTACTAAGAGTGGAAATTTACTTGGATTGAAAATGTGTGCTGAATAAATGTGAGATTTTGTGGGATCATGACCAACTATTTTAAAAATTTAGGTATGCTTAGTCTGGTCTTTTTTTCTTTTTCCTAGTATTAAGTATAGAAATTTAATTGGGGAGGCAAATGAGGCCTGTAAAAATTTGAATTCAAAGACCTCCAACTCTAATACCATATGAGATTTTATAGGACCACAACCAACTATTCTAAAAGTTTAAGTTGTTAAATGAATGCGTGATTTATTATTTAAATATTAACAATGATGAGTCCTAACTAATATCTAAAATTGGCTAAATTCTTTTTGGGTAGCTCGAATATCTAATTGAGTCAAGCATGAGTTAAAAATTACTTAGATCAAAGTAATTCGCAAGCCCAACGATGTTTGCTTTTTTACATTTTATGCACACACAAAAAGTCATATTATTGATCAATTGCATTGTACTTTTAGACTCCAACTCAAGCTCGAGCTCAAGTCCAAGCTTAATCCGAGCTTAAACGAAAAGTACTCGGCTAATTGAATAAAGTTGAGTTGAACTATAAGCCTATTAAAGAGTAAATTAAGTCATGCTTGAGTTTGAGAAGTCAAGCTCGATTAAGCTCGAATTGGGTATCAAGCCTTACAGGTTTGTGTCGAGTCGAGTTTGATCATTGAATTGCGTCAACTCAGCTTGGTTACAACACTATATGAATGACAACTCTACGTGATATGATTACAACTGTAGCAAGTATAGCATGAGTCATGCAAATCTCTCTATTTTAAGCAACCGTAAGAGTAAGGCTAAACCAAATGTATAGACTTCAAGAAGCTGGTAACTTAAAGGGTTATGAAAACAATCACAATCAAGCACCTAATTATGTCATGGCACGTTGAGAATTTTTCATTTGCCAAGATTTTTGTTCCATGGGCCTGAACTTTTTATTCTTTTATTTCGTGTTGCAAACCCACGCTGTAAGTTAGACCTCAACTAGACGCCCATCCAGCGCGAACTTGCCGATTGATCACCACTAATCACAACATTCGCTATATATTATTCGGTGATGCCAGTACAACCTCATGTAAATTTTTTCCTTTTGCAAAATATGATAATATATTATCCAACGCAATGCGTATATTTTGATGATATGCAGTGATGTGAGTAATTTAGTATGAAAAGAGATGACAGCACTCACAATAAACTCGAAGGAATCAGATATTGAGGCATTGATCTAGCTAAGTTATAACACCCATTAGCAAACTCTCATTCTTCTGCAATCTTAACGATTTTCTTCCCAATGTTGTCCCCCCGAAACAGCCCTGTGAAAGCAAAGGGAATGCTGTCCAGGCCATCGGAGATGTCCTCAAGCGGGCACAACTCGCCGCTGTGGAGATGGTTGCTGGTGGTTGAGACAAAATCCTGGAAAAGACCAACGTGATCACCAGCTAAAAAGCCCTGGATCTTTATTCTCTTGTAAATGACATCTAACATGTCAGGGGCGGCTTTTTTCTCTGAATCTATATACTCGGATATTACTCCGCACACAGCAACTCTGCCAAAGGTATTCATGTTAGCAACCGCCGCTTCTTGCATCTCAGCGCCCACGTTGTCAAAGTATATATCGATCCCATCGGGAAAATACCTGTCAATTGACAAAAACAAACGCAAGAAAAATGACTAGATTTTTCTTTTGAAAAGAGAATATACAATCTAAATTCTTGATACGCTCTGAAGCATCCGACCTTTTGAGAGTTGAGTTCAAATTAGTTTCCTCCCTGTAGTTGAAGGCCTCATCAAAACCCAGTTTTTCCTTGAGCAGTTGTACCTGTAACAACGAAACAAATTCATCATGATTCGTGATCTTTTGGTGAAGGAAACATTGGGGAAAATGACCTTTTGTTTGCTTCCAGCACAACAGACAACATAGCACCCGTGCATTTTTGCATACTGTCCAACCAAGTTCCCGACTGACCCTGATGCTGCTGATACTAACACCTTCTCGCCTCGCTTCGGCTTGCATATCTCGAAGAACCCAGCATATGCTGTAAGTCCACTGTATCCTGAAAGAACAAGCAAAAACCCATAAAGAAACGCAACTAGAAGGGGAAAAAGCGTTTGGTAGCCTGGAGCATCAGTGTAAACAAATGTTTCTCAGTTTGATGTCTCCTGATAGGCTGAGATCAAGAACTTGACATAGGTTGAGACATCATTTGTATCACCCAACTGTAGCACATTTTGCATGATGTCGATCCAAGGTCAGATAGACCCTACATCATTTCTTGATCCGATCAAGAAGACCTGTCCTTGTTCAAATGTGTAGCTTCTGTGACAAATTGCTGTAATAAACCATATGACTTCAATACCATTTTGAATTCTTATGTTTCTTCTGTCAAAATCAGTCAACTAAAACATTTTCTGCCGGAATAGATCTGCTACTTAAGCAGGCATACGCCAAAATCCGAAGCACGCCTCTAAAGCTCTCTTCCCTGTTCCAGCAGAGTCTTGTAAAGTTTTTTTGATTAAGAAGAAATTCATGTATCATTGAAAAGATTTTGATAATGGGAAATTGTCTGTGAATGAGAAATTTACCCAATATTCCAACATGGTAGGAGAAAGGGAACCCCAATGGATCAAGCTTCCTGATCATCTTGTTTCTTCTTATCTTACTGTACTCTGCCCAAGTAATAACTCCCACAACCACGTCACCCTTCTCAAATTCAACATCGTTTGAAACCACAACTTTTGCCACACCATATGCCTCAATTTCCTGCACACAAATTTTAAGACAAAAATTAAAGAAAACCCAATTCCTTTTTTCCAATTCCCATCACATTTACATGATGTCCTCTGAAAATATATTTTGCGGCTGTGAGCAAGTCTCTCACCTTGCCAAGAGTAATTCCTTCGAAACCGGGACCAATTCTCTGTGACGAGCTGTAACGCTTCATCCGGTTCAACTGATACGGGTCGATGGACACGTAAAGGTTCTTCACTATCATCTCGCCTGAACCAGGGTTGAGCGATAGAGCCAAAAGAGAGGTTTTGAGCTCAAAATCAGATTCTTTGGGTGCACCCTCTATGTGGGTCTTCAAGGTCACATACTTGTTGGTCACCTCCATGGTTGCAGAAGAACAGGAAGAAGCTGAAGATAGGAGACAAGACAGATCCTTGTCTGGGGGATATTGACAAGCCCTATTATTATAGGACTATGTATGTATAAAACATCTGCATGAAATTGACCTTTGCAGTGGGAATTTACCACGGTGGTACTTCGCAGAAAAAGTTGATGGCTTCTACCGTTCACTTTTTATTTTCCTTGTCTAAAGTTTGATTAATTTAAATAAGATTATTTCAAAAGTTTCAACATGTTTAGTTATTGACATTTTAAAAGGGCGGCCCTATTTCCACCTCTAAATGACTACATCTACCCCTATTTACACTAAAAAGACAAAATTATTTTTAATCTTTCAATTGCAATTTAAAGTGATGGCCCCAATCATTTCTTCTATTTTTTCCTTTTCTATTCATGATAGGTCCGTAATTAAGCATTTCACATATTTTTTTTCAGCGTATTAAAGAAGCATGCATTCTCAGATATTCTTATAAGATTTTACATACTTTGTGTAAAATCATCTCACTAATAATAAAAAAAAAAAAAAAAAAAAAAAAAGAAGACATTATTTAATATAGTATAAAACTGAAAAGTCTATTCTTTATTATTGATCCTATAAAAATTATCTATTTTTTTGTCCCTCTTTTCTCAAAATCTCACTTTCTTGGTGAAATTTTTATTTATTCCATTAGTCTACTATGTATATTAAATCTCTTTCTTTACAATATCAAAGAATTTATCCTTTTTCCTTATTATACTAGTGAAATACTTTTATATAAAGCATGTAAGACGTTATATAAATATATAGGAAAACACTAAAAACATTATACACAATAATGTATCTTGATATTTTTTTGTACAATTTATAAATTATATGAATTTTTGTTAATCCAAAATAATGATATTTCACTAGCATTTTCTTTTAAAGTTCTTACTTTGTGCAATATTTTGATGTAATTAAATTTCATCAACTTAACAATTTATCTATACATATAATCGACAACATGAAAAAGAAATAGAATTCTAGGAAATCTTTGTTTTCAACAAAATAAACATTTATTGAGGTAATATCTAGCAATAAATAATAAAAAAATCGCGCCTTTAATGTACATGGAAAATCTACAACAAACAAAACCTAAACATATTAAATTCTTAATTATGGTAAGTAGATCCTACATAGAAATAGAAAAACTAAAAAAAAGGAAAGTAAATAAATTTGAGACCACTAATCTAAATTGCAAACCACCTGGGATTCGCCCTAGTGGCCACCCTTCCAACATGGAAGGGGGAGGTGAGGGGTTCAAATCCCCACCTTCTCAGGGGGGATGGGGGTGGGGACGCGTAAGTTTCAAGAGTGGGTTTCGACTCCCACGCCCTGCAAGAGGCAGGGCAAAAAGTCTGAGAGTGAGTGTAGGATAGGAATAGAGTAAGATTGACAAAAAAAAAAATCTAAATTGCAATTAAATGATAGACAATAATTTTGTCTTTTTAATAGAAATTGAGTGGATTTAGTCATGTAGGGGTGGAAATACCACCGCCCTTTTGAAGTCATAAAAGTTCCTTCCAAAAATTAATTGAAATATTTTTGAGAATTATATACATAAAAAGTGAGGTCAAGTGTATTGACAAGAAATATTTCTAAACTTAATTCACTAAAAATAAGACAAACTCTCATTAGGTTATAAATATGATCACTCTATCAAATGTCTGCTTGCACTATACCACGAAACTCGATATTCTACTTATGTAGACCGGTTTTAATAAACTCAGTACTGCACTCTAGGTAAGAGGCCGAGGCCTGTTTTGTGATTGTGAATTTTTTTTTTTTTTTGTCTTTTCCAAATACATTAAAAGAATACTAAATATCTTTTAAGATAGATACAAAAAGCACAAAGACAAGGGCAGGATCAAGAACAAGTAGTACCCGCAACGAGAGAAGATGCCATTTTCGATGGCCAGACAAGTGGCGAATAATTAAATGAAGATGAAGGAATAGTCAAGAGTAGAGAAGATTCCTTAAGGCCTACTGGCCAAATTAAGCCAAGTGATCACTAATATTCAATTGCATAATTACTCGATTTCGTGGGTGATTATTCTACAAAGTAGTTCGAAATATAACCACAAGAGGACATGCTTTGATTTATTTATGTGTTGAGCTCTAAAATGTATTTTGTCACATATAACAACAACATAAATTTTTAGAACAGATTATTGCGTAATAGGCATTATTGATATGAACTGGATCAACTTCATTTTTCAATCAAACTTTGTCAATTTCTTAATCTCGAATTCCCAAAAGTATATTTATTAAATTCTTAAATCTAAATTGGGAGAGGATGGCACCCAAATCTAAATCTAGATTGTGAGAGTTCAAATTCTCAAATTGAGAATTAGACTAGGAGAAGAGAACTCTTAAATCTAAATTAGGAGAGAAGAAAAAAAAAGGAAAAGAACAATAAAACACAAAACAAAATCAACAAAAAAGGGTAGAGAGGGTTTGGAGGAGAGAGAGAGAGAGAGAGAGAGAGAGAGAGAGAGAGAGAGAGAGAGAGAGAGAGAGAGAGAGAGAGAGAGAGAGCAATGGTATAGACTAGGAAGCACCGACACTTTCCGAGAGGTTTCGTGTCGTGTCAGACACTTCAACAAGTGTTCGACACTCTAGGTAAGAGGCCGAGGCCTGTTTTGTGATTGCGATTTTTTTTTGTCTTTTCCAAAAACATTAAAAGAATACTAAATATGTTTTAAGACAGATACAAAAAGCACAAAGAAAAGGGCAGGATCAAGAACGAGTAGTACCCGCAACGAGAGAAGATGCCATTTTCAATGGCCAGACAAGTGGCGATTAATTAAATGAAGATGAAGGAATAGTCAAAAGTAGAGAAGATTCCTTAAGCCTACTGGCCAAATTAAGCCAAGTGATCACTAATATTCAATTACATAATTACTCGATTTCGTGGGTGATTATTCTACAAAGTAGTTCGAAATATAAGCACAAGAGGACATGCTTTGATTTATTTATGTGTTAAGCTCTAAAATGTATTTTGTCACATATAATAACAGCATAAATTTTTAGAATAAATTATTGTGTAATAGGCATTATTTATATGAACTAGATCAACTTCATTTTTCAATCAAACTTTGTCAATTTCTTAATCTCGAATTCCCAAAAGTATATTTATTAAATTCTTAAATCTAAATCGGGAGAGGATGGCACCCAAATCTAAATCTAGATTGTGAGAGTTCAAATTCTCAAATTGAGAATTAGACTAGGAGAAGAGAACTCTTAAATCTAAATTAGGAGAGAAGAAAAAAAAAAAGGAAAAGAACAATAAAATACAAACAAAATCAACAAAAGAGGGTAGAGAGGGTTTGGAGGGGAGGTGGAGACTAGCTTGAGGGTTGAAGAAGGCGAGAGAGAGAGGGAGGAGAGGGAGAGGGAGAGGGAGAGAGAGAGAGCAATGGTATAGACTAGGAAGCACTGACACTTTTCGAGAGATTTCGTGTCGTGTCGGACACTTTAACACATGTTCGACACTCTCGGACACTCTTAGACACTCGATTAAAACGTGTCAAAAAATCTGACACCATATCAATTTTTTTTAACACCCTTTGACACTTGAGTTGGAATTCCGACATGCAAGTTTCTGACACACGATTTCGAATGTGAGGTCAATTTTAAAAATTTTCAATAAATGAATGGTCAAAATATATATATGTGAAAAAATAAAAATCAATAATAAAAATAACAAATTAGGAAATAAGAAAAACCTAATATTTTATTTTCTTCTCTTTTGACTGTCACTTTCCATGATACACAATTTACTCTCAAGTTTTTTTTTCTTTTTTCTTTCGACACGTCTGATACGTAAGTCTAGAATGTGAATTACTTTTTTTTTTTTTTTTTTATTTCCAAGTTTCATGGATTTATTGAAATGGAGTTGAATTTGTTAATTTGAAACAACGAAAGATATTAATAAATGGTGGATTAATATTTTTAGTTTAAATTTATTATAGGATTTTATTATTATTTATTTATTTTTGAATTTGAATCATATTAATTTGATTGACATAATCATAAAAATAATAGTTTATTATTTATATATAAAATATATATAATATACAACGTGTCTAAACGTATCGGAATTCTCTATTTTTTTAGAAATGACGTGTTGGCGTGTTGTGTCATATCATGTCATGTGTCGTGTGCCGGTTTCGGTGCTACTTAGGGTATAGACTTGAAGAAGCTAAAACTTAATGTGGTAAAGAAAGCTGCTCGATTGGTGGGTGATTATTCTACAAAGTAGTTCAATATATAAGTACGATTGTGATTTATTTATGTGTTGAGCTCTAAAATGTATTTTGTTGCATATAATAACTGCTTAAATTTTTAAATTAGATAGGTGTTATTAATATGAACAACACCAACTTCATTTTTCAATCAAACTTTGTCAATTTCTTCATCTCAAATTCCCCAAAGTATATTTAATAAACTTCCAAATCTAAATCGAGAGGTGATATTACCTAGATCTACAACTAGACCATGAGAGTTCAAACTCTCAAATAGAGAACTAAATTAGGAGAAGAAAGCTCTCAAATCCAAATTGGGAGAGAAGAAAAGGTAAGAAAAGAACGATAAAACACAACAAAATCAATAAAAAAAAGGGAGGGGAGAGGGTGAGACTAGCTCAAACACTCCCCTTTAGCTGATGGTTGAAGGAGATGACGAGGAGAGAGGGAGAGAGAGATGCCGTAGACTTGAAGAAGCTAAAACTTAATTTGATTAAGAAAATAATCATAATCAAGCATGTAATCAAATCATGGCGCATCAAGATTTTTTCATTTGTCAAGCTTTTTGTTCTTTTATTTTGTGTTGCAAGGCCGGGCCACAAGTTAAGTTAGGCCTCAACTGGATGCCCATCCAGCACGAGCCTCCCCGATGATCACCTTTAATCGCAACCTTTGCCCCAACGTTTAGAAATATGATAATATATTACCCGATGCAATGCGTATACTTTTGATAATATGTAGTAATGTGAGTAAAATAGTACCATTAGAGATGACAACGCTCGTCAAGTTCATGTGGTAAATTCGAAGGAATCCGATATTGAGGCATTGAATCCGGCTAACTCACAAACCATTAACAAACTCTCATTCTTCTGCAATCTTAACAATTTTCTTCCCAATGTTGTCGCCGCAAAACAGCACTGTGAAAGCACAAGGAATGCTCTGCAGGCCATCTGAGATGTCCTCGAGCGGGCACAACTTGCCGCTGTGGAGATGGTTGCTGGTGGCCTAGATGAAATCCTGGAAAAGACCAACACGATCTGTGCTAAATGCCCCTGGGTCTTTATTCTGTTGTATATGGCCTATAGCATGTTGGGGGCGGCTCTTTTCCCTGAATCTGCATACTTGGATGTTTCTCCGGACGCAGTGACTCTGCCAAAGGTATTCATGTTAGCGACTGCGGTTTCTTGCATCTCGGCACCTGCATTGTTAAGGTATATATCGATTTCGTCAGGAAAATACCTGTCAATCGACAAAAAGCAAACAGGGGAAAAAAGACCAGATTATTCTTTTGAGCAGAGAATGTACAATTTATATTCTTAATACGCTCTGAAGCGATCTGACCTTTCGGGAGTTGAATTCAAATCAGTTTCCTACCTGTAGTTGAAGGCCTCATTAAATTTTTCCTTGAGCAGTTGTACCTGTAACAACAAAAACAAGTTCATCATGATTCACGAACTTTTGGTGACGAAAACTTGACTTAGGGCATTCTGTAAGATGCCGATCCAAGGTCAAATTGCCCCTACATCATTTCTTGACCCTGTTGAGACCTGTCCTTCTAATGTGTACCTTCTGGGACATATTGCTCTAATAAACCATATGACTTCAACACCATTCTTCTGTTAAAATCACTTATCTAAAACATTTTTCTGCCAGAATAGCACGGTTATTTAAGCCGCACATGCCAAAATCTGAAGCACGCCTGTAAAACTCTATTACCCACCCCGGCAGAGTCTTGTAAAGTTCTTTTGATTAAGAAGAAATTCATGTGTCGCTGAAAAGATTATGATAATAGGAAATTGTTCGTGAATGAGAAATTTACCCAATATTCCAGCATGGTATGACAAAGGCAACCCCAATGGATCAAGCTTCCTGATCATCCCATTTCTTCTTATCTTTCTGTACTCTGCCCAACTAACAACTCCCACAACAAATCACCTTCTCAAATTCAACGTTGTCTGAAGCCACAACTTTTGCCACACCATATGCCTTAATTTCCTGCGCATAGATTAGACAAACATCAAAGAAAACCCAATTCCTCTTTTCTAATTCCCATCAAATTTACATGAATGTCCTCTGAACATTTATTTAGCTGCTGTGAACACGTCACACTCACCTTGCCGAGGGTAATTCCTTCGAAGCTGGGACCGGTTTTCTGCGATGAGCTGTAATGCTTCATCAGGTTCAACTGATACGGGTCGATGGATGCGTATAGGTTATGGATCAACTAATGCAAGTAAAGATCGGAGATCTCATATTACACTTCGTGTTTTCACCGATTTCTTTGCTTCTGCCAATTCAGCCAGCAGCTAGGATTAATTCATCTTACTTCAGAATAGGGCACCTTCAAATGCATTGTCACAGTCAGCATAAAGGGCAAATAAGATAGTACTTGCTCATTTCATTGAATAATTTTTTTCTTTCGAAAATAATCCTTGTTAAATATTCGGTCAAATGAGGTTTGTGCCCTGTGAAAGTATTATCCCTTTTCGGTCTTGTTCTACAGTGGATCAGAGAATTCATTTGTTTGTCATTATGGAGAACACAAAGGAATTTTCCCCGTGTGCCCATCGACTTCTCCCCTTTATCTTTTCCTCTTCATTTTTCCCTTGGATCCCTAGACTTAATATGACGAGCTAATAACCAAGCGGTATTTTTGCGGGCTAGCAAAGGTTTTGAGCACAGGAAAAGAAAAGAAATAGCCTTAACTTTCTCTCTGACTTATGCTCTATCTCGGTTTTTGGGAGCGGCCTTGACCTTCTAGATGTAAGGCCGGTGATAGATACAGTGCAAATTCTAGAGTACTTGTGACGCGTGAGGCCGCCAGTCGATCCAAAGCGAAATGTATAAACGCACGTCCTCAAGCAAATCAAGATTCACGGCAGACAAATTATAGTCACACCACGTACATCGTCACAATGGCGGGCGTTGTATTCGACATGTCAAAATACCGGGCGTTGTATTCGACATGTCAAAATACCTTTTGCAACGTGGTGACATGAGATTTAATAGATTTTGGCCTTTTTCAGTTGGGGAGAGAGAAAGAGAAAGGGAAAACTGGCGGAGGCAGACAAGATGATGGGGATTGAGGATATGCTCGTCCGCCTCTCAGGCGGATTTTTTCACGTTCTAGCGCCTCTGGACTTGGTTCACTTCAGGGCGATTGTCCATTTTCGAGGTGGCTGATCAAAGCTTTGGTGGATCTTTTTGGGCTTTCTCGGTCGGGAATGTGAAGTGGCTTGGTTCCTCTTCTATGTTCCTTCACCGGTGATGGTGTTTTTTGATCGCTGGTTGATATTGAAGCTTTCCTTCACCGACCTTCGCTAGTGTCGATTCTTATGGCTCCACCTCGCTACACTGATTAGGTAACCTTTTCCCTCTTTTGCTCCGCTTTAATGAAGTTCGTGGCTGAGTTGTATTGACACATTTGCGTAGGGTGTTGAGTGATTTGTTGAGGATTTGTGTGGTTTCGGTGATGGTGGGGTCTTTGATGAAGAAGAGTTGCAGAAGGTAGGCAAGGGCTTCGAGAAGAAGAAACTTGGGGAAAAAAACCAAAAAAAAAAAAAGAGATAAAAGAAAGGAGAAAAAGCATTAAAAAATAGGAAAATCAAAGAAAAACCAAAAAAATGTTAAAAAGATTATTTTTTTTATCTGACCGGGGTCGGATTCGGGTGGACGGGGCTTCGGTTTTCAACGGATCAAATTAGGTAAACCCGGTCCGAACCCGTTACCCATATATAATACAATAAAAAATATTTAAAAATTCTTAAAAATCCTAAAAATGTTAAAAATTCAAAAAAATCCCTAAAAATTAATAAAAGGTCAATAAATTCATAAAAATGATCAAATAATTAAAATTTCAAAAAAAAAAAAAATTCAAAATCCTTAAAAAAACTAAAAATATCCAAAAATTAAAAAAAATTAGGAAAATTAGAAAATTCCAAAATATTAATAACAATAAAAGAATTTCCAAAAATTCAGAAAAGCCTTTAAAACACCAAAATCCTGAAAATTCATAATTTTTTAATTTCGAAAATATTAAAAAATATTAAGAATAAAAATCAGAAAATTTCTATAAAAAAAAAAAATGAAAAACCCCAAAAAATGTTGAAACCCAAAATTGGAAGAACCCTTAGGCTGCGTTTAGCAATTAGGATAAAATTTATGATATGATAAAATTTATTTATCATATCATATATTTGATGCATGCTTATGACTAAACAAAATCGGATATAAGAATGATATAAACTGGATAAAATTATCCTATGAGAGAGGTTGGATAAAAAAAAGGATAGGATTTTTCCAATTCGTAATAGGAAATTTATTTTTCTCAAATAACAAGTTTCATAAATTAATAACATTAATATTATATTTCAATATAAATAATATTTGAATTCCAATATAAGAAATTCAAAATAACAAAAAATAAAAATTTATATTTTTAATTAAATCTTATTTTCTATTTATATATTCGAATTTAACTATATCTTATAATATAAATTTAATATAAATATATTTATATTTATTACATATCTTAGATATTTTAAGTATATTAGTCTAGTTACTATTTGATAAAAAGAAATGAAAATGAAAAATAATTAAGAAAAGAGGAAAAAACGACAAATAAAAATGAAGTAGGCACGAGTGCTACGAAAGATTTTTATCATCTACAATTGTGAACTATTAGGTTCATTTATACCGATGTACTTTGTTATACCAAATAATATACATAATATAATGTGAATATATTCGACTTTAAATCCATAGTTTACCAAACAGTTGATAGGATATATAAAAATTAATGAATTTCTTATCATATCATATTTAGAAATCTAGACAACCAAACACACCCTTAGGGCTTTACAATAGAGTTCTTTGTTTTGTGTTGCTTTTTTTTTTTTTTTTTTTTTTAGGATGATATTATGATGCTTGTTTGCTTTCCTTTATGATTATAATTAAATGTATATTTCAATATCTTCGGTGTTACTTTCCTTCTCTAGAATGGTTAAGACAAATTTTAGATTTTTTCGATAGGCTACTATGGCATTAGTTAGCATGATCAATTTAGGTATCGAGGGGGAATTATTCTTAGGGCTAACGTAATTGAGTCCCCGATTCTAGAATCTCTAATTGCATGAATAGTAAGATATTCTCATGTATCTTACTAGGTTTCTAGCCAACCCCAAAAAGCTAGTGGCAACTCTTTTGTTAAATTTGCATAGGCTTAATTGATCAAAATTTTAAATGTCTGATGTGATATGACTTAAAAGAAACAAAAAAATTTAAGAATCATACCAAACGCATTTCTGTCCTGAGAATAGAAATTTTGGACACTTACCAAGCGCTTTCTTTTGCTCAAATGGGAGTATATATGTGATATGAATTAATGGAGATATCATTTCGCTACTTATCTAATTTGATTTCCTCCTCAAACCCATGTTTAGGATTTCTGAATTAATTGAGATATTTATACCATATGCTTTCTTCTTCTTTTTCCTAAGTACTCTAGATAAATTAATCGTGGCGTGAAAAGCTATAAACATGTAAAATAGTTATACCTCAATGTAGAGAATTTCAATACGAACACAACGACACCAACTATGCTCCAATTGGAGCTTCCACGCACCCATATGCACAACCTAAGTGCGCAGTGCATGTGGCGCACGCTCTGCAAGTCAAATCCGGCTCTTAAGCCAATCCGACCAATTTGACTAGGTCGGGTCTCCAGTTAGGTAAGGTTGATGACGTCATCAAGTCAGGTCTTGATTCGGGTAGCTGACGCTAGCCTCTACCAAGCGAACCCAATACAATTCATGAAAATACACTAGAAATATTGTAGAGGAGTTTTCTTGCTTTCCTTCCATATCCGGGTACCCTCTCAAAAAGGACCTAAAGTAAGATGGTGGAATTATAGTACCTTACTTATCCCAATACACTCCCTCTCCTTAGTTTTTAGTAGGCTAACATAGGACTCCGGTCTTCGTCCAAAAAAAAAAAAAAAAAAAAAACATAGGACTCTGGTCTAATAGTGACGAAACCATAAAAAAATGAATTCGTTTATTTCGCGAGAAAAAAGAAGTTTTCCTTTGCAAAACCACCACAAAAAAACATTAATGTATAAGTATATTATTGCATATTTACATTATTTGTGCATGTTTCACTTCATTCGTATGCTTTGTCTGTTCTTTTGTTCAATGGGATGAATTTCTTTGATTGGAGTGAACAAGTTCAGTTTCACTTAAATGCCTTAGACTTGAGATGGAAAGTTTTTGATCAGATGATACCTTGGGCCATGTGCGTTGGGGTAGAAGTTCTTGATTGAAGTGGACGTTGTCTTAGATAAGGACTCGAAGTGGACATTGTCCCATGCCGCCTAGCAATTTCGACCGACGAATTTCAACCTTGGTCGCCACGTTATCGCTGCAACTCTTCCTCAGAAGCCCCATGCCTTCTTATCCTCATCCCGTTCACTTCCTCAGGAGCCCCCGTGCTTTCACCTTCCTCATCTCGTGTCGAGCAATCGATTAAGTGTAAGTCGATTTCTTCGCTTAGTCTAACGTTTGTTTCTCAAGAATTTGTGGCGCCATGTTGTTGCTAGGGAGAACTGAGTGCGACTTTACACCTTTATTTCATTCCTCAATCAAATGCATGTGATGCATTTGAGGAAATGCCTCAAAGGCACGACCGAAAAATGATGAGTGAAATTCTCACATCCGAAAACGTTTCCACATAGATTGCTCATTTTCAATTATTGTTAAAAACTTACATCCAATTCTAGTCATATTTCATTGTATTCAAATCAGTATATCAAATTTTTATGGTGCTTTTGTACTAATGTTGAATAAAGGAATAGAAGGAATAGACAAAGCATGTGAATGAAGTGAAACAAGTATAGATACTGTAAACATGCAATAATATACTCATACATTAATGTTTTTGGTGATGGTTCACGCCATTTGAATAGCATTTCATTCAACCCCTTCGCCCACAAAGTAAGTCTATATAATACTTTGTTAGAATCACCCACACCTAGACTTATCAAATGGGTGGGCTGAGTTGGGCCAAACATGGTCTCACCCAAATTAATTCATTTTCATGCAATACAAATCTAGTATTTCTACCGTCAATAAAGAAAAAAAATGAAAAAAAAAATGAATCATAGTTCAAATCAAGTAACTAATTTAAGAGAAACAATATTTTCGTTTAAACAGCGTCTTATTTCCAAATCATTCCTCACAAAAATAAAAATAAAAATACTGAAACTGAAAGTGCAAGAAAAGTGGTTTAAGTTCCAGAGTCTACTTTTTTATTTACAAAAATTAAATTGTTATTTAGATTGCTTTATAAAGTTTGGCTGAGAGAAAGCTTCAGTTTAAAAGTCACATAAGGACACAAGTCCATACTCAAATTACATCTTATTCATTTATTTATTTTACTATCTAGATAGGTTGCATGTAACCTAAAAATTGAAATATATGTGTACATTGATCTTTTTATAAAAATCAACATTTCAACCTTATGGATAGATCAAAGAGATAAGACTTCAACCAGAGCCCTTGTCTAGCTATCATTCCACGTGTGATACGTCGCTGATCTCTCAGGGATTAGGGCAATCCATTGGACCTTTTGACCATTTCATAATGTTCTAATGAAGAGGGCATGAGATGGAGGGCGGGGCATTCGAGGACATGATCACCGTATTTCTGAAATTTCTTCAGCAATTTCAACAGATGAATTTTTGCCTTGGTTGCCATGCTGTCGCTACAACTCTTCCTCAAAAGCCCCGTGCCTTCTCATCCTCATCCCATTCACTTCCTCAAGAGCCTCGTGCTTTCACCTTCCTCGTCTCGTGTCGAGCAATCGATTAAGTGTAAGTCGATTTATTCACTTGGAACTTATCTAATGTTTGTTTCTCCATAATTTGTGGTGCGGTGTTGTTGCCGGGGAGAGTTGAGTACGGCTTTATGCCTTTGTTTCATTTCTCAATCAAATGCATGTGATGCAATCGAGGAAATGCCTCAAAGGCATGACCGAAAAATGATCCATGAAATTCTCAGATCCGAAAACGTTTTTGACATAGATTGGTCATTTTCAATTGATTTGTTAAGAACTCAGATCCAATGCCAGTCATATGTCATTGTATTCAAATCAGTATGTCAATTTTTCTAGTGTTTTTGTTTATGTTTTGCATATGTTCTTTTGACTTTGTGGTGTGAAGTCAGAATAGGGAGGGAGGAACTAATGTTGGCAGATGACGCGCCCCCACCACCTCAATTTACTCGATCAATCTATGTCAAAACATTGATTGATCGAGTAAATACGGCACAAAAGATAGGGAGGGAAGAGACAGGGCTGAGCTCGACCTCGGGGGGCATAGAGGTAGGTATTAACACGAAGATCACTATGGCGGGGCCAAGCATAGCAAATATGGCACAAAAGATATATAAGAAGATGATCCGCTCGTGCTGGTCGTGGCGGTCTGTCATTTTGAGTAAACTCTTTTTTTCTTTTTTTCCTTGTCCTTACAAATTTTTGTGGGTGAGTTCTGTGAGGAAGGTGGAGAATTTATGATGTTTAGAAAAAGTTATGTGAACTATTTAGCTCCTAAACAATTTACATAACTTTTTTCTAAACATAAACTAAACCAGTTTAGTTTATGTATAGAAAAAAGTTATCTCCTAAAGATTTTATATAACTTTTCTAAACATAAAGTTCTAAACAGTCTAGAAATTTGAAAAAGTTCCGAACTCAGAACTTTTTAATCAATGCAATGAAGCAGGTCGATTTTTGAAGAAGTATACATCCATTACATTGAGGTAAATATTGAGATCTAAATAATACTTACACACTTTGCAGACTGAAAATGCTAAAAGGGAGGATAGGGAGCACTCCTCAAACTTGCGTGCGTTCCAACCTTCTGAAATTGGTAAAAGGTATACAGCTATTATTTACTTAGAGATCTTCTATCTATATCTTTAGAAAAGGGGAAAGAGATGGTTAGTCCAAAACCCACAACTAGAAAACAATGAAGTGCCATGTTTCATTTCAATGGGGGCAGGGGGGACTTGAAGTGAATTGGTGGAGAAAAAAGACACAGATTGGGAAACGTTAAATGTTGTCAAAGACTGTAATGTTGGAATCCATGAAAGTAAATATATAAATAGGTGAATAGGATGATGCCGACGGCTAGGAAGTGATCTTCCTTGCGGGGGAGACTCAGTTTTTGATTGTCCAAATGGTGTTCGGCAGCCATTCCATCGTATGGAAAGCCACCGAGAACGCGATCACCACTCTTGCCCATATTTTTATCCCAAGTTCTACATTGTTGGCGAAATCCTTGGGAACCTTGGCTCTTACAACATGGACATGAGCGAAGGCCAACGAGAGAATGGAAAAGTAAAGTAGCACCCTCGTCGTAAAGAGAAAGATTGCGCGTCTCGAAGGGAGGCCTGTTAGCAGCAATGACACGACGATATAGGAAGGAATAAAAATTGTCGTGATAATTGGGAAGTCGGATAATACGACAAATTGTGGATTGAGGCTGGCCTTGAATGAAAATGCGGTGAGCACCGCTCCTATGAGCATCAATGGTCTTTGTTCTACATTGATCAAACATCTTGTAATGTAACGGACGTACACTTCTTCAAAAATCGACTTGCTTCATTGAATTGACTAAAAAGTACTGAGTTCGGAACTTTTTCAAATTTCTAGACTGTCTACATTACAAGATGTTTGGTCAATGAAGAACAGAGACCACTAATGCTCGTAGGAGCGGTGCTCGTCGCATTTTCATTCAAGGCCGGCCTCGATCCACAATTTGCCGTATTATCCGACTTCCCTGTTATCACGACAATTTTTATTCCTTCCTATATCGTCGTGTCATTGCTGCTAACAGGCCTCCCTTCGAGGCATGCAATTTTTCTCTTTACGACGAGGGTGCTACTCTACTTTGCCATTCTCTCGTCGGCCTTCGCTCATGTTCATGTGGTAAGAGCCAAGGTGCCCAAGGATTTTGTCAACAATGTAGAAATCGGGATAAAAATATGGGCAGGAGTGGTGATCGCGTTCTTGGTGGCTTTCCATACGATGGAACGGCTGCTGAACACCATTTGGACGATCAAAAACTGAGTGTCCCCAGCAAGGAAGATCGCTGCCTAGCCGTCGGCATAATCCTATTCACCTATCTATATATTTACTTTCATGGATTCCGACATTACAATCTTTGACAACATTTAACGTTTTCCAATCTGTCTTTTGTCTCCACCAATTCACTTCAAGTCCCCCTCCCCCATTGAAATGAAACATGGCACTTCATCATTTTCTGGTTGTGGGTTCCGGACTAGCCATCTCTTTCCCCTTTTCTAAAGATATATATAGAAGATCTCTAAGTAAATAAAAGCTGTATACCTTTTACCAATTTCAGAAGGTTGGAACGCACGCAAGTTTGAGGAATGCTACCCGTCCTCCCTTTCAGCATTTTCAGTCTGCAAAAAGTGTAAGTATCATCTTGATCTCAATATTTACCTCAATGTAATGGACGTGTATACTTCTTCAAAAATCGAACTTTTTAGAAACAGTGAGTTCAAAACTTTTTCTAATTTCTACACTGCTTAGAACTTTATGTTTAAAAAAGTCATGTAAACTGTTTAGGAACCCCAGCAAGCTCATTGCCGTTCGAAACACTCACATAAAACTCCTCTTGAATTTCGATCACCACCTCCCCCTCTCTGGCCCCACGCTCATTCTTGCTTATAACTATAAAAAAAAAAAAAAAAAAATTGTTATGTAACTGGTTAGCAACTAAAATTGTTAGTTCTTAAACAGTTTACATAACTTTTTCTAAACATCATAAATTCTCCTCCCTCCGAGGGCATAGAGGTAGGTATTAGCATGAAGATCACTATGGCGGGGCCAAGCATAACAAATATGGCATATAAGATACATAGGAAGATGATCCGCTCATGCCAGTTGCGGCGGTTTGTCATTTTGAGTTAACTTTTTGTGGGTGAGTTTTGTGAGGAGAGCGGAGAATTTATGATGTTTAGAAAATTTTATGTAAACTGTTTAGGAACTAATTTAGTTCCTAAACAGTTTACTAAACATAAACATGAATGAATGTGAGACGAGAGAGGGGGAGGTGGTGATCGAAATTCAAGACGAGCTTCATGCGAGTGTATTGGACAGTATTGAGCTTGTTGGGGTTGTTGACGGAGAGAGCGATGTTCCATTGGCCGGTGACGTAGGAGGTGGAGATGTCAAGGGACGAGAGGGAAGAGACGGGGCTGAGCTCGACCTTTGGGGGCATAGAGATAGGTATTAGCACGAAGATAACCATGGCGGGGCCAAGCATAGCAAATATGGCACAAAAAATACATAGAAAGATGATCCGCTCGTGCCGGTCGTGGTGGTCAGTCATTTTGAGTTAACTATTTTTTTCTTTTTTTCCATGTCCCTTCAAATTTTTGTGGGTGAGTTCTGTGAGGAGGGCGGGGAATTTATAATGGTTAGAAAAGGTTATGTAAACTGTTTAGGAACTAAAACTGTTAGTTCCTAAACAGTTTACATAACCTTTTTCTAAACATAAACTGGAATGAATGTGGGACGAGAGTGGGGGAGGTGGTGATCAAAATTCAAGAAAAGCTTCATGCGAGTGTACTGGAAAGCAATGAGCTCTATGGGGTTGTTGACGGAGAGAGCAATGTTCCATTGGCCGGTGACGTAGGAGGTGGAGATGTCGAGGGAGGAGAGGGAAGAGATGGGGCTGAGCTCGACCTCTAGGGGAATAGAGGTGGGTATTAGCACGAAGATCACCACGGCGGGGCCAAACATAGCAAATATGGCACATAAGATACATAGGAAGATCCCCTCGTGCCGGTCGTGGTAGTATGTCATTTTGAGTTAACTCTTTTTTTTTTTTTCTTTTTTTTCCTTGTCCCTACAAATTAGGTGAGTTCTATGAAGAGGGCGGAAAATTTATAATGTTTAGAAAAAGTTATGTAAACTGTTTAGGAACTAACAGCTTTAGTTTTTAAACGGTTTACATAACTTTTTTATAAACATAAGCAGGAATGAGCGTGGGACGAGAGAGCGGGAGGTGGTGATCGAACTTCAAGACGAGCTTCATGTGAGTGTACTTGACGGCAATGAGCTTGCAGGGGTTTTTTTTACGGATAGAGCGATGTTCCATTTGCCGGTAACGTAGGAGGTGGAGATGTCGAGAGACGACGGGGAAGAGACAGGGGTTGAGCTCTATGCCGGGGCATAGAGAGCTCAACCCTGTCTCTTCCCTGTCGTCTCTCGACATCTCCACCTCCTACGTTACCGGCAAATGGAACATCGCTGTATCCGTAAAAAACCCCAATAAGCTCATTGCCATCTAGTACACTCTCATGAAACTCCTCTTGAATTTCGATCACCATCTACCCCTCTCTCGTCCCAGGCTCATTCCTGCTTATGTCTAGAAAAAAGTTATGTAGACTGTTTATGAACTAAAACTATTAGTTCCTAAACAATTTACAGAACTTTTTCTAAACATCATAAATTCTTCGCCCTCCTCATAGAACTCATCCTAAAATATTTGCAGGGACAAGGAAAAAAAGAAAAACAGAGTTAACTCAAAATGACATACCGCCATGACTAGCACAAGCGGATCATTTTCTATATATCTTATGTGCAATATATACTATGCTTGGCCCCGCCATGGTGATGTTCGTGCTAATACCTACCTCTATGCCCTCGGAGGTCGAGCTCAGCCCCATCTCTTCTCTCTCGTCCCTCAACATCTCCACCTCCTACGTCACCGGCCAATGGAACATCGCTATCTCTGTCAACAACCCCAGCAAGCCCAGCAAGTTCATTGCCATGCAATACACTCACATGAAACTCGTCTTGAATTTCGATTATCACCTCCCGCTCTCTCGTCCCACATTCATCCCTACTTATGTTTAGAAAAAAAAATTATGTAAATTGTTTAAGAACTAAAACTGTTAGTTCCTAAACAATTTACATAAATTTTTCTAACCATCATAAATTCTCCGCTCTCCTCACAGAACTCACCCACAAAAATTTGCAGGGACAAGGAAAAAAGGAAAAAAATAGTTAAACTTAAAATGACTAATCGCCACGACCAGCACGAGCGGATCATCTTTCTATGTATCTTTTGTGCCATATTTACTATGCTTGGCCCCGCCATGGTGATCTTCGTGCTAATACCTACCTCTATGCCCTCGAAGGTCGAGCTCAGCTCCGTCTCTTCCCTCGCGTCCCTCGATATCTTCACCTCCTACGTCACTGGCCAATGGAATATCGCTCTCTCCACCAACAACCCAAGCAAGCTCATTGCTATCCAATTCACTCGCATGAAGCTCGTCTTGAATTTCGATCACCACCTCCCCCTTTCTCGTCCCACATTCATTCCTACTTATGTTTAGAAAAAATGTTATGTAAACTGTTTAGGAACTAAAACAGTTTACATAAATTTTTTAAACCATCATAAATTCTCTGCCCTCCTCACAGAACTTACCCACAAAAATTTGCAGGGACAAGAAAGAAGAAAAAAAGAGTTAACTCAAAATGACTGACCGCCACGACTGGCACGAGCGGATCATTTTCCTTTGTATCTTTTGTGCCATATTTGCTATGCTTGGTCTCACCATGGTGATCTTCCTGGTAATACCTACCTCTATCCCCCCGAGGTCGAGCTCAGCCCCGTTCTTCCCTCGTTATCTTTTGTGCCGTATTTACTCGATCAATCAATGTTTTGACATAGATTGATCGAGTGAATTGAGATGGTGGGGGCGCGTCATCTGCCAACATTAGTTCCTCCCTCCCTATTCTAACTTCACACCACTAAGGCCCAAAAGTCACAAGAACGTAATGCAAAACATAAAACAAAAATACTAGAAAAAATTGACATACCGATTTGAATACGATGACATATGACTGGCATTGGATCTCAGTTCTTAACAAATCAATTGAAACGACCCATCTATATCAAAAACGTTTTCGGATATGAGATTTCATGGATCATTTTTCGGTTGTGCCTCTGAGGCATTTCCTCGAATGCATCATATGCATTTGATTGAGAAATGAAACAAAGGCATAAAGTCATACTCAACTCTCCTCGGCAACAACATCGCACGACAAATTTTGGAGAAACAAACATTAGATAAGTTCCAAGTGAATAAATCGACGTACACTTAATCCATTGCTCAACACAAGACGAGGAAGGTGAAAGCACGGGGCTCTTGAGGAAGTGAACGGGATGACGACGAGAAGGCACGGGGCTTTTGAGGAAGAGTCGTAGCGATAGCGTGGCAACCAAGGCAAAAAATCATTTGTTGAAATTGCCGAAGAAATTTCATAAATACGGTCATCATGTCCTCGAATGCCCCGCCCTTCATCTCATGCCTTCTTAATTAGATAGTAATGAAATTGTCAAAAGGTCCAATGGATTGCCCTAATCCCTAAGGGATCAGTGACGCATCACACGTGAAATGATAGCCAAGCAAGGGCGCTAGTTGAAGTCTTATCTCTTTGATCCATCCATAAGGTTGAATGTTGATTTTTATAAAAAAATCAATGTACAAATATATTTCCATTTTAAGGTTACATGCAACCTATCTAGATAGTAAAATAAATAAATGAAAAAGAATTCGATTAAGTTATGCTAATTCAGGTAATTTGAGTATGGACTTGTGTCCTTATGTGACTTTTAAACTAAAGCTTCCTCTCAGCCAAACTTTATAAAGCAATCTAAATAACAATTTAATAGTGATGATGAATCCTTCGCTGCTCACCGCGAAATTAATAAAAGATTAATAAATTCATAAAAATTGTGAAATCATCAAAACATCCAAAAATTTTAAAAATTCGTTTATAAAAAGCTCATGAATATAAAAAAATAATCCAAAAACTACAAAAATTTTAAAAATTCCAAATTATTAATAGCAATAAAAATTTCGCAAAATTCAGAAAAGCATTTAAAACACCCAAAATCAAAAAAACTCATAATTTTTAAATTTTCGAAAATATTAAAAATGTTAAAAAAAAAAGGTTAGAATTGGAAAACCCTTAAAAATCTTGAAACCCAAAATTGGAAGAACCTTTAAGCCGCGTTTGGCAATTAAGATAAAATTTAGGATAGGATAAAATTTATCATATCATATATTTGGTTCCTACTCAATATAGGATAAGGTCGGTTGTGAGAGAGATATAGACCGAATAAAATTATCCCATGGGAGAGGTTGGATAAAGATGGATAAGAATTTTACTATCCATTATAGGAAAGTTATTTTTCTCAAATAACAAGCTTCTTAAATTAATAAAATTAAAATTATATTTCAATATAAATAATATTTGAACTCCAATATAAGAAATTCAAAATAACAAAAAATAACAACTTAGATTTTTTCAATTAAATATTTTTATTTAAATATTCAAATTTAGTTATATTTTAGGTATTTTATTTATATGTATTACATATCTTAGGTATCAAAAGGTGGGAGGAAAGGCAGAGGGAAAAAATGCGAAAATCTGATGAACCATCTAGTCAAACGACAACCACTATGGATTGTCCCAATGGCTATCCTTCCAATATGGAAGGGGGAGGTGAGGGGTTTAAATCCACACCTTCCTAGGAGGGGTTGGGGTGAAAACGAGTTAGTTTCAAGTGTGTGTTTTGACTCCCACGCCCGTAAAAAGGCGGACAAAAGTCGAGAGTGAGAGTTGGAGTATGAGTAGAGTAGGATCGACTAAAAAAAAAAAAATCAAGTCAAACGACAATGGTTCCGAAGCCATTTAACTCATGACCTTTCAACATCAGATTTTAAAGATCACATCTTTTATCATCTCCAGATCTATGGATGGACTCACAAGTAAAAGATACATAACTAACAATGATGCCTAATTATTTCATTCACTGAAATTAAAGTAAAATTTTGATATTCACAAGTGTCGCACTCGATACTCTCAAGTCTTCATTGATTCTACTACCATCTCACCCGCAACGGGAGAAAACACGGCGGTCGCATCATGACGATGCAAATGCGAAGGGACGCGAAAGTGACTCGAAGCTAATTTTAGCCTGAAAATACATTCAATTTTCAATCATAATACATTCAATTTTGTAAATTTATTATTAAATCATTTAATAAAACTTTAATGTAGTCACTTGAAGCTAATTTTAGCCTGAAAATGCTAACGTGAATATTTAGTTAACGCCATCAATCCAACCCACATTAATTGAACAAATTGATGTAAAATGGCATATGAAAGTGATTTTTAGCTCTTGAATATTTGAAAACTTCTCGAAAATTTATGAGGACGTGCTGTTGCAAACTGAACGCATAAATGTAGAATTAGTACAACCTATTTTTCCTAAATGACGTACGGTTTTATCTATATAGCTAGAATAAAAAAATTATGTTAATAGCAAGTAAATGAAAATTAAAAAAAATTGCATCGGACCTCATTAAAAGGCTCTGGAAAGTGAGAATATCCACCACGTAATTTTATGACCTTCCTCACACGGGACTTGGTTCCTAATTGCAAAGACTCTGCACCTATCCTAAAAGGAAGGACTGCAACGTGCCTAGAAACTCTTCTTTTCAAACAATTTCCATGAAGCAAAGAAACCACTGTAATTTTCTTCCAAGGCTTATGCTTATGAACCCAACTGATGTTGCAAAATACATAATTACTCTCAACAGGTCCAGACCGTCTGAGCCGCTTGCTTACGCTACATATCAATTCAACTGAAACAGATCATAAAGCCTTTACTATTGCCTAAACATATACAGTGCCGCTTTATCTCTATAACCATATTCTTAACCTTCAACACGCTAGGAGTAATAAGTCAATTGTGCTGCTAGGTCGAACGTGCGTTTGGCTATGATGAAGATCACAAGGAAACAGAATTATATTCTCGTGGTGTAGCATCTGATGATAGACTGCTAACAGTGTTCATAATATAGTTTAACTAGAAAAATAAATGCCATGAAGAAGTTGCTTCCAACCCAGAATCCAATTAAATTAAAGAAAGAAGAAATGCTTGGGATAGACGATCATGTAGGGTGTAAAAATTATTAGCATATTGCCCGTGCGACAATCCATAGGCCAGCTTAGGTTCATATCAGATACTTGTGTACCTTCTCCTCGATCAGACCACCTGAAGTAAAGACTCCAGCATACTCCAAGGCCTAAAGAACTCCTTTCTGCACAAATGAAGAAAACAATTTCAACACGCAGCACAACTGGCTGAAATAACACAAATTGAGGAAATTGCCCCAGCAATACAATTGCTATCTTAAGAAACAGAATGACAAAAACGAAGTGCGATTAAGAAAATATATATGATGCTAATACAAAACATAATCAAAATGACAGAACCATGGGATGTTAACAGCAATTCTACATGAGCAAATCTAAAGCTAAAGCTTGGTTATACCAACAATTAACAAGTCCCAAAACCAGAAATAACTAAGGCAAAGTGGTCCACACAAAACATGCACATTAGGAACCAAACAGATGCTAATACAATCATACACTGCTTACTAGGAGTATTCCAGCAATGGTACTGGCATTCACAGTGCACGAATGAGAAAATACTCAAGCAGAAAATGATGAATTCTCTGGTGTTGTCCAAACAGATGCAATTCAGTGTTTTGCAATTACCTCACTCTCATCATCAAGAACTGTTTCCGTGAGATAAAGATCACAAAATTTGGTGATCTGCAAAAGTACTTCCGACACAGAGGATCTTACAGTTGCTCGTTTCTGCAAAAAGAAGTACTAAATCAGGCAACACTCATGCAAAACAAATGAATATGGTAATGGGACCCCACAAAGGATTCTATTACCTGAAGCTCCTCAGGACTACTTTCCTCAAGAATAACTCCGAGCGGACGACATGTGACCTGAACAAATAGCTTAAGCATCAATGCATGACTTGATGAGGCAAAGAGAAGTGGGAAAGACTTCACCTTGAGAAGTGAACAGCTTGCGGCCGGTACGGCGACGCGACGCGCACGTACAAATAGCGGTTCCTCTCGACCGATAACGCTCTTTGCCTTCATCTTCTTGCGTCACGGTCCTCCTTGCTCACGGACGCGAGCACGCGTGAGAGAAGGAGAGACGGGGATGTTGAAGCAACTACTTACACATCTGAGGATTAGCGCATAGATCCCCATTTTGCTCGTCGTTGAATACACGGTGAACGCAGAAAGAGAGAGAGAGAGGGAGGGAGAAGAGGAAGAGGTGGACGTGGGCGGTTTTCGACGGTTTTCGACGGTTTCTGCCTCTGGCAGTTTCTCCCTCTCACGGACGTGAGCACGCGTGAAAGAAGGAGAGGGAATGGGCCTGGGCTCCCTTTTCTTTCTTCTTCGGCTCTAATTGTGGAGTTGAAGAAATAAAGAAACACGGGCCAAAAAGAAACAAAAAAGATGGGCCAAGGGAGAGGAATTTTTGTGGGGTCGAAAATTTATCAAACGAGTGGGCCGGATATGCAGGCCTGCTCGATTCCTTTTTTTTTTTTCTTTTGTTTTTCTTTTACATTTTTATCAATTTTTATATTTTTATAAAATAAATGAATATTTAATATGTCGACAAAGATTTTTATATTTTTATATATATTGCAAGATGTGAATAAAATAATCGAATTGAAATAGGAAGAGTGCATCGTCACTTGGTCTCTACTTCCTAACACTACATATTTTAGAAGGTTTATGGAAGAGGAAGCAAAAGCAAATGTACGGTTGAAAATGATCATGACAATAGGAAATTGTTGGTGAAAGAGAAATTTACCCAATATTTCAACATGGTATGACAAAGGGAACCCCAATGGATCAAGCTTCCTGATTATCCCGCTTCTTCTTATCTTACTGTACTCTGCCCAAGTGACACCTCCACAACCAAATCACCCTTCTGAAATTCAACATTGTCTGAAGCCACAACTTTTGCCGCACCATATGCCTCAATTTCCTGTACACAGATTTGAAGACAAAAATCAAAGAAAACCCAATTTCTGTTTTTCAATTCCCGTCACATTTACATGATTTTCCCGTGAACATATTTAGCTGGTGATGAACAAGTCACACTCACCTCACCAAGAGTAATTCCTTCGAAACTGGTATCGGTTTTATGCGACGAGTTGTAATGCATCACCCGGGTCAACGGATATAGGTCGATGGACACGTAAATGTTCTTCACTCATCTAGACTGAACCCGGGTTGGGGCAATAGAGCCAAAGGTGCGGTTTTGAGCTCAAAATCAAATTCTTTGGGTATACCCTCTATGTGGGTCTTTAGGGTCA
This sequence comes from Eucalyptus sp. ANBG9806169, assembly GCA_014182395.1. Taxonomy (NCBI): domain Eukaryota; kingdom Viridiplantae; phylum Streptophyta; class Magnoliopsida; order Myrtales; family Myrtaceae; genus Eucalyptus; species Eucalyptus sp. ANBG9806169. The sequence goes on from CM024575.1 coordinate 20,532,964, forward strand.
CATTCTTGTTGGCCACTTTCACTTTCATGGTTGCAGAAGAACAAGAAGAGGCTGAAGCTTGGAGACTAGACAGATTATTGTCTGGGTGAAATTGACGAGTCTTTCTACATTTTATAGGAATTGTTCCCGCGATAAAATATATTTTCACTTAAAGTCGTTCTTTAACTTTTAATTAAAGGAAATCAGGTTTCTACACAAACTCCGGACACAAAATATCAAAGATGATTAGCAACCAACAACTTTTATTAGAACAGGAATGCACAAATGCAAATCATGCCGGAAGTTAATCAATGACAAGGCCTGGAAAGTTTGGACCTTGTTAAGTAACCAAATGCAAACAAAAAATTTCGGAATTTAATCAACGACACAGCCCAAAAGCATAAAAGCACCATGTTGTAGTTTAATCGATGACACAACACCCAAGATAAAGATGCACATCCGAATTCAATTGACAACGCAAATTTGGAAGCTTCAATTAGGAAAATAAAGTACTACGCGGGAAAGCTAAGATATTGAAAAGATGGTAAATTTGTTTGATTTGTGTAGGGATTCCAAAAGTACGATGTGACTATTTAAAACCTATAATTGACGGTTAGCAAAATAGATGTTATAGATAAATATTACAAACGGTTATCACATGGTTACATTAACTCCACTACATTGACAGTTCCTTTGACTCCTACCTCAATGGTTGATTTATTCTACTATTTAAGATTATCGATTCATTTTTAAGTTGTCGATAATTCTATTCATAAATGACAAAACTCTATTCTCATCGACCAAGTCTATTGCATATTGACAATAACCAAAATTGAACCTTTTTTTTTAATGTTTGCATGAAAGTAACCTTTTGCAGTGGTAATCTACCACGGTGCTTGCTTCACAAAAAATGTTGATGGCTTGTACCTTTTACTTTTTACTTTCGTCGTTTGAAGCTTGATAAATTTAATTAAGATTAATTCAAAAATTTCAACATATTTGGATACTAACATGTAATGTCATATAAGTGATGTTGAGTATAATGACAAGAAAGATTCCTAAACTTAGTACACTAAAAATGAGATAAACTCTCACTAGGTAATAAATATGATTACTCTATCAAATGTCAGCTTGTACTATACTACAAAACTTGATATTCTACTTATATAGACCCGTTTTAATAAACTTAGTACCGCATCCTAGGTAAGAGGACTGTTTAGTGATTGTGATTTTTGTCCTTTTCAAAAAATTTAGAATACTAAATAAGGTTTAAGACAAGTACCAAAAAAAAAAAAAAAAGCAAAAAGATAAGGGCAGGATCAAGAACGAGTAGTACCCGCAGCAAGAGCCGGCCATTTTCATTGGCCAGATAATTCCCGTGACAAATTGTGATTAATTAAATAAAGATGGAAGGACTAGTCATGCGTTGAGAAGATTCCTTTAGGCTTACTGGCCAAATTAAGCCAAGTGGTCGCTAATTTCCAATTGCATAATTACTCGATTGGTGGGTGATTTTATTTTACAGAGTAGTACGAATTATAAGTACAAGAGGAAATGATTACGATTTCTTTATGTGTTGAGGTCTAAACTCTATAATAACAGCAATTTTTATAATAGATTATTGCGTATTAGGCTTTATTTATAAGAACAACACCAAATTTATTTTTCAATCAAACTTTGTCAATTTCTTAATTGATTTCGATAGATAATATGTTGCATAACTCAATTTGATCTTACGACACATAGTAGATGACATGTTACTTAAAGTGTATCATAAATGTTTCTCCAATTATTTTATTTTATTTTGAATAAATTTTTGTGTCTCACAATGCACGTTTATTGAATTTGCAAGACTGAAAAGAGATGCATTAGAAGAATACTTGAGAACAAAATAAACGAGCACCAAACGAATTATAGGAGCCGGTTAAAATCCAACAATAGTCTATCTGTTATGTGATAAATTGCTTTTCAAGGGAACTCCTATTTTAGATTTGGCATGTTTTGAGAAAAATGAATGATTTAGAAAACATTCATAAAAATGATCACTTATATAGCTCACAAAAATAATATGAATAGAGATGACAACACCCCATAGTAAACTCGAAGGAATCCGATATTGAGGCATTGAATATGGCTTAGTTATAACTCCATTAGCAAACTCTCATTCTTCTGCAATCTTAACAATTTTCTTTCCGATGTTGTCACCGCGAAATAGCCCTGTGAAAGCAAAGGGAATGCTGTCCAGGCTATCCGAGATGTCCTCAAGCGGGCACAACTCGCCATTGCGGAGATGGTGGCCGGTGGTAGAGATGAAATCTTGGAAAAGACCAACGTGATCGGCAGCTAAAAACCCGTGGATCTTTATTCTCCTGTGTTTGACCTGTAACATGTTGGGGGCGGCTCTTTTCCCTGGATCTACATACTCGGACGTTACTCCGGACACGGCAACTCTGCCAAAGTTATTCATGTTAGCGACCGCGGCTTCTTGCATTTCAGCCCCCACATTGTCAAAGTATATATCGATGCCGTCGGGAAAATATCTGTCACTTGACAAAAACATTGGAAACATGACTAGATTTTCCTTTTGAGAAGAGAATGTACAATCCAGATTCTTGATACGCTTTGAAGCAATCTGACCTTTTGAGAGTTGAGTTCAAATCCGTTTCCTCCTTGTAGTTGACGGCCTCATCAAAACCTTGTTTATTTTTGAGCAGTTGTACCTGTAACAACGAAACAATTTCATCATGATTCGTGATCTTTCGGTGACGGAAACATTGGGGAAAGTTGTGATGTAGGACCATGGGTAAAGTGACCTTTCGTTTGCTTCCAGCACAACCGACGACATAGCACCCGTGCAACTTCGCGTACTGTCCGACCAAGTTCCCGACTGACCCCTCTGCTGTCGATACAAACACCTTCTCGCCTCGCTTCGGCTTGCATATCTCGAAGAACCCGGCATAGGCTGTAAGTCCACTGTATCCTGAAAGAACAAGCTAACACCCGTATAGGAACGCAACCAGAAGGGGGAAAAACGAATGTTTTTTAGTTTGATGTCTACTGAGAGGCTGAGATCACGAACTTGACATAGGTTGAGACATCATTTGTATCACCCAACTATAGCGCATTCTGCAAGATGCCGATCCAAGGTCAAATAACCCCTATATCATTTCTTGACCATGTTCAGACATTTCCTTGTTCAAATGTGTACCTCTTGTGACATATTGCTGTAATGAACCATACGACTTCAACACCATTTTAAATTCTATGTTTCTTCTGTTAAAATCAGTTAACTAAAACATTATTCTGCCAGAATAGTACAGCTACTTAAGCAGGCACGTGCCAAAATTCGAAGCACGCCCGTAAAATTCTTTTCCCTGGCAGAGTCTTACAAAATTCTTTTGATTACAAAGAAATCATACACCATTGAAAATTATTATGATATTTGGAAATTGTTGGTGAATGAGAAATTTACCCAGTATTCCGAGATGGTATGACAAAGGGAACCCTCTATGTGGGTCTTCAGGGTCACATGCTTGTTGGCCACTTCCATGGTTGCAGAAGAACAAGAAGAAGCTGAAGCTAGGAGACTAGACAGATTCTTCGTATGGATGAAACTGTAAGTCTTTCTATGACTATAGGACCTTATGTATATAAATTATCTGCATGAAATTGACCTTTCTACCATTTACTTTTTATTTTTGTCGTGTAAAGTTTGATTAATTTAAATAAGATCATTTAGAATGTTTCAACATGTATGGATATTGACATTTTAACGTCGTATAAGATTTCAAAATATTTTTGAGATTGATTCCTAAATTTTGCATCTTAATAATACAACAAACTCTCCGAGCTTAAAAATATGGTCACTATGTTTTGTTTTGACAAATATAGTACTGCATTCTATGTGAAAGCACTGTTTAGTGATTGTGACTGTTAATGTCCTTTTCAACAACCTTAACTGTACTAAATATGGTCTAAGATAAACAAACAAACAAAAGAAAAAGAAACAAAAAGACGAGCACGTTCAAGAACGAGCAATGCCCGCAACGAGAGAAGATTCCCCTTTGATTGGCTAGATAATTTTTTAGTATAAATTATTGCGTGTTCGACTTTACTTATAAGCACTATCCCAAAATTATGTTTCAATCAAACTTTGTCATTTTTTAATTTCGAGATTTATGCAGGATAATACGCTGCATTGTGTAATCGTGCGAGATGTAGTAGATGACATGATATCTAAGGTGAATCATATATCTTTCTCCCTTTTTATTTTTGTTAATTAAGTTTGTTTTCCTCACTATACGTTCATTGAATTTGCAAGACTAAAGCTTTTGAGATTAAAGTCAATGTTCATGCTTGAGTCGAGCTCAAGCATTAAGTTGTATCGACTCGACTCGACTCAATCATAACTCTAATATGAATGATAGCTTAAGTCAACTCGATTACAACTCTAACACGCATGGTATGATCAATATTTTGAGCAAATTTCAGGCAACATAGGACTAAAAGCCAAACCAAAGGAATAGACTCGTAGAAGCTAAAACTTTTCTAGTTGATAAAATATCCATAATCATGCACCTAACCAGGCTATGATTAAGATTTGTTATAAGTAAATGATACGTCTAGATTTTCTCATTCGTCGAATTTTAATGTTCTGTGGACTTCATCATCATCATCATCATCATCATCATCATCATCATCATTTATTTGATTTCGTGTGCGCGAGCCTAGGCAATAAGTTAGACCCGAACAGCGGCAGGGACAAGTCCATCGGACGATTACCTTTGATCGCAACGTTTGCCCCCAACGATTCAGATTGGAAGTTATATAGTGTGGTGGGAGATATTGATGGAAAAAGCCCTAATGGATTCACTACATATCGTCTGCGATGCCAGTGCAACCTCGTGATATATTTTCTTTTTGCATAATATGACTATCTTGTTATGGTACTATCTTGTATCAATTGTCTCACATCCTCATATCTTAGACCGATATGTCTAGATTTACCATTATAAGTGATATTATAAGCTCTTGCCAAAATAGTCTAACTATTATAATGGATAGAAAGAAGAGGCATAGAGTTGTGTCATAATCCGATATTCAATAATAAATTCATAATCCATTCAGCCTCTTTCTTAGTTAATGCTAAAGTAATGAATTCGGATTTCATCACTGAATGAGTTATACATATTTATTTCTTGCTCACTCAAGAAACAAAATATCCACCAAATATGAAAATATATTTAAAAGTGAAATGTTTTTTCACCCACACTTGTAATCCAACTAATTTTGATGTATTATTTTAATATAGTTGAATAATTATTATAGAATAATCCCAAATTTTTAGTTTTCTTAAGATAACCAAAATTCTCAAAATTCCTAAACAGTTTACATAATTTTTTCTAAATATCATAAATTCTTTGCCCTCCTCACAGAAATCACCTACAAAAATTTGCAGAGACAAGGAAAAAAAAAAAAAAAAAAGAGTTAACTCAAAATGACATACCGCCACGACCGGCATGAGCGGATCTTCCTATGTATCTTATGTGCCATATTTGCTATGCTTTGCCCCGCCATAGTCATCTTCGTGCTAATACCTTCCTCTATGCCCCCGGAGGTCGAGCTCAGCCCCGTCTCTTCCTTCTCGTCCCTCGACATCTCCACCTCCTACGTCACCGGCCAATAGAACATCGCTATCTCCGTCAACAACCCCAGCAAGCTCATTGCTGTCCAAAGTACACTCGCATGAAGCTCGTCTTGAATTTTGATCACCACCTTCCCCTCTCTCGTCTCACATTCATTCCTGTTTATGTTTAGAAAAAGTTAGGTAAACTGTTTAGGAACTAATTTTAGTTCCTAAAAGTTTACATAAATTTTTCAAAACATCATAAATTATCCACCCTCCTAACAGAACTCACCCACAAAAATTTGAAGAGACAAGGAAAAAAAGAAAAAAAAAAAGAGTTAACTCAAAATGACAGATTGCCATGATCGGCACAAGCGGATCATCTTCCTATGTAGCTTATATGCCATATTGGTTATGCTTGGCCACACCATGGTGATATTCGTGTTAATACCTACCTCTATGCCTTCAGAGGGCGGACAATTTATGATGTTTAAAAAAAGTTATATAAACTGTTTAGGAACTAATAGTTTTAGTTGCCAACCAAATTACATAATGTGTTTTTTTTTTTTTATTTAAATTATAAGTAGGAATGAGCATGGGACAAGAGAGGGGGAGGTGGTTATCGAAATTCAATAGAAACTTCATGTGAGTGTACTGGATGGCAATGAGCTTGCTGGGGTTCTTGACGGAGAGAGCGATGTTCCATTGGCCGGTGAGGTAGGAGGTGGAAATGTCGAGGGACGAGAGGGAAGAGACGGGGCTGAGCTCGACCTCCGGGGGCATAGAGGTAGGTATTAGCACGGAGATCACCATGGCGGAGCCAAGCATAGCAAATATGGCACATAAGATACATATGAAGATGATCCGCTTGTGCCGATCATGGCGGTATGCTATTTTGAGTCAACTCTATTTTTCCTTTTTTCCATGTCCTTGCAGAGTTTTGTGGGTGAGTTCTGTGAGGAGGGCGAAGAATTTATGATGTTTAGAAAAAGTTAGGTAAACTGTTTAGGAATTAACAGTTTAGTTTCTAAAAAGTTTACCTAACTTTGTTCTAAACATAAGTAAGAATGAGCGTGGGACGAGAGAGGGGGAGGTGGTGATTGAAATTCAAGAAGAGCTTCATACGAGTGTATTGTACAGCAATGAGATTGCTGGGGTTCTTGACGGATAGAGCGATGTTCCATTTGCCGGTGACGTAGGAGGCGGAGATGTCGAGGGACGAGAGGGAAGAGATAGGGCCGATCTCTCTATGCCCCGAGAGGACGAGCTCAGCCCTGTCTCTTACCTCTCGTCCCTCGACTTCTCCACCTCCTACGTCACCGGTAAATGGAACATCGCTCTATCCATCAAGAACCCCAGCATTCTCATTGTCGTCAAGTACACTCACATGAATTTCCTCTTGAATTTCGATCACCACCTCCGCCTCTCTCGTCCCACGCTCATTCCTGCTATGTTTAGAAAAAAAAAGTTATGTAAACTGTTTAGGAACTAAAACTGTTAGTTCCTAAATAGTTTACATAACTTTTTCTAAACATCATAAATTCTTCGCCCTCCTCACAGAATTTACCTACAAAAATTTGCAAGAACAACGAAAAAAAAAAAAGAAAAAAAAGAGTTAACTCAAAATAACATACTACCACAACCAGCACGAGGGGATCTTCCTATGTATATTATGTGCCGTATTTGGTGCGCTTAGCCCTGCCATGGTGATCTTCGTGCTAATACCTACCTCTATGCCCCCCGGAGGTCAAGCTCAACCCCGTCTCTTCCCTCTCGTCCCTCGTCATCTCCACCTCTTACTTCACCGGCCAATGGAACATCGCTCTCTCCGACAACAACCCCAGAGAGCTTATTGATGTCTAATACACTCGCACGAAGCTCGTCTTGAATTTCGATCACCACCTCCCCCTCTCTCATCCCACATTCATTCAGTTTATGTTTAGAAAAAGATTATGTAAACAGTTTAGAAACTAAAACTGTTAATTCCTATACAGTTTAAATAAATTTTTCTAACCATCATAAATTCTCCGCCCTCCTCATAGAACTCACCTACAAAAATTTGCAGGAACAAGGAAAAAAAGAAAAAAAAAAAGAGTTAACTCAAAATGACTGACCGCCACGACCGGCACGAGTGGATCATCTTTCTATGTATCTTTTGTGCCATATTTGCTATGCTTGGCCCCGCCATGGTGATCTTCGTGCTAATACCTACCTCTATCCCCCCGAGGTCGAGCTCAGCCCCATCTCTTCCCTCTCATCCCTCGACATCTCTACCTCCTATGTCACCGGTCAATGGAACATCGCTCTCTCCGTCAAGAACCCTAGCAAGCTCATTGTCGTCCAGTACACTCACATGAAGCTCCTCTTGAATTTCGATCACCACCTCCCCCTCTCTGGTCCCATGTTCATTCCTACTTATAATTAAAAAAAAAAAACGTTATGTAACTGGTTAGCAACTAAAACTATTAATTCCTAAACAGTTTACATAACTTTTTCAAAACATCATAAATTCTCCTCCCTTTGAGGGCATAGAGGCAAATATTAGCACGAAGATCACCATGGCGGGACCAAGCATAGCAAATATGGCATATAAGATACATAGGAAGATGATCCGCTCGTGTCGATTGTAGCGGTATGTCATTTTGAGTTAACTCTTCTTCTTTTTTCTTGTCTCTGCAAATTTGTGTGGGTGAGTTCTGTGAGGAGGGCGGAGAATTTATGATGTTTAGAAAAAAGTTATGTAAACTGTTTAGGAACTAATTTAGTTCCTAAACAGTTTACATAACTTTTTCTAAACATAAATAGAAATGAATGTGGGACGAGAGAGGGGGGGTGGTGATCGAAATTCAAGACGAGCTTCATGCGAGTGTACTGGACAGCAATGAGCTTGATGGGGTTGTTGACGGAGAGAGTGATGTTCCATTGGCCGGTGACGTAGGAGGTGGAAATGTCAAGGGACGAAAGGGAAGAGATGGGGCTTTGCTCGACCTCTGGAGGCACAGAGGCAGGTATTAGCACGAAAATCACCATGGCGGGGCCAAGCATAGTAAATATGGCACAAAAGATACATAGAAAGATCATTCGCTCATGCCGGTCGTGGTGGTCAGTCATTTTGAGTTAACTACTTTTTTTCTTCTTTTCCATGTCCCTTCAAATTTTTGTAGGTGAGTTCTATGAGGAGGGCGGAGAATTTATGATGGTTAAAAAATATTATGTAAATTGTTTAGGAACTAACAACTTTAGTTCCTAAACAGTTTATATAACTTTTTTCTAAACATGAGCAAGAATGAGCGTGGCACGAGGGAGGGGGAGGTGGTGATCGAACTTCAAGAGGAGCTTCATGCGAGTTTACTGGACAGTAATGAGCTCTCTAGGGTTGTTGACGGAGAGAGCGATGTTCCATTGGCCAGTGACGTAGGAGGTGGAGATATCAAGGGACGAGAGGGAAGAGATGGGGTTGAGCTCGACCTCTGGGGGCTTAGAGGTAGGCATTAGCACGAAGATCACCACGGCGGGGTCAAGCATAGCAAATATGGCATATAAGATACATATGAAGATCCCATCGTGCCGGTCGTGGTAGTATGTCATTTTGAGTTAACTCTTTTTTTTTTTCTTTTTTTCCTTGTCCCTACAAATTAGGTGAGTTATGTGAGGAGGGCGAAGAATTTATAATGTTTAGAAAAAGTTATGTAAACTGTTTAGGAACTAACAGCTTTAGTACCTAAACAGTTTATATAACTTTTTTTCTAAACATAAGCAGGAATGAGCATGGGACGTGAGAGGGGGAGGTGGTGATCGAAATTCAAGAGAAACTTCATGCGAGTGTACTATACGGCAATGAGATTGCTGGGGTTCTTGACAGATAGAGCGATGTTCCATTTGCCCGTGACGTAAGAGGTGAAGATGTCGAGGGACGACGGGGAAGAGACAAGGCTGAGCTCTCTACCCCCCCGGGGACGAGGTCAGCCCTCCTACGTTACCAGCAAATGGAACATCGCTCTATCCGTCAAGAACCCCAGCAAGCTCATTGCCGTCCAGTACACTCTTATGAAACTCTTGAATTTCGATCACCACCTACCCCTCTCTCGTCCCACGCTCATTCCTGCTTATGTCTAGAAAAAAGTTATGTAAACTGTTTAGGAACTAAAACTATTAGTTCCTAAACAATTTACAAAACTTTTTCTAAACATCATAAATTCATCGCCCTCCTCACAGAACTCACCCTCAAAAATTTGTAGGGACAAGGAAAAAAAGAAAAAGAAAAGTTAACTCAAAATGACATACCACCATGACCAGCACGAGCGGATTATTTCCTATATATCGTATGTGCCATATATACTATGCTTGGCCCCGCTATGGTAATACCTACCTCTATGCCCCCGGAGGTGGAGCTCAGCCCCGTCTCTTCTCTCTCATCCCTCAACATCTCCACATCCTACGTCACCGGCCAATGGAACATCACTATCTCCATCAACAACCCCAGCAAGTTCATTGCTGTCCAATACACTAACATGAAACTCGTCTTCAATTTCGATTATCACCTCCCCCTTTCTTGTCCCACATTCATTCCTACTTATGTTTAGAAAAAAATTATGTAAACTGTTTAGGAACTAAAATTGTTAGTTCCTAAACAATTTACATAAATTTTTCTAACCATCATAAATTCTCCGCCCTCCTCACAGAACTCAGCCACAAAAATGTGTAGGGACAAGGAAAAAAAAGAAAAAAAGAGTTAATTCAACATGACTGACCACCACGATCGGCACGAGCGGATCATCTTTCTATGTATCTTTTGTGCCATATTGGCTATGCTTGGCCTCGCCATAGTGATTTTCGTGCTAATACCTACCTCTATGCCCCCGTGGTCGAGCTCAGTCCCGTCTCTTCCCTCTCGTCCCTCGACATCTCTAACTCCTACGTCACCGGTCAATGGAACATCGCTCTCTCCGTCAAGAACAGCAGCAAGCTCATTGCCGTCTAGTACACTCACATGAAGCTCCTCTTGAATTTCGATCACCACCGCTCCCTCTATGGTCCCACGATCATTCCAACTTATAATTTTAAAAAAAAAGAACGTTATGTAACTGGTTAGCAACTACAACTGTTAATTCCTAAACAATTTACATAACTTTTTCTAAACATCATAAATTATCCTCCCTCCGAGGGCATAGAGGTAGGTATTTGCACGAAGATCATCATGGCGGGGCCAAGCATAGCAAATATGGCACAAAAAATACATAGAAAGATGATCTGCTCGTGCCGATCATGGTGGTCAGTCATTTTGAGTTAACTATTTTTTTCTTTTCTCCTTGTCCCTTCAAATTTTTGTGGGTGAGTTCTGTGAAGAGGGCGGAGAATTTATGATGTTTAAAAAAATTATGTAAACTGTTTAGGAACTAATTTTGTTCATAAATAGTTTACATAACTTTTTTCTAAACATAAACATGAATGAATGTGGGCCGAGAGAGGAGGAGGTGGTAATCGAAATTCAAAACGAGCTTCATGCGAGTGTACTGGACAGCAATGAGCTTGCTGGGGTTGTTGACGGAGAGAGCGATGTTCCATTGGCCGGTGACATAGGAGGTGGAGATATCGAGGGACGAGAGGGAAGAGACGGGACTGAGCTCGACCTTTGGGGGCATAGAGGTAGGTATTAGCACGAAGATCATCATGACGGGGCCAAGCATAGCAAATATGGCACAAAAAATACATAGAAAGATGATCCACTCGTGCCGGTCGTGGTGGTCACCAATTTTGAGTTCACTACTTTTTTTCTTTTTTTCCTTATCCCTTCAAATTTTTGTGGGTGAGTTCTGTGAGGAGGACGAAGAATTTATAATGGTTAGAAAAGGTTATGTAAACTGTTTAGGAACTAACAGTTTTAGTTCGTAAACAGTTTACATAACCTTTTTCTACACATAAACTGGAATGAAATTGGGACGAGAGAAGGGGAGGTGGTGATCGAAATTCAAGAAGAGCTTCATGCGAGTGTACTGGACATCAATGAGCTCTCTGGGGTTGTTGACAGAGAGAGCGATGTTCCATTGGCCAGTGACGTAGGAGGTGGAGATGTCGAGGGACGAGAGGGAAGAGATGTGGCTGAGCTCGACCTCTGGGGGCATAGAGGTAAGTATTAGCACAAAGATTACCACGGCGGGGCCAAGCATAGCAAATATGGCACATGAGATACATTGGAAGATCCCCTCGTGCCGGTCGTGGTAGTATGTCATGTTGATTTAACTTTTTTTTTTCTTTTTTTCCTTGTCCCTACAAATTATGTGAGTTCCGTGAGGAAGGCGAAGAATTTATAATGCTTGGAAAAAGTTCTATAAACTGTTTAGGAATTGACAGCTTTAGTTCCTAAATAGTTTACATAACTTTTTTCTAAACATAAGCAGGAATGAGCGTGGGACGTGAGAGGAGGAGGTGGGGATTGAAATTCAAGAGGACCTTCATGCGAGTGTACTAGATGGCAATGAGATTGCTGGGGTTCTTGATAGATAGAGCGATGTTCCATTTGCCAATGACGTAAGAGGTGGAGATGTCGAGGGACGAGAGGGAAGAGACAGGGCTGACCTCGTCCCCCGGGGGCATAGAGAGCTCAGCCCTGTCTCTTCCCTATCGTCCCTCAACATCTTCACCTCTTACGTTACCGGCAAATGAAACATCGCTCTATCCGTCAAGAACCCCAACAAGCTCATGGCCGTCCAGTACACTCTTATGAAACTCCTCTTGAATTTTGATCACCACCTACCCCTCTCTCGTCCCATGCTCATTCCTGCTTATGTCTAGAAAAAAGTTATGTAAATTGTTTAAGAACTAAAACTGTTAGTTCCTAAACAATTTACAGAATTTTTTTCTAAACATCATAAATTATTCGCCCTCCTCACAGAAATCACCCTAAAAAATTTGCAGGAATATGGAGAAAAAGAAAAAAAGAGTTAACTCAAAATGACATATCGCCATGACCAGCACGAGCGGATCATTTCCTATATATCTTATGTTCAATATAAACTATGCTTGGCCCCGCCATTGTGATGTTTGTGCTAATACTTACCTCTATGCCCCCAGAGGTGGAGCTCAGCCCCGTCTCTTCTCTCTCGTCCATGAACATCTCCACCTCCTATGTCACCGGCCAATGGAACGTCGCTATCTCCGTCAACAACCCCAGCAAGTTCATTGCTGTCCAATACACTAACATGAAGCTTGTCTTGAATTTCGATTATCACCTCCCCCTCTCTCGTCCCACATTCATTCCTACTTATATTTAGAAAAAAATGATGTAAACTGTTTAGGAACTAAAATTGTTAGTTCCTAAACAATTTACATAAATTTTTCAAACCATCATAAATTCCATGCCCTCCTCACATAACTCACCCACAAAAATTTGTAAGGACAAGGAAAAAATTTAAAGAAGAGTTAACTCAAAATGACTGACCGCCACGACCAGCGCAAGCGGATCATCTTTCTATGTATCTTTTGTGCTATATTTGCTATGCTTGGCCCTGCCATGGTGATCTTCGTGCTAATACCTACCTCTATACCCCTGAGGTCGAGCTCAGCCTCGTCTTTTCCCTCTTGTCCCTCTACATCTCTACCTCTTACGTCACCGTTCAATGGAACATCGCTCTCTCCGTCAAAAACAGCAGCAAGCTCATTGCCGACCAGTACACTGACATGAAGCTCCTCTTGAATTTCGATCACCACCTCCCCCTCTCTAGTCCCACGCTCATTCCTACTTACAATCAAAAAAAAAAAAAAAAAAAAACGTTATGTAACTAGTTAGCAATTAAAACTGTTAGTTCCTAAACAGTTTACATAACTTTTGTTAAATATCATAAATTCTCCTCCCTCCGAGGGCATAGAGGTAAGTATTAGCACAAATATCACCATGGCGGGGCCAAGTATAGCAAATATGGCATATAAGATATATAGGAAGATGATCCACTCGTACCGGTTGTAGTAGTCTATCATTTTTTGTTAACTCTTTGTTTGATCTTGTCTCTGCAAATTTTTGTTAGTGAGTTCTGTGAGGAGGGCGGAGAATTTATGATGTTTAGAAAAATTTATGTAAACTGTTTAGGAACTAATTTAGTTCCTAAACAGTTTACATAACATTTTTCTAAACATAAACATGAATGAATGTGGGACGAGAGAGGGGGAGGTGGTGATCGAAATTCAAGACGAGCTTCATGCGACTGTACTAGACACCAATGAGCTTGCTGGGGTTGTTGATGGAGAGAGCGATGTTCCATTGGCCGGTGACGTAGGAGGTGGAGATGTCGAGGGACGAGAGGGAAGAAACGGGGCTGAGCTCGACCTCTAGGGGCATAGAAGTAGGTATTATCAAGAAGATCACCATGGTGGGGCCAAGCATAGCAAATATGGCACAAAATATACATAAAAAGATTATCCGCTCGTGTCAGTCGTAGTGGTTAGTCATTTTGAGTTAACTATTTTGTTCTTTTTTTTCCTTATCCCCTCAAATTTTTGTGAGTGAGTTCTGTGAGGAGGCAGAGAATTTATAATGGTTGGAAAAAGTTATGTAAACTGTTTAGAAACAAACATTTTTAGTTTATAAATAGTTTACATAACCCTTTTCTAAACATAAAATGGAATGAATGTGGGACGAGAGAGGGAGAGGTGGTGATCGAAATTCAAGAAGAATTTCATGCGAGTGTACTGGACAGCAATGAGCTCTCTGGGGTTGTTGACGGAGAGAGCGATGTTCCATTGGCCGGTGACGTAGGAAGTGGAGAAGTCGAGGGACGAGAGGGAAGAGATGGGGTTGAGCTCGACCTCTGGGGGCATAGAGGTAGGTATTAGCACGGAGATCACCACGGCGAGGCCAAGCATAGCAAATATGGCACATAAGATACATAGGAAGATCCCCTCCTGCCAGTCGTGGTAGTATGTCATTTTGAGTTAACTCTTTTTTTTTTCTTTTTTTCATTGTCCCTACAAATTAGGTGAGTTTTGTGAGGAGGGCGAAGAATTTCTAATATTTAGAAAAATTTATGTAAACTGTTTAGGAAATAACAGCTTTAGTTCCTAAACAATTTACATAACTTTTTTTCTAAACATAAGCAAGAATGAGTGTGGGACGTGAGAGGGGAAGGTGGTGATCAAAATTCAAGAGAAGCTTCATGCGAGTGTACTAAACGTCAATGAGATTGATGGGGTTCTTGCCAGATAGAGCGATGTTCCATTTGCCGGTGACGTAAGAGGTGGAAATGTCGAGGGACGAGAGGGAAGAGACGAGGGCTGAGCTCGTCCTCCGGGGAAATAGAGAGCTCAGCCCTGTCTCTTCCCTATCGTCTCTCGACATCTCCACCTCTTACGTCACCGGCAAATGGAACATCGCTCTATCCGTAAAAAACCCTAGCAAGCTCATTGTCGTCCAGTACACTCTTATGAAACTCTTGAATTTCAATCACCACCTACCCCTCTCTCGTCCCATGCGCATTCCAGCTTATGTCTAGAAAAAGGTTATGCAAACTGTTTAGGAACTAAAACTGTTACTTCCTAAACAATTTACAGAACTTTTACTAAACATCATAAATTCTTCGCCCTATTCATAGAACTCACCCTCAAAAATTTGCAAGGACAAGGAAAAAAAAAGAAAAAAAGAGTTTACTCAAAATGAAATACTGCCATGACCACCGCGAGCGAATCATTTCCTATATATCTTATGTGCAATATATACTATGCTTGGCCCCGCCATGGTGATGTTCGTACTAATACCTACCTCTATGCCCCCGAAGATGGAGCTCAGCCCCTTCTCTTCTCTCTCGTCCCTCAACATCTCCACCTCTTACGTCACCGGCCAGTGGAACATCGCTATCTCCGTCAACAATTCCAGCAAGTTCATTGCTGTCCAATACAATAGCATGAAGCTCCTATTGAATTTCGATTATCACCTTCCCCTCTCTCGTCCGACATTCATTCTTACTTATGTTTAGAAAAAAAATTATGTAAACTCTTTAGGAACTAAAACTGTTAGTTCCTAAATAATTTACATAACTTTTTTCTAACCATCATAAATTCTCCACTCTCCTCCCAAAACTCACCCACAAAAATTTGCAGGGACAAGGAAAAAAGGAAAAAAAGAGTTTACACAAAATGACTGACCGCCACGTCCAGCACGAGCGAATCATCTTTCTATGTATCTTTTGTGCCATATTTGCTATGCTTGGCCCCGCCATGGTGATCTTTGTGCTAATACCTACCTCTATGCCCTCGAAGGTCAAGCTCAGTCCCGTCTCTTCCCTCGCGTCCCTCAACATCTCCACCATCTACGTCCCTGGCCAATGGAACATCGCTCTCTCCGTCAACAACCCCAGCAAGCTCATTGCAGTCCAATACACTCGCACGAAGCTCGTTTTGAATTTCGATCACCACCTCCCCCTTTCTCGTTCCACATTCATTCCTACTTATGTTTAGAAAAAAGTTACTTTTTCTAAACATCATAAATTCTTCGCCCTCCTCACAGAACTCACCCTCAAAAATTTGCAAGGACAAGGAAAAAAAGAAAAAAAAGTGTTAACTCAAAATGAAATACCGCCATGACCAGCACGAGCGGATCATTTCCTATATATCTTATGTGCCATATATACTATGCTTGGCCTCTCCATGGTGATGCTCGTGCTAATACCTAACTCTATGCCCCCGGAGGTGGAGCTCAGCCTCGTCTCTTCTCTCTCGTCCCTCAACATCTCCACCTCCTACATCACCGGCCAATGGAACATCGCTATCTTCGTCAACAACCCCAGCAAGTTCATTGATGTCCAATACACTAACATAAAGATCGTCTTGAATTTCGATTATCACCTCCCCCTCTCTCGTCCCACATTCATTCCTCCTTATGTTTAGAAAAAAATTATGTAATCTATTTAGGAACTAAAATTGTTAGTTCCTAAACAATTTACATAAATTTTTCTAACCATCATAAACTCTCCGCCCTCCTCACAGAACTCACCCACAAAAATTTGTAAGGACGGGAAAAAAAAAGAAAAAAAGAGTTAATTCAAAATGACTGACCGCCACGACCAGCACGAGCATATCATCTTTCTATGTATCTTTTGTTTCATATTTGCTATGTTTGGCCCCGCCATGGTGATCTTCGTGCTGATACCTACCTCTATGCCCCCGATGTCGAGCTGTGCCCCGTCTCTTCCCTCTCGTCCCTCGACATCTCTACCTTCTACGTCACCGGTCAATGGAACATCGCTCTCTCCGTCAAGAACAGCAGCAAGCTCATTGCCGTCCAGTACACTAACATGAAGCTCCACTTGAATTTCAATCACCACCTCCCCCTCTCTGGTCCCACGCTCATTCCTACTTATAATTAAAGAAAAAAAAACGTTATGTAACTGCTTAGCAACTACAACTGTTAGTTCCTAAACAGTTTACATAACTTTTTCTAAACATTATAAATTCTCCTCCCTCCGAGGGCATAGATGTAGGTATTAGCACGAAGATCATCATGGCGAGGCCAAGCATAGCAAATATGGCACAAAAGATACATAGAAAGATGATCCGCTCGTGCCGATCGTGGTGGTCAGTCATTTTGAGTTGACTATTTTTTTTTCTTTTTTTCCTTGTCTCTTCAAATTTTTGTGGGTGAGTTCTGTGAGGAGGGCGGAGAATTTATGATGTTTAGAAAAATTTACGCAAACTGTTTAGGAACTAATTTAGTTCCTAAACAATTTACATAACTTTTTCTAAACATAAACATGAATGAATGTGGGACGAGAGAGGGGGAGGTGGTGATCGAAATTCAAGACGAGCTTCATGCGAGTGTATTGGACAGCAATGAGCTTACTAGGGTTGTTGACGGAGAGAGCGATGTTCCATTGACCGGTGACGTAGGAAGTGGAGATGTTGAGGGACGAGAGGGAAGAGACGAGGCTGAGCTCGACCTCTAGGGGCATAGAGGTAGGTATTAGCACGAAAATCATCATGACGGGGCCAAGCAGAGCAAATATAGCACAAAATATACAAAGAAAGATGATCCGCTCGTGCCAGTCATGGTGGTCAGTCATTTTGAGTTAACTATTTTTTTCTTTTTTTCCTTATCCCTTCAAATTTTTGTGGGTGAGTTCTGTGAGGAGAGCGGAGAATTTATAATGGTTAGAAAATGTTATGTAAACTATTTAGGAACTAAAGGTTTTAGTTCCTAAACAGTTTACATAACCTTTTTCTAAACATAAGCAAGAATGAGTGTGGGACGTGAGAGGGGGAGGTGGTGATCAAAATTCAAGAGAAGCTTCATGCGAGTGTACTAAAAGTCAATGAGATTGATGGGGTTCTTGCCAGATAGAGCGATGTTCCATTTGCCGGTGACATAAGAGGTGGACATGTCGAGGGACGAGAGGGAAGAGACAGGGCTGAGCTCGTCCTCCGGGGAAATAGAGAGCTCAGCCCTGTCTCTTCCCTATCGTCTCTCGACATCTCCACCTCTCACGTCACCGGCAAATGGAACATCGCTCTATCCGTAAAAAACCCTAGCAAGCTCATTGTCGTCCAGTACACTCTTATGAAACTCTTGAATTTCAATCACCACCTACCCCTCTCTCGTCCCATGCGCATTCCAGCTTATGTCTAGAAAAAGGTTATGCAAACTGTTTAGGAACTAAAACTATTAGTTCCTAAACAATTTACAGAATTTTTTCTAAACATCATAAATTCTTCGCCCTATTCACAGAACTCACCCTCAAAAATTTGCAAGCACAAGGAAAAAAATGAAAAAAAGAGTTTACTCAAAATGAAATACCGCCATGACCAGCGCGAGCGAATCATTTCCTATATATCTTATGTGCAATATATACTATGCTTGGCCCCGCCATGGTGATGTTCGTACTAATACCTACCTCTATGCCCCCCGGAGATGGAGCTCAGCCCCGTCTCTTCTCTCTCGTCCCTCAACATCTCCACCTCTTACATCACCGGCCAGTGGAACATCGCTATCTCCGTCAACAATCCCAGCAAGTTCATTGCTGTCCAATACAATAGCATGAAGCTCATATTGAATTTCGATTATCACCTTCCCCTCTCTCGTCCGACATTCATTCCTACTTATGTTTAGAAAAAAATTATGTAAACACTTTAGGAACTAAAACTATTAGTTCCTAAACAATTTACATAACTTTTTTCTAACCATCATAAATTCTCCACTCTCCTCACAAAACTCACCCACAAAAATTTGCAGGGACGAGGAAAATAGGAAAAAAAGAGTTTACACAAAATGACTGACCGCCACGTCCGGCACGAGCAAATCATCTTTCTATGTATCTTTTGTGTCATATTTGCTATGCTTGGCCCCGCCATGGTGATCTTCGTGCTACTACCTACCTCTATGCCCTTGGAGGTCAAGCTCAGTCCCGTCTCTTCCCTCGCGTCCCTCGACATCTCCACCATCTACGTCCCTGGCCAATGGAACATCGCTCTCTCCGTCAACAACCCCAGCAAGCTCATTGCAGTCCAGTACACTCGCATGAAGCTCGTCTTGAATTTCGATCACCACCTCCCCCTTTCTTATCCCACATTCATTCCTACTTATGTTTAGAAAAAAGTTACTTTTTCTAAACATCATAAATTCTTCGCCCTCCTCACAGAACTCACCCTCAAAAATTTGCAAGGACAAGGAAAAAAAGAAAAAAAAAAGTGTTAACTCAAAATGAAATACCGCCATGACCAGCACGAGCGGATCATTTCCTATATATCTTATGTGCCATATATACTATGTTTGGCCCCGCCATGGTGATGTTCGTGCTAATACCTAACTCTACGCCCCCGGAGGTGGAGCTCAGCCTCGTCTCTTCTCTCTCGTCCCTCAACATCTCCACCTCCTACATCACCGGCCAATGGAACATCGCTATCTTCGTCAACAACCCAGCAAGTTCATTGATGTCCAATACACTAACATAAAGATCGTCTTGAATTTCATTTATCACCTCCCCCTCTCTCGTCCCACATTCATTCCTCCTTATGTTTAGAAACAAATTATGTAAACTATTTAGGAACTAAAATTGTTAGTTCCTAAACAATTTACATAAATTTTTCTAACCATCATAAATTCTCCGCCCTCCCTCGCGTAACTCACCCACAAAAATTTGTAAGGACAAAAAGAAAAAAGAAAAAAAGAGTTAATTCAAAATGACTGACCGCCACGACCAACACGAGCATATCATCTTTCTATGTATCTTTTGTTTCATATTTGCTATGTTTGGCCCCGCCATGGTGATCTTCGTGCTGATACCTACCTCTATGCCCCCGAGGTCGAGCTCTGCCCCGTCTCTTCGCTCTCGTCCCTCGACATCTCTACCTCCTACTTCACCGGTCAATGGAACATCGCTCTCTTCGTCAAGAACAACAGCAAGCTCATTGCCGTCCAGTACACTAACATGAAGCTCCACTTGAATTTCAATCACCACCTCCCCCTCTCTCGTCCCACGCTCATTCCTTCTTATAATTAAAAAAAAAAAAAACGTTATGTAACTGCTTAGCAACTACAACTGTTAGTTCCTAAACAGTTTACATAACTTTTTCTAAACATTATAAATTCTCCTCCCTCCGAGGGCATAGATGTAGGTATTAGCACGAAGATCATCATGGTGAAGCCAAGCATGGCAACTATGGCACAAAAGATACATAGAAAGATGATCCGCTCGTGCCGATCGTGGTGGTCAGTCATTTTGAGTTGACTATTTTTTTTCTTTTTTTCCTTGTCTCTTCAAATTTTTGTGGGTGAGTTCTGTGAGGAGGGCGGAGAATTTATGATGTTTAGAAAAATTTACGCAAACTGTTTAGGAACTAATTTAGTTCCTAAACAATTTACATAACTTTTTCTAAACATAAACATGAATGAATGTGGGACGAGAGGGGGGAGGTGGTGATCGAAATTCAAGACGAGATTCATGCGAGTGTCTTGGACAGCAATGAGCTTATTGGGGTTGTTGACGGAGAGAGCGATGTTCCATTGACCGGTGACGTAGGAAGTGGAGATGTTGAGGGACGAGAGGGAAGAGACGAGGTTGAGCTCGACCTCTAGGGGCATAGAGGTAGGTATTAGCACGAAAATCATCATGACGGGGCCAAGCGAGCAAATATAGCACAAAATATACATAGAAAGATGATCCGCTCGTGCCAGTCATGGTGGTCAGTCATTTTGAGTTAACTATTTTTTTTCTTTTTTTCCTTATCCCTTCAAATTTTTGTGGGTGAGTTCTGTGAGGAGAGCGGAGAATTTATAATGGTTAGAAAATGTTATGTAAACTGTTTAGGAACTAACAGTTTTAGTTCCTAAACAGTTTACATAACCTTTTTCTAAACATAAGCAAGAATGAGTGTGGGACGTGAGAGGGGGAGGTGGTGATCAAAATTCAAGAGAAGCTTCATGCGAGTGTACTAAACGTCAATGAGATTGATGGGGTTCTTGCCGTAGATAGAGCGATGTTCCATTTGCCGGTGACATAAGAGGTGGACATGTCGAGGGACGAGAGGGAAGAGACAGGGCTGAGCTCGTCCTCCGGGAAATAGAGAGCTCAACCCCGTCTCTTCCCTATCGTCTCTCGACATCTCCACCTCTTACGTCACCGGCAAATGGAACATCGCTCTATCCGTAAAAAACCCTAGCAAGCTCATTGTCGTCCAAAGTACACTCTTATGAAACTCTTGAATTTCAATCACCACCTACCCTCGCTCGTCCCATGCGCATTCCAGCTTATCTCTAGAAAAAGGTTATGCAAACTGTTTAGGAACTAAAACTATTAGTTCCTAAACAATTTACAGAATTTTTCTAAACATCATAAATTCTTCGCCCTATTCACAGAACTCACCCTCAAAAATTTGCAAGCACAAGGAAAAAAATGAAAAAAAGAGTTTACTCAAAATGAAATACCGCCATGACCAGCGCGAGCGAATCATTTCCTATATATCTTATGTGCAATATATACTATGCTTGGCCCCGCCATGGTGATGTTCGTACTAATACCTACCTCTATGCCCCCGGAGATGGAGCTCAGCCCCGTCTCTTCTCTCTCGTCCCTCAACATCTCCACCTCTTACATCACCGGCCAGTGGAACATCGCTATCTCCGTCAATAATCCCAGCAAGTTCATTGCTGTCCAATACAATAGCATGAAGCTCATATTGAATTTCGATTATCACCTTCCCCTCCCTCGTTCGACATTCATTCCTACTTATGTTTAGAAAAAAATTATGTAAACACTTTAGGAACTAAAACTATTAGTTCCTAAACAATTTACATAACTTTTTTCTAACCATCATAAATTCTCCACTCTCCTCACAAAACTCACCCACAAAAATTTGCAGGGACGAGGAAAATAGGAAAAAAAGAGTTTACACAAAATGACTGACCGCCACGTCCGGCACGAGCAAATTATCTTTCTATGTATCTTTTGTGCCATATTTGCTATGCTTGGCCCCGCCATGGTGATCTTTGTGCTAATACCTACCTCTATGCCCTCGGAGGTCAAGCTCAGTCCCGTCTCTTCCCTCGCGTCCTCGACATCTCCACCATCTACGTCCCCGGCCAATGGAACATCGCTCTCTCCGTCAACAACCCCAGCAAGCTCATTGCAGTCCAGTACACTCGCATGAAGGTCGTCTTGAATTTCGATCACCACCTGCCCCTTTCTCATCCCACATTCATTCCTACTTATGTTTAGAAAAAAGTTACTTTTTCTAAACATCATAAATTCTTCGCCCTCCTCACGAACTCACCCTCAAAAATTTGCAAGGACAAGGAAAAAAAAAAAAAAAAGTGTTAACTCAAAATGAAATACCGCCATGACCAGCACGAGCGAATCATTTCCTATATATCTTATGTGCCATATATACTATGCTTGGCCCCGCCACGGTGATGTTCGTGTTAATACCTAACTCTACGCCCTCGGAGGTGGAGCTCAGCCTCGTCTCTTCTCTCTCGTCCCTCAACATCTCCACCTCCTACATCTTGGCCAATGGAACATCGCTATCTTCGTCAACAACCCAGCAAGTTCATTGATGTCCAATACACTAACATAAAGATCGTCTTGAATTTCAATTATCACCTCCCCCTCTCTCGTCCCACATTCATTCCTCCTTATGTTTAGAAAAATTATGTAAACTATTTAGGAACTAAAATTGTTAGTTCCTAAACAATTTACATAAAATTTTCTAACCATCATAAATTCTCCGCCCTCCTCTGAGAACTCACCCACAAAAATTTGTAAGGACAAAAAAAGAAAAAAGAAAAAAGAGTTAATTCAAAATGACTGACCGCCACGACCAGCACGAGCATATCATCTTTCTATGTATCTTTTGTTTCATATTTGCTATGTTTGGCCCCGCCATGGTGATCTTCGTGCTGATACCTACCTCTATGCCCCCGAGGTCGAGCTCTGCCCCGTCTCTTCGCTCTCGTCCCTCGACATCTCTACCTCCTACTTCACCGGTCAATGGAACATCGCTCTCTTCGTCAAGAACAGCAGCAAGCTCATTGCCGTCCAGTACACTAACATGAAGCTCCACTTGAATTTCAATCACCACCTCCCCCTCTCTCGTCCCACGCTCATTCCTTCTTATAATTAAAAAAAAAAAAACGTTATGTAACCGCTTAGCAACTACAACCGTTAGTTCCTAAACAGTTTACATAACTTTTCTAAACATTATAAATTCTCCTCCCTCCGAGGGCATAGATGTAGGTATTAGCATGAAGATCATCATGGTGAAGCCAAGCATGGCAAATATGGCACAACAGATACATAGAAAGATGATCCGCTCGTGCCGATCGTGGTGGTCAGTCATTTTGAGTTGACTATTTTTTTTCTTTTTTTCCTTGTCCCTTCAAATTTTTGTGGGTGAGTTCTGTGAGGAGGGCGGAGAATTTATGATGTTTAGAAAAATTTACGCAAACTGTTTAGGAACTAATTTAGTTCCTAAACAATTTACATAACTTTTTTCTAAACATAAACATGAATGAATGTGGGACGAGAGAGGGGGAGGTGGTGATCGAAATTCAAGACGAGCTTCATGCGAGTGTACTGGACAGCAATGAGCTTACTGGGGTTGTTGACGAAGAGAGCGATGTTCCATTGACCGGTGACGTAGGAAGTGGAGATGTTGAGGGACGAGAGGGAAGAGACGAGGCTGAGCTCGACCTCTATGGGCATAGAGGTAGGTATTAGCACGAAAATCATCATGACGGGGCCAAGCGAGCAAATATAGCACAAAATATACATAGAAAGATGATCCGCTCGTGCCAGTCGTGGTGGTCAGTCCTTTTGAGTTAACTATTTTTTTCTTTTTTTCCTTATCCCTTCAAATTTTTGTGGGTGAGTTCTGTGAGGAGAGCAGAGAATTTATAATGGTTAGAAAATGTTATGTAAACTGTTTAGGAACTAACAGTTTTAGTTCCTAAACAGTTTACATAACCTTTTTCTAAACATAAACTAGAATGAAATTGAGACGAGAGAGGGGGAGGTGGTGATCGAAATTCAAGAAGAGCTTCATGCAAGTGTATTGGACAGCAATGAGCTCTCTAGGGTTGTTGACGGAGAGAGCGTTGTTCCATTGGCCGGTGAAGTAGGAGGTGGAGATGTCGAGGGACGAGAGGGAAGAGATGGGGCTGAGCTCGACCTCTGGGGGCATAGAGGTAAGTATTAGCACAAAGATCACCACGGCGGGGCCAAGCATAGGAAATATGGCACATGAGATACATTGGAAGATCCCCTCGTGCCGGTCGTGGTAGTATGTCATTTTGAGTTAACTCTTTTTTTTTCTTTTTTTCCTTGTCCCTACAAATTAGGTGAGTTCTGTGAGGAAGGCGAAGAAATTATAATGTTTAGAAAAAGTTATGTAAACTATTTAGGAACTAACAGCTTTAGTTCCTAAACAGTTTACATAACTTTTTTCTAAACATAAGCAGGAATGAGCGTGGGACGTGAGAGGGGGAGTTGATGATCAAAATTCAAGAGGAGCTTCATGCGAGTGTACTAGATGGCAATGAGATTGCTGGGGTTCTTGATGGATAGAAAGATGTTCCATTTGCCGATGACGTAAGAGGTGGAGATGTCTAAGGATGAGAAGGAAGAGACAATTCTGAGCTCGTCCTCCGGGGGCATAGAGAGCTCAGCCCTGTCTCTTCCCTCGACATCTTCACCTCCTACGTTATCGGCAAATGGAACATCGCTCTATCCGTCAAAAACCCCAGCAAACTCATTGCCGTCCAGTACACTCTTATGAAACGCCTCTTGAATTTCGATCACCACTTACCCTTCTCTAGTCCCATGTTCATTCCGGCTTATGTCTAGAAAAAAGTTATGTAAACTGTTTAGGAACTAAAATTGTTAGTTCCTAAACAATTTACGGAACTTTTTCTAAACATCATAAATTCATCGCCCTCCTCACAGAACTCACCCTAAAAAATTTGAAGGGACAAGGAAAAAAAGAAAAGAAGAGTTTACTCAAAATGAAATACCGCCATGACCAGCACGAGCATATCATTTCCTATATATCTTAGGTGCAATATATACTATGCTTGACCCCACCATGGTGATGTTCATGCTAATACCTACCTCTATGCCCCCGGAGGTCGAGCTTAGCCCTGTCTCTTCTCTCTCGTCCCTCAACATCTCCACGAGCGGATCATCTTCCTTTGTATGTTTTGTGCCATATTTGGTATGCTTGGTCTCGCCATGGTGATCTTCCTGCTAGTACCTACCTCTATGCCCCCCAAGCTCGAGCTCAGCCCCGTTTCTTCCCTCCCTATCTTTTGTGCCGTATTTACTCGATCAATCAATGTTTTGACATAGATTGATCGAGTGAATTGAGATGGTGAGGGCACGTCATTTGCCAACATTAATTCCTCCCTCCCTATTTTGACTTCACACCACCAAGGCCCAAAAGTCACAAGAACATATGCAAAACATAAAACAAAAATACTAGAGAAAATTGACATATCGAGTTGAATACGATGACATATGACTGGCATTGGATCTCAGTTCTTAACAAATCAATTGAAACGACCAATCTATGTCAAAAACGTTTTCGGATCTGAGATTTCATGCATCATTTTTTTTCGGTCGTGCCTCTGAGGCATTTCGTCGAATGCATCACATGCATTTGATTGAGAAATGAAACAAAGGCATAAAGTCCTACTCAACTCTCCTCGGCAACAACATCGCACGACAAATTTTGGAGAAACAAACATTAGATAAGTTCCAAGTGAATAAATCGACGTACACTTAATCCATTGCTCAACACAAGACGAGGAAGGTGAAAGCACGGGGCTCTTGAGGAAGTGAACGGGATGACGACGAGAAGGCACGGGGCTTTTGAGGAAGAGTCGTAGCGATAGCGTGGCAACCAAGGCAAAAAATCATTTGTTGAAATTGCCGAAGAAATTTCATAAATACGGTGATCATGTCCTCGAATGCCCCGCCCTTCATCTCATGCCCTCTTCATTAGAACGTAATGAAATTGTCAAAAGGTCCAATGGATTGCCCTAATCCCTAAGGGATCAGTGACGCATCACACGTGAAATGATAGCCAAGCAAGGGCGCTAGTTGAAGTCTTATCTCTTTGATCCATCCATAAGGTTGAAATGTTGATTTTTATAAAAATCAATGTACAAATATATTTCCATTTTAAGGTTACATGCAACCTATCTAGATAGTAAAATAAATAAATGAAAAGAATTCGATTAAGTTATGCTAATTCAGGTAATTTGAGTATGGACTTGTGTCCTTATGTGACTTTTAAACTAAAGCTTCCTCTCAGCCAAACTTTATAAAGCAATCTAAATAACAATTTAATAGTGATGATGAATCCTTCGCTGCTCACCGCGAAATTAATAAAAGATTAATAAATTCATAAAAATTGTGAAATCATCAAAACATCCAAAAATTTTAAAAATTCGTTTATAAAAAGCTCATGAATATAAAAAAAATAATCCAAAAACTACAAAAATTTTAAAAATTCCAAATTATTAATAGCAATAAAAATTTCGCAAAATTCAGAAAAGCATTTAAAACACCAAAAACAAAAAACTCATAATTTTTAAATTTTCGAAAATATTAAAAATGTTAAAAAAAAAAAAAGGTTAGAATTGGAAAACCCTTTAAAATCTTGAAACCCAAAATTGGAAGAACCTTTAAGCCGCGTTTGGCAATTAAGATAAAATTTAGGATATGATAAAATTTATCATATCATATATTTGGTTCCTACTCAATATAGGATAAGGTCAGTTGTGAGAGAGATATAGACCGAATAAAATTATCCCATGGGAGAGGTTGGATAAAGATGGATAAGAATTTTACTATCCATTATAGGAAAGTTAATTTTCTCAAATAACAAGCTTCTTAAATTAATAAAATTAAAATTATATTTCAATATAAATAATATTTGAACTCCAATATAAGAAATTCAAAATAACAAAAAATAACAACTTAGATTTTTTCATTTAAATATTTTTATTTAAATATTCAAATTTAATTATATTTTAGGTATTTTATTTATATGTATTACATATCTTAGGTATCAAAAGGTGGAGGAAAGGCGGAGGGAAAAAATGCGAAAATCTGATGAACCATCTAGTCAAACGACAACCACTATGGATTGTCCCAATGGCCATCCTTCCAATATGGAAGGGGGAGATGAGGGGTTTAAATCCACACCTTCCTAGGAGGGGTTGGGGTGAGAACGAGTTAGTTTCAAGTGTGTGTTTTGACTCCCACGCCCTGTAAAAAGGCGGACAAAAGTCTGAGAGTGAGAGTTGGAGTA
Organism: Eucalyptus sp. ANBG9806169; assembly: GCA_014182395.1. Classification (NCBI taxonomy): domain Eukaryota; kingdom Viridiplantae; phylum Streptophyta; class Magnoliopsida; order Myrtales; family Myrtaceae; genus Eucalyptus; species Eucalyptus sp. ANBG9806169. The sequence goes on from CM024575.1 coordinate 20,560,355, forward strand.
TGAGTAGAGTAGGATCGACTAAAAAAAAAAAAAAAAATCAAGTCAAACGACAATGGTTCCGAAGCCATTTAACTCATGACCTTTCAACATCAGATTTTAAAGATCACATCTTTTATCATCTCCAGATCTATGGATGGACTCACAAGTAAAAGATACATAACTAACAATGATGCCTAATTATTTCATTCACTGAAATTAAAGTAAAATTTTGATATTCACAAGTGTCGCACTCGATACTCTCAAGTCTTCATTGATTCTACTACCATCTCACCCGCAAAGGGAGAAAACACGGCGGTCGCATCATGACGATGCAAATGCGAAGGGACGCGAAAGTGACTCGAAGCTAATTTTAGCCTGAAAATACATTCAATTTTCAATCATAATACATTCAATTTTGTAAATTTATTATTAAATCATTTAATAAAACTTTAATGTAGTCACTTGAAGCTAATTTTAGCCTGAAAATGCTAACGTGAATATTTAGTTAATGCCATCAATCCAACCCACATTAATTGAACAAATTTATGAAAAATGGCATATGAAAGTGATTTTTAGCTCATGAATATTTGAAAACTTCTCGAAAATTTATGAGGACGTGCTGTTGCAAACTGAACGCATAAATGTAGAATTAGTACATCCTATTTTTCCTAAATGACGTACGGTTTTATCTATATAGCTAGAATAAAAAAATTATGTTAATAGCAAGTAAATGAAAATTAAAAAAATTGCATCGGACCTCATTAAAAGGCTCTGGAAAGTGAGAATATCCACCACGTAATTTTATGACCTTCCTCACACGGGACTTGGTTCCTAATTGCAAAGACTCTGCACCTATCCTAAAAGGAAGGACTGCAACGTGCCTAGAAACTCTTCTTTTCAAACAATTTCCATGAAGCAAAGAAACCACTGTAATTTTCTTCCAAGGCTTATGCTTATGAACCCAACTGATGTTGCAAAATACATAATTACTCTCAACAGGTCCAGACCGTCTGAGTCGCTTGCTTACGCTACATATCAATTCAACTGAAACAGATCATAAAGCCTTTACTATTGCCTAAACATACAGTGCCGCTTTATCTCTATAACCATATTCTTCACCTTCAACACGCTAGGAGTAATAAGTCAATTGTGCTGCTAGGTCGAACGTGCGTTTGGCTATGATGAAGATCACAAGGAAACAGAATTATATTCTCGTGGTGTAGCATCTGATGATAGACTGCTAACAGTGTTCATAATATAGTTTAACTAGAAAAATAAATGCCATGAAGAAGTTGCTTCCAACCCAGAATCCAATTAAATTAAAGAAAGAAGAAATGCTTGGGATAGACGATCATGTAGGGTGTAAAAATTATTAGCATATTGCCCATGCGACAATCCATAGGCCAGCTTAGGTTCATATAAGATACTTGTGTACCTTCTCCTCGAACAGACCACCTGAAGTAAAGACTCCAGCATACTCCAAGGCCTAAAGAACTCTTTTCTGCACAAATGAAGAAAACAATTTCAACACGCAGCACAACTGGCTGAAATAACACAAATTGAGGAAATTGCCCCAGCAATACAATTGCTATCTTAAGAAACAGAATGACAAAAATGAAGTGCGATTAGGAAAATATATATGATGCTAATACAAAACATAATCAAAATGACAGAACCATGGGATGTTAACAGCAATTCTACACGAGCAAATCTAAAGCTAAAGCTTGGTTATACCAACAATTAACAAGGTCCAGAAACCAGAAATAACTAAGGCAAAGTGGTCCACACAAAACAAGCACATTAGGAACCAAACAGATGCTAATACAATCATACACTGCTTACTAGGAGTATTCCAGCAATGGTACTGGCATTCACAGTGCACGAATGAGAAAATACTCAAGCAGAAAATGATGAATTCTCTGGTGTTGTCCAAACAGATGCAATTCAGTGTTTTGCAATTACCTCACTCTCATCATCAAGAACTGTTTCCATGAGATAAAGATCACAAAATTTGGTGATCTGCAAAAGTACTTCCGACACAGAGGATCTTACAGTTGCTCGTTTCTGCAAAAAGAAGTACTAAATCAGGCAACACTCACGCAAAACAAATGAATATGGTAATGGGACCCCACAAAGGATTCTATTACCTGAAGCTCCTCAGGACTACTTTCCTCAAGAATAACTCCGAGCGGACGACATGTGACCTGAACAAATAGCTTAAGCATCAATGCATGACTTGATGAGGCAAAGAGAAGTGGGAAAGACTTCACCTTGAGAAGTGAACAGCTTGCGGCGGTACCGGCGACCGCGACGCGCACGTACAAATAGCGGTTCCTCTCGACCGATAACGCTCTTTGCCTTCATCTTCTTGCGTCACGGTCCTCCTTGCTCACGGACGCGAGCACGCGTGAGAGAAGGAGAGACGGGGATGTTGAAGCAACTACTTACACATCTGAGGATTAGCGCATAGATCCCCATTTTGCTCGTCGTTGAATACACGGTGAACGCAGAAAGAGAGAGAGAGAGGGAGGGAGAAGAGGAAGAGGTGGACGTGGGCGGTTTTCGACGGTTTTCGACGGTTTCTGCCTCTGGCAGTTTCTCCCTCTCACGGACGTGAGCACGCGTGAAAGAAGGAGAGGGAATGGGCCTGGGCTCCCTTTTCTTTCTTCTTCGGCTCTAATTGTGGAGTTGAAGAAATAAAGAAACACGGGCCAAAAAGAAACAAAAAGATGGGCCAAGGGAGAGGAATTTTTGTGGGGTCGAAAATTTATCAAACGAGTGGGCCGGATATGCAGGCCTGCTCGATTCCTTTTTCTTTTTCTTTTTTTGCTTTTGTTTTTCTTTTTACATTTTTATCAATTTTTTATATTTTTATAAAATAAATGAATATTTAATATGTCGACAAAGATTTTTATATTTTTATATATATATTGCAAGATGTGAATAAAATAATCGAATTGAAATAGGAAGAGTGCATCGTCACTTGGTCTCTACTTCCTAACACTACATATTTTAGAAGGTTTATGGAAGAGGAAGCAAAAGCAAAATATCCAACCAAAATTTAAAATATCACTCTAATTTTAAAATAAAAATTACATATATATATATATATATATATATATATATATATATATATTTAAAGTCAAATGCAAACATTTGCATTCGGTGAATTTTAAATTTTACAGATTTTTAAAGTAAAGGGCAAAAATGCATGAACTTTATATGTATTGGCAACAAGGATAAGAATTCTTATCTTACGCTGCATTTAGTGTCTATTCAAGACAAGATAAAATCGGATATAAGAATGATATAATTTGGACAAAATTATATAGGAAATGTAAGATAAAGATGAATAGGATTTCTAATATCCATAATAAAAAAATATTTTTCTCGAAAAACTTCTTAAATTAACAAAATTGAAATTATATTTCAATATAAATAATATTTAGATTCTAATATAAGAAATTCAAAATAACCAAAAATAACAATTTATTTTTTAATTTAATCTTATATTTATTTCTATACTCTACTTTGACTATATCTATTAAATTTATATTAACACATATTTTAGGTATTTTAGTATTTTAGGTATATCAATATAGTTTATTATTTAATAAAATTTTATTAGAGAAAGATGGAAGGAGAAAAAGAAAGAAAAAAGAAAATAATTTAAAAAGAGAGGAAAAATAAAATAAATAATTAATACGATGTGACTATTTAAAATTTATCAACTTTTGTTATCGTTTACTAATTTTATTTGTCTTTCTTATGAATGCCTTAAATTTATTTAACTCTTGCATGAATTTACTGATCATTATTTACGGGACTTATTGGTTTTGCTTCCCTGATCCCATAATGCGAGCTTGGGCCTTGCATGAACCAAATGACAAACGAATAGGATGGTGAGAATGTGAAGCTGTGGCTATAAAATAGACGAAATTTACGGCCAATATTCCAACGATCTCTATTGCATAAGTGTGAATAAAACGTACACTTAATTGTTGAAGCCTATCAAAAGGCAAATTCCACAGTTCATGCAATTTATGAATCTTACATGACATTATGGTGACTCCATCTAAGATAGATGATTAAGGGGAACCACTTAGCAGGCGACATGGATTTAACACCATAATCGCGATGTATATGACATGCTTATAAATGGTGGACCCCAGGGTATTCTTATTATAATCCCTCATTTATTATCTGCAAAATTCAGATATCAACAAGGGTCTACTAGGAAGCTACTAGAATGACGAAAGGGCAAGAATGAAGTCAACTATACACTGAACATGGAGATACCAATTTTGAAATATATATTGAAATTAACTTGCGGAAGTATCTTTTGATGTAAAGTTTTTTTTTGATAACTCAACTCAACTCGATTATAGCTCTAACACATACGGTATGAGCCATCCAAATCTCTCTATTTTGAGCAACATTTCAAGCAATGGTAAGACTAAAGGCTAAACCAATCACATAGACTTGAAGAAGCCACAACTTAATTTGGTTAAGAAAACAATCATAGCCGAGCACTTAATCAAATCACGGCAAGTCAAGAGTTTTTCCATTTGTCGAGCTTTTTTTCCATGGCCCTGAACTTTTTGTTCATTTATTTCATATGGCGGGGTAGCAATGAGAATCTTAGTTGATTCGCTATATATCAGATGCCGGTATAACCTCATGTAAATTTTTTCCTTTTTGCAAAATAAAATAGTATATTATCCGATGCAATGTGAATTTTTTCTGACAATATGCAGTAATGTGAGTAAAATATTACTGATAGATATGACAACGCTCGTGTAAGTTCATGTAGTAAACTCGAAGGAATCTGATATTGAGGCGTTGAATCTAGCTAAGTTATAATCCCATTAGTAGAGTCTCATTCTTCTGTAATCTTAACGATTTTCTTCCCGATATTGTCACCGTGAAACAACCCTGTGAAAGCACAGGGAATGCTGTCCAGGCCATCCGAGATGTTCTCGAGCGGGCACAACTCGCCGCTGAGGAGATGGCTGCTGGTGGTCGAGACGAAAAGCCCTGGAAAAGACCAATGTCATCTCTAGCTAAAAAACCCTATATCTTTATTCTCTTGTAAATGACATCTAAGATGTCAGGCGCGGCTTTTTTCCCTGAATCTGTATAATCGGATATTACTCCGCACATGGCAACTCTGCCAAAGGTGTTCATGCTAGCGACCACCGCTTCTTGCATCTCGGCGCCCACGCTGTCAAAGGATATATCGATCCCAGCACGAAAAACTTGTCAATTGACAAAAACAAACACAAGAAAAATGACTAGATTTTTCTTTAGAGATGAGAATATACAATCTAGATTCTCGATACACTCTGAAGAATCTGACCTTTTGAGAGTTGAGTTCAAATTAGTTTCCTCCCCGTAGTTGAAGGCCGCATCAAACCTAGTTTATCCTTGAGCAGTTGTACCTGTAACAACTAAAAACAAGTTCATCATGATTCACGATCTTTTGGTGATGGAATCATTGCGGAAAGTTGTAATGTAGGACTATGGGGAAAGCGGCCTTTCGTTTCCTCCCAGCACAATCGACGACATAGCACCCATGCAACTTCGTGTACCGTCCGACCAAGTTCCCAACTGCGATGCCGTCAGTACAAACACCTTCTCGCCTCAATTTGGCTTGCATGTCTCGAAGAACCCGGCATAGGCTTTAGTCCACTGAATCCTGAAAGAACAAGAAAAAAACCATGAAGAAACACAACCAGAAGGCGAAGAAACGTTCGGTAGTCTGAAGCATCGGTGAAAAACAAATGTTCCTCAATTTGATGTCTCCTGAGAGACTGAGATAAGAACTTGACATAGCTTGCGACATCATTGGTATCACCCAAGTATAGTGCATTCTAACGTGTACCTTCTGGACATATTGGCCCTACATCATTTCTTGACCCTGTTAAGACCTGTTCTTGTTCAAATGTGTACCTTCTGCGACATATTGCTAGAATAAACCACATGACTTCAACACCATTTTGAATTCTTATGTTTCTTCTCTCAAAATCACTTAACTAAAACATTTTTTTGCCAGAATAGGACAGCTACTTAAGCGGGCACACGCCAAAATCCGAAGCACGCATGTAAAACTCTCTTCCCCACCCCGGCAGAGTCTTAAAAAGTTCTTTTGATTACAAAGAAATTCATGTACGGTTGAAAATGATCATGACAATAGGAAATTGTTGGTGAAAGAGAAATTTACCCAATATTTCAACATGGTATGACAAAGGGAAACCCAATGGATCAAGCTTCCTGATTATCCCGCTTCTTCTTATCTTACTGTACTCTGCCCAAGTGACACCTCCCACAGCCAAATCACCCTTCTGAAATTCAACATTGTCTGAAGCCACAACTTTTGCCGCACCATATGCCTCAATTTCCTGTACACAGATTTGAAGACAAAAATCAAAGAAAACCCAATTTCTGTTTTTCAATTCCCGTCACATTTACATGATTTTCCCGTGAACATATTTAGCTGGTGATGAACAAGTCACACTCACCTCACCAAGAGTAATTCCTTCGAAGCTGGTATCGGTTTTATGCGACGAGTTGTAATGCATCACCCGGGTCAACCGATATAGGTCGATGGACACGTAAATGTTCTTCACTCATCTAGACTGAACCCGGGTTGGGGCAATAGAGCCAAAGGTGCGGTTTTGAGCTCAAAATCAAATTCTTTGGGTATACCCTCTATGTGGGTCTTTAGGGTCACATTCTTGTTGGCCACTTTCACTTTCATGGTTGCAGAAGAACAAGAAGAGGCTGAAGCTTGGAGACTAGACAGATTATTGTCTGGGTGAAATTGACGAGTCTTTCTACATTTTATAGGAATTGTTCCCGCGATAAAATATATTTTCACTTAAAGTCGTTCTTTAACTTTTAATTAAAGGAAATCAGGTTTCTACACAAACTCCGGACACAAAATATCAAAGATGATTAGCAACCAACAACTTTTATTAGAACAGGAATGCACAAATGCAAATCATGCCGGAAGTTAATCAATGACAAGGCCTGGAAAGTTTGGACCTTGTTAAGTAACCAAATGCAAACAAAAAATTTCGGAATTTAATCAACAACACAGCCCAAAAGCATAAAAGCACCATGTTGTAGTTTAATCGATGACACAACGCCCAAGATAAAGATGCACATCCGAATTCAATTGACAACGCAAATTTGGAAGCTTCAATTAGGAAAATAAAGTACTACGCGGGAAAGCTAAGATATTGAAAAGATGGTAAATTTGTTTGATTTGTGTAGGGATTCCAAAAAGTACGATGTGACTATTTAAAACCTATAATTGACGGTTAGCAAAATAGATGTTATAGATAAATATTACAAACGGTTATCACATGGTTACATTAACTCCACTACATTGACAGTTCCTTTGACTCCTACCTCAATGGTTGATTTATTCTACTATTTAAGATTATCGATTCATTTTTAAGTTGTCGATAATTCTATTCATAAATGACAAAACTCTATTCTCATCGACCAAGTCTATTGCATATTGACAATAACCAAAATTGAACCTTTTTTTTTAATGTTTGCATGAAAGTAACCTTTTGCAGTGGTAATCTACCACGGTGCTTGCTTCACAAAAAATGTTGATGGCTTGTGCCTTTTACTTTTTACTTTCGTCGTCTTAAGCTTGATAAATTTAATTAAGATTAATTCAAAAATTTCAACATATTTGGATACTAACATGTAATGTCATATAAGTGATGTTGAGTATAATGACAAGAAAGATTCCTAAACTTAGTACACTAAAAATGAGATAAACTCTCACTAGGTAATAAATATGATTACTCTATCAAATGTCAGCTTGTACTATACTACAAAACTCGATATTCTACTTATATAGACCCGTTTTAATAAACTTAGTACCGCATCCTAGGTAAGAGGACTATTTAGTGATTGTGATTTTTTGTCCTTTTCAAAAAAAAAATAGAATACTAAATAAGGTTTAAGACAAGTACCCAAAAAAAAAATGCAAAAAGATAAGGGCAGGATAAGAACGAGTAGTACCCGCAGCAAGAGCCGGCCATTTTCATTGGCCAGATAATTCCCGTGACAAATTGTGATTAATTAAATAAAGATGGAATGACTAGTCATGCGTTGAGAAGATTCCTTTAGGCCTACTGGCCAAATTAAGCCAAGTGGTCACTAATTTCCAATTGCATAATTACTCGATTGGTGGGTGATTTTATTTTACAGAGTAGTACGAATTATAAGTACAAGAGGAAATGATTGCGATTTCTTTGTGTGTTGAGGTCTAAACTCTATAATAACAGCAATTTTTATAATAGATTATTGCGTATGAGGCCTTATTTATAACAACACCAAATTTATTTTTCAATCAAACTTTGTCAATTTTTTAATTGATTACGGTAGATAATATGTTGCATAACTGAATTTGATCTTACGACACATAGTAGATGACATGATACTTAAAGTGTATCAAAAATGTTTCTCCAATTATTTTATTTTATTTTGAATAAATTTTTGTGTCTCACAATGCACGTTTATTGAATTTGCAAGACTGAAAAGAGATGCATTAGAAGAATACTTGAGAACAAAATAAACGAGCACCAAACGAATTATAGGAGCCGGTTAAAATCCAACAATAGTCTATCTTGTTGGATGAAATCCCTTAAAGTATTTTGAAGTTGACAAAACGAGTTTATCGGTCTAGTCTAAAGACTTACGAAGTACGAAGATCAAAGTCGAAGATCAAAGTCTGAAGATCAAAGTCTCGAAGATCAAAGTCGAAGACTTACAGATTCTATTGACAAAGTCCGAAGACTAAAGTCCGAAGCTAGCAAGACTCAAGACTCATATTTTAAAGTCTACTCACAAGGACAGTTTCCGGGACGACGTTTATTCGATCTTATACGATCTATATTCTAACGTCGATGGATATCTTTCTACTGGATTCAGCACTAAACGATCTAAGTTTTATAAGGAATATGTTTAGATTCCTTAACGACTTCGCAACTTATATTTGGAAGGATCTACTTATGGAAACCGAGATCCTGATTGTATGGGCGAGCAGGATTGATGGGCTATCAACACTTACCTTAAAGAGCTCGAGATCTCTCTAATTGATTCTGTCCAACGGGTTGATTGGAAGAACTTCTTTGGAAGGTGCCAACGGTATTGAAGGCATGAAGGAGTATATAAGAGAGATGCTCTAGTTGTTTAAGTGTGCGGATAGAAAAATTCCAAAGTCTGAAATCTCCTCTATCACTTTGCGATATCATTCTTTGAGCATTACATGTAATCAAAAGAGAGATCATATTGTAGATCTTGAGGAAGTGTAGTAGAGTAATCTACACTTTGTGGACTCAAGAGCGTGAGATTGTAATCACTCTTATTGATTCTTAGTGAAATCCAGCTGAAAGGGCTGTCCGTGCGGGAGAGTGGACGTAGGCTTGATCTAAGCCGAACCACTATAAACTGGAGTCTTGATTCTCTATCCTTAATCCTTTACATTGTTATTTGCTTTCATTTGCTGCAATCGTTGACTTTAAATTATTCACATCTTATTTGATTTGAATTGTTAAAATTGCGATAAACACCTATTCACCCCCTCTAGGTGCCAATACTAGTTCTAACAATTGGTATCGAGCTTGTGTGCTTGTTTGTAAGAAGTGTCTTTACTTCTAAGTAAAAGATCTATGGCTAGTATGTTGCCTACGGGGTTGGTTGAAGGACAAAGCAATACCAGACCTCCATACTTTGATGGAAAAGATTACAGCATATGGAAAAATAAGATGAAGGCATTCCTAAGATCGAAAGATCCTTTGGAATGGGAAGTTGTCGATAAAGGAATTATTCCTGTTGCTGAATCAAACTCGAGAGAGGAAAAGAACCTGCTGTTCCTATTCTTTTGACTCAAGAAGAAATTATCAAAAGACAGACTCTCGACGCCAAGGCTATTTACTCTTTATATTGTGCTTTATCCCCTTTGAATATAATAGAATATCTTCTTGTGATACAGCAAAAGAAGTATGGGACAGGCTTCACATTACCTATGAAGGAACTGATCGTGTGAAAGAAACAAGGATCAACATTCTCTTGGGACAATATGAAGTTTTTAAGATGAGATCGGGAGAATCAATAAGCGACATGTTTAGTCGCTTTACTTTGAAATTGTGAATGGTCTTGAATATCAGGGACATCCAATCTCAGGACATATGAAGGTCAACAAACTTCTTCGTGGACTCTCAAAAGACGGAATCACATAAAAACCTCAATAAGAGAGACACAGAGGATTGCTCCACTTTCGTAGATGAATTAGTTGGAACTCTTCAATCCTATGAAGTAGAACGTAACAACGAAGAGGAAGATTCAAAAGGTAAGAAATCTATTGCCTTAAAGTCTAATGACTATTCCGATGTTACAGATTCTCGAAGAAGATCTAGATGATGAAGAACTGGCATTGATGATAAAGAGATTCAGAAAGCTGAACAAAAAAGGAAGGAAATTCAATTGGAAGAAACAAAATTATCAAAGGTTTCAAAACAGTCAACAGAGGAAGATGATACGAATAAAGAAGTGACTTGCTTTGAATGCAAGAAAAAGGGACACATTAGACCTAACTGTCCTCTCGTTAAAGAAGAGAAAAGGGAAGTCCGAGAAAACAGGGAAAGCACTCAAGGCAGAGACTTGGAGTGATACTGAATGTGAAGATAGTGACAATGATTATGCCAATATCTGTTTAATGGCACGATCAGACTCAGACTCAGACCTTGATTCAGACTCAGACAGTGAACTCGAGGTAAGTAACTTGAAAATTCCTGTTAAAGTTTCTAAATACATTGATGAATTGTGTCTTAGTCTGAAAACCTCTCTTAGGAGGATCTCCGAATTAAAAAGGGAAAATTCTACTTTGAAACATAAGGATAAACTTATGAAAGAAAAGGTTGAAAAACTTGAAAAAGATGTTGTAGTTGCAAAAGAAAACTCAGACAATATTTTAAATGAAAATAATCTTTTGAAAAATGATATGACTAACATATCAAAGAGATTTTCAAATGGTTCTGAAAAACTGGACAAGATTCTTTCGATACAAAGACCATATTTTGACAAGTTGGGTCTTGGTATGACTTCTGAAACTATTCCACTAATTGATTTTCCGAAGGTAAAAGAAAGAATTAAACAAAGACCAGCTAGAACTGTTTACAAAAATCATTTTCAGAAAGTCTTTGTAAAACCTGTTGGTAGAAGTGCTCTAAGATGTTCCAAGTGTAAAAGCTCGTAACACTTCGAGAAAGAATGTCCTTTAGTTTGGAGACTCGTTAAAAGGAGTTGGGCTAAGACTGTCTATTGTACTAACACTTCGGGACCCAAGATGGTATGGGTACCAAAAAGAGCTTGAATTTTTGTTAATTGCAGGTTACTATCAAAAAGAAGATAAAATGGTATCTTGATAGTGGCTGCTCAAGACATATGACAGAGATTCAAACGCTTCATAAAACTTATCCGGATAGACGGAGGAAAAGTCTCCTTTGGTGGTAACAATAGAGGGAAGATTACGGTCGAGGAACAGTGAAGATTGGGAGCTTGTCAATCAATAATGTTTCATTAGTTGAAGGATTAAATTACAACTTGCTTAGCATAAGTCGGTTGTGTGATTCTGGTTTCAAGATCAACTTTCGGGAAGAAACGTGCTCGGAATCAAGTAAAGACCTTACTCAATCTTTCACCGGTCGAAGACATGGAAATATCTATCTTCCGGATGTGAATCAAGAAAGATCACAATGCTTAATATCAGTACAAGATGAAGCAAATCTATGGCACAAAAAGCTAGGCCATATCAACATGAAGCAAATCAACAAGATCTTTACAAAGAAACTTGTTCGAGGATTGCCTACTTTGAATTATTCAAAGTCGATCTATGTACACCATGTGTACTTGGGTAAACAGTTAGAAATTCTTACAAATCTATAAATAAAGTTTCCACTAATCATGTATTGCAGCTTTTGCATATGGATTTGTTTGGACCTACCGTAACGAAAAGCATTGGTGGTAAAAGGTTCATGTCTGGGTAATAGTGGATGACTATTCACGATTTACTTGGGTCTACTTTCTTTCAAGTAAGTCGAGACTTTCTCTCTTTTTCAAAATTTGCGAAAAGGTGCAGAATGAGAAAGGTCATACTATTACAAGCATTCGTACGAGACCATGGAGGTGAGTTTGAAAATCAAGAATTTGCTAACTTGTGTGATGAATTTGGTTTTCAACATAAATTCTCTTCTCCATATACACCGTAACAGAATGGGGTTGTGGAAAGGAAGAATAGATCTTTACAAGAAATGGCAAGAACTCTTTTAATTGGAAATCAAGTTTCTTCAAGGTTTTGGGCAGAAGTTGTTTCAACCGCTTGCTACATTATAAACCGAGTGTTTTTAAGACCAATTCTTGAGAAAACTCCTTATGAAATTTTTAAAGGGAAGAAACCAATAGTTTCTTATTTTCAAATATTTGGTTGCAAATGTTTTATTCTAAAAATGCTAATGATCGTGTTGGTAAGTTTGAAGAAAAATCAGATGAAGGATTCTTTCTTGGATACTCTACAACAAGCAAAGCCTTTAGAGTGTTCAACAAAAAGACTCGGATCGTGGAAGAATCAATGAATGTAAAATTTCAAGACTCTCCACAAGTTCAGCGGTCTACGATCGAAGATTCGAAACTGCTCCGTAAACCGTTAAAGCTAACTCCACTTTGAAGCAGTTGCTAATTCAAGATCGTACAACAAGTTACCGATGAAGAATCTACTCTAGAAGAAGATCAACAATCTATCGATCGAACAAGAATGGAAGCACAAGTCTAGTCATCCCGAAGAACTCATTATTGGAAATATTAATGAGGGAATTCGAACAAGATCCAAAAGGCGAGAAGAGTCTAGTGCTGTTGCTCTTATTTCTGAAATAGAACCCAAAAATATCGAAGAAGCCTTAGCTGATGAAAGCTGGATTGAAGCAATGCAAGAAGAACTCGACAATTCAAAAGTATTAATGACGTATGGGAATTAACTCCTAAACCAAAAGGTAAATCAGTTATTGGAGCTAAATGGGTTTTCGGGAACAAAGTTGATGAAAAAGGCAAAGTAACGAGAAACAAAGCAAGACTCGTAGCTAAAGGATACACGCAAGAAGAAGGGATTGACTACGATGAGACTTACGCTCCAAAGTAGCAAGGTTAGAAGCAATCGATTATTACTTGCTTTTGCTTGCTATAAGAATTTCAGGTTGTTTCAAATGGATGTCAAAAGTGCATTCCTGAATGGAATTATTCAAGAAGAGGTCTACGTAGAACAACCTCCTGGTTTTGAAGATTCAAAGAAACCAGACTCTGTATTCAGACTGAAGAAAGCTTTATATGGACTAAAACAAGCTCCTCGAGCGTGGTATGAAAGGCTGAGCAATTTCTTAATTCATAGTGGCTTTTCTAAAGGTAATGTAGACACTACTCTGTTCATTAAAAAGGAAGGTAAAAGTTTTCTACTCGTTCAGATTTATGTAGATGACATTATATTTGGATCATCTAATGAGACCTGTGCAAGAAATTTTCTAAGTCTATGCAGGATGAATTCGAGATGAGCATGATGGGTGAACTATCCTTTTTCCTTGGTCTACAAGTCAAACAACTAAAGGAGGGTATATTCATTCATCAAGAGAAATATGCAAAAGAACTTGTTAAAAAGTTCGGTCTGGAAAATTGCAAGAAGACCGACATACCAATGTCAAGTTCCTTGAAGATAGACAAAGATGAAGCAGGGAAGAAAATTGATCAAAAATTATACAGGAGTATCATTGGCTCACTTCTTTATCTTACGCATCCGGACGACATATTATTTAGTGTTTGCATATGTGCTAGATTTCAATCTCGATCCCGAGAATCTCACTTAAGCGCTGTTAAACGTATTATTAAATATGTTGCTACTATCGCTAAGATCGGTCTTTGGTATCCCAAAGAAGGAGACTTTACACTTCTTGGCTATTCGACGCAGATCTTGCAGGTTGTAGAGTTGAAAGAAAAAGCACTTCAGGTACTTGTCAACTACTAGGAAACGGGGACAAAGTATCCGGGTTCTCGAGGAAACAGTACCGTGGCTCTTTCAACAGCTGAAGCAGAATACGTTGCTCTTGGAAGTTGCTGTTCTCAAATCTTGTGGATAAAACAACAACTGCAAGACTTTGGCATTGAAGACTCTTGCACAGAAATTAGGTGTGACAACACCAGTGCAATCAATCTTACAAAGAATCCCATTCTACATTCAAGAGCAAAACATATTGAGATCCGACATCACTTTATAAGAGATCATGTTCAGAACAAAGAAGTCTTGATACAATTCATAGACTCAAAGAATCAATCGGCGTACATCTTTACAAAGCCTCTTGAGAAAAGCTTGTTTGAGTCTATTCGCTCAAGACTCAATATATTATCTCTTGAAGAATACTAGAGTTCGACTCGTAACTAAAGTCCGACAGAGCATCGACTCAAAGGATCGAGAATATGAATCGACACGTCCGTAAGTTTCTTTACTTAAACTGTCTTATTGATAAGGTAAGATAATCTGTCTAATTTTAAATTGGTTAGAAGTGGTTATCGTTTTTATTAAGGCAGTTATTTTTCAAAAAGGAAAATTCAAAATTTCCAAAATATACGACGCTTCGGTTTTTCCCCGTACCTTTTATCTTTTATACATCTCTTCTCCTTCGTTTTCACTTTACTCGTAAAACCCTAGAACAAAAGCTTTTCACTGCTCCGCAATTTTTTTCCTCCCAAACTTCATTGTTTCAAAGTTCTCAACTTTCTTGCGAAACAAGTGAGAAAGTCTTTCCAAAGAAAAGCACAATGTCGTATCGTAGGAAATCTTCCGTAATTGCAAACAAGGGACCACAAGGCTCGGTGAGGGGCCTACGCATTTTGATCTCACCGAGGAAAGCGACATTCCTTCCGAGCAGTCTCAAAAGCGGTCATCACCAACTAGACCTCAAGATGAAATGGTTTATGAAGACATCGAACCAAGTAAGAACTCTAAAACCCGCCTTTGTTTATAAACTCTATTCTGCATTAAAGGAAGGGTCCGCTATGACTTTTGTGGATGAGTTTCGAAAGAGAAGGGGTATAGAAACGAGACGCAGCATTTTCTTACCGTGATGGAAAGGTCCGGAGTTGTGCCCGAGGGAACGGCCGCAAGAGCGTTTGCAAATTTTCCGAGTGACCCTAGGTTTAGTAGCATGAATCAGCCCGAGGGCAAGGATGATGATGAGAAGATGTTCATGCATTTTAAACCATGGATGGGTGTGGCTGCGAGCCTAAGAGGGAAGAAGAATGAATTGTTCCGTTCGGACGGACACGGGAAGAAATATGAAAACCGCCGAAGCGAGGGGTGATGAACCCAAGAACCTGTTGATTTTGACTTTCTGGATTTGTTGAGTATAGGTCTGCGAGAGAAATTCGAAAAGCTCCAACTCTATCAATTCCCGCACGATCGTGACACCGCACATCCCGAATTGACTGCCTATTTCTACTCCAATATCAGCTTCATTGACGCAAACAGTTTTACCTTGAGTGTGAGAGATAAGGAGTATGTCATTGATTGTGATATTTCGGCTGATGTGCTTGGTGTGGAAAGAAGAGCTTTTCAACCAATTGGTGTGTCTGTAAGTTCGCTACGCTTGAGCTAGCAAAGGACAGAATTGCGGAAGGAAGACCTGTCTTATTCCGAATGAATGCAACAAACACTTTGCTGCATAAAATTGTAATCAACTGTCTAAGACCCAAATCGACGTCTAAGACAGATGTTTCAATTTCGAAGCGAAGTTGATGTTTGCCATCAAGATAGGTGTGAACTTCTCTTTACCACATACCATAATCTTTCACATGTATAGATGCATGGTTAAGGATAAAGGAAAGCTTCCTTATGCTGCTCTTATCACTCGACTCTTCAAACATCTACACATTCAACCTCCTCACATCTTCACAGTGAAGACCATTGATAAAATGGTCATCGGTTTGGGGATGATCACCAAGATGCGTTTGAAGGAACTTAGTAAGAAGCTGGAAAAGTTCAAGGAAAAGACTCCTTCCAAGCTCAAACCAGACTCATCGGCTAAAAGGAAAGGAAAAGAAGCTGTGGCTAGTTCCACCAAGAAGCGAAGGGCAATCATCCCGGAGGATGAAGATGATGAGGATTCGATTCCTATCTCTACTCTAATCTCTCAATTTGCTGCATCTATTCCAACTGTTCCGAACATAAAGTTGCGAAGAAGAGAAGAACGAAGAAGAGAAAGAGGAAGAGAAAGAGGAAGAGAAAGAGGAAGAGAAAGAAAAAGAGAAGAAAGAGGAAGAGAAGACAGAGGAAGAAAGAAAGGAAGAGGAAGAGGAAAAGGAAGAAAGAAAAGAAGAGAAAGAGATGAACCCGAAAGAACAAATTCTCCAGCAGAAAAGGAGGATTTACAACATCCCGTAATCGAGGAATCGCCTCAAAAGAAGAATTCTTTTCTCCACCGAAGACATGGAGACGGGGGAGATAAAGAAAGCGAACACACACCTCTTCGGCTGACTTTCAGAGAAGAGGATGATCAAATAGGTGTTAGCCGATCACCTCCCCGATGCTGAGGATATTCATGCTGCAAAGTTTCGAAGGAGAGGCATCATCTCCACACAATGAACCTCCTTCTGATATTCCTACTGGCTTGACTCCACCGTCAGACAGAGCTGAAACAAGCACTCGACCGACAACTCGGAGATTTTCGAAGGCTGCTTGATATCATCTTAGATCTAAAAGGTCAAATTTATGCAATGGGATACGAATTTCAGACCTTGCGAGAATGAAAATCATGCAATGTTCATCACTTTGCATGATCGATTAAAGATGTTCAGCGCAGATTCAAGAAACCGCAAAGGGCACTACACTCACCCAAGTACGGGCGCAGACTTGAGGAAGCTGGAAGACACCGTAAAGTCGATGGAAGACTTTCAACTTGTTCGCATTCCTCGAGCTCCTTGATTTTTTTGCCGACAAAAAGGGGGAGAAGACCTTGCAGATTTTTTGATGATTTTTGATCCAAACCCAATATCCAAACCCAATCTTTTTCTATTATTGCTTGCTATCTTGACTTTGACTTAAACTTGCAGAGTTTTTTTGAAAGTATTCTCTATGGCAATACTTTAAGCTTCGTAAATTTGATAGTACTTGTCTCGTTTATGACTAATGAGGTTTCGTGAATGCGGATCTATGTACAGGAAAGTCCGAGTACGGGATATCGTGTACAGGATAACTTCTACTATCTTATTTAAATCTTTTGTGATACTTGCTTAAAAGTTGTATTGCAGGGCGATAATATTCAAATCTGCAGGAAAGTTTTGTCACCATCAAAAAGGGGGAGATTGTTGGATGAAATCCCTTAAAGTATTTTGAAGTTGACAAAACGAGTTTATCAGTCTAGTCTAAAGACTTACGAAGTCTGAAGATCAAAGTCGAAGATCAAAGTCCGAAGATCAAAGTCTCGAAGATCAAAGTCCGAAGACTTACTGATTCTATTGACAAAGTCGAAGACTAAAGTCTGAAGCTAGCAAGACTCAAGACTCATATTTTAAAGTCTACTCACAAGGACAGTTTCCGGGACGACGTTTATTCCGATCTTATACGATCTATATTCTAACGTCCGATGGATATCTTTCACCGGATTCAGCACTAAACGATCTAAGTTTTATAAGGAATATGTTTAGATTCCTTAACGACTTCGCAACTTATATTTGGAAGGATCTACTTATGGAAACCGAGATCCTGATTGTATGGGCGAGCAGGATTGATGGGCTATCAACACTTACCTTAAAGAGCTCGAGATCTCTCTAATTGATTCTGTCCAACGGGTTGATTGGAAGAACTTCTTTGGAAGGTGCCAACGGTATTGAAGGCATGAAGGAGTATATAAGAGAGATGCTCTAGTTGTTTAAGTGTGCGGATAGAAAAATTCCAAAGTCTGAAATCTCCTCTATCACTTTGCGATATCATTCTTTGAGCATTACATGTAATCAAAAGAGAGATCATATTGTAGATCTTGAGGAAGTGTAGTAGAGTAATCTACACTTTGTGGACTCAAGAGCGTGAGATTGTAATCACTCTTATTGATTCTTAGTGAAATCCAGCCTGAAGGGCTGTCCGTGCGGGAGAGTGGACGTAGGCTTGATCTAAGCCGAACCACTATAAATCTGGAGTCTTGATTCTCTATCCTTAATCCTTTACATTGTTATTTGCTTTCATTTGCTGCAATCGTTGACTTTAAATTATTCACATCTTATTTGATTTGAATTGTTAAAATTGCGATAAACACCTATTCACCCCCCTCTAGGTGCCAATACTAGTTCTAACATATCTGTTATGTGATAAATTGCATTTCAAGGGAACTCCTATTTTAGATTTGGCATGTTTTGAGAAAAATGAATGATTTAGAAAACATTCATAAAAATGATCACTTATATAGCTCACAAAAATAATATGAATAGAGATGACAACACCCCATAGTAAACTCGAAGGAATCCAATATTGAGGCATTGAATATGGCTTAGTTATAACTCCATTAGCAAACTCTCATTCTTCTGCAATCTTAACAATTTTCTTTCCGATGTTCTCACCGCGAAATAGCCCTGTGAAAGCAAAGGGAATGCTGTCCAGGCTATCCGAGATGTCCTCAAGCGGGCACAACTCACCATTGCGGAGATGGTGGCCGGTGGTAGAGATGAAATCCTGGAAAAGACCAACGTGATCGGCAGCTAAAAACCCGTGGATCTTTATTCTCTTGTGTATGACCTGTAACATGTTGGGGGCGGCTCTTTTCCCTGGATCTACATACTCGGACGTTACTCCAGACACGGCAACTCTGCCAAAGTTATTCATGTTAGCGACCGCGGCTTCTTGCATTTCAGCCCCCACATTGTCAAAGTATATATCGATGCCGTCGGGAAAATATCTGTCAGTTGACAAAAACATTGGAAAAATGACTAGATTTTCCTTTTGAGAAGAGGATGTACAATCCAGATTCTTGATACGCTTTGAAGCAATCTGACCTTTTGAGAGTTGAATTCAAATCCGTTTCCTCCTTGTAGTTGAAGGCCTCATCAAAACCTAGTTTTTCCTTGAGCAGTTGTACCTGTAACAACGAAACAATTTCATCATGATTCGTGATCTTTCGGTGACGGAAACATTGGGGAAAGTTGTGATGTAGGACCATGGGTAAAGTGACCTTTCGTTTGCTTCCAGCACAACCGACGACATAGCACCCGTGCAACTTCGCGTACTGTCCGACCAAGTTCCCGACTGACCCCTCTGCTGTCGATACAAACACCTTCTCGCCTCGCTTCGGCTTGCATATCTCGAAGAACCCGGCATAGGCTGTAAGTCCACTGTATCCTGAAAGAACAAGCTAACACCCGTATAGGAACGCAACCAGAAGGGGGAAAAACGAATGTTTTTTAGTTTGATGTCTACTGAGAGGCTGAGATCACGAACTTGACATAGGTTGAGACATCATTTGTATCACCCAACTATAGCGCATTCTGCAAGATGCCGATCCAAGGTCAAATAACCCCTATATCATTTCTTGACCATGTTCAGACATTTCCTTGTTCAAATGTGTACCTCTTGTGACATATTGCTGTAATGAACCATACGACTTCAACACCATTTTAAATTCTATGTTTCTTCTGTTAAAATCAGTTAACTAAAACATTATTCTGCCAGAATAGTACAGCTACTTAAGCAGGCACGTGCCAAAATCTGAAGCACGCCTGTAAAATTCTTTTCCCTGGCAGAGTCTTACAAAATTCTTTTGATTACAAAGAAATCATACACCATTGAAAATTATTATGATATTTGGAAATTGTTGGTGAATGAGAAATTTACCCAGTATTCCGAGATGGTATGACAAAGGGAACCCTCTATGTGGGTCTTCAGGGTCACATGCTTGTTGGCCACTTCCATGGTTGCAGAAGAACAAGAAGAAGCTGAAGCTAGGAGACTAGACAGATTCTTCGTATGGATGAAACTGTAAGTCTTTCTATGACTATAGGACCATATGTATATAAATTATCTGCATGAAATTGACCTTTCTACCATTTACTTTTTATTTTTGTCGTGTAAAGTTTGATTAATTTAAATAAGATCATTTAGAATGTTTCAACATGTATGGATATTGACATTTTAACGTCGTATAAGATTTCAAAATATTTTTGAGATTGATTCCTAAATTTTGCATCTTAATAATACAACAAACTCTCCGAGCTTAAAAATATGGTCACTATGTTTTGTTTTGACAAATATAGTACTGCATTCTATGTGAAAGCACTGTTTAGTGATTGTGACTGTTAATGTCCTTTTCAACAACCTTAACTGTACTAAATATGGTCTAAGATAAACAAACAAACAAAAGAAAAAGAAACAAAAAGACGAGCACGTTCAAGAACGAGCAATGCCCGCAACGAGAGAAGATTCCCTTTGATTGGCTAGATAATTTTTTAGTATAAATTATTGCGTGTTCGACTTTACTTATAAGCACTATCCCAAAATTATGTTTCAATCAAACTTTGTCATTTTCTTAATCTCGAGATTTATGCAGGATAATACGCTGCATTGTGTAATCGTGCGAGATGTAGTAGATGACATGATATCTAAGGTGAATCATATATCTTTCTCCCTTTTTATTTTTGTTAATTAAGTTTGTTTTCCTCACTATACGTTCATTGAATTTGCAAGACTAAAGCTTTTGAGATTAAAGTCAATGTTCATGCTTGAGTCGAGCTCAAGCATTAAGTTGTATCGACTCGACTCGACTCAACTCAATCATAACTCTAATATGAATGATAGCTTAAGTCAACTCGATTACAACTCTAACACGCATGGTATGATCAATATTTTGAGCAAATTTCAGGCAACATAGGACTAAAAGCCAAACGAAAGGAATAGACTCGTAGAAGCTAAGACTTTTCTAGTTGATAAAATATCCATAATCATGCACCTAACCAGGCTATGATTAAGATTTGTTATAAGTAAATGATACGTCTAGAGTTTCTCATTCGTCGAATTTTAATGTTCCGTGGACTTCATCATCATCATCATCATCATCATCATCATCATCATCATCATCATCATTTATTTGATTTCGTGTGCGTGAGCCTAGGCAATAAGTTAGACCCGAATAGCGGCAGGGACAAGTCCATCGGACGATTACCTTTGATCGCAACGTTTGCCCCCAACGATTCAGATTGGAAGTTATATAGTGTGGTGGGAGATATTGATGGAAAAAGCCCTAATGGATTCACTACATATCGTCTGCGATGCCAGTGCAACCTCGTGATATATTTTCTTTTTGCATAATATGACTATCTTGTTATGGTACTATCTTGTATCAATTGTCTCACATCCTCATATCTTAGACCGATATGTCTAGATTTACCATTATAAGTGATATTATAAGCTCTTGCCAAAATAGTCTAACTATTATAATGGATAGAAAGAAGAGGCATAGAGTTGTGTCATAATCCGATATTCAATAATAAATTCATAATCCATTCAGCCTCTTTCTTAGTTCTTGCTAAAGTAATGAATTCGGATTTCATCATGAATGAGTTATACATATTTATTTCTTGCTCACTCAAGAAACAAAATATCCACCAAATATGAAAATATATTTAAAAGTGAAATGTTTTTTCACCCACACTTGTAATCCAACTAATTTTGATGTATTATTTTAATATAGTTGAATAATTATTATAGAATAATCCCAAATTTTTAGTTTTCTTAAGATAACCAAAATTCTCAAAATTCCTAAACAGTTTACATAATTTTTCTAAATATCATAAATTCTTTGCCCTCCTCACAGAAATCACCTACAAAAATTTGCAGAGACAAGGAAAAAAAGAAAAAAAAAAGAGTTAACTCAAAATGACATACCGCCACGACCGGCATGAGCGGATCTTCCTATGTATCTTATGTGCCATATTTGCTATGCTTTGCCCCGCCATAGTCATCTTCGTGCTAATACCTTCCTCTATGCCCCCGGAGGTCGAGTTCAGCCCCGTCTCTTCCTTCTCGTCCCTCGACATCTCCACCTCCTACGTCACCGGCCAATAGAACATCGCTATCTCCGTCAACAACCCCAGCAAGCTCATTGCTGTCCAGTACACTCGCATGAAGCTCGTCTTGAATTTTGATCACCACCTTCCCCTCTCTCGTCTCACATTCATTCCTGTTTATGTTTAGAAAAAAGTTAGGTAAACTGTTTAGGAACTAATTTTAGTTCCTAAAAGTTTACATAAATTTTTCAAAACATCATAAATTCTCCACCCTCCTCACAGAACTCACCCACAAAAATTTGAAGAGACAAGGAAAAAAAGAAAAAAAAAAGAGTTAACTCAAAATGACAGATTGCCATGATCGGCACAAGCGGATCATCTTCCTATGTAGCTTATATGCCATATTGGTTATGCTTGGTCCCACCATGGTGATATTCGTGTTAATACCTACCTCTATGCCTTCGGAGGGCGGAGAATTTATGATGTTTAAAAAAAGTTATATAAACTGTTTAGGAACTAATAGTTTTAGTTCCCCACCAAATTACATAATGTGTTTTTTTTTTATTTATTTAAATTATAAGTAGGAATGAGCATGGGACAAGAGAGGGGGAGGTGGTTATCGAAATTCAATAGAAACTTCATGTGAGTGTACTGGATGGCAATGAGCTTGCTGGGGTTCTTGACGGAGAGAGCGATGTTCCATTGGCCGGTGACGTAGGAGGTGGAGATGTCGAGGGACGAGAAGGAAGAGACGGGGCTGAGCTCGACCTCCGGGGGCATAGAGGAAGGTATTAGCACGAAGATGACTATGGCGGGGCAAAGCATAGCAAATATGGCACATAAGATACATTGGAAGATCCCCTTGTGCCAGTCGTGGTAGTATGTCATTTTGAGTTAACTCTTTTTTTTTTTTCTTTTTTTCATTGTCCCTACAAATTAGGTGAGTTCTATGAGGAGGGCGAAGAAATTCTAATATTTAGAAAAATTTATATAAACTGTTTAGGAACTAACAGCTTTAGTTCCTAAACAATTTACATAACTTTTTCTAAACATAAGCAAGAATGAGCGTGGGACGTGAGAGGGGAGGTGGTGATCAAAATTCAAGAGAAGCTTCATGCGAGTGTACTAAACGGCAATGAGATTGATGGGTTCTTGCCAGATAGAGCGATGTTCCATTTGCCGGTGACATAAGAGGTGGACATGTCGAGGACGAGAGGGAAGAGACAGGCTGAGCTCGTCCTCCGGGGAAATAGAGAGCTCAGCCCCCTGTCTCTTCCCTATCGTCTCTCGACATCTCCACCTCTTACGTCACCGGCAAATGGAACATCGCTCTATCCGTAAAAACCCTAGCAAGCTCATTGTCGTCCAGTACACTTTTATGAAACTCTTGAATTTCAATCACCACCTACCCCTCTCTTGTCCCATGCGCATTCCAGCTTATGTCTAGAAAAAGGTTATGCAAACTGTTTAGGAACTAAAACTATTAGTTCCTAAACAATTTACAAAACTTTTTCTAAACATCATAAATTCTTCGCCCTATTCACAGAACTCACCCTCAAAAATTTGCAAGGACAAGGAAAAAAAAGAAAAAAAGAGTTTACTCAAAATGAAATACCGCCATGACTAGCACGAGCGAATCATTTCCTATATATCTTATGTGCAATATATACTATGCTTGGCCCCGCCATGGTGATGTTCGTACTAATACCTACCTCTATGCCCCCGGAGATGGAGCTCAGCCCCGTCTCTTCTCTCTCGTCCCTCAACATCTCCACCTCTTACATCACCGGCCAGTGGAACATCGCTATCTCCGTCAACAATCCCAGCAAGTTCATTGCTGTCCAATACAATAGCATGAAGCTCATATTGAATTTTGATTATCACCTTCCCCTCTCTCGTCCGACATTCATTCCTACTTATGTTTAGAAAAAAATTATGTAAACTCTTTAGGAACTAAAACTATTAGTTCCTAAACAATTTACATAACTTTTTTCTAACCATCATAAATTCTCCACTCTCCTCACAAAACTCACCCACAAAAATTTGCAAGGACAAGGAAAAAAGGAAAAAAAGACTTTACACAAAATGACTGACTGCAACGTCCGGCACGAGCGAATCATCTTTCTATGTATCTTTTGTGCCATATTTGCTATGCTTGGCCCCGCCATGGTGATCTTCGTGCTAATACCTACCTCTATGCCCTCGGAGGTCAAGCTCAGTCCCGTCTCTTCCCTCGCGTCCCTCGACATCTCCACCATCTACGTCCCTGGCCAATGGAACATCGCTCTCTCCGTCAACAACCCCAGCAAGCTCATTGCAGTCCAGTACACTCGCATGAAGCTCGTCTTGAATTTCGATCACCACCTCCCCTTTCTCATCCCACATTCATTCCTACTTATGTTTAGAAAAAGTTACTTTTTCTAAACATCATAAATTCTTCGCCCTCCTCACGAACTCACCCTCAAAAATTTGCAAGGACAAGGAAAAAAAGAAAAAAAAAAGTGTTAACTCAAAATGAAATACCGCCATGACCAGCACAAGCGGATCATTTCCTCTATATCTTATGTGCCATATATACTATGCTTGGCCCCGCCATGGTGATGTTCGTGCTAATACCTAACTCTACGCCCCCGGAGGTGGAGCTCAGCCTCGTCTCTTCTCTCTCGTCCCTCAACATCTCCACCTCCTACATCACCGGCCAATGGAACATCGCTATCTTCGTCAACAACCTCAGCAAGTTCATTGATGTCCAATACACTAACATAAAGATCGTCTTGAATTTCAATTATCACCTCCCCCTCTCTCGTCCCACATTCATTCCTCCTTATGTTTAGAAAAAAATTATGTAAACTATTTAGGAACTAAAATTGTTAGTTCCTAAACAATTTACATAAATTTTTCTAACCATCATAAATTCTCCGCCCTCCTCACAGAACTCACCCACAAAAATTTGTAAGGACAAAAAAGAAAAAAGAAAAAAATAGTTAATTCAAAATGACTGACCGCCACGACCAGCAGGAGCATATCATCTTTCTATGTATCTTTTGTTTCATATTTGCTATGTTTGGCCCCGCCATGGTGATCTTCGTGCTGATACCTACCTCTATGCCCCCGAGGTCGAGCTCTGCCCCCTCTCTTTGCTCTCGTCCCTCGACATCTCTACCTCCTACTTCACCGGTCAATGGAACATCGCTCTCTTCGTCAAGAACAGCAGCAAGCTCATTGCCGTCCAGTACACTAACATGAAGCTCCACTTGAATTTCAATCACCACCTCCCCCTCTCTGGTCCCACGCTCATTCCTTCTTATAATTAAAAAAAAACGTTATGTAACTGCTTAGCAACTACAACTGTTAGTTCCTAAACAATTTACATAACTTTTTCTAAACATTATAAATTATCCTCCCTCCGAGGGCATAGATGTAGGTATTAGCACGAAGATCATCATGGTGAAGCCAAGCATGGCAAATATGGCACAAAAGATACATAGAGAGATGATCCGCTCGTGCCGATCGTGGTGGTCAGTCATTTTGAGTTGACTATTTTTTTCTTTTTTTCCTTGTCCCTTCAAATTTTTGTGGGTGAGTTCGTGAGGAGGGCGGAGAATTTATGATGTTTAGAAAAATTTACGCAAACTATTTAGGAACTAATTTAGTTCCTAAACAATTTACATAACTTTTTTCTAAACATAAACATGAATGAATGTGGGACGAGAGAGGGGAGGTGGTGATCGAAATTCAAGACGAGCTTCATGCGAGTGTACTTGGACAGCAATGAGCTTACTAGGGTTGTTGACGGAGAGATCGATGTTCCATTGACCGGTGACGTAGGAAGTGGAGATGTTGAGGGACGAGAGGGAAGAGACGAGGCTGAGCTCGACCTCTAGGGGCATAGAGGTAGGTATTAGCACGAAAATCATCATGACGGGGCCAAGCAGAGCAAATATAGCACAAAATATACATAGAAAGATGATCCGCTCGTGCCAGTCGTGGTGGTCAGTCATTTTGAGTTAACTATTTATTTATTTTTTTCCTTATCCCTTCAAATTTTTGTGGGTGAGTTCTGTGAGGAGAGCAGAGAATTTATAATGGTTAGAAAATGTTATGTAATTAGTTCCTAAACAGTTTACATAACCTTTTTCTAAACATAAACTAGAATGAAATTGGGACGAGAGAGGGGGAGGTGGTGATCGAAATTCAAGAAGAGTTTCATGCAAGTGTATTGGACAGCAATGAGCTCTCTGGGGTTGTTGACGGAGAGAGCGTTGTTCCATTGGCCGGTGAAGTAGGAGGTGGAGATGTCGAGGGACGAGAGGGAAGAGATGGGGCTGAGCTCGACCTCTGGGGGCATAGAGGTAAGTATTAGCACAAAGATCACCACGGCGGGGCCAAGCATAGGAAATATGGCACATGAGATACATTGGAAGATCCCCTCTTGCCGGTCGTGGTAGTATGTCATTTTGAGTTAACTCTTTTTTTTTTTTTTTTTTCCTTGTCCCTACAAATTAGGTGAGTTCGTGAGGAAGGCGAAGAAATTATAATGTTTAGAAAAGTTATGTAAACTATTTAGGAACTAACAGCTTTAGTTCCTAAACAGTTTACATAACTTTTCTAAACATAAGCAGGAATGAGCGTGGGACGTGAGAGGGGTAGATGATGATCAAAATTCAAGAGGAGCTTCATGCGAGTGTACTAGATGGCAATGAGATTGCTGGGGTTCTTGATGGATAGAAAGATGTTCCATTTGCCGATGACGTAAGAGGTGGAGATGTCGAAGGATGAGAAGGAAGAGACACCCGAGCTCGTCCTCTGGGGGCATAAAGAGCTCAGCCCCGTCTCTTCCCTCGATATCTTCACCTCCTACGTTATCGGCAAATGGAACATCGCTCTATCCGTCAAAATCCCCAGCAAGCTCATTGCCGTCCAGTACACTCTTATGAAACTCCTCTTGAATTTCGATCACCACTTACCCTTCTCTAGTCCCATGTTCATTCCCGCTTATGTCTAGAAAAAAGTTATGTAAACTGTTTAGGAACTAAAATTGTTAGTTCCTAAACAATTTACGGAACTTTTCTAAACATCATAAATTCATCGCCCTCCTCCACAGAACTCACCCTAAAAATTTGAAGGGACAAGGAAAAAAAGAAAAGAAGAGTTTACTCAAAATGAAATAACGCCATGACCAGCACGAGCATATCATTTCCTATATATCTTAGGTGCAATATATACTATGCTTGACCCCACCATGGTGATGTTCGTGCTAATACCTACCTCTATGCCCCCGGAGGTCGAGCTTAGCCCCGTCTCTTCTCTCTCGTCCCTCAACATCTCCACGAGCGGATCATCTTCCTTTGTATGTTTTGTGCCATATTTGGTATGCTTGGTCTCGCCATGGTGATCTTCCTGCTAATACCTACCTCTATGCCCCCCAAGCTCGAGCTCAGCCCCGTTTCTTCCCTCCCTATCTTTTGTGCCGTATTTACTCAATCAATCAATGTTTTGACATAGATTGATCGAGTGAATTGAGATGGTGGGGGCACGTCATTTGCCAACATTAATTCCTCCCTCCCTATTTTGACTTCACACCACCAAGGCCCAAAAGTCACAAGAACATATGCAAAACATAAAACAAAAATACTAGAGAAAATTGACATATCGAGTTGAATATGATGACATATGACTGGCATTGGATCTCAATTCTTAACAAATCAATTGAAACGACCAATCTATGTCAAAAACGTTTTCGGATCTGAGATTTCATGCATCATTTTTCGGTCGTGCCTCTGAGGCATTTCGTCGAATGCATCACATGCATTTGATTGAGAAATGAAACAAAGGCATAAAGTCCCACTCAACTCTCCTCGGCAACAACATCGCACGACAAATTTTGGAGAAACAAACATTACATAAGTTCCAAGTGAATAAATCGACGTACACTTAATCCATTGCTCAACACGAGACGAGGAAGGTGAAAGCACGGGGCTCTTGAGGAAGTGAACGGGATGACGACGAGAAGGCACAGGGCTTTTGAGGAAGAGTCGTAGCGATAGCGTGGCAACCAAGGCAAAAAATCATTTGTTGAAATTGCCGAAGAAATTTCATAAATACGGTGATCATGTCCTCGAATGCCCCGCCCTTCATCTCATGCCCTCTTCATTAGAACGTAATGAAATTGTCAAAAGGTCCAATGGATTGCCCTAATCCCTAAGAGATCAGTGACGCATCACACGTGAAATGATAGCCAAGCAAGGGCGCTAGTTGAAGTCTTATCTCTTTGATCCATCCATAAGGTTGAAATGTTGATTTTTATAAAAAAATCAATGTACAAATATATTTCCATTTTAAGGTTACATGCAACCTATCTAGATAGTAAAATAAATAAATGAAAAAGAATTCGATTAAGTTATGCTAATTCAGGTAATTTGAGTATGGACTTGTGTCCTTATGTGACTTTTAAACTAAAGCTTCCTCTCAGCCAAACTTTATAAAGCAATCTAAATAACAATTTAATTGTGATGATGAATCCTTCGCTGCTCACCGCGAAATTAATAAAAGATTAATAAATTCATAAAAATTGTGAAATCATCAAAACATCCAAAAATTTTAAAAATTCGTTTATAAAAAGCTCATGAATATAAAAAAAAAAAAATCCAAAAACTACAAAAATTTTAAAAATTCCAAATTATTAATAGCAATAAAAATTTCGCAAAATTCAGAAAAGCATTTAAAACACCAAAAATAAAAAAACTCATAATTTTTAAATTTTCGAAAATATTAAAAATGTTAAAAAAAAAAAAAGGTTAGAATTGGAAAACCCTTCAAAATCTTGAAACCCAAAATTGGAAGAACCTTTAAGCCGCGTTTGGCAATTAAGATAAAATTTAGGATATGATAAAATTTATCATATCATATATTTGGTTCCTACTCAATATAGGATAAGGTCGGTTGTGAGAGAGATATAGACCGAATAAAATTATCCCATGGGAGAGGTTGGATAAAGATGGATAAGAATTTTACTATCCATTATAGGAAAGTTATTTTTCTCAAATAACAAGCTTCTTAAATTAATAAAATTAAAATTATATTTCAATATAAATAATATTTGAACTCCAATATAAGAAATTCAAAATAACAAAAAATAACAACTTAGATTTTTTCATTTAAATATTTTCATTTAAATATTTGAATTTAATTATATTTTAGGTATTTTATTTATATGTATTACATATCTTAGGTATCAAAAGGTGGGAGGAAAGGCAGAGGGAAAAATGCGAAAATCTGATGAACCATCTAGTCAAACGACAACCACTATGGATTGTCCCAATGGCCATCCTTCCAATATGGAAGGGGAGATGAGGGGTTTAAATCCACACCTTCCTAGGAGGGGTTGGGGTGAGAACGAGTTAGTTTCAAGTGTGTGTTTTGACTCCCACGCCCTGTAAAAAGGCGGACAAAAGTCTGAGAGTGAGAGTTGGAGTATGAGTAGAGTAGGATCGACTAAAAAAAAAAATCAAGTCAAACGACAATGGTTCCGAAGCCATTTAACTCATGACCTTTCAACATCAGATTTTAAAGATCACATCTTTTATCATCTCCAGATCTATGGATGGACTCACAAGTAAAAGATACATAACTAACAATGATGCCTAATTATTTCATTCACTGAAATTAAAGTAAAATTTTGATATTCACAAGTGTCACACTCGATACTCTCAAGTCTTCATTGATTCTACTACCATCTCACCCGCAACGGGAGAAAACACGGCGGTCGCATCATGACGATGCAAATGCGAAGGGACGCGAAAGTGACTCGAAGCTAATTTTAGCCTGAAAATACATTCAATTTTCAATCATAATACATTCAATTTTGTAAATTTATTATTAAATCATTTAATAAAACTTTAATGTAGTCACTTCGAAGCTAATTTTAGCCTGAAAATGCTAACGTGAATATTTAGTTAACGCCATCAATCCAACCCACATTAATTGAACAAATTTATGAAAAATGGCATATGAAAGTGATTTTTAGCTCATGAATATATGAAAACTTCTCGAAAATTTATGAGGACGTGCTGTTGCAAACTGAACGCATAAATGTAGAATTAGTACATCCTATTTTTCCTAAATGACGTACAGTTTTATCTATGTAGCTAGAATAAAAAAAATTATGTTAATAGCAAGTAAATGAAAATTAAAAAAAATTGCATCGGACCTCATTAAAAGGCTCTGGAAAGTGAGAATATCCACCACGTAATTTTATGACCTTCCTCACACGGGACTTGGTTCCTAATTGCAAAGACTCTGCACCTATCCTAAAAGGAAGGACTGCAACGTGCCTAGAAACTCTTATTTTCAAACAATTTCCATGAAGCAAAGAAACCACTGTAATTTTCTTCCAAGGCTTATGCTTATGAACCCAACTGATGTTGCAAAATACATAATTACTCTCAACAGGTCCAGACCGTCTGAGTCGCTTGCTTACGCTACATATCAATTCAACTGAAACAGATCATAAAGCCTTTACTATTGCCTAAACATACAGTGCCGCTTTATCTCTATAACCATATTCTTCACCTTCAACACGCTAGGAGTAATAAGTCAATTGTGTTGCTAGGTCGAACGTGCGTTTGGCTATGATGAAGATCACAAGGAAACAGAATTATATTCTCGTGGTGTAGCATCTGATGATAGACTGCTAACAGTGTTCATAATATAGTTTAACTAGAAAAATAAATGCCATGAAGAAGTTGCTTCCAACCCAGAATCCAATTAAATGAAAGAAAGAAGAAATGCTTGGGATAGACGATCATGTAGGGTGTAAAAATTATTAGCATATTGCCCATGCGACAATCCATAGGCCAGCTTAGGTTCATATAAGATACTTGTGTACCTTCTCCTCGAACAGACCACCTGAAGTAAAGACTCCAGCATACTCCAAGGCCTAAAGAACTCTTTTCTGCACAAATGAAGAAAACAATTTCAACACGCAGCACAACTGGCTGAAATAACACAAATTGAGGAAATTGCCCCAGCAATACAATTGCTATCTTAAGAAACAGAATGACAAAAATGAAGTGCGATTAGGAAAATATATATGATGCTAATACAAAACATAATCAAAATGACAGAACCATGGGATGTTAACAGCAATTCTACACGAGCAAATCTAAAGCTAAAGCTTGGTTATACCAACAATTAACAAGGTCCAGAAACCAGAAATAACTAAGGCAAAGTGGTCCACACAAAACAAGCACATTAGGAACCAAACAGATGCTAATACAATCATACACTGCTTACTAGGAGTATTCCAGCAATGGTACTGGCATTCACAGTGCACGAATGAGAAAATACTCAAGCAGAAAATGATGAATTCTCTGGTGTTGTCCAAACAGATGCAATTCAGTGTTTTGCAATTACCTCACTCTCATCATCAAGAACTGTTTCCATGAGATAAAGATCACAAAATTTGGTGATCTGCAAAAGTACTTCCGACACAGAGGATCTTACAGTTGCTCGTTTCTGCAAAAAGAAGTACTAAATCAGGCAACACTCACGCAAAACAAATGAATATGGTAATGGGACCCCACAAAGGATTCTATTACCTGAAGCTCCTCAGGACTACTTTCCTCAAGAATAACTCCGAGCGGACGACATGTGACCTGAACAAATAGCTTAAGCATCAATGCATGACTTGATGAGGCAAAGAGAAGTGGGAAAGACTTCACCTTGAGAAGTGAACAGCTTGCGGCCGGTACCGGCGACCGCGACGCGCACGTACAAATAGCGGTTCCTCTCGACCGATAACGCTCTTTGCCTTCATCTTCTTGCGTCACGGTCCTCCTTGCTCACGGACGCGAGCACGCGTGAGAGAAGGAGAGACGGGGATGTTGAAGCAACTACTTACACATCTGAGGATTAGCGCATAGATCCCCATTTTGCTCGTCGTTGAATACACGGTGAACGCAGAAAGAGAGAGAGAGAGGGAGGGAGAAGAGGAAGAGGTGGACGTGGGCGGTTTTCGACGGTTTTCGACGGTTTCTGCCTCTGGCAGTTTCTCCCTCTCACGGACGTGAGCACGCGTGAAAGAAGGAGAGGGAATGGGCCTGGGCTCCCTTTTCTTTCTTCTTCGGCTCTAATTGTGGAGTTGAAGAAATAAAGAAACACGGGCCAAAAAGAAACAAAAAAGATGGGCCAAGGGAGAGGAATTTTTGTGGGGTCGAAAATTTATCAAACGAGTGGGCCGGATATGCAGGCCTGCTCGATTCCTTTTTTTTTTTTTTTTTTGCTTTTGTTTTTCTTTTTACATTTTTATCAATTTTTTATATTTTTATAAAATAAATGAATATTTAATATGTCGACAAAGATTTTTATATTTTTATATATATTGCAAGATGTGAATAAAATAATCGAATTGAAATAGGAAGAGTGCATCGTCACTTGGTCTCTACTTCCTAACACTACATATTTTAGAAGGTTTATGGAAGAGGAAGCAAAAGCAAAATATCCAACCAAAATTTAAAATATCACTCTAATTTTTTAAAAAAAAATTACAATATATATATTTAAAGTCAAATGCAAACATTTGCATTCAGTGAATTTTAAATTTTACAGAGTTTTAAAGTAAAGGGCAAAAATGCATGAACTTTATATGTATTGGCAACAAGGATAAGAATTCTTATCTTACATTGCATTTAGTGTCTATTCAAGACAAGATAAAATCGGATATAAGAATGATATAGGCTGGACAAAATTATATAGGAAATGTAAGATAAAGATGAATATTATTTCTAATATCCATAATAAAAAATTTATTTTTCTCGAAAAACTTCTTAAATTAACAAAATTGAAATTATATTTCAATATAAATAATATTTAAATTCTAATATAAGAAATTCAAAATAACCAAAAATAACAATTTATTTTTTAATTTAATCTTATATTTATTTCTATACTCTACTTTGACTATATCTATTAGATTTATATTATCACATATTTTAGGTATTTTATTATTTTAGGTATATCAATATAGTTTATTATTTAATAAAATTTTATTAGAGAACGATGGAAGGAGAAAAAGAAAGAAAAAAAAATAATTTAAAAAGAGATGAAAAATAAAATAAATAATTAATACGATGTGACTATTTAAAATTTATCAACTTTTGTTATCGTTTACTAATTTTATTTGTCTTTCTTATGAATGCCTTAAATTTATTTAACTCTTGCATGAATTTACTGATCATTATTTACGAGACTTATCGGTTTTGCTTCCCCTGATCCCATAATGCGAGCTTGGGCCTTGCATGAACCAAATGACAAATGAATAGGATGGTGAGAATGTGAAGCTGTGGCTATAAAATAGACGAAATTTACGGCCAATATTCCAACGATCTCTATTGCGTAAGTGTGAATAAAACGTAAACTTAATTGTTGAAGCCTATCAAAAGGCAAATTCCACAATTCATGCAATTTATGAATCTTACATGACATTATGATGACTCCATCTCTAAGATAGATGATTAAGGGGAACCACTTAGCGGGCGACATGGATTTAACACTGCAATCGCGATGTATATGACATGCTTATAAATGGTGGACCCCAGGGTATTCTTATTATAATCCTTCATTTATTATCGGCGAAATTCAGATATCAACAAGGGTCTACTAGGAAGCTACTAGAATGACGAAAGGGCAATAATGAAGTCAACTATGCACTGAACGTGGGGATACCAATTTTGAAATATATATATATATATATATATATATATATATATATATATATATATATATATATATATATATATATATATATATATATTGAAATTAACTTGCCGAAGTGTCTTTTGATGTATAGTTTTTTTTTTTGATAACTCAACTCAACTTGATTATAGCTCTAACACAGATGGTATGAGCCATCCAAATCTCTCTATTTTGAGCAAAATTTCAAGCAATGGTAAGACTAAAGGCTAAACCAATTGCATAGACTTGAAGAAGCCACGACTTAATTTGGTTAAGAAAACAATCATAACCGAGCACCTAATCAAATCACGGCAAGTCAAGAGTTTTTCCATTTGTCGAGCTTTTTCTCCATGGCCCTGAATTTTTTGTTCATTTATTTCGCATGGCAGGGTAACAATGAGAATCTTAGTTGATTCGCTATATATTAGATGCCGGTACAACCTCATGTAAATTTTTTCCTTTTTGCAAAATAAGATAGTATATTATCCGATGCAATGTGAATTTTTTCTGACAATATGCAGTAATGTGAGTAAAATATTACTGATAGATATGACAACGCTAGTGTAAGTTCATGTAGTAAACTCGAAGGAATATGATACTGAGGCGTTGAATCTGGCTAAGTTATAATCCCATTAGCAGAGTCTCATTCTTCTGTAATCTTAACGATTTTCTTCCCGATATTGTCGCCGTGAAACAACCCTGTGAAAGCACGGGGAATGCTGTCCAGGCCATCCGAGATGTTCACGAGCGGGCACAACTCGCCGCTGAGGAGATGGCTGCTGGTGGTCGAGACGAAAAGCCCTGGAAAAGACCAATGTCATCTCTAGCTAAAAATCCCTATATCTTTATTCTCTTGTAAATGACATCTAAGATGTCGGCGCGGCTTTTTTCCCTGAATCTGTATAATCGGATATTACTCCGCACATGGCAACTCTGCCAAAGGTGTTCATGCTAGCGACCACCGCTTCTTGCATCTCCGCGCCCACGCTGTCAAAGGATATATCGATCCCAGCACGAAAAAACTTGTCAATTGACAAAAACAAACACAAGAAAAATGACTAGATTTTTCTTTAGAGATGAGAATATACAATCTAGATTCTCGATACACTCTGAAGAATCTGACCTTTTGAGAGTTGAGTTCAAATTAGTTTCCTCCCCGTAGTTGAAGGCCGCATCAAACCTAGTTTATCCTTGAGCAGTTGTACCTGTAACAACTAAAAACAAGTTCATCATGATTCACGATCTTTTGGTGATGGAAACATTGCGGAAAGTTGTAATGTAGGACTATGGGGAAAGCGGCCTTTCGTTTCCTCCCAGCACAATCGACGACATAGCACCCATGCAACTTCGTGTACCGTCCGACCAAGTTCCCAACTGCGATGCCGTCAGTACAAACACCTTCTCGCCTCAATTTGGCTTGCATGTCTCGAAGAACCCGGCATAGGCTCTTAGTCCACTGTATCCTGAAAGAACAAGAAAAAAACCATGAAGAAACACAACCAGAAGGCGAAGAAACGTTCGGTAGTCTGAAGCATCGGTGAAAAACAAATATTCCTCAATTTGATGTCTCCTGAGAGACTGAGATAAGAACTTGACATAGGTTGAGACATCATTGGTATCACCCAACTATAGTGCATTCTAATGTGTACCTTCTGCGACATATTGGCCCTACATCATTTCTTGACCCTGTTAAGACCTGTTCTTGTTCAAATGTGTACCTTCTGCGACATATTGCTAGAATAAACCACATGACTTCAACACCATTTTGAATTCTTATGTTTCTTCTCTCAAAATCACTTAACTAAAACATTTTTTTGCCAGAATAGGACAGCTACTTAAGCGGGCACACGCCAAAATCCGAAGCACGCATGTAAAACTCTCTTCCCCACCCCGGCAGAGTCTTAAAAAGTTCTTTTGATTACAAAGAAATTCATGTACGGTTGAAAATGATCATGACAATAGGAAATTGTTGGTGAAAGAGAATTTACCCAATATTTCAACATGGTATGACAAAGGGAACCCCAATGGATCAAGCTTCCTGATTATCCCGCTTCTTCTTATCTTACTGTGTACTCTGCCCAAGTGACACCTCCCACAACCAAATCACCCTTCTGAAATTCAACATTGTCTGAAGCCACAACTTTTGCCGCACCATATGCCTCAATTTCCTGTACACAGATTTGAAGACAAAAATCAAAGAAAACCCAATTTCTGTTTTTCAATTCCCGTCACATTTACATGATTTTCCCGTGAACATATTTAGCTGGTGATGAACAAGTCACACTCACCTCACCAAGAGTAATTCCTTCGAAGCTGGTATCGGTTTTATGCGACGAGTTGTAATGCATCACCCGGGTCAACCGATATAGGTCGATGGACACGTAAATGTTCTTCACTCATCTAGACTGAACCCGGGTTGAGGCAATAGAGCCAAAGGTGCGGTTTTGAGCTCAAAATCAAATTCTTTGGGTATACCCTCTATGTGGATCTTTAGGGTCACATTCTTGTTG
Organism: Eucalyptus sp. ANBG9806169; assembly: GCA_014182395.1. Lineage (NCBI taxonomy): Eukaryota > Viridiplantae > Streptophyta > Magnoliopsida > Myrtales > Myrtaceae > Eucalyptus > Eucalyptus sp. ANBG9806169. The sequence goes on from CM024575.1 coordinate 20,596,684, forward strand.
GCCACTTTCACTTTCATGGTTGCAGAAGAACAAGAAGAGGCTGAAGCTTGGAGACTAGACAGATTATTGTCTGGGTGAAATTGACGAGTCTTTCTACATTTTATATGAATTGTTCCCGCGATAAAATATATTTTCACTTAAAGTCGTTCTTTAACTTTTAATTAAAGGAAATCAGGTTTCTACACAAACTCCGGACACAAAATATCAAAGATGATTAGCAACCAATAACTTTTATTAGAACAGGAATGCACAAATGCAAATCATGCCGGAAGTTAATCAATGACAAGGCCTGGAAAGTTTGGACCTTGTTAAGTAACCAAATGCAAACAAAAAATTTCGGAATTTAATCAACGACACAGCCCAAAAGCATAAAAGCACCATGTTGTAGTTTAATCGATGACACAACGCCCAAGATAAAGATGCACATCCGAATTCAATTGACAACGCAAATTTGGAAGCTTCAATTAGGAAAATAAAGTACTATGCGGGAAAGCTAAGATATTGAAAAGATGGTAAATTTGTTTGATTTGCGTAGGGATTCTGAAAAGTACGATATGACTATTTAAAACCTATAATTGACGGTTAGCAAAATAGATGTTATAGATAAATGTTACAAACGGTTACCACATGGTTACATTAACTCCACTACATTGACAGTTTCTTTGACTCCTACCTCAATGGTTGATTTATTCTACTATTTAAGATTATCGATTCATTTTTAAGTTGTCGATAATTCTATTCATAAATGACAAAACTCTATTATCATCGACCAAGTCTATTGCATATTGACAATAACCAAAATTGAGCCTTTTTTTTTTTTTAATGTTTGCATGAAAGTAACCTTTTGCAGTGGTAATCTACCACGGTGCTTGCTTCACAAAAAATGTTGATGGCTTGTACCTTTTACTTTTTACTTTCGTCGTCTGAAGCTTGATAAATTTAATTAAGATTAATTCAAAAATTTCAACATATTTGAATACTAACATGTAATGGCATATAAGTGATGTTGAGTATAATGACAAGAAAGATTCCTAAACTTAGTACACTAAAAATGAGATAAGCTCTCACTAGGTAATAAATATGATTACTCTGTCAAATGTCAGCTTGTACTATACTACAAAACTCGATATTCTACTTATATAGATCCGTTTTAATAAACTTAGTACCACATCCTAGGTAAGAGGACTATTTAGTGATTGTGATTTTTTGTCCTTTTCAAAAAAATTAGAATACTAAATAAGGTTTAAGACAAGTACCCAAAAAAAAATGCAAAAAGATAAGGGTAGGATAAGAACGAGTAGTACCCGCAGCAAGAGTCGGCCATTTTCATTGGCCAGATAATTCCCGTGACAAATTGTGATTAATTAAATAAAGATGGAAGGACTAGTCATGCGTTGAGAAGATTCCTTTAGGCCTACTGGCCAAATTAAGCCAAGTGGTCACTAATTTCCAATTGCATAATTACTCGATTGGTGGGTGATTTTATTTTACAGAGTAGTACGAATTATAAGTACAAGAGGAAATGATTGCGATTTCTTTGTGTGTTGAGGTCTAAACTCTATAATAACAGCAATTTTTATAATAGATTATTGCGTATGAGGCCTTATTTATAACAACACCAAATTTATTTTTCAATCAAACTTTGTCAATTTTTAATTGATTACGGTAGATAATATGTTGCATAACTGAATTTGATCTTACGACACATAGTAGATGACATGATACTTAAAGTGTATCAAAATGTTTCTCCAATTATTCTATTTTATTTTGAATAAATTTTTGTGTCTCACAATGCACGTTTATTGAATTTGCAAGACTGAAAAGAGATGCATTAGAAGAATACTTGAGAACAAAATAAACGAGCACCAAACGAATTATAGGAGCCGGTTAAAATCCAACAATAGTCTATCTGTTATGTGATAAATTGCTTTTCAAGGGAACTCCTATTTTAGATTTGGCATGTTTTGAGAAAAATGAATGATTTAGAAAACATTCATAAAAATGATCACTTATATAGCTCACAAAAATAATATGAATAGAGATGACAACACCCCATAGTAAACTCGAAGGAATCCGATATTGAGGCATTGAATATGGCTTAGTTATAACTCCATTAGCAAACTCTCATTCTTCTGCAATCTTAACAATTTTCTTTCCGATGTTCTCACCGCGAAATAGCCCTGTGAAAGCAAAGGGAATGCTGTCCAGGCTATCCGAGATGTCCTCAAGCGGGCACAACTCGCCATTGCGGAGATGGTGGCCGGTGGTAGAGATGAAATCCTGGAAAAGACCAACGTGATCGGCAGCTAAAAACCCGTGGATCTTTATTCTCTTGTGTATGACCTGTAACATGTTGGGGGCGGCTCTTTTCCCTGGATCTACATACTCGGACGTTACTCCAGACACGGCAACTCTGCCAAAGTTATTCATGTTAGCGACCGCGGCTTCTTGCATTTCAGCGCCCACATTGTCAAAGTATATATCGATGCCGTCGGGAAAATATCTGTCAGTTGACAAAAACATTGGAAAAATGACTAGATTTTCCTTTTGAGAAGAGGATGTACAATCCAGATTCTTGATACGCTTTGAAGCAATCTGACCTTTTGAGAGTTGAATTCAAATCCGTTTCCTCCTTGTAGTTGAAGGCCTCATCAAAACCTAGTTTTTCCTTGAGCAGTTGTACCTGTAACAACGAAACAATTTCATCATGATTCGTGATCTTTCGGTGACGGAAACATTGGGGAAAGTTGTGATGTAGGACCATGGGTAAAGTGACCTTTCGTTTGCTTCCAGCACAACCGACGACATAGCACCCGTGCAACTTCGCGTACTGTCCGACCAAGTTCCCGACTGACCCCGCTGCTGTCGATACAAACACCTTCTCGCCTCGCTTCGGCTTGCATATCTCGAAGAACCCGGCATAGGCCGTAAGTCCACTGTATCCTGAAAGAACAAGCAAACACCCGTATAGAAACACAACCAGAAGGGGGAAAAACGTTTGGTAGCCTGAAGCATCAGTGCAAACAATTTTTTTTTTAGTTTGATGTCTACTGAGAGGCTGAGATCACGAAGTTGACATAGGTTGAGACATCATTTGTATCACCCAACTATAGCGCATACTGCAAGATGCCGATCCAAGGTCAAATAACCCCTACATCATTTCTTGACCATGTTAAGACATTTCCCTGTTCAAATGTGTACCTCTTGTGACATATTGCTGTAATGAACCATATGACTTCAACGCCATTTTAAATTCTATGTTTCATCTGTTAAAATCAGTTAACTAAAACATTATTCTGCCAGAATAGTACAGCTACTTACGCAGGCACATGCCAAAATCCGAAGCACGCCTGTAAAATTCTTTTCCCTGGCAGTCTTACAAAATTCTTTTGATTACAAAGAAATCATACACCATTGAAAATGATTATGATATTTGGAAATTGTTGGTGAATGAGAAATTTACCCAGTATTCCGAGATGGTATGACAAAGGGAACCCCAATGGATCAAGCTTCCTGATCATCCCATTTCTTCTTATCTTACTGTACTCTGCCCAAGTAACAACTCCCATGAGCACATCACCCTTCTCAAAATCAACATTGTCTGAAGCCATAACTTTTGCCACACCATATGCCTCAATTTCCTTCACAAAGATTTGCAGCCAAAAATCAAAGAAAACCCAATTCCTGCTTTTCAATTCCCATCACATTTACATGATCTTCCCGTGAACATATATATAGCTGCTATGAACAAGTCGAGCTCACCTCACCAAGTGCAATTCCTTCGAAACCGGTACCGGTTTTCTGTAACAAGCTGTAACTTTTCATCCGGTTCAACTGATATGGATCGATGGACACATACAGGTTCTTCACTATCATCTCGCCTGAGCCGGGGTCGAGCGATAAAGCCAAAGGTGAGGTTTTGAGCTCGAAATCAGATTCTTTGGGTGCACCCTCTATGTGGGTCTTCAGGGTCACATGCTTGTTGGCCACTTCCATGGTTGCAGAAGAACAAGAAGAAGCTGAAGCTAGGAGACTAGACAGATTCTTCGTATGGATGAAACTCTAAGTCTTTCTATAACTGTAGGACCATATGTATATAAATTATCTGCATGAAATTGACCTTTCTACCATTTACTTTTTATTTTTGTCGTGTAAAGTTTGATTAATTTAAATAAGATCATTTAGAATGTTTCAACATGTATGGACATTTTAACGTCGTATAAGATTCTTTCTCTAAAAAATCCAATTAAAAATATTTTTGAGATTGATTCCTAAATTTTGCATCCTAATAATACGACAAACCCTAGTGAGCTTAAAAATATGGTCACTATGTTTTCACGGGTCGGTTTTAACAAATATAGTACTGCATTCTATGTGAAAGCACTGTTTAGTGATTGTGACTGTTAATGTCCTTTTCAACGACCTTAACTGTACTAAATATGGTCTAAGATAAACAAACAAACAAAAGAAAAAGAAACAAAAAGACGAGCACGTTCAAGAACGAGCAATGCCCGCAACGAGAGAAGATTCCCCTTTGATTGGCTAGATAATTTTTTAGAATAATTTATTGCGTGTTCGACTTTACTTATAAGCACTATCCCAAAATTATGTTTCAATCAAACTTTGTCATTTTCTTAATCTCGAGATTTATGCAGGATAATACGCTGCATTGTGTAATCGTGCGAGATGTAGTAGATGACATGATATCTAAGGTGAATCATATATCTTTCTCCATTTTTTTTTTGTTAATTAAGTTTGTTTTCCTCACTATACCTTCATTGAATTTGCAAGACTAAAGCTTTTGATATTAAAGTCAATGTTCACGCTTGAGTCGAGCTCAAGCATTAAGTTGTATCAACTCGACTTGACTCAATCATAACTCTATTATGAATGATAGCTTAAGTCGACTCGATTACAACTCTAACACGCATGGTATGATCAATATTTTGAGCAAATTTCAGGCAACAATAGGACTAAAAGTCAAACCAAATGAATAGACTCATAGAAGCTAAAACTTTTCTAGTTGATAAAATATCCATAATCATGCACCTAACCAGGCTATGATTAAGATTTCTTATAAGTAAATCTTACGTCTAGATTTTCTCATTCGTCGAATTTTAATATTCCGTGGACTTCATCATCATCATCATTTCTTTGATTTCGTGTGCGCGAGCCTAGGCAATAAATTAGACCTGAACAGCGGCAGGGACAAGCCCACCGGACGATTACCTTTGATTGCAACGTTTGCCCCCAACGATTCATATTGGAAGTTATATGGTGTGGTGGGAGATATTGATGGAAAAAGCCCTAATGGATTCACTACATATCGTCCGCGATGCCAGTGCAACCTCGTGATATATTTTCTTTTTGCATAATATGACAATATCTAATCCTATGCAATACGTATATTTATTGATACTACGCAGTACGAGTAAAATAGTAATAAGACGCCCCAAAAGAGCTGCAAAACAAAACAAAACTTTGAAAACAAAATAGTGCAGGTTGCAGCTATAAGTATGCCGTTATTCCAAAAGACATTATTTGTCATAGTATCAAAAAACAATCAACGGCCTATTACAAGAATCGTTGTTGATAGGTGTTAGGAAAATATGACAAACGATTGAGGAGAACAATGAAGTTAGACTTTGAGATATGATATCATTTTATTTAAGCAATTATTTGCCCTCACAACGTTGCAAATAGTCACCCGCAAATTTCCTACAAGATTCAACAAAGTCTTGATTAAGAATACTAGATAACAATTTTAGTATTTCTCCAAAGTCTCTCAAATGAAATAGTTGAAAATGATGTCAGTAATTTTGGAAAGAAATTGAAAAGACTTTATCAAGATTGATCCCCAAAAACTAACGTACTCATCTCTATCTTTTCTTTTGAACAGAGGCAACCCCTAGAAAATGTTATAAAATGAACAGGTACATTTTCAAAAGTTATCTTTAAAAGACATATGAAAAGTTCAGAATTAAATAAATAAAAAATAAAAAATAATAGTAACTCATTTGTGAATAACCGCACTATTTCAATAGGACACTATGGTTAATTTTTATAATTATATATCAGAATTTTTCAATAAATGATATTAATGATCGTTGATTAGTGTCAAATCCCGTCCATGTGCATACTCACATATTTTTGATATGGGACAAGCCACCTAATAGTTTGTTTTATAAATAAATTATTGTCACGACCTAATCTCGGGTGAACCACCTAGGATTTGGCTAATGGATTACTAAGTCTAAACTTAGCTCGGGCTCTCCCAAGCCCATACCAATTCGCGACTTAGGTTCAAGTATTTAACATGCAAAAGATTATTAGCTAGGAATTGTCACCAATTTATTTTTTGTGGGTCGATTAGAAACTCAAGTAAAATAATGGGAGATTTACTTTGCGAACCAGAGATTGTGAGTTCGGGAACTTGGTTACGCTAGATTTCTCTAACGCCATTTCGATACATTTCTATTTTATTTCGAAAAAAATGTTTTGTAGGCAGCTTGAATTGATTTTAATTTATTTCCCTAACATGTGAGGTGATCATACGGGTGCGCAAACCACCAATTTAACACCCAAATAATGCAATAAATAAATTACAGAACTTACCTCATAGCAACGAAAGCATCTGCAATGTTAGATCAAAAATCATATCAACAATCCTAGATATGATTTCTAATTAACACGCAATCACTTAATTTTGATTTTTACTTATTTAATGAGAATCATGCTTTATACAATGCATGCTACTAATCTAACATGAAGTGATATAACTTAACAATATGAACTAAACTATATGACATAAGTATAATATTTTTGTGTTTTCTTAATAAGCATGCAATCTATCCTAGAGAATTAAATTAATTTATTATAAGATAATTTTTTTGGTATTTTTCATGAAATTCGAAATTAGAAAATTGCAAAAATTATCTATCCAAATTAAGATATCATCCAACTTATATTAGGAATTAGATTAGGCAAAATCCTAATTTAAACTAGAATGTTATCTTATCCTGGTAATCCCTAATCTAAAATGCAATCCATTTATGAAAAATTATCTAAACCTATAATGAATTCGAAAGATTATCTTGAATTAAATTAAATGTGCAATCTTATTCTAATATGCAATAACTATATGACGTGCAAAGAATGTCCTAATTCTATTTTTTTTCTTCTTTTTCTTTAACTTCGAAATTAAAATTGACAAATAATTAGACGTGCAATTTAAATTAATGAAAAGAGAATCTAAGATCCTAAATTTATGTTTTTGGTATTTTTTATTTCGAAAATTCAGGATAAATAAAATGCTTAGCCTAAATATGCAAATTAGGCTAAAGCAGGCAATATTCTAACATGAACCAAATCTAACTCAAACATATTTTTAGGATAAATAGAGCAATCAAGGCGAGACAGAGCACCAAGCCATTTAGAATCATCAAAGATATCATACATCGTTCGAATCAGGGAACAATATCTAAATCAAACTTAATTATGTCGCTAATAAAATCGATAAATTGATCTTAAACCTTAAAGATTAAGATATCACGCGTGATTAATTATTTCATCTAAAGCCTTATAGATAGAATTAAAAAATCGATGTGCGGTTGCGAATTAGGAAATAAACCCTAATTGGGGAATACGGCTATCACTTATAAATGTGCACATTAGATACAACTAGACATGTATTAGGCAGTGAATATATATTAGGCATGCGTCTCTCACCTAAATAATCTTTCCAAATTTGGGCCAAACATGATCAAATCGGAATCACAACCGACTCGGACTCGAAACTCTGGCAAGGAACGGAAGGGTGGCAAGGGCGTTGCAAGTCACGGGTCGTCAGGTGGAAGCCGGCGACGAGAGTGCGGTGGCTCGATGATCAGCAGCGACGAACGGACTGCTGCTACGGCGTTCGAGGGCTGGCTGCAGCTGGTTCGCGGGTGGAGACGATGGCAGCAACAGCGACGGCTGGCATGGAGGTGCTCGCGGGATCTGCAGGTCGCGGGCTTCGGAGGTGCGGCGACTGGCTCGAGCTCGGGCAGAGGCGCGGAGAAGGGCTCAGGCAGCTGTCGGTCGCACAGGCGCAGGAGCGGCGGCTTCTGGCGTCGGGCTGCAGCGGCGACGAGTGCAGGGAGGTCGGCTAGGAGCTCGATCGCTAGCGGAGCGGCGGAGGCAGGCAAGCGGGATTGGTAGGCGGAACCCGGCCGAGGGCGCTGCTAGCGTCGGCGACGGGGCTGGCGGCTGCTGGCGTCGACGATGGAAACTCGGATGCAGGTCGGGCGGAGCAGGAGCAGCGACGGTGGTGGCGCGGCGAGGCTCAGCGACGCTGTGGAGGGGGTCGGCCACAGCGGCGGAAGGGCTGACGAAGAAGAAGAACAGTTCTTTTTTTTTCTTGCTTTTTGTTTTTTTTTTTTCTCTCTCTCTCTGCCTCACGTCTTCTCTCACTGTCTCTGTACTTTTCTACCCCAACCTTCACCTTCAGCCGACGTTCCCCCAAAAACAGAAAAACAGCCCCACTACGAAGCAGTCTCAACCTTTTTATAGGGGAGAAACTTAGATTTTTGTGAAATATTTTATTTCCTTTTTTAATATGCATGAAAATCAATTTTGCTCGTGGATAGCCTCCTAAATATATATCGTCGAAATATATGCATTCACACGCAATATTCTCTTTTATCTTTTTTCCAATATTCCATCAGAAACCTTTCTTTTTACCAGAAAATATGTCAATCGATGTATTTTGTTTGAATATATGAAAATCTCCCGCCATATCATTGAATATTGGAAAAATTAATGCTCATCTATCGTCAGTCGGTCCAATGCAAATGCAAATAGAAAAATGCTCTTAAAACTATATGTTATGCAATTTACTTCTAATATTAATCCCTAATTTTTATGCAATAAATAAATGAATGAATCGCCAAAATTTAGGTGTCAACAATTATCAACAATCCCTCACTTTGTTTATAAAACAAAACGCTAAAAATAAAACGTTAAAAATATATAGCCAAAATTTTCATAAAATTAATAAACATACATAAATGTCTCTTTCAAGTTAAATATTTAGTTAGTGTAAGTATCTCAAAACTCCATCATAGTGATAAGTAGCTTGGCTTTAAACTTACATTTTAAATAATAATTTCAAACATACTAACATATTTTTCAACGAAAAGTTCTATTTTACTCGACACTATTATGGCCTTGTGTTTGTACCTGTTTCATGAGCTCTCTAGAAAGCAACCTTAACTTTCATACAAAGCAGTACCACTTCTAAACTCATATTGTTAAATTAGTTACCATTTGTTTTTGCTACACACATTACCAATTTGTACTATACTTCATTAAGAATTTAATTTAGCTTACAAAACATAATAAATGATACCGACTTCTCATATCAAGGCTAATGTCAATATCAAACAATCACTTTCAATAACTTATTTGTATCCATTAAACCTTGTAACTAGTGATATTCTTAAAAAATGCCGTGTTACTATTACCGGTGATTTATAATAAAGCCCAATTTCTTGTGATGTCATATTTACCATTTTTCTTAGTGAAGCCTTTGTCGAGGAATCGACTAGATTATTGCTTGACCTCACATAGATAATTGTTATGGTACTATCTTGTGTCAAATTGTCTCATATACTCATATCTTAGACTAATATGTATGGATTTACCATTATAAATGCTACTAGAAGCTATTGCCAAAATAGTCTAACTATTATAATGGATAGAAATAAGACGCATAGGATTGTGTCATAATTCGATATCCAATAATAAATTCATAATCCATTCAGCCTCTTTCTCAGTTACTACTAAAGTAATGAATTTGGATTTCATCGTTGAATGAGTTATACATATATGTTTCTTGCTCACTCAAGAAACAAAATATCCACCAAATGTGAAAATATATTCAAAAGTGATGTTTTTCACCCACACCTGTAATCCAACTAATTTCGATGTATTCTTTTAATATAGTTGGATAATTATTATAGAATAATCCCAAATTTTTAGTTTTCTTAAGATAACCAAAATTCTCGTAATAACTTTACAATGTTCTATACTTGGATTACTAGTATATCACTCAACTTACACATGGAATAAGCAATATCAGGTCTAGTACAATGCATTGCAAACAATAAAGACCCTATAGCACTCACATATTCAAGTTGTGTTATTGCTATACCAGTATTATAATTTAATTTAATACTAGAATCAAATGGAGTGCTCAATTCTTTAAAACCAAAAAGTTGAAATTTATTTAACATCTTTTTTCACGTAATCATTTTGACTCAAAAAATAACCCCAACTATATTTTTAACTTTAATACCCAAGATGGTATTCATTTTAAAAATGAAAGTTAAAGATTCCAGTTATATTAGTTCCAAAGTCCCCTTTGAATACCCCACTTCAAGAATATTTCAGGAGGCATCCAATCAAAACTATGCATGCTCAAATTTTCATGCTCAATGAATTACATATATCAAAAATAGAAAACCAATGCAATTGTGAATGCAACGTGCAATAAACAATGCCTCTCCCCAAAGACTAATTGGTATTACACAATTGCACAAACTACCAACAAAAGGAGGGTCATCGATCCACCCTTCAATGAACACTGGATATAAACAGTAGAGTTTGCTCCAACATAACCAATCTAAATGGTAGTTGGACATATGCCATAGACTCTTTCTAGTTGCCAGCATCAAAGTCCAGTTTGTTCACTTCTAACCAGGATAATTATGGATACAATCGGAATAAATGATATTAGAAAAGGGGAAAACCTTTGTATCTATATGTAGATAGCATTATCAGATTAGTCATTCCTATTGATCAAACCCACAAAATCGTCATTTTCTTTTGCAACAAATTCATCCATAAATTGACAATTCTCATAGTGAGCGGAAAAGTACTGTCCCTATCGAACGGAAAAGGACCTTCTCAACGCCAGCAATAGTTCGCTGATTGATAAACCCAGCCAAGACTCTTCATTCACAAATTTGTTTGGTATCTATCGATGGCGACCTTGTGCAGCTCTGCACTGTTACAGTTGGAGAATCCAATCATCAACATCTGTTTAAAACAATCGGTGAACTCATTGCTGTGGAGCCATCCCACGGGTTTAGAATGGTGAATCACATCCCCATGCCCTGTATTTGTCACATGTTACTGACGATATCAAATCACAAACTGCAGTGGAGGTGTGAAATCCATTTTCTGTAATTGCAGTAAGTTCTTGCTGAACGACTGGAGCAGCACTAGCGAAGCTGGACTAAAACGGGCAAGGCAATGAAGGGGCTTGTCAGAGGTTGCCGAGTCCGTCCACGGACCTGCAAAACAATGAAAGCTCGTTGGTGCAGACATGAAAACAGGGAGCGGCATGGGTGAGACCCAGCAACAATGGCGAGGGTATGGCAAAGCGTTGCGGCTTTTCGTTGTGGAGAAGTTGTAGGTGTGGTCTGATGCCAGAATCACGGATGCAGTTTAGGCGCGAGGCGTCTCCAAATAATTCCTAGGACAAATTCGAGATGGAGAGATGAATCCATCACTTTGAAACTGTTCTCAGTGATAATCACATTGAACAAACCAACCATGATGGGAATGAAGACAATCCTCCAGTTGCTAGGATCAACCACAAAGTCCAAAACTACCCCCGAAACACAGGAACTATTCCATCTTGCCATTCACGGTGAGGCTGGGCTTGAAACCGCTCGCTTCAAGCGAGGTAGTGTCATCTCTGTTCACAACGTTGTCCATAATTTCAACGTTGATGATCGTTATACATCACCGGCTTGGAACGTGTTGTTGTGGCTCGACCAAGTAAATGCAAAAGCGGGCAGTCTTCATTTTGAGGTTGACACGAGAGGGATCTTCTTGTCTCTCCAGTGCTTGTTGCCTTCTTGTAAAGACCATAGGCAATGACTGCTGCAGTCGGCTCAATGATAATATGCACGACATTGAGGCCAGCAATGACATTGGCATCCTTGGTGGCCTGCCTCTAAGAGTTATTGAAGTAGACAAGGACCGTGACAACGGCATTTTTTGATAGTCGTACCGAGGTATCCCTCAACAACCTCATGCATCTTCGTGAGGACCATGGATGAGATTTCCTCCTCAGCAAATCGCTTCTCTTCGCCCTTGTAATTGATGACAATCATGGGCTTGTCTTTGGGACTAGCAATGACCTTGAACAACCAGTGGCACCCATCACTTTGGACCAAAGGGTCAGTGAAACTCCTCCCGATCAATCGCTTCGCATCAAAGACGGTGTTGGTGGGATTCATCAGAGTCTTGTTCTTGGTGGCGACACCGATCAACCTCTCTCATTTTCGGCCATCAATTCCTTCTCTTTTACTTCAACTCCATTGTTGAAAAAATAATTCCTTAAAATTGTTGGGAAAATATGAACAATCAAGGAAAACAATAAAGTCAGATTTTGGGGGATGATTTCACTTTCCTTAAGAAATTATTTGCCCCCACAACATTGAGAATGGTCACCAGTAAATTTCCTCCAGAATACAATAAATCTCGATTAAGAATACTATATAGCAATTCTAATATTTCTCTAGGGTCTCCAATTGAAATGACGGCTGTAATTTTAAAAAGAAATTTTGAAAAGACTTCATCAAGATTGATCCCCAAAAGTTAGCGTATTTATCTCTGTCTTTTGAACAGAGGCAACCCATCGAAAAAAAGGTTGCAAAATGAATAGCCACGTTCTCAAAAGTTATCTTAAAAGGTGTCTGAAAAATTCGGAATCAAGTAAATAAAAAATAAAAAATAATCGTAACTCCTTTGTGAACAATCACATTGTTTGAATAAAACATTGCGGTTAATTTTTATGATTATAAATCTGAATTTTTCAATAAATAAAAATTAATTATTGTTAGTTAGTACCAAATCTCGTCCACATCCGCACTCACATCTTTTCGATGTGAGATAAGGCACGTTTTAGTTTGTCTGAATGAACAACCAACAATAGGTACACACCAAGATCTTCCCCTTTAGAAACTATGATTTGCAATGCGCGCTTAGATTTGGCGTCCTCAACATCATCGCCATGCGAAGACAACAACAATAATATGTTGAATCACCACAAATCAAATACATTGAAGAAACACCCAAATCTAGATTTTAGAATGAGAAAGAAAAAACTCCCAAATTTAAATCGGAAGAGGTTCAGATTTTCACCTTTTAACTTGTATGTATTTGCATGATTTGGGATAATCTCATCTCCTAATAATCAAAATACATAATTTCTTAGTCTTCTAAATTTACCCTCTAAATATGGGAGATGAGTCAATTCATATGTGATTGCCATCCTTCGGGGTAAGCTACATTTTCATTGCTAAAATTGACGTCATTAAGCGCATGTAATTGATGGATCGCGATTGTCCTCCGACAGCCTGTCTATCTATCGCACGAAGTTTTATTTCCCGACACTAACATTAGAGGAAATGCAACATTAACAACATGTTTAGTTGCACTAATGACCGCTATGTCACTGGCCTATAGTTTATAGTGTTTGTCTACGGTAGTAGCTGCTACTGTTTACTTATAATACAGGTCTATTACGAGGAATGTGATAGTTATCGCGGCTCCAAAAGTAGCCCTCCTTTTTTTCTTTTTTCTACTCACTCAGTCAATATTAGATTAATAATTATCATTAAAGTCTATGTTAATTACAACTAAGTTGCTTATATTATATTGGTATTGATCAACACAATTGTACTTATTCTGGCATGCTCATCTATGAAGCACGGACACATTGCCCGTGCTTTCATGTTGTGTCCGACACGTGTCGGATCGTGTCGGACACATCGACACGCTTGGACACAGTCGGACATGCGGTCAACGCGTGTCGGATCTTCCGACACGTGGTCAACTTTTGCTGAACATGTTTCGACACGCGAGACCGGAAGACGATGGAGGGTGGAGGTGAGGGCAATGGAGCAGAGATGAGGCCGCGAGTGACGATGAGCCCACAACGGTGAGAGACAGCCAAAGAAAGAGCATAGACTGAGGCGAGGGCCACCACTGTGATGCTGTGATGGATCGGCGACAAGGCTGCGGCTGCGAGGGAGAAAGGGCCGAAGGCGAGGCGGTAAACAATTGTGATGAGGACTGAGAGCAAGCAGAGATCGAGAGGAAGAGGAGAGGAAGGCGGTCGTGTGGCGAGCGGCAAGGAGGAGAAGGTAAAGGAGCTAGGGTTTTTGATAAGAAACTCAAATAATTAAAAAGGGGGAGGGGGGGACTCAAATGGGCCATCAATGATGGCATGACTTTTAATTTTAGGGGGAGGGGAAGTGATGGGGACAGCCTGCCTATCAGGTGGTGGGGAGAGAAAGAAAAATAAATTTAGGGGGAGGGGGGCCATCAATGATGGCGTGACTTTTAATTTTGGGGGAGGGCAAGTGACGGGACGGCGGTGGGGAGGGAAAGAAAAATAAATTTAGGGGTGGGGGAAATGGACGAGGGAAAGAAGTGAGTGGGGGTGGATCCTAGTGGGGATTTTTTTTTAATTGGAAAAATAAATAAATGAGATTAAAAAATAATTTCAAAAAAAAAATACTGAATTTGAATTAAATTAATTAAAAACAAAAATATTCATTTAATATACAACGTATCCTAACGTGTCGGAATTCTTTATTTTTAAGAAATGATGTGTCGTGTCGTGTCGCATGTCGATACTACTTAGATGTTCATATGTCATATGATTAATCTTTTACAGGTTATCTATGATATCTTGACAATACATAGTTATGTACAAAATATTATATATAGTACAATAACTAGCATAATGTTTGCTGCTTATTCTACAAGGTACGATTACCTGGATTTTTATTGTAAAGTACAATATTATTCATAACCATGTGGGGTCAATGTGAAGCATAATCATAATCACATTTTAATTATTTAATAATAGATAAAACTTATTCTTACATTTATAAAACCACAATAACATACAGGATAATTACACTCATGATTGACTAGTAAAGTAATAATCATAATACAATGTTTATGTTAATATAATCTCATGTTACTTATCTAATGATATCTGCAAGGTATTAAGCTCGTGAATCATTATTTAAGGTGTGAATTTATATTCCCCTTTTAATTATGATTTTAGGGTTACATGTCGTTAATGAAACCAATCAGTATGATCATTTGTTCGAATTAAACCAATCAGTATGATCCTTATTAAAGTTCTATTACGTTACAGTGTAATAGATGCAACTAAAGAGGTTGCAATAGCATAGAGAGAATTATCACTGAGAGATGCTGCATAAACTTGATGCAAAAACTAGACTCTGTACTTCAATATCTTACTTAGGACTATCAGTATTTCTAATTTCTGAAGTTTGCATGGCCTGATCTGCATCAAATTGTTTTACCATTCTCCATTTCAAGATTCCCATCATAAAAGCTATAGAAAGTTTCCGGCAATTAGCCAACTCTCATTCTTCTGCAATCTTAACAATTTTCTTCCCGATGTTGTCGCCACGGAACAGCCCTGCGAAAGCAAAGGGAATGCTGTCCAGGCCATCTGAGATGTCCTCGAGTGCGCACAACTTGCCACTGCGGAGATGGTCGCTGGTGGTTGAGATGAAATCCTGGAAAAGGCCAATGTGATCGCCGGCTAAAAAGCCCTGGATCTTTATTCTCTTGTAAATGACATCTAACATGTCAGGCGCCGCTTTTTTCCTGGAATCTGCATACTCGGATATTACTCCACACACGGCAACTCTGCCAAAGGCATTCATGTTAGCGACCGCAGCTTCTTGCATCTCGGCGCCTACGTTGTCAAAGTATATATCGATCCCATCAGGAAAATACCTGTCAATTGACAAAAACAAACGCAAGAAAAATGACAAGATGTTTCTTTTGAGAAAAGAATATACAATCTAGATTCTTGATACGATCTGACGCAATCTGACCTTTTGAGAGTTGAGTTCAAATCATTTTCCTCCCTATAGTTGAAGGCCTCATCAAAACCTAGTTTTTCCTTGAGCAGTTCTACCTGTAACAACAAAAAGTTCATCATGATTCACGATCTTTCGGCAACAAACATTGGGATACTTGTATTGTAGGACAACGGGGAAAGTGACCTTTTGCTTGCTTCCTGCACAACCGACGACGTAGCACCCGTGCAACTTCGCGTACTGTCCAACCAAGTTCCCGACTGACCCCAACGCCGCCGATACAAACACCTTCTCACCTCGCTTCGGCTTGCATATCTCAAAGAACCCGGCATAGGCTGTGAGCCCACTAAATGCTGGAAGAATACAGGAGGATCAAAAAACGGCCTTTCTCAAGTGACAGAACTCGCTACAGAGATATAAGATGGTGAAAGAGATTACCCAATATCCCAACATGGTAAGACAGAGGAAACCCCATTGGATCAAGCTTCCTGATCATTCCATTGCTTCCTAACTTGCTATACTCTGCCCAAGTGACAAGTCCCACAACCAAATCGCCCTTCTCATATTCAGGATTCTCTGATGCCACAACTCTTGCCACACCAAAAGCTTCAATTTCCTGTTTAAAGATTATTCATAAAACAAAACCCCCAACTCATGTTTTTTCCATTCAAGTCGATCTTTTCAACACAAACAGTGAGTTTTCTACAGTTGCGTTGATTGAGAATGATTGACAATTAGGTTGATCTTTGCAATGATATCGTTTTATTTCTCGCCAACAACCAAAGTCACCATTGCAAGCATTGGAAGCATTACAAACTCACCAAAAAATGGTGCTTTAATTTGATTAACAGAACAGCAACAATGTCAAAGCAGACTTAGCTACTTTATGAACAGATTGGCTAACCTGGCCAGGAGCGATTCCCACGGCATAACCGCCGGTCTTCTGCGACGAGCTGGAACTCTTCATCCTGTTCAACTGGTACGGGTCAATGGACACGTACAGGTTCTTCACGATCATCTCCTTCGAGCCAGGCCCGAGCAACAGAGCCAAAGTCGAAGTCTTAAGGTAGAAGTCATCTTCCTTGGGTGCGTCCTCTATATGGGTCTTTATGGTCCAGTACTTGTTTATCACTTCCATGGTTGCCTTGCCTCCTTTTGTTGGAAGAAGCTCAAGAAAACAAGCGAAGAAACAGAAGAAGAAGCGGCAAAAGCTAACTCTTATCCGAATATGGGTAGATATTTTTATAATGTCGACCATCTATGTCCCTGTATTTATAGAGCACAGCATCGATTTGCCTTTGATTGATTTCACTGGTGATTGATTTCTCAAGACTATTTCCTCCGTCCTCGTCCAAACGAAATGTGCACGTAACAGCTCCTAGGAATATCCCTCTTGCTGATATGCTTGCATGAACCAAAATAAGGATAGACAGAAGAGAAAAAAAAAATAGAATTTTTCTCCTATTCATCTGAAACTTTTGAGAAATCATCGTACAGAGGCAGTGTTAGCACATCATTGAAGTTTCCGTAATTAGAATTTAAAATCGAGAATCAATTAGTACTCCAGCCGTACAGGAATGAAGTCAAAAAAAAAAAAAAGGAGCAAGGGTAAAAAAGAATGAGATCTTAGCATTTTATTTCGATCAATTAACTGTTAAACATTATTAAAAAAAATGCTATCAAGTCATAAACGCGCCATCAAAAATCCTATAATGTTGATGGGAAACTTGCGACAGTGAGATTAAAACTTGATTGCACATATTCTAAATGTTGAAAATTTAATCCACCAAAATAAGGTAAGGACTCAACCAATCAACAATTGTTATCCTCCCGTTTAGGAATTTCTTTTAGCAACTATGTGTTGAAATTTCGAGAAAGTTAAGGTATGTTTGCCCCGAGTGAATATTAGAGGAAATAATCAACAACAAAGACAAGAAGTGGGATCAAGAGATATGTAGGACTCGAATCAAGAGAAGATTCCTCGTTACAATCCGCTGCTAAGAAAAACAAAGCCTTCAGAGCAATTGCCGGCCACATGAACTGCATATGGCTCATCTCATGCGGCTGTCAAGATCGTTTCGGTTAATGTGTCACTATGCCCAATGACTCGTTCAAATTAAGTGTAAAAAAACATTTCCTACCTCGTTCTCAAGAAAGGACAAATATTTATAGATTAAAAATATAAAAAATAAAAAATAAAAAAAGCTCCTCTCTACATTCAGATGTATGCTTGTGGACAATGGCAAACTTGTGCCGCTAGAACTAGAATCTCCAGTTCGTCTGCACTTTAGCAGGTCGGATACTAATGCCGAACGCGTCGCGATTGTCCTGACTTGCGGCGTCTTATTCCAGCACAAGCGAAAACTGTATTGCGTAGGCAAGGCGTATGGAAGACCGATGACATAATCAATGTACGAATGTTCCAAAAATTGATGTAGTCCGCATAGTTCTGGATGAGAATGATATCATTTTCTGAAGACTACGTTGCATATTCGTGGTGTTAAATTTCGGGGGCACGAGGTAATCGTGGATGATGCTCGAACTTGATCAATTCTATCTGTTGTTCCTCCCAACGAAACTACCGACGATAATGCACGATCAATGCTTTCCAGTCTGTGAAGACTTTCGCCGGGAATGGATTTGCATGCATGAGAACAGATTGAGGGGTTCTGGGTTTTGACCCGGATTGAACCTCACTTACCTAAGTTAGCATGTGAGGAAATAAATACATGCTTGACAACTCAAGTTTCACATCATTTAGGAGAAAGACTTGTTGAGTTATTTGACACCCACCTCAAAATGGTCACCATCTTGTGTGGTTACTTAAATTATTTCTTTTGAAGGTTTGGCCCACGTAGATCAAACTGAGTCATTACAGATGGTATCAAAGCGTGACTCTTTGAGTAGATATGCAGTTCGTAAATGGGCTAGGCCCATATTCGATCCAATAAGGGTGGGGACTTATCAATTGGGCATAACGAGCCAACACTAAAGGAGATTTCGGTTTTCATACGCCATGCTTATGCAAAATTCGACTAGGTCATTACAGATTATTAGTGGAGGTCTTATTAATAAACTACCTGAGATAAAACCGCCTGACTACGTTGTCCAAATGTCATTTCTCCCTTCTCCATTACCGTCAGGACCATCCTCCCGTCGGGTTTTCCGAGAACACATTAGCCAAATCCATCACTATCAACTGGTGTCTGGGCTCTTGTATGGTATTGATTCCTAAGCTCGGCTATCATGATTCAGAACATACCATCACAAAATAATGCAGAAACATGGATGCGCAGAAAGAAAGTGCCAGTGAAGAGAAGCACTTTCAGCAAGAAATGGCTTCATATAGAGACACAACCCAGACAACTTTCACCGCACAACTCCTGACGATACACGGGAAGCTCTCTGCAACAGCCAAAGAAACTTTGAGAAATTGACATGGTTAGATGCCGGTCTCTCGGTAGAACAGAAAGAGATTAATGTGCTTTTGTCAACTTTGGAGACAGGGATCGGGTCGAACCACTCCAATGGCGTTCCCGTGTGCATTGAGGCAACTAGATGTAACTTGCCTATCCATATTTGCAGACATCAGCTCTATTGATTCAAGTACTATTCCTGTGCACGCGACGCTCCGACTGCAATTCAAATTAATAGCAACATCTGTGCTCGAAGTCCCCGATAGGCCAATATATGCCACGTTACTTATGTGAACTCCAGTTGGCTTCGTCCAAAAATTTCAAAGGGAGAAAGAAATTGCCTCAACAATTTGCATCTTTCATGGAAAAAGAAAAGCATCAATTTAGCAAAAGGAATTTACCATTTCTTGGCATGCTCCCCGGATGGAACAGTAGTTCTGATCAATGATAATGGGGTTCCTAACTGAGTTGAATTTAAGATGCTCGAAAGTGATTCTTCGTACATATCCCTTACCGACCTTCACTACAACAACACAAAAAAAAAAAATTGAGGAAATTCAAATAGAATAAAAATATGAAATGAAATTCCTATCTCGGATGAATGCATTTGGCACTAATTGTTTATTACCTGCCATGTTTTGATTCGAGCACCATTTGTAGTATGCTTAAATTGTACATTGCTCACATGAATGTTCTCAACTTGAACGAAATTCCCTCCTCGGCCAAGACTTCCAATGCTGTAGAAAAGCATAAACAAAGTAATGAAAAAAACGTGAAGTGGAGTAGGAATTGCATGACCTACGCAAGAAGGAAAGGATCTGCATTTTATTATATGAACACAAAGTTCATCCTCTTTTAGGTTTAAGATTGGTGCACCATCTACAATACTCAATTCCTGAATACTAACTATAGCCATCTTATGCACGTGCCTTGGAGAGCACAATTGTATTATTTTCCAGATTAAGATTGCTCACAGAGATGTTTGTGTTCATGATCCGGTGTCCTTTTGTCATGATTGATTCCATCATATAATCGCATTAATAGAGATATCATAAAGAATTGGACTTCACCTTACGCCATGGCCAGGTCCACATGTGACAGACGAGACATAAATATTTGAAGTATAGTCTCCAATGGATATACAATCATCACCTAGTGATCACAAGCCCAACTTTAAGGAAAACGGAAATCATAGACACGAACAATCCCGACTTCTTACTGCAATAAGGAAGACCAAACAAAAGAGGAATTGCAGAAATTACCGGTTCCAATGATTGCATTTGTAATGGACACATGCTGTGAGGATTGAATGTGAATGCCATCGGTGTTGGGGCTCGTCCCCGGAGCTTCAATCAACAAATTGCCGATGTCAAAGAAGCGACATCCCCTAATTAATACATGGGTTTGAGGACTGTTTACAAGTTTTATACTGTTTAGACTGCTCGCACTGCACGAAAGGAATTTCATAGCCTGCAAACCAATTACAAAATCTCCACAATTGTTCTACTAAAACTCGTCAACGTCCTACCAATATGTCAATTAGATGCATGTTTTTGTTACAGTGCAAGATAATAG
This sequence comes from Eucalyptus sp. ANBG9806169, assembly GCA_014182395.1. NCBI lineage: Eukaryota > Viridiplantae > Streptophyta > Magnoliopsida > Myrtales > Myrtaceae > Eucalyptus > Eucalyptus sp. ANBG9806169. The sequence continues at coordinate 20,617,604 of CM024575.1, forward strand.
GTTGTAGACTTACTGTCGGTGCCAAAGAAGTGCATCCTTCCTGAAAAAATAACAGTCCATTGCATGATCCGAGCCATGAAAACACAAGTAGGATGAAAAATATACTTAGAAATTTTTTATGTACCAAGTGTGAATGATATCTGCAGGATTGATTCCACCACTCCGATCCCTGTCCATCAATTGTACCGAAACCGCTAACACGAAGCTGATCTATGCCATGGAATGTCATCCAGGAGCTAGGGTCGAGATCCGTCCATGCTCTAGGCGAGGTAGGTGCGTTTATATTCCCTAATACCTATGGAATTGCATGATAATTGAGTCGAAATTGAGATGAAGGAAAAATGAATGAGAATCAAGTTAAATGATTCTATTGCACTCTTGAACGGTCAGTTCTAATAATTGTTGGCATTGCAAGTAGACTATGAAATTCATTTGGTGCAGTGAGCAGTCTAATCAAGTTAATCATTTTTGGTTAATGATTCTATTGCACTCTTGAACGGTCAATTCTAATCAGGTAAAAGAGTGAAGTCAATCTATTTATACCAGGAATGTGATTGTTTTGGCATTGCATGGCCCGCTGAATGTAAGCTGATGTACCAGAAACGTGTAATTATCTGGAATGATCATGGTCGGATTCTCGAATTGCGTGCTACATGTAGCCTGCCAAGCTTCAAGAAATGCCTGCAACCAGTGGGAGACAATGTCAAATCCAAGATAGTGAGAAAAAGTTATAGATGAAATCGAGTGGATAAGTATCAACAGGAAAAAGTATTACTCCTGTGTCTTCTGTAATGCCATCACCAACGGCTCCATAATCGCAGACACTGAAAAACCCGGAGTCTCCGAAGACAATCACAAAGCCAAAGCCACAAGAAATCGATCCAAAGGCGAGAATAAGAGCTAATGTACCCTTGCATTGCAAAGCAGTCATCCACAAATGAGTTTACATTGTACTTTAAACGCGAATACAGAACAACACACTCGTGGGCCTGACCATGAAGCTTATTGTTAGGACTCTCACCATGAAGTTTTCAGAACTCGGTGCGAGCACTAGCTGAAGGAACGACGTTCCATTGCCGCCGTTCTCATAGCTGCTCCTGCTTCTTCCTTGTACGGATCTCCATGCACCATTGGATAAGCATGAGGCATATCATACGGTTCAAAAAGCTAACTGTTTTAAAATGTTCATAATCCGTGAACTTTCAGTTAGTTCATGGGACAGCCTATGCCTTTAATTGCTTGTTCAGCAAAAGAAAATCAACTTGAATGCTCTATTTATTAAAGAACGATAACTCCCCATCATTCCTTAACAGAAACGCACTCATTTTAATTCTTTTGACTTAATCAGTAAAGTAACAGAAACGCATTAATTTTTTTTTTTTTTTTTTTTTTTTGGCGTAATCAGTAAAGTAACATTTCAAGATCGGCATGCTGGCATGCTGGCATGCTGGCATGCGTGAACAGGGTATGTACAATAAATCAGCATCATAAGACCAGTAAAGCAACAATTCAGATCGAACCGGCATGGAGGCATGCATGAGCAGATATGCTACAATAAATCAGCATCGTAAGTTCAAGACACTATCAGAGAATTATGTCAATGCCCAATATGCACGTATATGACACATTGCAGAAGAAGAAACAGGGAAACAGATACCATCCATGACAGGGTTGAAACAAGAAACACCGGACCTTCTTCAGCAAAATCAGTGGAAAGATCGAGTTTAGAGAGAAGGCCAGGATTTCCTTACACAGAGAGAGAGAGAGAGCAAATTCTGCCGGTTGAAGAAAGCAAATGCATGTGAAAGTGAAAGGAACGAAAAGAAGAGAGAAAGATAAGCATAAAACACTCAGAGAAAAAAAAAGACAAATTCGATGGTCCCGAGAAGCGGGCCTCTCGTGAAGAAGGAAAACAATAACGACAAGTTTGTCAGACTGCGCTAAGGCCTTCCCCATGATCTTCACGCCGAGTCCCACGAAATCGCTTTGATCTTCACATTTCTTCTTCTTTCTAGATTGGGACTGAACGCAACCATGAAATCCTAAAATCCGTGAGCTGTCATGACGAATTTCTTCATCCGGGTTTGGTCATTTGATGATAATGTTTTCTCACAAAAAAGAAGAAATGGTAGTAAATTCCGGAGTTTTGTTGATAACTTTTCAGATACGATAATAGATCACAAATTTGTATTGCCCGAGGTGACGAGGTTGTCACAACCTTGATCGAGCTTTGAGGAGATTTCCAATTCAAATATATTTTAATCTTACTAATTGCGTACAAGCGCTATGATTTAGAGCATATAAGTCAAGCGCCTAAATTAAGTTAGTTCATGAGGTTTGCAAGGTGTTTCATTAACCTCTAAGTAGTCGGGCCTTTGAGCTAATGTCCTTGAGCTATGAAAAGAAAAAAGTAAGATGAGGTTGTAACTTCGCCTGTGGACTGATTAGTTTGAAATTAGGTAAAATCTCAGCATTGTCTCTAAATTTATTACATCAAATCCAATTCTGAACATGAATAACTTTTGCAATGAAGTCGCTCTCACTCTAAATCTGATTAATTGCTGTGGATGGGTCCATTGGAGCCACCAAGAGTTTCACATGGAAAACTCAAGTGCCACGTTCATGTTAAGAATTCTTAATACTCAAGGTTCTCTTGTGCTTTCGAGGTTTTCAATCCCATGCATTGCCATTAAGTGACAGCCTACGCTGCAATAAGTTTTACCACATCAAACTCTTGTTGAATCCGATGGATACATTAACATAGTTAAGTGAATTTGGAGTTGAAGGGATTTGATTTAAAGTTAGGCATAAGTTCAAGGATCAGAATTGAAATTTTATCAGGCTTGTTCAACGTTAGACACAGCCCCCAAAAGAAATACAAGCACACAAGGTGGTGGAATTCGAGGTTGGGGTGTTGATTTATATACCAATCAATGAGGCATTTAAAAAAAAAAATCTAAAATAGGACGTTGGGTTACAGCCCTAGTAGATGTGATTTAATTCATTTCTTCCCCTTCTGCTTGGCCCGTGTACCCAACGATATTCCTTAATGCTCCCCTATTTGATGGGTGGTTCTGTGTATTTCAGTTTCATTCGTCCTCCTAAGAACTTGTTAATAGTTGAATACCATTATAAGAATCCGACTATGGGGGATTAAACCTCAAAATAAGTATTATGAGTGCCCATACAAGGTAATCACCATTTTAGATTCTGTTTGAGAGCCTCTAAGTGAAGAAAATGGGAAAAAGAATACTAACAATTTAACATTTTCGCTCCTTTATCATCTCCCGAAGAATATAAAAATTTCAAATTTTCCACTTAAATTTTCATGATCTGCACTTTCCCGGATGCCTCAAATATGGCATTATAGATGGATGTTAATGTATAACTTAATAGTTGCTCTTCTATTTGAAGTAGGACCTGAGATTTCACCGGTAATGCCTTTTCTTTGTCAATAGATTGTGTGTTTTGGCCACACTAAGCTCCCTGTCAGATGTGATAGACCTAATCCACCGGCATGAAAATTTTTTATATGGACAAATTTATAGGGTTGTTCTACGGTCCCTTGGGCATATATATAGCAACTTTGCGGTGTCTCTTCCAATCATTTGATTTAGATGTTCTAATGCCAAATGCCAACGCTCCGATCAGTGTGCTTTGATAAGTGTCTCTTATAAATCATGAGATTGAAGCATATCTCATACTTGACACGTGCCAAGCAAGCATACTTAACTCTATTGATTAATTATCATTTATATGTCACAGCCCGAAGGAAAACTCGATCCAAGAGGATTCTAAACGACGGTCGTGACCCATCCGTGGAACAAGCGACCCTTGGCTTGTATCCTGAGTCCTAAGGTTTTCTTGAGTATTCTAGAATACTCCTGAGAGCGGGTAATACGGCAATTGTACACTTATGTAATAAATGCGGGTAAATGGTAGTTGAGGAGATATGATATCCACCGTTAGATCAATGAGAGATCTACGAATACAGTTTGTCCTGTATTTGTATATATAGGGTTTCTCTCCTCATTATATGATCTATAAGTTCAGAGCTTTTCTCTTTATAGTTTGTCCCTCTAAAAGATCTTTGTGAGTTGAGTATGAAAAAAGCTGCTTCCAATAGAGTTGTCCACTTTGACACTTACTATCAAGTATGAAGAAAATATTAGGTATAGTAGTAACCATTTTTTTTCTCTCAAAACCTTGCCAATGTCAACCATTGGCAGCACAACGTTGGCTAGATTATAGATCTTTGAGAATGGCATGAAGAATCATTGATCGAATAGAACTCCAGAATCAAATATATCTAAATGAAGTAAATATGAACTTGATTTAACTTGCTATTTTCATGCAATCCTCCCTCCAACCATGCTTTCTGTTGGGAGTCATAAGTTATAAACATTATATCTACATGCAACTACTCAAAATTGAATGTAAGGTTAGACCCAAAAAAAAAAAAAAAAAAAAAAATGAATGTAAGGTACTATTTGGTAACCATTCAAACAAGTGTCGATTCCCGATTTTTGTTTCCGTAATCGCATTTGGTAAAATTTTTGTCCAAAAGCGATTTCGAGAACAAATTTGTTCCCAGAATTAGTTTTAGACAAGAATCGAGAATAAATATATATATATATATATATATATATATATATATATATGATTCTAAGTCCGAGAATCAAAAAAAAAGAATCAAGTCTTATTCTTCCATTTCGCCATCCCGCGACCACTTTGTCCACCATTGCTGTCGCCGCCCACTTTGCGCCGCTCGCCGTCCATCGCCACCGGTCACCGTCCGCCGATCCGGCGAGCTCGCCATGCCGGGCGAGGTTTGGCGAGCTCGCCGGTGGCCAAGCGGGCCTCTTCGGGGATGGGCGAGGCCCGCTTAGCCCCAGTGAGGCTCGCCAAGCCCCGCCTAGCCACCGGCGAGGAAGAATAGGAGAAAAAGGAAAAAAAAAAGGAAAAAGGAAAAAAAAAAAAGTAAAAAATTTATTTAAAAATTAAAAGAAATTGATTTTAATGTAATTAATGAAAGACGATGGTACCAAACATAATTCTATTCCAGAATCGAAATTACGAACAGTTATCAAACACATGATTTTACTCAAAATCAATTCCGGAAACAAAATAAAAAAATAATAATAATTTTTTATCGAATCTACTCCCTAATGTAATCGTTACTAAACCAAATACACCATAAGAATCGTCTGTATTAGTCATCGACAATAAGAAGTATGGCTAGAGAAAGTTTCCTACTCTTTTTTAAGAGATTTGCTCACTGTCTCCAAATTCTCACCTCTAAAAAGCAACAATCAATTTATTTTATTTTTTCATGTGTTTCATATACCAAAAAGATAATTCCTTCTATGCAAAATTTGAAAAACCTAAAAAGGTAAGAGTAAGGAGCCGGGCAAAACGAGCAAAAACGCTTAGAAAGAAAGAAAGCAAAAGGGCAAGTTTTTCCAAAGTCGAGGTTCAGGCCCAGTGCCAAGATCCAATCTTGATTTTCCCAGAGACTCTCAGAGCTTCCTGCAATGGCGAACGCGTGGAGGAGGGAGAAGCAGACCCAGTTCCTGTCCTCGAGGTTCCTCCTCCTCCTCTTCTCCTCCTCCCTCCTCCTCCTCATCTTCTACTTCCTCTCCCTCCGTCCCTCCTCCACCCCTTCCCCCGACGCCCCTACCGTCACCACCCTCTCCACCAAATCCCGCTTCTCCTCCCCCGCCATCTCCCCCTTCGACTGCTTCGCGTCGCCCCAAGCCCACCCGTGATCGCCAACGTCGTCGAGGGCGTCAAGCACCCCTTCCTCTACTCCCTCTCCGATTTCGGATCGCTCCCCGACAAGCCCCACAAGAACATCGTCCGGACGCTCAAGGGCAAGGCCTTCCGGCGGCCCGACATATCGGTGACCGTCCAGGAGCTCCTGGAGAGGTTCCGGAACGAGGGCAGAGATGGGATTTTCGTGGACGTGGGCGCCAATGTCGGTATGGCCAGCTTCGCCGCGGCGGCGATGGGGTTCAGGGTTTTGGCCTTCGAGCCGGTTTTCGAGAACTTGCAGCGGATCTGCGATGGGATTTGGATGAATCGGGTCGGGGAGCTGATGGACTTGTTCGCGGCGGCTGCGTCGGACCGGATTGGGAACATCACATTTCACAAGGTGGCGTTTTCTTTATACCTTTTGGGTTGTTTGAATCGCTATAAAGTTTGAGGCTTTTCATCTGTATCGGTTGGTTTCCGTTTTTGGAAAAAATGGAATGAGTTCTGTCTGCTGGTGGAGAATCTTGTTCCTAGGAGGTATTGACGTTCCTGCATTTTCCAATTTTGTAGTTGATCATTCATTCATTCAGTGTATATGTCACTTGAAAGAGTCTAACCTAGGGACTCCGTGGTTTGATCTGAATATGAATGTGAGACAAAGGTTGAACTGTGGAGCAGTAATTTTCTGATCCAATAGGGTTTCTGCTTAAACTTGTGTGGTAATATCAATGGAAGGCTAATAGAATGTGGCTCCATTTGGCTTGGTTTGACCTAACAAATGGGATGTAATTTGAGTGGTTAACAAATGGGATGTAACGTGAGTGGTAGGCTTTGGCCCTCTATCATTGTAATGCCCTTGGAAAGAAAATTTCAGTGCTTTGATGCATTCTGTGCATAAATGAAATTGTTTAATGGTGTGGCTAGAACTAGAAGATAGTGCATATTTCGAACTATTTTACACTCTCAAAATGGTATTTGCTATATGCAAGTTCAACAGTGAACATCTTGATATCTTGTATTTCGAAATGACAATAGTTGGCATGGTGTATCCATTAATGGGAACCAACATCGAACTTCTCTGTTTACATTGAAGCTGTGGACTAACGATAATAATGTTGTGAAATAAGAATGCGGCCTCTATAATTCTCAACTAAACTCGTTATCTGAATTGCTGTGCAACTTGGTGCAAGAGAGATGGTGGCACTATATGATTTAGGACTCGTGCTGCTTTGTGCTAATAAAAAAGTAACTATATGTGTTCGAGTTCTATAATTAGATTGAAATAAGAGGGAGGACAATCTGCATGAGCTCCTTCCAGTCCCAGATGTCATATGATCTGATCATGTTTTGAGTTCCCGATACTGATGCAGTCATTCTTATAAGAAGATTGAGAGTACAATTATTCTTTTATTGTTGGTATCTGGCTATGCTTTTTGCTGTGCTGATCATGTCCATGCTGACTGATGTTTTCAGTTGGTTGGCCGGCTCGACAACAGTGCTGTCTCATCAGCCGGTGCCAAGTTGGCATTCAAGTCCAATGAAGAAATAGAACTTCAAGTAAGGTCCATCCCACTGGACGAAGTGATACCAGAGTCAGAACCGGTTCTTCTAATCAAAATAGATGTTCAGGGCTGGGAGCATCATGTTCTGAAGGGGGCCGTGAAGTTGCTGTCGAGAGAGACAGGCAAGGCACCATATTTGATTTATGAGGAGGATGAACGGTTGTTGCAGGCAAGTAACAGCAGTTCTAAAGAGATTCGAGAATTTCTTCACTCTGTTGGGTATCGTCATTGCACCCAGCATGGTACAGACGCACACTGCACTAAGAACGGCTGATAGTGGATTAATTTACCTTAGCCTTGTTGTAAGATCACTGAGTCAAGCATGAAAAGGGACAATTCTTTAGCAGACTCCTTTTTTGCTTACCCTTGGACAGAACTTCCACTCAGTTCCTAGATGGAGAATTAGATTTGGAATTGTAATGAGACACACTGTCCACTCAGTTCCTAGATGGAGAATTAGATTTGCAATTGTAATGAGACACACTGTCCATTGAAGGAGCCAGTTATTGAGCAAAGTGAGGAAGCACAGATACATTATGGTTTTCTCTTGGAGTATAGTTAGGGTTGTATCTGTCGCCATTAGATCTGCCACACCCAATTTGTTATTATGTTTATTTATTGCAATTCATGCTTTGTATTTGTAGCAAATGACCTTGCGATTTGCGAGTGAATGCAGAATAAGTTATTGACCAAAGCTTATAGAGGCATATTCAACACCTTTTCACTTGTAGTCTTGTTTTTCCTGTGAATTTATATCTCCATGAGAATGAAGCAATCTGACCACATTTAGAATGTACTCATGGTAGTCTGGTTTGATTGGTGAAGTATGTATAAAAATTTGATAGTTTCAGGGTTTTGTGAGTTTGTGCTTTTGCATGAACGAGAGAGAACAAGAGGATTCTCCATTCTACCAAAAATTCAGTCTCACGATAACTCCACGCATAAAAAAGTTGGATGTGGTTACAAGATACGAGAGGACATGATCCATGTAAACAATCAGAGGAGCGTTATAAATATGCAGATTTCTTTCTCGTTTGTGATGTGTAAAGGTACATTGAACTCGAACTGGCTACTGCCATTCTGGAAGAAAACATACATAGGTACATATGCACATGAGAAAACTGTCTTTCACGTAACTCTCATAGTGAATCTTCAATTAACCGAGCACTCTGAAGCATCTCCTGTAAAAGAAAGAATCGCAGATGTCATAGGAGGGAAAAGGATGACGTTCGTGCGACAATCCCTAGTTGCATTCATAGGGCATAAGATGACTCAAATAATTCCGTTAGAAAAGAAAGCCTCTGGGTTAATGCAGCATAAAGTCAATCACACAGCCAAATAAATATCTGTTCTAAGAGATTGATGATAAAAGCTAACCAAGACAGTCTCCAAACTTCCAAAAATCATAATGAAGAAGCAACCAAAAGAATATGCAGAAATACAGCTGCTACAGAATCCAGAATGACATCAATCGTTCTTGAATTTCACAAACTTTGACAATTTTTATTGTGTAATGCCATACCTCGTCAATTTAAAGTCCCACATAATATGGCATAGCTTGATGCATAAACTCTTTTAGCATTATTTTGGCCCGCTTGTTTTTGAAGGACCAGCTCTCTCCACCATGACATCATACAGTTGCTTCCCATTCTGATATTCCAAGAAAAAAAGTCATGGATGAGATTTTGAACCTTCACTGGCTCCACAACCTAAAAACAGTGAGAAGCTGAACAAGATGCGGCATGATTTTGCAGCAATCGCGATTTACTTATATCTTTCACTTACAAAAATTACTGGAAAGAAGTGCACTTGTCCCTCAGGCTTTGTTTGTGTCTCTTTGAAGTACACAAGGACAGGAAAATTTGGCCACCAGAGCTCCCAATTCACAAAGGTAGAGTATCTGTAGACATGCAGAACGCAAAGCAGCAGCTTCTGTAATTCTCACAGAAAGCAAAATTTTCCCAAAGTTACTGCAGCAACTAAAATCCTTACTTCCACCGATTTTTCCCTCCTACGAAGACATTTTCACCTGATTGTTGAAGCTCCTCTCCAACTTTCACCTCCTAAGATAATGAAATATTATAGCACCATGCAGTGAATTTATATGCAACCAGTAAGTTATTTCACGTTTCTTATAAAATCCAAAGCCCATGAAACTAGGGAGCTGGGTAGCCTAAAATGAATTCGAGTCAATCTCATAGCATATGATTTGTCAAGAAGAATCATCCTCCTGTAACAACTAACTGATCTGATTGGGATTCTTTTTTTCTTTTTTTTTTTCAAGCTGATTGGGATCTTGAAATGAAGAGAAATCCATTAGGTGGTCATGGCTCAAGCTAAAGTTACCATGACATGGCTCAAAGCCTCAACTACAGTTACTAAGACATAATATGACTAAAGGAAGAATTCCGGAAATAATGAAAGAAAACATACGATGAAGAAACTAGTGAATCATGGTATTAAACCATCTTCAGATTCCAATTATTACCAGAGAAAAGAATCCAAGTTGCATAGTAGGTGGAGTTTCTGTTAAGATTAACACATCAGCTCAAAGTACTCTCTAATTGCAGATGAGCTTAAATTGAGTATTACAAAAGCAGAAGCTTCAGCTTCCAGAATTAGAATCATCAAGGTTCACCTTGAACTTTTCTAGTCAAAATAGTGAAGGGCCAGAACCATGCTTGAGTGCAAAAAATTCAGACTAAAGAAATGTAGATCACATTGATGAGATTCTAGTTCCATCACAATACACAGAGACTAGAACACTCAAAGTAGTTTTCTTGCCAATTAGTTCATGCATGAATTGCAAGCTTGCGATGAAAAAAGATTAGCGTACCAGAGCCTCATCATCAAAGACAAATCTCACTCTAGTAGTCTGGATCAAAAGGAAGAGAAAGAAAACAGAGTCACCATTTAGGCAAACTAAATCACAATTTGCATTGAGTAATAAGCGGACATTGTCAAAGGAAACTCAAAATCTTCAACTAGTTATTGCCAAAGGAAGCAAATTTAAGGTGGCATGTCAGACAAAAATTTTCTACTACACTTCACAACCTACCTGCAAAAATTGATCCTTAATTATGGGTGAGGATCCTCTACTCCTTGTTGTGCTCCCCTTGATGTCTCAACAAATTTCAACCATTGATAAAAGTCTCATTTTCATGAATCATTGATTGAGATTTACCGAGGCACCGGGGGGAGCACTGTACCAGTAGAGGATCCACGTGCCTTAATTGTAACATCACCTGAAATAATAAGAGCAGCCCAAGTAGACCGACAGGGGCAGCAGGTAACAGATTGTTTGTATAGGCTAATCCACCAGCCATACCTGATTCATATCAATATTCCTGTCAGCTTCTTCATCGCCATTTGACCATCTAGCAACTGATCTATTTTTTCTTAACGACGGTATATACTAACATCCAAGAAGCAAATTCTAAAGATTTGGAAAAATGATCAGTCAAGATCAGTTCAGTAGCCAATAGGATAATCCCCAGATCAAACATTACGACAGGAGGCTTACATAATTCTGAAGGTTCACCTGAATCATCCTATCACAATTGAGTTTGTGGAGAGCGAGTAGAAGCAAACTTCAACATGAGAAAAGCAATGTAATAGGGCACTTACCAAGTAAGACAATGGGTATTCTATAATCAGGGTCAGGAACTACAGTCTCTCTCCGGGTGACCTTCCTCCCAAGCTGCCATACATTACAATGACCAACTGCATCAGGCCACAGCTCCCCGAAGAGCTCCAAGTTCCAAGTTCACAAGTATCAAAAATTACCAAAATAGTCTAAGCAAGCCCTTTTCTTGCACATCATCGTGCTAAGCCAAGTTTTGAACGCAAAAGACTGAATTCAAGACAAGACAACAGACAAGCAGAGGTGAAGAGCAAACCAACCACGGAGGCAATCACAAGGCGTCCTCTCGCGTCGCTGCTAATTTCCCTCTTCACTAGATTGGCTTTGGAAAGCAATACGCCATGAATTGAGCTCCTGGAGTTCCACACGCGGAACCCACCAGTTTCTCCTCTATCTGTTCAAAATGGCACATGTAAGAGACCCCAAGCCGTTTCTCAATTCCAAAGAAAGTAGCATAGCAAATTACAGTGAAAAGCTCAAAAGGTGAGATTTGAACCTTAAAAAATTGTAAATGAACGAGCTTTGATATGCTTACTTTTTAACGGGACGAAGAGACCGGTGGACAAGAGGGCGCTTGCCATTCTCTCTCTCTCTCTCTCTCTCTCTCTCTCCTGTTTTACAAATAATAAGAAAAATTGGATTCTGGTTCTGCGAGCGCCAAGCGGAACCACTGCCCCCAAGAAAAGAAAATGCTTTCGACACAGACGATTGCTATTACTCTTCACCCCCTTAGCTCCACCTGTTGCTCAGAGTTGGTGTGGAGGGTGTTTTGGTAAGTTCGAGTTACAGTTGTCCCCATTCATGAAACCATGAGGGCCTTATCCGTGGGGGATCAGAGGCAAAAACCTCAGCTGCTCTGTCATTCATCTCCTCTCCTTTTAGGCTGAGTTTTCCGGTTCTGCTCAGTCCAACCCAAGAACGAGAGGAGCTTGGAGCATCTCCTGGACATGGCGAATTTTATATGCTTCGCTCCGTCTTGTTCTGTCAAGCCTCCACCCAGAGTGGGTACTTCCTCTTCCTCTCTTCCTCCCTCCTCCCATGTGGATGTGACCTTGATTCTTGATTTTCTTGTTTGTGAAATCTTGACTTGACGTTCAATCTTGCTATTGTTTTTGCGGGTGGGCATTGCAGGAGCGGTGATCGGTAGGTCGGTCGCTGGGAAAGTTCTGAGAGTGAATGAAGCGTGTATTGGGACTAAAGTTGCAAGATTTCGGTCTTTGGAAGTTAAGGTGATGGCTTCTGAGGCTAATCTTTTTGCTTCTTAAATTGCAGTGAACTTTAGTATGTGGGGGATGAGGGGTTTTAATGCTGAAGCAAATGGGTGGTAGCTTCTTAGGCTGATCTTTCTTCTTGGGTGTTTGGTGATGAGATTACTCTGAGTTGGACCATACTGAATGAGGGTTCGATTGCCGTGAGCTTTTGGAAATCGCCTTTCTTGGACTACCCATGCAAATTATGTAATAACCTGTGGCAGGGCGATAATGTAATCCATGGGCAACAGGGTTGGATTTTATTGGTATTTCATTTGGTTTTGAGCAATTTGTTGCTAGGAAGTTTATCGGGTGGTAATAACTTCATGCGAGAAATCTAGCTGGATTACACCACAGTGACGGTGAAAAATGTTGCGCCATTGATGTTCTGGCTACTTGAATGATTAGTAGATCATAGAAGGATTAATCACATGCTTGTTAGCTTGAGCAAGAGGGCAAAATATGGAAAAGTAACCTTTCACAACAAAGTAATGTCTAAATGGGTATTTTTTAGAAGAGTCTTGTTAACGAGTGGCCTCAAAGCACTTGTTAACCATACTTAATAAGGAACGTCTTTATTTTCAATACACGGATTACACAAAACACAAGAAAGATCGTAGATTGGAAATGACAAATTTTCTTCATTGAGGTGTTTAACAAGTGACTTGAGGGCACTTCTTAACAAAATCCTTTTTCAATGACCTTTTGAATTTATACATATTGAGTTTGTTCTCCATGATTGTTTTTCTTTTTTTCTGTTTTTTTTTATTCCTTTGGCTTGAACATTGTCTCCTGGTTTTACAGGCTGCAGAGGATAGTCGAGGCACCAAACCCCGAAGCATTGTTTGTGGTAATTGTGATGGAAATGGTAATGGTCAAGTATTGACTCTTGAATACTGATTACTGACTCCTAAATTTTGTCCATATGTTCAAGACTTGCTACATTCTGCAGAAAATCACCATGAGTGCTCTCCATTATCCACATCCACTGTCGTAATACTATATGTACTACACTGCCAATCTGTATACTGTGATGTAATATTTTATACCCGACATGAACATTCTTTGCAGATATGCACATCTATGAGCTTATTGCTTCTGATGCACAAATTATATTCATTGTATTACATGATATCACAAGCATTGAATATTAAGCTTTCCTTTTGGAGTATGGCTTATAATTTCTATCACAATGTTAAGATTTTCTCTGCGCTTATTTATGGCAAGTTCATATCATAAATGGACCATCATACAACTGTTTTTCTACTTGATCCACTGCTCATCAAAAAAAAAAAAGTCCCTTTGAATGTACCATAGCTGGGGAGAGATGTACTTACATTTACAGACAAGGCAAACTGTTTTCTTGGTGTCTCTCATCTTCCATCAATTGGTTGTCATTATGGTCGAGGACGAGTTTTCAGGGAAAAAAAAAATCCAAGGAAGTGGCATCTGGTGTGTCTGTTAGTTGAGTTCATCGGATCATAGAAACTTGAAACTTGTCTACTTCGACAATCATTTTCTGTGCAAAGTGTCGGGCTTGCTTTATTACCAAGTGTTAGTATTCTAGTAGGATGCAGCGCAGTATTTGGAATGGAAGATTTTGATTTCCTCTGTAATTACCAGGTGCAGTGCCGTGTTCCCAATGTGAAGGGACTGGAGTAAACTCTGTAGACCACTTCAACGGACAGTTTAAAGCCGGCGGAATATGTTGGCTTTGCAGGTACTTGAGCAATCTCTCTCTCTCTCACACACATTTTTAGTCACTTGCTTATGGCCAGGGTTTAGCAATGTCCCTGTTTCTTTCCTTTTACCTCCAATTCGTGATGTTGTTTTAACTTTTAAATTGTTTTGCAGAGGCAAAAAGGAGATGTTGTGCGGGGACTGCAACGGAGCTGGCTTCCTTGGTGGATTCATGAGCACATTCGACGAATGAATTTCTCCTCATTGCTAAATTTCATTATTTTCGTTAATGTGCATGAGCCTCAAGTACGATCGCCCTTCATAAGGATAGTAGGCAATGTGCTGTTTTTGAAGTCCCAATGGGAAGGATGATGTCCATTCTGTATTGAGTACATTCGGTTCTTTAGTGTTCTCTCTGATAAACTTATATGGAAGAGGTTTTGATATAGCGGCGAAGGCGCGACAATAATACCGGTCTTCAAATGTCTCTCTCCAGAACCGCTCCTGGAACATATTCCTTGAGACGGTCGCATGGCAGATGCAAAATCATTGACAAATACACAGTGAAGAAATCTTGAAGGGAAACAGCACAAGTGAAAGTAATGGCTAATTTGATTACAAAAAGAAAAAGAAGGAAAAGGGAACGAAACTCGCGCCAGGTAGGGGTCGAACCTACGACTTTCTGCTTAGGAAACAGACGCTCTATCCACTGAGCTACAGGCGCTGCTTTTGACACATGATCTCACGCCAATATCTTTATTTTCATCATTCCCTTGCGTTTCTTACGCACCAACAGAGAGCGACAGGAAGAGGGGATAGGGGATCTGGATGATTCGGTTGTACTCGAAAATGCCATTTGCGAAAGCTGACCTCCCCATGGTTTTGAATGAAACCGGAGTGTACTGTTCCATTTCAGCTCTTGGTCATCCTTTTCCTTCAGTACCAGAAAGTGAAAGTGGTACTTACGTATAGACCACCACTTCACAAATATTGCTAATAAAATGCCACTTGCGGAAGCTGACTCCCCATGGTTTTGAATGAAACCGAAGTGAACTGTTCCATTTGGATTCTTGGTTATCCTTTCCCTTCAGTACCAGAAAATGAAAGTGGTACTTAAAAATGGGCCATCACTTCACAAATAGTGCTAATAATATTACTAATCACTGTACAATTTTGATTCTATTCGGGTCATTTTGATTATTCTCACGACTTCAATGCGAATGACGTCGAAATCCATACGGACCCACCATCCCAAAATGACTCAAAACTATCCCAAAATTCCAACTTGTTTGAATTCAATCAAACTATTTCATTGAATCTAGTCCTATGGTAAAGTAATGGCTAAAGAAGATGCAATCATTTCCTAAAACAATGGTTTAAGAAGATGCAGTTATTTCCTAAAATGCACCGGGCTGTCTTAAAGCCTCTGTCTAGTGGACGTGCGTCATGAAGACTCGACTCGACCGTAACTTCCTCACTTCGCAAGCCATCAAAGACTCGGCCTAGTCGGAAAAGGATTCGGAACACGGCAGTAGTTTAGGAGGTTAGGGTTCAACCCTAACAGAAAGAAGTACAGGCACAGTAATACCTCGCATAGTCGTGTTCCGAGAAGCCGCGTCCTAAATCCCAACCAGGTACTCCACACGCTAGCATACGTTAATGTAAAGTTAAAGGGGGAAAACCATTGATAAAAGAAATTCATGTCTCCCGCTTCATAAATCAAGAAAAGATTATCCAAGTTTCAGTATGAGAAGTTATGTACAGCAGAACCCTATGTTCTGTTCTGCATGAAGAAAAGAATCCATATGTCACATTTGACAGGAACAACCGACAAATCCAGGGACTTGCTTGCGGTTGCAGATCAATTGTGCAGGTTCAAACACAGGTGTAAACTGTCAAGGCTTTCTGCCCTGTTACTTAAACCAGGTCGGTACAACACTTGGGATTTCATATGTGCATCACGACAGTATCAGACGAAGAATGTCGCCAGAGTACTTGAATGATTTCTCGGTCTCTTCCAAGCAATGGTCCTTCTCCTCCCTGGTCCAGTTCTGGCGACACCACATATGAAATTTACACGTTAGACAACGAAACAAGCAGTTTACATGTCAAACCATGGAACTAACTCTTCCACATGAATATATAATAGTGAAGACCATTTACAAATCCAGTCACAAGAGTAAACAATGTAGCAGAAGAGTGCCAAGGAATTACTTCGGCAACTTTGTTCAGTTTGTCCCTCACATTCTGCAATAGTTGGGGAAGTTCACCATCCCACTTATAGAACTCCAAGTCCTTGTTATCAAGTAACTGCTCAGCCACCTAAAACAAGATAAAATTTAGAGATAAATGAATTATCACTTCCAAAAGCAGATCAAGAATATAAAAGATACTCCAGCAAAGTCGGTAGCATGCTCAGGAAAATAAACAGCGAGGTAGGATAACAATGCCAATGAATCTCATAAAGTTTTCGGAATATCAATCCTTTTTCTGAATGAAGGATGGGTTATCTGTCACTCAACTCCATCCAAATTGCCTTTGACGTGGCAGATCAGATATGGATAAACTTTTATACTTTTGAATGGTCGAATTGGGTCATGGCAGATTCTATCAATAAAAAAGATTGGCTTTATACTTTTGGCGCGGTTGAAAGATTCTCATGGAGGTAACTGCTTTTTTGACAGACTATAGATTCTCTTTTTGTGGCTGAGCTCTTAAGGGCTTGGAACTCTATGTATGGCTTTGGCAACCTCCTGATGCCTCTCTACTAAATTATATATTATGATCAAAGAATAAATTGCCTATTGCCACCTAATTCCAATTCAACATATCATGACAAATTCTCCATAGGATCCAAGAAAAAGATGAGAAATTTAAAAGACCCACAACGCATAAGAATAAACACAGCTTTCGATATCCACTTAAAGGAGGCAGAGGCAGAATGGATGAGTATTTGGTGGCATTCATAAACTTTAAGCTGACATACGATTCAGTTTCTTCCATTTGGACTAGGCTCAAGACAGCATATTTGACCTCTTCAAGCATGAAGAATATCCATCTAATACACTGATTTATGCATAAATGAATTGGGACAGAAATAAACTGACTGATTTCAAAGCCTTAGCGCTTTACCTTTTTCCCAATCATCCGACCACCAGCACTGTGGGCAAAGTAAACATTGTAGAAGTGACAGATGAATGCTTGAGGATCTGTCTCGGACAATTCTTTGAGATAATGGGCATATGTCACCCCGGGTGAAGAAGGTTCGGGAATGTTATAACCTTGCTCTTTGAACCACTCCAGATCCTTCGCCAGTTTTTCTGACCTCTCCAAACCAGTATTTCTGAACTCAGCATCTACACTCAAAACAATTCAAAGATTCCCATTCGCTCAGGGTCATGACTGAGGTCAAAACAAATGCACACTCAAAGGAAAAACCCATGCAAATGTATGTCAACAAAAGTCAGTCCTAATTTTCTAGCATTTAGCAGGTTGCAGTGAATTCATAGTGTCCCAAAAATGGGTAAAGTTTATTCTCAAGTCACGAAAATTAAATAAAGACTAAGTGGATTTTTTTTTTTTTTTGGGTGGTTGTGGTGTTTTCTTTTTTTTTTTGGGTTGGGGGGGGTGGGGTTGGGGGCGGGGAGGAGGTCGAAAAACTAAGAATTTATTCCAAAGGGATCCTGGAAATTATGCACAGAAGAACAGTTTTCAGGGAGATTTTTTACTAAGAAAATGCAACAGCCAGATATTCTGAAACCACTGAACTAGCTGCTTAGAATGAGGACAGTATTACATAATACTTCTCATTGGTGTCTACAAGCTAAAACAAGAATTAGGTAGATAAAAATTAGAGAAGTTCTTTTGCTAATCACGTGTTAAGAGTACACTTCCCGAGAAACAGCAGAGTGATAATAAACAAGTACATCTGAAAAGCCCAACTAAACAGAGTGACAATAAACAATTACAATTGATAAGCCAATTGCAGCATTCCCACACGGCAGAGAAAATGGTTCAAGAACCGAGAATCCAACATCCTAATTCTACATTCCCTTTAAGATCCTCAATCACAATAGACCAGCTTTGGCTGGCAATAGACACAAAATGACATTACAAATATCTCAGCATCAAATGTGGACTGCAACGCAGAGGAGTTGTATTTCTGAATGAAAACAAGAGGTTTTTATCTGCTGCCAGCAATATGGTATTGAAAGAGCTGGAAATCTATAAATAAAAAAATTAAACCAAGAAAGTAGTCCACCATCATTTAATATGTTCAAGAGCTTGCAGAAAGTAGTCCACCATCATACACTAGAAAAGAAAAGGTCGAGCTTTTGAACAAGTTTGTCCGATGCACGCATTTGCTGAATTCATCAGGCAGAAAGAAGTGTGCCATTGTGTGTTTCATAATGTTAGAAGCTCAATCATTCCTCCTTTGCCAAGATTCCAACTTTTTTCGCACCATAATTTTTAAACAATGACTGGTTGCAGCATTGTGACAGAAGCAAGAAATTGGCAAGGCACACAAAGAAACTCAGAAAGGAGTGAAACCGTTTTCTGCTAGGCAGAAAGGAGTGAAACCATCAATCCTCCTTCAGGATAAAAGGAAAAACTATCCAACAATCATCCGCATCTGAGATTAGCTTGACATCTCAACAGCCACATATCTCTACCAGGTCCATCTCGCCATATCAAAAGCATCATCCAACCACTCAAAACCAGCATCCCAATAATCACAAATTATCACAACCACATGAAATCAATCAAACCTGATCACAACACCGAACGACAAACCAAGAACTAATGACACCCCCGAAAGAAACCACAAATAAAATCAACCACACTTACAGAAAGGGAAAGCAGAATCCTCCACAATCCTCTCGAGCGTATCATAAACCAACTTGCTGTCCACCAGGAACCTCAGGTACCCATCAACGCTCGGCTCCCACTTCGTCACCGCCCTCTCCTCGGGCCCCTTCACCTCCTTCTCCCCTTCCTTGGCCTGATCCCTCGTGTGCAGCTTCATGGCCACGAACCTCATCTCCTCCACGAACCCCTTCGCCTCCCCGGGGTACCTCTTCTTCGGCTTCTCCGCCGTCGTCGCCGCGACCACCATCGCCTTCCGGGCCATGTTCTTGATCCCGCGAGCCGCCCGGAAAGACCCCCTCTGCAAGAAACCGGTCCCCGGACGAGGGTGAGAGGAAACCCGGGCAGGACGCGATTCCGACAACTGGGTCTTGCTCAAGAAGCAGGCGGAGTGAGGCACTGTGGTTAAAGAAGCCATTGACGCCGCTAGAGAGATTGAAGAAGAGTGCACGGTACCTCAAGCGGGAAATTACCCAACAGACAGAAACAGAAAGCGAGAGAGAGAGAGAGAGAGCGTTGGGGGTAGGGGGTTGAGCTCGGAACGAGAGGATTCAAAGAGTAATCTTCAAGGCAGGGACAACAGGCTGGATAATACTCTATGGCACCAATTCGGGCAAATAAAAGAATAGCAAAGACAATTATGTGCTTCGGGTTTCGTGGGAATATTCTATTGTTGCCTTTTTGCAGGCCGCATGGGCGGAGTGGTGCAGCGAGCTTATCTGCAAAGGCTCTGATGGGAGTTGGACACGCGCTCTGCGTACGTCAAGAATGTGAAAATGGCGGAAGCGGCGGCGGCGGCGGTGCCGGCGCGCGGAGGTGGCCGGAGGAGGGGAGTAAGAGGACTCGAGTTTTGCAACTTGTGGTTTCTGGGTGAGGTTTTTTTTCACACTCTCGAGCGACGCGAGAGGAAAACGTGTGGAACTGTATCGATGGCGTCTTTTCCAAACGCTTCACTTCCGTGGAAGGAAAAAGGACCAAGAAAGGGAAATGACAAAAAACTCAAAAGGAAAACAAGATAAATAGTTCCTAAACTCAATATGCAATTAAGTTCTTAAATTTTAATTTATTGAATGTGATCTCTAAATTATAACTTAATATGTAATACGATCCATGAATTTCTAATTTTTAAATGTGGTCTCTAAAGTTTTAGTACTTATTAAATTAGTCCTTGAATTATATAAAAATATTGTATTATTGTCATTGAACTTGAATTAATAGAAGGGTAATGTTGAACATTTTTGTATAATTTAGATACTAAGTTGAACATGTATCAAAATTATAGGGATCACATTGAGTAAATTAAAAGTTCAAGGCCATTTGCTCGTTAGGCTAGATTCTAAGCGACCACATTAAATAAATTAAAAGTTTAAAGACTATAAGTTCAATGACCATTTATATCATCATCCCAAAAAAGATCAAGAAAGGAAAATGAGAAAGAGACAAGGAATACTGCATGGGTCCAACTACATCATCCAACAACCGCCCATTTCATATTAGGATTTAGCCATGTTTTCTCTTTTCAGCAGTCCTTAAATAAGCAACCACCGCCTGCGGTGGCTGGGTTGGATAAAGGCCCCATGATCCGCTGCGTGGAGGAGAGGAGTTCAAATCCCGCTGGCCGTACGGAATCTTAATCGTGACATCGGGGTGGTGGGTCCTCCGCTGGCGTCACCCCGAGTTTATCTCGCCACCATTTCTTGCATTGTTCGGAGGTCCTGCGTCACCAAAAAAATAAAATAAATAAATAAATAAGCATTAACAATGTAGAGATAGATGGGTCCAGCTTTTTTTCCAATATATTACCAACGTTTTAAACAAACCTCTAAACCGCTCATACTATATTGCTTAATTGAAGCAATTTTCAGCTTCGTTTGTGTTCGTGAAAGATGATCTATTTTAAAAAATGATAATCCTAAAAAATGATTGCTTATATTGCTCGAAGTACTTAGTCAACAAAAAATGCTTTCATCTTTATAGTAGTTTATGCCTAAATATTTTCATAAATGATGAAAATCGATCTAAACACTCAATAACAAATATGACAACTTAAAGTTATGCCTAGAAGTCGCGTCTCCTTGACCATTTGATTGAAAAAAAAAAATTTGACTACTAGTGTCGCAGCGGTAACTTGTGTGGTGCACTTTAAATATGGGTCAATAGTCCCTGAATGCAAAGGTCTCAAAGGTCACAAAGTTCAACCCCGTCACGGTACTAATATACGTATGTCTTGCTTAAGTTGAATATATACCCAAATCTTAAGGATCACATCGAAGAAATTAAAGATTTATGGATCTCATTGTACATTAGGCTAAAGTTCAAGGAATTCATTAAATAAATTAAAAATTTATGGATTATTTATGTCATTATTCCAAAAAAGGTTAGGAATGGAAAATGAAAAGGAGGCAAGGAATTCAGTCAGCATGCGTCCAAAAATATCATCCCAAGAATCAGCTATTTCTTCATATCAGGATTCGGCCCATTTCCTTTTTTTTTTCACTAATTCTGAAATAAGCATTAACAATGTGGTGATAGACATGTCTACCTTTTTTCCAAAATATCACTAACGTTTAAAACAAAGCTCTGAACCGCTCCTACCGCGTTACTTAACTGAAACAATTTTCAACTTTGTTTGTTTTGCAGACGATGAATTATTCGAAAAATATATATTTTTCAAAATAATCACTTGCATCGTTTGAAATAATTAATCAATTAAAACCATTTTCATTACTGACAGCAATTTATATCTAAATAATTTCGTGGATGGTGATAATCGATCTAAACAGACCCTTAAAATTATGTCTAGAAGTCGCCTCTTTCTCAATGTTTTTTTTTTTTTAATGTAATTTTGGCCTTTGGGCTTTCCTTTTGCTACCCGAGAATCCTGTCGAGTATATGGCTACTGCTTAATTAGCACAGAGACCCAAACTCAGTCTCATCCAAGTAAAAGCATAGAAATTCACAAATGCATCGTCCTGGGTCGATGCGTTTCTTTCCCCTCGTTCCTGCTGCTAACGTTCAAACAACGTTATAACTCAATCGCTTATTCTTTTTTTTTGGTCAGTATTCTTTTTTTGAGTTAATACAACGAAAAATTGCAAACCAAGACCCGTGATGAATTTATTCAAAATTAGTACGTGTCGTCAAAAACTCCAAATTAGTACAATTTAAGTAAAATTTGAGGGAAGTCAATGGAATTTTCGGCGACGCAAAAATTAATTTGAAGTAAATTTATTACGAATATATCGTTTGGGATTTGGGTCTTTCGCATATTAAACTTATAGATTTTTAATGCCATTAATGACTTCATAGTAAAATTTGACTCGAGCTAACGAAAGGTAAATTTGTCACGCGTCTATTAATTTGAATCTTCATTGACGCGAAAATTCATTTGACTTCTACCGATTTAAGATTTTTGGTGATATTATCGCTTCTTTTTTTCTCGATAGTAGTTTTAGAACGGCGTGGGGATGAGGAGCGGACTACACTACACGGATTCGAATGTAATGAGGCTTTTAAAAGCGCAGTACGTTGCTGGACTAAGTTCGGCAAACCTCTCTTGCGATGATGGGCCGATTCAGGAAATGCTAGAGCGATACGAGGGTTCGATGAATGAATTGGGCTTGGATCCTCCACCCACACAGAATGATGATGAGATTGACCATGTTTTCCTTCGCCCATCCTTAACCGATACACTAGATAAATCAGAAATTATTTATTATTCATCATTTGTTTTGTTAAAAGCAGTTCTCTGCCCATGCATTGCGTGATTTTCATTTCTTTTTTTGTGGTGGTTAATCATGATTTTAATTTCGAATTTTTATTTATTTTGGTGTTGGTTTGAACGTGTACTTGAGATATAAAAATTTTGCCCATATGCTATATTCATTTTGGTGAGAAATTCAAACGAGGAGCAAATTGATTAGATTGGAAATGGCAAAGTAATATAGACTTACAGATTTTGAATGATAGCTAGACTTCAATTAGAAGACCCAGTGTTTTTATTTTTTTGTTTCTACCAAATTTTCTTTGTATTTATAGTCATGGCCGTATAGAAAAAAGAGACTTTAATCTCATTTCTAAAGCATCTTTTGTTACTTGCAGTTTTGTCAACATAGCGCAAATCTAATTTTAACCACAATGTTGCGTAATCAAAGTGCAGAATTTTTTTATCACCATACAAAAAAAAAAGTTAAGTAGAAGACATGTTTCAAGAGAAGGTTGCCGATAATAAATTAAATTATGGCAAGAGTGGCCAAAATAAAAATTAAAGAAAAAGATACCGCTGAGAAATGCTTTGAGGCCTTTTATTGAACAGTTGGTGGGCAACTTGAGAGGACCATATATAGAAAAATCAAATTAAAATTTTGAATAGTTAATGCTACAGAAAGATAATTTAAAGTGGAATTTCCTCGGTTATCTCCTCAACATAATAATTGGAAAGAAATCATTTTGGAATTAATACTATAATACTTGTATCTCATCAGCTGAACCAAGAAGGGGTAGATTATATATATATTTGGTTGGTGGTAGATTAGATAATTACGAAGAGCTTTTGCGTAAACAAAACGCTAATGATGTCACTAATGGCAATTTGACATAAAGAATATAATAAAATATTTTAATAAAATATTTAGTTGTTAAACCATACATTCATCTAGCAACTTAAGTTTTGGGGATAGCTCACAATAATTTTACAAAATCTCACAAATATATTATAAAGCCTCAACTGTTTTGGACTGACTTTTGCTGAAATCAATTTTGATAAAATATTTTAAAATTCAAATTTCATAATATATTATAGATAGAGTCGAATCCATTCCAATAATTTTCGTTCTTGGATATCATTGTTAGATGAGTGACAAATTTATTTATTTTTTTCTTTTATTGAACTCGTGCAATCTAAAGTAGCCGCATTTTTTGACCGAAATAAAAAGTAGGCGCCTTTAATTGTTTATTATTTTAATAATTCCTAAAAGAATATTTCAATTAGCTTGTATAATCTTATTGGTCGACATACATAATTAATTGTATTTAGCTCTGTTTTCCCCCCTCGCTCCAACCCTTGCTACGACTCTGACAATGCCGTGCGAGGGCATCCAACAGCTCCACGAAAAATTAGCAGGCATTAAGCAAGATACTCAAATAATCATTAATGACCTCTTCACGGATCGCATGAATCCAATTTTGATTATTTTCGGAAACGTCAAATGATAGATAAGTGGATTATTAAGTTTTTCTTCTTCATCTAATCAATGTCAAAAGTAATGGTTTTAATTAAATGAGAAAATTAATGATTATACTCAACTTTCAATTGATAATGATTCAATGCCCAAAAGTAGATGGAAAGGGGAGATGTCTCATCACGATCAAAGTTGAACCGAAACCAATTCGAGGTCCTAGTCGCCAAGATCGAAGGGACAGCAACAAGTCATTCAGGCTAACCCTTCAAGATGTTAGAAGGGCACGAATCAGAATAGGCTTCAGAGTGAAGAGAGAGATTGGGAGAGAAAATGAAGTTTTGTCACTTCAAGATGCTGGAAGGGCACGAATTAGAATAGGCTTCGGAGCCAAGAGAGAGATTGGGAGAGACAATGAAGTTTTTTCATTTCAAGATGCTAGAAGGGCACGAATCAGAATAGGCTTTGGAGGAGTGAAGAGAGAGATTGAAAGAGATACTGAAGTTTGGCTTCGGAGTGAAGAGAGATTGAAAGAGATACTAAAGTTTTGCAATGACAATGCTCCATCACAGAACTCAATTTTACGCAACTTTCTTATTATTTTTAGGTTAATCTCTAACTTAATTTTTTTTATAAGCTTCGCTTTTTGTAAAAGGTTACACCCTGTAATGAATCTTATTATTATGTTCAAAGGGATGACAACAAGTCATACAAGCCAACCCTTTAAGATGTGAGAAGGGCACGAATTATTATGATCGAAGGGATGACAACAAGTCATACAAGCCAACCTTTCAAGATGTGAGAAGGGCACGAATCAGAATATGCTTGGGAGCGAAGAGAGATAATGGGAGACAGAACAAAGTTTCATAATGACGTTGCTCCATCACAAAACTCAATTTTACACGACTTTCTTATAATTTTTAGGTTAGTCACTAACGGAACTTTTTCATGCACCTAGCTTTTTGTAAAGGGTTGCGCCCTGGAATGAATCTTATTATTATAATGTATCAAATGATGTGCAGAGATGAAGGCAAGAACGATATTGATGCAGCTCGAATCTCACATCAAGACATTAAGCAGATCCTTTTAGTACAGTAAGAATTCTGCTAGGGACACGAACCCTTTTAGTACACAAGTCATGCTGTCTTGTACATAGAATTAGTTCCCCAGGAAATCTCGTAGCACATTACAGTGTATGCAGCTATGAAGAGTAAAAGGTTAAAAAAAGGAGAAAAAACTACTGAGAGGACAGCTATTTAGCTTCTTGTTCCCGGAGCGGGACTTTCTTCCACGCCTCCTCCACCCCGCTCAGTTGCAGCGGCGGCAATGAGAAGACGCTGACCGTTGAGCTCTTGCTCCGGATCTCCTTGAGGACTCGCAGAGCTGATATCGTGCTCTTCATATATAGGCCCTTCATGTGCTCGATCTCTGCGAGGTCCTTGGGCACTCTGAGCACACCGTCGGTGTTGGTGGAGGCAGAGGTCGTGGGGTCCAAGCCTTCGTCGTCCGTTCTAGGCTCCTCGGCTGAGGGAGGGGGAGGATCGTTCGCAGGGAAGAGTTGGTCGATCATCTTCTCACACTCCTTCACCAGCTTGTAAATCATGTCGGTGGTGAAGAAGGGCTGTTGCAGGACCCGCTGGATGAAGGGCAAGCGGATCAGAGCTCCGGTCCTTTTGTCGTACTTCTTCAGGATTTTCACCAGCCCTGTGACCAGAGACAACATAGACTTAGGAAACAATTTGAGGGGCTAATAGAAAACACAAATCAAAAGCCCTGTCAGTTTATCATCAGATCACAGTTTCTTTTCTTGATCTCAACCAATGGGAACTGATGATGATTCTGTTTGCTTGATTGGTGAACCGATAGCTCGCGAGACACACAGTTCAGAGAGATGCCATAAGCAATTCAATTCTAGGAAGACGTTGAGAGATTATTTGTTCTTTTTCAACTGTGTCTAAGACTGGCCTGCAAATGGTACTACTAATCTGAAGCAGTCTACTTAACATCAAGTTTTCTGTCCGATAGAGAAAGTTAACAGGGAGCACTGTTATGACACTTTCAAAACCAGCTACGCGACAACTAAGTCTAGCAGAAGAACACGCAACTGTGTATCTAAGGTTGCAGTCTGTACAAGTCCAAAATGCATTCCATATTACGCTTGCATTCGATTTTGAGAATTTATTGATGTCTTCTGATAGTCAAACCAAATGCATAAACAAAAATGAGAAAAAAAAAAAAAACTGCAGGTTGCAGAATCCCCAATAATAACCAAATCTGTCGATTCAAAACTCAGAAAAGAAATTTGCAGTACCTGTATAGTTGAGGGCACTATAATTCTCCAACAAGACCATCTCCCCATGGAAATCGACAATCTCCTTCCTAATCTTCATCATCTCTTCATTAGAATCCTTGGCCTTTCCTACTCTATCTTGTAATTCCTGTGATAACCCACAATACCAACATCAGTAATCAAACTCCTCTTAGTCTGAAAGAGGTGGCACTACAATCAGCATCACACAATAACCCAACATTGTTTCCCTATTGCCCGACTTTTGACTAGAGAATCCAAGTATTCATGGCGTTTCATGTGGCAACAGTGAGCATCTCAACATCTGAATAGGTGCCGAATGCTTGAACTTTCCAAGCCATTTCATGGTTCTCTAGATCCAAAATTAAGTATGCATCGTGTATGAGAGCGGGATGCACAGTCTGTCTACATGCGTGATTTCTAAAAAATCCATTGAATAAATGAGAATTTGTCGAAATTCAAGATCGACACGTGTTACAGGGAAAAGAATGACGTGGCAGCAGTTTATAGGTACGCATCCCGGATCATACATACATACTTACATACATAACCAGAGGAACTTAATAAATAAATAAATAAATAAAACGAGATTAGATTGGTCGCCGCCAGATCTCGTGTCGGCTAATCTGTCGTCTCAGTCAGACGTCGCGTGCTTTGACGACTAAGTAAAATACACATTCCGTCAACGACGTGTCTCACTTGGATGATCCCAAAACCACCCAACTTCTAAGTACCCAAATCTCTCTAGGCACATACAGCAACTAAGCACATCTCGTGTCATAAACAGTATCACTATACACGATCTGAACTAAATAAACACATGGCAACAGGCGATAGACAAAAATAATTACAGTTACCCGTGAATAAAGCAAGATAAATCAGTCAGAGACTCGCGAAATATCTTGCGTCAGCTAATCTGTCGTCTCAGTCAGCTCCACATATTTATATATAGGATCATAATATGGCATATGCCCCGACAATCTAGCGAAATATACTCTTATAAAAGGGCACGAATAGGGCACTCCACTCCGCAATTTCACGTATCACCCCTAACCCAAATTGCACGAGCCCAAACTAAGGCGCTCGTGCGAAAATTCACCACGTGACGAATCCGGCCCCACCAGCGGCGAGTTCGGGCATATCAGCCACAACATTTCGTCAGCTAATCTGTGGTCCTGGTCAGTTCCACATTATATATTTTAACCTGACCCTATTCAAAGAAGTACGATGGCCACTAAAGTGTAACATGACCCTTCCACAAGTTGCTCGTTTCCAAACTACGAGGTAATTCCCTACATTAAACTTCCTAATTGAGAATCTTAGTTAAAAGATCAATAACGGACAAAACGACCGACCAAAAGCTATAAAGGCTGTAACTTTCCGAGGAGGTAAAGACGATTCCACGACGATTCGAGCGCTAATCATATCTAGAATTGCACGATCCTGTTCCAGAGATTACGTTTCCATCACTAAGACAATTCAAACGATTATAGGATCACGAATCGGCTCGTTTTCACATGTCGATAGGCAAATCAATCGCATCCGACGAGACAGATCGGACGAAACGAAACGGGGAAACCGAAAAATTCGCGGCAATCGACGCGCGGATCAAGCGAACGAAGAGCAGACAGATCCAATCGACAGGAAAACCGGAAAACAGGGAAGCCAGGCCGGCCGGGAGTACCTTCAATTTGATGATGTACTCCTCCTCCTTCTCGACGAAGAAGGAATTGAACTTCTCCAGCTCGGCCTCCAGCAACCGGATGAACTCCACCTCCTCCTTCGTCATGCCCTCGGCCGCCCCTCCTGCCGCCGCCTCCGCCGCCGCCTCGGCCCCCCGCCGGCCGCGGCCGCCTCCGCCGCGTCGAGGCGGGGGCGCTTGGCGGGGCGGTCGCCGCCCTTGGGTTCGATGAGCTTGAGCCGCTTCTTGAGGTCCTTGTAGGACAGGAACTTCTCGCGCCACTCCGGCAGCGTCTCCTCGATCTGGTTGCTGAGGCTCTTGCCGAATTTCATGGCCGCCGCCGGCGCCGGTGACAATCCCTTCTCCGAGGAAAGGAAAGGAAGGAAGAAGAAACGCAGAAACCGAGCGAGAGAGAGAGAGGAAAAATCCGGTTGTCTTTCCGCCGGGGAGAAGCGAGAAGCGAGAGATGAGAGAGGAAAGGCGGACGTTGAGGAGAGGGCGATTTTAATGGCGAGAAGAAGACGAGAATATTCGTCAACTTGTGCCGAGGAATATCCTACCATTTTCCGAAAGAACACCATCCCCCTCCCCAAAAAAGTAATTTTAATTAATTAACCTTTTCCAATTCCCCCCCCTCGCCCCGCTTTTCCGAAAGTGGTTCCCGGCGCCTCGCGGGACGCCACGTGGCGCCGCGCGTCGTTTCGCGGAGCTCGCTCTTCTGGGCTTTCCCTCGGTTAGTTACTGATGATGGTAAATTCTGAAACGATCCCGTCGATGAATGAATTTGTTTTTGTTTTTGTTTTTTTTATTATTATTATTTCTTTCGGGTGTTGGTGGCGTGAGTGCAGTGGCTCGACACCGCGCGGCTACTGGCTGGTTTCGGCGACAGCGAGGGGGCGGCGAATGAGACGGGGAGGAGCCTCATCTTCCGTCGAGGCGTGGGGGGACCTCGCCGGATAATTTTATAAATCCCGAGTGCCGATTAAGAAAATTGCTGAGAAGCCCCCGCCCTGGTCCCGCGATTTGCCCGAGAATTCTTTTTTTCA
The DNA here is from genome assembly GCA_014182395.1 of Eucalyptus sp. ANBG9806169. NCBI lineage: Eukaryota > Viridiplantae > Streptophyta > Magnoliopsida > Myrtales > Myrtaceae > Eucalyptus > Eucalyptus sp. ANBG9806169. The sequence goes on from CM024575.1 coordinate 20,646,571, forward strand.
CCCTCCCGGGGTTCCTCTGCCCGTTTCCGGTGACGTCGTGGACCGGGAATATGACGCGATCCCCGAGGGGCGAATATGGGATTTCACGAGCCGCGGCGTCGCCGAAGCTCGCGTTCATTTCGTAGGACGAAGTTTATACGAGCGAGAAGGACACATTTTTTCTTTATTTGCAAAACCGGAGGTATTGAGGGGCTGGGCCCCCCCGGTTCTGGAGGGTCATAAGGGTCATTTCAACCCCCCACCCCCATCAGATGGGTCGTAAGTTGTGTTTTTCTCTCTCTTCTTTTTAAGACGTTAGGACAGGTCAGCACCGACACTGTTTCGAGACGACAAAGATTTTCCGTTCAGATCCGAGCAATATGAGTGCAAGCACTGAGAAATGTCTTCGAGAGTGAAGTGAGAGTTCACGCGAAGTTTCCCAGTCAAAAGCGTGACGCGAAAATTATTTATATATACGCGACAGGCTGTATCGAGAAACAGGAAAATAACTGTATCTGATAGTTACGTTCCCGTACGGACCCCGACTATTGGCAGCCGCCCGACTGTTGGCGGCCACGCGCTTGCAGGGAGCGTGGTGCTGACCCGAGCTCTCGATTCGGGCAGATTCGAATCACCGGGATATGTTATAATAAGGTAATGACGATCGATTTCAGGGAATGTTCTTCGCATTTTCCTGTCGCACGATCTTCACTTTCCCTTTTGCCGATTGACATTTTCGCATCAACCGCAAAAACGAGCTCCTCAAAGGCCCTAGTAAAGAGAGTGATGATAGCTAATTTCTCCTCTCTTTTTTCCCCCGTTTCGGGAAAATATGAAAAGCGGAGGACCGAGGTGAAAATTAAGGGAAGCGGGTTAGCTCAACGGCGCGGCTAGCGGGTCGAGCCGAGCCGAGCCGAGCCGGGAGGGTGATTGGCATATTAATGAAGCATGGTATAATCCCCAAAGGATCTGGAATATCCGTCGCCGCACAGCTCACCAATCTCTCTCGGTCCCATCATCCCCGAGAACAAAAATTTTCATAAAAGGTTACGATAAAGGTGAAAAGACGTAAAAGGCCCTAGCTTGCTCGGTACGGCTCCTCGCCACATGTGTACCACCTCGTAGTACACGACGGGGACCCCGCGCCGAGACGTCTCCCTTTTCTTTTGACGGAAAGTTGGATTTTAACGAATGCACATTAACGCGTTTTTAAATATTCGATCAACGAAAAAAGGTCGATGTTGGAAAGAAATCACGATTTCTTTTTTGGATTAATACCTTCTTCTTCTTCTTTTTTTGTTGGCCCTACACTAATTCTATTCTAACACTCACTCTCAAACTTTTATCCCGCTCCTCAGGGCGTACGAATCGAAACCCACTTCTTGAAATGAAATCGTCCACATCCCCGTCCCGAGAAGGTGGGGATTTGAACGCCCACCCTTCCCTTTCCAGATGGAAGGGTGGGCCAACGTAAACCCCAATAGTTAGATTAATACCTTGAAAAATCTCAAATTGGTATATCGTGACAAATTTAATATAAACTAATTTTTTAACTACCAAAAATCCCAAATCAAATTTACCTCAAACCGGTACATTTGTGAAATTTATCCTCTACTAATTTCCGTTAAATTTTATTATCAAATTACTAAATTGAATGACATGTACGGTTTGAACGTGCAGGTTTGAAATTTTACTCTCGTTTGTCATAATTATAAAGTTCTTTTTCCGATTTTTGTGGTATTAATCAAATTTAATGGAAGATATATTTGTTTATGAATGCACTAGTTTGGGGTTTTTGGCAGCCAAATAAATTAGTTTGAGGTAAATTTATCACAATTATACCAATTTGGGATTTCTTATGGTTAGTTTGGGTAAATTTATCATAAATATATTGGTTTGGAGTTTTTCATAGTCAAAAAATTAGTTTAAGATAAATTTGTCATATGCGTATCGGTTTGGGGTTTTTAAGGATATTAACCATTTTTTTACGGGAAATATCACAAAGAAAATTCAAATTATGCCCGCTAAGTCTCCGTCAAGCAACTATTAGATAATTTTTCAGCTGAAAAAACGTAATTTTTATTTTACATAAGTTATATGGACATTATATCAAATATCGTTTGCTTTCGAGCGTTCATATAGACTTATTTTTAATGACTTTTATTGACAGAATCTTGATGAAGAGCACATGTATGACACGGGTATAAATCCGGGTTCAGAATTTCCGGTGGTCGTTGCCCATCGCTCTCGATCAATTGCTCCGGCTTAAGCATGCGAGAAAGAGTCTTCGTTTTTCTTTAATGAAAAATCCAGACAGAGAAAGAGAAAAAGTCAAAAAGGGAGGGAGGGGCAAAACCGGGAGAATGAGCAAAAGACGCCGCGCGGGGCCCGCGCCTCGAAACACGTTGAGCTTTCGGAACGTTCTACGAGCTGAGGAGCATCATCCTCGGAAGATTCGGATATGCCCCTCGGATATTCTCCCGACCCTTCCGCCCATCCTCGGTTTTCCAAGTCCCACCTTTTCTTTTCATCATTATTTAATCATTATTGTTTTCTCCCCCACTTTTCCCGTTGTCCGGGCCTTTTTTCCGCCTCCTCCTCCCCTCGCTCCGCCGTCTCTACGGCCGCCGGGGAGCCCCCCGCCGCCGCCTCCTCCTCCGTGGCGACCGGTGGCGGGCGGCTAGCCACCGCTGGGCGGTCTCCGGAGAGTCAATTCAGTCGTGCTCTTTTCGGAGGTTTTTTGTATGTTTATGGTTCTTTTTCAAAGTGAAAAGATTAATTAATTACTTAGGGCGTGGGACTGAAATCTTTGTTCCAACGACAGCAGAAGTATGATGCTTCGGTAGATTCGCAGATTCTCCCCATTATGGAAAAGTCGCATGTCGGCATGCTCACGAGATCTTAGTGGGATGGGCTGATTGGCTGACTCAGGTTTATCTACAGCTCGGCTTTGCCGGCTCGGTTAGCTCCTCAACTTAACCATGCACCGGAGTTCGTCATCGCGCCCGCCACGCTAGCACGGCCGCCCAGCCTATGAGGCGCGCCGCCGTGCCGGCATGGGGCCCGCCTGATATTGAGCCTCCCCTTCACACGGGGTCTAGTCAAGTACTTTGGTTGCCCTAGATTGACCCAATTCACACGGCCATTAGATCACATGAATGAATAAAATAAGGATAAGTGCCTTGAAAGTTCAAAAATTTGTCATGAAATTTAATTCCCAAACTTTTAAAAATTACAATTAAATCTTAAAATTTATTATAAAAGGTGCAATGAAGTATTAAAATTTCTAAAAAATGTAATTAAATCCTAAAATTTGTCAAATTGGTTAAATTAAATTCTTCCGCTAATAACAATTTTTGAAAATTTTAAAACTCAAGTATACTTCTATGACAAGTTTTAGGACTCTATTGTGTTTTTGAAAGTTTTATGATTCAATTGTACATTCGTAACAAGTTTTAAGATTTTTAATATACCTATCCCGAATAAAATATAACAAGGAGTCGGGTTATTTTATGAAAGTTGGTTCTTGTTTTTTTTTTTTAATATATCGTAGGATTAAACTCGAGTTAGAAAACTTCTTTTGGTTTACTTATACGAAGGAGAAAAAATCTCCGAGGAATGGGAAGATTCCAATGCTCTAATTGACAATGTCCCACGACATGATCGTCGAATGATTTTGTCACAAGATTATTTGCTAAGCAATTAGAGCTAACACAGTTGTCTAGCTGTGCAACGTGGAAACTAATACGACGAAACACAATCACTGCCGTGACACGGGCTCACGAGTTGTTTGCGCAACCGGAAATGGTCGTCTGTTTTAAAAAGTTACAAGATATCAAATAATCTAAAAACCATAATGAAATCATTTTGTTTTATTCAATTTAGATAGATACAATCTGTGTATCATGGACAACTACTTCAATTCAATGCTTCTTTTAGGGTCCGTTTGTTTCGCGAGAAAATGAGCCATTTTCGAAAAATATTTTTCCAAAAGTCATTTTCCAGGAAAATGACAATATTTTTTGGTGTTCGACTGAAACTTGAAAATATTTCGGAAAATATTTTCCGGTATTTGGTAAGGAAAATATTTTCTGCTCCCCAGATTGGCGAACGTAAGCGTCAAGCTCGAGGCTCGCCATATCGACGAGGTGCAAATTTGAGATCGATGAGTTTGATGTTCATTTGGTCCGACAATTAGCCAAGAAAGAAGATGAGAAAAAAAAAGGAAATCAAAAAAGAAAAAGAAAAAGGAAATTAAAAATAATTCGAATTATAAAAAAGAAAATTAAAAAATAATTCGAATGAAAAAAGAAAAGAGGAGAAGGAAGTCGGGATTTGTAGAGGTGTGAGATAAGAGAGATTAAGTAAGGAAAATGTTTTCCATTCCCTATTTTAGAAGACATTTTTTTTTATGGAAAATATTTTTCTCAAGCGAATTCATTTTCCGTGAAACGAACGCCTAGGAAAATCCAAAAAACGTTTTCCGGAAATTATTTTCCGCGAAACGAACGGATCCTTAGTTTCGGGTATTTTTTTCTTGTTTGATTTGAGTGATAGTCTTATAAAATGATAACAACAAGATTGTCTAGCTATGCAATGAAAAAACTGATATAACAAAGCGCCGTTATCGCCGTGACTCGAGCTCACCCCGTGCAATTGAAAACGTTCGAGATAACAACTAAAAACCATAACGAAATATTTTTATTTTATTTTATTCAGTTTTAGCCTCCTATATTTTTTCACGTTTGATATTAATAATATTATAATAAAATGGATTTTTTTTTTTTTGGGTCAGCTTGTTCCCGATAATATTCGTATAAGTCAACTTGTTCCTATTTAATTGGAATAAGAGAATATTCTTACGTATATCTCATGACAAGGATATGTATGAATTATGATGAACCCTCCCTTGTCATATAGATGATAAAATTTGGGTATCTTATGTTCTCATAAATTATTATTTAAGTCATCTTATGTTGTCCTTCAGATTTTAAGGATTTGGACAGAAAATTAAAATACTTTACAAGGGCCTAAATTTCCTTAGAAGCGCCTAATTTAGCTTGGGCCTCAATCCCGATCTAAACTTCTTCTTGTCTCCTAAAACAAAACCCATTTTAACTCGTGTTCATTCTGGCCCATTTTCCTTTTTTATGCTTTGTAAAAAACGTCAACTTTTTCCCAAAAAAAAATAAAAACTTGGGGTCTCAATTCTCACTCAATTTTTTCCTTTTTCATCTCATAAAAGACACCCCCAGATTTGGCCATCCTCAAGTTTCCGTCCAATGAGACCATCACTATGTAAGAAAGCAAAAATTCGAGTAATATATAAACTTGACTATGATCAGATTTGGATAGCAACTGAAAATCCGTGCCTTATTGCATTATCGGAAAAAGAACGGGCTAAACTTGAAATACGAGCTAAAAGTTCACATCTTCTTATACCAAAAAAAAAAAAAAAAAACTGGATTAGAATTATAACCCAATATGCAATTGATGCTTTTAAAGGGAATTAGGGCGTTTGAGAAGCTGTTCCTAGCGAAAATTTTTATATATCAAAGCACCGTTTCTCTCGACGTGGAACGCGGTCATGATGCTCGCGTTTCGTGTTCAGATCAAACGCATAACAATCCCATTCACGATGATGCCGTGATCCGAAATCGACGACCTTCTCCGAGAACTCGCCTACGAAAACATACCGCCGGGTTTCCGTCTTCATCTCGTGGCCGCATTGGTCACGGCCCGGACGGTTGCATCGGAGCGCCGGTCGCGACCGGTCTCTCCAAGACCACGCACCGACAACGGGCCTCTTGGGCTTCAAGGCCTCAATGGACAACGTGTCCAAGCACACCACCTGCTGCCCCCTCCTCCTCTTTATTCGGCCTCCGGTCCATTGCTAGGGCGGCTACCGATGGTCATCAACTTGGCCCAATTTCTGTGTTTTCGCCTCCCATGTCTAGAGGTGTGCAAAAAAAATCAGGAACACCTAGAAGCAAAAAGTAGATTGGCCCAAGAACTAGCAATTCCCATGAAAACCGGTTCGGTTCTCAATTCTAATTTACTGAAATTGGTGAGTATCGGTTTGGTTTTTGGTTCTAAGTGTGGAACCGACCATCTACTTACCTGGACTGGATCGGTATATATATAAGTATATATTTTAAAATTTTTTTAGGTTTTGGATCAAAAGCTCGACATGGGAGAAGAAAGCCACATATTTGTCATTCCTTTTTTTCTATCATTTCGTGCAACGAATTACTAGAGCCAAGAAGGGATTGAGGAGAATTTACTCCCACCCAACGCGATCCTAAATGGGTACCGTTGCACTCAAACCTAATTAAGTCTAGATCTCATGGTTCTTGAATTAAAACATGCACTGGATTCACATTGCCTTACGAATAGTTGCATTGCGGATTTGTGCCTCACAAAAGAAAGAGGAACAATATATGCGATCAACATCGTGTAAACCTCCTACCAAATGTGTCTTCATACAATTTGGATAGCAATTGATTGGGTATATGATGATGGAATATTCTAGATAAGGACCCTATAATGAGTCCATGAAATCAATGGACAGTTCCCGGTTTCCCGATTTCAAGATGGGAACCGCCCACCTTGAAACCGATCACCCCTACGTATGCCCCCTACCCGTAACACCTTCAAGCTCGATCCTTGCATACTTGAAGTACTTGACCCACATTTGAACCCACGGGTGAATATTTAGTCAATCATGTGTCAAGGCAGCTCACCAACACGCTCGTACAATAAAAAAACTTGGCACGGTCGGAGGATGATTGTCCCTCTCAACGACATAGCATGCTTGGTACATATCATCTTGGCTCTGTAAGATTTTTGCAACTTCAGGTTTTCTAGATCTACCTCCCCAGCATGTTGTCGCCTTGAGAACATTCTGTACTTGCTTGATATGCTGCAAGTCCGCAAGTTTCATCGTCATTTTACATTCCCGTCGAACTGTTTATGTGTTGAAAGTTTGATCCTAACAAGATTCACAATGTTTATCCTGTTGCCACGCGAGTTACTCTTATTGTCATTAGTCATTCCAGCGCTGGGATTTTTTCACTACGCCAATGATGCTCCGATTCGACTATGCAAGTTTCGGTCTTCTGCTGCTTTCTTATATTTTTTTTTTTAATAATCTTGATCCGCAGGGCATAGGAACTGCGAATAGGAGCAAGCCAAAATACAGAATTTCATAGAGCCATATATGTTTTTTAGAGGAAAACTTATGAACTATCGCAATTTTGAGCAAGGTTATCTGTATGGATCGTGTTGGAATGGCGAGAAGAAGCCTTTTAACGAGTTTATTCACTCTATGACAAGTAGCAACATCTCACGACCTGTCAATATTCCACCTATATCTAGTAGAAACAATGATTCTCAAGCTCATGGCAATGGACATGAACAGCACTAGCAGTGTAACACCGAGAGAAGAAGCATCACTTCTAGGTGGTCACAGAGATGTAGACGAAGTAATACCTGGAGGTGTAATCAAAAGGAAAGGCGGCCTGTTCGTTGGTTAGGGTAATGAACGGAGAAGCGGTGTTGTAGTTGTCGTTGTCACCCTTCGACATGTTCGTAACGTCATGTGGCCCTGTGTTGAAGTTGAACTCTGCAAATATAATGGAAGACCGCCGCCATCAAAAGATGGAGCTCGAGATTGAATTTTTTGGCCATGGAAGCTCAAGATCGATTGCAGTCACAAGCAATTGAGAATGGACTGGTCGGAGCAAAGTGCTTAGAAATTATGATAAGCAAGTATTTGGTTCCTACTCCAAGAGGCCCAATCTGTAGAAGAGTGTTTCGAGTTGATTTCATCTGATGGTCATGACTCATGCGCATAATGTATCAGGGCAAAAATAGTATTTGATTTCAAGCTATTTTTATTATCCCCAAAAAATCAGGGCGGAAGATAAAATCGATTTATTAGACCATCCAAACACACCGTAAAATCTTTCACATCCTTATCTCATGTTGCTTCGGCCATCGCCGGGCCTTGTCTGATCTAGCAAAAGGGCAGCTGTTGCCTGAGGCCGACAGAGGGAAAATAGGGAAAAAAGAAAAAGAAAAGAAGGGAAAAAAGAAGAAAGAAAAAAATTCAAAGTGGGAGTATTACATATATACAATACTTCTCAGTTTGATAATTTTGCTCCCGTTTTTTTTAATTATTTTTCAATCAATAATTATATTCGAATTGTGTGTCCACGAAATGTCTATTCGCCATTATCACCTGGACCCGACCTATTCAAGGTACTCAGGGCGTCTATTTTCCTCGTACTATGGTACAAGACTTGGGGCCTGGTATGGGTACTCGATGTTACCCAAAATAAATTGAACGAATACGAACGGAAGGCATAAGAAACAGGAAAATTGAAAGAGCAATTGCGGTGGGGCTAGGCGTGGGTACTCAACATAACTCATAATAAATTATATGAATACGGACGGACAACATGAGAAACGGGAAAAATGAAATAGTGATTGTGGTCATGCTTTCAAAATGTCAGAACAACATGAGAATACGGACGGACAACATGTTTCTAAATTAACTTACTAAAAAATGGAAATAAGAAAAAAAAAAAGTGATGAAAAATGAAAAAGAGAAGTCCAAAATTAGGTGCATCATATAATAATTCAAACCACTGGGGTTTACTCCAGTGGCCACCCTTTCAACATGAGAGGGGGGAGGTGGGGAGTTCGAATCCCCACCTTCTTAGGAGGGTTAAGGTGAGATCGAATCAGTTTCTTGTGCCGTCCGGGCACGAAGACCCGTGGTGGAGTTTCGGTTAAAAAAATAATAATAATAACTTACTAAAAAATGGAAATAAGGAAAAAAAAGTGATGAAAAATGAAAAAGAGAAGTCCAAAATTAGGTGCATCATATAATAATTCAAACCAAACCCCAGTGACCATCCTTTCAACTTGGAAGGGGGAGGTAGGGAGTTCGAATCCTCACCTTCTTAGGGAGGTTGGGGATGAAATCAAATTAGTTTCATGATTGTGTTTTGACTCATACGCACTGCAAGGAGGCAAGACAAAAGTCTAAGAGTGAGAAATAGAGTAAGATCAATAACTGAACCTCGCATAACAACGCACGAATCGCTCCCTCGTACGTGCTAATAAGACAAGAGAAGTAAATTTACTACGTATAGTTTGATGACTTCGGGTTCGTTTTCTTGAATCATCCTTTCATGTCCTCAGTATGATCATATCACGTGTACATCTCTAATGTATACTCGCCATCATCGCCTGGACCCTGACCTTCCCAAGGTCCTCGGGAGCACTTATTTCCCCGCCTTGTATCTGGTCCAGGCATGGGGACTCGACGTGACCCAAAATAAATGAAGAACGAGCACGTAACGTATGATAAATAAGAAGCGGGAAAGTGGGAACGCGACTTAACGTGACGTCTCGCTCGCAGATATCTTCAATGAGTCCGAGCGTTGAGGTGATGCCACAACTGCCCACTTGACATTCAGATGTAATTACGCGATCGATGCTGCACAGCTCGACGTCCAACAACTCCAAAGGTAGACAAGTCCATGTTCGGACCATCTCCTCGGGTTTTGCACGTCACTTTCCGAGTTCATAAGATTAGTAGGGTATTATTCTATGGGTCTAGTATTTTCGAACCTTAAATGGATTTGTTGTTGTTAAAAAAGAAAAGCTTGTTTACCGCCGTTCATAGGGCAATCATTAGAAAAATTCTAAATTTATCGCGTTTTTATCAATTCAATTCTTAACTTTTTTAATTTTGTAAATTACGTCTTAAACCTTTCAATGTTTTGTCAATTGAAATCATCTAACCAATTTTGACTGGAAATAACTGACGTATATATCAGTTGTCCTATATGACACGGCCAATTGTCACATGAATAGTTTTAATCATTTTTAATATATTTTTCTAATTAATTTTTTTCCCTCTTTCCTTTTCTTTTCTAACCCTGGGCTTGCGAGTAGATGACCCAAACATGGAGTCATTTACATTTGAAACCTAAAACTTTTTAAAAGCGCAATGAAATCTTAAAATTTATCATGAAAGTGCAATTGAGTTCTAAAACTTTAAAAAATAGAATCAAGTTTTAAACTTATCAAATTAGTCAAATTAAGTCATTCCATTGATTGTATTTTGTGAAAGTTTTAAACTTAATTGTACTTTCATGATAAGTTTTATGATTTGATTACATTTTTATGACAAGTTATAGGATTTGATTATATTATTTGAAAATTTTCGGACTTAATTACACTTTTGTGAGAAGTTTTATGACTTTTAGTGTATTTATCCTGAAAAGAAAAGCTTGTTTGCCCTCATTCATAGGGCAATTACCAGTCGCTCTCTTTTTCCTTTTCACGTGCACAAAATTTCGAGTAGAGTCCACAGCACATATTAATACGGAGGATGTAAATTGATAAGGGTGTCGGGATGATGTCGGAAACTCTCCCTCCACATCTGAAGATCAATGTGTGAATGCATTAGATGGAAATCAACCTCATTCAACAAAGAAAAGTAAAATGCTTGGAAAATTTGTACGCAAATGTTGGAAACTAAATGGAGATATTTCCTGAACAGTTGCAACGACAATCACAAAAGCACATCATCGGATCATTGACTTGACTCGAAAGCCGAAAGTGAAATCAAAAGACATTGCGATGAACGTGAAGTAACTATGATGAGAATTCAGGAGAGTTTTGGCATAACTTGAGCGTGTCACTTAGTGTGATCATACGGAATCTTATCGAATCGTATGAAATCTTAGCATGATCATATGCTACCATAGCATCCTTATCCCACAAATTGTTTTATTTAATCTTTCGGTTGTATTTACCATATCTATAAGAATATATCCCGGAAATATAGTTGTAGATGGTGGATAAATATGTACATTTAGAATACAAGAAAAATTGAATTAATTCACATTGGGATCTTCCATTTTGTGTCCTTTCTCTTGGTATCGAGCAAACATCGATCCCGACGTAGTTTCTTCTTCATGGCCGATCAAAACACTTCCACGATGACTTCCAAGATCGATGAAACTTCTCTATTTTTTCTTCACTCGAGTAACCATCCGAATGCCCCTCTAGTCTCTCCTCCTTTAGATGGAAACAATTATCCAATATGGCAATCTGCCATGCTCATGGCCCTTGAGGCAAAAAATTGTGTTTTGTTGATGGATCCTTGTTGCGCCCTAGTTCAACCTCTTCGGATTATCCCTTATGGATACATTGCAATAGCATGGTGAGGTCCCGATTGATCCCTTCTACTGTGCCAACAATCTCAAATAGTATTCTTTGGCATGAGTTGGCAAAATGATATCTAGAATGATCTTAAGGAGCACTTCTCCACTTGTAACGCTTCTCAAATTTTTGAGATCCATAGCGCTTTCTCTACACATCAATAAGGTTTTTGCTTCGACATCTGTCTATTACATCGTGATTAAATCCTATCGAGATAACTATGGTTGTACCGAGCCTTGCCAACTTACATTTGTGAAGCAAAGTCGACCTTGCTACAATTTCTTAAAATAGATTCATTATTAGATTTTCTCCAAAGTCTTAATGTATCTTATGCCGCGACACAGAGTTAATCTTCCTTATAGATTAGCTCCCTACTGTCAATAAAGCATATGCCTTACTAAACAAGAGGAACGACAGCATACTGTTCATGACAGTCGCACTTAGCGTGATCATATACCATCATGGCTTCCTTATCCTATGAGTTGTTTTATTCAATCTTTCAATTATACTTACCATATCAATAGAAGCAGATTTAGGGAATATAGTTGTGAATATTGTACGAATATGTATATTTTTTTAATATAAGAAAAATTGAATCGATTTACGGTAGGATCTTCCATTTTGTGTCAATTCTCCATGTCTTCCTACTTCGCGCTTCCTGTAAGTACAAATCTCGAATCTCTTGCAACCCTTATCATGCGCCCGTGTCCATTTCCATGCTTGAATTTGTCCACTCGTGCTGGAGACCGGGTCAAATCGCAACAACCCTTTTCCTCTTCTTTTGTGTGGTCATGAGATGAGAAGTCGATGGACAACAGGGAGCTCCCCTTTCCTGACCGGAGAAGGCACGAGAAAGGAAACATGCGTGAACCGTGAAGTTGGGTACTAAATTTGGCCACGCACGCAGACACACGAAAGGACGCGACAGCGGTGTGAAGTGACGACGAGAGCACGATTGCTGCTGGCTGCTGGGAGACTTTTCGTCCGTCTGTCAATATCAATCTCCGTATACCCCCACAATCCTCGTACTTCAATTTATACATCAGTAGGGGGACGGGGGCCTCGGACGTTTGCCTACGCATTTTACATGTACACGACAACAACGAGAAACCCTTTTGGAATATATTCACCGAGAGGTCCAAATCAAGAATTGAAGAAGATAATTGGATGCACTTGTTATACAGATCGACCGATCGAGCTCATCATGATGCAGAAACAGGATGAGATCCTCTGCTATTTAGTAATTGCATTGTTGCCGGTGCCCCATCTGTTCAAATTATCGATCGATGTAAAAAAATGGTAGCTGACGGTTGAGAGTTTTGTCGATCAATGGAGACAGCGTGCGTGATATAGGATCTTATTCCTACAAAAGCTATGTTCGAGCTGGTGATTTTCACAAGGACCCAGTGATTTGCATCCTACTATGTTTGTTAAAACAATTATCTACAATAATATAGTTGTTTACGCTCTTCTCCCTCCTTCGTCACATGAACTTGGCTCCGCATGCACCCTCAAAATTCCACTGTTAAATTCATCTAATATGATCGAAATTACCGCTCGAATATCGATATACACAAGTCGCACATAACGTCACTTTTGCATACCTCCCCTGAGGCGATGAAAGTAAATTAAGTCAAGATTTAATCCTATAGTTTATGGCATTTTGCAATTTTTTCGTTCTAACTTTGTTTTTTTTTTTCTTTTTTTGCAAACCAATTTATCTAATTAGTCTTTAATTATTAACTTTATTAGGATATTTTCATGGCAATGTCAATGCGGTAATTTTTTTTGTCAAAAGAAATTTCCATTCATTATCAAAATAATATGTGAAAGAAGGTATAGGAAATCCTGGAATTCACAATCCCATAGAGCTACAAAACAAACCCAAATCCATTAATGTATATCATTAAAGCATGATCGATAGAGTTCTGCACACCATCGTCTTCCAAGAACATTATAATTACATCCAAGTAAAAAGATTGGTGGTCGATTATTGAATCACATGTCATCATCAGTAATGAGCCCATATGGGGATCTCCATCTGTAGATACGACTTTGGTTTTTGGTGATGTGCACCAAGATTCAGCGTCCCCAACACCATCTGTACAGAGACAACAAAAATATATATTACAAGTTCATATCGGCACCTATGAAAGTAAGCCCTTTAGTAAGGGTGAGATGCCAAAAATTCCTAAATGAGCACAAATTTTATACCATAGCTATTGTGAATACTATTATAAATTTTAGTAAGTGCCGAATGCCAAAGTTTCCAACACAAACATGTTAAAAGAGTGCAAATCTTACACTGGAGTTGCTATGAACACTATTTAATTTGAGGCGGAGTAATTATTCATTAAAATTCCTAGATCAAGAGAGCAAAACTCTCAGAGCTGGATCTGGATCAAGAAAGTAGAGCAACGAATTGGAAGAGAGGTTGTAGCGGCTAGATTGGATAAACTTCAAATAGTTGCATCAAATTATACAATAAATCTTAATGATGTCACTCATAAATAGAGCTAGTCAAATAAAATAAATTATCAGTGATGTAAGATAATATTTCAACACTTCTCGCACATGCTGTAAGCCGAATTAATAGTGGCACGTGAACATTGACCACAACATAGGCACGATCAATTGGAAACACAGTTGGTGCTGCTAGTATTACAAGCTTTTATATCATGTTAGGAAGTCTAACCTAAAACTGGTAGATAAATGAAGACCATATGTATGTAAAAAACATACAAAAATTGTTGTTAAGTGATGTGGGATAGAGAATCAGAAAAAACTGCTGGAGTTAAGGAAATCTTAATATAACCTCCTGTAAACCAGATGTACCCTATGACATCCTGCAACATAGGAAATAGGAGGATCCCAAATTATCCACTGTTAAAAAGATTAGAAAAAGAAACAAAATTATAAGAAATGCTGTCAAGTGTTAACGATCCAATCTTTTTCTTCCGTGCACGCTGCACACAAGCCACACATTTTGGACCCACAATTTTACATATTTAGTAATACATCCCCGCACTCCCCTAAATTTGTTCCTCGACCCCCATGTTCGGTCCCTGTAAACATTATTTATCTCAAGCACTATGTTCGCCGATACATCACAATTGTTATTTTTAAAAGTATAACGACTTCTCGCAATACTTTATACACAATACATTTGTTACTTATATCATAAAAGTTAAATTTACCATTTTTAAAGGACTAGAGAAAAAAACTATCCTCCATCTCCGTGTTTCCAAAAGAAGGGGTAGCGGAACTCCTGTTCAGGAGCTCTTCAATCATTTGCAAGGAAATCCTCTCTTCTTCTTCCATGGCGCCGGTCGCCATCAACTCTGAAGGCAGCGGCAGCGGCAGCGGCAACAATGGTGATGGCACCGATGAAGAAGAGGAGCAAGAAGAAGAAGAAGAAGTGGAAGGAGGATGAGGAAGAGGAAGATGGTCTCCAGACTCTCCAATGGAATCGGTATTTTTGTTGCCGAGCTGTACGGTCATGACCCAGTTGGAGTCTGAGCGCTGGCCGGCGCCCTTCTGCCAGACTCCGATGTGGGAGTTCTCAGTGTCGAGCCTTAGGCAGGTGAGGGATGGCGATGGCGCCTTGCTGCATTTCTTGAGCTTCGCGTGGAGGATCTCCGACAAGTGCTTCGAGGAAGACAAGGAATTGGCAGCGGCGGGGTCACCATTCGTGGTTTGAGATGTCGGGAAGTTGGTCTTTGCATTGCGGCCACTCATCAAGATGGCGGCCTGGTCGTAGGCTCGTGCCGCCTCCTCAGCCGTCTCGAACGTGCCCAGCCACACCCTTCTCTTCCTATAATTTGAGATTACTTGCATGATGAATAGATCACATGGTGGGAAGTGAAACTGATGTATGATAAACATTCACGATCCTATCGAGAAACTTCCCTTTTTTAGGGTTTTAGACTGTCATTGACTCGTCATACGCAGTAAAAGTCAAGTCCGCAACTGTCGGACGCGAATTGTTTTATAAACCAGAACATCACAAGAAACTTATGGGGGCTTGAGTATTAGGTCATCAATATCTTGTCTGCGAATAAGGCCGACCAGAAATTTGGCAACGAAGCAACATCGCAGACGAAGAAGAACAAGAACAAGAATGGGGTAGTGGAGGAGGAGGAGGAGACGACATACAACAGAGGATGGCGAATTTCGGAAACCCAAGAGCCCCAGTGACGCTGTCTCACGCCCCTGAACTTCTTCGACTGAACCGTCTTCATCTCGTTCCGTCTTGTTTGTTTCTTTCTTTCTTCGTCCAGACGCGGACGGAGAGAGAGAGAGAGAGAGAGAGAGAGAGAGAGAGAGAGAGAAATCTAACTCGCGGTCCAACTGGCGACGAGGATGGAGCGCAGGATCTTACTGCAGAATATAAAGGGAGGGGAGGTGAGAGAGAACTCAGAGGGGGAAGTTCGGAAAATGTTGTTGTGGGTCTCTGTGTTCTCCCGAACAGGAGTAATCTGTCGGCGAACTAAAAGCGGAGACAAAAGTACACAGCTTTTGCAATGCAAAAACCTGCTAGAAGGGTCAGCTCCCCTACCCCTCCCCGAGGCTCCACAACAAGATTGTTAAACCTACCCATTAAATGGGACGGGACTTTGTGCCTCCTCCCCTTATTATTTCTAAACCACTGTAGATGATGTATATAGATTGGATTGAATGACTTGGGACAGAAGGACGACGATAACCGCGTAATATTTTCTTCAAGCTTCAACGTAGATGTCGGTAACAGTAAGGGGCTTTAATGGTACCGGATACCGACCAAAAAAAAATGGTACGGGATGGATGCCTTCTTTTGTGAGGTCGGGAGTTCGAACACGATTGCGATGGTAATACGGGATTCTTGTGTCGCTCGACGGGTTTTTGGAGTTATGATCCTCTCGTGGTGTTGGCAAGATGGGTTCATTCGGATACCTACGGATCAATTGAGTAATCGGTGACTCAATCCAAATATTTTGTAGCTAGTGCCAAACCCTTATAAGCATGCCAAAAGTGTACGCCTACATGTGCCCTAATCGTCATCTTTAGGGCGGTTGATTTGTTTATTCACATTAGCTATGTAATCGATGCAAAACTAGAAAGAAAAAACTCTCTCGACAACCAACTCGATGATAATGACTATCCATACAATTCATTTTTTATTGCTCTGCTCTACATCTTCGATAGGAGGAATCATTTTATGATGCATATGTGATTTCTGCTAGAAAAATTTCGCATTCGAGAATTAATGTGATATAAAATAATCAATATATCCTAATTAGCCCATAACTCATAAGAGTAATTTTTTGAGTGAAAGTGGGTTTAATTGGATATATTAACAAGCCATACTATAGGTCCCTCTTAGCGATCTCACCAAACAAAAGATATTATGGTGTAACATCTAATCTTGGTGGCAAATTTAATAGTTCGGTCTAGAGAAAGATTTCTTGATACCTAAATTAGCGGAGCAAACTTAACATTGAACTCATACTCGCAAGTAATTGCTAAGATGCATATATGGGTTGTGTTAGAGAAAAATCCCATTGAAGAATTGATATCCTAGTTAGCTCCAAATTCATTGGTGTGAATTTTTTAGAGAAGTTCTGAGCTCTCCTTTAGCGGTTTCCCTAGTTTAAAGGTATCAATATTTTGCTTTGCCCTCTTACCTGGTGAGAAAATCTAAGCAACGCTTTTAAGGTGGCGTATGCAAAAAGTTCTAATCCCTTTTTGTACTGTTCTGACTGTAAATTCATGATCTAATCCACCAAAACGACGCGTAAACATTGTAATGGTGAATGGGACCCCTCGTTATTAGGGGTTGGAAAAGAAATGAAAGATAGTAAAGACTGAAGTGGTGGACGATATTTGTCATGCATTATTTATTGTGTATGGTTACGAAGGTTGACCCACCAAAATATTGACTATGTCAACGTGAATTTTTTATTAGTTTTTTTTTTTTTTTTTGGTCGGCGAATTTTTTAGTAGTTCAATCCTATCAATTTTGCCAATTTATATCCTATGGAAGCACCTGATTCTCCATGAAGAACATTTCAACATTTCGAGTGAGTTATGAACTGCAATTTTTTTGTGCTTATGTTGATGGTTTTGAAGATCAAGGGCATAAACTCTATATAAGGCAGAAGGTTAGGAGACTGACCTTTTCATTTTCCTAGGTAAACCTGTCTAAATGGACATTACTTGCACGCTTCTAAAGGTACCTCGCTTTACAGTCACACACACATATTTTAGATAACCACTCTCCGACCATCTAAGTACAACAATACGAGCAACACATGTCTTAACCCTTATATACAAGAAAGACGAAAGCCTCGGAATTATCATAATCTCAATGGGCTCTAGTTTACGTCAGAAAATAAACAAAGACATAAAAAAAAATTGTGAAAAAGTGGTCGAATAAATAGTTTTAAAAAAAACAAAACCGCGTGCGATATGCATCTTGCCTGACTCATAATTCCAGTGAGGGTATTTTGTCAGCCCGAAATGACCCGTAGTCTTGAAGTAAAATCCAGCATCATTGAAAGTAGAGAGTGCCCACGATTCTGTTAAGATTAGATACACAATTACAAGGAAGGAAATAGAGAGTAAAAGACAGAAAGAAAGATCGAGACATAAGGTTTTAATCTTATTCACCCTTAAAATGAGGATACATTCGGCAGAAGATTCCACTAAAATCAACGGGATAAGTACACTATCAGTGCCAAAACTTGTGTACGGCGCTCACTTTGGTGCCAAAAGTTTATGTCGGATCACTTAAGTACCAAATCGGAGGAAAAACGATCACTTTGGTGCCACTGGCGAAAGATTCCAGCCAAAATGATTACGTGGCTTAAAAAAAAAAAAAATCGATAGGCCTTTAAACGACGTCGTTTTCGGTCCTCCTTAAGAAAACGACGTCGTTTTGCTGTCCTACATGGATGCCCTCATGGAAACGACGCCGTTTAGCTCACATGGGGATTGAAATTAAGGTTTCCGCCACTCGGCCATCGTCGTTCGCCCGCTGTCGCTCGGCCACTGTCGCTCGGCCACCGTCGCTCGGCCACTATCGCTCGGCCACTATTGTAGTTGCTCGAGCAGGTGAGCGAGGAGAGACTGAGATTGTTGCTTGAGCAATAAGTGACAGGAAAAATCGGAGGCGAGGGCGGAGGAGGAGGAGGAAGAAGATGGGTCGAAGGTGCCGTTGGTGCGCTGCTGCTATTGGTGCGTTCTTTGGTGTTTCTGGTGCGCCGCTGATGCTACTTTGTTGGTGCCGTGCTGGTGCCGTTGCTGGTGTGTCTCTTCGAGGAAGAAGAAGACGAAGACAAGCCTTCCTCTCTCTCAATTTGGGGATTAGGGTTTCTAAGTTGGGGGAAAGATGCCAAACAGCATCGTTTTGGTGATTGGATTGCTAACTCACCTCTCCGACGAGCCACATCGGCTTCAAAAATTAATAAAAAAAATGCCACGTCGGATTTCCGGTCAATTTCGTCGGCGTTGACACTGAAATGATCGTTTTTCAAAATTTTTGGCACTTAAGGGCGCGCATGACAATCATTCTGTTCCGAAATAGTTTCTAGAACAGCTAGAAGAGTTTCTAAGCAAAAATAACCGTTTGATAACGACACAAAATTTCTACTCTAAAAATAGAAATTCGTTTGATAATGACACAAAATTTCTTCCTTTCGGATGGGCGGCGACGACCGGTGACCTTTCATATAAAAAATAAAAATAAAAATGATTTATTAACAAAAAAATAAAGAATAAAATAAAATAAAATAAAATAAATCATAAAAAAATAAAATGAGAATATCATTTTATTTTAAAATAAAAATATCCTTAAAAATAAATTTATCTTATTTATTCTATTTTATTTTATTTTAGAATAAAATTTATTTTAAAAGGAATAAAAATAAAAATAAAAAAAAAAAAATTATTTGGCAAAACACTCAAGAAAAATAAAAAAATAAAATAAAATGATAAATAAAAATAATTTATTTATTTTTAATTTATTTTAATAAATTTATTTTTATTTTTAAATGAATAAAATGAATATATATATTTTTATTTTTAATAAAATGATATTTAATTAAATTTATTTGTAATAAATAAATTTATTTCGGTTAAATTTATTTATTATTAATAAAAATAATATTTATAATAAAAATAAAAAATGAATAAATGATATTTTTATATTAATTTTTATTTTTAAAATGATATTTATTTATTTTTAAGTATTTTTTAAATTTATTTGTAAAATAAATATTTATTCGTAAAAATAAAAATAAATATCATTTTATTTATTCAAACAAATTTCATTTTAAAATGATATTTATAAAAATAATTTATTTGGCAATCGGTGGCAGCGGGGCGGCGGGCGGTCGGCGATCGACGGACGGTGGTCGGTAACAACGGATGAAGGACTAGTTGATGAACGATGAGAAAATTTTTTATTTCTCATTTCTGTTCTAGAAATCATAAGTAGAAAATTTCAACTTCTGATTTCTATTCCAAACCTATTTCTGGAATAGAAATATATTCCGAATTAGAAAAACAAAATAAGTTTATCAAACGGATTTCTATTCCGAAATATGTTTGGAATAGAAAAATTGTTTCGAACAGAAATTATCAAGTATCATGCACCCCTTAAGTGATCCAACGGAAATTTTTTGCACCAAAGTGAGCGTCGTACACAACTTTTGGCACTGATAGTGTACTTATCCCAAAATCAACACTTTGCACCCCTCTGTTATATCTCTTAATTACAAGCGAAAGATAGTATATGCACAGTACTTAGTCAAGAGCCTGAATCCAAATTACTAAAGCTTAGGGTGTTGCTCGTGTGACGCTCGGGCAGCCCGCTCACCCAAAAGCAGGATTCCTATGTCTTCCTATAGGTAGAAGTACGAACCACACCTCAACGGATTCATCCAAATTAATTTCTCCAAGGATGAGGTACGATCCCATCCGAGAAGGACGAACTTCTCTCAAGCCTCGAACCCTTGAAGTAGGACCACCGTCGCCATTACAACTCATAAGAGAGAGAGAGAGAGAGAGAGAGATTCAATTTGGGCCCATCAACTCCGGGGTGACTTTTGAGGCGTGGGCTCAGAAGCATGAATTTCTCCTCGTATAAGGTCGAAGGAGACACCGACCAAAAAAAAAAAAAGGTCGAAGGAGACCGTCTCTCCCTCTGTACACACATTTACTTTGCTTTGACTACGTTGTGAGCTCATCGTACCCCTTCGATTGTACGTGATCTTCCCTCAGGTAGTAACTACACTGTGGATCGTTTGTCCTGTGCAGAAAAAAAAAGAAGAAAAGAAAAAGACATGTAGTGGCGTGTGGAACGGTGAAAAGGGAAAATTGTCAAAAATATATATAATTTATTATAATTATATTAATTCAATTTTAAATCTTTTATTTTCATCAATTGAGCCTTAAACATTTTGTATTTGTACCAACTCAATCCATTTGGCCAAATTTGGCTTATTGGTGCTGATGTGGTACGATTAAAGCCGATATTAATAAATTTTAATAATTTTTACCAATTTTTAAATTATTTTTATTTTTCCTTTTTGTTCTTTTCTTTTTGCTCTTTCTTCTTCCTCTAATTGGTCGTCAAACTGGGCAAATGGCTAGAGATGAGGGCAAGCAAGGCTCAACCTCGTTGTTGCTCCACTAGCAAGGCGAGCCCCCACCAGATTCAACGAGGGGGAACCTCATGAAGGGCTAGAGGAAAAAGGAAGAGGAAAAAAATAAAGAGAGAGAAAATAAAAAATAAAAAGGAAAAATATTTTAAAATTTTGAAAAATATTAAAATATTATTAAAAATTATCAACGTTAGAGTTGACTAGCTAAAATTTGCTGGATGAACTGAATTGGTATAAATACAAAAGTTTATGATTCAATTGGCAAATAAAAAATTTATGACTGAATTGACATAATTACAATAGATCTATAACTTTTTATAATTATCTCAGGTGAAAAAGGAGGACGATAAAAGTTTATGACTGGCTCAATTGTACGTGATCTTCCCTCAGGTAGTAACTACACTATGGATCGTTTGTCCTATGCAGAAAAAAAAAAAAAAAAAAAAAGAAGAAAAAGAAAAGACACGCAGTGGCGTGTGATGCAGTGAAAAGGGAAAATTATCAAAAAAAAATATAATTTATTATAATTATATTAATTCAATTTTAAATCTTTTTATTTTCGTCAATTGAGCCTTAAACATTTTGTATTTGTACCAACTCAATCCATTTGGCCAAATTTGGCTTATTGGTGCTGATGTGGTACGATTAACGTTGATATTAATAATTTTTAATTTTTTTTACCAATTTTTAAATTATTTTTATTTTTCCTTTTTGTTCTTTTCTTTTTGCTCTTTCTTCTTCCTCTAATTGGTCGTCAAACTGGGCAAATGGCTAGAGATGAGTGCAAGCAAGGCTCAACCTCGTTGTTGCTCCACTAGCAAGGCGAGCCCCCACCAGATTCAACGAGGGGGAACCTCATGAAGGGCTAGAGGAAAAGGAAGAGGAAAAAAATAAAGAGAAAGAAAATAAAAAATAAAAAGGAAAAATATTTTAAAATTTTGAAAAATATTAAAATATTATTAAAAATTATCAACGTTAGAGTTGACTAGCTAAAATTTGCTGGATGAACTGAATTGGTATAAATACAAAAGTTTATGATTCAATTGGCAAATAAAAAATTTATGACTGAATTGACATAATTACAATAGATCTATAACTTTTTATAATTATCTCAGGTGAAAAAGGAGGACGATAAAAGTTTATGACTGGCTCAATTGTATGTGATCTTCCCTCAGGTAGTAACTACATTGTGGATCGTTTGTCCTATGCAGAAAAAAAAAATAAAAAAAAAAGAAGAAAAGAAAAAGACACGTAGTGGCGTGTGATGCAGTGAAAAGGGAAAATTATCAAAAAAAATATAATTTATTATAATTATATTAATTCAATTTTAAATCTTTTTATTTTCGTCAATTGAGCCTTAAACATTTTGTATTTGTACCAACTCAATCCATTTGGCCAAATTTGGCTTATTGGTGCTAATGTGGTACGATTAACGTTGATATTAATAATTTTTAATTTTTTTACCAATTTTTAAATTATTTTTATTTTTCCTTTTTGTTCTTTTCTTTTTGCTCTTCCTTCTTCCTCTAATTGGTCGTCAAACTGGGCAAATGGCTAGAGATGAGGGCAAGCAAGGCTCAACCTTGTTGTTGCTCCACTAGCAAGGTGAGCCCCCACCAGATTCAATGAGGGGGAACCTCATGAAGGGCTAGAGGAAAAAAATAAAAAATTAAAAGGAAAAATATTTTAAAATTTTGAAAAATATTAAAATATTATTAAAAATTATCAACGTTAGGGTTGACTAGCTAAAATTTACTAGATGAACTGAATTGGTATAAATACAAAAGCTTATGATTCAATTAGCAAATAAAAAGTTTATGACTGAATTGACATAATTACAATAAATTTATAACTTTTTTGATAATTATCCTAGGTGAAAAAGGAGGACGATAAAAGAGATGGGGGCATGTTTGTTTGAACGGAAGAATTGAGTTCTACTTTAGCAATAAGCTATTTTGTATGTGACATTCTAGTTTTCAATCGACATGAAGATCACGTCGAGCTATATAAAATGAATTATGAAAACATTACGATGACTTAAAAATCATTTCCTCGTGAGTAAAAAAAGGTGGGAAGAGGCATCCAATATTAGCGACCATCTCTAGACGTTTCCATATCCCCTTGAAATGCTAACACTCAAAGTGTCTCTTCATAAGAAACATATTAAAACTACTCAACTCAACATGAGTCGTAAACCACTGGGGGTCCGCCCCATAGGTGCCACCATTCCATCTTGGAAGGGGGAGGTTGGGGTCAAATCCCCACCTTCTCGAGGGGATTGGGGGTGAGGAAGGTTTCATTTCGGGAGTGGGTTTCGACTCCCACGCCCTGCAGGAGGCGAGGGCAAAAGTCGAAAGTGAGTGTTAAAGTAGGATTAGCGTAGGATTGACCAAAAAAAAAAAAAAAAAACATGAGTCGTACGGTGGTTTGCTCATGACTCGAATCGAACTCATGATCCCGAGGATCACCGCCACCCTCCTAAATGCCCCGTAGAGTTCAGCAACAACAGCCAATCAGCTTAGGTGGTCGATGTCATGATGGGAAAAGACCTCGAACCTCAAAAAGTCAGAAAAAAAATCACCATGAAGCGTCACTGGAAACCTCTGAAAGAGCATGCAACCGTGCTTCCGCCAGATCAGGACGGGACGACCCAAGTTGCCGTGTGTGATGAAACCAAGGCCAATTCAAATGCGAGAATCAGCCTTGGCCCCTCGTTTCGGCGATGCGTACCTTCTCACTGGACAAATGTAATTGCATCAGTCTGAGAGTGAGAGTCCTTCATTTGTTCAGTGAAGCCTCTCTCCAGCTCTAATCTCATACCGGGGTCAGAGTTTTTAACGAAACCATCAATCACCGATCTAATTGCTACGTTAATTCACGAAGCCAAGAGAAAACTGAAGAGACGAAAATTTAGGAGGCTGCCCTGCGTTGTCATGCCACTTCATCGGAAGTAATCCTCCTTTGACTTGTGCGGCTCAAAATAAATTAGTTTGGTCGTACCAACTTGAGAAACAAAGCACCAGTCAATTTCTGTGGACTTTGGACACAATGAGGTTTTTGCAATCACCCGAATTTCCTGAGTTGCTAAACGCGGGCTTGACAAAGTGTGCATCGATTGTCTAATTAATTGGACGGTGTTGAGAGGTTCTTAAACTTATTGTATGGATATAAATTTTGTCTTATACTTTTTAATTTTGCCGAGTCAATCCTTTAACACTTGCACGAAAATTCAATGGAGTCTTTCCGGTCGTTCTTGTCATGAATTACCAACGTGCCAGTCCGGGCTTGATAATTATCGCCAGGACAAGAGATTCCAAATATGTCGACTACAATTCTTGAAAGCGCATAGTACGGACTTACGTGTGAATCACGTGGACGACACTTCCGGATTGGTTAATCGAATTTCATTAGTTGTGGGCCGCTCTGTTTCGTCTGTGCATTATTTTTTCACTAATTGCACGGTGAATTTTAGCGCACCTGAGGCCGCGTTATTCACGCCCGGCAATTAACACAAGAGGTCCCCTAAAAAAAGTCAATGCCTTATTTCCATTGACTTTTCATAACCCCTTCCCTGACGTGGGCGTGGCCGGATTATTTCATCACTCCCATTTTGGATTTCGCCCCGCGCTCCCGCCAAAGTAAAAGGATCTTGTTAACAAGCCTTAAAGAAGGCATCGACGAAGAAAAGTATTAAAAAAATCATAAACCTATTGAATAAGTACTAATTTTGTCATAAACATTTCAATTATATCAATTTAATTCTAAACATTTTCACATCGGTATCAATTCAATCCATTTGATGAGCTGATGATGCCATTTAAGACGACCGACATCAACGTCAGTAATTTCTGACCTAAACTAGATGGATGAATTGAATTGGTATCGATGTGAAAATATTTACAACTAAATTGTTCTAATTGAAATATTTAATACTGAATTGGTACCAACACAATAGGTTTATAACTTTTTTGATACTTTTCTTAATATTGGTAAGGCATATCATATGGCAAAAGCTTGGCTTTTTTATGCGCATCAAGAATTGTAATAATTTCCTTAATTAGTTGCTCAACAAGTGTCTTGGACTAGAAATACTTGACACCACGAATTTCAGTTAGTCTCTCGGGTGTGTGATGACAATGCATGTTCCTTGAGCTATTCAATGCTAGCTCGACAAGTGGGCATCAATGGGTGAAGTTTTACTGGTCGCTGAAGGCAGTGGTCAGGCATGTGCAGACTAATTAAATAACCTGGCTAGTTTGATACGACCGCGACAACGCCTATTGTCTAGTCTTAATCGATGATTTTCAGGGCTAGGGAGACTCTTTAAGATGGGAGGATGGAAATTTGGCCCCCTTGTATGTTGAATAAACTTTTGAAAGTGCAATTCGATGTTACGGTCAATCGAACCGGCGTGTTTTGACAAAAATTGTTTGACTAATTGCACGACGAACTCTAGTTTACCACAACCTTATCCATGCCCAATTACCCCAAGGGGCAACTTCAAAAGTGAATGACTTCCCATTGGCTTTTGATGACTTCAATTCCCGTGCCCGATTGATTTCGTCCCTCCCTTGTCAGTCTCGCACGGTGCCCCCATAAAAATAAAAACAAAAAAAAGGGTCTTGTTAACGGGTTACTCCTGAGGACATTTTCGCCTCTCGAGGCGTCGATTGTACGCTCCACGAGAGCAATTAATTCGTCTGAGAGCTGTGATAATTTCCTTAATTAACCGCTCTGCAAGTATCCCGTAGAAGGCAATGATTTTTCCACCGATCGTTAGTAACTCTTCTAGGACGAGCGCACGACCTCAACTCGCGAGCCTCCCGAGATCGTCGCCTCCCAATTCCACGTCTCCCGCTCGGCGCGACAATTAAATAATTTATTTCGACGGATGCTCTTAGGCATTGATTAAGCACACCGTACGACCATCGTACACTTTCACAGCCGTCGACGACCATGGAGATTTTCTTTGGACTGGTCGCTTAATGAGCACTCCGGAGAAACCTAGTCGTGGCATAATCCCGGGACGAAAACGTGTCGGTCTCTCGATTCGGTAGACGACAGTGCATGCATCGACCCGCGTGCGACGGCGGAGAGCGGAAGGAGACCCGCGGAGGAGATGTCCACCACGTCGCTGGCCGGGGTGGGGGTCACATTAAATTTACATTTGAACTCGCTATGATACTGAAAGGAACAACTCCTACGGGTTCGTATCGAACCACATGGGCCTGCGTTGAAGGATTCTACGTGCATCGAAAATTTATTATCTTACTGTACCACCCCTTGGCAGTGCCCCCACCATCCACGTTCCCCATTAGAAAAATCTTCGGGGGGTTTTGGACCCTTCTTGGGAAGGCGAGGACTGAAGATTTCACCAGTGCATTGAGATGACGAGTTATTGTCGAAGCAACCTCAAAATTCTCGCCGAGGGTTGATCTTTCCACGATGTTGTGGGGGTGCTCAATTGTATTAAGTAGTTTAGCCAGTAAAGAGAGAGAGAGAGAAGATTTGGTCATTTGTCATTAAATTCCCATAAAAGAAAAAAGGAATTTGACATGACGTGAAATGCTTCGCACCATACATCATGCACATAACTCAGATCCAACCGTCCATCCAAAACAAAAAGAACATTACATAACGAGCCTAGTCAGATTGTGATTTTTGTTGAGTCGGGCTCAACCTAATATGGCCCCCACCCCTCCTTCACAATACACAAGTTTGTTACAAGGTTTTTAGACAATTTTTGTAAGTCTTTTTTTAACATTTTCTAACTTTTTTAGATAAGTTATTTTATTTTATTTTTCTTTTTTCTGCCAAGTTTGAATGTGGCATTGGTTGGGGGAACCAACCCGCGGTTCTCCTCTTTGATTTTTCATAATTATAAATTGGATTAATATCCTAAAAAAAACCCAAAATTGATACACCTATGACAAATTTACTCTCTGTTAGTTTTTGTCAAATTTTACTATCAAATTACTAAGTTAAATGGCATGTGACAGTTGACCGGTATACCAATTTGAGATTTTACGCTTCATTTGTCATAGTTTATAATTTTTGTGATTTTTTGTTGTATTAATCCAATTTAACGGAGAGTATATTTGTCACAAATTTACCAATTTTGGGTTTTTTTGCAGTCGAATAAATTAGTTTGTGGTAAATTTGTCATAAATGTACCAGTTTATGGTTTTTTTATGGTCAGTTTGGGTAAATTTGTCACATATGTACTAATTTAGGGTTTTTCATGGTAAAAAAATAGTTTGGAGTAAATTTGTCATAGGTGTACCAGTTTGGGGTTTTTCAGGATATTAAGCCTTATAAATTTTGGATTTTTTTCTCCAACTTTTTTTTGTTGAGTTTTTTTGACTTTTCTACGCGACCACACATCATACCAAAGTCAACTCATTTAAAAAGGCCACACCGGTTTCTCAAACCATGTCAACAAAATCAATTTAGTGCGCTAGAAGGAATTGATTGCATCGGAAGTAGTTTTGAATTTAATTGTACTTTTTCAGACATTCACAACTTGATTACACATTTCACCTAACGTTCAGGCCAACAAACGAATGTAAATTAAGCCTCCATTTATCTCATAGAAAATGAAGGATTTTTTTTTTTTAAAAAAAAAAGATCATTTGCATCACTTATAAAAATAAAAATAAAAATATTTTTATTGGTACGGAAATATTTGGATATAAACTGTTATTGATAATGAAAATATTTCCTGTTGACTAATTATTTTAAATGATATAAGTGATTATATTTTAAAATTATTTATTTTTGCAAAAGTTGCGAGATTTAAGGATTTGGTTAACATGGCGTGGGAAAAGAGAGAGAGAGAGTTGCGAGATTTAAGGATTTGGTTAACATGGCGTGGGAAAAAAAGAGAGAGAGAGAGAGAGAGAGAGAGAGAGAGAGAAGATTTGGTCATTTGTCATTAAATTCCCATAAAAGAAAAAAAGGAATTCGACATGACGTGAAATGCTTCGCACCATACATCATGCACATAACTCAGATCCAACCGTCCATCCAAAACTAAAAGAACATTACATAACGAGCCTAGTCAGATTGTGATATTTGTTGAGTCGGGCTCAACCTAATATGGCCCCCACCCCTCCTTCACAATACACAAGTTTGTTACAAGGTTTTTAGACAATTTTTGTAAGTCTTTTTTAACATTTTCTAACTTTTTAGATAAGTTATTTTATTTTATTTTTCCTTTTTCTGCCAAGTTTGAATGTGGCATTGGTTGGGGGAACCAACCCGCGGTTCTCCTCTTTGATTTTTCATAATTATAAATTGGATTAATATCCTAAAAAACCCAAAATTGATACACCTATGACAAATTTACTCTGTTAGTTTTTGTTAAATTTTACTATCAAATTACTAAGTTAAATAGCATGTGACAGTTGACCGGTATATCAATTTGAGATTTTACGCTTCATTTGTCATAGTTTATAATTTTTGTGATTTTTTGTTGTATTAATCCAATTTAACGGAGAGTATATTTGTCACAAATTTACCAATTTTGGGTTTTTTTGCAGTCGAATAAATTAGTTTGTGGTAAATTTGTCATAAATGTACTAGTTTATGGTTTTTTATGGTCGGTTGGGGTAAATTTGTCACATATGTACTAATTTAGGGTTTTTCATGGTACAAAAAAATAGTTTTGAGTAAATTTGTCGGGTGTCCAGGTTTGGGGTTTTTCGGGATATTAAGCCTTATAAATTTTGGATTTTTTTCTCCAACTTTTTTTTTGTTGAGTTTTTTTGACTTTTCTACGCGACCACACATCATACCAAAGTCAACTCATTTAAAAGGCCACACCGGTTTCTCAAACCATGTCAACAAAATCAATTTAGTGCGCTAGAAGGAATTGATTGCATCGGAAGTAGTTTTGAATTTAATTGTACTTTTTCAGACATTCACAACTTGATTACACATTTCACCTAACGTTCAGGCCAACAAACGAATGTAAATTAAGCCTCCATTTATCTCATAGAAAATGAAGGATTTTTTTTTAAAAAAAAAAGATCATTTGCATCACTTATAAAAATAAAAATAAAAATATTTTTATTGGTACGGAAATATTTGGATATAAAATGTTATTGATAATGAAAATATTTCCTGTTGACTAATTATTTTAAATGATATAAGTGATTATATTTTAAAATTATTTATTTTTTGCAAAAGTTGCGAGATTTAGAGAGAGAGAGAGAGAGACAGAGAGAGACAGAGAGACAGAGAGAGAGAGAGAGAGAGAGAGAGAGAGAGAGACAGAGACAAGCGGCAATCCAAATGGTGGGGAGAGAGACAAGTCGAAGTGGCGCGGTCGACATTCGATGGTCTTGACTTTGATATTTGGAAATTATGATTTAGCCCATGAAACTCTAGTTTTATGTGCTTTTGGTTCAACACCCTCATTTATATCATATATGGATCACAAGTTCTCACGTGTAATTATGTTAAAACAATATGGTAACATAACTAATGTAGAGTTATCTAACAATTACTGTTGTAATTTACATTATGTGCAAGAATGATGACCGTAACATCTTGGAGGAAATTTTTGTAAGTCTTTTATAAAAGTTTCTGATTTTTTTCCTTTTTTCCCTACCAAGTCCAGTGAGAGTTGGCGTCAATGCTGACCATGCCAATTAGAATGACCGACATTTATGTCAAAAACTTCAAGTCAAAATTGGTTGAAAGGAGTACGTTAACAAATGAACAAAAGATTTATAACTGAATTGATAAAATTGGAAGGTTTAAAATTAAATTAGCATATATATAATAAGTCTAGAACTAAATTGGTGATTTTACCAAACTCATTATGTCACGCCCCGACTCGCTCCGGGCTCGCAACAACCCACGCCATCACTTTTTGCTTAGGTCATTCATTTGTGACATCTCAAGGCGTCTCGTCGACCTATTCATATTATCGATTATATACGCAAGCGGAAGCAGAAACAATTCACCCAACCAACAAATAGGGATAGCTAGAATGCATCAACATAAACTTTCATAAACACATCCATTAGCCAATACAAGTTAACTCTAATCACACTCGGCAGTTTAACCATACACGCACTTCCAAAGAGGATTTGGGATTGGCATAGCACCTCTATGCTACAAGACAACTTCAAGGGGGTGGTATCCTCTCGGCGTCTAAGTTATAAAGCCCTGGCTTGGGCTCAGTGTCCGACTCCAAATGTGGGTCCACTTCAGGGTTAATGACATCACCGTTGGGGTATCCCTAACCATGTGGCCTCGACTAGCACCCCTAGTTTTCCCACCTAATAGTCCATCATATCCTTAGAGAGGGCCCCGACATTCCTCTCTAAACTAAAAATACTAGGCTTCGAACCTATGGGGCACTAGGTTAAGCAACCCTTCATCCACCCAAATCATGGTCACATGCTTCTCATATGTAGTGTTTGCACTCAAAATTGGATGAAAGGTCACCTAAGTGTTGATTCACAAGCACACTAAAACGAACATAGTGGTACGGGTCAGACATGCTTAAGGCCTGTAAAACATTTAAAATAATAACATTGAGATAAAATTTAGCAAGTGAACTTCCTAGACCTCGCGTAGGAAAGCCATCCACCTCGAAAACGCCCTAAATGTGTAGGTTATTTATCGATAACGGTTCAATAGAAAAGCATTCGCTTTGCATTATCTATTAACAGAAGTTAGACCACTCAACATGCGATAGTCTATCACGTGTCTTATTATAGTATAAACAATCATTACGCGAGTGCACCATTTCATTAAGTATACGACATTCACAATTTAATCATTAGGTATGAATAACAATAATTCCGGGCACTATGCAACAACTCAAATATCTTGAGTTCTAATCAAAGGCATACAAATCCACGAACTTACCCATGTCTTTCTGACTCAAACATCGACCTGTAGGATATTTTCATGCCTCTCAATTCATAAACGAAATCGATCAAAGCATGCATGTGCCACATAAGTCATTGAAATGATAGTTAATTTAGGCACTTTTCTCATGTAACTTATATATGTCCATGCTACACATGTATAGACTATGGCATCATTCTCATCATATGCACTTAGCATTCAAGCACTTTATACACGTGACGTCTCGAGAATCGTATGGCATTCCATACTACCATGCAACTCTCAAAAACATGCTTTCAAAATTATTATGGCCGCTTAAGACCCAAGGCCAACCCGAATGTTTGCAGTCATTTAGTGTAACTAGGCATTGTCTCACCCCATTGAGCACGGCAACCCGTTGACTTGGGGCATTCCTGTAAGGAGCTTCATTCCGAAATTCATCTGCGAACGACATCCCATTGACTTGGGGGCATTCGAACTTAATCGGGCATCGTCCCCTCGTAAAACGCATCAGGGTCTTTATATGATCACACGAATACATCATCACTCACGCTCATTGTTATTTTTCTCATTAGCCAAGTATGAATGCCTCAATGGTGTGCCAAGTGAAGTGTGTCTCATGATCTATCGAAAATAATCTATAAAATATGCCGAGCACGAAATGAGAATCCATGGCTTGGCCCGTCACGTTGAGCACCAGTCTAACTCCAATCTAGATCGGAAAATGATATGCTCCAATATTACATCAAGACCAAGAAAGGACCAATCCGCTATGACATGATCACCGACCTAGTACCAGATTTAACTCGGGAAAGGACTTGCCCGTTGTGACATGATCACCAATCTAGTATTGGACTTGGTTCGGGATCAATACGTCTCAATATCGTTGATTCCATGAGAAAGACTTGACACGATATGCTTCCTTGCATGTCTAAGAACCATCACATATCTCGTCTCAGAGGCTCAGGTGTTCTCATGTGTCGATCGTGGACAATGAACATATCTTATGTATAATGACTACTTCCAATGAACACATCTAATACATTGCCATCATTCCATACACGTGCATTACTTATATCACACACATATGCACCATTCACTTCCCAACTCATGGCACATAATCATATTTAACCGCTAATTCACTTGACACATATTCCAATTATTATTTTTAACCATTAATCCACATGGTACATCATCCAAATATCATGTTTAACCACTAAACCACATGGCACATCATCCAAATATCATATTTAACCCCTAAATCACATAGCACATAATCCAAATAACATAAATAACCACTAAATCACATGGCACATCATCCAAATAACATGTTTAACCCCTAAACCATATGACACATAACCTAAATATCATAGATAATTACCAAACCATATGGCACATCATTCAAATAGCATGTTTAACCCCTAAACCATATGGCACATGACCTAAATAACATAGATAACCATTAAACCACATGACACATCATCTAAATAACATGTTTAACGTATAATCCGTATAATAGTATGCCATCCTACTAAGACACATTGAAACAACGTACCATTACAATGTAACTTATCCCTTTATTATTGCATATTATTCGTCACATATTATAATAGCATACTATCCCAACATAATAACTTATCATCCTAAGCTCGATAGCTTATCATCCACAATCCGATAACCTATCACTTTGAAACTCGATAACCTATCGGTAAACGTTCAATAACCTATCTAAGCCCAATAATCACTTATCACACAACATCCGTTTATCATATCAATAAATCATCATTTAACCTTAATTTCACACTAAACTACTTCCAAAATGCAATAACAACCCTAATCAAGGGTTAGAAAGCCACTCACAAACTAATCCGAGCTTCATAAGGTGTCGAAGGTGGTGTGACAAGGTTGGACATCAGCTGAGGGCTACTCGTCGTGTGTTTACATGGAGCCAGCAAACTAGACGGTTGCTGGTCGCAGCTCCGGTGGCAACTTGGTGGCAGCCCAACGATGGTTCGACGTTGGCATGGCCTTTGGGCTTTGCGAGGGACTAGATTGGGGAAGAAATGAGCGAGAGGGTGCATGAGTGAGGGCTGCATAGCGCTGAACATCCCTTGAGGAGGCTGGTCGGTCGGCTCTAGGCGGCGGTTTGGCAATGCGAAGGGCGGTCCGACATTGGGGTTCAAAGGGTGGTTGCCGGTGAGGTAAAATAAGAGGAAAAATGTTAGAACGAGCTTGCCAAAGTGCCAACAATGGGGTGGTGTTTGGCTGGTGGTGAGGAGAGAGAGAATGTATGAGTTTTAGAGTTGCAAATGAGGGAAAGTGAGAGAAAGTGAGAGTGAGGGGGAGAAGGGTGGCCAACGGTGAGGTTGGGGGGAGGGGGGAGAGAGAGAGAGAGAGAGAGAGAGAGAGAGAGAGAGAAGAGAGAGGAACGTTCAATCTCCATAGATGCCCATCCCATCCTATATCCGTCAACCTACTAAGTCTAAAGTTCTTTTGATGTGAGGGTGGCTTGTGGAAGAAGAAAAATCTTTGCATTAATGAAATGATTTAGGCACTTGAGCGAATTGGCTAGCTAGGTAAGCTAGATTAGTTTTCAAACTAATCCTCTTTGCCGCCCAAAGCCAGTGCCGCCCCTTCCAAGTCCATTTTCCATCATTGCCCTTTTGTCCTTAGTCAAAAGGGAGGGCATTTCGGTCACTTCACCAAGATCTTGCACTATTCATGCATTATTCACGTTCTTGTATGCATTAAATGCCAAGATCTTGCAATGATGGCTCCAAACTTGGGAGGCAAGGGTTGATCTCAATCATGCAATTGCCTAAGCTTGTCCTTCAAGTTTGGGCGTATGGCCCTCTCCTTCTAATGTGAAGAATAGTCTCAAGCAATTTTGGAAATAAATGTCATTGTCTTATTAAACGGATTTGAAAATTTATAAAAATTTAATATATTGTAAAGAAGACTTTAAATAAATTTTTTTATGAGGAATCCAAGCCTAATTCATTTTATATTAAGAGCAGAAAATCACCAAAGGCAACCCAAAATCTCGTCTATTGAACAATTCCAATGACCGCAGAAAAAAAATCCATTTTAATATCCAAATCTTCATAAAACACTTTGAAATTTTAGTATGTTATAAATATAAATGTCCTCTACAACTTTGTTAAGTGAAGCATATTTAGATTCCAAAGGAAAAAAATTACAAAAAATCGAGAAGACCAATAGGTCACCATTTTTACCGCACCGAGCAGTTTTTCCACGGTAAAAGAATAGGTTTTCATGCCAACCATTTTACCTCAGAAAAATCTGAAATTAAGGCATTTTGAACAACTTTCATGAATGAAGTTTTGTGAGATTCAAACTACAAAAAGCTCTACAAAATATGAAAATAGTGAAGGTTCAGCAGTACGCACACTATTCATGCACATAGAGCTTGGGTTTGGGCTTGAGTCATCCAATTTGGGACTAACTCGGGCGTGTAGCCCATTGGGCTTCTAATTTCTAGCCTAATTTCACTAATCCAATAATTCAAGGTTACTATAATTGAGGAATTTGATAAAGTGATGTCCAACAGTGGTCACTTAATCCTCTTAAGTCTGTACCGAATTAGAATTTGTGGTTGAAATCTATCAAATTCCACTTAGCATCTTTAGGGGTTTCACGAGTTCAATCTGTGATTGATTCGATATCAATCCATGTTTGAGTTTTTTCAATTTATGGATGATCCTCGATTGTCATGTAATCGTGAAAGGTCAATTGGTCACTCCGAAGTACACGATCATTTGGAATTGGTCTAGGGTCGTTTATGATTAATATAGTAATCGTGCAGAATCACTCGCAATTTGATTATATACTATTAACAAATCAATCTACAACCGTTCTCGGATCGGTCTGAAATGGCTTAAGATTATCCCTCATCGATCCTTATAGTCGAATTGTCAATCCATGGTTGAGTTCTCTAGTCGTGCATATCGAAATCCTAAATTGCATTTCCCAGTAGGTTTAACACTCTTGAATCGTTCACGAACCAATTCAAAGTCTAATTCTACTAATTACGCATTGATAGAAGTAAACCTTTTATCGTATCTTGAATAAGGTTGAATTTTGAGGATGCCACACATTATCTACTTATGATGCAATCTCCTTGTCCTACACCGATCGAGTACATCTTTCAATGGATGCAAGTGCAATGTGTGCAACTTAACCTTAATTAAGTCACAACTCACTTCTCCGTTTACTAGAATAACTTCTTCAAGCTCCACCATAGCAATTGTCGACATGGCTTTCATTAGGAAAAATTACCAAAAAAAGTTTTAAACATATTGTAATTATGTCGATTCAGTCATAAACTTATTTTTTTGGTCAATGGAGTCATAAACATTTTGCAATTGTATCAATTCAGTCCATTCAGTCAAATTTGGCCGCAACACTAACATGGACGTCAACGAATACTTTTTAATTATTTTTTTTTTATCTTTTCTTCTTTTTTTCCTTTTTCTCTCTCTCTTTTTTTCCTCCCCCTTCCTTCCTCCTCCTTCCGGCGATCGGCCAGAGAGGAGGGTTGGTCACCGGATTGAGACGGTTGGCTAATGGTGAGCTCACATTGCCTTCGTTGGGCGAGGGCAAGCTCGCCTAGCCATCGGCAAGGCTCACCCTCACTAGATCTGATGAAAGCAAGCCTCGCTAGCGGATCGACGAGCTCGACCTCGTCAGATCTAGGTGAGGAGCTCATCCAACCATTGGCGGGGGCTCGCCTCGTCGGTGGCTGGATGTCATTTGAGTGAGGGTGTCACTAGGCAAACTCCCTAGTTAAGACCTCGTTCAACTCGGCAAAGAAGACCCCATTGGCAAAGAAAACCCCGTCAATTGTCACTGTGCAAGATGTGATAGTAAACCTAGCCATTGGTGAGGCAAGCCCCCGCTAGATCAGATAAGGGCAAGCCTTGCTAGTGGATTGGGGCCAAATCGAGCAACTAGTCCTCCCCTTTGGCCGATGGCCGAAAGAAGGAGGAAGGAGGGGGAGGCAAAAAAAAAAAGGAAGAAAAGAAGAAAAGATTAAAAAAATTAATGAAAATTTTGAAAAAAATAAAAAATTATTTACCGATGCCACCCGATGTTTACGTTAGTGTCGACCAGCCAAATTTGATTGGATAAACTGAATTGATACAATTACAAAATTTTAAAACTTAATTGATCAAAAAATAAGTTTAAAATTGAATCGACACAATTATAATAGATTTATGATTTTTTTTTTAGTAATTTTCCCGCCTTTATTGCGCTCATATTGCAGCTACCATCCTCCCTCTTCCCACCAAAAGTAATGACGAAAGGTCTAATTTGTACCGATCATTATGGCGGCGAGTAACCACTGGGGGTTGGTTCGCCTACGCCACCCTTCCATCTTGGAAGGGGAGACGGGTTCAAATCCCCACCTTCTCGGGAGATTGGGGTGGGAAGATTTCATTTCGTGAGTGGGTTTGACTCCCACGCCCGCAAAGGAGGCGTGGGCAAAAAGTTTGAAAGTGAGTGTTAGAGTAGGATTAGAAGAGACCGACAAAAAAAAAAAAAAAAAAAAAAAATTATGGCGGCGAGTCGAGATAGGCTTCAAACTATTCAAAGAAATACAACAAAATTGTATTAGAAGCCTTCTGGTACAATGTTCCTTAGAAAAGAAAAGAATTTAAACTAATTTTTCGTTTATCTCGTGAAAAATAATTAATTTAAAAACATTTTAAATGGTGGACGAGAAACAAGTGTCGGTGGCGAGGGCCACGTCAGATGGTCCCAACTTTGATGTCTGGAGATTATTATTCGGCCCATGAAATTCTAGCTTCATGTGCTTCTGGCTCGACACCCTTCTTTGTGTCATATCTAGATCGCAAAGTTCTTACATGTAATTATGTTGAAGCAACATCGTAACATAGCTGGCGTCGAGCTATCTAACTATTACTATTAAAATTTACATCCTGAGTAAGAAATGATGATGCTAATTATCTTCGAGGAAAACCTTAAGTTACCAACAATCCTAGTTGCAATTCTTCGCATGCGACCAACATGGGATCGCGATGTGGTTCAATAACTTGACTTGAACATTCTCAAAGCCATCGAAAAAAAGAAGAAAATTCTTTAAATTTAGGTTGTGTGCAAGAGCGATGACGAAAAATACGATCGGCATGTGCATTGGCGACACTAGTAGAGTGAAGACACTAACAAGGAAATCTATAATTGCCACTTTGACCCCCAAAATTGCCGTGACTCCCGATTTGATCCCAGAACTTGAAAGTTCCTTCTCGGTTCAGTAAAGGACATTAACGGGAAAAGGTTTGACAAAGTGCGAGGTCGCAAAGAGAATGACCAACATGGAGGTTCCTCCGCGCTGGATCGAACTTATTTTTGAAGAGACAAACGCAAAAGACCACTATGTCGGGATTGGTACGGAAAGGAGAGAATCCTTCGTTTCGCGACATCAGTGCTCCTCCCCGATCCCGAAGAATGCGATGGACCCAGTGGTGATCCCTCAATGTCTGCAGCAAAGCCTGTCGGTTCGAGAAACGAAGTCGACCGACAATTCGCCGAGGGGCAATCCCGATGTCCCTGTCGAACCCGCAATTCTCATCACAGTAAGAGAATATAATCATTTAAGCCAAACCTCCTCGTGATCCAACCGACACGTAAAAACACAGACCCAAAGCAAAACGAGGTCGATTGACAGAGAACTCTTCGTGCACGAAAAGAGCCGCAGTTGCTACTATTGATAGAAGAAACGGTTGAGACAAGTCCAAGAGCGCATAAAACATACCCAAAATCTAAAGCTTCATCAATCGACCTAAGCGTTATGATGAAGCCATGACAAAATACTAAAAAGCCCTGAGATGATAAAAGAGTTCGGAACATCCAGAATTTATGGTGCAGAATTTAGTCGACTTCCTCCATCTTGCTCCCCTCGGCCTCGGCCTCAGCCTCGGCATCCTCCAATGGAGGCATGTCCGCATCACCTTCACCCGCATCCTCATCGATGCTCAGACCCAGCTTCAACATCCTGTGGATTCTGCTGCCGAATGTGTTGGGGTCATCGAGGCTGAAGCCGGAGGTCAGGAGTGCAGTCTCAAAGAGCAACAGAACGAGGTCCTTCACTGACTTGTCGTTCTTGTCGGCATCTGCCCTCTTCCTGAGCTCGTCCATGATGGGGTTCTCTGGGTTGATTTCCATGGTCTTCTTGCTCGACATGTAACCAGCCATGCTGTTATCTCTCAATGCTTGTGCCTTCATGATCCTCTCCATATTGGCAGTCCACCCATACTCGCCAGTAACCAGGCAGCATGGGGAGTCGACCACACGATCGGAGACCACAACTTTCTCAACCCTGTCACCCAAAACATCCTTGATAACCTTGCACAGGTCCTCAAACTTGGCCTTCAGCTCTTCCGCCTTCTTCTTCTCATCCTCACTCTCATCGAGCTTCAAACCTTCCTTGGTCGCTGAAACAAGCTTCTTACCCTCAAATTCC
Source organism: Eucalyptus sp. ANBG9806169 (assembly GCA_014182395.1). Lineage (NCBI taxonomy): Eukaryota > Viridiplantae > Streptophyta > Magnoliopsida > Myrtales > Myrtaceae > Eucalyptus > Eucalyptus sp. ANBG9806169. Next base: position 20,684,809 of record CM024575.1, read on the forward strand.
TTGAGCTGGCCAACAGCATACTCATCAATGGCATCAACCATGTACAGCACCTCATAGCCCTTCTTCTTCAGCTTCTCCAAGAATGGGGAGTTCTCAACAGCCTTCTTGCTCTCACCAGTGATGTAGTAGATGTCACTCTGGCCCTCCTTCATTCTAGTCACATAGTCCTTGAGACTGGTCATCTCTTCACCACTCTTGGTGGAGTGATAACGAAGCAACTCAGCTAGCTTTCCCTTGTTCTGAGAATCCTCGTGAATACCAAGCTTGAGGTTCTTCGAGAATGACTCGTAGAACTTGCTGTAGTCCTCCTTGTTCTCAGCGATCTCAAAGAAGAGCTCAACACACTTCTTGACAAGATTCTTCCTGATAACCTTCAGGATCTTATTCTGTTGGAGCATTTCTCTGGAAATGTTGAGAGGGAGGTCCTCAGAGTCCACGATACCCTTCACAAAGCTGAGATACTCAGGAATGATCTCCTCACAGTTGTCCATGATAAAGACGCGGCGAACATAGAGCTTGATGTTGTTGGGTTTCTTGCGGGTGTCGAAGAGATCAAAAGGAGCCCTCTTCGGAACAAAGAGGATTGCCTTGAATTCAAGCTGACCTTCAACTGAAAAGTGCTTCACTGCCAAATGCTCCTCCCAGTCATTGGTCAGGCTCTTGTAGAAGGCACTATACTCTTCCTTCGTGATCTCCTCAGGCTTCCTCATCCAGATGGGCTTCTGCTTGTTCACCAGGGACCACTCATGAGAAACTTCCTTGATCTTCTTCTTTTTCTTCTCTTCCTTCTCTTTATCTTCGTCAACATCCTCAACCTTTCCTTCCTCATCCTTTTTGTCTTCCTCATCATCTTCATCATCAGAAATTTCCTTCTCAGTGGTCTTCTCAACCCAGAGGGAAATAGGGTAGCTAATGAACTCAGAGTGCTTCTTAATTAGATCCTTCAGACGCCGCTCCTCAAGGTACTCGAGCTGGTCTTCTTTAAGGTAAAGAGTGATCTTGGTTCCCCTGCCAAGAATCTCACCAGAAGTGTCCCTGGTGACAGTAAAAGATCCACCGGCTTGGGATTCCCAAACATACTGCTCGTCGTCATTGTGCTTAGTAGTGACAATCACCTTTTCAGCAACAAGGTAAGCAGAGTAGAAACCAACACCAAACTGCCCAATCATGCTGACATCAGCACCTGCAGCTAGTGCTTCCATGAATTCCTTGGTTCCTGATCTGGCGATGGTACCAAGATTGTTCACCAAATCTGAAGAAACAAATTCAACAGTTAGCAAACAATTATACATTAGGTAAGGGTGAAATCAGGACTATATGCCCAAAGCCAAGCACCAATTTACAGACCTGCTTTGGTCATCCCAATCCCACTATCGATGATGGTCAGTGAGTTGCTCGCTTTGTCAGGGATAATGTGGATAAAGAGCTCTGGTTGACCATCGAGCTTGGTCTTGTCAGTCAAGCTCTCAAAGCGAATTTTGTCAAGAGCCTGAAGAAATTTGAGTTTGTATTCAGTTCCAAGAAATAGACAAAGAAATAGATGAGCCAGCATTGCACTTATACCACATTCGGCTGGCCCCAGTACAGACTTTTGAGATATAACATAAATTGAATATAATAAATCAACAGGTTTGGACGATCGGTCATCTTTACATATAATGCAGGTCAAGACAACGTTCAGTTCAATGAATCGCTACGGTCATGTTAGCAAGAGCGTCAATTGAACAAGTAAGAGGAATTCTCATCAGTTACTCTTCTTCTCATATTAACACTTTTAAATAATGTTCGGACTACAAATTCTCAGTACTTACTCTTCTTCTCATATCAACACTTCTGAATTATGTTCGGACCACAAGCTTACTAAACCAACGACCCAAGAGGTACCGCAATAATGAGCAGCAACATGTTCAATAGATTTATCCGCCTTCCACATGTGTTTAGGGGGGAATTCCCTGCCATGCTCAACATCACTCTGTGCTCTAGCGTGTGAAATTTTCACATGCTACAATTCCAAAACCCTAATCACATCATCGAAGGAAATTTACTGCGAAACGTATCGTAGCTTCCCACACAGTCAACGGCACATGCTCACATTCACCACCAACATCACAAAAAACCACATCCCCGCCGAAGATCTCGCGCAACACTTCAGCTGCCTAAAACGTAATCGCACGCAACAACAAAAGCTAAATCCAGAAAACGAGAGCAGCCTCCATCCAGAACACAAACAAACGACGCGATCTCTCGCAGGACTCAAAAAACAGGCGACAGGACGCGATCTCTCGCAGGACTCAAAAAACAGGCGACGGGACGCGATACGAGAAAAGGAAATGACAAAAAACTCACATCCGAAGCGTTGCTGATGAGCTCGCGGAGGAAGATCTCCTTGTTGCTGTAGAAGGTGTTGATGATCAGGCTGAGGAGCTGGTTGATCTCGGCCTGGAAAGCGAACGTCTCCGTCTCCGCCATCTCGCCGCTGCCGCAACCTCTCTCGCCGGATCCTTCGCCGCCGACGGGACGCGAGGAGCAAGGGGATTCGCAGATCGGAAAGGAGGAGCGGGGAGGAAGGGAGTGGAGGGGCACTAGGGTTTTTGGGGATTTCGAGAGTGCGGAGGGCGCACTGAGGAGGGAGATTATATAGTGGGGAGCTTCGGTTAGGGTTCTAGATTCTTCTGTTGTGCTTGCGTCACCCGAGTTCGGCGCGTCTAATCAAATGAGGGGGCGGGATTTTACGCTTTGGACCACCGCACTCGCGTGTTTTCCCGGTTTGAGTCCCTCGTGATTTTACGACTTTTAATTTAATTTTAAAATTTTTAATTTTGTCGATTGATTCTAAATCTTTTGAAAATATGTTAATTGAGTTCATCCGACCAATTTTAATATGAAATCACTGATGTGAACGTCCGTAATGTTATGTAGGACAATTGATACTGACATGAACTATTTCTTATATATATTTTCGAATTTTTTTTTTTTTTTTTTTTTTTTTCTACCAAGTTCGACGAGGGTTGCCAATCGACCCTCATTGACCAAGGTGAGTAGAAATATGTAAAATAATCGAAAATTGCTTGGAACCAAACCGAATTGGCACAAAATTGGCGATTCCTATGAGACCGATTCAATTATTAATTCCAATTCACTTAAACCAATGAGTACTAGTTTGGTTCTCCATTATAGGTGTAGAACTACCCACCCACCCATTTAAACTGAACAAGTACATATATAAATATTTATTTTAAATTTTAAGTTTTTGCTATTCAAATCAAAACCCTTGTTTTCTCTTTATCTCTCTCTATCTTTTTTTTTTTTTTTTTTTTACTCAACTTCTACTCTAACTCTCGTTTTTAAACATTTGATTTGCCCTAGTTAAAACTCATACTTGAAACTAAATCGTCCCCACCCAACCTTGAGGAGGTAGGGATTTAAACCTTTCACCTTACTTTTCCCATGTGAAAAGAATGGTCATTGGAGTAAACTCCAGTGGTTTCTCTTCGTCTCTTGCCTTATTCATCTCGCGGCCTCACCTCCCTTTCTCGCTCGTAATTGCCTCTGACCTTGTCTCTCCCTTTGTCACACTCACTCTCGGTCGCCTCTGACGTCATTACTTGCTCTCGAGTCTCATACCTCTTATGAAATTGAAACATTTTGATTGGTTCCATGGATTCATCCGAAAACAGAGCCTTTGTCTTTTGATTCCTGATTCCAATTTTTTGAAATCGGTCATTAGTGTGCAACTCCTGATTCCAATGTGGGAATTGCCCACCCAAGAATCAATCACCCCTAAAGGCAAGGGCTGGTTGACCCTCGCCGAGCTTGGAATAAAATAAAAGGAAAAGAAAGGCAAAAAAGAAAAAAAGAAAAGGATTATAAAAAATTCATAAATTCTTATAAAATTTGTCTAGGTTAACATGGCTGTGCCATATAGGATAGTCGAAATTCACATTAGTAATTTATGGTTAAAATTGACTGGATGGGGTCAATTAGTGAATTGTCGAAAAGATTAAGCTTAAATTAACAAATATGTAATAGGTTTCAATTTTTTTTTGCATAATTTTCTGTATAAACTGAAAATGATCCTAACTGTAGAAGAAGTGCAAAATTGATGGGCGGCGGAGCTATCGAATCCACGAACAAGTCTACTCTAAGTGATCAATAGCCCAATAGTTTATGAAATATATTCATACATATCCATAAACTCTTCCATGATATAGCCTATAGGCACGGCTCGATCGCCGTAATAGGTACGGACTGCAGAGTATATAACAAAATACGCTTAAAAGTCATTTAATCCGCGTAACGTCCACACTTTAGGTTTTTTTTTCTTTTTTTTATGATTGAGGGACCGCTGAAGATCACATTTCGGGGATCACACGACCCTCCAGTACTCGGTAGCATCGGTAGGGTCTCGCTGCAAGCCGCTATTTAGACATAAACCCTCCGAGGGCTGGCCTAGTAAACCACCCTTGAGACCTCCACTTAAGTTGCAAGCATCAGGAGATTCGAACTCGTTCCCTCTACGATGAGGTAGTAAAGCTTAACCATCACGGCTATCTATGGGTGGGTTCCATACTTTATGTTACACATCGAAATTTTCACTTTCTCATCAATTAGTCATGAAAATTTTCTAAACCAAACTTTATGCTGATAGATCTAGGAATTCAAAATCGTATTTTTTTTTGCCCATGAATAACTCATTCGACTTGCAATTTTTTATTAGAGATAACATAATTCTTTGACGTGGAAATTCAAAATAGAGATCTTTCATCTTCATGATTTTTCAAAATAAGAAGGATGAACATATACCTTACCCAAAGGTTGTCAAAGACAAAGCTCTTACATTTAAGAATGTCCCGAGTATTCCAAGGAACAAGAGACTTCGGAGAAGTTGGGGTTTCGACCCCATGGTCTTTATGCAATCGTCCACATCTCCTTAAGCGGTTGTGTGTGTTTTGTTGCTCCACTAGCCTGTCATTACTTAGGCACTCCGTTCTTCGTCTTTCTTTTGACTAGTCGAGGTTTGTTGAGCTGTTTGTAGTGTGGCTTGTTCTTCGGCCTTGGGCTGTGTTGTTTTGGTTGTTGTTGCCTTTGGTTTTTTCTTCGGCTCCCTTCCACTCTTGTTGCTGTTACAGCTAGAGTGTAAGTTTTTGGCGTCGATTGTTTGTATATTTGTCCAAAGTTCAATATATCTTACTTTTACCCAAAAAAAAAAAACATATACCTTACCCAACCCACCTACGAATGGCTGCGTTGGTTGAGGACTGGCCTCCTAATCCCACAGGTCAGGGGTTCGACTCACGTCTGCTACAACTCTCAGAGCAGTTCCATGATTTAAGTGGGGGACCTCAGCGGTGGGTTGCTGGGCCAGTCTTCTACGAGATTTACGTCTAAATAGTGGCTTGCGACGATGTTCCAACGATGCCAGCGGGCATCGGAGGGCGGTGTGACCTCTCGCCGGTGGGTTGCTAGGCTATTCTCTCCCGATGTATAATTGGTGCTTTATGCTTCCGTAAGGTGAGTTAGCCGAGATCCTCAAAAAAAAAAAAAAAAAAAAAAAAACATATACCTTTATCCATAACAGAATCTTGAAAATATTTATTGTGAAACACCTAAGAAACGAAGAAATTTGCAGAACCCACACTTTTGCTTAACGTAATTGCTTGTCGTGAATGGAGAGAGGATTAGATTCTTTTAATACTGGCTATGAATAGGTACTTTTCATCAAAGCGCTTTTTTACTCTGTAAGAGTCGCACATCTTTGGAAGAATGGTAACTTCTTAATAGAATTGTATATTTTCATCATTTGCATACGAGTTATAACTTTTCATAGCCAATACTATTTAGCATTTAAATATTTATTAAATTATTAATTAATAACATCATGGGGACCATAATTATTTTTACATTTTTAAGTTATGTTTGCTGAATAATTTAACCTGAGACTTTTAAGCTTGATCTTATTGTAGAATGGGGCAAGGGGGCGGGAAAATCCCCACATCCGCCGGGGTTGTTATGAGTTACATAAATATACCAAGGTGGTCAAACTGGGCGGGGACAGGGCATCTCTAATGATAATAGGACTTGTCCTATATCAATGCTAGAATTATTGATGAAGAATGCTACTCAACAAAACGTGCCCTTTATTCCCATAATTTTTCTAGATACCTATACTTCATCTACTATACTTTTTCAAATAATGCGGCAGCCGGTTATTAGGTGTTAAACATGATTAACTCGTTAAAATACACACTAACAGCTCATCATTTATATCCATATACCAATTTTATTAACAAAATATACTTAGCTAGCATTCCTAAGAGGCATCCTCACGTGTCCATCGTGTCAATTCTAACTTCTTTTTGATCCGTACAACAAGATAAAAATCCTCTTGACTATATACGTTGCAAATCGGGAATCCATTATAAATACTTATAATTAGCGGCCGATGCAATAACCCGCCTAGAAAATGGTCAAACTTGGTCATAGATTTAGGATCTCTTGGACAAGCTCGCTTGATCGATGTTCAGGCCAAGCCTAAGCATAGGGCTTGAGGCCTCGCCCGAATCGTTTATACAAGTTTTAGTTTAAATTGAGAATTTGTGTGATTACTGTTACGTTAAAACATTAGGATGTAATATATTTTTCATTACTTGAAAGCTGTATCATTACTTCAAAAGAACCGAAATGCTTTTCTAGTAGTACCATCATTACGGATTACTTCGTGCGAACGGCATTGAGTAGCGCTATCATTACTTGAAAAGAAGCATAATTAAGCGGGGATTACAAATTATTTGCCAAGAAACAATCTTCTGGTGCTCAGCAGCTCTGCTGTGGTGGCTTTTAAATATTTAAAGAGAGCTTTTGAATTTGATAATTTCTATCCAAATAAACATTTTCATGATGCTATACCACACATCATTGCATTCATAGTACCAAAGTTACAAAGCGTGGTACAGCCAACATGTTGGAAATCCTAAACGTCGAGGCAATCTTGCAGTGTTTATTTAATAACCATACGTCAACTATACAATTTTGTATATATTATAATTAAAATTTCGTTAACGAGTGCTTGAGACAGTTGTTTAATATATTTAATAAAGAAACCTTTTACTTTGATACATTGATTACACCTTCACTTGAGGGAGATGGCATATCCAAAATTAGAATATATATATATATACAACTCCATGCAAATTGTAGGAAAGCGAATGATGGTTAGGTGTCACAATGACTATTATCAACATCACTTGTTAGAAAAGGATGCCAATTTGCAAAGGTCCCCATTTGACCGAGACTGCCCAAAGAGGAACAAGCTCATGGCATTACTCACCATAGAAGAGGAGGAACACAAGCAAGAGAAAAAGAGAATTAGGGCTTGAAACCGTAAAGATTCTCAACTCCACAAAGATTCAAATTCTCCTAAGAAGCCTCCAAGTATAATTTGCCTTTCTGGAAGTCAAGGTTAATAACACAAAGCTCCATGCCTTGGTGGACATGATTGGGTCGAACATGTTCTTGTTGAGCGAAGCAGTGAAGAGTTTGGGATTTCGAGTGGAACCAATTGGACATCGGTTCAAGGCATTTAATTCAATGACGTACTAACCGTTGGCATTGCTCGTAACGTGGAATTACACATCAGTGACTCGAAGGACAAATTCTCTTTTGAGGTTTTTGGGCTTTATGAAGATGATCTTATTTTGAGTTTGGAATTATTTGATAGCATGAATACCGTGATCGAGTTAATTATTATCATCAACCCATGATATCTGTTCGATTGACGTTACCAGTGATCTTTAGGTTGATGGAGCCCAAAAGTATCTACATGATTTGACTTGTGGATGATAGAATGAGAGTTGAGGAACTCACTGCTGAGTTGAGAGTGGAGAGCTTGCCAAGCAACATGGAAATGGTTGTATCAAAGAAGGAGTGGCTTGAGAAATGAGTGGGATTGAAGAGCCATGTAGCTGACAAATCAAGAGGAAAAAATCTAAGCGGCATCAAAGACAGGAAGAATCGCCAACTTATGAAGAAATCGACAATTCAAGCAAAAGACAACGAGTTGAGAACATTGAGGACATCACTCGATTAGGTGAGGAAGAATGTCACGATCTTGAGGTTTTGAAAGCTCGAGATCTAGAATTGATCCTTGGGAAATGAATAAGCCTTAATCTACTACAAGTCGATGGCTTCTTAAAAATGTATATTTGTATTTACAATATTTAATAAGGTAGATGGTTGTCTTATATTTAATAAGATAGAATGTAATTGAGAAGAGTACGTCTCCATATATATAAATAAGGATTCCTTTCTCCTCCCAATGTTTGAGCATTAGAAATACATTCTCTCTCAAAGTTTCTCTCTTCAAACACTTCCTTTCTTTACCATCTAAGTGGGTTAGGGAGCGAGCATTCAATTCTTGGGAAAAGGCTCAATTCAGGCAACCCAACTAATTAAAGGAAGCTTAAATTGATGCACGATCGATCTCAAAGGTTGACCCATGAAACTTGGATCATGGTTAACAATGACGCATATGAAAAATTAGGCTAGAGTGGACAAAATAAAAGCTGTGGCGATATGCTAGGACAAGACATAAATTGCTTCTATAAAGTTTTATAAATTAAATTGCAATATTTTCAAAAAAAATTTGCACCACAATATTGGAAAAAGTTGTGTAACCTTAAATCTAGACAGATGCTTTGGGCTTTTAGCTCATGTACAGGGGGGAAACCACCACGAGATCCGCAGGTGTTCTCGTGGAGCGGGGGCCAAAGGACTACCAGTCAACCGTTAACTACCAGTCTCCTGCCCCCTTCCCTCTGCCAACACTAAGAAAAGAAACGCCGGCGTGCTCTCTCTGCGTTCATCCCCGCGTCAACCTCTCGCATTCCCCCACCTTAAAAAGGGGAAGAAACCCTTCATCACACTCAAAACCTCCAATGCAAGTACAGAGAAGCGCCCCACGGATTGTCTTGAAACTCGGAGAAACCGTTCTGTTCAAGCCATGCTCAAGAACAAGCTCAAGATCCCCGACAAGACCCGCAAGCCGTTCCCGGACCGGCTGGGGAGCTTGGTCGCCGGTTTCGACTACCGGGACGGCGAGAATGCGGGGTCCGATGCGGCCCTCGAGTTCGGGGAAGAGCTCGAGACGATTCAGCCCAACGGGTTCGGGTCGGATCGGGAGTTCGAGGAGCCGGATGATGGAGTGGAAGAGGGGCGCGTGCAGGATGAGGGCCTGACGGGCGGAGGAGCCGGCGGCGGCGGCGGCGGCGGGGAGCCGGAGTTTCGGGCCCGGCAGAGGCCCGCGAGAGAAGGGTCGGCTCCGGTTTCGGTGTTGGAGGTGATTGCAGCTGATGAGAAGAGGTCCGATGTTCAGTACGAGGTATGATGGATTGATGTGAATCGACGACTTTTGTCTTCGGATGGTTGAATGCTTGAGGCTCATGTTGTTACTTTGCGTGAACTGATGCAGCATTGTGTGTGTAGTCGATTGGAAGTTCTTGATTTGTCGGTTCAATTCTTGGATTCTTTCTGCAGATATCGCAGGAAGAAATAAATTTGGAGAAGTTGCAGAGAATTGCGAGTAAAGGGCTTCCTGACGAGGGGGGTTTGCGTGCCACGGCTTGGAAGGTTAGAACTTAATTATCTTCATTCCTCAAGCACTTTGCTGGTTCATAGTAATGATATGTGTGTGGAGCAAGATAACACCTTACAAAAACTTGAATCGCATCATTTGATGAGAGAAGGATAATTCATTTTTCAGCTTCTTGCATGTACTTAAATTGCCTAAGTCTGGAGGAAGTGCTATTTTTGTATAAATGGTTTGTCACTGAGATTGTCATAATGGATACCCCATTCCTAACTGCTTTCTGGGTACCTTATTCCAAGTGTGCATGCTCTTACATACGAGTTCACCAAAAGGGCAATTTGATGGACACTGCCTTGAGTATGTGCGACAACACATACTGCCATCAGTCTAATCTTATTATCTTATTCTAAAACAATATAGGGCAAATTCATTGCCTGATTTAGGCTTTTGAAATTAGAGAGCTTGGAGCCACAATCCTTTTACTTTCCTTGATTGAAAGGTGATCAATATTACACTTTGTTTGTGACCTTGAAACAAAGACTCTCAGCAAGGACTGTTCCATTCTTATGGTGCATATGTTTGACATGCTTTGAACTGTATCATAACCCAATTAAAGAACCAAGTAAGCCTACCCTAACATGCCCACTTTTCATAAGCAGTTCATCTGATTCTGGCACATTGTGGATAACATATCCAATCTAGTTTGCCATGTACCAAAAACGATGAGGTGGATAAAAAGCATATGCAAGACTGGGAGTTCCTGAACCTTTAACAGAATTCCTATTTACTTTGTACCTGAGGTTATAATGTGTGAACTTGATCTGTAATTGAGCGAGTGCCTATGGAAGGATAAACAAGGATAGGCAATTTGAAGATGTGCATTTTGTGAAATCTTTGTTTAATCTGCTCTATTTTAAGCAGCTGCTCCTTGGCTATCTTCCCCCTTCTCGCAACTTGTGGGAAAAGGAGTTATCAGAGAACCGACTTAAGTATGCCAAGCTGAAAGAAGACCTTCTTATAAGTCCTGTAAGCTGCTTTCTTCCTTTCTTTTTATCAACTTGTATCGCCAGAATCATATGACTCTGAAGTTCGTGATGTATGAAAATCTTGACTCTAGGCAGTCAGAGTTTGCTAGAAGGAAAATTTTAGATTTCAGTCCTTGTGAAACGGAAGCAGGGAGTGAAGTTGATGGGCCACTTCGCCGGCACCAAATCTCTCAGGAGGATCACCCTCTGAGTCTTGGTAAAGCTAGCGTTTGGAATCAGTACTTTGAGGTGCATATCTTTTCCACTATTTGGGGTTCGCTTTGTCCTTCCTTGCCCTATTCTTGAGCTGATGTTTACCACAATAGAGACGTGTGTTTCTAGAATACAGAAGTTGCAGAGCAGATAGACCGTGATTTACAACGTACCCACCCAGATATGAAATTCTTTTCTGGAGAAACAGCGATCAGTAGAAGACGCAGGGTATGGTATCTTTTGTGTTGTTCTATACGAGATTGTTGCTACTTTCTTTTCTTGTGAAGAGGAGCTGATGTATTTTTTTGTATGTCTACAGGAAGCAATGAGAAATATTCTCCTCCTGTTTGCAAAATTGAATCCTGCTATCCGCTATGTGCAAGGAATGAATGAGGTCTTGGCACCCATATATTATGTCTTCAGTACTGATCCTAACGAGCAAAATGCTGTAAGAGTTACTGAATCTTCTTGTCTTCAGAAGTATATCATTTGCCCTTGGATGACTGTATTTCTGTGCGTGCAAATTGTCCAAGTTTATTCTTACATGGCTTGGAATTTCCTAGGTGTCATATTTTTTTAAAGCTTAAGCTTTATATATGTTCAGGTCACTTTTCGATCTTACATCAGCTGAGTTTTTGCGGAATCTTGATCTCTTATCGTTCTCTGATATGCAATGAAAGTGTAGAGGTCTTTGAGGCGTTTTACTATGCATGTTTTCACATTAGTGTCTATCGAACTTGCGCTAATTAATTCAGCTGGATTCTTTTTAGTTAACATGGTGATGTAAAGGAAAATTCAAAGGTAGGTACAATTCCAGTTTTTTCCCCACTGGAAAGCTATAATTTCATTCTATAAATATTCTCTCTCTGACCAATGTTTTTACTTGCTCGTGTCATACTCTCTCAGGACGTATGTTTGCTTGATATCTGTGTGATAAGTCTCTCAAGTCTAAGAAATCATGAAATATAGTGCAAAATGTATATCTAATTTCAGCCTCTTTTTGTGAATTAATGCATTTGCTCCATGTTGTGCATCTGGTACCCTCTATGGTCATTTGTTTGCTTTAACATCTGTATCATAGTCTCTCAAGTCTCAAAATCATGTCAATCTACCAAATGTGATCGCAACTTCACCCTCTTTCAAAGTATTGATGTGTTCACTCCACGTTGCCCAGCTTGTACTCTTTTTTCCATCAATGAACTTGTTATCTTTTCGCATCTAATGTGGAGATGTTGTCTTATATCTGTGCAGGCAAATGCTGAAGCAGATAGTTTTTCATGTTTTGTCAGGCTCCTGGGTGACTCAGTGGACCACTTCTGTCAACAGTTAGACAATAGTTCAGTGGGAATACTCTCTACCCTTTCCCGCTTATCTGAGTTGTTAAAGACCAATGATGAGGAATTATGGCGGCATCTTGAATTTACAACCAGGGTAATCTCAAATGGCTCAAGCTATAATTCCATAAGTTCCACTTTTTGTGGTTGCACATCTTCTTCAGCTCTGCTTTCTGACATTGCAATTTTGGGATTTGTTGGTCAGCTAATGTCATGATTATTATGAGCAGGTTGAACCACAATTCTATGCATTTAGATGGATCACACTGCTTCTTACCCAAGAATTTAGCTTCCAATCCATCTTGAGAATATGGGATTCTCTTTTGGGCAACCCTTTTGGTGTTCAGGTATTTTTGCTCTCTCTGCACTCTCTATTTCTACAGTTGTGCATGCTATCCATGTTATTGGAATCCATGAAAACAAGTAAGAACCAATATGGGTTAGTTTGAAGTGGTTTGGTCTGACTGGGTTTCTTGGTCTACCAGGACTCACCGAGTACATCTGCTGAGAAAGATGTTGGAAATAATCGGATGTAGAGGCCTGTTTTATTTGGAAAATAGCCTTTTCTTTTATTGGCATAATTTCATGATGTAGAAATGTAATGCCTGATAAGTAGAGGAAAAACCACTTGCCAATTTAGGATGATATTTCTGATGCATGCTAGCGTTTGTAGACGAAGGAGGATAATATGAGAAGCTTGAATTTGGGAGGAATTTTTTGAATTTATACATTCCATTTTAAGTTTGGTATAGGTAGAAATTCAAATGAAGCGGTGGGAAGAACAGAGATCATAAAGTAACAGTGAGCAGGGTGATCATAATCTTGGATTCTTTCTGCAAAAGAAATGGGAAATTGGTCTAAATCAATCACCATTTCCCTCACAATATATGCACATGATAGGTTAAATAGAGAAGCGTGCATGTTATAATATATGGAACACAAGAATGCTACTTAAATATAAGGTTAAATTCCGTGTGATGTTATGGCCAACAATAGTTAATAGAGAAGCATGCGTGTTATAACATATGAAACACAAGAATGCTACTTAAATATAAGGTTAAATTCTGTGTGATGTTATGGCCAACAATAGTTTATACAACGTAATGGATACACCGGAAATGTGTACCAGACATAAGGATACTTTCAATGGGAAATCAAGAAAAGGAGATTGAAAATGTCCTTTTCGAGGAAAAGTTGTTGTGACACCAATCAAGGACAAGATCAGCATGTGAAAAAAAAAAAGGAATCGTGAATCTTTTACATGTGGAGTCTTCTCGACGATGTGAATGCCGATTGAAAAGGATGGAGAAAGACATAAAAAGGCATTTGATAAGTATTTGAATGCGACTGAGATCTGAAACATTTGAAAGCGTATTGATCCTGGGCTAAATCAATCTATTAGGATAAGGCTTGCTTTGTTCTTGTCATTTTCGTTCACCTTCATGTCTTGATTTCTGTGGAGGAGTGCGAGTCTGCTCGTCATTTTCTCAATACTGTTTAGGTCACTTCTGTCTGATTGGTGAGTGATGCTTTTTGGGATGGAAACAGTCTTTCCTCTCCCGTGCATAGAGCTAGAGCATTTAGATTTCACTTTGCCTCCTGCTGGTAATTGAACATACACTCTAATATTATGCTTGTGGTGGACACAATTATTTTGCGAATTCCCTTCTCTTCAATCGATCAACTTGTTGGCAACTTGAGAAAATGACAATGAAATACGGTCTGGTGGCACAGGATATGCTGCTGCGAGTTTGTTGTGCCATGTTGTTATGCATAAAGAGCAGACTGATGAGTGGTGACTTCATAGCGAACTTGAAGCTTCTACAGCACTACCCGGATATCAGCATTGAACACCTGCTCCAGGTCGCGATGGATTTGACTCCCGACACATCTTCCTATCGCTTCTCCTTGTAATGACTCTGTATCAACAAACATTTGCCAATCTCTGTACAGAATCCCTCTCTCTCTCTCTGTATCACAAAACGATTTGCAAGGATGAAGTGGGTTTTGATATTGGTTTGAGGCGATCCGATCCGTCCACTTCTCTACATATTCACTGTGAAATGCGTTGATACGGGGATCGTCAATGTTTCAAAATACTTTCCTTTTGTGAACAGATGCCATTTTCGAGGAGGCAAAGATTCCATTACTACAAAATTGCCAATAGGAAAACCCACGATTCCATAATGTTCGTTAGCAGGGCTTTACTTGACCGGCAGATGCTGTCTTGGCTGGATTATGGGTAGGCTTTTTCTAGGCAATGTTCCTTGCCGACAGGAATCTGCAAACGTTTGTTGTCCCATTTCCTGTATTGAGGATGAGGCGCTCATTCGTCCGAAGTAAATTATTAGGCACAGATCTGTCAGTGTTCTACAAGATGACTCAAGTGGTCGCACGTTCGGCTTCCTCAAACCCCTTTTTCCTCTCGTCTTTCGGGTCATATTTTATTTTCAATACAAAATATCATGTGAATAAAAGGCAATAAAATACATCTCCATCTCTAAGGTAACGTGAGATTTTAAACGTCTGCGGTTTTGAAGTACTGCTTCTCAGCCAAGAATTGAAATGGATATTCCTACTTTTTCCAAAATTAGGAGAAAATGACTTGTGATTTGTACAAGCGGATGAGGCTCTGATCTGTTTAAAAGTTCCGGACTTTCCTAGAGAGAGAAAGCTGAGAAAATGAAAGGCCTTATCGAACCCAAAGCAGTCCTCCTTCCCCTCTCCATTGAAATTTGTGGCGTCCCTTCGTTCGTACGTATTAGAAATTGATTTTTATCGAACTTATTCGTTATCGCAACCCGAGATCCGAAGTACCCCATTTTTCTAATTATCTTCTGTGTTTAAATTATTCTTGACTTTATCCACATTCTCGGTCAATGGTCATACTTTAAGCTCTTCAAGGAGATGGTTGCGTGACCCGCATGGGGACGCTACAACACTACAACACGAACCAATTATTGATTTTTCTAAAGCTATAGTTTTGGAATTGTTTCTGCACATGTTGCTCCCCACCGTCTCGCTTTATTTGTAGACAAGAAGGAGAAAAGAAAAGAAAAATTGAAAGCTGATGAAGAGTACACACATGATGGCCCCTTGGATCCTAGCAGGGCACTTGGGAAAAACCCTAAACAAAGACCGTTCGGTTTCGAGGCAGGTTCAATTGCCCACATGCGTGTAAAAAGGAGTGTATTAAGTTCATATTAATCATATCCATACGTGCAAAATGTGCATTTCTTTACTGGGTTTATAGGGGGATTAAGATCTAATTATCTTTTCCATTAAAGAAATCTTGATTTTTGGTCAAGGTCATTGTGTATGTTAAGGGATGCTGGATCTTCAATTCACTTGTTACTTTTGAATCATTTTGGTATTATTTTCTTATTCTGTTTTATATTACAAGATAAGTTTTTTCTCGAATTTCACAATCTCGATGTAGATTGGTGTGGCGGAGCAATGAATCTGATTCCACGTGTCGAATTCCTTTCGTGGCACCTTATTACTTAAAATTTTAAAAAATTACAAACATTATGCACGGACTTTCTCCGAACATTATGGCCCCAAAATTAAAATTAGAAAAAGTAAAAAGAATTGTACGGTCCGTAGATCATGTAAACCGAGTTCATCTTAATTGTTCGTCATGCGGTCCCCAAAGTGCCAAAGAAGCTTTGTTAACTTTAATTAATCTTGATTGGCCTTGGGAATAATATGAGTCACTGGTGCAAAAAGTAGACGCGGGGAGCTTTTTCTTTACTGATATTACTTTAACTTTTTTTTTAAATATTTTTTTTAAAACTTTAGACTGGAATAGGTTAATCGATTTCGTGATTCTTGCTTTTGTTGGCTCCGTGTTGTCTCTATTTTTCTAAAATAATAATTATAATGTAAATTGTTTTTTTTTTGTTTTTTTTTTTGGGTTTCTTGCGAACGCTTTTCTACGTCTGCGACGTATTTGTCTGTATAGGAATGGCTGTCTGTATAAGTACAGGTGGAAGGTTTCATTCCTCCCTGAAAGTGAAAAGACAATGATGTAATGATATGCACATGCCTACGGGAAGAAAAACATTTGTAGCAAATTCTGATCATTTTTCCATATTTCTATATGGTTTTTTGAGAGAATTATAAAAGCTTAAACAATTTTCTATGAAATGTAAAGACTTTTGGATCTAATAAAATGAAAATGTCCGTTAATTCTTGAGACTAGAATTTGCTCAAGCGTAAATTACATAAATCCGTACATATAAATTCTTCAAATAAAAAGTGAAGGGAAAACGTTGTATTTATTATCATAAAATAACATTACCGGGAATTCCCGTTACACATACACTTATTTATTTTTGAAATAGATTTTTTTCTTATTTTCCTTTTCAAAATTTATTAATAGTGAGCAGCCTTTTTGGTACTGTATAAAAACACAAAAACACCTAATCCCATATTTATTTAGAGGCTCTATCCACTTATTCTGTATCTGATTTTTTGCCTATTTTAGCATGACATGTAAAGCATCTCCAAGGCCACTAAACTTTCCCAGTCTGTCATCAGGGTCAGATTATATGTGCTAATATACCTCTCCAGGATAATTATGAACATTTCCTTAAGTATCTCACCTAAATGTTCATGTCGTTTGGTTGAATTAAATGCCCTGCTCATTTTGGATTCATAAAAATCTTAAGC
The DNA here is from genome assembly GCA_014182395.1 of Eucalyptus sp. ANBG9806169. Classification (NCBI taxonomy): domain Eukaryota; kingdom Viridiplantae; phylum Streptophyta; class Magnoliopsida; order Myrtales; family Myrtaceae; genus Eucalyptus; species Eucalyptus sp. ANBG9806169. The sequence continues at coordinate 20,701,638 of CM024575.1, forward strand.
CTTGAGATATTTATTGGAAATCAAATTAATTGAGACACAAAGTTTAGGTGCCAAATAAATATTTTCTAGAAAAGCCTTCTAGATGGACTAAATCTCGAGCTAAACCGAAGAGTTTGCGCAAATCCAAATTCCTCGCACATGTGAGCATACGCTAAATTTCACCGAGATTATAGAATAATGATTTTCTTTCCACGACGTCATCCCACAGAAATCGAAACTTTCTTGTGACGTTTCTATCATCCAATACTATATAAATATATATATATATATTTTTTTCACAAGAGATAGAAAAACCCACGAATCCCACTCTTCCTTTTGACATTAGGTTCCTACTACTGCTGTCGTTCAAATAAATAAAATGCCAATTTGCGGCCCCTTCTTTTATAGGTCGCCGTATCAAATGGCTCACCATTATTTAATGAGACATTGTTTAGCTTCCATAGCAGCCATCATCCCATTCTCTCTCTCTCTCTCTCTCTTTCTCTGTGTGTAAAGAGCAGAGCGAAGCACACCAGACCAGACCAGACCAGACCAGACCACACCGAGTAAACCTCAAGAAGGCAACCGTCATCTTCCTCGGCTCACAGCAGCCAACAAATAGCACCCTTCTCTCTCTCTCTCTCTCTCTCTCTCTCTCTCGTCCTTCTTCATCAAATTCAACATGGCTTCCATCTTGACCCCTCAAGGAATGGCCCTGGCCACCGCCATGGCGGTCTCCGGCACCGTAATCCTCCTCGCCCTCCGCCTCCAGAAGCCGGTCGACGATCACGTCTCGCAGCCCCCGCAGCGGGCCCTCCGCTCCTGCATGCTGTCCGGTACGAACACCGAAAGAAGAACTCTCTCTCTCTCTCTCTCTGTTTTTTCTTTTTCCCTCTCCGGCCGAATTCCCGAGCTACCCATGTCGCAAAATCCTTTCTTTTTCTCTTCTTCTTTTTGCGCTGATCACGATTGTGGGTGTTTCCCTGTTTTTTTTCTTCCGTCTCGAAGATGGGAAGCGGAGAGCGAAGAACAAGAAGAAGAGAGTCCACTTCGCGGCGGACGTGGTGGATCCGTGCGGGTACAGCGAGGAGTTCAGGAGGCAGCACGGGATCGCGACCGGTCCCGCTCCTCCCTCCCCTCCCCGAATCCGACCAAGTTCAGGAAGAATGCGAGCGGCAAAGCCAGAGGAATGCCTGCCAATAGGATGGCTCTGTACAACGGGATTCTCAGAGACCGTGTCGTTCAGAGAATGGCCTATTCCTGCTGACGGGAGGGCTTCCCCATTTCTCCCCCCCCAACTTGCTGCTGTCGATATGTTAATCTATTCTCGCTAATTTTTCAGTATATTCCTGTAAAGATTCCCCTCTCTCTGCCCCTGTTCTTTAGTTCCTTTTTCGCCCTGTCGGAAATTCCTGCTTCATTAGACCGAGGAAGATGTCCAGCAGTTCCGGTTTTAGGCCCGGAAGGTGATGGAATTTAGGAACTTGATGGGCCCGGAAGCCTCTTAGGATGGGGTAATTTCGATGGCCGAATCTGTGAATCTGTCTTCCTACTTATAAATTTTCAGGCTTCTGTTCTTGCCATTTGAAGAATTTTCTTTTGTTCTTTTTCTTTTTTGCTGATCGGGCAGAGCGAATGCGTGCCTGCCGCTGTGCTGCGTTCGATGATGTCGCCATCCCGGGATGGCGACGTCTGCTGAGATTGGCTGATCCTTGCTTTCGCTTCTCCCTGGTCGTATCGGTTTAGTTTGCGTGAAGAAAAGATTCGTCGTCAATTATTGGAGGTGATAACTACAGGGGTTTTTCACCCCGTTCGTTTGCTCTGACATTACCTTGGCCATCACGCATTTTGACAATCATGGAGGTGCGGCATTCGGTTGGTCGTATGGTCGTTTTAGATGCCGTTTCTGTCGGTCTCTGTCTATCATAGTAGTTTGTGCGGAAGGTGGCATCGTTTCTATGTCGACCCAATCCGACCCAACCCTGATTCCCATTTTCTATAATATCTGGAGTGCCGTAAACTCTCTTGCCTAAAGCGCCAATGCCCTCGATGGCGTCGGCCTATACTAAACAATAGCTATAGTCTCTCACTTTGGCTACGTCGTTGTTGAAGGTCGCCAGAAGTCTCGCCTTGTTTAGACTTTCTCGCTCCAATGATCACATTTGCCCACAATGGATAGGTTAGAATTTGCCATCGAATTGTATATTCACTGATTCATGTCCCATGCTACAATTTGTGACAATTTGATTCGTTCCACGCAATTCAAGCCTGCAAAGTGCAAAAGGAGTACTTGCTAATCGCACAAGTTGCAAGCTTTTGCCAATGAATCGTCTAAGAAGATCTATTTTGTTCGATATGAAACTGAAGTGTCACTGTCCTTACATAAATTACCGTTCATCTTGCTTCAACCACAATCCAAGCATGGAGCAATTACACCGTATTTTCAGCAAATTCCATGCCATGTCATCTCAAAATAACTACATAACCATTAACCCATTTGAGAATTTGACACCATTGGACCCACTTAAACATAAAAAAACTTTCGAATGTCTTCGAATGATGATCGCTCTTTCTTTCCTTTTCTTTTGAACTTTTTGCTTATGGCATTTCGAGACTTGATTTTCTTAACAATAATTAACTCGAATATTTTAAAATGTCTCAATAGAAAAAGAGATAGTCTCTTGTGCTTTGTCCTGCTATTTCGAGTACCTCCGTGTATGATCGCGGATTTTCGATTCGATATCTTCGGCAAAGAATCAAAATACTTCCTCGGAATCACGGGTGGAGAAGTAGAGGGCATCGACACGTCTCGCCCTATCCCAAATTTGGTCGTTAGGAGAGCTTGCGGGACAAGGACTCTCCTTGCGACAACAAAGGACGAGAACCGGTCTCTGTTTTTCTTCGTGGTTGGCGTGTGAACACAGGCATCTTCCTCGAACCTTCCTAGCCTGCATACAACAAAAACAAACCGATCCAATGAACATCAAGACTTGGCCCATTGACTTAGAACGCGTGCCGCACGCCTGTGGTACAATATTAAATTCGATTTGAATTGCAGGTCTCAATAATTGAAGCGTGATAGGCAGCTTTTCCTATAAGTAGTACTTGCTTTTGAGAAAAAGAAGAAAAGAAAGAGCAACTATTATTTAGCACGGCAGCGTATTTACCACTATATAGTTACGTATAGGCGTCGATAATTTTCACTTGGATAATGGAGACCTAGAGCGTGTAGGATCGACCAATGTAGATGGCCCTTACTTAAAATTGGCATAAGAATTGTGCGCTTGTGAACAAAACATGTGATTTGAGTGTCGATCGGAATCGATCCCAAGAGAGGCCATAGCCTAAAACTTTAGACGAGTAAGCCCAAAACTCCACCAGGATTCTGCCAGAATAAAAATCTGCTCAACAACATGCGATCATTGAGTACCACTGTCCCTAGCAAACTCCTGATCATCGACCTACATACTTGTCGGGCCCGCCTATGCCAAAACATAATTTGGCGGGATTTGGTCAGCCAATTCCTTCTTAACCAGTGCATGCAACCGAGGGCTGCTTGAGCTTGCCCGGAATCATTCATTTTGTAAAGAAAAATTAGTTCTTTGAATTGGTAAAAGGATTTGGTTAGGCGGGCATGTCGACTCGACCATCCAATACCTGTGCCTAGATTTGCCGTTAATCAGGTCTAGTCGTAAGCAATTTCGAGTTAGCGATCACTTAAAGAAGGGAAAGAAGAATGGATCCTCCACCTTGATCTGATAGGTCAATCACCTTGGGAGTGAGCTTTAGGCTTTACTAAATAGTCACTCGAAAACAGTGAACATCTCATTCGTGCGTCGTAATGTCTAGATTAACCATTTGCGAGTATCTTTTCACGTTTAAAACCAACTTCGAGAGCTCATAAGAATGAAAACACCAGAAAACCCAGGTTTTCCATTCTCATTTCTTGATTGAATACTCAAGGTCAACAACTATCAGACTTGAAATTGTAATTTGATTCGGTGATCGTTCAAGCTCTACTCCCTAACAAACCATGGGTTGAATCTTGTAAACCAATCAAGGGGGCGCAATAATTTCCCGTTTCTTTACGAGAGAACGACAGGAGCCAATGAAACTTCCCGCGGGCCACCTGTCGAGCACGTGTTGGTGACAAGTGAAGGCAGCAAAAACCTCAATCGAGCGGCATATGCAGCTGAGACAAATTGCTGCGGAATCACTGCACTGATTCTAACAACGGAATGCACACGCATCTACATATAATTGCTGTCCCTTTTGGTTTCTATTTGTCACGTTCTAGCATCATGGGTCGTCACCAGGACGGGGTTGCTTGTGGGGCTTTTTTGAGGTCTTTGTTTAGTCTCCTGTCTTGTTGGTTTCGTCAGTGTCCGAACGCGGCTGAATACGTCCCGAAAAAGATGCCAAAAAGTTCGGTCGCTCGGCGAATTGTTTTGGCGTTTTGAGGGTTTTTGACCAGATCACGACAACCAATAGCGAAAGAGGAGATGGCTTTACGCATAAGAAGATGGACCTGCTTAGCTTGCTTCCTCCTATGGAAATGTCGTTACATAGTCGGAAAGGGTACCTCCAAACGTATTTGGACCGCTCAATACTATGTGGGGTTCACCCACTCACGCTATAAAGAAAAGTTGTGGCCTTCTATGTGCCCCGTAAGCAATTCGACCATACCATAAAATCGATGCTGTGGATGTTTTGAGGTACGACCAAATATCCGACCGATGATCGAAGCCCGGAGTTGAGGTTAAGGACAAGAAGGCCTTTTTTTTTTCCAGTTTCTTTGACGAGAGCTGTAAGGCCACGACCTAGGGGAAGGGCTGGGCATCCGATCAGATAGTCCCGAGCTGCCGGCCACCGGCTTGGAATGGCCCGTGGCCACTGGCACACGCCGAGCAGCCAAACATGAATCGACCAGATGAGAAGGCGGACAAGCGGCCGCCTGGCCGGGTGCTCGCGTTTTGTCCAGGCATAATGGGCATGAATTGAGCACCCGGAAAGACCCGGCAAAGTGCCACAAGCTTGGCCTAACTTACATCTATAAAAGCCTATTTGAAGGTACTTTGCGGCGTTACGTGTTAGGATCTATTGAGAATGTTTCTAGGCTTTCTCTTTTTGAGTTTTGATGTGAAACACTACGAGAGCTTATGTGAAATAGTAGGTGAGGATTAATTAAGTGTAATTGAGGTTTGGAGCATGTAATCTTTCGTCTATAGTGGATTACCTCCGCCCTCTCCGTGGACATAGGGCCGAGCAACGTATATCCCGATGCGTTGTCTTTCTATCTCTTGTATACCTCTCTCTTATCTCGCGATTGTGGTGGACGACACGACCCTATTCCTGGCAATCAAAACGAATAAATCATCGGTCACTCAAACTTAATGCAAACTTATAATAACTTTCCCCTTTTGAAAAGGAGCCAGAGCAGGATTTGCCAAAAGAAAAAAGTCATGATGTTTGTTGAGTGGAACATGACACATGCATGCACAATTTTCCAGTCAAGAATCTACACATCGGAAAAAGTTAGGTGACATCTCTAAATCTCATATATGCTTTCCTAGATCCACTTTCTCTATGACCTCAGCCACTTTAATCCGATTTTTAAAGCAAAAGAAAATTTGACCCTGTGGGAAAGGGGGATTAAAAAAATAAGGTTTTCTTGCTGATGCAGGTGGTCCAAGGCCTCCACTTAGTGGTTTATTTTTCTTTAATTACTAATTAATAAAAGAGCCAATGCTTTTGCTCGATTGTAGTCTCTCAAGCGATACATGTTCATGAATAGAATTCACCTAACAATGTTGCCATTCTCCATCTCATTATTACACACACATATGTTTGTTTTATGGATCATACTAAAAAAAATCGCTTGCAAACTTTACTTATGAGTAGAATGAAGATACTCGCTAGCACTAAACGTGACCGGAACATGCCCGCCAAAATCATTTTCTTCACACCATGTGTTATGAAGTGAAAAACTGTGCGTCGATTGAAGTCGAATTCAATTTCGAACTATACTTAAAAATAGAAGGGGAAGAGAGGAAGCAACCCCTAATCAATGGTAATTACTATTTTTTATATCAAGTAGTTGTTCGTGCTCTTTATATACCTAACAAAAGAAGCGACAATGACATTCATATGGCAATTTAGGTGGGAAAAAGATGGTGACGAAAGGCACTGTATGTCCCATGAATGGTAAGTTCCAGTCCATCACACGTTAAGAAGTTCGAGAAAGGTGATTTCAAGATAAGGATTATCAATAATTAATCATACATTGAGTTGTTAATTTAAGTGGGTGTGACGTAGATTGGGGCATCTTCTCGAGATGTTGGGAAGATCCAGGACAGAAGTATCTGTGGTAATAACTGACCTTCATATGCTGCAAAAGTAGATCACATATAGCGAGCAATTAACTAATTGGTTGGCAAAAATGGGCGGTCACTTTCAGCATTAAGGCCATTGGTAATGAGTTCATTGGAGATTGCATATTTTTCAAAATAAAGAAAGGGGATTGAGGCAAGATTGCCAATAAGAAGACATCCTCTGTTAGTGCAAAGAAAAAATACATTAGGTACTCCACAACATTAGAATTGATTTTTTAATTTTATAAGTACAAAAGACATTACAAATAATGTTTTGAGTGTTTGGCGAATTGGAGTTGCGACCAAGAGGACTGCAACCCCCGTCCTCGACCGTGAGATTTACGCACAAGATCACTTGTATAACAAGAGATCTGTCATGAGTTACAGAAAAAAGTTATAGCCCAAGTCTTTGATTGTCAACTCTAATTAGAAAGGACTGAGCAGGACATGGTGGATCTAAATCCGCTAAGTGTCGGGAGTTCTTAGTCGGCAAACATGGAGGCGACGAGGTGATTAGCAATTGCCAACAGTGTGCATAAAGAAAAATTATTAAGTCCTAAGACATGAGTGTCGGTAAGTGAAGTTCAATTTAGTCAGCAAACAGACCACGAACACATTATCGGCAACGAGCTGAGCACTAAATAACCACCGAGGTTATGAGTGATGATCTCGAATACAATTCACATGAGTGAGTCAATGTGGTTGCTAGGCTGACATGATCCAAAAGTAGTGGAGCCATAAATCTTGTAAGCCACTAACCGTGGAGGCTGAGAAACATGGGCTGTTATAACTTAGAAAGAGGGGTTGCAAGTTGCAGAAGAAACCGTCAACGTGGGGCGAGTAATGAATACACGGTCGTCGATAGTGGATCTTTGGTAACCGTTTGTAAATACATGTTGGTGAATTCTAGAAGTCACGTCAGATGTTATTTGCTTTCTTTAATTATTATTAATCATCGCTAGTGGATTTAAATAAGGTTAATATTTTGGAAAATTTCAAACCCTGGACACGCGCGTGGCAAATTTATCCAAAACTAATATTTGGACCATGAAAAACCCAAAAACTACTACACCTATGACAAATTTACCTCAACTGACCATAAAAAATCACAAATCGGTATACTTGTGACAAATTTATCCTAAATTAATTTACTTAATCGTAAAAAATCTTAAACTAGTATATTTGTGAGAAATATACTCTCCGTTAAATTAGATTAATATTACAAAAAATCACAAAAATTGCATAACTATGATAAATGGAGAGTAAAATCGCAAATTGTTATACCAGTCAATTGTCACGTGTTATTCAACTTAGTAATTTGACAGTAAAATTTAATAGAAACTAACATATGATAAATTTATCACAAGTGTAGTGGTTTGTGGTCAATTTATCAAATGTGTATTAGTTTAGGGTTTTTGGTGATCAAAAAATTAGTTTGAGGTAAATTTATCACATGTATACCAGTTTGGAGTTTTTCAAGGTATTAACCCATTTAAATTTTAGGATTGTAATTCAAGCAAGCGACCATTAATCAATCAATGGACACTAGTTGTTCAAATTTTATCTTCCCATTATCTTTACATCATAGTACCCTTTTACATGGCTGACCGTAATTGTTTCCAATTTTCGTACCTTTAACTTTTTCAACAATAAGCGTTTCCGGTCCAAGAATTAACAAATGTCCCTTCATATCCTTTGACAATTTCTATATTGATCCATATTTTGAAAGGTGCTTCATTGACACTTTCAGCGAAACAATCACCATAAACTGATTTCCACAAAACAAACTCAGTTATTGGGTTGAATTAGGAGACGTCGGTTGGTGCGGGCTGGTTTCAAATGTAACTAGTTCAAATTTTCGGTTCCGATTCTTTGGAACTCCAAGGTCGATTCCATCTTCCGCTTTTGGAGCCGATCACCCTCACTCATGCATATAAAATCACCACATAAGGTCGCCTTAAGTTGATATCCGACGGTGAGGAGTAAATATTTTAAGTAAATTTTTTTCCATAAAATAGAATTTACAAGCTCATAACTAATGTGTTTGATCAACTGCGAATGACATTATCACAGATCATAAAAGACGTTCCAAAAAAAATAAAATAATCAAGAGTGAGAAAATGCAAAGGAAAGTGGAAGACGGGGGCCCGTGAAATAAGTAGATGCGTGAAGTACCGCAGGCCCAGCCTTTTAAAAAATCTGCAAACGAACGAGAGCCCAAAGGACCCAAAGCACGGGAGGAGTCTGTCGATAGCTTCTCCGTTCGGCAGCAGCGACCATGAAGATTCGTTCCTCGGTGAAGAAGATGTGCGAGTTCTGCAAGCCGGTGAAGCACCCGGGCGCCTGTATGCCGTTTGCTCGGCCAATCTCAAGCACAAGCAGCGACAGGGGATGATGACGTTCGCCGGCGAAGTACAGCTCCCTCCCACGTACGGCTTTGCTCTAACCCTATTGAAAATTTGCGATTTTTGTGTGGTTTGGGCTTTGAAGCCAGTCTGCAAATGTTATGAGAGCTGCATAACTACATGTGATCGAACACTCACGGCATAAATTAGTTTTGAGGCCTAAACACAGCACCGGGTAATCCTCTCTTCACGGACAAACGCTCAGAGAACAAAAATAGTTTTTGTTCGTTTTTCCCCAACTCAATTACTTCCGTTGGATTGAATATAGCACGACTAATAAATTGTAGAATGAAGCATCTTTCCAGGCTGTCACATCTCAAAGATTAAATAGTGCCTTATAGCCTTGATTTAGGCTGTCAGAGCTGGTAGTAAGCCAGGTGGATAGGCCGAACATAAAAATGTTTTGCATTTCTTTTAGGGGAAGTCATACAAACACTCCATGAATTTTGCAAGATCATCCATAAACTTTTAATGTATTTAATCTGATCTTTAAAATTTAGCTCAATGTGCATTGTACTCCCTAAATTTTTATTTTGTTCATTGTAATTCTTAAAATTTTGGTATATGTTCAATTTAATCCATGGATTATATGAAATTATTCAATGCTATCCCTGCTTTTCAATTAATGGAATGGCTAAATTGAACATTTTAATATAATTAAGAGATTACATTGAATATGCACCAAAAGTCTAGAGATTCATTGAACAAATTAAAAATTCATGAATCACATTACACATTCAAGATTAAGGACATTGTTAAACATTTTCATAGAGTCCATGGACTTAATTCAACATCTGCTAAAAGTTTGTGGAATACATTGAATGAAATAAAAATTTAAGGACCACATTGAACAAATTAAAAGTTTAAAGATTACATTGCACATTGAACCTAAGTTCAGAGGCTATTTGTGTCATTATCATTTTCTTTTATTCCTTATATTTGGTTGAAAGAAGATTACTGTTTCTGTATATGCATGAGTGTTTCTTTAACACCAGCGCATGTTCTTTACGTTGTCCAACGCTTATTTGCGAAGATGTCCCACGACTCCTTAGATAACCAATTCACCTCCTCCTTGATTCTTTGTGCCTACTCCATTTATCAATTTGCATTTATTCTATCAATCTACGAAGGATACATAATCCGATGTCAAACTACACATTATTGTGCTATGGTATTGAGAAGGGTTCTGCGGAAATTAACCAATGAAAAAATCAGGACGATAAAATATAAAAAGAATTAGATGAAAAGGATAGCTCCGTAAATTATTATTTCTACGTGAGAGGACCAAAATCAACAGTAGGATTCAAATTAATATTTTACGAAATTCTACTACCGGTAAAGATAAGCTTCCAAATTAGGACAAGAATACTCAGTTTGATCAATGTGGTCTTATTCTTCTTCAATCGAAATAATTTCAAATGTAAAAGAGGAGGGATTTCTCCAAGTGCATCGAAAGGAAACAATTTATTTTCTCGACATTCTAACTACAAAGATTTCAAAGTCATTATCCCTATCCTCCTAGGGACAGGAAACCAAAAGTCGTTATTGAAGAGACTCAACTAGATTACAATGTGTGTTAGACAAGAAAAAGTCGTTTGAGTGAATATTGCCCATATTAAGGAACGTGAATTGTGGTTTTGGTGTCCATGCCATACTTCGTTCAAATTAATTAATGAAAGAATGACAATAAAAATTTCGAAGTACATTAGTTATTTAAGTGGACCAATTAAAAGTTTCATATGGCATCGTATATATATATATCAAAAAGTAACTTGATTGAACCAATTTAAAAATGCAAGAGTGGCACTACACATCAATAAAAGTTCACAGACAACTAGTGTCATTGTGCCTTCCGACAATAGAAACTGCATGTTATTTACATCTCGCTTCAAAAGAAGGGAAGAGATGTTGATTTAATACATTTTGTAAGTTCAATTCCTCTTCGCTACGCAAAAAAGCTGGAAATAGTTGTGAAATGAGATCTTCCCAAAAGCCTTCTCGTAATTAATTCTGGTGCCACAGCTCCAAACTATAATCACTGCACTATTCCTACGACGTTCGCAGAGAAGCTAGCTCTGTATTGAAAATCATTAATCACATTTTTGGGATTAGTGAAAACTATGAAGATATTTAAAAGGCGATAATCATCATCAGTAAAAACCAAACACAATACCACTTGAAAAAGTAACTTCGAAACTTACCATCTCCCATGAATTCTCCAAATTTCTTAACATTGAGATTGCGAAGTTGCTCCAAGCTGACTGCAGAGAATGGCATTTCCATGGGTACTTGAAGGCAAAGCTCACGCGAAACTTGTCCCATAGTTGGTCGCAGCCGTGGATCGGCTTGCAAGCATGCGAATGCTAGCTTGGCGATCAAGACCACATTTTGTGCATCTCGAAGACAAAGTCTAGAAGGTGAGAAACGGTGATCTAGCACATCCTTTAACATAATTGGCGACTCAGATTGGGCGGACGATGAACATTCCGAAGAGATGTGATATCCTGGATGCTTTCCCATGATTGTCTCTAATGCGATGACTCCAAAGCTATACACATCACATTTTTCAGTCGGAACTATAGAATAAGCCAGCTCTGCAAAGAATTCATAGTTTTTCATAACCTCGATAATAAGCTATATTCAAGTTAACAACATTTCTTCCCATGACGAGATGATTACAAGTACAGATTTCTACTTAATCTACACTTACAACACTGATTTGATCATGGGAGTTTATGCTTCGATGAAGTTCGAACAATTTTGTTTTGACACTCAAAGTAAGAGCATCTCTACGTGACACGAACTATTGTGATATTTTTCCTCATTTGCCAATTCTTTCTTACTGGGGAAATCAAAAAGCTTTCTGTCTACACTGAACTTGAAATCAAAAAGCTTTCTGTCTACACTGAACTTGAGAACTTTGATGGAGTCAAGAAATTTCTTTAGGAAGATTAAATAACTAAAGAACTACACCAAACTACGAAATTACAATTATAGAAAGGATGTCTGATGCCAAATGTAATTAAAATTGCAAAAATTACGAAATACCTGGAGCTATATACCCAATGGTTCCAGCAATAGCAGTCCAGTTTGATGAATCTGGCCTCAATAATCTTGCAGTGCCAAAATCCGAAACATGAGCCTCATAATCGGAATTCAATAGGATGTTGTTACTGGTCAAGTCTCGATGAATCAATGGAGGTGAACATTCATGATGCATATAGGACAATGCATCCGCAACTCCTCGGACCACATTTACTCTCTTGTCCCATTGAAATTCTATTGCTCTTTCATCATTGTTCAAAATTGTTCTCAAGCTCCCTCTTTCCATGTACTCATACACTAGAAAACAACGCTGGGCATGAGAGCAGAATCCATAAAATTTCACAATGTTGCGATGGCATATATTTCTTAAGGCTTGAATTTCCCTTCCAAATGGTATCAAATCGACAATCTCGCTATCTTCTAGAGATGATGAGATTTTCTTGACAGCAACCATTTGATCTTCTGATATCTTCGCTTTATAAACAATTCCATATGCTCCTTCACCCATGTAGTGCTCAGAGTCAAATCCTCCCGTGGCCTCGACGATTCGATCATAGAAAACCTTGCCATCATAACTCAAAATACGCATAAAATCTAAATCATTTGCCCGTTCATTGTTCTCTCTCTTAATTATTCTTCTTCGGCGGTGATTGATGATGACAAGAATGGTCAAGGTGCAAGAGAGAAGGAGAAACCCCAAGAATGAGAGAATCAGGACAACTATGATTCTATTATTAATGCGTTTAATGCTTTGCTTGCTCACGGTAGAATTGCATTTTGGTAAACCAACAACAGTTCCACAGAGCCCTTTGTTATGTTGAATTGCCTCAAATGGAGCCTCAATGAAAGCCTTGACATTTGGGAGAGGACCTTCCAGGTCATTGTAGGATACGTCAATGGAAGTCAAGGCCAACATACCACCAAAAACATGTGCGATGGAACCATAGAGGTTGTTGCAGGAGATATTTAGAACTTGCAGCATTCCTAGCTTTCCAAGCTCTTGTGGTATGTTTCCAGTCAACATATTATGACTCAAGTCAAGAACCTCAAGGAATTGTGCATTGCCTAACTCAAAAGGGATGCTTTTTTGAAATTTGTTTCTGCTCAAGTTCAAGCGCAACAAGTTTTGGCATGAGCCTAGTTGCACCGTTATCGATCCACTCAAATTGTTTGATGCCAAGTTGAGATGTGCCAGATGAGATAAAAGTCCAATCTCAACTGGGAGATTTCCCATGAGCGCGTTGTTACTTAGATCGAGTTCTAACAACAATGATAGGCTTCCCAATTCTCTTGGAATCTCCCCGCCTAAATTATTACATGAAAGGTCTAGTCTCTGTAATTTAGCCATCCTTCCAAATATTGCGGGTATCTCACTAGAAATGTTGTTGTTTGATATCCTTAAACTTGTCAAATTATGACATTGCTCCCATTTCCATAAAAGTTTACCGTTCAAATGATTGTGGCTCAAGTCCACATAATATAGATGTGGATATACTCCAAAAGCTTCTGAAATGTTTCTAGTAAGTTGGTTTCCTTCTAGCCTCAATCTAACTAATGTGCTACAATTCTCTAAGCTTGTTGGGATGGGACCCTTGAAATGATTATCGGAGGCGGAGAAAAATTGCAATGATCTCCCAAGGCATATATCATCTGGTAATTCCCCCTCTAATTCATTTTGATCAAGCTCCAATAAAGTTAGATTTGCCAAGCTTCTAATTGATGCGGGGATTGGACCGGTCAAATTATTATCGCCTACACTTAATGCTTGAAGAGATTTCAATTTCCCCAACTCTTGTGGAATTGAGCCTGAAAGATGATTTGAGTAAAGGTTTAAAATATTTAGATTGCTCAAGTTCTGTAGAGAAGATGGCATTAGACCGACCAAATCATTTTCTGACAAATCCAATACTTCGAGATGTACCAATCTCCTAATTTCTTGAGGGATTGAGGATGAGAATGCATTTCCATTGAGGTAAAGGAAAGACAAACTTGTCAGGTTTCCTATCGAAAAAGGAATCGAGCCACTGACACTGTTGTGTCCTAGGTGAAGTTTGGTAAGAGAAGTGAGCTTCACTATTTCCGAAGGAATGGATCCTGACAATCTATTTCCCCATAAGTTAAGAACCTTCAAGCTCCTCAAGTCGCATATTTCTTGTGGAATGGAACCAGATAGGATATTCCTTGAAAGGACTAATTGGGTCAAGTTGCCCAATTTTCCAAGAGAAGTAGGAATTGAGCCAGTGAGATTGTTGGCTGATAGGTCAAGTTCAATAAGAGAAGCAAGCCTCCCAATCTCTGAAGGTATGGGTCCTGAAAGCCCATTTTGCCATAACCAAAGGGACTTTAATTTCATTAAGCCACTAATTTCTCTTGTAATGGAACCACAAAAGTTATTAGACGAAATGTCAAATTTGATTAAATTGTCTAATCTTCCAAGAGTACAAGGAATGGGGCCTGAAAGTTGATTTTTCCATAGGTAAAGATAAATCAAGTTACTCAAGTTCCCTAGTGAAATAGGGATAGGACCGGTGAAATGGTTTCTCGAAAAGTCAAGTATCGATAGAGAATTCAGCTGTCTGATCTCCTGAGGGATGCGTCCACTTAGGTTGTTTGCACATAGGTACAAAGAATGAAGACTCTCTAGCATACCAATACTAGGAGGAATGTCCCCGGACAATTCATTGTCACAAAGATGAAGAGAGTTGAGTTCGGAAAGGTTACCCATACTCAAAGGAATGGAGCCTGAAAGATGATTTGATGTAAGGCTTAAAAAATTTAGACTGCTCAAATTTTGGAGAGACAATGGGATTGGACCGGTCAAATCATTTTTGAACAAAAGCAATTCCTCCAGACGTGCCAATCTCCCAATTTCTGAAGGAATCGATCCTGACAATCTATTTCCCCATAAGCTAAGAAACTTCAAGCTCCTTAAGTTGCATATTTTGTGTGGAATGGAATCAGAGAGGGCATTCCTTGAGATGGCTAATTTAGTTAGTTTGCCCAATTTTGTAAGAGAAGTAGGGATTGGACCAGTCAAATTATTTTGGAAGAGGTTAAGAATAGATAAACTTGTCAAGTTTCCAACAGAATGAGGAATTGAACCGGTGAGATTGTTGGATGAGAGGTCAAGTTCAATAATGGAAGGGAGCCTTTCGATTTCTGAAGGTATGCGTCCTGAAAGTCTATTTTGCCATAACAAAAGAGACTTCAAATTCCTCAAGTTACTTATCTCTCTCGGAATTGAACCATAAAAGTTATTCCGTGAAATGCTAAATTCCATTAAATTGCCTAATTTTCCAAGAGAAGTAGGAATAGGCCCTGGAAGTTGATTTTTCCATAGATAAAGATAATTAGGGCTGCTCAAGTTCCCTAGTGAAGCAGGGATAGAACCAGTGAGAGCATTTCTGGAAAAATCAAGTTCCAATAGAGAATCCAACCATCCAATCTCCCGAGGGATGCGACCACTCAAGTTGTTTGCACATAGGGACAAAGAATGAAGACTCTCTAGCGTGCCTATACTTGGAG
Source organism: Eucalyptus sp. ANBG9806169 (assembly GCA_014182395.1). Classification (NCBI taxonomy): domain Eukaryota; kingdom Viridiplantae; phylum Streptophyta; class Magnoliopsida; order Myrtales; family Myrtaceae; genus Eucalyptus; species Eucalyptus sp. ANBG9806169. The sequence continues at coordinate 20,716,963 of CM024575.1, forward strand.
GAATGTTCCCAGATAGTTCATTGCCACAAAGATCAAGAGAGTTGAGTTTGGAAAGGTTACCGACACTTGAGGAGATGGAGTTGTTGCAAAGTTCCAAGCTAACCACATTGGTTAAACACGAGAAGTCAAGGCCATTTAGAGTTCCTCTCAAACCAAGATAGGAAAGATTTAGATGGGTGACGGTTCCATAGTTGTCGCAAGCGACACCAATAAAGCCGCAAGGATTGTTGCCATGCCATGAAGAGAGGAGAGATTGACTATGGTTGTCAAGAACATATTTCCAATTCAAGAGAGCTTCTGCTTCATCCTTATTGTCGGTTGCATTGACAGTGAAAGAAGAAGTGGAGGATGCAAAAGCGTCTACACCATGAAATGAAAAGGTGTTGACCAAGAAGAGCGAGAAGAATAAGAAGGTACCTAAAGGAGAGTGGTTGGACAGCAATAAGGAAGAAACCATGATTTGGGGATATCTGGTTTATGGGAGGTAAGATGGTTTAAGTCTACGTTTGGTTAACCAGATTGATGAGATATTTATAGATGGAATATCGCTCCTGAAGCCTCAGTTGGAGCCAATGCCTTTTACAGGGGTACGGCGTTTTCCAAGCGTGGGACCTTGGCAATTCAGTTTAACTGGGAAATTTGGAAATTCAGTTCTGACCATTCCAAGCAGAAACTATGAAAGCGTGGGACTTCTCGATTGCCTTTTGGTGAAGAAAAGCCGTGATTAAGGGAAAAAAAAGAAGAAAAAAAGATCTTTGACATCCGCGTCTTCTCTACTATTTTTAACAACTTTGTTGATTATCTTCCTAGATAGAATAGATAAGTATATAATATTTGTACTCACATAACGCAATCACCTAACCAATGCATTGGATTGAAATCTCGCTATAATCGTAACGACCATACAAGGATCATGTAGTTTAACTAAAACCACTTGAATAATAGATATTTTTAAGTTTTACTATTTACTTCATCTAAATTATGGGTCAAACGTACTTTCACCATTTGTTAATCTGAAATATTATGAATTTAATATAAATATTGATACATGAATTCACATACAATCTTTTCATAATTTTCATCATCTATGGTTAATGGCACTTTTACTGGTTCTTTGAAGCTCAAGCACATGCTCCTCCCAAGCCTCAATATATCTCTCTCTTCCCAAGTAATTTCTTCTTCTTTGAAATAATTTTTTAAAGATCACATTTCAAAAGAAGTGCGACTCCTCTAGGCTCCAAGCAAGCCCCCATTTTCGCACAATTATTTATAGCAAATGTGAATCTTGGATTCACTTCACATGTGTGGGTCTTACCTTTTTTTTGCTTGCCAAGTCTTCACCCCCTAAAACACTCATGAATGTATGAACATAGGAAATCCTCGTAAACAATGAAATCAACATCAGCTTTATCTTTTGACCACAAAAAACATATGCTTTATCTTTCTTTTGCTTCAGTTTTCTCGAAAATTTCTTTTTGTGTGCTTCTTTCTCTTTTCTTTCTCCAATCAATTCGTCTTAATCACATGGAGGACCTTGACCCATGAAGACCTTAACTGCTTCAACTTCTTTTGACTTCCATCCCTTCAAATGTTCTAATTATGTTACCGTTAGTGCAAACCTATTCAATTTTCATAATCAGATTGAACTCAATTAGTAAAGTAATTAAATTTTTTAAGCTATCGTGTCCTTTTCCTTTTTTAACTAGTAAGTTCTTGACTTGCCTTTTCGGTCTTCATGGGTTTAGTTCCTCGTGAGTAATGGCCTCTTGCCGTGTTTTACATGATGGGCCTGAATAAAGTCATGTCCCACTCAAAAATTTACAAAGCCTATACTTTTATGATGGAGAGGCATACGTAAAAATTTAAGCTAAACCCCTGATTTAAGTGCGGATCACCTCTACTTCTATAATCCACTGGAAAAAGTCGTAGCTCATAATCATATGCGCTTTATTGTTATGCCGCCTACTCTATAACTATTTTACTTTGAACACTTCTAACATTAGTATATGTAATTTTTTAATTAAATACAACTTGGTATAAGAGACAAGAACAAGCTAAACTCATCGTTGAAATGTAGTTTGATTTTTTAATTATTAGTCAAATGAAAAAACAACATAAAGAAAGTTCTTTCATAAGTAATTACTTAAATTATACATTAAACCACATACTCTGAAATTAATTTGCCTCGGTGCCCTTGTGATGTGTAACTTATTTTTACTTTGATACAACTTACTATAAGAGACAAGAACAAGCTAAATTCATTATTGAAAAATTTAAATTGATTTTTATTTTATTTTATTAGTATAAAAGACTACATAAGTAATGTTCTGGGTGTTTGGTGAATTGGAGTTGCAGCCGAGAGGACTGGACCCCCTGTCCTCCACTATGAGATTTACGCACAAGATCACTTAGCTAACAAGAGTTCTGTCATGAGTTACAGATAAAAAATATGGCCCAAGTCTTTGATTGTCGACTCAAACTAGAAAAGGCTGAGCAAGACATGGTGAAGCTAAAATCCACTAAGTGTTGGGAGTTCTTAGTTGGCAAACATGGAAAGTCGACAAGGTGGTTAGCAATTGCCAATAGCAGGCATGAAGAAAAATTACTAAGTCCCGAGACACGAGCGAAGTTCAGTTTAGTCAGCCGATAGACCATGAATACATTATCGGCAACAAGCAGAGCACTAAATAACCATCAAGGTAATAGGAATGATGATTTCGGATACAATTCACTCGAGTGAGTCAATGTGGTTGTTAGGCTGGCATAATGCGAAGGTAGTGGAGCCATAAATTTCGGAAGCCAATATAGAGGTTGAGAAACCTGGGCTGTTATAACTCAGAAAGAGGGGTTGCAAGCTACAGAAGAAACCGTCAACGTGGGGCGAGTAATGAAACCATGGCGGTCGATAGTGGATTCTTGGTAACTGTTTTTAAATACACGTTGAATTCTAGGAGTCACATTAGACGTTATTTGTTTCTTTATAACTGTTGTTAGTTATCACTAGTAGCTTTACATATTAGAATTGTAATTCAAGCAAGTGACCGTTAATCAATCATCGAATACCAATTGTTCAATTTTATTTTCTTATTATCTTTATAGTCTAGTGCCCTTTTACATGGCTTCCCGCAATTGCCTCCCGTTTTTTAACATTTCATTTTTTCATCAATAGGTGTTTCTTATCTAAGAATTAACAAATGACCCTTCACATCCCTTGACAATTTCCACATTGATCTATAAAATTCCTATTCTAACTCTCACTCTAAAACTTTTACCCTATCTCCTTGGAGGGCGTGGGAGTTGAAACCAATACCTGAAACTATATCGTCCCCACCTCAACTCTCTTGAGAAGGTGGGGATTTGAACCCCCCACCTCCCCCTTCCATATTGGAAGGGTGGCTACTGGGGCAAACCCCAATGGTTACATTGATCTATATTTCAAAAGGTGCCTTTTGAACAATTTCAGCGAAGCAATCACCCATATTTCCACAAAATAAACTCGCTTCCCATATTTCCACAAAATAAACTCGATTCTTTGATAGAATTAGGAAACATCAGTTGCTGTGAGCTGTTTCCAAATCTAACTACTTCAATTTTCACTTTTGACTCTTTAGAACTACAAGGTCGATTATATGTTTTGCCTTTGAAACCGATCAGCCTCACTCGTTCATATAAAATCACCACATAAGATCACCCTATTTTAACATCCGGTGATGATGTCTAAGAATTTTATGTAAAAAGTACCCCCCCCAATAGAATAGAATTTGCAAGCTTGAAACTTGCAGGTATTAGCATCTTCAACTTAATTACATAAATAATGTGTTTTAATTACCGGAGAATGAGATTATCGCAGATAAAAAAAAAGTTCCAAAAAAAAAAAAAAATCTAGAGTTAGAAAATGAAAAGAAAAGTGGAATATGTGAGACTCGTGAATTTAGTAGATGCGTGAAGTACTACTACTAGGCCCAGCCCTTTTAAAATCTTCAAACGAACAAGAACCCGAAGGGCCCTAAACACGTGAGGCAAGTCTTCGTCTTCCTCCGGCAAGAGTTTCGCATCAGTTTTTTCCACTGCTGTCGATCGCTTCCCCGTTCGGCAGCAGCGACCATGAAGATTCGTTCCTCGGTAAAGAAGATGTGCGAGCTCTGCAAGAGCGTGTAGGATCGACCAATGTAGACAGCCCTTGCTTAACGTTAGCATAAGAACTGCATGCTCGGAACGAAAATATATGATTTTGTGTCATAACAACTGCGTGCGAGGTATAGATCCCAAGAGAGGCCATCAAGAGCCTAAATCTTGAGATGAGTAAGCTCGCGACTCCTCCAAGATTCTGGCAGGACAAAAATCCGCTTGACGGCATGCGCGCATGGGTACCACTGTCCCAAGTAAACTCCAGATCATTGACCGAGCTACTTGTTAGGCCCGCCCATGCCAAAAGCATAATTTGTTGGGATTTAGTTAACCGATTTCCTTCTTAAACCAGTGCATCAAGAGCTCTTACGTGCTAATGTTGACTCGACCATCCAAGACCTACGCCTAGATATGCCATTAATTAGGTCTGGTCGTAAGCTGGTTCAAGTTTCCAACCATTTAAAAAAGGGGAAGACGAATGATCCTCCACTTTGATCTACTCGGTCAATCACCTAGGGAGTGAATTTTAGGCTTACTTAGTACTCACTTAAAGGCGGTGAACATCTCATTCATGTACGGTACTGGCTAGGGGTGAGTGATCCAAACCAAACTGTTAGTGTATAATCTGAACCAAATCGCAACCCAAACTATAAACATGATTCAAGTTAGTTCGGGTCGAGTTTTTTGTTTTTTGTTTTTTTTTTACCCCTGGTCACAAGGTAAGTTAGTAAACCAAGTCCAACTATGGGCTCATCATTGTTATGGCCTACCGTCATATATTTACAGAAGTAATTGTCCCATTAACATGATGTTTTTCAACTTGATAAAAGATGACATGTCCTAAATCCTGCAAATGGCATGCAATTGTTGATTTAACACAAATCATTTTCTTCAAACTTTCAGTAAAATAGAATGCAAATAAATTAATAAACAAATAATAGAAACTGATGCATAGATACTTTTCTCCTTTGGATCACAAAAGATGCATTCATCAGCCGTAAGTATAAGTTTCAAATAGATTTTAGTGAGTAGTGTGGCAATAACTACAAAAGCACAATCATCATTAGCCAAAGCCTCCTCACGAGGAAAGGAAAACCAAGTGCATTGGGATTCACCAATGGAAGAGCGCAGATATAACGGCAGCAAACTAAGGAGGGGCAGAGTCTTCCCATTCTCACTGACACTTGACACTGAACATAAGATGAAAAACTGAACAGAAATTAGCTGAATAGTGTTGATCTCAAAGGAAAACCAAAATTGTGTTCATCTCGCCCCAAAATAATGTTCATCTCAAAGGAATCCATGAAGTTGCTGACTTCCTCTCAATTGACTCCCCAGTCTCACCGACAATACAAATCTTCGCCGGACGATGAGCCATGTGCGTGTCACGTGCCATTAGTTGCACCACGGACAGGGGCATTTTTGTCCTAAAGAAATGTCTCGAGGCCTCTCGCTCCGCTTTCTTAGCTGTTCATGTCACTCTCCCATCAATGATTGCCATGCTCTCATCGACACTGCCGCTTCCCGCCGCGTCGCATTCTCGGAGCTCATCCGTTGAGTCGAGTCTTTGGCCTCTTCTCTCCGCGTCCCCCTTGGCCTCACTAGAGGCTACTTTGCCCTAATATTCTCCCCTACTCTGCTCGACGTTCCAGTCCTCTACCTCTCTCTATTCTCAATGGGCGTTGTAGTTTTGCAATCTACCAGCACCACACCGGAGATTATCCACCTAATCTAACTCTCATGATCCTCGATTGCGTTTGCCACGTCCAAAACCACTTGAAAAGTCCCCTCCCCTGTTTCGGAACGGTTCTCATTGACTCGCTGGAGTTCGAGTCCCCAACGACTGCAATAGCTCAAACTGGCGTTCCCAACCGAATCAATGTCTTGCAATCGGACACTCCAGCAATCTTGTACTTGTTGGAGACGGATGGGAAAAATGAAAGGCATGGTGATGATCCACCGGAATTTAATTGAATCAATTTGATTTACTCAAGAAATTTTGGAAAATTTGATCAGTGGTGTCGCTCTCTCCCCCAAAGCAATTTTTTGGGGGTAAAATCTCTAGCTTATAAATCGTTTTTTTGAGAGGATCACATTACGAAAGAAGCGACTCGTCTAGGCTCCACTAAAAGATCCCGCGTTCTCGACCAACTTTTGGATTCAGTTCACTACCGTGGGTCTTCCTCTCTTTTAGTTCACCCAGTGCTCACCTCCCTAGACACTCATGAGTGTATGAACACGCCAAATTCCCATAAACAACAATTTCAACATCAGCAGTATCTTTCTTTTGCCCCGGTTTTCTCGGAGAGTTCTTTTTGTGTGCTTCCCTCTTTTTCTTTTTCCAATCAATGCCTTAATCATGTGAAGGGCCTTGACCATGAAGTCCCTACTTTTTTCACATTCTTTTCAATTCCACCCTTCAAATAGTCTAATTATGTTAGTTTTAGTGCAAAGGGATTCAATTTCATAATCCGATTGAAATCAATTATTCAAGTAAATGACAATCTTGGATCCACTTGGAAGGAGTCATCGTGCTATTTTGTCTTCCATTTTTCTTAGATATCGATTCCCTTTTTCTTCTTTTTTTAACCGATAAGTTCTTGACTTACCTTTTCAGTCTCATGGGCCTAGTTCTTCGTGAGTGGTCTCTCACTGTGTTACACATGACGGGCTCCAATAAAGTCCTGTCCCACTCGAAAATTTTCAAAACATATACTTCTATGATACAGATATTTAGGAAAAAAAAATTAGGCCCGACCTTCAATTGGAGTCCGGATATTTTCTACTTCTACAATCCATTGAAAAAAGTTGTAACTCGTAATCTTTTAATGTAATGCTTATATGATATATCACAACGTATAAAAATATAAAAAAATTATGATTATCTACTATCTTTCTCTCATTTCATAAAAACTGCATGCGGAAGCGGGGGCAAGGACAATACGGGGAAGAGAAGCATGAAATTATAATAAAAGAAAAGGATGCACACCCTCCATGGTTGTAATTTTCTTGTTACCAAATTCTTATTCTAGCAAGTAGTTTAAAGAAAAAGAATTTCATAGTCTGGATTTCTAGTTAGAATAAAACTGAATAGGATATGTTATTAACTGTTTGGTGAATCACATTAATAAAATCGGATATATATTTTCACATCCTATAATGTCCAATGTTTAGTATGAATGACCCATTTGTAACGATTCAGTCTAACAAGGATGGGGAGTAGTCGCCGGGGCTAGAGGTTTTGGACGTGCTCCTACAGGCTTCTAGAGTAGAATAATGTTTTGATGTAATGGGAAGCTTAATTTTGGAACTCCAAAGTCAAGCGTACTCAAGTAAGAGCACTTTCAATAGAGGTGGGCACTTTCTTGGGAGTGTGTCCACCTATATGCAAAACCTTGAGGCAGTATGGTAAGATTCTCTCACAACTTGCCTAGTTCATTTTTGTTTACTTATTTTTTTTATTTATTTCTTTCTCTCTCTCTTATTTATTTATTTATTTATAATCTCTTTTCCCTTCCATCATTCTCCAATAAAGTTAATTTAAATTTTAAACTATACTAATATACCTAAAATATGTAATACATACAAATAATAAACATATATTTATAAATATCGAATTTATATATTAAGATAGAAAAAAATTAAATATATAAATAGATATAAATAAAAACGAATTATTTTTTTTGTTAATTTGAATTATTTATATTAAAATATTATTTTAATTTTATTAATAAGAAATATGGTATTCGACAAATATGACTTTTATATTATGAATATTATAAATTCTATTCACATTTCTCTCACTTCCCTCTTGGGATAATTTTATTCGGGCTATATTTTTCTTATATTCGACTTTATCCTATTTGGAGAAGGAACTAAACATAGGATAACATGAATTTTATTCTGACTACCAAACATAATTTGATGGTCTACAAGTTTAATTGGCAAGTGGAGCTTTCATCAAAGTAAAACTCATGTAATTCATAATTATCTTGTTGCCCAATTCTTATTCTAGCAAATAGTTCTAAAAAAAAGGTAGTTGACAGTCTAGATTTCTAGTTAGGACAGAACTGAATAGAATATAGTATGAAATTCAAAATTTTGTTATATCTCATCAACTATTTGGTGAATCACATTAATAAAATCAGACACTTTCACATCTTATCATGTTTAATGTTTGGCACGAATGATCCCATTTGTAACTATTCAGTCTGATGAGAATGAGGAGTAGTTGCTAGGGCTAGAGGCTCTGGACATGCTCCTACAAGCTTCTAGAGGTGAATAACGTTTTGATGTAATGACAAGCTTAGCTTTAGAACTCAAGCTTGCTTAAGTGGAAGAACTCTCAAGATAGGTAGGCACCTTCATGGGAGCGCATCCACCTATATACCAAAAGGCAAAACCTTGAGGCTCGGTATGGTAAGAATCTCTCACAACTTGCCTAGGTCATTTTTGTTTGCTTATTTGTTTAATTATTTTTCCCTCTATTTTTTATTTCATTTTTCCCATTTCATCATTCTCCAATAAAATTTAATTTATAAATACTAAACATATATTTATAAATTTTGAATTTATACAATAAGATAAAAAAATTGAATATATAGATAGAAATAAATAAAAACAAAATTGTTGTTATTTTTATTTAATTAGAATTATTTATATTCAAATATTATTTTAATTTTATTAATAAGAAATATGGTATTTGACAACAATGATTTTTATATTAGGGTAAAAAACTTCAAACTAGTACACTTATGATAAATTTACTTTAAATTAATTTTTAGATCATAAAAAATTCAAAACTAGTACACTCGTGAGAAATTTATTCCAAACTAATTTTTTGACCACTAAAAATCTCAAATTGGTATATTCATGACAAATTTATCCCGAACTAATTTTTTGTACACTAATGACAAATTTATCCCAAACTAATTGTTTAACCATCAAAAACCCCAAACTGATACACTCATGACAAGTTTATCTCGAACTAATTTTTTGTACACCCATGATAAATTTATCCTAAACTAATTGTTTGAAATTTTGCTATGGCAATTTAGGTGGGAAAAAGATGGTGATGGAAGGCATTGTATGTCCCATGAATGGTAAGTTCCAGTCCATCACACGTTAAGAAGTTCGAGAAAGGTGATTTCAAGATAAGGATTATCAATAATTAATCATACATTGAGTTGTTAATTTAAGTGGGTGTGACGTAGGTTGGGGCATCTTCTCGAGATGTTGGGAAGATCCAGGACAGAAGTATTTGTGGTGATAACTAACCTTCATATGCTGCAAAAGTTGATCACATATAGCAAGCAATTTCTTTTATTTAACTAATTGGTTGGCAAAAATGGGCGGTCACTTTCGGCATTAAGGATTACGGAGCACGGGTAATGAGTTTATTGGAGATTGCATATTTTTCAAAAATAAAGAAAGAGGATTGAGACAAGATTGCCAATAAGAAGACATCCTCTGTTAGTGCAAAGAAAAAATACATTAGGTACTCCACAACATTAGAACTCTATGTATAAGACCTAGCATGCTCTTTTCGGAGAAAGATTTATCCTCATATTAGAATAATTACAAAGAAACTCACGCTATGTCGCAGGAAAATAAATTACTAAATTACTACATCGACTAATAAAAAAGAGATGTTTCATAATTCATAGTGAGATTTGTAATGAGAATTCTTTAAATCGGTAACATAGCGTAGCCTTCTATAGTTCAAAACGTCTTGAAATCTTGGGAATTCCCACTTTTTCATATGAAGAGATTTAATCGATGCATGTAATAGGGGAAGGGCTCATAAATAAATACTCAATTATAAGTGGCGCCCTTTACTCTATACTTAATTCACATTCAACACTTATAATACCATACACTCCTATGCCGCCTACTCTATATTACCTTGAACACTTATAACATTAGTATATGCAATTTATTAATGAAATAAAACTTGATATGAGAGACAAGAACAAGCTAAATTCATTGTTGAAAAATGTAATTTGATTTTTTAATTTATTTGTCATATGAAAAAACAACATAAAGAAAGTTATTTCATAAATAAGTACTTAATTATACATTACGCCACATACTCTGAAATTAATTTGCCCCGTACACATCTAATATGTATTTTTTTTTTTTTTTAACTTTAACACAACTTGATTTAGGAGACAAGAACAGGCTAAATTCTTTATTGAAAAAATTGAATTAATTTTTTTAATTTTATAAGTACAAAAGACATTACAACTAATGTTTTGAGTGTTTGGCGAATTGGAGTTGCGACCAAGAGGACTGCACCCCCGGTCCTCGACTGTGAGATTTACGCACAAGACCACTTGTCTAACAAGAGATCTGTCATGAGTTACAGAAAAAAGTTATAGCCCAAGTCTTTGATTGTCAACTCTAATTAGAAAAGACTGAGCAGGACATGGTGGATCTAAATCCGCTAAGTGTCGGGAGTTCTTAGTCGGCAAACATGGATAGTCGAGGAGGTGATTAGCAATTGCCAACAGTGTGCATAAAGAAAAATTATTAAGTCTTAAGACATGAGTGTCGGTAAGTGAAGTTCAATTTAGTCAGCAAACAGACCACGAACACATTATCGGCAATGAGCTGAGCACTAAATAACCACCGAGGTTATGAGTGATGATCTCGAATACAATTCACATGAGTGAGTCAATGTGGTTGCTAGGCTGACATGATCCAAAAGTAGTGGAGCCATAAATCTTGTAAGCCACTAACCGTGGAGGCTGAGAAACATGGGCTGTTATAACTTAGAAAGAGGGTTGCAAGTTGCAGAAGAAACCGTCACCGTGGGGCAAGTAATGAACGCATGGTCGTCGATAGTGGATCTTTGGTAACCGTTTGTAAATACATGTTTTGGTGAATTCTAGAAGTCACGTCAGATGTTATTTGCTTTCTTTAATTATTATTAATCATTGCTAGTGGATTTAAATAAGGTTAATATCTTGAAAAATTTCAAACTGGTATACGTGTGGCAAATTTACTTCAAACTAATTTTTTGATCATGAAAAATTCCAAACTGATACACCTATAACAAATTTACCTCAACTAACTATAAAAAATCACAAACTGGTATACTTATGATAACCTAAATTAATTTACTTAATCGTAAAAAAACCTTAAGCTAGTATATTTGTGAGAAATATACCCTCCATTAAATTGGATTAATATCACAAAAAATCACAAAAATTGCATAACTGTAATAAACGGAGAGTAAAATTGTCACGCCTCGAACCTCGAGCACGCACACATCCCTCGGTGGTCGATAGAATTTTGCGATGTTCCCAGGACTTGTCGCCGACCCTTTTCATTTTATTGCACACGCGGAAGCGGATTCACTAATCCCCTGACAACATCATACATGGGATAGAAAAGCAGGACAACCAATTTCAAGTCAAATACACTTTTATAAAAACTTCAAGCTTATACAAAAGGTCTATGTCATAAAGAATTATTGAGCCACCTATGCTCTTGACCATTCCGCTTCAAGCTCCTAGCTCTTCACACTAGGGACCTGAAAATGGTTATTCAATAACCAGTGAGATATAAATCTCAGCGAGTTCCACCCCTAAGCCCCGGTTAGTACACCAACTCAACCCAGGGTATCTATCCAGAACTACCCCACCACAAGCAACAACCAACAGTCGATTTGTATACAACCTTACCTGGTATGCCATACCCTGCAGGTTATAATTCAGCACGATACACGCAATGCACATGGCCGTTAGATGATACAGTTCATCAATCACATACGAGTCGCGTCACCAGCAATCTCACCTGGCCATTGCCACACTCTGCACATTATCGATTCATGCGTGTGTGCCATAAACAATATGCTTAACTCATGCATGACCGGAATCAACAATGCAATGATTCTCATGCGTTCTTGCACAATAGTGCGTCACTCATCACGTATCAATCGATCACACGGGTCCATCAATTCAATCAATCCAATTGATACCATACGATTGACACCATCTATCAATTCATACCATCTATTCAACCATACCATCTATTCATCCAACAATACAATCACTGCTCACACAAGCTGAATGGATGCCATGCTCTCACAAGCTGATATAGATGGTAGCTTGCACAAGCTGATATATATATATATGGTAGCTCACGCAAGCTGATAGATAGATGATAGCTCGCACAAGCTGATATATATATATAGATGATAGCACGCACAAGCTGATATATGGATCGTTGCTCTCACAAGCTGATAAACGATCATTGCTCTCACAAGTTGATATATGGATCGTTGCTCTCACAAGCTGATAAACGATCATTCACAAGCTGACATACAGTGCTCACACAAGCTATAGCATATATAATAGCTCGCACAAGCTGTAACATATATTATATAATAGCTCGCACAAGCTGACATGATGTAAATCAATTCAATTTTTCAATCCAATCAATCAATCGATTCAAACCGGTCCTATAAACCAAATACGGTGCCAAAAGTTGACACCGGGTATTTTCAAGTTAAATACCAAAACTTCACAATCATCACATAATTGTACAAATCGTCACTCAATTCAAGCGGATGTTTATGCAACAACACATCCAATCACTTCATAGAATTAAACACCTTTCATTCTCGGGTGAACAGTGCTCGTGAACAGTAACTCATGAACAGTACCTCGTGAACAGTAATCGTGAATAGTGTCGAGTGAACAGTAAATTCCCAGAATTCAATAAATAATAAATTATATTCAGAAATTAACCAAAACATTAATTAAAGCAAACAATCAATCAATTAAAGTTAAACATGCTTAATTAACCACATAAGTCACATTAAGCAAATAAAGTAAAATTAAGCTAAACAAATTTTAGCCATTAATCTAACCACCTATCTTAGGGCTAATACAACTTAATTAAATCACTTAAACTAGAATTAAATCCAACTAAACCAACCCTAAGCAAGTTTAGGCACTAATCGAAGGATAAGGAGCTAAACTCACCCGTTAAGCGGGCCGGAGACACCGACGCGGCGGCGACGACGGTGGCTACGCACTGGAACCTCTACCATACAGCAACCACAGCTCGGACTCTCACTGAAAACACTGAAAAACAGCCCTGCCGGAGGAGAAACTGAGTTGAACGGCTTGGCCGGAGCTCCGGTGAGGGGGTTGTCCGGCAACCGGCGGCTCCCGGGGGTCTTGGGGATCTTGTGGGTGGATGGAATGGGCAAAGGAACGGTTGGAATAGGAGAAAAATGCCCGAAAACGCGAAACAGTGCAGGCTGCAGGCGGACCGACGGACCGGCGACCGGAGGCTTGCGACGGCCGTACAGGACGGACGGCGGCTCCGTTCGGGACTAAATCAGGCTCGTTGGAACGGTCTGTCTCTCCCGGTCACGGTGATAGGTGGATCGTTCTCTGATTCATCTGGGAAGATCACTTTTGACTCGATTCTTCACTGAAGTGTCAGCTGGAGCAGAAACTTAAGGAAGAGGAAAACGAGGGAGAGAGGAGCTCGTCCGTTTGGAGGCCGAATGGGGGAGAGAGAGAGTGATGGGAGGGCTGAAAGCACTCCTCATTAAGGCCATTAAATGGCTACTTCAAGTCCCCATGCCATGACATCATCTTCTCTCTCTTCTTTTGCCCTTATCCCTTTGCTTTTGGGGGCAATTTGGTCATTTCCACCTTGCACAAATTACCAATCTATCCTTGGGCTGAAATTGGTGGATGGGCCTAAGAAATGGGCTTGGCCATGAATAGGAGTGGGCTTGGAAATTGTTTGGGTTTGAAATGAATAAGAATTGGCCCAATGGGCTTAGAAGATGAATAGTTGGTTTAGGCCCAATGGCTCATTTGATTGTCTTAGGCCCATATGGTGGCTATCCCAACTTGGGCCTAAGGCCCATACTGGCTTGGCCCTGCCCACATCCTCACGGGCTTACTTTCTCGGTCTGAAAATCCCTTTTCCAATTGCTCGGCTTCACTGGCTCTGTCGACTGTTGAAGCAGCTTCATCTAATGTTTGTCCCGGACATTCCTAATAATTCGAAGCCCAATCTTTAGTTCTCAAGCCATGTCAATTTCGCCCTAATGCCATTTTGGGTACAACTCAGATTGACGGGTGGCTGTGAGGATTCACACGTGACTGACTCATGCCAAACCACGTTCAAGACATCTCGACACATGGACATCCTTGACTGCATGAAATTACGGATGGTAGATTCTTATTTCAAAGTACACGATTACTGAGGATCGACATAGGGTCGTTCGCGGATTCGATAACAGTAAACGGAATCACCCGTCGTTCTATTATGTTCTGTCCGCGAATCGACTTCTAGTCGTCCTTAGAATTGGCCTACCTATCTACAGGATCATCCTCACGCAAGTCTCATGGTCAAGTCGTTTTCCCAGGTCAAGTTCTTTAGTCGTACAAGTTCTGTCCTCATTAGCCTTTCCCCTCAAGGTCAGTATCTCAGGAGTGGTAACTTCCGAGTGAGATCAACCAACAATGCATTGATGAAATTCACATTCATTCATCCATTAGAGGACTCGAATTTCAGGATGTCACAAAAATCACAAATTGTTATACCAGTAAACTATCACTTGTCATTCAACTTAGCAATTTGATAGTAAATTTTAATAGAAACTAACATAGGATAAATTTATCACAAGTATATCAGTTTGGGGTAAATTTATCAAATGTGTATTAGTTTGGGGTTTTTGATGATAAAAAAATTAGTTTGAAGTAAATTTGTCACAGGTGTACCAGTTTGGGGTTTTTCAAGGTATTAACCCATTTAAATATTAGGATTGTAATTCAAGCAAGCGACCATTAATCAATCAATGGACGCTAGTTGTTCAAATGTTATCTTCCCATTATCTTTACATCACAGTACCCTTTTACATGGCTGACCGTGATTGTTTCCAATTTTCGTACCTTTAACTTTTTCATCAATATGCGTTTCCAGTCCAAGAATTAACAAATGTCCCTTCCTATCCTTTGACAATTTCTATATCGATCCATATTTTGAAAGGTGCTTCACAGACGCTTTCAGCAAAACAATCACCATAAACTGATTTCCACAAAACAAACTCAGTTCTTGGGTTGAATTAGGAGATGTCAGTTGGTGTGGGCTGGTTTCAAATGTAACTAGTTCTAATTTTCGGTTCCGATTCTTTGGAACTCCAAGGTTGATTCCATCTTCCGCCTTTGGAGCCGATCACCTCACTCATGCATATAAAATCACCACATAAGGTTACCTTAAGTTGATATCCGATGGTGAGGTGTAAATATTTTAAGTAAATTTTTTTTTTCCATAAAATAGAATTTACAAGCAGGAAAGTTGCATGTACATAAATAATGTGTTTGATCAACAGAGAATGAGATTATCACAGATCATAAAAGATGTTCCAAATAATACAAAAAAAATCAAGAGTGAGAAAATGCAAAGAAAAGTGGAAAATGGGAGCCCGGTGAATTAAGTAGACGCGTGAAGTACCGTAGGCCCAGCCTTTTAGAAAATCTTCAAACGAACGAGAGCCCAAAGGACCCAAAACACGCGAGTTAGTCTGTCGATAGCTTCTCCGTTCGGCAGCAGCGACCATGAAGATTCGTTCCTCGGTGAATAAGATGTGCGAGTTCTGCAAGCCGGTGAAGCGCTCGAGCGCCTGTATGCCGTTTGCTCGGCCAATCTCAAGCACAAGCAGCGATAGGGGATTATGACGTTCGCCGGCGAAGGACAGCTCCCTCCCACGTACGGCTTTTCTCGAACCTTGTTTTTTTTTTTTTTGCTCGAAAGTAGTACTTGCATTTCATTCTTTGAGACGAGAATTACAGGGAAAGGATAAGTTGAAATCAGAACATAAAATATTCTAAAGAAGTTGGGGTGGTTCAATCTGCCAACTTGAGGGAAGGGTTTTTAGGTGAAAAGCTTTTACTACCCATTCTGCAGCGTGATTTGCACCTCTGGAGTAGTAGGTTACATTTACGTGGGGGCATTTGGGCCAAAATCTGCTGGCAATCCTGTATCAAGTCCTTCACGGCCCATGATGCTTCTATCCGGCCCATAATAGAGTCTACAACCGTGCGGCAATCACTTTCACAAACTAAAGACTTCTTTGATTCTTGTACTTGCCCCACGTGAGTCTCGTTCTTCTTCTTCTTCTTCAACAGACGTAGTCCATGGAGCACAGCTAGGGTTTCCGCCTGCAAGGGTGAGGAGGCGTGGATGGCGTTGACGAAGCCCTCAACGATTACTCCACTGGAATTTCGCAGAAGTCCTGCAATCGAGCTGACCGAGTCTCCTTCCACCCACGAGCAGTCGACATTCAGTTTCAGGGCTCCACCTTCCGGCGCTGTCCAACTCGTGGGTAAGTTCAGCGCTGTAGCTGTTCCGTTTTTGGTGCTTCGATTCCATCTTTTGAAGCTCCAACTTTGTGCTAGGGCATTCACCATTATGGCCTCTGTTTTTGGCTTCTTGTCATGGAAGATATGATTATTACGATGTTTCTAGATCTGCCAGAGCACCTCCGCCACTAACCCTTCATCCGGTGAGTCTGTCTTTGCGTAAAAAAGTTCCGCGAGCCATTTGTCTATTCTGGTGGCCGATCGTGTACTATTGCTGAGATTCAAGC
The DNA here is from genome assembly GCA_014182395.1 of Eucalyptus sp. ANBG9806169. Classification (NCBI taxonomy): domain Eukaryota; kingdom Viridiplantae; phylum Streptophyta; class Magnoliopsida; order Myrtales; family Myrtaceae; genus Eucalyptus; species Eucalyptus sp. ANBG9806169. Next base: position 20,733,716 of record CM024575.1, read on the forward strand.
TTGGATCTGACCATACTTTGTTGATTGTTTTGCAGAAGAAAAACAGGTGCTTGACTGTCTTGGGGAATTTGGAGTAGAGCAGACATAGTGGATCAGGTAGGATTCGTCTTAGGTAGAGCTTTTCTTTTGTTGGGATAGCATCCAGACATAGGCTCCACAGGAAAATTTTTAATTTGGGGGGAATAGATAGGTGCCATAGTTTTGTCCATAGGGTTCGGGGTGGCTGATATGATGTTGATGCCCTGTTTCTGTCTTGCTGATTGGAATTTTCATACACTTTGGAATACCCGCTTTTGACTGTGTAATTCCCTGTGTTGTTTCCGGTCCAAATCAATTGATCTGGTTTAGTCTGCACTGCGATAGGTATAGACAAGATTTCATTAACAATTCTCCTCTCAAAAAAGTGGTTCAGCACCGGTTCATTCCACTCTCTTTTTTCCTCATCGATTAATTCCGCTATCATTTGAGGATCTTCTCTATTTTCAGGGCCTCCTAGCACGCCTTGTGATAACCAATGATCTTGTTGAATATTAATGGATTTCCCATCTCCCACAGTCCACCGAATATCTGGTTCGATGGCATCTCGTCCCATTAGGATGCTCTGCCATCCCCAAGAGGGTCTTTGGCCTTTTTTTGCTCGCCATAAGTTGCCATTAGGGAAATATATACCCCTCAGAATCTTACTCCATAATGCTGCGGGCGATTGGGATAATCGCCACGCTTGCTTTCCCAACAAAGCTTTGTTTAAAGTGAGCAAATCTTTAAAGCCTAAACCTCCCCTGTCCTTTCTGGACTTTAGGACCTCCCAACTCTTCCAATGTATGCCTTTCTTCGCTTCATTTTGCTTCCACCAGAACGCTGCGATTCTTTTTTCAATAGCTCAACAGATCGAGATAGGTATTTTAAAGATGGACATTGCATAATGCGGCAGCGCTTGCATAACGGTTTTAATCAGTATTTCTTTCCCAACTTTAGACAGAAATTTCTCCTTCCATCCCTCTAGCTTCATGTTTACTCGTGCCAAGATCCACGCAAACATTTCTTTTTTTGTTTGACCCCAATCGAATGGTATCCCCAGGTATTTCCCCGTTCTTTCAATGCTTGGCACTCGCATTTCTTGGGCCATGTTCTCCTTCAACGCTTGTGGACAACCATTACTGAAGAAAATGCTTGACTTATTCAGATTGATTGCCTGCCCCGTCGCATAGCAATATTGGTTTAGGATAGCTGCTAGACCTTGACATTCTCTAATCGTTCCATCCATAAAGAAGATTGCGTCATCGGCAAACAACAAATGAGATAGAGTTGGGCAATTCCTGTTTAGTTTGATCCCTTTAAGACTTCCATCCTCTATTGTTGTTTTCATCATCCAAGAAAGAACATTGTCTATCAATATGAATAGATAGGGGGATAACGGGTCTCCTTGTCGAATACCCCGTGTTGGGGAGAAATACTCTGTTGACTCGCCATTTACTTTCACACTATAAGTAACCGTTGACACACATTGCATGATTAAATGGACCCATTGTTCACTAAAGCCCATCTGTAACATACTTAGCCGAAGAAAGTCCCATTCCACTCTGTCATATGCTTTCTGCATGTCTAGCTTCAATATTGCCTGGAATTTCTTTTTCCTTTGCTTTATCCTCATTTGATGCAACACCTCTTGAACAATGAGGATATTGTCTTGTATTTGCCTACCTTGGACAAAGGCACTTTGTTCTTGTTCAATGATCTGTGGTAGCCAAGGCTTTAATCTGTTTGCCAATACCTTTGAGATAATTTTATAGCTGAAGTTACATAAGCTGATTGGTCGGAACTGGCTTATACTTTTTGGATTTGTAACTTTCGGTATAAGTGCAATGTGTGTTTTGTTGAGGATGGGGTCAAGGGTACCTGATTCGAAAAAGTTCTGGACTAACAGCATCACATCCCCCTGTATATCATCCTAGAAATGCTGGTAAAATTGCCTATTTAGACCGTTTGGTCCTGGAGCCTTTAGAGTGCCTAGCTGAAACACATCTTCTTTTACTTCTTCGAGTGTAATGGTTGCCATCAAATCTGCATTCATCTCTGTTGTCACTATTTTCTTGCATTGGTTAAGGATGGGTTGGATATTCCTGAAACCCACCGATTCATAGAGAGCATGGTAATAATCTACAATGTGTTGTTTAAGCATCTTAAGGTCTCTGCTCCAATTCTGGTCGTCAATCTTCAACATTGTGATTTTGTTTCGTTGCCGTCTTTGGACTGCTGTGGCATGGAAATATTTAGTGTTTCTATTCCCCCATTGGAGCCAATTAATCCGGGACCTTAGTCCCCAATACATCTCTTCCTGTCTCCACAGTTGGTCAATTCTCTCTTTTATCTGCTGCATTTCTTGTTTGCTGGAATTTTCATTGTTGCTGTTTGTGAGGTCCGTGAGTCTCCTCTTTAGTCCTTTTATTTGAGATGCTGCATTAGAGAATTTCTGCTTGCTCCATCTCGCTAGCTCTTCTGTGACTTGGTGAATTTTCCATGAGAACCTGTTATGGTCTGTTGCCCAACTTTCCATAATGACATCCCTGCACTCTTTTTCTTCTAGCCAATATGCTTCAAATCTGAAGTCTCTCTTTCTTTTGCTATGAATAGGATGTACTGAAAGCAGAAGGGGGCTATGATCTGAACCCACCGCTGGTAACGTCAGAATTTCAGCATTTGGAAAGGTAACTCTCCATTCCATTGTACATACAGCTCTATCTAGGCGTTTTTTCACATGTTCTTCTCCTTCTCTATTGTTAGTCCATGTGTACTTGCACCCTTTACTCTCCATATCTATGAAAGAGCATTCATTTAACATATCTTGAAAGGCTGCAATGCGGTAATAGTCTGCTTCCTTTTTGCCTTCCTTCTCCCAGTTGTACAAAATATCATTAAAGTCCCCCATACATAGCCATGGAAGTCTATTAGATGTAGAAAAACAGCAAAGTTGATGCCATAATTGAATTCTCTCCTGGAAGTTTGTTGAAGCATGAAGAAAAGTAATCCTCATATTCTGGCCGCTTGTGGGATCCTCGCATTCCGTGTCTATAAAGTGATGTGAACTGCATCTCACTTTTACTTGATATTCCTCTCTCCACAACAGAGCCAAACCACCCGCAATTCCTCTTGGCTGTACTAAGAAAGACTGTTGGTAATTAATTATCCTTTTCACCCTTTCCACCATCACCTCCTTATTTTTGGTTCCCATTAGGAAAACCATACTAGGCCTTTCAAGAGCCACTATGGCTCTAAGCTCCTGGAACGTCAGGGGGTTTGCCCAGCCCCTGACAGTTCCAGCTCAATATCCTCATGATGTCGCCGGTGGCTTATTAGGGCTAGCCACCAAAGCCCATTCTTTCCCTTATTTCACCAGCTGAATTGGGGTCTCTAATAATTCCATTTCATCGATTAGTAACAGACTCGATTCCTCAACCTTTTTCTATTCTTTTGCTCTTATAATTTTGGATCCCTTTCTATTACTTCCTCCTGTTCCAATCAGTCCTTCATCAGTAGAATCTAGAAAATATAGTGGTCGTTTCCCTTTCCCTGTTTTGCCTACTGACTCTCCTCTATCTTCTTCTCTGTGCTAATTGGATGATGGGTTTTCTGCCCTTTTTTTGCTACGAGCAGGGCCAGTAGCATTTTCTAGTTCTTTCCTTCCCACAATTTGAAGATTAGTTGATTGAATGGGGGTTTTGGGTATGTACTCCTCTTCCTCTTGAGTTAGAACGATGTTGCCATAGAAAGCTTCCCAATGAGGACTTTCTTTCCCTTACTTCCGCTTTGAGCCAAGGCCCATATTTCCCTGCCCTGTTTTCTGCCTATTCTGTTTTCTCATAAGGAATTCTTCACAATAGGAAGCATAATGCCTTAGTTTTCCACAAGAATAGCAATAATGAGGGAGTCTTTCATATTTAAACTCCACCCATATCTGTTTTTCTCCAATCTTCACTAGAGCCCTTGTTTTAAGAGGAGCCGATAGTTGAATTTCAACTCTTGCTTTCCCCATTTTATTTGGCAAAATTCCTCTGTTTTCTAGCTAAATTTCCTTCACTTTTCCCACTTTTCTAGCAACATCAGCATATACTTCTTCTAAAATCCATTCAGGAGGCAGTCCTATAATATGGATCCAAAAGTCATAGTGCAAGAAATCATAGCAGTGTTCAGGTATGTTTGGTTCGCATTGCTTGAGTACCAGCAAGTTACTTGCAAAAGACCAAGGGCCATATTTTAGTACTCGCTCTTTGTCCGCTTCTGTTTCAAAGACAAAAGAGAAAAACACAGGTTCCTTTTGGGAAATATTCACTGATTCAACTCTCCACGCCTTTTTCATCGTGTTGCAAAAAGCATGAAAGTTAACATTTGGCTTCGATAGTAGTTTCCCGAATAAAGTGTGTTTGCATTCAATAATCTTATTCAGTGGTGCTTCCTCCCTAACAGGAACCACATCATCGTCCAACCATAAATGCCCTAGATTTCTGCATAGAGCAGCAATACGGAGCTGGTTTTCCTCCTGATTGTCCATTCTAACTCTTGTTGTTGCAGAATCAAAGGTTGGTAGTAACGTACCTGCTGGAGGAGTGTTCGTGGGTTCTGATCGAAGGGAGCTCAAGCAAGATGGAGGGATTCTCGGAAACTTGGAATAATGGAACAGTACCAGCTTCCATTTACCGCATTGTAGGCGGGGTTACTAAAGAAAGAAGAGGGAGCTCAGTACTGAAGAAGGAAGGTGGAGACTGTAATCGTCAATCAACAGACCCTCGATCTCTGGATTGCGGGGATTTTTGTGGTCTAGGGTTTGGAAGTGGGGATACGGGGTTTTGTGTAATGGGTATACTGTTTCCAAGGGTTTGGACTGGATGGGTTTTCCATTTTGGGAGAGGTGGAGACTGTAATCGGAAGGTTTAGGGTTTGATGTGGCTGCTATCACCTTGGGGGATAGGGAAAAAACTCCATTGAAGGAGAGCAACCTCTACCTTGTTGAAAATTTGCGACTTTCATGTGATTCGTGCTTTGAAATCAGTCTGCAAATGTTATTGGAGCTGCATAACTACATGTGATGGAACGCTCAGAGCATAAATTAGTTTTGAGGCCTAAACACAACACCGGCTAATCCTCTCTTCCGAGACGAACACTCAGAGCATAAATTAACTTTTGTTCATTTCCCCCCAACTCAACTACTCCCGTTGGATTGAATTTATAGCACAGACTAATAAATTGTAGAATGAAGCATCTTTAGAGGCTGTCACATCTCAAAGGTTAAATAGTGCATTATAGCCTTGATTTCGATTGTTAGAGTCGGGAGAGCATGGTAAGCCAAGTGGATAGGCTGAACATAAAAATGTTTTGCATTTCTTTTACGGAAAGTGATATAAATGATCCATAAACTTTGCAATGTGGTCCATGAACTTTTAATTTATTTAATGTGATTGTTAAAGTTTAGCTAAATGTGTAATGTGGTCCCTGAACTTTTATTTTGTTCATTGTGGTTCTTGAACTTTTGGCACATGTTCAATTTAGTCCATGAACTATATGAAATTATTCAATGTTATCCCTGATGTTGAATTATTGGAAGGGCTAAATTAAACACTTTAATATAATTCATGGACTATATTGAATATATACAAAAAGTCTAGAGATTACATTGGATAAACTAAAAATTCATTAACCACGCTACACATTCAAGATTAGGGACAATGCTGAACATTTTTATAGAGTCCGTGGACTAAATTGAGCATGTACCAAAAATATATTGAATACGTTGAACAAAATAAAAATTCAGGTCTTATATTGAACAAATTAAAAGTTTAGAGACTATTTTGCACAATGGGCCCAAATTCAAAGGCTATTTGTGTCATTATTCTTATCTTTTATTCCTCAAACTCCTTTATATTTTGTTGAAAGAAGTTTACTGTTTTTGTATATGCATGATTGTTTCTACAACACGAGCGTCTGTTCTTTACATTGTCCAACACTTATTTGCGAAGATGTCCCACGACTCCTTAGATAAACAATTCACCTCCTTCTTGATTCATTGTGCCTACTCCATTTATCAATTTGCATATATTCTATTGATATACGAAAAAAGATACATGATCCAATGTCAAAGTACACATTGTCGTGCTATAGTGTTGAGAAGGGTTCCGTAGAAATTAACCAATGAAAAAATCAAGACGATAAAATATAAAAAAGGATTAGATGAAAAGGATAGTTCCGTAAATTATTAGTTCTACGTGAGAGGACCAAAATCAACACTAGGATTCAAATTAATTTTTTTAAGAAATTCTACTACTGGTAAAGAAAAGCTTCCAAATTAGGACCAGAATTAGCAAACGCCAGATCCGCTCGGTGTAGCAATGGGATGAAGCCGAAACAGGGTTTACAGCAATCAGAACCAGATCAACGATTGCATCCACTAGATCCGGGAGTGATAAAGGTTAACATAGATGGTGCTTACCCATCAGCCCTTAATGAAGGCTTAGTGGCGTGCGTGTGCCGGGACTCCTCCGGCCTCCTGATCGACGGGTTCACCAGCACTGTTACTGCTTCCTCAGCTCTGTAGGCAGAATTGCTCGCCCTCAATCTCACTCTTCAATTTCTGCTGCAGAAAGGGAATTCCACGGACCACATGGTGCTGAATCTGATTGCTTGGTTCTTGTGGAAGCCCTTCTCAACCCTACCTCGACACCTTGGGAGAGCAGAGTTTTGTTCGCTGAATGCACGTCACTTTTGCCGTGTTTCCCTGATCTGCAGATTCGACACTGCCGAAGAGAAGCGAACTTTGTAGCTGACTGGGCCGCCAAAGCCCATGGGACCTCTTTACTTCCACATAATTGGGCTATATCTCCTCCTCTTTATCTTCTTGATCTCCTTTACTCAGACATTTTGTCGAACGATTGTTCTTCTTTGCGTTCTTAATATAACTACCGTTTTTAGACCAAAAAAAATAAAAAAAAATAGGACCAGAATACTCAATTTGATCGATGTGGTCTTATTCTTCTTCGATCGAAATAATTTCAAATGCAGAAGAGGAAGGATTTCTCACAGTGCATCGAAAGAAAACAATTTAGTTTTCTCTATATTTTAACTGCAGGGATTTCAAAGTCATCATCCCTATCCTCCCACGGACAGGAAACCAAAAGTCGTTATTGAAGAGAGTCAACTAAATGACAATGTGTGTTAGAAAAGATGTTTGAGTGAATATTGCCCATATTAAGGGATGTAAATTGTGGTTTTGGTGTCCATGCCATACTTCATTCAAATTAATTAATGAAAGAATGACAATAAAAATTTTGAAGTATATTAGGGATTTAAGTGGACCAACTAAAAGTTTCAAGATAATATCGTACATATGTCAAAAAGTAATTTGATTGAACTAATTTAAAAATGCAAAAATGGCACCACACATCGATAAAAGTTCACAGACAATTAGTATCATTGTGCCTTCCGGCAATAGAAACTGCATGTTTTTTACATCTCGCTTCAAAAGAAGGTAAGCGACGTCAATTTAATACATTTTGCAAATTCAATTCCTCTTTGCTCCGCAAAAAAGCTGGAAATAGTTGTGAAATGAGATCTTCCCAAGAGCCTTCTTGTAATTAATTCTGGGGCCACAGCTCCAAACTATAATCATTGCGCTATTCCTATGACGTTCGTAGAGAAGCTAGCTCTGTATTGAAAATCATAAATCACATTGTCGGGATTAGTGATCACTATGAAGATATTCAAAAGGTGATCATCATCATTACTAAAAACCAAACATAATACCGCATAAAAAAGTAACTTGGAAACTTACCATCTCCCGTGAATGCTCCAAATTTCTTACCACCGAGGTCGCGAAGTTGCTCTAAGCTGACTGCAGAGAATGGCATTTCCATGGGTACTTGTACGCAAAACTCACGCGAGACTTGTTCCATAGTCGGTCGCAGTTGCGGATCGGCTTGCAAGCATGTGAACGCTAGCTTGGCGATCAAGACCACGTTTTGTGCATCTCGAAGACAAAGTCTAGAAGGTGAGAGACGGTGATCTAGCACATCCTTTAACATTATCGGTGACTCAAATTGGGTGGATGATGAACATTCCTGAGAGATGTGATATCCTGGATGCTTTCCCATGATTGTCTCTAATGCAATGACTCCAAAGCTATACACATCGCATTTTTTGGTAGGAATTATAGAATAAGCTAGCTCTGCAAAGAATTCATAGTTTTTCATAACCTCGATCATATGCTATATTCAAGTTAACAACATTGCTTCCCATGACGTGATGATTTCAAGTACAAATTTCTATTTAATCTACACTTACAACACTGATTTGATCATGGGAGTTTATGCTTCGACAAAGTTCAAGCAATTTTGTTTTGACACTCAAAGTAAGAGCATCTTTAGATGACACGAACTATTATGATATTTTTTCTCATTTGTCAATTCTTTCTTATCGGGGAAATCAAAAAACTTTCAGTCTACACTGAACTCGAAAACTTTGATGGAGTAAATAAATTTCCATAAGAAAATTAAGTAACTAAAGAACTACACCAAACTAGCAAAATTTTAATTATAGAAAGGATGTCTCACACCAAATGTAATTAAAATTGCAAAATTACGAAGTACCTGGAGCAATATACCCAATGCTGCCAGCGATAGCAGTCCAGTTTGATGAATCCGGCCTCAATAGTCTTGCAGTTCCAAAATCAGAAACATGAGCCTCATAATCGGAATTCAATAGAATGTTGTTACTGGTCAAGTCTCGATGAATCAACGGAGGTGAACAGTCATGATGCATATAGGACAATGCATCTGCAACTCCTCGAACCACATTTACTCTCTTGTCCCATTGAAATTCTATTGCTCTTTCATCATTGTTCAAAATTGTTCTCAAACTTCCTCTTTCCATGTAATCATACACCAAAAAACAACGTTGGGCATGAGAGCAGAACCCATAAAATTTCACAATGTTGCGATGGCGTATATTTCTCAAGGCTTGAATTTCCCTTTCAAATGGTATCAAATCAACAATCTCGCTATCTTCCAGAGATGATGAGATTTTCTTGACAGCAACCATTTGATCTTCTGATATCTTGGCTTTATAAACAATTCCATATGCTCCTTCACCCACATAATACTCGGAGTCAAATCCTCTGGTGGCCTTGACGATTCGATCATAGAAAACCTTGCCATCATAACTCAAAATACGCATAAAATCTAAATCATTTGCCCGTTCATTGTTCTCCCTCTTAATTATCCTTCTTCGACGGTGATTGATAATGACAAGAAAGGTGAAGGTGCAAGAGAGAAGGAGAAACCCCAACAATGAGAGAATCAGGACAACTATGATTCTAGTATTAATGCGTCTAATGCTTTTCTTGCTCACGGTAGAATTGCATTTTGGTAAACCAACAAGATTTCCACATAGCCCTTTGTTATGCTGAATTGCCTCAAATGGAGCCTCAATGAAAGCCTTGACATTTGGGAGAGGACCTTCTAGGTCATTGTAGGATACATCAATGGAAGTCAAGGCCAACGCATCACCAAAAACATGTGCAATGGAACCGCAAAGGTTGTTGTGGGAGATGTTTAGAACTTGTAGCATTCTCAGATTTCCAAGCTCTCTTGGTATGTCTTCAGTCAACATATTATGACTCAAGTCAAGAACTTCAAGGAATTGTGCATTGCCTAACTCAAAAGGGATGCTTCTCCGAAATTTGTTTCTACTCAAGTTCAAGCGCAACAAGTTTTGGCATGAGCCTAACGGCACTGTTATCGATCCACTCAAATTGTTTGATGCCAAGTTCAAATGTGCCAAATGGGAGAAAAGTCCAATCTCAGTCGGGAGATTTCCCATGAGTGCATTGTTACTTAGATCAAGTTCTAACAACAATGATAGGTTTCCCAATTCCCTTGGAATCTCCCCACCTAAATTATTTAACGAAAGGTCTAGTCTCTGTAATTTAGCCATCCTTCCAAATAATGCGGGTATCTCACCAGAAATGCTGTTGTTCGATATCCTTAAGCTCGTCAAATTATTGCAACGCTCCCATTTCCATGAAAGTTCCCCGTTCAAATGATTATGGCTCAAGTCCACATAATATAGATGTGGATATACTCCTAAAGCTTCTGTAATGTTTCCAGTAAGTTGGTTTCCTTCTAGCCTCAATCTGATTAATGTGCTACAGTTCTTTAAGCTTGTTGGGATGGGACCCTCAAAATGATTATTGAAGGCAGAGAAATATTGCAATGATCTCCCAATGCATACATCTTCTGGCAATTCCCCTACTAATTCATTACTGCATAGATCCAATTCAACCAATCGTGTTAACTTATTAAATTTAAAAGGCAAGGAGCCAACGAATTTATTGTCATAAAGCATTAATAAAGTTAGATTCGCCAAGCTTCCAATTGATGCTGGGATTGGACCAACCAAACGATTCCCTGACAAGTTTATTTCTTCGAGATGTACCAATCTCCCAATATCTTGAGGGATTGAGGATGAGATTGCATTTCCAAGGAGGTAAAGAAAAGATAAATTTGTTAGGTTTACTATAGAAAAAGGAATCGAGCCGATGAAATTGTTGTGTGCCAAATAAAGTTTAGTAAGAGAAGTGAACCTGCCTATTTCTGAAGGAATGGATCCCGACAATCTATTTCCCCATAAGTTAAGAACCTTCAAGCTACTCAAGTCACATATTTCTTGTGGTATGGAACCAGAAAGGGCATTATCTGAAATGATTAATTCGGTTAAGTTGCCCAATTTTGCAAGAGAAGTAGGGATTGGACCAGTCAAATCATTTAGATAGAGGTTAAGAAAAGATAAACTTGTCAAGTTTCCAAGGGAACAAGGAATTGAGCCATTAAGATTGTTGGCTGATAGGTCAAGTTCAATAAGAGAAGTGAGCCTTCCGATTTCTGAAGGAATGGATCCTGAAAGTCCATTTTGCCATAGATAAAGAGAATTCAAATTCTTCAAGTCACTTATCTCTCTTGGAATTGAACCAGAAAAGTTATTCCGTGAAATGCTGAATTTGACTAAATTGCCTAGTTTTCCGAGAGAGGTAGGAATGGGCCCTGAAAGTTGATTTTTCCATAGATAAAGATAAATAAGGCTGCTCAAGTTCCCTAGTGAAGTAGGGATAGAACCGGTGAGAGCGTTTCTGGAAAAATCAAGTGTCACAAGAGAATTCAATTGTCCAATCTCCCGAGGGATGTGACCACTCAAGTTGTTTGCACATAGAGACAAATGATGAAGACTCTCTAGCATACCTATATTTAGAGGAATGTTTCCAGACAGTTCATTGCCACAAAGATCAAAAGAGTTGAGTTTGGAAAGGTTACCAACACTTGAGGGGATGGAGCCATAGATTGAGTTGTTGCCAAGTTCCAAGCTAACCACATTGTTTATTCGCGAGAAGTCAAGGCCGTCTAGAGTTCCTCTCAAACCAAGATAGGAAAGATTTAGATGGGTGACGGCTCCATAGTCATTGCAAGCAATACCAGTAAAGCCGCAAGGATTGTTGCCATGCCATGATGAGAGGAGAGATTGGCTATGATTGTCAAGAGTAAATTTCCAATTTAAGAGAGCTTTTGCTTCATTCTTATTCTTGGTGGCGTTGACAGTGAACAAAGAAGTGGAGGACGCAAAAGCGCCTGCACCATGAAATGAAGTGGTGTGGACGAAGAAGAGTGACAAGAACAAGAAGGCAGCTAAAGGAGAGTGGTTGGACAGCAATACGGAAGAAACCATGATTTGGGGAATGGTTGGTTTAAAAGGCGAGATGGTTCAGGTCTACGTATGGTTAACCAGATTGATGATATATTTATAGGTGGAATATCACTCTTGAAGCCTCAGTCAGGACCAATGCTTATTACAGCTGTACAACGTTTTCCAAGCAAATGGGGCCTTCTCATCTACGATAAATTGCAGGAGAAAATATTTTCTTTTTTTTTTTAATCAGTTTAATTGGGAAATTTTGAAGTTCACTTCCAACCTTTCCGGGCAGAAATTGAGAAAGTATGGGGCCTTTTTTTTATTTTGCCTTGTGGCGCGGAAAAACCACAGTTAAGAAAAAATGGATCTTTGACATCAGCTTCCTCTCTACGATTTCCAACAACTCATTATCTTCATCGACAAAATAAATAAGTAGACAATGTTTGTACTCACATAACGCAATCACTCAACCCACACATTGGATTTAATTCTCGGTCTAATTGTAATGCCCATACGAGGATCATTTAGTTTAATTGAAACCACTTGAATAATAGATATTCAAGTTTTACTATTTGCTTCATCTAAATTTTGGGTCAGACGCACTTTCACCTTTGCTTAATCTAAAACGTTATGAATTTTTGCACAATGCGTGAATTCACATACAATTTTTTCATATTTTTCATAATATATGGTTAATGGCACTGTTTTGGCTGTTTGAAGCCTTTATGGATCTCTCTCTCTTTGTGCCTCTCTCCAAGTAATTTCTTTTTTTAAAATTCACATTCCGAAAGAAGTGCGACTCATCTAATTCCAGTTGAAAACCCTCTTCTCGCACAATTATTTATAGTAGACGTGAATATTGGATTCGCTTCTCAAGTGCGGGCCTGTCTTTTTTTTTTTTTTGCTCATAAGTCTCCACCCCTAAAACACTCATGAACATATGAACATAGGAAATTGTCATAACCAACAAAATCAGCATCAACTTTATCTTTCTTTTGCTCAGTTTTCTCGAAAATTTCTCTATGTGCTTCCCTCTCTTTTCTTTCTCCAATCAATTTGTCTCAATCATGTGGAGGACCTTGACAATAAAGACCTTAACTTTTTCGCCTTTTATTTATTTGCAACCCTTCAAATGGTCTGGTTATTTTACTGTTAGTGCAAAGCTATTCAGTTCTGACCTTTTCAGGCGGAAATGACAAAGCATGGGGCCTTTTTTATTTTGCCCTGTGGAGCGGAAAAGCCACGGTTAAGAAAAAATGGATCTTTGACATCAGCTTCCTCTCTACGATTTCCAACAACTTAGTTGATTATCTCCGTAGACTGAATAAATGAGTAGATAATGTTTGCACTCACGTAACGCAATCACTTGACCAACGCATTGGATTTAAATGTCGGTCTAATTGTGATGCCCATATGAGATCATTTAGTTTAATTGAAACCACTCGAATAATAGCATTCAAATTTTACTATTTACTTCGTCTAAATTTTGGGTCGGACATTTGCTTAATCTGAAACATTATGAATTTTTGCACATTACATGAATTCACATACAATCATTTCATAATTTTCATAATATTTGGTTAATGGATCTTGGATTCACTTCACAAGTGCGGGTCTGCTTTTTTTTTTTTTTCTGCTCACAAGTCTTCACCCCCTAAAACACTCATGAACATATGAACATAGGAAATCGTCATAAACAACAAAATCAACATCGACTTTACCTTTCTTTTGCCCTAGTTTTCTTGGAAATTTCTCTGTGTGCTTCCCTCTCTTAACTTTTTCGCCTTTTATTTACTTCGAACCCTTCAAATGGTTTGATTATTTTATTGTTAGTGCAACGCTATTCAGTTCTGACCTTTTCGATTGGAAATTGAGAAAGCGTGGGGCCTTTTGGATTTTGCCTTGTGGAGCGGAAAAGCCACGGTTAAGAAAAAATGGATCTTTGACATCAGCTTCCTCTCTACGATTTCCAACAACTTAGTTGATTATCTCCGTGGACTGAATAAATGAGTAGATAATGTTTGCACTCACGTAACGCAATCACTTGACCAACGCATTGGATTTAAATCTCGGTCTAATTGTGATGCCCATATGAGATCATTTAGTTTAATTGAAACCACTCGAATAATAGCATTCAAGTTTTACTATTTACTTCGTCTAAATTTTGGGTCGGACATTTGCTTAATCTGAAACATTATGAATTTTTGCACATTACATGAATTCACATACAATCATTTCATAATTTTCATAATATATGGTTAATGGATCTTGGATTCACTTCACAAGTGCGGGTCTGTTTTTTTTTTCTGCTCACAAGTCTTCACCCCCTAAAACACTCATGAACATATGAACATAGGAAATCGTCATAACCAACAAAATCAACATCAACTTTATCTTTCTTTTGCCCTAGTTTTCTTGGAAATTTCTCTGTGTGCTTCCCTCTCTTAACTTTTTCGCCTTTTATTTACTTCGAACCCTTCAAATGGTCTGATTATTTTATTGTTAGTGCGACGCTATTCAGTTCTGACCTTTTCGGTCGGAAATTGAGAAAAGCGTGGGGCCTTTTTGATTTTGCCTTTTGGAGTGGAAAAGCCACGGTTAAGAAAAAATGGATCTTTGACATCAGCTTCCTCTCTACGATTTCCAACAACTTAGTTGATTATCTCCGTGGACTGAATAAATGAGTAGATAATGTTTGCACTCACGTAACACAATCACTTGACCAACGCATTGGATTTAAATCTCGGTCTAATTGTGATGCCCATATGAGATCATTTAGTTTAATTGAAACCACTCGAATAATAGCATTCAAGTTTTACTATTTACTTCGTCTACATTTTGGGTTGGACATTTGCTTAATCTGAAACATTATGAATTTTTGCACATTACATGAATTCACATACAATCATTTCATAATTTTCATATTATATGGTTAATGGATCTTGGATTAACTTCACAAGTGCGGGTCTGCTTTTTTTTTTTTTCTGCTCACAAGTCTTCACCCCCTAAAACACTCATGAACATATGAACATAGGAAATCGTCATAAACAACAAAATCAACATCAACTTTATCTTTCTTTTGCCCTAGTTTTCTTGGAAATTTCTCTGTGTGCTTCCCTCTCTTAACTTTTTCGCCTTTGATTTACTTCGAACCCTTCAAATGGTCTGATTATTTTATTGTTAGTGCAACGCTATTCAGTTCTGACCTTTTCGGTCGGAAATTGAGAAAGCGTGGGGCCTTTTTGATTTTGCCTTGTGGAGCGGAAAAGTCACGGTTAAGAAAAAATGGATCTTTGACATCAGCTTCCTCTCTACGATTTCCAGCAACTTAGTTGATTATCTCCGTGGACTGAATAAATGAGTAGATAATGTTTGCACTCACTTAACGCAATCACTTAACAAATGTATTGGATTTAAATCTCTGTCTGATTGTGATGCCCATATGAGGGTCATTTAGTTTAATTGAAACCACTCGGATGATAGATATTCAAGTTTTACTGTTTACTTCATCTAAATTTTGGGTGGGACGCACTGTCATCTTTGCTTAACTTGAAACGTTATGAATTTTCGTGCAATGCTTGAATTCACAATCTTTTCATAATTTTCATAATATATGGTTAATGACACTCTTCTATTGGTTCTTTAAAGCTCGACCGGATGCTTCTTGTGAGCCTCAATGGAGCTCGCTCACTCTCTGTCTCTCTCTCCCCACCCCCAAATAATTTATTTATTTAAATTCACACTTCGAAAGGAGTGCAACTCACCTAGGCTCCAGTTAAAAACCCCCTTCTCGCACAATTATTTATAGCAGACGTGAATATTGGATTCGCTTCACAAGTGTGGGTCTGCCACTTTTTTTTGCTTACAAGTCTTCACACCCTAGAACACTCATGAACTATGAACATAGGAAATCGTCATGAACAACAAAATCAACATCAAATTTATCTTTCTTTTGCCCCGATTTTCTCGAAAATTTTTCTTTGTGTGCTTCCCTCTCTTTTCTCTCTCCAATCAATTTGTCTTAATCATGGGAGGACCTTGACAATAAAGACCTTAACTTTTTCGCCTTTTATTTACTTCCAACCCTTCAAATGGTCTGATTATTTTACTGTTGGTGCAAAGCTATTCAATTTCATAATTTGATTGAGCTCAATTATTAAAGTAATGACATTTTTCAAGCTATCATACCCTTTTTGCCTTTTTTACTAGTAAGTTCTTGACTTACCTTTCCAATCTTCATGATTTTGAATTAATTGAAGGACTAAACTGAACATTGTAATATAATTTATAGACTACAGTGAATATGTACCAAAAGTCTAAATTTTATATTGAACAAATTAAAAATTCAAGAACCACATTGCACATAAAATATTATGGACAATATTAAACATTTCCATACAGTCAATGGCCTAAATTGTGCATGTACCAAAAGTTCAGAAAACACATTAGACAAAATAAAAATCTAGAGTCTACGACACATTGGGCCAAAGTTCAGAAACTGCATAGAATAAATTAAAAGTTCGGAGACCACATTACACATGGGGTCCAAGTTCATGGGTCATTTGTGTTATTATCCTTTTCTTTTATCCCTTTATATTTTGTTTAAAGAAGATTACTGTTTTTGTATGCGCACAGTTGTTTCTATAACACCAGCGTATGTTCTACACACTGTCCAACGCTTATTTTCTAAGCAGTCCCAAGACTCCTTAGATAACTAATTTACCTCCTTGATTTTGTGTGCCTACTCCATTTATCAATTTGCATGTATCCTATTGATATACGAAAAAAAAGATACTTAATCCAATGTCAAACTACACATTATCGTGTTATGGTATTGAGAAGGGTTCTGTAGAAATTAATCAACAAAAGAATCAAGACGATAAAATATAAAAAAGAATTAGATGAAAAGGATAGTTCCGGACATTATTAGTTTTGCGTGAGAGGACCAAAATCAACACTCGGATTCAAATTAACATTTTAAAGAAATTCTACCAATGGTTAAGAAAAGCTTCCAAAGTAGGATAAGAATACTCAATATGATCAATGTGGCCTTATTCTTCTTCAAGCTTTCAATCGAGATCATTTCTAATGTAGAAGAGGAGGGATTTTTCACAGTGCATCGAAAGAAAACAATAGTTTTCTCTACACTCTGGCTGCAGAGATTTCAAAGTCATTATCCCTATCCTTTTTCGGACAAGAAACCAAAAGTCGTTATTGAAGAGATCCAACCGGATGTGTGTTAGAAAAGAAAAAGTTGTTTGAGTGAACGTGACATCTCAGATTTTCAATCCTGTTTTTTATTGAATAAATCGGGCATTTCATTGACGCGCCTATAGGGCTGTTCTCAGAGCTGATCACTCTCGAGATAACTAGATTACCTAGGGAAGCCATTAAGGAATTTTAATGCAATAGACTTGAGAATTCGACTAGAAATCAGCTTCTCGACCATGCTCATCTTTAGAGGGTATTACGGCATAGTTAACAATCGATTATGGATCAAAGATAGGTCGGTTCGACTGAGATGTGTGGCTAATCGTGGGTGATACCACTAAATTGGAAAATTATTGTCGGCCAGTACTAGACTGATTTTTCTATTATTTTGGTACCCTGTGTCTATATTTGAATCCTCGAGATTTTCACGATAACCGAGAGCCGCCAATGTGTCAAGTGGGTTCATTGTGGTTCGAAGAAAATCGACCACGGATCATTTGTACTAAAAATTTTTGAAAACCACCCGATAGCTTGGGTCACGCTAAAATTGTGTTGAATGGAAATTAACCGTGAATTTGAGTTCAATTTTAGAAATTGAAAGTTATGTCACATCACAATTAATTCTAGGAGCGTCGACTCAATCTCATAAGATTTTTCTGCAAACCGAGACATTTTGGGAAAAAGTAGTCCTAGGGCCGTTTTTGTCTAGAAAAAGTCAAGGATCATTTTTTTTATCACAAAATTGGAAAGCAAGTGAGTTGTAATGGTGAGGAAAAATATCAATTTGATCAAGGGCTCGACAACAGGATTCTTGGGAGCCGAATTGAATGGATTTGAGAACCAATTAGTGTCCAATTGAAGCCAAATCACTTGAAATTCGTAGCTCCCCCCTTTCTATAGCTTTTGGACCATCTCAAGGGTTGTAAGATGAGCATTAGTGGCTAATTGAGGTCCATGGAAGCCGGCTATGGCTGAGGATTGGTCAAGGGGACCATTTGAGAGAAAATTTGGCCAAGATGGACCCCTCGTTCCCTTATCTCTCTTTCCCTCCTCCTTGACCGGTCGACCAACCTCCTCTCCCCTCCATTTGTGCCGTTCCAGCTCCTGCAACTGAACCAGAAGCTGCCCGTGCCGTCGAAGCCAGCCGGAGTTGCCGCGATGCTGTCGTTCGCCAACGCCAGCCTGTCGCTGCTCCGCCCCCTCCACGCGTGCCTCCGCCCCATCCTGCCTGTCCCTATGTCCCAACTGTTGCCTTGTGTCATGTGGAGTTCAATCGGAGCTGTCTCGCCTTCGTTTAGCTGCCGTGAGTCGTCACCGTTGGCCGCCGAGCACCCTAGTCGCCTCCGCCGATCTTGCTTTGCCCTAACCAATCTTGTTTCTGTATGTTTTAGCCTAAAACAGAAGTTGGAATTGTGGGTTTCTAGCAGCCTTCAAGGCCCGTTTTGAGGTCGTTCCTGGCCTCGAAAGCTAAGCCCGCTTTGGAGAGAAGTGAGCCTCGTCGCATCCCCAACAATTTGAGCCGATTGGATCGCGAAGCAAGTGAGTTTAACTCACTAATCCTCGCTTAGTAGGTTAATTACACTTAGGGGTTGATTAGATTAAATTAAGCATGGTTTAGGTGGATAGATTAGATTAGATTAGTTAATTTATTTATCTGCCAATGCATGTTAGATTAGATAAGTTAATTTAATTATCTAGTATTTATCTAGAGTGACTCGGAAATTTTCCAGGTCCGTTTCGGCGTCCAATTAAGCATTACGGGCCTAAGTTGGAGTTATTGGCATTTATTTAATATTTTTCGTAATTATTTAATTAATTATTTATTTTCCGGAAATTAGACTGGGATAGCTGATGACCAGAATTTTATGCTGATCGTTGTGGTGTGGTTCGTTTATTTATTTGAGCTCTAATTTATGCTGAATTGATTTAATTGTGATTTTATGATTTTATTCCTAATTTAATTAATTTTGGTAATTGATTGGAAAATAATCGGGCGTCGGTTTACAACGTCAAAAATATTTTGGTGGACCACAGAAAATTGTGGGATTTATGGAAATGAAATTATTATATTTTGATTAAGGCCAACCGTGTACCCACATACGGCTATTTTATCGCGTATGATAAAAAGTAAGAAATTGTTGGAGAACGAAGGCCTCGTCAGAAGCTTGCGTTTTGTCCAGGCATAATGGGCATGAATTGAGCACCCGGAAAGAGCCGGCAAGTGCCACAAGCTTGGCCTAACTTACATCTATAAAAGCCTATTTGAAGGTACTTTGCGGCGTTACATGTTAGAATCTATTGAGAATGTTTCTAGGCTTTCTCTTTTTGGGTTTTGATATGAAACACTACGAGAGCTTATGTGAAATAGTAGGTGAGGATTAATTAAGTGTAATTGAGGTTTGGAGCATGTAATCTTTCGTCTATAGTGGATTACCTCCGCCCTCTCTGTGGACATAGGGCCAAGCAACATATATCCCGATGCGTTGTCTTTCTATCTCTCGTATACCTCTCTATTAATCTCGCGATTGTGGTGGACGACACGATCCTATTCCTGGCAATCAAAACGAATAAATCATCGGTCACTCAACTTAATGCAAACTTATAATAACTTTCCCCTTTTGAAAAAGAGCCAGAGCAGGATTTGCCAAAAGAAAAATGTCATGATGTTTGCTGAGTGGAACATGACACATGCATGCACAATTTTCCAGTCAAGAGTCTACACATCGAAAAAAGCTAGGTGACATCTCTAAATCTCATATATGCTTTCCTAGATCCACTTTCTCTATAACCTCAGCCACTTTAATCCGATTTTTAAAGCAAAAGAAAATTTGACCCTGTGGAAAAGGGGGATAAAAAAAATAAGGTTTTCTTGCTGATGCAGGTGGTCCAAGGCCTCCACTTGGTGGTTTATTTTTCTTTAATTACTAATTAATAAAAGAGCCAATGCTTTTGCTCGATTCCAGTCTCTCAACCGATACACTTTCATGAATAGAATTCACCTAACAATGTTGCCATTCTCCATCTCATTATTACACACATATGTTTGTTTTATGGATCATACTAAAAAAAAAATCGTTTTCAAACTTTACTTATGAGTAGAATGAAGATACTCGCAAGCATAAAACATGACTGGGACATGCCCGCCAAAATCGTTTTCTTCACACCATGTGTTATGAAGTGAAAAACCGTGTGTCAATTGAAGTCGAATTCAATTTCGAACTATACTTAAAAATAGAAGGGGAAGAGAGGAAGCAACCCCTAATCAATGGTAATTACTATTTTTTATATCAAGTAATTGTTTGTGCTCTTTATATACCTAACAAAAGAAGCGACAATGACATTCATATGGCAATTTGGGTGGGAAAAAGATGGTGACGAAAGGCATTGTATGTCCCATGAATGGTAAGTTCCAGTCCATCACACGTTAAGAAGTTCGAGAAAGGTGATTTCAAGATAAGGATTATCAATAATTAATCATACATTGAGTTGTTAATTTAAGTGGGTGTGACGTAGGTTGGGGCATCTTCTCGAGATGTTGGGAAGATCCAGGACAGAAGTATTGGTGGTAATAACTGACCTTCATATGCTGCAAAAGTTGATCACATATAGCGAGCAATTAACTAATTGGTTTGGCAAAAATGGGCGGTCACTTTCAGCATTAAGGCCATTGGTAATGAGTTTATTGGAGATTGCATATTTTTCAAAATAAAGAAAGAGGATTGAGGCAAGATTGCCAATAAGAAGACATCCTCTGTTAGTGCAAAGAAAAAATACATTAGGTACTCCACAACATTAGAAATGATTTTTTAATTTTATAAGTACAAAAAACATTACAAATAATGTTTTGAGTGTTTGGCGAATTGGAGTTGCGACCAAGAGGACTGCATCCCCCGTCCTCGACCGTGAGATTTACGCACAAGATCACTTATCTAACAAGAGATCTGTCATGAGTTACAGAAAAAAGTCATAGCCCAAGTCTTTGATTGTCAACTCTAATTAGAAAAGACTGAGCAGGACATAGTGGATCTAAATCCGCTAAGTGTCGGGAGTTCTTAGTCGGCAAACATGGATAGTCGACGAGGTGATTAGCAATTGCCAACAGTGTGCATAAAGAAAAATTATTAAGTCCTAAGACATGAGTGTCGGTAAGTGAAGTTCAATTTAGTCAGCAAACAGACCACGAACACAGTATCGGCAACGAGCTGAGCACTAAATAACCGCCAAGGTTATGAGTGATGATCTCGAATACAATTCACATGAATGAGTCAATGTGGTTGCTAGGCTGGCCTGGTCCAAAAGTAGTGGAGCCATAAATCTTGTAAGCCACTAACCGTGGAGGCTGAGAAACATGGGCTGTTATAACTTAGAAAGAGGGGTTGCAAGTTGCAGAAGAAACCGTCAACGTGGGGCGAGTAATGAGTACACGGTCGTCGATAGTGGATCTTTGGTAACCGTTTGTAAATACATGTTGGTGAATTCTAGAAGTCACGTCAGATGTTATTTGCTTTCTTTAATTATTATTAATCATCGCTAGTGGATTTAAATAAGGTTAATATTTTGGAAAATTTCAAACTGGCACACGCGTGGCAAATTTATCCAAAACTAATATTTTGACCATGAAAAACCCAAAAACTAGTACACCTATGACAAATTTACCTCAACTGATCATAAAAAATCACAAATCGGTATACTTGTGACAAATTTATCCTAAATTAATTTATTTAATCATAAAAATCTTAAACTAGTATATTTGTGAGAAATATACTCTCCGTTAAATTAGATTAATATTACAAAAAATCACAAAAATTGCATAACTGTGATAAATGGAGAGTAAAATCGCAAATTGTTATACCAGTCAATTGTCACGTGTTATTCAACTTAGTAATTTGACAGTAAAATTTAATAGAAACTAACATATGGTAAATTTATCACAAGTGTAGTGGTTTGTGGTCAATTTATCAAATGTGTATTAGTTTAGGGTTTTTGGTGATCAAAAAATTAGTTTGAGGTAAATTTATCACATGTATACCAGTTTGGAGTTTTTCAAGGTATTAACCCATTTAAATTTTAGAATTGTAATTCAAGCAAGCGACCATTAATCAATCAATGGACACTAGTTGTTCAAATTTTATCTTCCCATTATCTTTACATCATAGTACCCTTTTACATGGCTGACCGTGATTGTTTCCAATTTTCGTACCTTTAACTTTTTCAACAATAAGCGTTTCCGGTCCAAGAATTAACAAATGTCCCTTCATATCCTTTGACAATTTCTATATTGATCCATATTTTGAAAGGTGCTTCATTGACACTTTCAGCGAAACAATCACCATAAACTGATTTCCACAAAACAAGCTCAGTTATTGGGTTGAATTAGGAGACGTCAGTTGGTGCGGGCTGGTTTCAAATGTAACTAGTTCAAATTTTCGGTTCCGATTCTTTGGAACTCCAAGGTCGATTCCATCTTCTGCCTTTGGAGCCAATCACCCTCACTCATGCATATAAAATCACCACATAAGATCGCCTTAAGTTCATATGACGGTGAGGAGTAAATATTTTAAGTAAATTTTTTTGCATAAAATAGAATTTACAAGCTGGAAAGTTGCATGTACATAAATAATGTGTTTGATCAACAGAGAATGAGATTATCACAGATCATAAAAGATGTTCCAAAAAATACAAAAAAAATCAAGAGTGAGAAAATGCAAAGAAAAGTGGAAGATGGGGGCCCGGTGAATTAAGTAGACGTGTGAAGTACCGTAGGCCCAGCCTTTTAGAAAATCTTCAAACGAACGAGAGCCCAAAGGACCCAAAACACGCGAGTTAGTCTGTCGATAGCTTCTCCGTTTGGCAGCAGCGACCATGAAGATTCGTTCCTCGGTGAAGAAGATGTGCGAGTTCTGCAAGCCGGTGAGGCGCCGTGGGCGCCTGTACACCGTTTGCTCGGCCAATCTCAAGCACAAGGAGCGACAGGGGATGATGACGTTCGCCGGCCAAGGACAGCTCCCTCCCACGTACGGCTTTTCTCGAACTTTGTTGAAAATTTGCAACTTTCGTGTGATTCGTGCTTTGAAATCAGTCTGCAAATGTTATGGGAGCTGCATAACTACATGTGATAGAACGCTCAGAGCATAAATTAGTTTTGAGGCCTAAACACAGCACTGGCTAATCCTCTTTTCCCAGACGAACACTCAGAGAACAAAAATAGTTTTTGTTCGTTTCCCCTCAACTCAACTACTTCCGTTGGGTTGAATTTATAGGACGACTAATAAATTGTAGAATGAAGCATCTTCAGAGGCTGTCACATCTCAAAGATTAAATAGTGCATTATAGCCTTGATTTAGGCTATTAGAGTTGGGAGAGCGTAGTAGAAGTATAGGGAATACATTGAACAAATAAAAACTCAAGAACCATAATTGAACAAATTAAAAGTTCAAAGACTACATTACACATTGGGCCTAAATTTAGAGGCTATTTGTATCATTATCCTTTTCTTTTATCCCTATTTTGTTGAAAGAAGATTACTGTTTTTGTATATGCATGATTGTTTCTATAACACCAGCGCATGTTCTTTACATTGTCCAACGCTTATTTGCGAAGATGTCCTACGACTCCTTAGATAACCAATTCACCTTCTTCTTGATTCTTTCTGCCTACTTCATTTATCAATTTGCATATATTCTATCGATATACGAAAAAAGATACATAATCCAAAGTCAAACTGCACATTATCGTGCTACGGTATTTAGAAGGGTTCCGGAGAAATTAACCAATGAAAAAATCAAGACGATAAAATATAATAAGAATTAGATGAAAAGGATAGTTCCGTAAATTATTAGTTCTACTTGAGAGAACCAAAATCAACACTAGGATTCAAATTAATATTTTAAAGAAATTCTACTACTGGTAAAGAAAAGCTTCCAAATTAGGACAAGAATACTCAATTTGATCAATGTGGTCTTATTCTTCTTCAGTCGAAATCATTTCAAATGTAAAAGAAGAGGGATTTCTCACAGTGCATCGAAAGAAAACAATTTAATTTTCTCTACATTTTAACTGCAGATATTTCAAAGTCATTATCCCTATCCTCCTAGGGACAGGAAACCAAAAGTCGTTACTGAAGAGGCTCAATTAGATGACAATGTGTGTTAGAAAAGAGAAAGTCGTTTGAGTGAATATTGCCCATATTAAGGAACGTGAATTGTGGTTTTGGCGTCCATGCCATACTTCATTCAAATTAATTAATGAAAGAATGACATAAACATTTTGAAGTAAATTAGGGATTTAAGTGGACCGACTAAAACTTCCAAGATAACATCATACATATGTCAAAAAGTAACTTGATTGAACCAATTTAAAAATGTAAGAATGGCACTACACATCGATAAAAGTTCGCGCAAAACTAGTATCATTGTGCCTTCTAGCAATAGAAACTGCATGTTATTTACATCTTGCTTCAAAACAAGGGAAGCGATGTCAATTTAATACATTTTGCAAATTCAATTCATCTTCGCTACGCAAAAAAGCTGGAATTAGTTGTGAAATGAGATCTTCCCAAGAGCCTTCTCGTAATTAATTCTGGGGCCACAACTCCAAACTATAATCATTTGCACTATTCCTATGATGTTCACAAAGAAGCTTGCTCTGTATTGAAAATCATAAATCACATTGTTGGGATTAGTGAAAACTGTAGAGATATTCAAAAGGCGATCATTATCATTACTTAAAACCAAACACAATACCAAATGAAAAAGTAACTTCAAAACTTACCATCTCCAGTGAATGCTCCAAATTTCTTAACACTGAGATCGCGAAGTTGCTCTAAGCTGACTGCAGAGAATGGCATTTCCATGAGTTCTTGAACGCAAAGCTCACGCGAGACTTGTTCCATAGTTGGTCGCAGCTGCGGATCAGCTTGCAAGCATGCAAACGCTAGCTTGGTGATCAAGACCACGTTTCGTGCATCTTGAAGACAAAGTCTAGAAGGTGAGAGACGTTGATCTAGCACATCCTTTAACATTATTGGTGACTTAGATTGGGTGGAAGATGAACATTCCCAAGAGATGTGATATCCTGGATGCTTTCCCATAATTGATTCTAATGCAATGACTCCAAAGCTATACACATCACATTTTTCGGTCGGAACTATAGAATAAGCCAGCTCTGCAAAGAATTCATAGTTTTTCATAACCTCGATCATAAGCTATATTCAAGTTAACAACATTGCTTCCCATGACGTGATGATAACAAGTACAAATTTCTACTTAATCTACACTTACAACACTAATTGGATCATGGGAGTTTATGCTTCGACAAAGTTCAAACAATTTTGTTTTGACATTCAAAGTAAGAGCATCTTTAGGTGACACGAACTATTATGATATTTTTCCTCATTTGCCAATTCTTTCTTACTGGGGAAATCAAAAAGCTTTTTGTCTACACTGAACTTGAAAACTTTGATGGAGTAAACAAATTTCCATAAGAAGATTAAATAACTAAACTACACCAAACTAGCAAAATTTCAATTATGGAAAACATGTTTGACACCAAATGTAATTAAAATTGCAAAAATTATGAAGTACCTAGAGCAATGTACCCAATGGTGCCAGCAATAGCAGTCCAGTTTGATGAATCTGGCTTCAATAGTCTTGCAGTGCCAAAATCAGAAACATGAGCCTCATAATCGGAATTCAATAGAATGTTGTTACTGGTCACGTCTCGATGAATCAAAGGAGGCGAACATTCATGATGCATATAGGACAATGCATCCGCAACTCCTCGGACCACATTTACTCTCTTGTCCCATTGAAATTCTAATGCTCTTTCATCATCGTTCAAAATAGTTCTCAAGCTCCCTCTTTCCATGTACTCGTACACTAGAAAACAACGTTGGGCATGAGAGCAGAACCCATAAAATTTCACAATGTTGCGATGGCGTATATTTCTTAAGGCTTGAATTTCCCTTCCAAATGGTATCGAATCGACAAGCTCGCCATTTTCCCGAGATGATGAGATTTGCTTGACAGCAACCATTTGATCTTATGATATCTTTGCTTTATAAACAATTCCATATGCTCCTTCACCCACATAGTACTCAGAGTCAAATCCTCTCGTGGCCTTGACGATTCGATCATAGAAAACCTTGCCATTATAACTCAAGATACGCATAAAATCTAAATCATTTGCCTGTTCATTGTTCTCCCTCTTAATTATCCTTCTTCGACAGTGATTGATGATGACAAGAATGGTGAAAGTGCAAGAGAGAAGGAGAAACCCCAACAATATGAGAATCAAGACAACTATGATTCTAGTATTAATGCGTCTAATGCTTTTCTTGTTCACGGTAGAATTGCATTTTGGTAAACCAACAAGATTTCCACATAGCCCTTTGTTATGCTGAATTGCCTCAAATGGAGCCTCAATGAAAGCCTTGACATTTGGGAGAGGACCTTCCAGGTCATTGTAGGATACATCAATGGAAGTCAAGGCCAACGCATCACCAAAAACACGTGCGATGGAACCGCAAAGGTTGTTGTGGGAGATATTTAGAACTTGTAGCATTCTCGAATTTCCAAGCTCTCTTGGTATGTCTTCAGTCAACATATTATGACTCAAGTCAAGAACTTCAAGGAATTGTGCATTTCCTAACTCAAAAGGGATGCTTCTTTGAAATTTGTTTCTACTCAAGTTCAAGCGCAGCAAGTTTTGGCATGAGCCTAACTGCACCGTTATTGATCCACTCAAATTGTTTGATGCCAAGTTCAAATGTACCAGATGGGAGAAAAGTCCAATCTCAATCGGGAGATTTCCCATGAGCACATTGTTACTTAGCTCAAGTTCTAACAACAATGATAGGCTTCCCAATTCCCTTGGAATCTCCCCGCCTAAATTATTTAATGAAAGGTCTAGTCTCTGCAATTTAGCCATCCTTCCAAATAATGCGGATATCTCACCAGAAATGCTATTGTTTGATACCCTTAGGCTCGTCAAATTATTGCAATGCTCCCATTTCCATGAAAGTTCCCCGTTCAAATGATTGTGGCTCAAGTCCACATAATATAGATGTGGATATACTCCTAAAGCTTCTGTAATGTTTCCAGTAAGTTGGTTTCCTTCTAACCTCAATCTGATTAATGTGCTACAGTTCTTTAAGCTTATAGGGATGGGACCCTCGAAATGATTATTGAAGGCACTGAAAAATTGCAATGATCCCCCAAGGCATACATCTTCTGGCAATTCCCCTGCTAATTCATTATTACATAGATCCAATGCAACCAATCGTGTTAACTTATTAAATTTAAAAGGCAAGGAGCCAACGAATTTATTGTCACCAAGACTTAAACCAGTTAGATTTGCCAAGCTTCCAATTGATGTTGGGATTGGACCAGTCAAATTATTATAGGCTACAAGTAATAATTGAAGAAATATCAATTTCCCAAACTCTTGTGGAATTGAGCCTGAAAGATGATTTGAGCAAAGGTCTAAAATCTTTAGATTGCTCAAGTTTTGCATAGACGATGGTATTGGACCGACCAAATGATTCTCAAACAAATCCAATTCTTCGAGATGTACCAATCTCCCAATTTCTTGAGGGATTGAGGATGAGATTGCATTTCTATCGAGGTTAAGAAAAGATAAACTTGTCAAGTTTCCAAGGGAACAAGGAATTGAGCCAGTAAGATTGTTGTCTGATAGATCAAGTTCAATAAGGGAAGTGAGCCTTCCGATTTCTGAAGGAATGGATCCTGAAAGTCCATTTTGCCATAGATAAAGAGAATTCAAATTCTTCAAGTCACTTATCTCTCTTGGAATTGAACCAAAAAAGTTATTCTGTGAAATGCTGAATTCGACTAAATTGCCTAGTTTTCCGAGAGAGGTAGGAATGGGCCCTGAAAGTTGATTTTTCCATAGATAAAGATGAGTAAGGCTGCTCAAGTTCCCTAGTGAAGCAGGGATAGAATCGGTGAGAGCGTTTATGGAAAAATCAAGTTCCACAAGAGAATTCAACTGTCCAATCTCTCGAGGGATGTGACCACTCAAGTTGTTTGCACATAGAGACAAATAATGAAGACTCTCTAGCATACCTATATTTAGAGGAATGTTTCCGGACAATTCATTGCCACCAAGATCAAAAGAGTTGAGTTTGGAAAGGTTACCAACACTTGAGGGGATGGAGCCATAGATTGAGTTGTTGCCAAGTTCCAAGCTAACCACATTGTTTATTCGCGAGAAGTCAAGGCCGTCTAGAGTTCCTCTCAAACCAAGATAGGAAAGATTTAGATGGGTGACGGCTCTATAGTCATTGCAAGCGATACCAGTAAAGCCGCAAGGATTGTTGCCATGCCATGATGAGAGGAGAGATTGACTATGATTGTCAAGAGTAAACTTCCAATTTAAGAGAGCTTTTGCTTCATTATTATTCTCAGTGGCGTTGACAGTGAACGAAAAGTGGAGGACGCAAAAGCACCTGCACCATGATATGAAGTGGTGTAGACGAAGAAGAGCGACAAGAACAAGAAGGCAGTTAAAGGAGAGTGGTTGGACAGCAATACAGAAGAAACCATGATTTGGGGGATGGTTGGTTTAAAAGGCGAGATGGTTCAGGTCTACGTATGGTTAACCAGATTGATGACATATTTATAGGTGGAATATCACTCTTGAAGCCTCAGTCAGAACCAATGCTTGTTACAGCTGTACAACGTTTTCCAAGCAAATGGGGCCTTCTCATCTACTATAAATTGCAGGAGAAAATATTTTCTTTTTTCTTAATCAGTTTAATTGGGAAATTTTGAAGTTCACTTCCAACCTTTCCGGGCAGAAATTGAGAAAGCATGGGGCTTTTTTTTTTTTATTTTGCCTTGTGGCACGGAAAAACCACAGTTAAGAAAAAATGGATCTTTGACATCAGCTTCCTCTCTACGATTTCCAACAACTCATTATCTTCATCGACAAAATAAATAAGTAGACAATATTTGTACTCACATAACGCAATCACTCAACCAACACATTGGATTTAATTCTCGGTCTAATTGTAATGCCCATACGAGGATCATTTAGTTTAATTGAAACCACTTGAATAATAGATATTCAAGTTTTACTATTTACTTCATCTAAATTTTGGGTCAGACACACCTTCACCTTTGCTTAATCTGAAACGTTATGAATTTTTGCACAATGCGTGAATTCACATACAATTTTTTCATATTTTTCATAATATATGGTTAATGGCACTGTTTTGGCTGTTTGAAGCCTTTATGGATCTCTCTCTCTCTCTTTGTGCCTCTCTCCAAGTAATTTCTTTTTTTAAAATTCACATTCCGAAAGAAGTGCGACTCATCTAGATTCCAGTTGAAAACCCTCTTCTCGCACAATTATTTATAGTAGACGTGAATATTAGATTCGCTTCACAAGTGCGGGCCTGTCTTTTTTTTTTTTTTTGCTCATAAGTCTCCACCCCTAAAACACTCATGAACATATGAACATAGGAAATTGTCATAAACAACAAAATCAACATCAATTTTATCTTTCTTTTGCCCTAGTTGTCTCGAAAATTTCTCTGTGTGCTTCCCTCTCTTTTCTTTCTCCAATTAATTTGTCTCAATCATGTGGAGGACCTTAACAATAAAGATCTTGACTTTTTCGCCTTTTATTTACTTGCAACCCTACAAATGGTCTGATAATTTTACTGTTAGTGCAAAGTTATTCAGTTCCGACCTTTTCAGGCGGAAATGAGAAAGCGTGAGGTCTTTCTGATTTTGCCTTGTGGAGCGAAAAAGCCACGGTTAAGGAAAAATGGATCTTTGACGTCAGCTTCCTCTCTACAATTTCCAACAACTCAGTTGATTATCTTTCTGGACAGGATAAGTAAGTAGATAAAGTTTGTACTCACGTAACGCAATCACTAAACCAACGCATTGGATTTAAATCTCGGTCTAATTGTGATGCCCATATGAGGATCATTAAGTTTAATTGAAACCACTTGAATAATAATATTCAAGTTTTACTATTTACTTCATCTAAATTTTGGGTTGGACGTACTTTCACCTTTGCTTAATCTGAAAAGTCATGAATTTCCGCACAACACGTGAATTCACATACAATCGTCTCATAATTTTCATAATATATGGTTAATGGCACTCTTCTAGTGGTTCTCTGAAGTATCAATAGAGCTCTCTCTCTCTCTCTCTCTGTGCCTCTCCCCAAGTAATTTCTTTCTTAAAATTCTCATTTCGTAAGAAGAGCGACTCATCTAGGTTCCAGTTAAAAAACCCTTTCTCGCACAATTATTTATTGTAGACGTGAATATTGGATTCGCTTCACAAGTGCGGGCCTGCCTTTTTTTTGCTGATAAGTCTCCACCCCTAAAATACTCATGAACATATGAACATAGGAAATCTCTCTCTCTCTGCCTCTCCCCAAGTAATTTCTTTTTTTTTTTAAATTCACATTTCGTAAGAAGTGCGACTCATCTAGGTTCCAGTTAAAAAACCCCTTCTCGCACAATTATTTATTGTAGACGTGAATATTGGATTTGCTTCACAAGTGCGGGCCTGCCTTTTTTTTGCTGATAAGTCTTTACCCCTAAAACACTCATGAACAGAACATAAGAAATTGTCATAGCCAACAAAATCAGCATCAACTTTATCTTTCTTTTACCTAGTTTTCTCGAAAATTTCTCTATGTGCTTCCCTCTCTTTTCTTTCTCCAATCAATTTGTCTCAATCATGTGGAGGACCTTGACAATAAAGACCT
This sequence comes from Eucalyptus sp. ANBG9806169, assembly GCA_014182395.1. Classification (NCBI taxonomy): domain Eukaryota; kingdom Viridiplantae; phylum Streptophyta; class Magnoliopsida; order Myrtales; family Myrtaceae; genus Eucalyptus; species Eucalyptus sp. ANBG9806169. The sequence continues at coordinate 20,764,400 of CM024575.1, forward strand.
TAACTTTTTTGCCTTTTATTTATTTGCAACCCTTCAAATGGTCTAGTTATTTTACTGGTGGTGCAAAGCTATTCAGTTCTGACCTTTTCAGGCGGAAATGAGAAAGCATGGGGCCTTTTTTATTTTGCCTTGTGGAGCGAAAAAGCCACGGATAATAAAAAATGAATCTTTGACATCAACTTCCTCTCTACGATTTCCAACAACTCAATTGATTATCTTCGTGGACAGAATCAATAAGTAGATAATGTTTGTACTCACGTAACACGATCACTTGACCAACGCATTGAATTTAAAGCTCGGTCTAATTGTGATGCCCATGTGAGATCATTTAGTTTAATTGAAACCACTTGAATAATAGTATTCAAGTTTTACTATTTACTTCACCTAAATTTTGGGTCGGACATTTGCTTACTCTTAAACATTATGAATTTTTGCACAATACATGAATTCATGTACAATCATTTCATAATTTTCATAATATATGGTTAATGGATCTTGGATTCACTTCACAAGTGCGGGTCTGCTTTTTTTTATTCTGCTCACAAGTCTTCACCCCCTGAAACACTCATGAACATATGAACATAGGAAATCGTCTTAAACAACAAAATCAACATCAACTTTATCTTTCTTTTGCCCTAATTTTCTTGGAAATTTTTCTTTGTGTGCTTCCCTCTCTTAACTTTTTTGCCTTTTATTTACTTCGAACCCTTCAAATGGTCTAATAATTTTTATTGTTAGTGCAACGCTATTCAGTTCTGACCTTTTCGGTCAGAAATTGAGAAAGCGTGGGGCCTTTTTGATTTTGCCTTGTCGAGCGGAAAGGCCACGGTTAAGAAAAAATGGATCTTTGACATCAGCTTCCTCTCTACGATTTCCAGCAACTTAGTTGATTATCTCCGTGGACTGAATAAATGAGTAGATAATGTTTGCACTCACGCAACGCAATCACTTAACAAATGCATTGGATTTAAATCTCTGTCTGATTGTGATGCCCTAGGAGGATCATTTAGTTTAATTGAAACCACTCGGATAATAAATATTCAAGTTTTACTGTTTACTTCATCTAAATTTTGGTGGGACACACTGTCATCTTTGCTTAACTTGAAACGTTATGAATTTTCGCACAATGCGTGAATTCACAATCTTTTCATAATTTTCATAATATATGGTTAATGACACTCTTCTATTGGTTCTTTGAAGCTCAACTGGATGCTTCTTGTGAGCCTCAATGGAGCTTGCTCGCTCTCTCTCTCTCCCCACCCCCAAGTAATTTTTCTTTTCTTTTCTTTTTTTAAATTCACACTTCGAAAGGAGTGCAACTCACCTAGGCTCCGGTTAAAAACCCCATTCTCGCATAATTATTTATTGTAGACGTGAATATTGGATTCGCTTCACAAGTGTGGGTCTGCCACTTTTTTTGCTTGCAAGTCTTCAGACCCTAGAACACTCATGAACTATGAACATAGGATATCGTCATAAACAACAAAATCAACATCAACATTATCTTTCTTTTGCCCCCATTTTCTCAAAAATTTCTCTTTGTTTGCTTCCCTCTCTTTTCTTTCTCCAATCAATTTGTCTTAATCATGGGGAGGACCTTGACAATAAAGACCTTAACTTTTTCGCTTTTTATTTACTTCCAACCCTTCAAATGGTCTGATTATTTTACTGTTGGTGCAAAGCTATTCAATTTCATAATTTGATTGAGCTCAATTATTAAAGTAATGACATTTTTCAAGCTATCATACCCTTTTTGCCTTTTTAACTAGTAAGTTCTTGACTTACCTTTCCAATCTTCATGATTTTGAATTAATGGAAGGACTAAACTGAACATTTTAATATATTTATAGACTATAGTGAATATGTACCAAAAGTCTAGAGATTACATTGAACAAATTAAAAATTCAAGAACTACATTGCACATAAAAGATTATGGACAATATTGAACATTTCCATACAGTCCATGGCCTAAATTGAGCATATACCAAAAGTTCAAGAAAAACATTAGACAAAATAAAAATTCAGGGTCCACATTGCACATTGGGCCATAGTTCAGAAATTGCATAGAACAAATTAACAGTTCGGAGACCACATTGCACATGGGGTCCAAGTTCATGGGTCATTTGTGTCATTATCTTTTTCTTTTATCCCTTTATATTTTGTTTAAAGAAGATTACTGTTTTTGTATGCGCACAGTTGTTTCTATAACACCAGCGTATGTTCTGCACACTGTCCAACGCTTATTTGCTAAGTAGTCCCAAGGCTCCTTAGATAACTAATTTACCTCCTTGATTTTGTGTGCCTACTCCATTTATCAATTTGCATGTATCCTATTGATATACGAAAAAAAGATACTTAATCCAATGTCAAACTACAAATTATCGCGTTATGATATTGAGAAGAGTTCTGTAGAAATTAATCAACAAAAGAATCAAGACAATAAAATATAAAAAAGAATTAGATGAAAAGGATAGTTCCGGACATTATTAGTTTTGCGTGAGAGGACCAAAATCAACACTCTCGGATTCAAATTAACATTTTAAAGAAATTCTACCACTGGTTAAGAAAAGCTTCCAAATTAGGATAAGAATACTCAATATGATCAATGTGGCCTTATTCTTCTTCAAGCTTTCAATCGAGATCATTTCAAATGCAGAAGAGGAGGGATTTTTCACAGTGCATCGAAAGAAAACAATTTAGTTTTCTCTGCACTCTTGCTGCAGAGATTTCAAAGTCATTATCCCTATCCTTTTTTCGGAGAAGAAACCAAAAGTCGTTATTGAAGAGAGCCAACTGGATGTGTGTTAGAAAAGAAAAAGTTGTTTGAGTGAATATTGCACATATTTTGTCACGCTCCCGATCCTCCGAGCACGTGCCCATCCCTCCTTGGTGAATTAAATTGCGACGTCTCGAGACGCATCACCGACCCATTCATTTTAATGCGCATGCGGAAGAAAATAATTACTCCCCAGATAACAACAAGATGAGAGAAAAGGAGGGCCGCAATTTTCAAATCAACACATTATTAAAAACCACAATTTGGTTTACAAACATAGGTCAACTCTAGGGTCTAAGTAGGGGAAATCTATCTTCGAAAGAACTTCTGAAACATCCATGCTCCTGACCCTTTCGCCTCAAGCTCCGGGTTCTTCACTCTAGGGACCTGAAAATGTTATCCCACAACGGGGTGAGATGACGTCTCAGCAAGTTCGCCCCCCCTAAGACCCGACTAAGAAGGAAATACGCCCCGAGAGCTACCTAGGCACAAACACGAGTCAGAGGCCTTACTTTGGCCTCAATTCCTTCTTGCAAGTCAAGATAATTCAGATAATCATCCAATCATTCTAACCAATCAGATCGAATCATCGATCAATCGATTCCATGTCAACAAGACCATACCTTGGTCATCACAATCAATACTATCTATAAAGTCCAATCATAATTAGGACTGCTCACTCTAAGTTGATAATAGATAGTGGGTGCATTTGGTTCGACATTTGGAAAGCTCATTGGGAAAATGCAAAGCAGTTTAGCCTAAAGGGCTTTGGAGGACATGCAAAGACTGTTTGGTAAGTTTTGCTTTGAAAAGCAACTTTGAGAGAAATGATGTTTGATAGAAAACACATTTGCAAAGCCCCTTTGGTGATTAATCTAAATATTTTAATTTTTATTTGTTTAAAATTAAAAAAATAATGTTTGCGACTTTTTTAATTTATATTTAACAACAATGTTAAAGATGTTGTGTAAACAATTTTATTAAAATTAAAATTTCTTCTTTTTGCTAAAAAGCATCAAATGGAAAAAATTTACGTGCTCTCTTTCTCAATTAAAATAAGAATACTTTCATTAAAAAAAACATGATAACATATGCTTTGAGGAAAGAAGCTCATTATCCTTAAAAATTACAAATATCCTTAATTACTTCCTAAATTCATAGCTATTTGCCATATCAGATGTTACATCATCATTTGAAGTATTACCCTCCCCATTTACATCATCAGGATCCGTTGTATATAAATTGGGATCCAAATCCACTCTAGCAAAATGTGCATCATTCAGGGCATTTCTTTGTATATAATTGTGCAAAGTCATCGTTGCTATCACAATTTTCACTTGCTTTGTATATGGATAATTTGGCATACTCTTTAAAATCTTCCACTTTTTCTTCAATACGCCAAAAGCTCGCTCAATTTCTGATCGTAGTGAGGAGTGAGCACGATTGAACACTTCTTTATAAACCAACAAAGCATCTGCTTCTTTGCTTTCTCATCAACCAACAGAGCAAGTAAAAGTTCACAGACAACAAACCAAACAGAACTCAAATCAAAAGCAGAGAAGACCAAGAAAAGTACCAAATCAACGCGTGAAGTACCGCAGGCCCAGCCTTTTAAAAAATCTGCAAACGAACGAGAGCCCAAAGGACCCAAAGCACGCGAGGTAGTCTGTCGATAGCTTCTCCGTTCGGCAGCAGCGACCATGAAGATTCGTTCCTCGGTGAAGAAGATGTGCGAGTTCTGCAAGCCGGTGAAGCGCCCGGGCGCCTGTATGCCGTTTGCTCGGCCAATCTCAAGCACAAGCAGCGACAGGGGATGATGACGTTCGCCGGCTAAGGACAGCTCCCTCCCACGTACGGTTTTTCTCGAAACCTGTTGAAAATTTGCGACTTCTGTGTGATTCGTGCTTTGAAATCAGTCTGCAATTGTTATGGGAGCTGCATAACTACATGTGATAGAACGCTCAGAGCATAAATTAGTTTTGAGGCCTAAACACGGCACCGGCTAATCCTCTCTTCCCGGACGGACACTCAGAGCATAAATTAGTTTTTGTTTGTTTCCCCTCAACTCAACTACTCCCGGTGGATTGAATTTATAGCACCGACTAATGAATTGTAGAATGAAGCACCTTTAGAGACTGTCACTTCTTAAAGATTAAGCCTTGATTTGGGCTGTTAGAGTTGGGAGAGCATAGTAAGCCAAATGGATATGCCGAACCATAAAAAAATTTTGCATGACTTTTATGGAAAGTGATACCAATGGTCCATGAACCGTGTAATGCGGTCTTTATACTCTTAATTTTTTTAACATGGTCCCTAAAGTTTAGCCCAATGTGTAATATGGTTCCTGAACTTTTATTTTGTTCATTGTGATTTTTAAACTTTTGATACTTGTTCAATTTAATCTATGGACTATGTGAAAATATTCAAAGTTGTCCATGATTTTGTATTATAGGGATAGACTAAATTGAACATTTTAATATAATTTAAGAACTGCATTGAATACGTATCAAAGGCTTGGAGATTACATCGAACAAATTATAAATTCAAGAACTATATAGCACATTCAACATCAGGGACAACGTTGAAATTTTCACATAGTTTATGGACTAAATTAAACATATATAAAAAAAATATAAGGAACACATTGAACAAAATAAAAATTCAAGGAGTACATTGAACAAATTAAGAATTTAGAGAACACATTACACATTGGGCTCAAATTTAGAGGCCATTTGTATGATTATCCTTTTCTCATTTCCCTATTTTGTTGAAAGAAGATTACTGTTTTTGTATACGCACGATTGTCTCTATAACACCAGCGAGTGTTCTATACACTTTCCAACGCTTATTTGCGAAGAAGCCCCACGTCTCCCTAGATAACCAATTCACGTCCTTCTTGATTTTTTGTGCCTACTCCATTTATCAATTTGCATATGTCCTATTGATATACAAAAAAAGATACATAATCCAATGCCAAACTACACATTATCGGGTTATAGTATGGAGAAGGGTTCCGTAGAAATTAATCAACGAAAAAAATCAAGACAATAAAATAAAAAATAAAAAGAATTAGATGAAAAAGATAGTTCCGTAAATTGTTAGTTCTACGTGAGAGGACCAAAATCAACACTAGGATTCAAATTAATATTTTCAAGAAATTCTACTACTGTTAAAGAAAAGCTTCCAAATTAGGACAAGAATACTCAATATGATCAATGTGGTCTTAATTTTTCTTCAAGCTTTCTGTCGAAATCATTTCAAGTGTAGAAGACGACGGATTTTTCACAGTGCATCGCAAGAAAACAATTTAGTTTTCTCTACATTTTAATTGCAGAGATTTCAAAGTCATCATCCTTATCCTTCTAGGGACAAGAAACCAAAAGTCGCTTCAAAGAAGGGAAGAGATGTTGATTTAATAAATTATGCAAATCCAATTCCTCCTCGCTACGCAAAAAGCTGGAAATAGTTATAAATTGAGATCTTCCCAAATGCTTATCGTAATTAACTCTGGTGCCGCAACTCCAAACTATAAACATCACACTATTCCTATGACGTTCATAGAGAAGCTAGATCTATAGTCAAAATGATAAATCACACGGTTAGGATTAGTGAAAACTGTGAAGATATTCAAAAAGCGATCATCATTATTATTAAAAATCAAACACAATACTACACGAAAAAGTAACTGTGAAACTTTCCATCTCCTGTGAATGTTCGAAATTTCTTGACACTGAAATCACGAAGTTGCTCTAAGCTGATTGCAGAGAGTGGCATTTCCATGGGTACTTGAACGTAAAACTCACGCAAGACTTAGATTGAGCAGACAATGAACATTCCCAAGAGACGTGATACCCTGGATGCTTTCCCATGATTGTCTCTAGTACGACAATTCCAAAGCTATACACATCACATTTTTCGGTGGGAATTGTAGAATAAGCCGGCTCTGCAAGTAGAGAATTCACAATTTTTTTATAACCTCGTTCATAAACTGTATTCAAGTTAACAAAATTACTTCCCATGACTTGATGATTACAAGTACACATTTCTACATAATCTATACGACACTGAAACATCATGAATTTTCGCCCAATACGTGAAATTCACGTACAATCTTCTCATAATTTTCTTAATATATGTTAATGGCCCTTTTCTACTGGTTCTTTAAAGCTCAAGCAGATGCTTCTCGCAAGTCTCCATGGAGCTCTCTCTCTCTCTCTCTTCCCCCTCCCTTCTCTCTCCCCCAAAGTAATTTCTTTTTTCAAAATTCACATTTTGAAAGAAGTGGGACTCATTTAGGCTCCAATTAAAACCCCCCCAATCTTGCACAATTATTTATAGCAGACGTGAATCTTGGATTCACTTTACGAGTGCGAGTCTGCCTTTTTTTTTGCTCACCAAGTGTCCACACCCTAAAACCACTCATGAACGTTTGAACACATGAAATCCTCGTAAACAACAAAATCAACATCTACTTTATCTTTCTTTTGCCCCCCATTTCTCTTTGTGCTTCTTTTTCTTTTCTTTCTCCAACCAATTTGTCTTAATCACGTGGAGGACCTTGACCATGAAGACCTTAACTTTTTCATCTTTTATTTACTTCCAATCCTTCGAATGGTCTAATTATGTTACTGCTGGTTCAAAGCTATTCAATTTCATAATCTGATTGATATCAATTATTAAAGTACTGACATTTGTCCTTTTTCCCTTTTTAACTAGTAAGGTCTTGACATATATTTTCAGTCTCCATGATTTTGAATTAATAGAATGACTATATTCGATATTTTAATATAATTTAGGGACTACTATGAATATATATGAAAGGTCTGGAGATTACATCGAACAAATTAAAAATTCAGGAACCACATTGCATATAAAAAAAATAGGGACAATATTGAACATTTTCATATAGTCTATGAACTAAATTAAACATATATCAAAATTTCATAAAAACAAAATTCAAGGATCACATTGCACATTGGTCTAAAGATCATGGATTATATTAAACGAATTAAAAGTTTGGAGAACACATTGCACATTGAGCTCAAGTTCGTGGGCCATTTGTATGATTATCCTTTTTCTTTTATCCCTTAAACTCCTTTATATTTTCTTGAAAGAATATTACTGTTTTTGTATAAGCACAATTGTTTGTATAACACCAACGTATGTTCTACTCACTGTCCGACGCTTTTTTGCGAAGAAGTCCCAAGACTCCTTAGATAAACAATCCACCTCCTTCTTGATTTTTCGTGCCAACTCCATTTACCAATTTGCATATATCCTATTGATATACGAAAAAAGATACATAAGCCAATGTCAAACTGCACATTATTGTGTGATAGTATTAAGAAGTGTTCTGTAGAAATTAATCAACGAAAAAATCAAGACGATAAAATATAGAAAAGAATTAGATGAAAAGCATAGTTCCGTAAATTATTAGTTCTACGTGAGAGGACCAAAATCAACACTAGAATTCAAATTAATATTTTTAAGAAATTCTACCACTGTTAAAGAAAAGTTTCCAAATTAGGAAAGAATACTCAATATGATCAATGTGGTCTTAATTCTTCTTCAAGCTTTCAATCGAAATCATTTCAAATGTAGAAGACAACGGATTTTTCACAGTGCATCGCAAGAAAACAATTTAGTTTTCTCTATATTCTAACTGCAGATATTTCAAAGTCATTATCCTTATCCTTCTAGGATCAAGAAACCAAAAGTCGTTATTGAAGAGAGTAGACCGGACGACAATGTGTGTTAGAAAAGAAAAAGTTGTTTGAGTGAATATCGCACATATTACGGAACGTGAATTGTGGCTTTGGTGCCCACGCCATACTTCATTTAAATTAATCAATGAAAGAATGACAATAAACATATGAAAGTATATTAGGGATCTAAGTGGACCAATTAAAAGTTCTTGGATGACATTGTATATTTGTCAAAAAGTAACTTGATTGAACTAATTAAAAATGCAAGTATGATAGTACACATTAATCAAAGTTCACAGACAACTGGTATCATTGTGCCTTCTGGCAATAGAAACTGCAATTTTTACATCTCGCTTCAAAGAAGGGAAGAGATGTTGATTTAATACTTTTTGCAAATTCAATTTCTCCTCGCCACGCAAAAAGCTGGAGATAGTTTTGAAATGAGATCTTCCCAAATGCCTTCCCGCAATTAATTTCGGTGCCACAGCTCCAAACTGTAGACATCGCACTATTCCTATGACGTTCAGAGAGAAGCTAGCTCTGTAGTAAAAATGGTAAATCACATGGTTGGGATTAGTGAAAACTATGAAGATATTCAAAAAGCGATCATCATCATTATTAAAAACCAAACTCAATACCACACGAAAAAGTAACTTTGAAACTTACCATCTCTCGTGAATGTTCAAAATTTCTTGACACTGAAATCGCGAAGTTGCTCTAAGCTTATTGCAGAGAGTGGCGTTTCTCTGGGTACTTGAACGCAAAGCTCATGCGAGACTTGTCCCATAGTCGGTCGAAGCCGTGGATCAGCTTGCAAGCATGCAAAAGCTAGCTTGGCAATCAAGACCACATTTTGTGCATCTCGAAGACAAAGTCTAGAAGGTGAGAGACGTTGATCTAGCACATCCTTCAACATTATTTGTGGCTCAGATTGGGTGGACGATGAACATTCGGGGGAGACGTGATACCCTGGATGCTTTCCCATGATTGTCTCCAATGCGACGACTCCAAAGCTATACACATCGCATTTTTCGGTTGGAACTATAGAATAAGCTAGCTCTGCGAGTAGAGAATTCACGGTTTTTTTATAACCTCTTTCATAAGCTGTATTCAAGTTAACAACATTGGTTCCCATGACGTGATGATTACAAGTACAAATTTCTAGTTAATCTACACTTACAACATTGATTTGATCATGGGAGTTTATGCTTCAACAAAGTTCGAAGAAGTTTGTTCGACACTTAAAGTAAGAGCATCTCTAGGTAATACGAACTTAATAACCTTGAATGGATCGATTATGATATTTTTCCTCATTTTACCAATTCTTCCTTACTGGGAAATCAAAAAGATTTCTGTCTACGCTGAACTTGAAAACTTTGATGGAGCAAACAAATTGCCTTAAGAAGATTAAATAACTAAAGAACTGCACCAAACTAGCAAATTTCAATTATGGAAGGGATGTCTGACACCAACGTCATTAAAAATTGCAAAAATTACGAAGTACCTGGAGCAATGTACCCGATGGTGCCAGCAATAGCAGTCCAGTTTGACGAATCTGGCCTCAATAGTCTTGCAGTGCCAAAATCGGAAATATGAGCCTCATAATCATGATCCAATAGAATGTTGTTACTGGTCAAGTCTCGATGAATCAACGGAGGTGAACAGTCATGATGCATATAGGACAATGCATTCGCAACTCCTCGAATTACATTTACCCTCTTGTCCCATTGAAATTCTATTGCTCTTTCGTCATCACTCAAAGTTGTTCTCAAGCTCCCTCTTTCCACATACTCATACACCAAAAAACAATGTTGGGCATGAGAGCAGAACCCATAAAATTTCACAATATTTCGATGGCGTATATTTGTTAGGGCTTGAATTTCCCTTCCAAATGGAGTCAAATTGACGATCTCACTATCTTCCAAAGATGATGAGATTTGCTTCACCGCAACCGTTTGACCTTCTGATATCTCGGCTTTATAAACAATCCCATATGCTCCTTCACCCACATAGTACTTGGAATCAAATCCTCCCGTGGCCTCAATGATTCGATCGTAGAAAACCTTGCCATCATAACTCAAAATACGCATAAAATCCAAATCATCTACCGGCTCATTGTTCTCTTTCTTGATAATCCTTCTTCGACGGTGATTGATGAATACAAGAATCATCAAGATGCAAGATAGGAGGAGAAACCCCAAGAACGAGAGAATGAGGACAACTGTGATTCTAATTCCAAGGCGTTTCTTGCTCGCAGTAGAATTGCATTTTGGTAAACCAACAACATTTCCACAGAGCCCTCTGTTATGCTGAATTGCCTCAAATGGAGCCTCAATGAAAGCCTTCACATTTGGGAGAGGACCTTCCAGATCATTGTAGGATACATCAATGGAAATCAAAGCCAACATATCATCAAAAATATGTGCAATAGAACCGGAGAGGTTGTTGTGGGAAATATTTAGATCTTCAAGCATTCTCAACTTTCCAAGCTCTCTTGGTATATTTTCAGTCAACATATTATGACTCAAGTCAAGAACCTCAATGAACTGTGTGTTGCCTATCTCAAAAGGGATGCTTCTCCGAATTTTGTTTCTGCTCAAGTTCAAGCGCAACAAGTTTTGGCATGAGCCTAATTGCATCAGTATCGATCCGCTCAAATCGTTTGATGCCAAGTTTAGATATGCTAGATGGGATAAAAGTCCGATCTCAAGTGGGACATTTCCCGTGATCATGTTGTTGCTTAGATCAAGTTCTAACAACAATGATAGGCTTCCTAATTCCCTCGGAATCTCCCCGCTTATATTATTTAATGAAAGGTCCAGTCTCTGTAATTGAGCCATCCTTCCAAATATTGTGGGTATCTCACCAGAAATGATGTTGTTTGATATCCTTAAGCTCGTCAAATTATGACAAAACTCCCATTTCCATGAAAGTTTGCCTGTCAAATGATTGTGGCTCAAGTCTACATAATACAGATGTGGATATATTCCAAAAGCTTCTGTAATGTTTCCAGTAAGTTGGTTTCCATCTAGTCTCAATCTGATTAATGTGTTACAATTCTCTAAGCTTGTTGGGATGGGACCCTTGAAATGATTATTGTTGATGCCGAAATATTTCAATGATCTCCCAAGGCATACATCTTTTGGCAGTTCCCCCTCTAAGTCATTATTATATAAATTCAACCGAACCAAACTTGTTAATTTATTAAATTCAAAAGGTAAGGAACCAATGAATTTATTCTCAGCAAGCCCTAATTCAGTTAAATTCGCCAAGCTTCCAATTGATGCAGGGATTGGACCGGTCAAATTATTAAAGGATACACGCAATGCTCTAAGAGATATCAATTTCCCTAACTCTTGTGGAATTGAGCCTGAAAGATTATTAAAGTTAAGATTTAACATCTTTAGATTACTCAAGTTCTGCAAAGACGATGGTATTGGACCGACCAAATCATTTTCTAACAAACTCAATTCTTCAAGATTTACCAATCTCCCAATTTCTGAAGGTATGGTCGAGCCTGAAAGATGATTTGAGTAAAGATTTAATATCTTTAGATCACTCAAGTTATGCAGAGACGATGGCATTGGACCGAGCAAATCATTTTCTGACAAATCCAATACTTCAAGATGTACCAATCTCCCAATTTCTGAAGGTATGGGTCCCGAAAGTCCATTTTGCCATAACCAAAGGGACTTCAATTTCATTAAGTTACTAATCTCTCTTGGAATGGAACCACAAAGGTAATTACGCGAAATGCTAAATTCAATTAAATTGCCTAATCTTCCAAGGGAATTAGGAATGAGGCCTGAAAGTTGATTTTTCCATAGGTAAAGATAAATCAGGCTGCTCAAGTTCCCTAATGAAGTAGGGATAGAACCGGTGAGAGCATTTCTGGAAAAATCAAGTTCCAAAAGAGAATCCAACCATCCAATCTCTCGAGGGATGTGACCACTCAGGTTGTTTGCACTTAGGGATAAAAAATGAAGACTCTCTAGTGTACCAATACATGGAGGAATGTCCCTGGACAGTTCATTGTCATAAAGATAAAGAGAGTTGAGTTTGGAAAGGTTACACATGCTCGAAGGAATGGATCCTGACAATCTATTTCCCCATAAGCTAAGAAAATTCAAGCTCCTCAAGCCACATATTTCAAGTGGAATGGAACTAGAGAGGCTATTCCTTGAAATGAATAATGTGGTTAAGTTGCCTAATTTTGTAAGAGAAGTAGGGATTGGACCAGTCAAATTATTTTGGAAAAGGTTAAGAAAAGATAAACTCGTCAAGTTTCCAATAGAACGAGGAATTGAGCCAGTGAGATTATTGGATGATAAGTCAAGTTCAATGAGGGAAGTGAGCCTTCCAATTTCTGAAGGTATGGGTCCTAACAATCCATTTTGCCATAAATAAAGAGACTTCAAATTCCTCATATCACTTATCTCTCTCGGAATTGAACCAGAAAAGTTATTCCGTGAAATGCTGAATTCGATTAAGTTGTGTAGTTTTCCGAGAGAGGTAGGAATGGGCCCTGAAAGTTGATTTTTCCATAGATAAAGATACATAAGGCTGCTCAAGTTCCCTAATGAAGCAGGGATAGAACCGGTGAGAGCATTTCTGGAAAAATCAAGTTCCAAAAGAGAATCCAACCATCCAATCTCTCGAGGGATGTGACCACTCAGGTTGTTTTCACAAAGGGACAAAGAATGAAGACTCTCTAGCGTACCTATACTTGGAGGAATGTTCCCGGACAATTCATTGCCACAAAGATTAAGAGAGTTGAGTTTGGAAAGATTACCGACACTTGAGGGGATAGCGCCATAGATCAAGTTGTTGCCAAGTTCCAAGCTAACCACATTGGTTAAGTGCGAGAAGTCAAGGCTGTCTAAAGTTCCCCCCAAACCAAGATAGGAAAGATTTAGATGGGTGACAGCTCCATAGTTGTCGCAAACGACACCAGTAAAGCTGCAAGGATTGTTGCCATGCCATGAAGAGAGGAGAGATTGGCTATGGCTATCAAGAGCAGATTTCCAATTCAAGAGAGCTTCTGCTTCATCCTTATTCTCAGTCACATTGACAGTGAAATAAGAAGTGGAGGACGCAAAAGCGTCTACACCATGAAATGAAGTGGCATCGACCAAGAAGAGCAAAAACAAGAAGGTACCCAAAGGAGAGTGGTTGGACGGCAATACAGAAGAAACCATGATTCAGGGAATGGTTGATTTATGGGAGGTAAGATGGTTCAGGTCTTCGTATGGTTAACTAGATTGATGACATATTTATAGATGGAATATCACTCCTAAAGCCTTAGTTGGAGCCAATGTCTATTACAGATGTACAACGTTTTCCAAGCAAATAGGGCCTTCTCATCGACGATAAATTGCAGGAAAAAATCTTCTCTTTTTGTTTTTAATCGATTTAACTGGGAAATTTTTAAATTCTGTTCCGACCATTTCGGGCGGAAATTGCGTGAGGCCTTTTTGATTTTGCCTCGTGGCGCGGAAAAGCCACGGTTAAGAAAAAATGGATCTTTGACGTCAGCTTCCTCTCCACGATTTCCAACAACTCTGTTAATTATCTTCATGGACAGAATAAATAAGTAGATAACGTTTGTTCTCTCATCAGGCAATCACTTAACCAACACATTGGATTTAAATCTCAGCATAATAGTAATACCCATGCAAGGATCATGTATTTAATTAAAACCACTTGAATAGATATTTTCATTTTACTATTTAATTCATTTAAATTTTGGGTTGGACATACTTTCACCTTTTGTTAATCTGAAATGTTATGAATTTTCACACTATATAAATATTGATACATGAATTCATATACAATCTTTTCATAATTTTCATTATATATGATTAATGCACTCTTCTACTAGTTCTTTGAGGCTCAAGCACATGCTTGTCCCAAGCCCCAATAGACCTCTCTCTCTCTTCCCAAGTAATTTCTTATTTTTTCTTTTTGTGAAATTTCTAGCTTGAAACAATTATTTAAAGAAGATCACATTTCAAAAGAAGTGCGACTCATCTAGGCTCCAATAAAAAACCCCATTCTCACACAATTATTTATATCAAATATGAATCTTGGATTCACTTCACATGTGTGGGTCTTCCTCTTTTTTTGCTCACCATGTCTTCACCCCCTAAGACACTGTTGAACATATGAACACAAGAAATCCTCATAAACAACAAAATCAATGTCAGCTTTATCTTTCAAAAAAAAAAAAAAGCATCAGCTTTGCCTTTCTTTTGCCTCAGTTTTCTCGAAAATTTCTTTTTGTGTGCTTCTCTCTCTTTTCTTTCTCCAGTCAATTTGTCTTAATGTGGAGGACCTTGACCCTTAAAGACCTTAACTACTTCAACTTTTTTTTTTGACTTCCATCCCTTCAAATGGTCTAATTACGTTACCGTAGGTGCAAAGCTATTCAATCCCATAATTACGTTCTGTCTTCATGGACTTAGCTCCTCATTAGTCACGGTCTCTCACTGTGTTACACATGATGGGTCCGAATAAAGTCATGTCCCGCTCGAAAATTCACAAAACCCATTGTTTCGCCGGAATTGTTTTTGTAATAAAATATCCTTTTGCAAAAGTAGTTCTTCGACTTTCATTTAAAAAAGATTAAGGTCTTGCGCTAACTTCGGGGAAAGGATATCTCATACAAAAAAGTAATTGACTTCTCCAATTCATATAGCTCTGTACAATCCCAAACTAGGTCGGAATTCAATGAACAACAAAGCCTGAAATTACAAACTCGATAATGCAACTATGTCGGAATTTAGTCAATGACACGGCCTAAGAACATAAAGATACTACATTGGAATTCAATCGATGACGTAGCGGTAAGATAAAGATACATGCCGGAATTTAATTGATAACGCAAATTTGAGAACTACAGTTAAGGAAATTTAAAGTACAATGTAGGAAAGATAATTGAAAGATGACATTCGGCTTGAATTTTTTTTTTTTTTTTTTTTGTGTTGTGGGGGGGGTTCTCTAATGGGTGATTGGCGGTATTTTTAATGGCTTATGGTAACTCCTTTTTGACGATTCTTAGCGGTTATAATTTTCCAAGTAACTTTCGTCGGTTACTGTTTCTAAATTTTAAGTGCAAAAACTGCTCCATGACCTGGTTTCTTGTAATCAATGTATGTTCCACGATCTTGCTTTCAAGCGGTAACTATTTCCTTAAATAATGCTTGTCTTTGATCTCAACTAATTCATCGGACGACTTGGTCTTTACATAGTGACTATTCCTGCAAAATGGTGCGCCTTTGGTCTCATTAATTTTAAATTTCTGAGCAGCTAATTAATATTCTTTTAATAGATATTGGCAATATTCATATTAGCAAGTGCTTGTTGTCTATTGCTGTATTTCGACAACTGGGCAGATGGCGTCGATGAATACCATCGTCGGTCGACATGTATTGATCCATATAATTGTTGATTAGTCAGCATGTTTGTATTAGTACTCACGCGCTATGCATGTGACTATCTACAGTTGTCTCATGTGTTGTACACCTGTTTCCTACTCTTTATGACTTCCTTCGAAAACGATCTTTCAATTTTTGGCTTAATGGGCTTGCTCTAGCCAACCTTCCTTTAAGATTGTCGATAAAAGAAAGTTTTACCCTAAGTTCGAAGTGTATTCTCCGCAGTATCGTGCAAAACAATATGGCCTAAAGCAAGCTGTGCCGATGCAAGCCCCATAATTCTTGAATTTCCTTATATGGACAAACATAAATATAAGCTCTCGGAGAGGGGTCCTTTCAACTGCTCTATGATCACCCAAATTATGCACAGTCGGTACTTCTCCGACATCGATGAATTCCAACCTGCTCTTGGTTGTACAACTGAATGGACTACATGATGGGTTTCTGTAGTCTTTGATTCTTCTTACAAAGAGGCCGCCAAGTCCGCCCCAACCCAAGTAAAATCACTTCATAGTCATACGCATATTAAACCCAAGGCTGCCAAGAAAAGAGGGAAGAAGGCCCTAAATCCTATTAAACCGTCCAGTCAACAAGCATCGAAGCAAGATTCATCGATAGATGAAGAAATCGAAAGGATGTTTTCAGAGGACAACAACTCTTTATCTCCGAAGTTTTCGAAAAAGAATACCAAAAGAAAATCCAACAAAGGCAATTGTCTTGCCTTACACTCCTTGCCTTTGTTTCTATCTTTTCCTAAATCATCTCTTGCTCTCAATAGGTGCCTCTCAACCGGCCAGACTTGTTCCTCCAGTCACCGGAATGTCCCGATTTAATGAACTCCGCGCTTTTTAAGAGGAGGAAGAAGTGGATGCAAACGCACTTTTAGCAAAGAAAAGGAAGAGGAACTCCTCAACTTTACCTAGAAGTTCACATACCGAAGGAGGTCTTGATCCAACCTGTCTTACAATAGCATCTGATGCCACCGAGTTTGTGGGCGCCTTACCCACTTTAAGCAGTCAGGTCATTCCAGCCGCGTCTTCCTCTGGCGCTGCTGGTGTAATTATTGAATCGAGTCACAATTTTCCTCCTGCCTCTGTGAATACCTTACCAGTTCCATCTCCAATTCCTTTAAAGTGTATGGCAAGTCTTTCCCAGCACACTAGTGATTCCTCGTTTGATGAAATGTCGACATGGCTCAGGCATTGACACAGCCCAAAGCTAATTTGTTAGTGCATCTATATGTGGTCAGGATTTATCAAATTTACTCGTCAATACATCTTAACAACTTTTGTCAGCTGAGCCTGCTCTTTTACTTCTTCCAGCACCAGAGCAAATTCTATTACTCTGTCTTTTTCTAATCTTGTTTGATGTGTTCAGCTGAATGAGTTCATTTCTGACCTCATCAGGGACCATGAAGGACCCACTAGTGACTCCATCGATTGCTCCAAATTCAGTTGTCAACTTAGGGTCCTCTTCTGGCGAGCTAAACAAAGGGACTGACTCTGTTGTTGAAACCACTCGTGATCTTCCATCAACTTCTGTTCCCGCTAAACACTTCTCCGATGTTTTATTGCCATCTTCATCTTCAACGCAGCAATTACATCAAATTGGCGATGAACGTTTTCTGAGTTCTCTTGCCGAAGCCAGACATAAATTGGAAAAGGCTTCCCGAGTTTTAGCTATCAACTCCAACAATTTAATCTTCAGGATCCTAACTCCTGGCGAAGCTACTACTGAAAGGACATGATGTAAATTGTTGGAGTTCCTTGATCTCTCAAGTGGCGGCTTTCCAATTGTGTGAAGAGAATATCAGCGTTGCCTTGCCTCCTGGGCTCAGAGAAAAATATGGAGACTTCTCGAATGGGTTTACCACTAGAATGGAAACTTACCAACACAACCATGAGTCGATAATCTCTTTGACTGTCCTAAAAGAAAATCACCCAGACCTCAATCAGTCCATTGAAGAAACCAGCTACAGTGTGAGAACTAACTAAGCTACTTTGCGCACTATAATTGATGAAGTAGCTTGCCTCGATAAGGACGAGACACTACTTGAAAAACAACTTGCTCAAATTGAAACGGGCTGGCTGCCACACGGCACTAACAGAAACTTAAGCATGCTTCGAGGGCTCAAGTGGAAGAGGTCTTGGAGCAGCACACTACTTCCCTCAAAGAACTAAAGAAGAATGAATATGACCATTCGACAGCAAGGAATGCCAAAAGACGTGGCCTCGACAATCGGTAGACCACAGAAAATGGCAAGTTAAGCTTTCGTATGTTGGCTTTCCAAAAGGAGGTAAAAAATATCGTATATCCAAATAACATTTCTCATTAATGAAATTCCCTTTTTATTCCTTTATTATGTATGTCGAAATTCTCATTGACTAACACCTTAATGATCCTTGGCGCATTGGAAATCGGCCTTTCAAGGTTATCAAGCTCAATGGCGGGAACTAGAATTAATTCAATTTTCATATGGTTTAACTTCCGATAACTATCAACAGTCCCACTAAGCTCCAGTCCTTTCAAATCTTTGGGTAGTGTGCACGAGTTGGTTACCCGATCATTCAACCGTAGGATGTATTCTATGACCTTGTCTTCAATTTTTGATAACAAAATGGCGCATGACCCTCGTTTTTCTTCAAATGCTTAGTATGTAGTGTACTTGAAGCGCTTCGACTATTGCCATTGTTATGAAGACAATGGACATATGTCTCTGTCCTTCATGGACTACGATCTGCTCGAGACCATATAATTTTGGGACTGTATCTGTGCTCATGCCTGGTCTGCCCTCAACTGTCGATTTAAAACCTTCCCATCTTTCGATGAGTAGTTCTTTCAGTGCTATCTAAGGTTACAAGATGAGACGGGACCAACCTGTTACCAGGCCAAGATTGAATGGCTTTTGAGGCTCTATTGCATATCTTTTGACCCAATTGAATTCAGTTTCATTTGCAGTCTTTGTTGTTTCTGGCCCCAATCGTCACGTTGTTTCTACTTCCCAGTAGGACCAGTGCCCATAACCTTGTTGGACATATGAAGTATAATGGGCCCCGTTAACAGAAATTGGTGAATCTGATTTACACACCTGTCCATACTGACGGACTCATCTTGTTTGGATCTTCCTTATGAGGCTTTCATCGACAAATTTGCCAAATCAGAAGGGCATATTACTTTCGAAGAACAAAGTGCTTTCCTTTCTGTTGGCTCTCGCCTGATGTCTTTTCTCATCCATCTCTGATCGGGTCTCACGAATTTATTGACATGACCTACGCTCTTTCCTGTAGTTTCAACATCGGCCTAGGGCGCATGGTCTTAACCGCTCTTTATGGGTCTTTGTCCGACACTTAAACTTCCCTCAATAGTGCACATCCCGACCCCTTTTTCGGCCCATAATGGCTTCTCCTTGGTTGGATAGGACTATACTTTTCTGAGTTCTTTGGTAGTAGCATACCTCTTACTCATTGGGCCGAAATTAATCATCAACCAGTTGGAATAACCTCAAGAATTTGGATATTTTGTCATCCTCTCAAACCTGTTCGTGCCGGCTTTTCCCCTATTGAATGCTTCTTGAGGCGCGTATTGCTTCTCTTAAAGTTCGAATTCGATGTCATTGATCCCGACAACGTGGATTACCATTAGTACTTTAACAAACTCGACGTCAAAATGTATTGGAAGAGTGTACTCAGTGGACTTGATCTTGGACTTTCAGATAATGGTAAGTCTTATCTAATCTACAATCCTAAGTTTTGCACTCGCCAATTCGGGCTTACTCAAAGTGTCCTTGCACCCATTGTCTATTCCACGGAGTACCCCTTCTTGCCTTACTCCGAGATTCGTGGAAAAGCTACTCTCACCAAGAGTCTCGAGATTACTGGCATCATCTCAAAGCGGTTCAATTTTATAGGCTTCTATAACAATTTTGGAGAGACTAATTATTTTATCGATTGGTGGAACGGGTATCAAACCCTCCTGTTTCCTTCAGACATTGAGATGGTCATTTCCAAAGATTCCCATTTTGTCCCTGTATTGGCTCATTCGTTTAGGCGACCTCTTTACGCTACACAAAGCTTTGAAATAATCTCTTTTGAGCATTCGTCCGGCAAAGGTACATGCATTCTTTGCTTAAATATTATCTTCACTCGCTCTACCCTAGTATCCTGGTTTCACGTTTCCTAATGTACGTGAGCCATCAACATCAAGGAGGAAAAGGGAGATGCCTGAATCACCTCCACTTAGCCGTGCTAGGATTTCTGTAGATGACAACTCAATTGACCTAAACTTTGCTGCCGAAGACAATGTTGGCCCAATACGTTCACCGTCTGATCCTTCAAGTGAATTATCTCCTTTTGAAGATGGTGATGGTATTCCGGCCAAGCGGGCCCGACTTTATGATCTGCTATCAATCGGTTATGCTTGTATTTGCGATAAGTATGTAGGGCAGAAATCAACTTCTTGTTGACCCAATTGTCCAATTTGCCCTTCGCTATGTTTTGACAGTATGTAATATGTCTCTCCATCACTGATGTCTATCACGTAGGTTCTTTCCTTTTCATCTCCACTTTCCTCTAAACTTACTCCGAAAAACATCCGTCACTGTTTCACGTTGCTAATATTTAACATTGCCCATAGCACCCAACAATCTCAATCAGGTTGTACTTGAAACATCCTAGGCATAACACCCCGCTTAGGCCCTATCTACTTCATTTGTTGACGTCTGGCGTGAGCTCGCTCGACGTAACAAAATAGGTCACTCCACTGACAGCTTCTTTTGATCCCTACTGTTCAGGCCCCTTCGATCCCTCATGCTTTTCCTGATAAGTGTGGTATTGTTCGCCAATTGCATCTTTTCACAACACCATATTTCTCCTACTAAGCTTTTCTTGATCATAGTAGATCAATATGTCATGGTCCATGATTCTTTCGTACTTGTGAATCCTTGTGAGAGGAGCCTGTGGTTATAGGGTGAAGAATGAGTGATGTAGAAAAGATGAATACAACCGGTCCATGGGAGCACTATCAAGACAATTGATGATAGAAGTTTTAGGATAAAACGAATATATCTCTATGGAGCTTTAAAGGTGAGGTTAGCCAACCATGCACAAACTAACTGCTCTTTTAATGTGGCTATAGCAGGCCGAAATCAATTGTTGAGCCTAAATTCATATGTTGTCTCACTCGATGGACTAAATAGCCTAGTTATGCTAAGTGTATTACAGTCCGATATGAGGAAGCTACTCAATGTATTGTTCTTTAGAATAACTATAGAATGAAGATTGGCTCATCAAGCGCTACACATGTTATTCCATGCCAAGGAATTGCTGACCCTTAACATATGCATCAACTTTTCTCTATAATGTGTTTGATTAGTAGAGAGTGAGATTATCACGTATCATAAAAAGCTTAAAAAAGAAAAAAGAAAAATCAAGAGTGAGAAAATGCAAAGAAAATGGAAGGTATGAGACTCGTGAATTAAGTAGATGTGGGAAGTACCATCTAACAATTCATTTATACTTTTGTTCTGTATCAATGCATTCGAAAATAAGTTGTCGATAGCATTTCGGGGAAAAGGAAGAGAAGAGATCCCTTAAGAATATAAGCATCATCTTGTTTTTTCAATTGAAAATAAAATTCAATAATTTTAGCCATTCATAGCATATATATAGCGGGAATTTTCCAATAAATTACATAAAATTAAGGGCTAAACAACAAATTAACCATTGACAAACTACTAGGTTTCAGGATAAATATACCAAAAGTTGTAAGACTTACACGAAAGTGTAATCGAGTTCAAAATTTTAAAACTTGTCAAATTTGTGCAATCAAATCCTTTCTATTTACTCCGGTCAACTTGACGAATGGAAAACATTAATAGGTTTTAAGATTTGATTGCATCAACTTGAACTTAAATGCACTAATTTAATAAATTTTGGAACTTGATCGCATTTTTTGAAATTTTTAGAACTCAATTGCACTTTTTTTAATAATATTAAAAATTAAATTACATATTTTGAAAATTTTAAAATTTAATTATATTTTCGTGATAAGTTTTAAGACTCGTGTTAGATTTATCTCGTAAGTTCATTGAATACTTAGGCCGAGCATAGGCTTCAAGCTTGCAAATGGCTTTACAACTTAAAACGAGCAGGAGTCCAAATGGGCCCACAACACATGAGGGAGTCTTCGTCTTCCTTCGGCTAGGGTTTCGCCTTCAGTTTCCTCCATCACTGTTGATTGCTCCGCTAGTGTCGATTCGCTTCCCCGTTCGGCAGCAGCGACCATGAAGATTCGTTCGTCGGTGAAGAAGATGTGCGAGTTCTGCAAGACGGTGAAGCGCCGCGGGCGCGTGTACGTCATCTGCTCGGCCAATCCGAAGCACAAGCAGCGGCAGGGGATGGTGACGTTCGCCGGCGATGGCCAGCTCCCTCCCGCGTACGGATTCCTCGAACCCTGTTGAAAGTTTTCGATTTTTTGCGTGATTCGTGGGTTGAATTCGGTCTGCAAATGTTACGGTAGCTGCATGACTACATCTGATGGAACGTGAGGGAAGGAGAGAGGATTGGTTGGTGCTGTGTTTTGGCCTCGAGAGAGGATTGTGGCTTGTTTGGGCATCTTCCTCCCGCTGTGCACGTTCATGGGATTCTCTTCTTGTTGAGTAGCTGGTGTTGTGTTTAGCTGATTCGTTCTCTCGTTCATGGGCTTCTCTTCTAGTCAACCTTAACTCGATTACTTGGAAATTGGAATAGCCTTCTTGCGTTCTAGATGTTCCTACCATGGCGATTTTGATCTCCCATTTACACAGTTGCCTTCGGCTGCTTTATACCAGAAGTTCGAATTGGCTACTTCGACCCCTCCCCTTTACCGGTTCTTCTTTTAGCTGATCCTCAATGGCTTGTACTGCCTTACATTCCATTGCCTTGCTTTCTCCATCGACTGGGATCAGCTTTGCTGTCTCTCAATCACCCAATCCCAGCTTCATTCTCTCGGGAATCCACTGCACCTTTACAATTCTCAGCAAAGCGTCCAATGAGGTTTCCATCGATTGCTCCACTGTTATAGTGCATAGCATGGGCCCCTACTCTTAAATCTACATTAGAGTTGCTTGGCAAAATAATTTTCAATCTTCATTTGCAATGCAACGTTACGTTTGAGTTCTTAGTATAGTTTTCTTGTATTTTCTGAAGAGTGTGTGATCTTGTCAGTTGAAGTAATCCAGAACATTGCTAATTACAATCAATTTGATGGCAACTGGTAAAGTCATAATAGGATCCCTAAGTAGTCCCTCCATTCGGAGGAGACCAATCACAGTAGCCACTGGGTGTCTTAGTGTGTGCCTTGAAGTTGCTATTGGATGAAGTATGCACATATTAAGTAATGGGACATGACCTTCGTCCTGCTACTTGATTCCGATTGGAATGCATGATGATGAAAGCACCTGTTTTAGGCAAACTGTGCCATTTTATTTATGTGCACTAGATTGAAGATCAACTGGTTCTGTTGATCTCGAGTGCCTCAGGTTTTCCTTTTTCCTTTTCTTGGAGCTTACACGAGTAAGCTACATTGGGCACTCGAATGAAATTTGATTGAACATACCTCTGCGTGTTTTGATAATATTTCATTTGCATTTTTCGTACTTATTTGTAAAAGCATTTATCTTTTCTAATTACAGGTCATCAGAGACAGGCTTGAAGCAGCTAATTTCACCTACCTCCAATGCGCAGACCAGCATTATGGCTCTTATGCCCAAGAAGCCTGAGCCCTCTATGTTGTTTGGATGGCGGTCGAGCCTGGCATCCCTCCTATTCAAGTAGGGCATTTTGTTTCAGATACCTTTTGCTTGGGGTTTATGAACATATAGCTGTTGTAGGCATGCTCTGTTTATGCCTTGAGAGATATCACGTTTATTTGTTATCGGTGATTGGACATTTGCTTCATAACTTGTATTGCTGGTATAATCTTTCCTTGTGCCCCATGTAATGCCAGGGATCTCACTGTAATACTCTTCAAACTGGGGAGATCCAATGTAGATAGAATTAACTGTTCAATATATTGCCTAACCCTCTCCCTGTCACCCAAGAGTCAGACTTAGCTCAAAAGTTTAGTGCTGCTCCAGTAACAAATAGGGCTTTTGAATCCGGTTTTCAACAGTGGTTTAGCTCATAGCTACATTACAACCTGAGAACTGTGCAGAATGTGTAGCAAACAGGTTGTTTTACCATCATAGAAAAGGGAAGGGAACATTTCACAGAAAAGGGTTTTGCAGAGGGAGATGGACCACTGGCAGCAATTGCATTGGACATTTCAAAAGTTGAACTTCGCACAAGCGATCTCGTTTCGTTTTCGTGGAGATTTCTTCCCAGAAAGAAGTTCCATGCTTTTGGAAATCTCACTTTGGTGTGTGCTGTTTCTTTCGACTACGGACGTTAAGTCATTTCACGAGACATCGCTGCAAAATTTTTACTCAGGAATACTGGTGTCCGGTAGCAGCAGGATTATCGATCCGATGCTGATGAAACCTTAAGTTGTCCTTGAACTGCTCTCGTGCGAGCGAGAAGTTTCGTCACGAGTCTCGCTACAATGTATCATGAGCGAACTATTAAGACATTGGTTCCTCAACAATTTGCATTACATATTCTTTCTTTGGCTCCGATTCTTTTGTGCAAAATATGACATTTTTAGAAAAATATTTTTTATGAAGTCATTTTCCAAGAAAAGAACCCAAAAAAAAAAAAAAAAAAAAAATCAGTATTTAGCTGAAATCCGAAAATTGATATGAAAATGGTTTCTGTCATTAAATGAGAAAAATCTATTTTCCTAAATAAACATAAACTATTCGGGTGTTGATGACTTGCACCATGGGTTTGAGAATCGAGCACAAAAACTAGGGTCTTGGGCCTAGATCCCCAGCTCCTAAGCACGAGCATGGGCACCGGTCCTTGGCGTTCTTGCTAGACCAATTAGAAACAACTCTCACGACGAGAAAAGATCAGCGCTGCATCACACGGATCCCATATCTACAATTCGCGAATTCCATGAATAACTCGCATGATGGGAAAAAAGGGGATAAGGGGCATTGCGAGTCTTTCCAAAAAAATAAAGAGAAGAACTGGGACTCAAAAGGCATTTTCGGTTGATGTCGTTTAGGAATTAGTTGAGCTTTGTTTGTACCAAGCATCTAACCCTCAAAAGCTAGAGAACTATGTTACAGTGTGTGATCTCTGCATCTATACATAAACATCTACCTTGAAATGCAAAATGCATTTGCGATAGAGAAAACCAATAGAAACACCTCTCATGAAAAGAGAAGATCGGTGTTGCGTCACACCGATCCTATGTATGCTCTTCACAAATTCCACTGATAATCCCGCACGATTAGCCATGAGAAAATGCGATTTTGGAAGCCGAAGATGGTGAGAAGATTGTGTGGAAGCCTTGCAACTTTTGCTAACCGTTAGGAACCTAAGGTCATTAGTCCTTCAATCCTCGGACTTAATAGGGTTGACACATCTCTGGCCGACTCTTGTCGAGAATGGTTACTATTTTAAAAGGCTTCTTCTTGCTCTTTTGGCATGAAAAATCTTTTTCTCATTTGAATACCAAAAATGACGTAGATAGTAGTCTCGTATCATATTAAGAGGAAAATATATCAATTGGCTCAAAATTCACTAATATATTCTATTCGAGTGATTTAAATTTCTAATCCTATTTAATTTCTGATTTTATAATGATCAAGTGAGCTTTCGTTTCTCACCTTTACTCTAAATTTCCAACCACCATTTGATTTCCGTCCACATGCAAAGTCAAAGCAAGTGTAAAATTCGAGTTGCGTCGATTGCTGCGACTCGCCGGTTGCCTTGGAGGAAAAGAAAATAAAGGAAATCTCATCTTCATTGCAAAGATGGCCAGCCCAGCCCACGTAATTCTCAGGCTCCATGGGCCTTCTGGCGAAGTTTTCAGCCGGAATCTCTATTGGCTGTTGGATCTTTTCTGAGGCCCTTGACGGGCCAATCCGATCCGAATTCGATTCGCTTCGTTTTCGGATCCCCTGATTTCTCCTCCATTTTCATCCATTTTCATTTTTATTCCCCCGTGCTCTTTTATTTATATCTGGGAGCCGATTTATGGGAGCCGATTTAGACGGTGAGTTCGCGTCCCCACTTTCAGATTTGCAGCGAGTAATTGGCTGGTCGATTCCCGGCTCACTTGATAGTCCTAGGTGGGTGGCATTGGGGCAATTAAATAAGGGGGTCCTTAGTGTGTTTTCGCCTCAACTTGGTGGTTTAGTACCATGAGTACTGAATGTGCGTGACATTGTTGAGTTAGCGGATGCGTTATATTGTAAATGATTTTCTTTCAGGGTCTGACACCTTTTATTTATTTATTTTTATTTTTGGCATTATCTATTGAATTTAACTTCTCACAGGTAACGAATTATTCAAATTGGCAAGATTCGGAAGAATTGATTAAAAAGATGTGCTTTTGGAACCCTTTTGTGGAAGCTTGGAGTTTATTTCTGTGGAAGAATTGATAAAAAGATGTCTTCTCAAAGTATTACTCAAGGATTACCTCAAAGAGACTTGCAGAGTTGTTATACCTCAGTGTATGGGTTGATTATGTTGAACAATTGTTTATATTCTTCATCAATGTCGATCTTTATGAATGATTGCGTAGAGCCCTCTTTTAACCTTGAGCAGCCTCTCTGCCTGTGATCCCTATGGGGCGTGGTTGCTAGACTTGGGTACAAGTCCCAAAAAAAGTGGAAAAGAAGTTTTGGTGCCTTGAAAGTTAAAGCCTCTCTACCATCGCATATTTCCTTTATCTTTTGGAACAGGGATAATTGTCGAAGGGGATGGAGGAGTCTTTGGGACATTCTCTTCAACAACAACAGGGGATGGATTCATTTCATAGAAGGTACGCCAGTACGGGTTATGATCCCAGACCTCTGCTCTTAGCCATGAGCCGTATAGGAAACAATCATATTTTTCCAGCTTACTCTCATCAGAAGGAAACTTTGCACAATGCGTGGCATAATGGCCAAGCTTACCACATGAATAGCAATAGTGAGAAAGTCGTTCGTATTTAAAATCCAGCCAGAAATTCTTGCCTTCGATTTTGATTAATATTCCTGTCATAAGCACCTGTTGAAGATTGAATTCTACTCGGACCCTTCCTGTTTTTAGCATAGATCCATCCTTATTCTCTATGCGCACTGTTGTTATTTTGCCTATGTGAGCAGCAACCTTACTAAGCATGTTTTCTGTACATCTTTCCAAAGGCAATCCATAAACTTGGACCCAAAACTCATAGGTGTCGAAGTTGTAGCAGTGCAAAGGTGTGTTCACTTTCCAGGGTTGTAACATGACCAGATGGTTAGCAAAAAGCCAAGGTCCATTTTTGTACACCCTCTGTTTTACCTCCTCAGATTTGAATTTCACTAAATATAAACCAGAGTCGCCTAGAGAAATGTCCACCAGTTCAGTGCGCCAGGCCATTTTCATAGTGTTCTGAAATGCCTGAAAGTTGACTGTAGGATTATTTAAAAGCTTACCGACTAAAACTAACCGACACTCCTCAATTTTATCAATAGGTGCTGCGTCGTCCCAGACCTCCACTGCCTGTGTCGACCATAGACGACCCATTCGATTGCATAATGAGGGGGGTCTTCAATTTGGTAGGTTGGTTTGTGGTGTGGAAACTAGGTTTGGTTCAACAGATCTTTAGCCTTCGTCGCACCACTCACATTTTCTTACAACGTTAACAATCTCACCGACCATTGCTGCTTCGCCTTCACGAAATATGGTGTGAAGCTATCTTTATCTATCAAAAAATCAACTTTCCGGGCCCATTCCCACTTCTCTTGGAAAATTAGACAATTTAATCAAATTCAGCATTTGACGGAATAACTTGTCCGATTCAATTCCGAGAGATATAAGTGAGTTGAGGAGTTTGACTATACTTTATTTATGGCAAATTGGACTTTTCGGATCCATACCTTTAGAAATTGGAAGGCTCGCTTCCTTTATTGAACTTGAGCTAGCATTCAACAATCTTACTAGCTCAACTCATCATGGAAACTTGACAAATTTATCTTTATTTAGCCTCTTCCAAAATTATTTAGCTGGTCCAATCCCTACTTCTCTTGCAAAATGGGGCAACTTAACCTATCTAGGCATTTCAAGGAATAACCTTTTTGGTTCCATGCCACAAGAAATATGCCACTTGAGGAGCTTGAAGGATCCTAGCTTATGGGGAAATAGATTGTTAGGGTCCATTTCTTCATAAATAGGGAAGCTCACTTCTCTTACCAAATTTTACCTAGGACACAACAATATCAACGGCTCGATTCCTTTTTCTATAGAAAACTTGACAAATTTATCTTTCCTTTACTTGAGTGGAAATGCACTCTTGTCCTTGATCCCTTAAGAAATTGGGAGATTGGTACATCTCGAAGGATTGGATTTGTCAGAGAATGATTTGGTCGTTCCAATACCATCGTTTATGTAGAACTTGAGCAATCTAGACCTTTACTCAAATCATCTTTCAGGCTCAATTCCGCAAGAGTTTGGGAAATTGATATCTCTTCAAGCATTAGATGTAGCCGCTAATAATTTGACCAGTCCAATCCCTGCATCAATTGGAAGCTTGGCGAATCTAATTGCATTAAGCCTTCACGACAATAAATTCATTGGTTCCTTGCCTTTTGAATTTAATAAGTTAATATGTTTGTTTAAGTTGGATCTATCTAATAATGAATTAGGGAGGGAACTGCCAGAGGATGTATGTCTTGGGGGATCATTGCAATATTTCACTGTCTTCAACAATCATTTCAAAGGCCCCATCCCAACAAGCTTAGAGAACTGTAGCACATTAATCAGATTGAGACTAGAAGGAAACCAACTTATCAGAAACATCACAAAAGCTTTTGGAGTATATCCGCATCTAGGTTATGTGGACTTGAGCCACAATAATTTGACTGGCAAACTTTTGTTGAAATGGAAGCGTTTTCTTAATTTGATGAGTTAAGAATAGCAAACACCATCATTTTTGGTGAGATGCCCATAATATTTGGAAGGATGGCTCAATTACAAATTTGGACCTTTCATTAAATACTTTAATTGGGAGACTCCAAGGGAATTTGGAAGCCTTCATTGTTTTTAGAACTCAATCTAAGCAACAACGCAATCACGGGAAATGTCTCGACTGAGATTGGACTGTTATTTCATTTGGCACATCTGAACTTGGCATCCAACAATTTCAATGGATCGATACTAATGCAGTTAAGCTCATGCCAAAGCTTGTTGAGCTTGAACTTGAGTAGAAATAAATTTCGGAGAGGCATCCCTTTCGAGTTACACAACACACAATTCCTTGAGGTTCTTGACTTGAGTCATAATATGTTGACTAAAAACATATCGAGAGAGCTTGGAAAGTTGGGAATGCTGCAAGTTTTAAATATCTCCCACAATAGCCTCTTTGGTTCCATTGCATATGTTTTTGGTGATATTTCAGCCTTGACTTCCATTGATATATCCTACAATTACTTGGAAGGTCCTCTCCTAAATGTCAAGGCTTTCATTAAGGCTCCATTTGAGGCAATTCAATGTAACAAAGTGCTTTGTGAAATGTTGTAGGTTTACCAAAATGCAATTCTACCGTGAGCAAGAAAAGCATTGGATGCATTAATACTAGAATCATAGTTTTCCCAATTCTCTCGTTATTGGGGTTTCTCCTTCTCTTTTGCACCTTGACCATTCTTGTAATCATCAATCACCATCAAAGAAGGATTATTAAGAGAGAGAACAATGAACGGGCAAATGATTTAGATTTTATGCGTATTTTGAGTTATGATGGCAAGGTTTTTAATGATCAAGTCGTCAAGCCACGGGAGGATTTGACTCCAAGTATGGGTGAAGGAGCATATGGAACTGTTTATGAAGCCGAGATATCAGAAGGTCAAACGATTGTTGTCAAGCAAACCTCGTCATCTCAGGAAGATAATGAGATCGTTGATTTGATATCATTTGGAAGGGAAATTCAAGCCTTGAGAAATATATGGCAACTTTATATTGTGAAATTTTATGGATTCTACTCTCATGTACAACGTTGTTTTTTGGTGTACGAGTACATGGAAAGAGGTAGCTTGAGAACAACTTTGAATGACGATGAAAGAGCAATATAATTCCAATGGGACAAGAGAGTAAATATGGTCCAAGGAGTTGCAAATGCATTGTCTTATATGCATCATGAATGTTTGCCTTCATTGATTCATTGAGACTTGATTTGTAACAACATTCTATTGGATCATGATCATGAGGCTTGTGTTTCTGACATTGGCACTAAAAGACTTTTGAGGCCAGATTCATCAAACTGGATTATTATTGCTGGCACAATCGGATATATTGCTCTAGGAACTTCGTAATTTTTGCAATTTTTAATGACATTGGTGTCAGACATCCCTTCAATAACTGAAATTATGCTACTTTGTTGCAGTTCTTTAGTTATTTAATCTTCTTAGAGAAATTTGTTTACTCCATCAAAGTTTTCAAGTTCAGTGCAGATAGAAAGCTTTTCGATTTCCCCAATAAGTAAGAATCGGTAAATGAGGAAAAATATCATAATCGATCCACTTCAAAGATATTAAGCTCGTGTTACCTAAAGATGCTCTTACTTTAAGTTTTGGAACAATTTTTTTCAAACTTATTCCAAGCATAAACTCCCATGATCAAATCAATGTTGTAAGTGTATATTAATTAGAAATTTGTACTTGTAATCATCACGTCATAGGAAGCAATGTTTTTAACTTGTAATACAGCTTATGATCAAGGTTACAAAAACCTATGAATTTTTACTTGCAGAGCTGGTTTATTCTGTAGTTCCTACCGAAAAATGTGACGTGTATAGCTTTGGAGTCGTCACATTAGAGACAATCTTGGGAAAGCATCTAGGATATCACGTCTCCCGAGAATGTTCATCATCTGCCCAATCTGAGTCGCCAATGATGTTGAAGAATGTGCTGGATCAACGTCTCTTGCTTTCTAGACTTTGTTTTCAAGATGCACAAAACGTGGTCTTGATCGCCAAGCTAGCGTTTGCATGCTTGCAAGCCAATCCGTGACTTCGACTGACTATGGGACAAGTCTCACGTGAGCTTCGCGTTCAAGTACCCATGGAAATGCCATTCTCCGCAGTCAACTTGGAGCAACTTCGCAATCTTAGTGTCAAGAAATTTGGAGCATTCACGAAAGATGGTACATTTTGAAATTACTTTTTCATGTGGTATCGTGTCTGGTTTTTAATCATGATGACGATCGCCTTTTGAATATTTTATAGTTTTCACTAATCCCAACCATGTGATTTATCATTTTCCCTACAAAGCTAGCTTCTCTGTGAATGTCGTAAGAATAGTGCGATGTTTATAGTTTGGAGTTGTGGCACCAGAAATAATTACAGAAACGCTTTGGGGAAGATCTCATTTCACAACTATTTCCAGCATTTTGCATAGCGAAGAGGAAATGAATTTGCGAAATGTATTGAATCGACATCTCTTTCCTTCTTTGAAGCAAGATGTAAATGCCATGTAGTTTCTATTGCTGGAAGACATAATGATACTAGTTATCTGTGAACTTTTATCGATGTGTAGTGTCATACTTACATTTTTAATTAGTTCAATCAAGTTACTTTTTGACAAAAGTAAAATGTCGTTTTGAAACTTTTAGTTGGTCCACTTAAATCCCTTATTTTAATATGTTCATTGTCATTCTTTCATTAATTGATTTAAATGAAGTGTGGCATGGACACCGAAACCACAATTCACGTTCCTTAATATGTGCAATATTCACTCAAACAACTTTTTCTTTTCTAGCACACATCCAGTTGGCTCTCTTCAATAACGACTTTTGGTTTCTTCTCCGAAAAAGGATAGGGATAATGACTTTGAAATCTCTGCAGCCAGAGTGTAGAGAGAACTAAATTGTTTTCTTTCGATGCACTGTGAAAAATCCCACCTCTTCTACATTTGAAATGATCTCGATTGAAAGCTTGAAGAAGAATAAGGTCACATTGATCATATTGAGTATTCTTTTCCTAATTTGGATGCTTTTCTTAACCAGTGGTAGAATTTCTTAAATATGTTAATTTGAATCCGAGTGTTGATTTTGGTCCTCTCATGCAAAACTAATCATGTCCGGAACTATCCTTTTCTTAAAAATGTTAATTAATTTTTTTTACCGACCAAAAAAAATATATAATTTTTTTTTTATATATTTTATCGTCTTGATTCTTTTGTTGATTAATTTCTACAGAACCCTTCTCAATACCATAACACGATAATGTGTAGTTTGACATTGGATTAAGTATCTTTTTTTCGTATATCAATAGGATACATGCAAATTGATAATCGAGTAGGCACACAAAATCAAGGAGGTAAATTAGTTATCTAAGGAGTCTTGGGACTACTTAGCAAATAAGCGTTGGACAGTGTGTAGAACATACACTGGTGTTATAGAAACAACCGTGCGCATACAAAAACAGTAATCTTCCTTAAACAAAATATAAAGGGATAAAAGAAAAAGATAATGAAACAAATGACCCATGAACTTGGACCCCATGTACAATGTGGTCTCCAAACTTTTAGTTTGTTCTATGCAGTTTCTGAACTTTGGCTCAATGTGCAATGTGGACCCTGGATTTTTATTTTGTCTTATGTGTTTTTTGAACTTTTGGTACATGCTCAATTTAGGTCATGGACTTTATGGAAATGTTCAATATTGTCCATAATCTTTTATGTTCAATATTGTCCATAATCTTTTATGTGCAATGTAGTTGAATTTTTAATTTGTTCAATGTAATCTCTAGACTTTTGGTACATATTCACTGTAGTCTATAAATTATATTAAAATGTTTAGTTTAGTCCTTCCATTAATTCAAAATCATGAGGATTGGAAAGTTAAGTCAAGAACTTACTAGTTAAAAAGGCAAAAAGGGTATGATAGCTTGAAAAATGTCATTACTTTAATAATTGAGCTCAATCAAATTATGAAATTGAATAGCTTTGCACCAACAGTAAAATAGTCAGACCATTTGAAGGGTTGGAAGTAAATAAAAGGCGAAAAAGTTAAGGTCTTTATTGTCAAGGTCCTCCCCATGATTAAGACAAATTGATTGGAGAGAGAAAAGAGAGGGAAGCACACAAAGAGAAATTTTCGAGAAAACAGGGGCAAAAGAAAGATAATGTTGATGTTGATTTTGTTGTTTAAGACGATTTCCTATGTTCATAGTTCATGAGTGTTCTAGGGTCTGAAGACTTGCAAGCAAAAAAAGTGGCAGACCCGCACTTGTGAAGCGAATCCAATATTCACGTCTACAATAAATAATTATGCGAGAATGGGGTTTTTAACTGGAGCCTAGGTGAGTTGCACTCCTTTCGAAGTGTGAATTTAAATAAATAAATAAATTATTTGGGGGTGGGGAGAGAGAGAGTGAGCGAGCTCCATTGAGGCTCACAAGAAGCATCCGGTCGAGCTTTAAAGAACCAAAAGAAGAGTGTCATTAACCATATATTATGAAAATTATGAAAAGATTGTGAATTCAAGCATTGCACGAAAATTCATAACGTTTCAAGTTAAGCAAAGATGACAGTGCGTCCCACCCAAAATTTAGATGAAGTAAACAGTAAAACTTGAATATCTATCATCCGAGTGGTTTCAATTAAACTAAATGACCCTCATATGGGCATCACAATCAGACAGAGATTTAAATCCAATGCATTTGTTAAGTAATTGCGTTATGTGAGTGCAAACATTATCTACTCATTTATTCAGTCCACGGAGATAATCAACTAAGTTGCTGGAAATCGTAGAGAGGAAGCTGATGTCAAAGATCCATTTTTTCTTAACCGTGACTTTTCCGCTCCACAAGGCAAAATCAAAAAGGCCCCGCGCTTTCTCAATTTCCGATCCAAAAGGTCAGAACTGAATAGCGTTGCACTAACAATAAAATAATCAGACCATTTGAAGGGTTCGAAGTAAATAAAAGGCGAAAAAGTTAAGAGAGGGAAGCACACAAAGATATTTCCAAGAAAACTAGGGCAAAAGAAAGATAAAGTTGATGTTGATTTTGTTGTTTATGACGATTTCCTATGTTCATATGTTCATGAGTGTTTTAGGGGGTGAAGACTTGTGAGCAGAAAAAAAA
This sequence comes from Eucalyptus sp. ANBG9806169, assembly GCA_014182395.1. Lineage (NCBI taxonomy): Eukaryota > Viridiplantae > Streptophyta > Magnoliopsida > Myrtales > Myrtaceae > Eucalyptus > Eucalyptus sp. ANBG9806169. The sequence goes on from CM024575.1 coordinate 20,798,509, forward strand.
AAAGAAGGCAGACCCGCACTTGTGAAGTGAATCCAAGATCCATTAACCATATATTATGAAAATTATGAAATGATTGTATGTGAATTCATGTATTGTGCAAAAATTCATAATGTTTCAGATTAAGCAAATGTCCGACCCAAAATTTAGATGAAGTAAATAGTAAAACTTGAATGCTATTATTCAAGTGGTTTCAATTAAACTAAATGATCTCATATGGGCATCACAATTAGACGGAGATTTAAATCCAATGCGTTGGTCAAGTGATTGCGTTACGTGAGTGCAAACATTATCTACTCATTTATTCAGTCCACGGAGATAATCAATTAAGTTGCTAGAAATCGTAGAGAGGAAGCTGATGTCAAAGATCCATTTTTTCTTAACCGTGGCTTTTCCGCTCCACAAGGCAAAATCAAAAAGGCCCCACGCTTTCTCAATTTCCGACTGAAAAGGTCATAACTGAATAGCGTTGCACTAACAATAAAATAATCAGACCATTTGAAGGGTTCGAAGTAAATAAAAGGCGAAAAAGTTAAGAGAGGGAAGCACACAGAGATATTTCCAAGAAAACTAGGGCAAAAGAAAGATAAAGTTGATGTTGATTTTGTTGTTTATGACGATTTCCTATGTTCATATGTTCATGAGTGTTTTAGGGGTGAAGACTTGTGAGCAGAAAAAAAAAAAAAGCAGACCCGCACTTGTAAAGTGAATCCAAGATCCATTAACCATATATTATGAAAATTATGAAATGATTGTATGTGAATTCATGTATTGTGCAAAAATTCATAATGTTTCAGATTAAGCAAATGTCCGACCCAAAATTTAGATGAAGTAAATAGTAAAACTTGAATGCTATTATTCAAGTGGTTTCAATTAAACTAAATGATCTCATATGGGCATCACAATTAGACGGAGATTTAAATCCAATGCGTTGGTCAAGTGATTGCGTTACGTGAGTGCAAACATTATCTACTCATTTATTCAATCCATGGAGATAATCAACTATAAGTTGCTAGAAATTGTAGAGAGGAAGCTGATGTCAAAGATCCATTTTTTCTTAACCGTGGCTTTTCCGCTCCACAAGGCAAAATCAAAAAGGCCCCACGCTTTCTCAATTTCCGACCGAAAAGGTCATAACTGAATAGCGTTGCACTAACAATAAAATAATCAGACCATTTGAAGGGTTCGAAGTAAATAAAAGGCGAAAAAGTTAAGAGAGGGAAGCACACAGAGATATTTCCAAGAAAACTAGGGCAAAAGAAAGATAAAGTTGATGTTGATTTTGTTGTTTATGACGATTTCCTATGTTCATATGTTCATGAGTGTTTTAGGGGGTGAAGACTTGTGAGCAGAAAAAAAAAAAGCAGACCCGCACTTGTAAAGTGAATCCAAGATCCATTAACCATATATTATGAAAATTATGAAATGATTGTATGTGAATTCATGTATTGTGCAAAAATTCATAATGTTTCAGATTAAGCAAATGTCCGACCCAAAATTTAGATGAAGTAAATAGTAAAACTTGAATGCTATTATTCAAGTGGTTTCAATTAAACTAAATGATCTCATATGGGCATCACAATTAGACGGAGATTTAAATCCAATGCGTTGGTCAAGTGATTGCGTTACGTGAGTGCAAACATTATCTACTCATTTATTCAATCCATGGAGATAATCAACTATAAGTTGCTAGAAATTGTAGAGAGGAAGCTGATGTCAAAGATCCATTTTTTCTTAACCGTGGTTTTTCCGCTCCACAAGGCAAAATCAAAAAGGCCCCACGCTTTCTCAATTTCCGACCGAAAAGGTCAGAACTGAATAGCGTTGCACTAACAATAAAATAATCAGACCATTTGAAGGGTTCGAAGTAAATAAGAGGCGAAAAAGTTAAGAGAGGGAAGCACACAGAGATATTTCCAAGAAAACTAGGGCAAAAGAATGATAAAGTTGATGTTGATTTTGTTGTTTATGACGATTTCCTAAGTTCATATGTTCATGAGTGTTTTAGGGGGTGAAGACTTGTGAGCAAAAAAAAAAAAAAGCAGACCCGCACTTGTCATTTCCGCCTGAAAAGGTCGGAACTGAATAGCTTTGCACTAACAGTAAAATAACCAGACCATTTGAAGGGTTGCAAATAAATAAAAGGCGAAAAAGTTAAGGTATTTATTGTCAAGGTCCTCCACATGATTGAGACAAATTGATTGGAGAAAGAAAAGAGAGGGAAGCACATAGAGAAATTTTCGAGAAAACTAAGCAAAAGAAAGATAAAGTTGATGCTGATTTTGTTGGTTATGACAATTTCCTATGTTCATATGTTCATGAGTGTTTTAGGGGGTGGAGACTTATGAGCAAAAAAAAAAAAGACAGGCCCGCACTTGTGAAGCGAATCCAATATTCACGTCTACAATAAATAATTGTACGAGAAGGGGTTTTTTAACTGGAACCTAGATGAGTCGCACTTCTTAAGAAATGTGAATTTTAAAAAAAGAAATTACTTGGTGAGAGGCAGAGAGAGAGAGAGAGAGAGCGCTCTATTGATACTTCAGAGAACCACCAGAAAAGTGCCATTAAGAACCAGTATAAGAGTGCCATTAACCATATATTATGAAAATTATGAAACGATTGTATGTGAATTCACATATTGTGCGAAAATTCATGACTTTTCAGATTAAGTAAAGGTGAAAGTACGTCTGACCCAAAATTTAGATGAAGTAAATAGTAAAACTTGAATATTATTATTCAAGTGGTTTCAATTAAACTTAATGATCTTCATATGGACATCACAATTAGACCGAGATTTAAATCCAACGCGTTGGTTTAATGATTGCGTTATGTGAGTACAAACTTTATCTACTTACTTATCCTGTCCACGGAGATAATCAACTGAGTTGTTGGAAATTGTAGAGAGGAAGCTGACAAAGATCCATTTTTCCTTAACCGTGGCGCTTTCGCTCCAAGGCAAAATTAGAAAGGCCTCACGCTTTCTCATTTCCACCTCAAAAGGTCAGAACTGAATAGCTTTGCACTAACAGTAAAATAATCAGACCATTTGTAGGGTTGCAAGTAAATAAAAGGCGAAAAAGTCAAGGTCTTTATTGTTAAGGTCCTCCACATGATTGAGACAAATTAATTGGAGAAAGAAAAGAGAGGGAAGCACACAGAGAAATTTTCGAGAAAACTGGGGCAAAAGAAAGATAAAGTTGATGTTGATTTTGTTGTTTATGACAATTTCCTATGTTCATATGTTCATGAGTGTTTTAGGGGGTGGAGACTTATGAGCGAAAAAAAGGCAGGCCCGCACTTGTGAAGCGAATCCAATATTCACGTTTACTATAAATAATTGTGCGAGAAGGAGGTTTTTAACTAGAGCCTAGATGAGCTACACTTCTTTCATAATGTGAATTTTCAAAAAGGAAATTACTTGGAGAGAGGCACAGAGAGAGATCCATAAAGGCTTCAAAGAGCCAAAACAGTGCCATTAACCATATATTATGAAAAATATGAAAAAATTGTATGTGAATTCACGTATTGTGCAAAAATTCATAACGTTTTAGATTAAGCAAAGGTGAAAGTGCGTCTGACCGAAAATTTAGATGAAGTAAATAGTAAAACTTGAATATCTATTATTCAAGTGGTTTCAATTAAACTAAATGATCCTCGTATGGGCATTATAATTAGACTGAGAATTAAATCAAATGCGTTGGTTTAGTGATTGCGTTATATGAGTACAAACATTGTCTACTTAATTATTTTGTCGATGAAGATAATGAGTTGTTGGAAATCGTGGAGAGGAAGTTGATGTTAAAGATCCATTTTTTTCTTTTAACTGTGGTTTTTTCGCGCCACAAGGCAAAATAAAAAAGGCCCCACGCTTTCTCAATTTCCGCCCCAAAAGTTAACTTCAAAATTTCCCAATTAAACTGATTAAAAACAAAGAAAATATTTTCTCCTGCAATTTATCGTAGATGAGAAGGCCCCATTTGCTTGGAAAACGTTGTACAGCTGTAATAAGCATTGGTTCTAACTGAGGCTTCAATAGTGATATTCCACCTATAAATTTGTCATCAATCTGGTTAACCATTAGAGGTGTTAAATGGGTTGTGCAACCCATTTATGGTTAAATGTGTTATTAATGAGTCAACATTTATTTCCTAAAGCAACCATAATGGGTTTTAATGGGTCAAGACTAAGATATATGGGTCTTAAATGGGTCAGAGAGCTTACCTATTTAAGACCCATTTATCAACCCATTAAAAATGAACCCATTTATTTTCATTCAAAACCTCACCAACTCTCTCTTCTCTCTTTAACTTTACAATTTTTTTTTTTTTTATAAAAATCGAAATTATAATTATTACTTTTATTTTAATTTTCTTTTCTTTTTTTCTTTTTTCTTTCCTTTTTTTTTCTTTCTTCTTTTTTCTTTTCTTTCTTCTTCCTCCAGTTGTTGGCACGGCAATGGCCGGCGATTGGCCAGGCGAGCCTCGAGCTCGCCGGTGTCGGGCGAGCTCGAGCTCGCCAAATCGGGCGAGGCGGAGGCCTCACCGATCCGGCGAGACTCGAACTCGCCGGCGTGAGGCGAGGCTCGAGCCTCACCAGATCCGGCGAGGGGTGAGCTCGAGCTCACCCGACGTCGATGAGCCTCGAGCTCGCCAGATTTGGCGAGGCGGAGGCCTCGCCAACGTCCGGCGAGGCTCAAGCCTCGTCAATTTGGCGAGACTCGAGCTCGCCGGCGTCGGGCGAGCTCGAGGCTCACTTGTGGCCGGCCGCCGGCCGTCATCGTGGCCGACGGCCGGCCAAAGAAGGAGAAGAAAAAAAAAAAGAAAAAAAGAAAATTAAAAATTAAAAATTAAAAATAATTAAAAAATTAATTTTTTAAAAAATAATAATTTAAATTCAATTTTTAAAATATTTATTTTAAAAATTTTAAAAATTGTCCATTAAATTTGTGTTGTATAAAACTATTTTAGTTTTTAAATATATATATGTATAGGAAATAATATTTTTGAAAAATTATTGATTGGATTTGTATTGCTTGGAAGTTTTTTTAGTAGTATAATCTTAAAAAAAAAAAAAAAACATAAGAATAAGTTTTCCTAAATTTGGTTAAATATGAAAATATTTTATTAATATGGGTCAGGTCGAGTCGGGTATGGGTTGAAAAATTTATATTAGACATAAATTGGTCATAAATGAGTTAATGGGTCAATTTGAGTCGACCCATTAATGACCCGACAAATTAATGACCCGATACAAACCCGATCCAACCCACCCATTTAACAGCTCTAGTGGTAAATATTTTGCTAATTGAATGTGTTCAGCCACGCTTTTGAAGAATCTCCTTGTGCTCTGCCTATCTCTACTTAATTGTGAAATTTGGATCTCGCTTTTCGAGTTGCCAGTCTGCTGGCGTGAGCCTTTCGGCAAGTAATTAGCTAGTTGATTGCCGGCTTACGAATTGGTCCTAGATGATGATATTGGGCAACTAAATAAGGGGATTTTCAGTGTTTTTACATAAACTTCGAGAAAAGGCATATTGTTTAAGTTAAGTAGTTTTATTTTGTTTTATCATCTTTTCAGGGTTTAGTGAAGTCAATTATCGGTGCTCCACTTTGCTTTTATTCTGGTTAGTAGATTTGTTTTAAGATTTGAGTTATCTTGTATATGGATAAATTATTTTTGTATTAGATGGATAGTTATTTCCTTGGTGAATTACTTATAAGACCTTTTACACAACAATGAAACTGGGGAGAAAAGATATTGAGATTGGGTGCCAGAGGAGTGATTCACAATACTAATCAACCGAAGATGAACAATAAGTATGGGTTGTACCTCTCCATTTGTGGGTTTTCTCCCTTGCATGAACACAGTATGTGTCAGGTTTGCTGGTGGCGAAAGGAATATTAAACAAGTGGGAACCAAGATTATTGTGTTAAGTCGTCTACTGATTTCTTGGGGCATGAATTTTTGTCTTCCTAGCTCAAAGCACTCTTTGCCTTCCTCGTCAATTGCTTGAGTCAAAATTATTTGATGACACTGATACTTGAATATTCATACCTGTTAAGTTGTTTTTCCTGTATATAGTTACTCCCAAACTTTCTTGTAACAAAGGAAGTATCTTACACTCCTTTGATATGAGCGAATTGGATCGTCGAGATTAACCGATGTCCAGATGTTTGCCTTTTTATCTCTGCTTTTGGGTGACAAGCTCGTGGAAATTTTGCTCTTTATTGAGTGTATTTCATTGTTATGCTATGCCGAATGCTGATAAGTTCCTCTGGATTAGTCAGAGCATTATGACTGGTGGCTATTTATTATACCTGTACCAGATTTTTACCTTGACGATTGTTATTAGGATTGCTAACTGTATAGGAGGCAATTAAAAAGATGCAAGTTGGTCACATCGACAATCATTCCTAGATTGTTCAGATTGGAGATTTTAGTTTGCTGAGTAGTAGCTAGCGCAGTAGTTTTCTGGGAATTGATGGGATTTTCCACATATTTCCCCCGATTTTCAGGTGTTCTTAGCTATGTTTCTGTTCGTTTGGTGTATTGCGATAGATCCGACAAATAAGTCGAAGTTGTGCTTGCTTTCGAAAAAGAGCGCCTAGGTAGTCCCCACGCCCCTTCTGCGCAATGCCCTGGAAATCATGCGTGCAATAATTGCCCTTTCCATTGCAAACGCAGCGGTTCGATTAGTTGAAGATTCTTGGACCGTTCGATGGCAAGAGCTAAGAATTCTTCAAGCACGCGCAGCAGAGAGTGAGCGTTATGACGTCATTTCTCTCAACACTTTATCATTTTTTTCTGGATTAATACCTACAAAACTCTAAACTGACACACGTATAATAAATCTATCTCAAATTAATTTTTTTATCACGAAAAATCTCAAATTAATACATTTGTAACAAATTTACCCAAAATAAGTACAAAAAAACCTTAAATTAATACACTTGTAATAAATTTACCCCAAATCAATTTGTTTGATTACTCAAACATATCCTCCATTAAATTGGATTAATACCATAAAGATCACAAAAATTATATAACCGTGACAAACGAAGAGTAAAATCTCTAACCAATACACCAATCAACTGTCGTGTATAATCCAACTTAGTAATTTAATGGTAAAACTTAACGAAAACTAATAAAGAGTAAATTTGTCATAAATATATCAATTTAAGATAAATTTATCAATTGTGTTTGGTGATCAAAAAATTAGTTTAGTCAAATGAACCAGTTTAGGATTTTTGAGGCTATTAACCTTTTTTTTTCCTTGCATCAGTGTTGACTCTATTCATCTTCCGAAAATACTTAGGTGCATATCTCTGTTTTACATCTTATCAACATTGATTACGATAATACATTGTGAAGTCATAAAACAATATTATTCTACGTTATTATGCTGTTGTCCTTGGTTACTATGGCCTGCCATAATGTAGTACATTATAATAGATGTGCCATATATTCTTATATCTTTCACACTTTGCAATGATCTAGTGACTTTGAACGCAATAATTTTATTATATTCAATTCGACAATTGACACTAATAAGTTTTGATTGAATAGCTGGCAAGGGATATGGCATGACAAATGTGCACCAAAGCGCGGGCTCAGAAACAGCCCCACCTCGAGAAAACTAGCCTAACTATTTACCATCAAGAACCTCCATTTAAGACATATGGTGTTAATAGAAAAATATTACCGACAAAAACAAATTTTGCCCTAATTATGTCCTGGATTTCATTTTTTAATAAAAAAACATTACTGACAAAAAGAAAATTGCCCTGATTACATCCTGAATTTCATTTTTTTTTTCTAGGGAGGGATTTATACATCAAGCACGCCCAATTATCATAAGCACCATTAGAAAAAACAAATACAGTTTACGATGTGAAAAATTGCATTTCATATTCTTTTCTAGAATATCTTTTGCATTCCGCAAAATCAGAGACCACCTCTTTTATGGGGATTTGGATTGGAGCGTACCGTGAATGTGGAATTGGAATTTTAGTCCTATAGAAAGGACGTGTAAATAGTAACTTTTTCATCTGATTGGCCATTCGAAAATAAAGTAGAAAGATCAACAAAAATTATAAAATCAGGGCTTCGAGCATGACATGACAATTAATTTATGGGAGTCTATTATTGTCATGAAAAAATAATTTTGGTAGTCCTATATCTTAGAGCATGAAATGAAGGGTTTCATGATTTAGGCAAGTTTGGTTTCAAGTACGTAGTGTGTCATAAGTCCATGACAAAAACCTGTGTTTTATTTAGTGAATAAAGGCTGTTGTAATTTCTTATCTTGGTCAATCACATAAAGCCAGATTTTAATAATTTGCTGTTGTCTGCTTGCTCCTATTTGAATTTGCCCCTTCTAGAAGGACTCAAATGCAACACTTTTGAATTTTGCCATTTGCACAAACCAACCCGAATTAATATTCAAAAAAGGCAATTTCCCCGTTCATATTGCAGATCTACATGTATACAATATTCCTGCAGTTTGAGGAATGTATTATAATATGAGTTAGTCAGCATATATTAAGAATTTAATCCTTATTTGGGTAAACAGTCTTATGTGAAGAAAGCAAGACCGCCCTATATTTCATCCTTCCATATATATATATATATGCTTTGATTTTCCGAGGTACTGCCTTAATGCTTTACTTGGGAAGGAGGGGAAAAGGAGGAAAATGAAGTAAATTCTTGCAACTTTCCTGAGAAGAAGTGGCAGGAAAATTCAAAAAATTTCTATCTTCCTTTCCTCCATGTATCCAAGCAAAGCAACTTTTCCTTTTATCACAACGGTGCATGCTTGCTAAATAGACCACACGCATAGGGCAATTTATGCATCCTTGCTAGCATAGGGGTCATCATCAATTGGAATCAACTAAACTTTAATTTCATTCATCAAATGCATGGAACTACACTTGACTTCCAATTGAAGCACATTAGCCATTATCCACAACATGCTCCGGTGAACAATCGATGTGTCTGTTTGTGTAACAAAACATGCCATGGAGACAAACATGTGACGTTGTCCCTTGGAAGGCCGAGGTATTGCGCAACCTAGCAACTCAGTCATCCTGATACCATCTGCTTCCTCCTCCTCCGGCTTGTGCTGTCTATTTGTTTTTAAGAGGATGAAGATTTGACCGCACAAAAGAGATTATAGAACAACTAATGGACTAGTTTAAGAAAGAAAGGGATTCTACCACACAAACACAGCTTCCTTCGAGACCGAAATGAATAATAGGGGGGAGGGGTACCGGTGGCCATTGGGCCTTAGTCGTGGATTCTTTTTTGCAGGTCTGATCCCACAGCTTTTGCGCTTTCTTGAATGTCGGAGAATCATAATAACATTCGGGTCCCCACATCCATAAAATGGAATAATGTGAGCACAGCATGGAGGTGATGAGGGTTTCGAGGAAGCTCACTCGAAAACCTGCCGGAAGTTTCTTCATTTCATCATTCATTTCATCATTTAAATCGGCAGTGTGAGATAATAATTTCATTAGCGGGATTTACGCAATAATATACATTCAATTTAACAATCAATGTTTAGGCAATGACCCATATTCGATGCTGAAAATGCGTTTGTCCAAGTCTTTAAGTTAGCTTTGGAACTATTCTTGTCAATCCTCCACAACCTCTACCAAAATTCACTACTCAATTCCAGAGATTCTCTGCTCAGTCGCACCAATTTCCTAAACTCCTCATGTAGCTTGTGCTTCACACTACTTTACCCTTCCATTTTAGCATGAAGCAACGTTATTCTGGTGTCTTGCTCGCTTCACCTTCGCGTTACATTTCCCCGACGATTCCATTTATTAATGGAAAGCAAGTCAAGTCAAGTCGTGTTGGATCTCAAATTTCAATCAAAGCACCTGCGTAGGTTGCACGCACTTTCCACATAATGCTGACGAAATTACGCGTGCAATAACTCGGCATTCGTCAAGTGGTCAACATTGTTTGATTATGCACAAAAGAAAAAGCAAGGAGTAGAAGCATCTTTATTGCAAGTTGGTTTTATTTTTTACTTTTTTGCCCAAAGGAAAAGAAAAAAGCAAGTCAGAAGCCATTGGAAAGGTTCCCCGCAACTTCTGCATAATCTTGCAAATATTACGAGTGCAATGACCATCATTCTTTAAGCACCTAGCAGTCAAGAATCAGCATTGTTCAAGAACGCGCAGTAGAGAGTTTGTGTGTTTGTAATCCAACGTCGAAGGCTGACGATCGGACCTCTCCATTTGTGGGTTTTCTCCCTTGCATGAACACGGTATGTGTCGGGTTTGCTGGTGGCGAAAGGAATATTAAACAAGTGGGAACCAAGATTATTGTGTTCAGTCCCTCATCGATTTCTTGGGGCATGAATTTTTGTCTTCCTAGCTCAAAGCACTCTTTGCCTTCCTCGTCAATTGCTTGAGTCAAAATTATTTGATGACGCTGATACTTGAATATTCATACCTATTAAGTTGTTTTTCCTGTATATAGTTACTCCCAAACTTTCTTGTAACAAAGGAAGTATCTTACACTCCTTTGATATGAGCGAATTGGATTGTCGAGATTAACTGATGTCCAGATGTTTGCCTTTTTATCTCTGCTTTAGGTTGATAAGCTCGTGGAAATTTTGCTCTTTATTGAGTGTATTTCATTGTTATGCTATGCCGAATGCTGATAAGTTCCTCTGGATTAGTCAGAGCATTATGACTGGTGGCTATTTATTATACCTGTACCAGATTTTTACCTCGATGATTGTTATTAGGATTGCTAACTGTATAGGAGGCAATTAAAAAGATGCAAGTTGGTCACATCGACAATCATTCCTAGATTGTTCAGATTGGAGATTTTAGTTTGCTGAGTAGTAGCTAGCGCAGTAGTTTTCTGGGAATTGATGGGATTTTCCACATATTTCCCCCGATTTTCAGGTGTTCTCGGCTATGTTTCTGTTCGTCTGGTGTATTGCGATAGATCCGACAGATAAGACCAGTTATAGAAAGAAGAAGAGAGGCTCCGCAGCGATGGTGCTCGCGGACTTTTGTGCCGATTCCTTGAGCTTCCCATTCCAATTTCGATGGTTGATTCACCTACCTGGTTACTTCTTCCTTCTCTTTTTTCTTGAATGATGATGGAAGGAAGGTTGGGGTTGATATTCCTGTGGAAGTTTAATGGTGGTGCCTCTGTTTGTGTATACAAAGAGAAATGTAATAAAGCAAAGAGATTAGCCTGGGGAGATATCCTTTCTGGCAGGGTATCAGCGAGTCTTTAGCACGTGACTGATTAGCTTTGGAGGAGACAGCGAACTCAACAGTCAGAAGTCAGTAGCCGTGGCATGTGGATGAGCTGAGTAGGAAAGTAGTGCATAAAGCTCTGTGGATAAGCTAGACATTGTTGTTTGGGGTACTATCTAGGAAAATACTTTGAACTTGTACTTCTACAAGATGGGCCCACCCTCCTTTTGGAATTGAAGTTAAAGATGTGGGAGTGAAGGATTGAAAATTTGATAATATCCCTGGTCTATGATGACAAAGAGAAAAATGCACTTTGTCTAAGCCAAGTAGTTTTCTTTTGTTTTATCGCCTTTTCAGGGTTTAGTGAAGGCGGGTGTTGGGGCTCCTCTTTGTTTTTTATTTTGCTTAGTAGATTTGTTTTTAGAGTTTGCATTGTCTTTTATAGATATGGATAGGTATTTCCTCATTGCCTTACTTATCATAGTTATTGCATAACAAAGAAACCAGGGAGACAAGAAATTGAGATTGGGTGCCAGGGAGTGATTGATAATGCTAATTCAGGGATTGATGTTCGTCTACCCTCTGACAAACTATTATGCAATCAATTAAATATGAACTATGATTATGAGTTGTACCTCTCCATTGCAATTAGGGTGTGCTCTGGAGTTTCTCCCTTGCATGAACATAGCATGTGTTATGTTGGCAGGTACTTGATGACACTGATACTTGGACATTCATACATGTTAAATTGTTATTCCTATATTTAGTTGCTCCCAAACTTTCTTGTACTAAAAGAAATATCTTACACTCATTTTTAGGAGTGAATTGGGTTGTTGAGGTTAACCTATGTCCAATTATTTACCTTTTCATCTCTGCCTTTGGCTGATAAGCTGGTGGAATTTTGGCCCTTAAATTGATAGTATTTCATTGTTATGCTATGCTGAATGCTTGTAGGTTCCTCCTGGACTGGTTAAAGCATTATGACTATTGGTTGTAATTATAAACTATACAAGATTTTTTTACCTTGAAAATCGTATTTAGGATTGCTCTCTGTATAAGATACAATTAAAAATGACGGAAGTTGGTCACATCAAAATCATTCCCATTGGAGATGTAGAATGGTTTCTAACCCCGGTCCCAAATATCCTACTTTGCCTATTTAATTAGCACTCAATCTCATAGTAAACCAAATTAGGCTCCAATTCTCATTTTGCATGACCCATTATACGTCCAAAACAATATCCAAAGGCCAAAACTGCTAATCAGGGCTAACTTTGGGTTTGAACTATAAGGGAATTATCAATTAAGAATGAGATGTTGCCCTCATCCTGAATTAGATTGGATGAAAGATTTAATTGTTGGTGGTGGCAAGGCTGAATATACTTTCTGTGCACACTTGGGAGAATCCATAAGCTTTTCTCTGATGTAAGAATAACCTTTTATTGGTGGAGTTGGGAGTGGGCTCTACCTTCATGAGAGCTTGGATTGGGGTAAATGAAAGGTCTGCTGTGTGTCCACAGACAGCAATGCAGCACAATACTAACACTTTTGTATTGCAGCCATCTTTTCTGGTTGGGGATAGAATTCTTTTTTGTATAGTAGCACATACCTCTTTACCTTTTCTATTTTCTTCATCCTCCTGTCTTCTTCTTTTCATTGCCATCATCTGTTTTGCATTTGTTTTATTCCCTTCTTTACTCATGCCCCATATGCTTCTCTAGTTGACTTTCTCTAATAGGCATGAGAGTTTCTTCAGTGATGTGCTTCTGCTGTGGTGATGCTCTTGCTTTTGTCTTCTACTTTCGAACTTCATTCTCTTTTTTCAAAGATGACATGCAGGTATTAGCGCAGAAGAAAAGATAAATAATCTATCACTTTAGACCTTAAGTTTCTGTAGTCTTATGATCATTGATCCAAAGTCCAATTTCAATCATTTTTGGATCAATCTTAACAACCTTTACCTTAAGGGTAAGATTTTATACTGCAGGGATTGCCTCCCATGTGTATGATCGCGAAATGTCATTTCGTGTAGCCGTGACATGCCATCTATATATATCTATCTAAAAAAAGATTGTGCTTGGCATATCGACATGGGAATTGGCTCTAGGCAATCTGTTGGGATGCAAGATCTCAGGCCGGTGCTTGTGGTCTAGAATCTAATATTGTGGAATCCTCTTCAGTTTCTCACCTTCTGTTTCTAGATTCTCTCCCATGCTGCCCCAAATTTTTACTTTTTGTTCCCCTATTAATTTATGGATCACATTACTTCTTTTTCATGTCTAGTTCAGGATACGTGTCATGACATATCCTTTATGGGGATCTTATACTGTTTTCAAGTTTAAATCATAATCCTAAACTGGGATTGTTCATTGCATTCCGTACATCGTCAATTAAAGGAACTTTTTTGGACCTTGTTGTAGATATATGATTGTGATCCTGCAATTGTGTCTTCGAGCGACAAGGTTTTATCCAAATGAATTTGTGTATTACATTAATTAGTGGATTTTCTTTTCCTACTTTTTTTTTATATGAGCACACAGCATTTCCTTTTCTAATCACTATTTGATCATGTGATAGCGTTCAATTTTAATCTTCTTACTTGTAAGCTGTTGATCCTAGAATGATGAGTTGTGGTCAGTCACTCGCATACTAAGCCGTTGAGCTTTTTTTCTGTATTATCTAATCATTTCAGGTTTTGAAGAAGCTTAATACCGTGCAAAGGAAAAATGTACTTTGGTGGAGAAGCCGTTGGCTGAAAATATTTACCTAAAACAAAAAGCTAAACACCAAATGAATAAAAAAGGAAACGGATATTCACTAAATAATTATTAGATGGTGCAAATAACCTGTTGATTAAGAATTTCTAAATGCGACACCAAATGTATAAACCCGTAATTCCACCCACTTGAAAGGACCGACTATAATGTCTTGTGAGTCCATGAAAAGGAAAAAAAAGGTCGACGGAATGTAATACAGTAGTTCAATTAATTGTTGATTGTGCAAACAAAATTGTTGTAATTTTCTAACTTGCTCGGGTAAGGACAAATAAAACTTCATGCATTTATTATCAATCGATTATCAATTATCTCGATAATTCTCATATACTGTAGATTTTCTGGTCTTTGTTGATATATCAAATGTCCGACTATACTTATAGCTCCATTCAAATCGGGATAAGTGTGCACCTAATATTTGGCCGACCTTTGATCTGAGCATCAGCGTTGCTCGTAGGTTTTCTTTCCAATTCTTCATTCACCTGGAAAAGCAAAGTCAAGTGAAGGTGCACATGCATCGGGAGGTTCAACGCACCTTCCGCATGACACTACAGAAATTACACCTGCAATAATTGCCCTGTGTTCTTTATTTTCTAATTGTTTAATTAATAGCAAAAGCAAGTCAAGTCGAAGTTGTGCTTGCTTTGGAAAAAGAGCGCCTAGGTAGTCCCCACGCCCCTTCTGCGCAATGCCCTGGAAATCATGCGTGCAATAATTGCCCTTTCCATTGCAAACGCAGCGGTTCGATTAGTTGAAGATTCTTGGACCGTTCGATGGCAAGAGCTAAGAATTCTTCAAGCACGCGCAGTAGAGAGTGAGTGTTATGACGTCATTTCTCTCTACACTTTATCATTTTTTTTAATTAATACCTAAAAAACTCCAAACGGATACACGTATAATAAATTTATCTCAAATTAATTTTTTGATCACGAAAAACCTCAAATTAATACATTTGTAACAAATTTACCCAAAATAATTACAAAAAAAACCTTAAATTAGTACACTTGTGATAAATTTACCCAAAATCAATTTGTTCGATTACTCAAACATATCCTCCATTAAATTGGATTAATACCATAAAGATCACAAAAATTATATAACCGTGACAAACGAAGAGTAAAATCTCTAACCGATACACCAATCAACTGTCGTGTATAATCCAACTTAATAATTTAACGGTAAAACTTAACGAAAACTAATAAAGAGTAAATTTATCATAAATATATCAATTTAAGATAAATTTATCAAATGTGTTTGGTGATCAAAAAATTAGTTTGGTCAAATGAACCAGTTTAGGATTTTTGAGGATATTAACCCTTTTTTTTTCCTTGCATCAATGTTGACTCTATTCATCTTCCAAATATACTTAGGTGCATATCTCTATTTTACATAATATCAACATTGATTACGATAATACATTGTGAAGTCATAAAACAATATTATTCTACGTTATTATGCTGTTGTCCTTGGTTACTATGGCCTGCCATAATGTAGTACATTATAATAGATGTGTCATCTTATATCTTTCACGCTTTGCGATGATCTAGTGACTTTGAACACAATAATTTTATTATATTTAATTCAACAATTGACACTAATAAGTTTTGATTGAATAGCTGGCAAGGGATATGGCATGACAAATGTGCACCAAAAAGCAAGCTCAGAAACAGCCCCACCTCGAGAAAACTAACCTAACAATTTACCATCAAGAACCTCCATTTAAGACATATGGTGTTAATAAAAATATATTACCGACAAAAAATTTTTTTGCCATAATTATGTCCTGGATTTCATTTTTTTAATAGAAAAATATTACTGACAAAAAAAAATTCCCTGATTACATCCTGAATTTCATTTTTTTTTTCTAGGGAGGGATTTATACATCAAGCACGCCCAATTATCAAAAGCACCATTAGAAAAAACAAATACAGTTTACGATGTGAAAAATTGCATTTCATATTCTTTTCTAGAATATCTTTTGCATTCCGCAAAATCAGAGACCACCTCTTTTATGGGGATTCAGATTGGAGCGTACCGTGAATGTGGAATTGGGATTTTAGTCCTGTAGAAAGGACGTGTAAATAGTAACTTTTTCATCTGATTGGCCATTCGAAAATAAAGTAGAAAGATCAACAAAAATTATAAAATCAGGGCTTCGAGCATGACATGACAATTAATTTATGGGAGTCTATTATTGTCATGAAAAATAATTTTGGTAGTCCTATATCTTAGAGCATGACATGAAGGGTTTCATGATTTAGGCAAGTTTGGTTTCAAGTACGTAGTGTGTCATAAGTCCATGACAAAAACCTGTGTTTTATTTAGTGAATAAAGGCTGTTGTAATTTCTTATCTTGGTCAATCACATAAAGCCAGATTTTAATAATTTGCTGTTGTCTGCTTGCTCCTATTTGAATTTACCCCTTCTAGAAGGACTCAAATGCAACACTTTTGACTTTTGCCATTTGCACAAACCAACCCGAATTAATATTCAAAAAAGGCAATTTCCCCGTTCATATTGCCGATCTACATGTATACAATATTCCTGCAGTTAGAGGAAGGGAGAAGTATCAAAAAAGTCCTAAACCTTTTACCTTTGTGCCGATTTAGTCCTAAACCTTTTTTTGGTGTCGATTCAGTCCTAAACCATTTTACGTTGTGCCAATTCAGTCCTTTCCGGCCAATTTTGGCCGGATTTTGCCTGGGACGGACGCCGGCTAGGCCGACGTGGCATGATTGGCGCCGACGTGGACAACTTTTAATAATATTTTAATATTTTTGAATTTTTTGAATTTTTGAATTTTTTAATATTTTAGTTTTAATTTTTTTGTTTTTTTGTCTTCTTCCTCCGGCCGGTCACCGAGGTCCGGTGACCGGCCAGAGCCGTAGGCCGACGAGGGTGAGGGCGACCTCGCCGGCCACCTCGCGGGCGAGGCTAGACCTCGCAGATCCGGCCATGGGCGAGGCTCCCCCTCGCCAGATCTAGCGAGGTCGAGCCTCGCCGGCCATGGGCGAGGCTCGACCCTCGCCCACGAGGTGGCCGGCGAGGTCGGCCTCGCCCTCGCCGGCCTCCGGCTTTGGCCGGTCGGAGGAAGAAGACAAAAAAAAAAAAAAATTCAAAAAAATATATATATATTAAAATATTATTAAAAGTTGTCCACGTCCAAGACCGATCATGCCACGTCCGGCAAGCGTCGCCATCAGCAAAATCCGGCCAAAATTGGCCGGAAAGGACTGAATTGGCACAACGTAAAAAGGTTTAGGACTGAATCGGCACCAAAAAAAAAAAGGTTTAGAACTAAATCAGCACAAAAGCAAAAGGTTTAAGACTTTTTTGGCACTTCTCCCGTTAGTTAGAGGAATGTATTATAATCTGAGTTAGTCAACATATATTAAGAGTTTAATCCTTATTTGGGTAAACAGTCTTATGTGAAGAAAGCAAGACCGCCCTATATTTCATCCTTCCATATATATATATATATATATATATATGCTTTATATATATATGCTTTGATTTTCCGAGGTACTGCCTTAATGCTTTAACTTGGGAAGGAGGGGAAAAGGAGGAAAATGAAGTAAATTCTTGCAACTTTCCTGAGAAGAAGTGGCAGGAAAATTCAAAAAATTTCTATCTTCCTTTCCTCCATGTATCCAAGCAAAGCAACTTTTCCTTTTACCACAACGGTGCATGCTTGCTAAATAGACCACAAGCATAGGGCAATTTATGCATCGTTGCTAGCATAGGGGTCATCATCAATTGGAATTAACTAAACTTTAATTTCATTCATCAAATGCATGGAACTACACTTGACTTCCAATTGAAGCGCATCGGCCATTATCCACAACATGCTCCAGTGAACAATCGATGTGTCTGTTTGTGTAACAAAACATGCCATGGAGACAAACATGTGACGTTGTCCCTTGGAAGGCCGAGGTATTGCGCAACCTAGCAACTCAGTCATCCTGATACCATATTCTTCCTCCTCCTCCGGCTTGTGCTGTCTATTTGTTTTTAAGAGGATGAAGATTTGACCGCACAAAAGAGATTATAGAACAACTAATGGACTAGTTTAAGAAAGAAAGGGATTCTACCACACAAACACAGCTTGCTTCGAGACCGAAATGAATAATAGGGGGGAGGGGTACCGGTGGCCATTGGGCCTTAGTCGTGGATTCTCTTTTGCAGGTCTGATCCCACAGCTTTTGCGCTTTCTTGAATGTCGAGAATCATAATAACATTCGGGTCCCCACATCCATAAAATGGAATAATGTGAGCACAGCATGGAGGTGATGAGGGTTTCGAGGAAGCTCACTCGAAAACCTACCGGAAGTTTCTTGCATCTTATGGAAGCAAATTCATGGTCACTTCATGACCCTTTCTCGTGCGGTTTGCCAAGTGATTTTCGTGGAAAAGGTCATGAAATTGAAGCTGAAATCAGCTGAACGTCTAACATTTGAAAAACGTAACACTTGAATTGATCTATTGTCAATCCAAAAAAAAAAAAAAACCAACAATTCATTTCATCATTTAAATAGGCAGTGTGAGATAATAATTTCATTAGCGGGATTTACGTAATAATATACATTCAATTTAACAATCAATGTTTAGGCAATGACCCATATTCGATGCTGAAAATGCATTTGTCCAAGTCTTTAAGTTAGCTTTGGAACTATTCTTGTCAATCCTCCACAACCTCTACCAAAATTCACTACTCAATTCCAGAGATTCTCTGCTCAGTCGCACCAATTTCCTAAACTCCTCATGTAGCTTGTGCTTCACACTACTTTACCCTTCCGTTTTAGCATGAAGCAACGTTATTCTGGTGTCTTGCTCGCTTCACCTTCGCGTTACATTTCCCCGATGATTCCATTTATTGATGGAAATCAAGTCAAGTCAAGTCGTGTTGGATCTCAAATTTCAATCAAAGCACTTGTGTAGGTTGCACGCACTTTCTACATAATGCTGACGAAATTACGCATGCAATAACTCAGCATTCATCAAGCGGTCACAATAGAAAAAGCAAGGACTAGAAGCATCTTTATTGCAAGTTGGTTGCGCACAATAGAAAAAGCAAGGACAAGGACTAGGAGCATCTTTATTGCAAGTTGGTTTTCTTTTTTGCTTTTTTGCCCAAAAAAAAAAAAAAAAAACAGAGAAAAAAGCAAGTCAAGTCAAGAAGCCATTGCAAAGGTTCCCCGCAACTTCTGCATAATCCTGCATATATTACGAGTGCAATGACCATCATTCTTTAAGCACCTAGCATTCAAGAATTAGCATTGTTCGAGAACGCGCAGTAGAGAGTTTGTGTGTTTGAAATCCAACGTCGAAGGCTAACGATCGGTGTAGATCCCGACAGTGGGTGGGTCATGTCGTTCGAGCACTCCTAAGGTAATCGATGGCTCCATGTACTTCTCTATTTCCTACTTTGATTGCTCTATTTTCTTTTGATGAGCCGTCTGAGAGTTTTTATTTTTGTTTGAATGTAGCTTCGAGTTTGAGTCTTGGGAGACATTTTTGCTATTCTTAAATTTTTTTTGGTCGGTTGCTACTCTCAAATTTGGGATTCCATATTTCTCTCTGTTTCCTTCTCCATCAATCTCTTCTACAATCCTCTCGAGATGAAAAGAAAAGAACCCTTTAATTCAAAAGATCCGATCTATGAGGCGTCTTCCTCATCAACCTCTCCACATGGAGGTGATTATGAAGGTGGAACCAAAAGGCTGAGGGGAAATGATTATGAAGTGTTTTTGAGTTTTAGAGGGGAAGACACTCGCAAAGGCTTCACCGATCATCTCTATCATAACCTTAACCATGCAGGAATTTGTGTGTTTAGAGACGATAATGAGCTCCGTGTTGGTGAGGAGATTGGTTTGGAGCTTCTCTGCAGTATTACAAAGTCTAAGATCTCGATCCCAATTATTTCAGAGAACTACGCCTCAAGTAAATGGTGCCTCCGCGAGCTAGTTGAGATGTTGAAGTGCAAGAGAAGTAAAGGGCAGATAGTGTTGCCCATATTTTACAAAGTGGAACCCTCGCAAGTGCGACATCCTATAGGGAGATTGAGAGATGCTATCAATGCACATAAAAAGATTATGGATGAAATGGTTATGAAAGAATGGGAAGAAGCACTTAAAGAAGTCAGCTTCTTGAAAGGATGGGAATCGGAGAAAATTGATAACGGGTACCTTATTCTCCAACAAAACATTGTTTAATCTTTCATAAATAGATATTTCTTGAAAAAGAATATACATATTGCTATCCTATATTGATATTCATTGTTACTTGACAGGCACGAAGGAACATTGGTGGATATTGTTGTCAAAAAAGTTATGGACGAGTTAAAAAGATTTTTTCAGCTAAATGTTCCCGAACAATTGGTGGGAATCAATGATCATGTGCAACAGATTATGAGCAAGATAGATGCCGAATCCAATGGTACAAGGATTATTGGAATTTATGGAATGGGCGGCATCGGTAAGACAACTCTTGCAAAGGTGTTATACAACAAACTTTCTAGTCAATTTGACTATCGTAGCTTTGTGGCAAATATCCGAGAAACATATCAGCGTAAGGGTATTGAGTGTGTACAAAAGCAACTCATTTCTGCCATAATAGGAAGTTTGTGTGACGTGTCTAATGTCGATGAAGGAATCAATGTCATAAAATCTCGATTTACAAGTAAGAAAGTTCTTGTTCTTTTAGATGATATGGATGATTGTACGCACTTGAGTGCTTTGGTCGGGGATGGTAGTTGGTTTGAAGCAGGAAGTATAGTCATCATCACAACTAGAAACAAAAGCATTCTTGATGAAGGTAGGGCGGGCTATATGTACCAACTCAAAAAGTTGTCTTTTGATCAATCGCAAATTTTATTTAGTAGACACGCATTTCGAAAGGATTCTCCTTCGAGTGATTGTAAGATTATCTCTCATCATATTGTATCTACTACTGGAGGGCTTCCATTAGCTCTTGAAGTTATTGGCTCATTCTTATATGGAAAGAGAGAAGAAGTATGGAAAGATACATTAAAGAAATTAAAGAAAGTGCCTGATAAGAAAGTGCAAGAGAAGTTGAAAATAAGTTACGAAGCATTAGATGACGAGGAACAACAAATATTTTTGGATATTGCATGCTTTTTCATTGGATCACATAAGAAAAATCCAACGTACATATGGGACGCCAGTGATTTTCTCCCAGGGAGGGGGATTGAAGTATTGAGTCTTATGTCCTTAATTAAAATTGACGAATACGAAAGGCTGATGATGCATGATCAATTGAGAGATCTTGGAAGGGAAATTGTTCGTCTAGAAAATCCAAAGGAGCCTCAAAAGCGGAGCAGATTATGGAATTATGAGGAGACCGCAAATGTAATTGATGGAAACAAGGTAAGAGTTTTCTCTACTCATTGTAGAAAGTGAATGTGATTCCATCTCCCCTTTCTTGTTTGAAATAAATATACTCATCAATCTTGACTCCCCAAAATTAACTGATTCTACTTGGAAAAGGGCTATTTTGATTAATTGCTACTTTTGCCTGATTTCAAAACATAATTAAGGATCAATTTCTTGGTTATGGATAAAGGATATATATCTTTGCCCGGTAGTATTTTGTTGGGGATACTCTCCTCTTGATAACTTTAATGCAACAGCAAAACTACAAAAGCAGAATGTTTGACAAATTACTTTAGAGAAAACCTGACATTTATAAATTGTTGCAGCCATGCTCTCCCCACATATTTGTTTGATGCACATTTTGATGTTTGGATCCGTCATTTGGTTTCCTACGAGGCCTATTTTTAATTATTTTTTTCTATCACTTAGTATTGACTTCTTATGAATTGTTTGGTATGATAAATGATACCTCCAATCATCTATGACGATTTAGCTATCTTGTTTCCTATATTATTTAAGTTGGGTTAAGTTTAACCCCTAAATATTATTGATTGTGCAATTTAGTCCCCCATTTATTTTTTGCTTTTGCTCAGTATAGTCTTCTAACTTTCACTTTTTCGTGCAATTGAGTCATTTGTGGTCAATCGTCAGTTGGCACCGTCAATTTGCTGATGTAGGATGATTAACTGCGTAATTTAACCCTTTAAACATATATTATTTTCATTGTATATACTTTTCATGATAGTGGATAGTTTCTTTCTATGAATCTAGTAATACCTTTTCTTTTTGTGATGATGGATGATTTTTTGATTAATCTCCCAATATTATTTATTTGCTAAATGTAGGCTATCGTGTTATAATAATAATTTGTTTATTGTTCGATTCTTGGTGAGCATCTTATTTAGCAAAGATTTAGTTAACATTAGAAACATTATCTTATTTTTGTGAAATGAAAACTAATTTGAGGTAAATGTGACACGGGTCTATCAGTTTGGAACTTTTTTGTGACATTAAAATTAGTGTGGGGTAAATGCCGAACAAGTCTATTGGTTTGGGACTTTTGCTATTATTAACCGAAGTATATATGGTTTTGAATTTTGTGTGATGATAAATTTTCTTTATCAGCGTGAAAGTTAAAAGGGAATCCACTAAAAGCAATTATAACATATGGAAAATTTGTACAAGCATCAAACAAGCATGTGCAAATGTCACGAAAACCGTTAATTAACAAAAAATAAACATAAACATGGGATGCAAAACATAATGATATGCCAAAACTATTGAAAAAAAATGCCACCACTACATTTCAGCGAGCATATTTTCGCACGAAGAAAAACATAATTAACTGAATAGAACATTTCTTAGAAGTTTAAAAAAAAAAAAAATGGTATCTCGTGAAGTTGTTGACAAAAATACAATAAATACACAGTAAACTTTTAATGTAAAAACAAGTAGGGATTCATATGAAAGAATAAAATTTTTGAAGGAAAAGTTGAAACCACCAATGTGCAATTCATCACCTAAAACAAGAAACAAATTTGAGTTTGTAAAATATTAGGTTACAATAAAAGAAATATGCAGAAGACTCGTAGTTCCTTAAGAATACAAATTTTATCAATTTTCATGCCCAATCTATTCAGACAAAAGATCTCATTAATCCATGGGAAAATGGATCAAAATTTAGATGACTACAACGAAAAGATAGCCTCAAACATCTGTAGTGATAAAAAGAAAAGTAAGGATCATTGTATAGAACATCTAATGTTATCAATTTTCCTTCCACATACAATGAAAAACCCTCATTGAAGGACCACATGATAAGAAAGGAATGTAAAACACACACGTATCTTTTGCAATGACATTCTTGTTTTCATTTTGATATTGACAATTGCAAACAAAGTAAGCCAAAAAAGTGAGGAAATTCTACAATCGGGATTCTTTAAGCTTCATACTTATATTGATGGCAAGTTTGATAGACGCATTTGGATAGTTAGAGTAGTATTGGTTCGTGTATATATGAGAGGAGTTAAGGAAGCGTTATTTCACATATAAATGGCATGAATTTTGACAAATATATTTTAGTATATGCATGAAGAGAGGCCTTCCATTGTAGCTGCAAATGGACCCAAATTTTGGAAATTCAGAATGTGCAAATTATGAAAGGGTATAGTTGGATGAGGAAAAAGTTTGGAAACAACCGCTTGAGCTTCTCATCTTTACATAGATTAGATAAATAATATGCAATTACAACCTTTCATTTCACAAAAATGAAAGGGAGAAGCCTACGTCATAGTAGTATGACAAAAATCGAAATCAGTGCATTTTATTTTACATCAATTGATCTCATCTCATCATTCAAAACTTATGGTCCATAATGTTTCCAAGTTGCAGGGCACCAGAAAGATTGAGGCCCTTTCTCTTGGCAAATGTGGTAAGGGAAGGAGATACACAGCCAAAAAGTTTAAAAAAATGACTAACTTGAGGTTTCTTCAAGTGGATGGTGCTAATTTCATCGGAGATTTCCAAAGCTTACTTCCTGAATTAAGATGGCTTCAGTGGGAGGGCTGTCCCTCGGATTTCGCAGCGGCCAACTTTCATCCAAAAAAATTAGTTGTACTTGATTTGTCAAACAGTGCAATTTCAGAGGACTGGGGAGGATGGGTTCCACTCAAGGTAAGATGTAAAAAAGGCATCAAAGTATTTTTTTTTTTTTTTTAACTTAACATTTTTTTCCTTGTACATATAACATTTGAAAATTGATTTTCATAATTGAACTAGCCGTTTCTATTTAATTTCATAGTATTAAAGGAAAACTCGGTGCCCAATGATCGCATCTCTCTTTCATTTGGATTTGTCATATTCTTTTTTGATAATATAAGTTGCTCATGTCTAATAAGCAAATATCTCCTTTAAAATGTTATTCAGAAATAAATGCAGTTAGCACTTGTACACCCTAACATTCTTTTGCAATCAATATGTTTAAAAGACATTTATCTATTGTCGTGACCAAACACTACTAAATGAGACATTTAAAATTAAATAGGACAATTGTGAAGGAGTAGAGGAACACGGGTAATTTTTGAGGAATTCTAAAAGGTCAAAAACATAAGGAGTAGAAAAAAATCACGGGTTGTGACAGTCCAATTACACTGACGTATCCTTTCTTTCTTCTAGATGGCGACTGAGCTCAAAGTTCTCGACCTCAAGCGGTGTCGATTTTTGAAAAGAACTCCTGACTTGTCCACTTTCAAAAAGTTGGAGATTTTGACTCTTACATATTGTGATAATCTAGAAGAGCTTCATCCTTCTATTACAAATTTGGCATCATTGATCAAGCTGGACTTAAGAATGACATTGATCACGAAATTGCCTAAAAGTATTGGGAATTTGCAAAATTTGAAGGTCTTACGTATTAATGGAACTAGCATAACAGAATTGCCTGATGACATTGGGATGTTGGCAAAACTGCAAAAGTTGGAAACTTATTGTCGTGGAAAGCTGGAGCGACTACCTAGTTATATATGCAAACTTATTTCACTAGAGGCGCTCTCCGTTGGTGGATGTGTAAAGTTTCAAGAATTACCAGAATTGCCCTCCGGCTTAAGGGAACTAGGGATCAACTGCCAAGGGCAGTCTTTGCCCCATCTTTCCCAGCTAACCCGTCTCAACAAACTCCATCTTGACGCTTGCCATCGGCTTGAATGTGTCCCAGAGCTTCCCATTGGACTCTCGGAGCTTTATATTAGTTATTGTGGAAAATTGAAAGCCTTGACGAATTTGTCAGACTTGAAACACTTGCAATATTTCTATATTTTGGAAAGCCCATCTCTCGAAGGATCGCCCGACGTGTCGAATTTTAGGTGTACGCAGATGAGAGAACTTGGCTTGAAAGAGACCCACAATTTTTATGGGTTAATATTCTCTCGTGAACAGACGCGGAGAGGACTGTTCGACATCTATGGAATCTCTCTCTCTCGTAGTCAGTCGCCCTGCTGAAGATCGAAGAATGAAGCCACCGTTCGCACCGCTCATCCACCGCAGGCAGGCGGGCAGGTCGGTCGGCGCGGCGGAGATGACGACGGCGACGGCAACGAGGTGACGCCACGGCTGGCAACGCCCTCTCCATCCGCTCCAGGTAAACGCACGCACGCGTCTTTCCTATGGTCTCTCAGCTTCATCTGCATTTTAGAACCACGTCGCTCCGACGCGCGAGCTCATCGATTGTTCGGATTGGAGATTTTAGTTTGCTCAGTAGTAGGTAGCACGGTAGTTTCGGCAGCAATCGAGTAGGCGGTTGGAGCTGGAAGTCGCGCTGGCAGCCATGGTTCTGTCGAGATTTGGTGAGTTGACCAAGGTCACGAGCTTAGGTTTGCTGTTTTGAGCTGAGGCTAGCACGTATTAGTCAAATTCCTGCATTGGCGACGTTCTGAATGCTCTAAATCGGCCACGAGTGGATGTGTAGGGCGTGATGCAGATGATCAATCAATCGCATTTGAAGTTTAGAGTCGATCGATCTCATGTTGTAAATTTGCAATTGCAGACAGTTGGGATGGCGGTGTTCAGTTTTCTAGCGGTGGCCTTCTAGGTCTTCTTGGGACTGTTGCTTGGGAGCGGGGCCGCTGAAATCACCTTGACGACAATATACTCTTTTGTGGTGACTCCTTAGCATTTACTTTGTGCCATGATGACATTGATTGCTTTTCTTTTGTCATGGGGAATTGATGGGTTTTCCAACATATTTCCCCCGATTTTCAGGTGTTCTCAGCGATGTTTCTGTTCGTCTGGTGTACTGCAATAGATCCGATGGAAAGGACCAATTATAGAAAGAAGAAGAGGGGCTCCGAAGCGATGGCACTCGCGGACTTTTGTGCCGATTCCTTGAGCTCGCCCTTCCAATTTCAATGCTTGATTTGCCTATGTGGGTAGTTCTTCTTTCTCTTTTTTCTTGAATGATGATGGAAGGAAGGTTGGGGTTGATATTCCTGTGGAAGTTTAATGGTGGCGCCTCTGTATGTGTATACAGAGAGATATGTAATAAAGCGAAGAGATTAGCCTGCGGAGATATCCTTTCTGGCAGGATATCAGTGAGTCTTCAGCACCTGACCGCTTAGCTTTGGAGGAGACACTGAACTCAACAGGTAGGAGTCAGTAGCTGTGGCATGTGGATGAGCTGAGTAGGAAAGTAGTGCACAAAGTTCTGTGGATAAGCTGGACATTGTTGTTTGGGGTACTATCTAGGAAAATACTTTTAACTTGTACTTTTACAAGATGGGCCCCACCCTCCGTTTGGAATTGAAGTTAAACGTGTGGGAGTGAAGGGTTGAAAAATTAGATAATATCCTTGGTCTATGATGACAAAGAGAAAAAGGCGCTTTGTCTTAGTCAAGTAGTTTTATTTTGTTTTATCGCCTTTTCAGGGTTTCATGAAGTCAGGATTTGGGGCTCCTCTTTGTTTTTTGTTCTGCTTGGTAGATTAGTTTTTGGGGTTCGCATTATCTTTTATAGAGATGGAGAGGTATTTCCTCGTTGCCTTACTTAGTATATTTCTTGCATAACAAAGAAACCAAGGAGAAAATAAATTGAGATTGACTACCAGGGAGTGATTGGTAATGCTAATTCAGGGATTGATGTTCGTCTACCCTCTGACAAACTATTATACAATCAATTAAATATGAACTATGATTATGAGTTGTGCCTCTCCATTGCAATTAGGGTGTGCTTTGGAGTTTCTCCCTTGCATGAACACAACATGTGTCATGTTGGCAGGTACTTGATGACGTTGATACTTGGACATTCATACATGTTAAATTGTTATTCCTGTATTTAGTTGCTCCCAAACTTTGTTGTACTACAAGAAATATCTTACACTCATTTTTAAGAGTGAATGGGGTCGTCGAGGTTAACCTATGTCCAATTATTTACCTTTTCATCTCTGCTTTTGGCTGATAAGCTGGTGGAATTTTGGCCCTTAAATTGATGGTATTTTCATTATTATGCTATGCTGAATGCTAATAAGTTCCTCTTGGACTGGCTAGAGCATTATGACTAGTGGTTGTTAATTATAAACTATGCAAGATTTTTTTACCTTGAAAATCGTATTTAGGATTGCTATCTATATGGGATACAATTAAAACGATGGAAGTTGGTCACATCAAAATCATTCCCATTGGAGATGTAGAATGGTTTCTAACCCTGGTCCCAAATATCCTACTTTGCCTTATTTAATTAGCACTCAATCCCATGGTAAACCAAATTAGGCTCCAATTCTTATTTTGCATGACCCCATTGTACGTCTAAAACAATATCTAAACACCAAAACTGCTAATCAGGGCTAACTTTGGGTTTGAACTATGAGGGAATTATCAATTAAGAATGAGATGTTGCCCTCATCCTGAATTAGATTGCATGGAAGGTTAATTGTTGGTGGTGGCAAGGCTGAATATACTTTCTGTACACACTTGGGAGAATCCATAAGCTTTTCTCTGATGTAAGAATAACCTTTTATTGGTGGAGTTGGAAGTGGGCTCTACCTTCATGAGAACTTGGATTGGGGTAAATGAAAGGTCTGCTGTGTGTCCACAGACAACAATGCAGCACAATACCAACACTTTTGTACCGCAGCCATCTTTCTTGGTTGGGGACGGAATTCTTTTTTACAATGCAGCACATACCTCTTTGCCTTTTCTATTTTTTTCATCCTCCTCTCTTCTTCTTTTCATTGCCATTATCTGGTCTTGCGTTTGTTTTATTCTCTTCTTTACTCATGCCCCAGATGCTTCTCTAGTTGACTTTCTCTAATAGGCATGAGAGTTTCTTCATTGATCTGCTTCTGCTGTGGTGATGCTCTTGCTTTTATCTTCTACTTTTGAACTTCATTCCCTTTTTTCAAAGACAACATACAGGTGTTAGTGTAGAAGAAAAGATAAAGAATCTATCACTTTTAGACCTTAATTTTCTGTAGTCTTATGATCATTGATCCAAAGTCCAATTTCAATCATTTTCGGATCAATCTTAACAACCTTAAGCTTAAGGGTTAGATTTTATACTGCAGGGATTGCCTCCCATTTGTGTGCGATCATGAAATGTCGTTTCGTGTAGCTGTGACATGCCATCTATGTAGAACTATCTAAAAAAGGAATGTGCTTGGCATATCGACATGGGAATTGGCTCTAGGCAATCTGTTGGGATGCAAGATCTTAGGCCTGGTGCTTGTGGTCTAGAATCTAATATTGTGGAATCCTCTTCGGTTTCTCACCTTCTGTTTCTGGATTCTCTCCCATGATTGCCCCAAATTTTTACTTTTTGTTCGCCTATTCATTTATGAATCGCATTACTTCTTTTTCATGTCTAGTTCAGGATACATTTGATGACATATCCTTTATGGGGATCTTATACTGTTTTCAAGTTTTCAAGTGGCAGGGATCCTCTTCATAGAGATACATGTATTTGTATTGTACCTTGCTATTGTCCCTTTTGGTTCCTCTTTTGGCAATATTATCATTCTAGAGTGACAAATTTTCCATGCTGTTAATCAAATAGTTCAAATCAAAGTTTTAATGGTGATCTAGACGTAATCAAGTCATTGACTTGATTGGATAGTGACCTATGTGTCGCATCTTTGTCATGATAGGCTGCAACAGCAATGGTGCAACAAGCTGTGCAATATGTTGACCAGACACTTGATCTTGAGACCAAGATAAAGCTTATTAAGACACTTAACTATGTTGCCGCTACCAAGTTCAATGTTAGCCAGATTAGTCAACATTTATATGTTTCGATGCAACAACAAGATGTTATTTGTAACAAGTAGTTTTGTTGGTTGGTTAATTGGTCACATTTTTTTCATGAAATGGGTTGAATTGGTATTAGTCTGGATACAGCAAAATAATTCTATTCAATCGAATAAGTACATTCGATCGAATAAGTACCTTGTGTCAGAATTGAGAAATTCTATGGCTCGAATCTTTAGTATTCTCTTATTTATTACCTGTGTTTACTATTTAGGCAGAATACCGTCACCCATTGTTACTTAAAAATTCAAAGAAACCTCAGAAACTGAAGAAAGGGGGGAAGGCGAGGAGTCCGCAGGTACATAAACTGCTTGAATAGAAGTTATGGATCCCTCTTTGGTAGAAGTAATTCTTTCTTGTAAAGTACCCATTTCGGTACTAAGGGTAGGTTGATAACCCACAGCAGAAGGCATTCTACCCAATAAGGCGGATACCTCAGATCCTGCTTGGACGAAACGGAAGATATTGTCGATATCTGATTGATAGAAATATATATTGTAATTGTGTCATTCAGGAAAATCAAATCGAGCGATTCCTTCTTTCTTCGAACTTTGAAAGATAGATAAGATACTATCAGCGAATAAGAGATGTTCTAAATCAATTAATGAAATTTTCAAAAACATTATCAGAAAAAAAATGAAATGAAGTTTTTTTTTCAAAATCGGGAAAAGTTATTGGGAAGATGAATATGTGAAATCAAACTCTGGTGTAGCTTATGTTCATCAGCAATCTGCTTTTATTTCATGATTTCTGTAGCTAGTTTCGTAATGTAGTTATATTTTGAAATTGAGAGAGCATGATTGTTCAAGAAACTTGCAAAAATAAAGGAAAAACAGGGTCTTCTAGCATTACTGATTTGATGCAAGAAATGTGGGTAACTAGAAGTTGACTTCTGTTCTCACTGATCTTGTAATTGGTTTTCCCTTGTCCTACATTCCTATGACGGTTTGAAATGCAGGTAGGAACTTTTGGAGCAAAGGCAAAGACGGAGAAAATTGCCTTTATTTTTTAACAAGTGCGGGTCTTTTGTATTGCTTTTAGCCATTCATGCATTATTAGTATGATTGGTTTTCTGATTGATGGATTTTGCAGGTTCGTCTGTGTAAGGGTTATGTCTGTGCACGTATCATTTCTAGGAAGGTCAACTCCCGAGTGTTTGATGCAGATCCTTCCATAGAAAAGAAAAAGTCTAAAGAAGGTGAAAACATCGTGGAGCAAGCGTCAGCTGATATTCCA
The DNA here is from genome assembly GCA_014182395.1 of Eucalyptus sp. ANBG9806169. NCBI lineage: Eukaryota > Viridiplantae > Streptophyta > Magnoliopsida > Myrtales > Myrtaceae > Eucalyptus > Eucalyptus sp. ANBG9806169. Next base: position 20,828,931 of record CM024575.1, read on the forward strand.
TCTCTTCTGGAGTTGAAACGGATAGGCGATGACTCATGATATGGTAAATTGGTGTTTTGTTTTTCGAATGTTGTGTCCACTATCTTTGACTAATTTGTTTTTGCTGATCAAATGCCACCTGGTATTCAGGTTGTGGTTCACCATGAACTTGTATGGCTTTATATATCTGGCACACACTCTTCTTTCTTTCCAGCTGTATCGCAAACTCTGACATTCCAAATGTACTTTATGGATTTGAACTCCCATCTCAGGTTACCTCACATTTATGTGGATAACAATGTAGGTATTACTCACATAACAATGATTGCCTTGAGATTTGTCGATACCATAAGGGGCTATATGAGATTCCATCAGTCAAGGGCAACCCAACCCAGAGCAGTGGATATGGGTGAAGCTCTTTCCTTGTTAAGTCTTCACTGAGTTTTTGAAGGCAGAGCTGTTCATAATGTGATTTAATTAAATGCAGGTTCTAAGGAAAATCTGCTGTTACTTAGTTCTATCACCACATGATCCTATGCAATCAAGCCTTGTTAATGCAACTTTAGAGGAAAAACATCTCTCAGAAATTCCCCAATTCAGGTACCATCTTTGAATTGTGCTAGGTAATTGATTGTAGATCTTGCAATATCTCAATAATGTGCCATAGGATTTGGTCGACCATACCTTTGATATTTTAATGTAGGTTGCTGCTGAAACAATTGGTCACATTGGAGGCTCCAGCGGACTCCTCTTTAAAAGAACTTTCAAAGGTGAATTTGAGAATGAGAAAGCGTGCTAGCAGGTGCACTTGTTGGGAATTAGACAGGGCCAATCATTGTCAAAAGAAGAATTTTGGCTTCTCTTTGGCATAACAAGCTACCTTTCTAGGAGCCTCTTCAGAGAATCATTGAACATGTAATTACAGAACTTGTCGTTTTTCTTCTTTTCATTGGAACAGCACTCAAATGTGACTCAGTCTGTTTTCTGCAGAATATTATCGTTGTTTTGAAGTATCGCTCAAGGATTACCTTCAAGAGACTTGCAAAGCTGTTATGCCTCAGTATCCAGGTCTGATTATGTGGAACATTTGTTGATGTTCTTTATCAGTGTCACACTTTATGAATGATTGCCTAGACCCCTCATTTAACCCTAAGCAGCTTCTCTGCCTGTGATCCCTGATTGGGGCATGGCTGCTGGACTTGGATACAAGTTCCTAATATGTATAAAAGAGGTTTTGGTGTGTTGAAAGCCAAAGATTTGTCATGGATTCGAGAATGTTGTCTTCATCGTTTTGTTCTGTAAACATTCTAGCCGACATATATGTGTACTTTTTTTTTTTTTTTTTTTTGGCTTAATCAACTTCTGCTCATAAATTTGTTGAAGCTGTAAGCATCATTGTCTGGCATTGTGAAACCAATTCTTGTCCCATGGAACCTGAATCCTTAATGCACTTTAGAAGCGTGGGAGGAGCTCTGCTATATTGCTAGAAATAGCTGAGTGAGTTTTTCCTGCTGGTATTGACACTCACCATTTCCTGTGTTACAAAAGTATATCTTGCTAGAGATCTTGATTAATGTGTACAGAAAATCTTTGTAGCTGAATCACTTGAAGAAGAGCTTTGTGTTTGGGTTCTCTTACTCTGTTGTTAAGAGCTTAAATCAATCACATTAAATCAACACTATCAATTGACAGACAGACCATATAATGATAATTATACACGCTGGTATGATATTCTATCGTCTTAACCTCTTACTTCTATATTACCATTTTAGGAAGCTGAGAAGCATCTCTCCTTAGTGGTTGTTTCCAAGTACCTGGTGGCAATGGCAAAGATAGACCAGCCAATGGGAATTGTCAGTTTGAAAACGGCACAACAATGAGATTTTGAACTCAGGTGACAAATTTGGAAAAGCTGCTTGACTTTGTTGAGAAAAGTTGCCGCCAAATCCCAATGCTGTGTGACATCGAGAGATGAAGCATCACTTCCAGGTGGTGGTGGAGATGTGGTGTTGCCGGTGGTTGTGTCTAGTAGTGACAGAGATCCCGCTGGACTAGAGATTGGGCCGATGGAAGTTTCACTGATGGTGACCACCAATTTTTGGCCACGAGAGCAATGGACACCTTTAGGAAAGTGTAGATGCGAGCAAGACTCGCCAGCTGCAGCGACAGAAAAGGCCGTCAGTCTGTTGCTTAGGGTGGTGAACGGAGAAGCGGTGTTGCAGTTGTCATTGTTGTCTTTTGACAAGTACGCAACATTGTAGTTGTCGTTGTTGGAACCTGTATTGAACACTGCAAAGATGATGGAAGATCATCCGGCATTGAAGAGTGACGCTCAAGATTGATTGCAGTTACAAGTAATCGAGAACGGATGGGTCAGAGCAAAGTTATTAAAAATTACGATAAGCAAGTATCTGATTCCTACTGGAAGAGCACCAAAACGAGAAGGGCGTGTTGGCTCACCCAGTCAAAGGACATGGTGGTGTTGGAATGGATCCTTCTTCCCGCAGAACCTCTGATTATTTGCGCTTAGCCATTTTGGTCGGGCTTGTGCCATAATCTCAGGTCGAGGTCGCCCCTTAGATCTCCATTCTTTGTCGAGGAGGTGATTTTTGAGCGCAAACAAAAGTGGGAAGTAAATGTTGCGAATGATACACATGGACTGTATAGTGAGTCACTAGTTTTGTTGCTTCGACTGAGTATAATACTTTCTTGAGTGGCTGATGACCAAGACTGCGATCGAAAACGAAGGAAGCCTGTACTTATCTTTTGATGGGAGTGAAATTACTCAGACTCTAGGATGTTGCCCAAACAGATTGCGGGATGAGGTGGGGATGAACGCGATGCAATAATGCTCAAACCAATTATAATTGGATTAAGGAGGACAATTTGATCATGAGCTGCAATCTCGCAAATTTTCTAGTCTCTATTCTATACAATTTCTTGATCATTCCAGCAATCGATCAGAATATTTTGACTAATCGATATCTATAAAAGTTCTCCATTATAACTAGATTAGAACATATCGCAGTTCATATCACTTATATATAATGTCATATTGCTTAATCCGAATTCCCACTCCAGGCAATAAAATTAATTGCTTTATGGTTCAGAAAGGCCTAGGCCGGGTACTTAACACCCATTCCCAGGTCCATCGAAGCTCGACCTGCCACCCATGCCTAGGTCCATTGAAGCTGTCCTTGAGCCTTGATGCCAAGGAGGTCCCTCGTGCATAGGACACGAGTCCATTGAGGCAAGGTTAAGACCCCAACAGTAGTGTTGAGGATCCAGGCAATGGCACTAGTGTCCTGGGCTTAACCTTCATGGACCCGAGCCTAACATTGATGGTCCCAAGCTCATGGACTGGGGATCCAAGTAGGGGCCTTAAGTATTGGGCCTAGCATTGGGAGCTCAAACACGTGCGCCAGGGTCCTAGGCTCGGCTTCGATGGACCCGAGCACGGGCATTAAGGTCTCAAGCCCAATTTCGATGGACTCAGGCTAGGGTGCTAGGAACCTAGGCATAGGCATCAGGGTCCCAAGCCCAACCTCAATGGACCTCAAAGTGGGCACCAAGAAGCCAAGCTTGACCTCAATGGACTAGGGCCCAAGCCTTAGGGAGTCAAGCACGAGCTTTAAGAACCTGATCCCAAGTGTTTGGGCTTCAATGGATCAAGGAGCCGGCGTTGAGGATTGAGTCCATGAATGGGGGTCCTAGCCTAGCCTTGATGTACTTAGGCTCGACTTAGATGGACCTAGGCAAGGTCTTCAGGGTCATGGGCACAAGCATGGGAATCCAAGGTGCAACCTCAATGGACTGGGGCCCAAGCGTCGGGGTCCTAGGCCCTGTCTCAATGGACCCAGGCTTGCTCTCAATAGACCCGGTCCCGTTGCCAAAGGCCTAGGAGTGAGTTCCTACGTCCAAACGCAAAATTTCTAGTCCAAAAGTTTATATAAATTGAAAAATGATATCCGATTTTTAAAGAAGAAATCATTTAAAGAAATTTTTTCAGGAAAATATTTTTTTGTGAAACGAATTTGTGTCAAATATGGGAATTGGCCAGTTTATTGTATATTCTGAGTTTTAGAATAGCCAATGGAACGGGCTGTGCCGTTACCGTGGGCCGTAATGGGCCTTGCGCGTCGCATCCCATGATGCGATCATTGCGCACGGAGTTCTCATTTTACTCTTCTTGTTTTTCGCATTGAGTTCAGTCCGTGAGAAAAGGGGGAATCCCACCACATTATACCAGCAATTGTAAACCCATTTAGAAATACTAATACAAAGAGGAGCTACATCCTCTCAGAAAAAAAAAAAAAAAAAAGGGCCGATCCTTTACCTCAACAGATGGGGAGATTGGAACACGATACTTTTGCACCGAAACTTAAAAATATTATTTAAATTTCAGAAAATTATGAATAAACTCATTAGTGAATCTACATGTTACAATTTGACTGCCATGAAAGTTTTAGCAGTTTGGGTTTTTTTTTTTTCCTCTGAAAAAAAGTCGAAAGTATGTGAGTTTTAAGATTTGGATATTGTGAAAAGTAAGAAGTAAAAGTTATGTAAATAGGTTAGTGTTTCTGGCGTGCACGCGGCTGATTCTCAATTTAGAAAACCATGATCACCTTGTCATGTCCTCAAGCAACCACCTTGGGACAATTGCACAGATGCCGGGCAGTTCATGTGTGCTTGACCATAGTTCAATGCATAGTGTCGGTCTCACGAGATCTTTATTTCTTTGAATCACGTCAGCTTGTTTATCTACTTAATTTGATCTCACGGATGCAAGGTAGTCTACATCTACATGCATTGTTGTATCTTTTTATCAAAAATCATATGTCACGCAGAAAATTCTATCTTATCCGACTTTGTTCTCTTCAATATGAAAGTCTATTCGTTCAAATACATCATAATGATCAACTACAAGAACGTACGTATATATAATGTATATTTATGATGTCTCAATTAGTAAAATATCTTTATATTTAGTATCAATTTCCATGTGAAAATGGAATATAATCGAGTTGCTATTCGACCGTCAGCGACAAGCCCTCCAAAAGAGAAGTCCAATTGTCAACCTACCAACTCCCACCAACATTCGTTCCTATCTCCACATGAATACAACGCGATCCATAAAAACAGATGCCGGTGCAATGAACATTCCATGGGAATGGAAGAGAAATCCTTCAAGCTGATGGTAAAAGTCCACAGGATCATGGGCAATCTGCATTTGTTTATGCAGGCTAAACCCTAGATTCAAGGAATCGAACATGCATATATTATCTAGTTGTCCAAATTCGAATCAATAAAGGGTCGTCCAAATGCTAAAGTTTAAAGAAAAAGGAACGACATTGAACCTGGATTCCGTAAATTACCATATTTAAACAAAACCTTTGATTAATCTACCATCCCATTATTTTTAAAAATTTTCTTTTTTGGTAGACGGAAACTGTCGTGTGCGGATTTTGTCACAACGTCTTATTATATTCTTCAAAAAATTGGAGATGGTGACCAAAGCCATTAGCTCCCTTTTGAAATTGGATAGGTTCATTCGGGACTCTCAATCGAGGATTATGCATTGAACCATGCGTAGCAATTTGTCAACCGGACAAAAGCGGGAGTGGAAATTTGACAGCATTTTTCAGTGGACTTTGAGGAGGAAGAGATGATGATGATGACGACGATGATGAGTCGTGGATTCGTCATTAATCTTCGCGTTGTTAGTGGCCATAAACTTCTGATTAACGTAGTCATATCCATCTAAACTTTTATGACTTTGGTTTAAAAGATAATCCAAGTCGGTATTGCTTTAGTTGCCTGATGACAGATACGGTGTGATGTACAAAGTGAATGCATGGACGGATCGCTTCCTTTCATCGACAGTCCAGTAACTATATAGAAATTACAATTTGAACTTGATTGAATACACAGCAAAAACCTTTGCCTAAAAATAGCCCGAAAATGAACAACTAGTCGTGAAATAACATGAAATTGATTGATTTTATGGCCGAAAATGACCTCAAAAGGTCCCCTCGAGAGCATAATATAGAGTCCGAAGGAGTTTGTAGATTGATAATATGGATCTCCTAAGTCTTTTCCTATCAAAAGTCATATTCCCTAGTTGAACAATTTGCAAATTGCATTTGCAGATTCAATGACATCTATCATCTGAAAGCTCGAAAAACTAATTAACAACTCGTAACATCACGCTTTAGAGGCATGCAAATTTCACTTTCCTTTAGGTCGATTTTACTTTTCTTCAACTTTCAACAAGGTTGGTACTTGATCATTCTAAATACAAAGTACTTGAGATTTATTCACAACCTCCTCTTATATTTGGTAAAATTTTGATTAATATTCTAAGTTTTGCATCTTTCCAAACCAAGTCGGTATTAAATCCAAACATTTTAAAATGGGCATAAAACCATCTTGATATCACTGAACAAAGATAGCCACGCTAATCGCTCTTCTACACCTTGGAATGTTCAAACAAATATGTGTATTAAACCATGTGTTATAAAATATGCAAATCATAACACTTCATGATATAGTTAGTCATAGTTATACCTAATGAACATTGAATTTGAGATAACATCTAGAGACACAAAAAGACCTTAGGATGAGAATGAAGATGTATACAAAGATTTTGATACATATAACAATGACCTAATGGCTCCTAAAAGAATTCCTTCTCACACACCATCTTGAAATCCACTATTCAATTCTTTGATCACCCCCAATCAAAGAAAATACCACTCAGGCAACAACCATTTGGCCAAGATTATATGTAGACGTCAAGATAAATTAGACTCTTCCTTAAATTTTTATTTAGAATGGTGAATATATAACATAGAACTTAAAGACCAGTGAGTGACGTGCTTTAAATGTGGGGCAAGATTACTTTCATTTCAAAACTCATAAATGCTCAATTAGAACTTTAAATCGAATCGAACAAAGCTCGATTCTGCTCATGAAAATTAGATCAATCGATCCACCTTTTTGAGACTAGCATGAATTGTTACGATCTTCAATAGTCCATCAACTTGAGTATAGTTTAGGTGTAGAATCTTCCGTGGGCAAAAATCCACAATGATAACCTGCTTGATCCTACATCTTTATCGCTTTGTTGCCATGTTGAGGCTATAAAACGTCTAGATTTGCGTGTTCCAAGGACAAAGTCGAGTGGACTGATTGTAATAAGTCCACAGCATTTGCTTTATTGTCTGAGGAGTAGAGGGGACTAAATGTAACCCATGATTCGAGAATCGAGGTGCCAAGTCGATCATCATGATGCTGACGAATTGTATTTTTGTGGAGATGCTGACCGGAAGAAAATAACCACTTTGATCGAGAGTGATCGCCCATCACGCGTTGCTTGACAATTAAGGTCTACAATTTTGTCTAGTAGTAAAAAAATTGTTTTACAGCTGGTGTTGATCAATCAATTAAAGGCTAAAGCAAAGTATTCTGGACTTTCATTGGATATATTCACGACATGAAGAAAAATTATTGCCCGAGTGAAATTTAGGAATTGATATGTACCCAATTTTTTATCTTGATAAATGAATCATATTATTAATCGTTGATTATTTCAATGATGTGGATGTGGTCAGAATTCTCACCTTTCTCCATTAGAATGAAGGCTCAACTGGGAATTATGCTCTCCCCTCCAAAAAAAAAAAAAAAAAAAGGGCTCAACTTGGGCTATGGTGAGGAGGGTATCTCTGACTCTAGCCCATACTCATGGACATCTTCAAAAATCACCTATATTTCATGACAAATGCCCTATCATTGAATGCACATAATGCATTTTTCTTTTCATGTTGTATCAACAATTGCAGATGCATGCACTTTACATCCGTGACCGTTTTTCCGTTCCCCCTCCCCTGACAATGTCAGCTCTTTTGAACCCTCCATCTTTGACAAACCCCAAAACCCTAATGTCGCCTCTTCCTTTCCTTAACATTTCTGCGTGGCCTTAATGCCCACATCTAAGACTTGTAAATCCAATGAGATTGGTCGACTGAATTCTAATTCCTGAATTAACCAAAACATTGGAAAATCTTGGATCTTGGTCCCAAAAAATTTATCTTGAGGTGGCTTAGTATGGAACCCATCTTCTGTCGTGCTATCTTGTGCTGTTATAGTTCTTTTGGAGATCAGCCGCGTTCTAGAAGAACGGGAGAAAGTTGAGTAAGGGAACTACAAAAGATTGTCTCCTTGTTGGGGCGTGCTAGTTGCTGTTCTGTCTGAATCTGAAGAACATGACCACACACTACCACCACCAAACATCATTCTTGATGTTTGTGAATATTCATGGGATGGGCTTGAGGGTCCCATAGGGGATCATTTGAGAAAATTTATGGGGGGCAAATAAAAATCAAGAAAAATATGTTGTTGGTCTTTTCTTTTCTCTCTCTCTCTTTTTTCTATTGGCCACATTGTCGGTAGTGCTTTAATTTCCTCACAACTTGGCATTTAATAATTTGGAAAAAAAGCTACCCATTTGCAGGTCTCTTTGCTCTTTTGCCCTTTTCGATTGGAAATTTCCTGTTCTTTTTCGTCAAATTGATGTGATTCCCCTCATTGAATCCTCACAACCTGAATGGAGTATTGTTGTTTTGGATAATTTTTATTATTTATATGCTGCATAAATCTAGTGGACAACTAGAATAAACGAATCATTCAACCAATGGGTCCTCACTAATCAAGTATATATCATTATTTGTACTTTTTCTAAGTTTTGTTCATTAAACATGGAACAAGTTGCACTGAGAAATTATTTGGGCGTGATGTTAGATATACATGATAAAGTGGGCATTGTAGCTAAGAAATCCATGAATTCAATCATTCACTTAACAAATTTGAATTGCAATTTGGATGCCAAAGAAGACGAATTTCTCTTTACTTATTTGCAGCCTAATGACATATTTTCATGATTTAGGGACGGATGAAAGACTTAACTATCTGGAAGTCTATAGTATCTCGAGTTTTTCTTTGATCAACTAGAAGTGTGGACAATATTATTGACACACCAGCTGTGATAGTATTGAACTCGGGGCATTTATATTTTCATCATGAAATAATTAGCCATATAAAGTTCGAATTTGTGGACAGGTATGGGAAGAGTAGTAGTGCTAGGGTGTGATTTTCATGTGCAAAAATTTAATGTATTTGTGCAATTTTCCCTTTTATCTACTAAAGTTATCTATCCTTGATTTAAAAAGAAAAAGGATTGTTTTACTAATAACAGTTGCTGGCTTGGAGCATTAGAGGATTGCTATCAAATTATAAAAAATAATGTGAATTCTCGAATGCGTCTCTCGCATATAGTTTGGAAATGGGATATGGTCTTGTATTGAAGTTTAATGTCCGATCGTCTTATAGTTAATGAAGCAAATAAAAAGGAACGGGGAGATCTAAATGTTAGACTTCCTCTTTTGATATATCCTAAAAAATCACGGACCTTTCATTTTATCAAAAAAGTCTAAACGGTTGGACAATTAAAGTATTTAAATTAGCTAATGAAAAAAATGCAAAAACCTAAGCAAAGACCATAAAACTAATAGTGATCCTCTCAAATTCGAGCATTTTCAGTTTATCCATTCAAAGGACAGTGTGAATAATACAAAGTTAAGTTATGGGATGGTTGTTAGTTTATCGCTTTGCATATTCTTGTGGTAACTGGTTCATTTTATGCAAGCCCATCTCATAGCTAGCATCCAATAAAAGATTGAGTACCAAATAAAAGTCCTTGATTAAACTCTTATGGGTTGATAAAAAGACTCTTCAACATTGCATGGAATTACCGTCATTCCAAATTTCTCCCGAATTAAAATTAATATTTGAAATAAATGAATAAATCACGTCGGAATAACTGAGGAAACTTCCGTCTCATCAATTGATTTTGGTCAATTTTTCACGTCTCTGCTCAAGGTGTATCTAGTGCATTGAACATTCACAGGAAACAGCTCTTGTCCGTGTTTGGGGAGAACAAAATTTGACCACTCCATCGTATCCACTCGAAAAATCGTCCAAGTTGACCAGCTCATCTGCACCGCACGCTTCTCTTGCTGCACGAAACGACAAAAACTGCTTTTGTGTCGGCTTCAACCTCCGAAGCTCAATTCTGACTCCAGCCGTGGTTTGACTAAACTTGTCTAAACCCCATTAAAATCTTCATTGACTAATGCCTAAGAATATAAGAAAAATAAAATAAAAGAAAAATCGTATTAACCAAATCTTGAGAATGCTCAAAAATTTCCAAAAAATTAAAACGGGAGACATTTGTTAAGGATCATCAATTGTGCTTTGAAAATATAAACATTTCTATCAAAAGAGTGTCGCCTTTTTTAAAATATATACCTCTTCAATTTTCAGAATTGGTTGATATGGGTTTTTGTTAATTTTAAATGCTTTACCTAATGTTGCTGGGGTACTTGTTAATAAGATCTAGTTTAGAATAATTCAACATCAAAGTGTTGATCTTTATAATACAAGATCAGCCACCTTATCGGAATTGTACAATTGCTTTATTTGGCTACTCAATGATTGCCCTAGAATAGTTGTAACGTCATTTCTTTTATTTAATAATGCTGCGTATGCTAATAATAGTTTACAAGTTTGATAATTTATGTGACATATAAGACTCAAATTAAAGATCAAAGTTGATCTACTCGTGTAAATGCTCACTCATTACTTGGGATATAACATAATATAGGAATATCGTTTATAAATTTCAATTCATGCCAAGCATCATCCTTTTTTATTTTGGAGTTTCGTTTTTCTTTTTCCTTTTTAAAGAGTTCGTTAATCATATTCCAGTGACAAATGCTTTGTCAAGAAAATCTTTGTTAAATTAAATGGGTAGTTATTTGTCAAAAAGTACTTTTGTCTAATTTTGTTGAGTTTCCTCCCAAACATTTAGATCTTAGAAGTTATAGTTTGCTTGATAATTTTCCTCTAACAAATTTGCTTCACAAAACATTTGTGTTGCGGGCTAACCACCTAAATTCAAGGAACCGAACCTATATATTATCTCATTGTCCAAATTTGATTTAATAAAGGTTCATCCAAATAATAATAAAATTAATAAAAGGAACAACATTGAACCGGATCAACATTGAACCTGGATTTCGCAAAGTACCACGTTTTACAAACCCCTTTGACCAACCTACCATCCCATTATTATTATTTTTAAATTTTTCTTTTTGGTAGGCTGAAACGGTCGTGTACCAATTTTGTTACAACATCTTATTATATTCTTCAAAATGGTGATGGTGACAGATCATACTGTTAATCGAGGATTATGCATTGAACCGCGGGTTATGCATTTGTCCAGAGACGGGTTCCTTTTGAGCCGACAAGGCAAAAAGCGGGTGTGGAAATTTCAGAGCTGTTTAAGTGGTCATTGACGAGCCGTCAGTCAAAATCTCGTGCAATTTAGTGGTGATAAACTTCTGATTAGCGTGTTCATATCCATCTAGACTTTGATGACTTTGGTCTATAAAATATTCTAAGTTGGAATTTCTTTCAGGGGTTAGGTGCCTCATAGTGGATCCATATAATATAGATAATGGGTGCACGGATGGATTGCTTCCTTTCATAGAAATGCTCCTAATCAACCTGAATTAGAAACTAAAATTCAAAGTTAACTCAATAAATAGCGAATGAGCCAAAAGCATTTTCCTAGAATAGCACGAACATAGAAAATGGTCCTAATGCTTGAAATCAATTCATTTCAAGGCCAAAAACGACCTCGAAGGTCCTCAAAAGACATATAGTATGGAACTTTAAAAAGCCTTTCCGATTTGATATTATGGATCTCATGACTTTTCTCTGATTGAAAGTTGTAATTGATTGGTCGAACAGTGTACAAATCCTATTCTCCAACTAGACACTTGAACATTTATTTTTGTAAATGTTGAAAAAACTCATCAATAACTTGAATCATCATATTTCAAGAGACATGAAAGTCCACTCATTTATCAGCATGACTAGTCCCTTTAGGTTACCCTTACGAATTTGATTATGGATCACTTTAGATACAAAGAGCTAGAGATTCAATCACAAGTCGTCTTATTTCTGGTAAAATTCAAATTAATACTCTTAGTTTTGATTATGGATCACTTGGACCTCACCATCTCGGCAAGGATTTGAAAGCCCTTGCTCTTTGACAACAAGGGCTTAAAGGTCCTCACCTGTCGTTGGCCATTGCAAAGCCCAAACGACCTCACTAACACTGTCTAGGAAGATGATAATGAGGAAATAAAAAAAGTTACAAAAATTCTTAAAATGAAGATGTTTTGTAATGAATTTGTACACGTCAGATCACCGGTTGTGCCATGAGGATGATCGGCATTGACTAGACGCCATTTCAACGATTTCCAATCAAAATTAGTCTAATGGACTACATTGAAAAAAAAAATTAGGACTACATCGACTAAATTGGAAAGTTTAAAATTGAATTAGTGACCATATAATAGATTTAAGACTTTTCGACAATTTTCTCCAAATTTTCAATTTTCATTTTGTCATACCTTAATTTTGACATGAAACTGAAAAGTTTTGGCAAATTATGTGGTCCTCGATCACAAGTCAAGACACTCAATAATGCAGACCAAGAGCTTGTTTGTCAAAACATTTTAGCAATAATTATAGCTCTGAAAAAATAGGATATTACAATTCTAAAAGGTTTTGACAACCTCTCATAGTTGCAAGAGGAATAGTTATCTGATCGTGTTTTTAGATATAGTAGGTTTAAAACATGTATTATCAAATATGCAAATCATTACGCTTCATGATACAGTTACGTACGGTCTTGGCTATACTTAAAGAGCACTGAATCCGGAATAATATCTAGAGACAAGAAGGCCTTAGACTAAGGATGAGAATTGCATGCGAAAGTTTGGTCACGTATAACGATGACCTAATAGCTCCTAAAAGAATTTCTTCTCACGTTTCATCTTAAATCCACAATACAAACCCTTGCTCTACCCATTTCGAAGAGGGAAAATTACCAAAAAAGTCATAAACCTATTGCAATTGTATCAATTCAGTTATAAACTTATTTTTTTGACCAATTGAGTCATAAATCTTTTATAATTATTTCCAATCAATCCATCCGGCCAAACTTAGCCGGCCGGCACTAACGTGGCAGCCAGCTGGCACCGGAGAGCTTTTTTTTTAATAATATTTTATTTAAAAAAAAATTATTAATTTTTTTTTTCCTTTTTCCTTTTTCCTTTTTTTTTTCCCATCCTCCCTTCTCCTTCCTTTGGCTGCGACGATCGGCTAGGCTGGCCAATCATTGGACTGAGGCGATCCGACGGGGCAAGCCCCCGCCGGATTGAAGCAACCCGGCAAGACGAGCCCCCGCCGAACTAAGGCGACCCGGCGAGGTGAGCCCTCGCCAGTCCTCGCCAGACACAACGACGAGCCCCCTCGCCAGATCCGGCCGAGCTCGCCCCGCCGGAGCCAAAGGAAGGAGGAGGGAGGAGGGAGGAGGGAGGAAGAGGGAGAAGGGGAAAAAAAAAGAGGAAAAAAAAAAAAAAAAAAGGATAATAAAAATTTAAAAAAAATTAAAAATATATATATTATTAAAAAAAGCTCGCCGGTGCCGACCGGCCAATTTTGGCTAGATGGATTGATCGGGAATAATTGTAAAAGATTTAGCACTCGATTGGTCAAAAAAATAAGTTTATAACTAAATTGACACAATTGTAATAAGTTTAAGACTTTTTTAGTAATTTTCCCTTTCAAAGAAGACAACACTTGGATACAACCTCTTGCCAAGATTACATGGAGACGATGGAATAAGTTAAAACTCCTTAGATCTTTACTTAGAATGAAGTGTGTGTATATATAACATAGGACTTACAAGCCAATTAGCGACGTGCTTTAAATGGGGCTAACTTTAAATCAAATCCAACGAAGTAGTACATTGTTCATGGAAATTAGATTTAATTCATCCATTGTTTGGAGGCGAGCATAAATTATTATGATCTTCAATTTGTCCAACAACTTTATAATACTATAGCAAGAGAATCTTCCTATACCAGTGGGCCAAAAACCCACAAATTATAACCATACAGTCCTATTTCTTTTATATAAACTACGCGGTCCTATATCATTATCCCATAATTGCCATGTTGAGGCTATAGAACATCTAGAATTGCGTGCTCTAAGGACAAAGTTGAGTGGACTGGTTTTACTTTTGAAATAGATGGACAGCTTTTTCCTTTGTTGTATGAGGATTAGGGGGGACTGAATGTAACCCGTGATTTGAGGTGCCGAGTTGATCATCACGATGCTGACGCGTTTGTTTTTTTAGGGGATTGGAAAAACTTAGCCACTTTGATCGAGAGTGACCACCGCTCACAAGCTTTTGGACCAGGCGGTGCACATGCACTCACATTTCCAAGTTGGCAAGCAAAAATTTATATGGAGGACTACAATTTAATTGGATGTAGTGATGATGTAAAAGATCATCAACATGTCATGACGCATAATCATACATTTTTCTTCCGTGCTGTATCAAGAATTGCAAATGCATGAACTTCAATTCATGACCTTTTTCTTTTCCCCTACGATATTGGCTCTTTTGACCACCGATCAACATGTCATGACGCATAATCATACATTTTTCTTTCGTGCTGTATCAAGAATTGCAAATGCATGAACTTCAATTCATGACCTTTTTCTTTCCCCCTACGATATTGGTTCTTTTGACCACCGATCAACATATCATGATGCATAATCATACATTTTTCTTTCGTGTTGTATCAAGAATTGCAAATGCATGAACTTCAATTCATGACCTTTTTCTTTCCCCCCTACGATATTGGCTCTTTGGACCCTCCATATTTGATATTTAAAGACTCGTGAATGCACCAGGATGAGTTAAAGTTTAATTGACTTCTTAAGATCAAGGCATTGGAAAAATCTTGGCATCTTGGCTCAACAAATTTATCTCGGTGTGGCTAGGTATGGATCCCATCTTCCATCATGCTGCCCAAGCAGCAAAATGACAATAATTTGAGGCAAAATTCTTAAATTATTTCTTTTAAGATTAGCTACTTTACAAGGTGCAGTTTTCACCATACAGTTTTTGAGTCAGAGTTACGTCTTAATTTATTTTTAAAATACATTTTACTGAACATTAATTATATTTTGAAAAATCCCTTAAAGCCTTTGCATTTTTCTAGAGACGCTCTCCTGGTGCCAAACAAAACGCCCCTTTTGTAGGAGAATCGGAGCAAGTTGAGTAGTTGAACTGCAAAAGATTGTCCGCTCTTGTTGTTGTCGTGTGTTTAGTTGCCGCCTGAAGAAAAATAGAATATGACTTCCACACCACCACAAAATCATTACAAATGTTTTGAGTATATTCGTGGAATGGGGCTCGAGGGTCCCATAGGGGTCACTTTGAGAAAATTTAGATGTGTACGGAGACAAATACAAATCAAGAAAAATATGCGGTTGATCTTTCTTTTCTATTTTTTTTATTAGCCACATTATCGGTAGTACTTTAATTTCCTTACGACTTGTTTCTGATAATTTGGGAAAAGGTACTGATTTGCATGCCTTTTTGCTCTTTTTTCCCTTTTTGGTTTGAACATACGACCAAAAAAACAAAAAAAGGTTGGAATATATGTATATATGTGCGTATTTGTGTGTGAAATTGAGGTGATTCCTTTTGCTGAATCCTCACAACATGAATGGGGAGGTCAAACTAAATTATGGGGTATTATTGTTTTCGATTAGCTCATTTTGTTCTTTGACATGTGTCTTCTTGGAGATGAACCTACGACTGCGTCCCACGAATGCCTATCTGATTTGCAAATATCTTATATATTATCTATCTAAATACAAATCGAGTGTGAATATATCACCAGTAGTATTATGAATTCTTAATCATTATCAGTAAATGTGATTAAAATGGTCACCATATATTGTGCACGATTAAAAGTGGACATGCTTTCATTCGAAAAGAGATAATAATTCATTAACTTTGGAAGACACTAATGGTCGGTTTCATTCAATTTTCTCAATGAGCTTTCGGCCTTCAAAAACCTTTGAGAAATGTTGGGTTATTTGACAAGTCTTTCGAAGTAACTTTTGGTCAAATGCTAACCTTGGGAATGCTAAAAACCTAAGGCAAGTAAAAACTAGCCTTTTGAAATAATATTTGCGGAATATCAAAACTATGGTTGAATGATTTATTTTTTTTCAAAACTACCATTGTCAATTCTTCAATTTTTTGATTTTGCCCCTCATAGTTCATTATCTTTGTGAGGGCGACTATCAAGGGCTGTCGAGGTGAGATCTAACCAACAAAGGACCAGCAATACTGCGAGACCCTAGTGAGGGATGTCTAGGTCATGCAACCCAATTGACCATCACCTAGGGTCTTGCAACAGAGGACATGGCCGCCTAAGGTCTTGCGACCTTTGCTGGGAGTTGCTTGAGGTCATGCAACTTCAGTTGTTGACCGCCAACGCTAGATTTGGCTTGATGGTAGCAACAAACTCTTTGATAATGAAGGGTTTGATTTCTTTTTAATAAATTAAAAAAAAAAAAAAGTACTACCAAGCCCTTTGCAAAAAAAAAATTACCAAACATTATTACACTCAAAGTTGCTTTACAAAAGGGCTTTATCAAACCCAATTTGTATTTTATAAAAAAATTTCAGTTTTTAACATTTTCATTGCACTTAAAGCCCATTTCTAAAGTGGAACAAAATGCACTATAAGTTTTTGAGTATTTGGTCTATTTAGGAAAATGAGCTTAATATTTGGCAAAAAAATAAAGCAAGTGTTCAAAGATTAAAAAATAATTGTGATTTAATGAGTTAAAGAATTTATTCACTTTTGAAGTACAATTTTGTCTTTGGTAAGAAAATTGGATGATATATAGGGGCCTGTCATGAATTTTTTTTTATAAAGAGATATGACATACATAAATATTTGATTTACACCGACCCTTAGATTTATTTTCACAAAAGTAGAATCGGCTATTTTTTTCTTTCCGGGTGTAGAAACAACTATGTTGGATTCAAGCGAATGCATGCGATGAAAATAAAGAGAAAATATATCAACCCAACACCATCAAAAACCCCAATTTCATACTAATCGGAGTGTCCAGGGTCTCTCGTTTGAAGGGTTTATGTATATATCGCGCGCAATGGAGCAGCTCAAACGAAAAAAGAAGAGTACGTTCTGAATTCAGGATTGGAGATCTTTGCACGGTTGATCAATGAGCATTGCATCTCGATCAATCAATCGGTCCATCGATTAAGACAATGATCATCATTCAGCGACGAGAAGCGAAGCAAGTCTACTAGCTAGCCAGCCAACAGGGAGGCGTTAAAGCTGTCACAGGCCGTGTCGACAAAATCCCAATCCAAAGTAAGGAAGCCTCTAATTCCTAACATGGTATCGGAATCCGGTCCTGTTTCAGTTCCTTTCGCCTACGCAAGTCCCTTCATTCGTCACAAAAGCCCGATCCAATGGAAAGGAGCCCTCTAATTCCTGACACGGTATTGGAATCCGGTTCCGTCCCAGTTTCCTTCGCGCGTGCACGCCCCTCCGTTGGTCCGAGTTCCAGGCTTCGTTTTCAATCCTCCCACTTGCACGTCAAAGAAAGAATGCATTGATCCTAACCCTGTTTTCTCTTTCTGTCTTTTTCCGAGACGACCTAATGAGTAATGAGTAGTCTCGTTCCGCCTTTTGCAGGCTATAATGTGAACGCCTTTGAATGAAAGTGCAATGGACCTTGCATGGGAACGGGGCACGAAAGGGACCAAAGGGGGCGTGGGCCCCACCCGATGATTTTCCAAATTCATTGTATGAAAGAATCCGCCCCATCTCGACCTGGCGTGGCGTCCACAGCAAGGGAATCGAAAAGGTGCTTACGCACGCGTGGGGGCCCCGGCTGTTCGTGCATCGACGTCTCCGATGCTTCTCGAAATATCATTTCCCCGCTACCCGCTTTTACGTCTGCTTTGCTTTTTTTAGCTCTTCCTTTCTTCCTTTTTTTGGTCGGACAATTCCGGATTGGTGTATGGGGCGCAGAGCTGACTTTTTGCCTTTCAGATCGACCAATAGATAGAAAAGGACAAAAGGAAAATGAAAAGGGAGAGAGGCTAATCTTCAAAGGGAGGAGGCTCTTTAGTGTCCTTCAGCTCGAGGGAGTATAGCGGACATTTCACATTTCTAATTAACGAAAATAACAGAATTAATACCACAAATTGAATCACTACAATACAGATATCATTACTAAAAATCCTAAATTTACCCATCTTGACACATGTGATAAATATACTATGGATGTAATTAAAATAGAGGGTTTACATGTCATATCACGAAGTTACCATCCCTATCAACAATGACAAGATCCCCAAAAGATTGCCTACCAAATAAAAGCGCTTAATCAAATACTCTCGATTACTACAAGATTCATTAGGCGTCAAAGTAACCCCCTAGAACCAGGCAAAGATTTTCCTGAATTTAAATCCATGTTTAGATATACAAATCATAGGGAAAATTGTCCAAAAAATCCTAAACCTATTACATTTTTACCAATTCAGTCCTAAACCTTTTAACTTTGTCAATTCAGTCCTAAACATTTTTACTTATTGCCAATTCAGTCCATCCAGCTAATTTTGGCTGGAAAATGCTAACATGACGCCGGCGGTGGCGTAGGATTTGTCGGTCGACGCTAACGTGGACAATTTTTAATAATATTTTAATATTTTTTTGAATTTTTATTATTTTTATTATTTTTTCTGTTTTTTCCCCTTTTTTTCTTTTCTTTTTGGCTTTTTTCTTGGCCTTTTCCGGTGGCTAGCAACCAGCCACAAACGGCCGGCCACCGGCCACAGCCGGCTGGAGTAACGAGTAACTAATTAAACTTCATCTAATCAATTAATTTTGGTCAATTTTTCACGTCTATTTCATTTTTTTCTTTTTGTGGATTTCCTCTCTTTGCCCAATATAATGCTCGAGTCGTATTCAGTGCATCGAACGTTCGCAGTAAACAGCACTTTGTCTGTGTTTGGAAGAGGACAGGATTGGACCACTCCATCGCATTCACTCAAAAAGTCGTCCAAGTTGATCAGCTCATCTGCACCGTACGCTTCTCTGCTGCACCAAACCGGCGAAAACTGCTTCGGGGTCGACTTCAACTTCCGAATCTTAAATCTAACTCCAGCGGTAGTTTGATGAATCTGTCATTAAAGTTAAACCTCGTAATGATCTTCATTAACTAATGCCTAAGACCAAAAAAAAAAAATCAATGCCAAAGATCATAAGCTTAAAAGAAAAATTTGTATTAACAACTTTCTTTTGAATACGCTTGATAAAAATGAGATAAGGGTCATCAATTGTGCTTAAGAAAATATGAATACCTTTTCATTTGACATGCGTGTTTAAAATTTTGTTGATGGACGGTTTTTTTAATGAATTTTAGAAGTTTCAAGGGAGGTATCTTTAGGGCACTTGATAAAAAGAATCCAACTTAGAATAATTCAACTTTCAAAGCATTGATCATATACGGTACCAGGCTAGTCGCTTTAATAGAAGAGCACGATTTCTTTGGTTACTTGATAGTTAGCCTGGAAAAAGTTGCCACTTAATTTGCATTGCTTAATAATTTTTTATAGACTAAGAATATTTTACAAATCTGATCATTTATGTGATATGGAATAGTCAACTTAAAGGAGATATTTATGAATTAAAAAGGCAACTATTGTCGAAATGTATTTTTTTTCTAACTTTGTTAAGTTTCCGCCCCAACATTTAGATCTTAAGAGTTATAGTTTGCTTGATAATTTTCCTCTAACAAGTCTGCTTCACCATATATTCGTGCTCCTCTAAGAAAATAATAAAATTTTGAGAAAATTTCCTAAAACCTCCCTCAATAAATAGCTGTGTATTATCAAGTTACATGCTAGAAGAAAATGATCTTAGCTGCCTAGCCATTGCATCGACAGGCGAGTTAGGGAGGGCAGCGCTTTCCCAAATCTAGACAAGGGCAACAAAGGTCACCCTAGCCAGACATGGATGAGGTGTGGCTGACGAGAAGGCGGAGGTGTGGCTAGCAAGGACGATCCTCGCTTGTGGCCAACAACTAGCGAAGGAAGAAGATGAACAATAGAATAGGAAAAAAAAATTAGAAAAAAAAGATTGCAAAAAATCGTTCACACTAATCATATAGTCAGTGCTGATTAGACCGCAACGTCAGCAATTTTAGGCCTAAATTGGTTAAATAGACTATATTTTAAAATCATCAAAAGATTTATGAATAAATTGAGAAAATTGAAAAATTTATGACTGAATTGACCATCATATAATAAGTGTAGAACTTTTTGGAAAATTCTCCTGAGCGGGCAAGGATGACCAACGCTAATGACCCAATCTATTAGTTGACCTTATTAATGAATATATTTAAATATGATGTATTTATACCATTGCATTAACTAAAATATCTTTAGATGTAATTTCATTTTTCACTTCTTTAAACAAATTGTGAAGGCCGTTTCGAGTAAAGCTTATGTGGTTCTGGTTGATATTCGACCATCTCTAACTGGAATAACGACAAGCCGTCCTGCTGACTCACACCATCATTTGTTGTATCTCGACATGAACGCATGCAACCCATAAAACAAATGTCGATGCAACGAATATTCCATGGGAATGAACATCTAGACATCATTCAACTTAGTATTTAAATGTCTATAAGATTGTGGGCAGGCTGCATTTGTTCTTGCAGGCGTTCCCTAGGTTCAAGGAATCCAACATCTATCTTATCTATTAGTCCAAATTTGATTTAATAAAGGGTCCTCCAAATACTAAAGTTTGAAAAAAGAGGAACAACATAACGTGGCTTTCGTAAAGTACCATGTTTAAACAAACCCATTTGACTAATCTACCATCTATTTGTTCTTGTTATTATTATTATTATTATTTTGGTGGGCTGAATCTGTCGTGCACCAATTTTGTTAAAACATCTTATTATTTTCTTCAAAAAAAAATTGGAGGTTGACAAATCCATTAGCTCTCTTTTTAAATTGGATCGAGTTGATTGGCGACTCTCAATCGAGGATTATGCATTGAACCGAGTGTATGCAATTCGCCAACCAGGCAAAAGTGGGTATGGAAAATTTCAGAGCTATATAAGTGATCATTGATGAGCCATTAGTCATAACCATACGCAATTTAGGGGCCGTAAACTTCTGATTAACGTGTTCATATCCATCTAGACTTTGATGACTTTGGTCTATAAAATGGTCTATAGTAGATGCATGCATGGATTGCTTCCTTTCATTTGACGGGCTCGTAATTAACCTTTAATAGAAATTAATATTCAAAGTTAACTTGATCAAAAGCAAATGAACCGAAAGCATTTTACTAAAATAGCCCAGACATAGAGAATGGTCCTGAAATACATGAAATTGATAGACTTCGAGGCTTCTCCGATTGGAAGTTGTAATTGACTGATTGAATAGTGTACAAATCCTATCCTCTATCTAGACGTTTGAACATTTATTTTTCTAAACGTTCAAAAAACTCAGCAATAAATTGAAACATCATGCTTCCAAAGACGTGAAACTCCATCCATCTATCAACATGACCATCCCTTTAGGTTAGTTTAACTTTTATTCATCCTTTGACAAATTTGATTCTGAATCGTTTTAAATACACAGAGCTTTAGATTTAGTCAAGGCCCTACCAACCTTGCCAAAAGAAGGAAAAAGAAAAGAAAATAATTAATATATAATTAATATATAATTTATATATATATTTCTCAAAACAACATTGTTATCTAGTGAAGTTGTACAAGTTAGATCGTCAGCATACTGTAAGGATGATCGACGCTGACTAGATGCCATATTAGCGACTTCTAAACAACATTGGTCTAATGGACTATATTATCCAAATTGAAAAGTTTAATAACCAAATCGGCACCTGTAAAATCGTTTTAGGCCTTTTTCGACAATTTTTTCCAAATTTTCAAAATTTTTTTTTTTTTTTGTCAAACCTTAATTTTGACATGAAGCCGAAATTATGGCAAGTTATGTGGTCCTCAATCACCGACAGGTGAAGACACTTAATAATGCAGAATAAGAGCTCGTTTGTCAAAACATTATAGCAATAATTGCAGCTTTGAGAAAACAGGATATTACAATTCTATAAGGTATTTGACAACTTCTCATAGTTACAGGAGGAATAGTTATCCCATTGTGTTTTAAGAGTAGTAGGTTTAAAACATGTATTATCAATATGCAAATCATGAAACTTCATGACACAATTACGTACAATCTTGACTATACTTTAGGAACATTGAATCCGAGATAACGTATAGAGACAAGAAGGCCTAGAGCTTAGAAGTCCATTAGCGATGTGCTTTAATTATGGGGCAAGACTAGTTTGATTTCGGAATTCATAAATGTTTGATTACAACTTTAAATCGAATCGAATGAAGCACTATGGTGTTCGTGAAAATTAGATCGGCCGATTTATCGGTTTGAGAGGAGCATAAATTATTATGAACTTCAATATGTCCAACAACTTGACAAAACTTTAGCGGAAGAATCTTCTCATATCAGTGGGCAAAAATGCCACAGATGATAACCACATGGTCCTATATCTTTGTATAACCTACACCGTCATACATTATTATCGCATAGTTGCCACGTTATTGCGTGTTCTAAGGACAAATTGGAGGGGACTGGTTCTACTTTTGTAATAAAATGGACAGCATATGCTGTGTTGTTTGACAATTAGAGTGGACTAATTGTAACCAACGATTTGAGGTGCAAGTTGATAATCACGATGCTGACTCATTGTAATATATATATATTTTTTTTTTGAATGGAGATGGGGATTGAAAGAAATTAGCCCCTTTGATCAAGCGTGATCACCGATCACATCCTTTCAAACCAGGCATTGCACATGCACTGACATTTCGAAGATGATAAGAAAAATTTAAATTAAGAGCTACAATTTTATTGGCTATATTGTCGGCGAAAGAGATCATCTACATTAATAATTCATGACTTTGCCTATCATTCAATGCATATCATGCATTTTTTTTTTTTCGTGATGCATCAAAGAATGGCAAATGCATGAACTTCAATCCAACCCTTTTCTTCTCCCCCCCAAACAAAACAAAAAAACAACGAACATCAGCTCTTTGAACATCAGCTCTTTTGACTTTCCATCTTTGACATCTGAAGGCTTGTGAATCCACCAAGATTTAATTAACTTAAGACAACTTCTTGAAATGGTCAAGACATTGGAAAAATCGTGGCATCTAAGTCCTACAAAATTAATCTTGACGTGGCTAAGTATGATCCAATCTTCTGCCGCGCTATCCAAGCAGCAAAATGTCAATGATTCTAAGCATTTCTTAAATTATTTCTTTGGCAAATCAGGCACTTTATAAAGTATAGCTTCCACCGAGCAACATTTAGTGCAAAGTTGATTCCAATGCGTGTTTAAAATACACTTTGACGAATACACCTTGCATTTGAAAAATCCCTTTGACCCAAGAGCCTTTGTATTTTTTCGGAGACTTTTCCCCCCGACACCAAACCAAACACACCCCTCATAGGAGTATCCGAGCAAGTTGAGCAGTTAGAATTGTGGCGTGTTAGTTGCAGTTCCATCTGAACCTAAAGAGTAACAGAATATGACTAGACACCAACCACCACCGCCAAACATCATATTAAATGTTTGTGTACATTCATGGGGATGGGCCCGACGGTCCCATGGGGGTCAATTTGAGGAAATTTAGATGTGTACGGAGACAGATAAAAATCAAGAAAAATACGTTGTTGATCTTTCTTTTCTTTTTTCTTTTTCTTTTTTTTTTCTATTAGCCACATATTGTCGGAAGTACTTTAATTTCTCACAAATAGGCTCTGACAATTTGGCAAAAGATACCAATTTGCAGGTTATTTTGCTCCTTTTCCCTTTTTCAGTATGTTGAATACTCATAACTTGAATGGGAAGGTCAAACTAAATTATGGGGTATTATTGTTTTGGATAAGTTCATTTTGTTCTTCGACATGTGCCCCTTGGAGATGAACAAACGATTATATGCAGAAATATTATATGTTATCTATCTAAATACAAATTGAAAGTGGATATACTGCCAGTGATAAGTATTAAGTATTCTTTTTTATTATCAATAAATGTGATAAAAATGGTCACCATATATTGCGCACGATCAAAAGTAGACGTGCTTTCCAGTTGGAAAGAGATAATACTTCATTAATTATGGAAGACACTAAGTTTTTGAGTATTTGGTCTATTCAGGAAAATGAGCTTAATTTTTCACAAAAAAATAAAGAAAGTATTTGAGATCAAGAAATAATTATGATTTAACGAGTTATAGATTTCATTTAATTTTGAAGTATGATTTAGTCTCCAGTAAGAAAATTGAATGATGTAAAGGGGCCTTTCAAGAATTTTTATAAAGAGATATGATATATATAAATATTTGATCCACACTAACTCTAACAATTATTTTCATGAAAATAGAATCAACTATTCTTTTCAAGGTATAGAATCAATTATATTGGATTCAAATGAATGCATGCGATGAAAGTATTCAGAAAAAATACCAATTGTCGGGGATTGAACATATGTCAATCCAACACCATCAAAAATCTCAATTTCATACTATTCATTAGAGTATCCAACATCTCTTCTATGAAGGGTTTATGGCTATCGCGAGTGTGGGAGCAGCTCAAACAAAGAAAGAAGAGTCTGGTCTGAATTTAGGCATATGTCTCCCCCATCTGCTACTGGGATCATGCACAAAGGCCTCGAAGATCTTTGTGCAACCGATCAGTGAGCATTGTATCTCGATCAATCAATCAATTCGCCGATCAAGGCAATAATCATCATTCACTGATGAGAAGTAAAACAAAACGACCAGAAGCGAAGCCGCCGAAGGCTGTTTGTTGACAAGAGCCCAATCCAACCTAACATGGTATCAGAATTGGGGTCCCGTTCAAGTTCCTTCCGCATGTGCAAGCCCCTCCATCCGTCAAGTTTCAGGTGTCGTTTTCGATCCAGCTTGCATGTCAAAGAAGAATTCATTGATCCTAACCCTGTTTTTCTTTCTTTTTGCAAGACGACCTAATGAGCCTTGTTCTAGCTTTTTCAGGATATTAGACGAACGACTTTGAATGAATGTGCAATGGACCTTGCATGGGAACAGGGCATGCAAAGGGAAAGGGAGGGTAGGCCCCATCCCCAATTCCCAAATTCATTGTATGAATCCCCTACTCTCGACCTCGTGGCGTCCACGATAAGAGAACCGAGAAGGTGCTTCCGCCCGTGGGAGACCCACCGTTCGTCCATCGACGTCCCCGATGCTTCTCGAAACGTCATTTTCCCCACCGGCTTTGCGTTTACGTTTCTCTTTTTAACTTTCTGTTCTTTCTTTCTTTCTTTGGCCGGACGAATCCGGATTCGTTAATGGCGGCAGGGCTGACTGTTCCCCCTTTCAGATTGACCAAAAAGACAGAAAATGACAAAAAAAAAGGGAGGGGGAAAGGTTAATCTTCAAACGGAGAAGGGTCATTAGTGTCTTTATATTATGGGAGCCAAACGGACATTCCATCTTTCCAATTAAACGAAATAATATGGATTAATACCACAAAAAACTCTAAATCATATCACTACAATACAAATATTTCAAATTTTTTATGTATTACTAAAAACCTTAAATTTGCTTGTTGTGATATAAATACCCCAAACTTTTTTTATCATAAAAAATCTCAAATTTGTACCGTTGTGATAAATATACTCTGAATAGAATTGAAATAGAAGATATACGTGACACACATGTATAAGCTTGGATTTTTTCATGACACAAAAAAAAAAAAGTCGAGGGTATTTTTGTGAAGATGGGCAAGTTTAGGGTTTTTGTTAAAACAAAAAAAAATTGGGGATATTTGTACTATAGTGGCTATAGTTTGAAGTTTTTTGTGATATTTACCCTAATAACAAAGAGCTCTCTCTATTTGTGATATAGTCGCTATAGTTTGAAGTTTCTTTTGATATTTAACAAGAGCTCTCTGATAAACAAAAGAGGTTGTTTTACTACAAATAACAATTGCTAGCACAAAGCATTACAGGACCATTGTCGAAAGATATTTGAAAATTTTCTATTATTAGAGATAATTTCTACGATGCATCTCTACCTTATAGGATGGAAATAGGATAGGTCTCATGTTGAATCTTAAAGTCCAATCACATGATAATTAATATAGTGAATATAAGGACAAAGAGATCGAAATGTAAGACCTCTTATTTTGATAGAATGGAAAACTCATAACCATCCATCTTATTTGAAAAAAGTCTAAACAATGGTAAACACGATTTAAATATTTAAATGAGCTAATGAAAATGATGCAAAAAACTTACATAAAGACTGTGAGACTATTAAATTTTTCTTTAATGATCTAGGGCAACAAGTATCGTTAACCAAATGAAAAAGAAGAGAAAACACGATCAATTCATTGATACAGTAGATTTGATGTCAAAGTTACCAAACAATAGTCTTTGCGATGATTTCGGTCATCACAAAGTTACCATCCCTATTAACAGAGGTCACCAAAAGATTGCATACCAAATAAAAGCCCTTAGTCAAATACTCTCAATCACTACAAGACTAATTAGGCATTGAAGTAGCCCCCCTAGAACGCGGGAAAGTAAAATGGAATCATCATTTTTCTGATTTTCTCCTGAATTTAAATCCATATTTAGATATACAAATCACACCAGAGTAGCTTATAAAACTTCACCTAATCAATTAATTTTGGTCAATTTTTCCCGTCAATTTTTCCTCTCTTCGCCCAGTAAGCTCAAGTTTTATTCAGTGCATCGAACGTTCGTAGGAAAGAGCTTTTTGTCTGTGTTTGGGCAACGACAGGATTTGACCACTCCATCGCATTCACTAAAAAAGTCGCCCGAGTTGACCCGCTCATCTGCACCGTACGCTTCTCTGGCTGCACCAAAACGACGAAAACTGCTTTGGGGTCGATTTCAACTTCCGAATCTTAAATCTAACTCCCGCCGTAGTTTGATTAATCTGTCATTAAAGCTAAACATCATAATCATCTTTTTTAACTAATGCCTAAGACAAAAAAAAATAATTAATGCCTAAGATAATATGCTTAAAAGAAAAATTCTTATCAACAACTGTCTTAAGAATGCTTAATAAAAATGAAACATTTGTTAATGGTTATTAATTGTGCTTTAGAAATATGAACATTTTTCATTTGGCGCACGTTATTTTTGAAATATATTCATTTTCATATTTATAATTTGTTGATATGGATTTTTTTATGAATTTTAGAAGTTTAAAGGGATGTGTCCTTAGTTCGCGTGTTAACAAAATCCAACTTAGAATAATTAGACTTTTAGAGCATTGATCATAAACGATACAAGGCCAGTCACTTTATTAGAAGTGTACGATTCTTTGATTACTTGATAATTGGCCCGGAAAAAGTTGCCACTTCATTTCTTTTACTCAATAATGTTCAAAGACTAAGAATAGTTCATAAATTTGATAATTTATGTGATACGTAATATTCAACTTAAATATCAAGGATGCTCTGCTCGGGTAAATACTCACTCATTACTTGAGATATAACATAACATAGGTATAGTGTCTGTAAATTTCAATTCATGCCTAGCATTATCCTTTTTAATTTGCAGTGTGGTTTTTCATTTTCGTTTGCATTTTTTAGAGTTTGTTGATCTTATTCCAGCGATTAATACTTCGTCAAGAAGATCTTTTTGAAATTAAAAAGGAAACTATCTGTCGAAATGTATTGTTTTCTTAGTCAAGTTTCCGCCCAAACATTTAGATCTTAGAAGTTATAGTTTGCTTTATAATTTTCCTCCAACAAATCTGCTTCCCCATACATTCGTGTTGCACTAAGAAAATAATAAAATTTTGAGAAATTTTCCTCAAACTTCACTCAATAAATATGCTGCATATTATCAAATATACGCCATAAGAAAATGATCGCAACTGCCTAATCTCAGCAATGGCAGATGAGTTAGCAAGGGCTGCACTTTCCCAAACTAGGCAAGGGCGACAAAGGTCACCCTCACTAGATCTGGAAGAGGGGTGGCCAACGAGGGCAATCCTCGCTTGTGGCCAATGAGCAGCAAAGGAAGAAGATGAACAACATACTGGTAAAAAAAAAGGAAAAAAAAAAAAAGAAAAGAAGAAAGAAAAGGAAAGGAAAATAAAGGAAAAAATTGCAAAAGGTGTTCACATTAGTCATGCCACTTAAAATGGCCAATATTGATTAGATTGCAGTATAAGCAATTTCAAGTCTAAATTAGCTTAATGAACTATATTAGAAAATCATCAAAAGATTTAGGAATAAATTGGCAAAACTGGAAAAATTTATAACTGAATTGACCGCCATACAATAGGTGTAAGATTTTTTGGACAATCCTCCCAAGCAGCCAAGGGTGACTGGCACTAATGACCCAAATCTATTAGTTGACCTTAGTAATGAATGTATTTATATATAACATATTGACTGAAATATCTTTGGATGTAATATCAATTTTCACTTCTTTGAACAGATTGTGAAGTGCAATTTTAATAAGCTTTTATGGTCGGGTTGTTATTCGACAGTCTCTAACTGAAATAACGACAAGCCTTACTACCGACTTACACCATCATTCGTTGTATCTCGACATGGATACATGTAATCCATAAAATAAGCGTGGAAGCAATGAATATTCCATGGGAATGAACAAAGAAATCCTTCAACTTAGTATTTAAAAGTCCATAAGATTATGAGCGGGCTGCATTTGTTTATGCAGGCGTACCATCAGATTCAAGGAATCCAACATCTATCTTATCTATTTGTCCAAATTTGATTTAATGAAGGGTCCTCCAAATACTAAAGTTTGAAAAATGATGAATAACATTGAACCTGGCCTTCGTAAAGTGCCATGTTTAAATAAACCCATTTGATTGATCTACCATCTCATTGTTATTATTTTTTTTTTCATTTATACAGTGATATTAGAATATTTAAATAATAAATCACGCATTCATCTAACAATTTAATCATTTAAAGCAGTTAGCAGTGATCTCACAAAATCTCATATAGTATTAGAACTTAAGGTTTTGAATTTGAATCTTTCTAGGCTCCATTTGTCTCCCCAGTTAAATTTTCACACTCAATACTAAACAACAAAAGACCAAATCAAACATGCGGGGATCGTTAGAATATTTAAATGAATAGAGCACGCAATTATTTAACAATAGTTTAAACTTTTAGAACAGTCGGCAGTGGTCTCACAAAATCTAATAGGTGAGCCGAAACTATCGTGCATCAATTTTGTTAAAATATCATATTATTTTCTTCAATAAAAATTGGTGGGCGACAATCCCATTGGCTCTCTTTTTAAATTGGATCGGGTTAATTGGGGACACTTAATCTAGGATTATGAATTGAACCGCGTGTATGCAATTCATCAACCAGGCAAAGGCGGGTGTGAAAAATTTCAGTGCTGTTTAAGTGGTCATTGATGGGCCATTAGTCATAATCATACGCAATTTAGTGGCCATAAACTTATGATTAACGTGTTCATATCCATCTTGACTTTGGTTACTTTGGTCTATAAAAATAATCCAAGTTGGTATGTCATTTCGGGGTTAGCTGCCTCCTAACGGATCCATATAATATAGATAGGGGATGCGTAGATGGATTGCTTCCTGTCATTTTCACAGGCTTGAAATTAACCCTGAACAGAAATTAATATCCAAAGTTAACTCGATTAAAAGCAAAAGAGCCGGAGGCATTTTCCTGAAGTAGCCTGAACATATAAAATGGTCCAAAAATGACCTCAAAGGTCCAGTGAGGTCATAATATAGAACTTCTAAAAAGGCTTTCTGAATTGATCTTATGGATCTTGACTCTTCTCTAATCGAAAGTCGTAACTGACTGATTGAACAATGTACTGATAATATTCTACAACTAGACACTTGAACATAATGTTCAAAAAATTCAATAATGAATCGAAACATCATGTTTCCAAAGACATGAAGTCCCCTTGTTTATCAGCACGAGCATCCCTTTAGGTTGGTTAGCCTTACTTTTATTCATTATTTGATGAATTTGATTTTGGATCAGTTTAGATATAAAGAGCTTGATATTCAATCACAAGCCTTTTTTATTTTTGGTAAATTTCCAATTAATACTTTGTTTCGCATCAAGTGCTTCATCGACATTGGATTCACCCCCAAGGAATGGGCAGTTACATATGAAGAGCTCACCAAGTGTGACTGGCTCTCCTTCAACATCCTCAGCGCCTTCGTGTAGCACAACTCGGACCTCACAATCAAGGCGAAGATTTGGAAGCCCTTGCAGTCCCTTACTAAGTCGCCAACAAGGGCTTCGAGACCCCCACCCATTTGGTGGCTAGGGCTTATAGACCCTCACCTAATGTTGGCCATGATCGAGGCCCCGACAACCTTGCCGACCCTTTCTAGGAAGATGATAATGAGGAAATAAATGAAAAAAGAAAAGAAAAGAAAGAATTTTAAAATATATAATTTCTCAAAACGATGTTTTCTAGTGAAGTTGCACAAGTCAAAATTAATGGCGACACAATAGTTTAAGGTCTCTTTGGATAATTTTTTTTTTTTTGTCAAACCTTAATTTTGACATGAGGTTGAAAAGTTTTGGCAAATTATGTGGTCCTCAACCACCCACAAGTGAAGACACTCAATAATGCATTCTAAGAGCTTGTTTGTCAAACCATTGTAGTAATAATTGCAGCTTTGACAAAATAGGTTATTACAATTCAAAAAGTTATTTGACAACTTATCATGGTTACAGGAATCTTTATGATGAGTTATCTCATCGTGTTTTTACATGTATTATCAATGTGCAAATCATGAAACTTCATGACACAGTTACATACAGTCTTTGGCTATGCTTAAGGAACACTGCATCCAAGATATCATATGGAGACAAGAAGGCCTTAGAATAAGGATGAGAATGGATGAGAAGGATTTCATCAGTGTAATAATGACCCAGTACCTCCTAAAAGAATTTCTTTTCACGCTCCATCATGAAATCCACGATTGAAACCCCTGTACTTCCAATTCAAAGAAGATAGCGCTTGAATAACAACCCCTTGCCAAGATTACATGCAGATATAACATAGAACTTAGAAGACGATTAACAAAGTGCTTCAATTACGGGACAAGGCTAGTTTGATTTTGGAATTCATAAATGAATCGAGCGAAGTACTATGTTGTTCATGAAAATTAGATTGATCGATCCATCGATTCAAGACGAGCATAAATTATTATGAACTTCAACAACTTGACAAAACTTTAGCAGGAGAATCTTCTTATATCAGTGGGCAAAGAACGCACAAAGGATCACCACACGGTCCTATGACTTTGTATAAACTACACGGTCCTATATTATTGTCGCATAGTTGCCATGTTGAGGTTATGAAACAGCTAGAATTGCATGTTCTGAGGACAAAGTGGAGTGGACTGGCTTTGCTTTTGCAATAAAAAAGACAGCATTTGCTGTGTTTTCTGACAATTAGAGGGGACTGAATGTAACCCATGATTTGAGGTGCCAGGTTGACCATTACGATGCTGACTCATCGTATTTTTTCATGGAGATGGGGATTGGAAGAAAATGGGCCCTCTGATCAAGCGTGATCACCGACACATGCTTTTAGACTAAACGTTACACGGATAATGACATTCCGAAGTTGGTAAAAAAATTTAAATCAAAGACTATAATTTGATTGGATATACTGATGGTTTAAAAAATCATATGCATTGAATGATTAGTGACAATGCCTATTATTCAATGCATATCATGCGATATGCATTTTACTTGTGGTGATGTATCAATAATGGCAAATGCATGAACTTCAATTACCCTTTTCGTCTCCCCTTACAATTACAATGTCGGCTCTTTTGACCCTCCCTCTTTTGACATTTAAACAATCGTGAATCCACCAAGAATTGGTTAACTTTATTTGACTTCTTAAATTGATCAAGACATTGGAAAAATCTTGGCATCTTGGACTCATAAATTTACCTTGACATTGCTAAGTACGGATCTCATCTTCCGTCGTGCTACCCAAGCTAAAAAGGAACAATTATTCGACACTGAAAAGTTTGATGGGAGCGGCAATTTCTAGTCATGACTTCAATTTCATACTATTCATTAGAGTGCGGGGGCAGCTCAAATAAAGAAAGAAGTGTCAGGTCTGAATTCAGGCACGTCTCCCCCATTTGCTATTGGGTTTGGGAACAAGGGGGTTAGAGATCTTTGCGCGATCAATCAGTGAGCATCGCATCTCAATCAATAATTGCCCTATCGATTAACTCTATAATCATCATTTCTCGAGAAGTAAAGCAAAGATGACTAGCTAGCTAGCTAGCCAGCCAGCCAACTGAGAGGCGTTAGGCCACCAAAGGTTGTACGTCGACAAAAGCTCGATCCAATAGAAGGTCGATTTCCTTCGTACATGCGACTCCTCCATCCATCAAGTTCCAAGCGTCGTTTTCGATCCGGCTCGCACATCAAAGAGAGAGGAAAAAAAAAAAAACCCGAGATTTATGGACGGGTTATTCAGAAAAAGAAGGATCCATTGATCCTAACCCTGTTTTTTCTTCTCCTCATCTTTTTGTGAGACGACCCAATAAGCAGAGTCTAGCTCGCGCTTTTTAAGGCTATAATACGAACTGACTGTATGGATGTGCAATGGACCTTGCATGGGAAACGGGCATGCAAAGGGGGAGGGGCGGGGCGGGGGGCCCACCACTGACCGAAAAGTGCTTACGCGCGTGGGGGCCCCACCGTTGTTCATCCATCGACGTCCGCGATGCTTTTCGAAATGTCATTTCCCCCGCCTGCTTTACGTTTGCGTTTTCTTTTTTGGTCGGACAAATCGGGATCGGTTAATGAGGGACAGAGCCGACTTTTCCCCCTTCAGATTAAAAGACAGAAAATGACCGGCACACTCACTAACTTATATATTTATGTCAAATTTATCTTTTTTATTAATTTTCATTAAAATTTATCATCAAATTACTGAGTTTGATAACATATACTCACATGTGTACCGATTTATGATTTTTTATAATATTAATCCAATTTAACGGAAATTAACGATGAGTAAATTTGTTATAAATGCATGAATTTTGAGTATTTTAATGGTTAAATAGGTATATCAATTTAGGGTTTTTACAGTGCAAAAATTAATTTGAGTTAAATTTATCACAAATATACCAATTTAATATTTTTCATGGTTTGTTAACCCAAGGACAAAAGAAAAGGGAGAGGTTAATCTTCAAATGGAGAAGGGTTTTGGTGTCTTTGTTTATGTCATGAGAGTAAAACGGACATTTCAGCTTTCCAATTAATCAAAATAACAATGGTTGATATCACCAAAAATCTAAAATTATACGCAAGGTAACACAGATATCCTGAGCCATTTTTTGTATCATAAAAAGCCCCCAACTAATATCAATGTAATAGAGATGCCCAAAATGGAACCAAAATATAACTAATATGTGTTACGAATGTATAAGCTTCACTTACTTCACAACACAAAAAAATTCCAGGGTGCTTTTGTCATAGTGAATAAGTTTAGAGTTTTTTGTGACATGAAAAAAGTTTAAGGAAGTTTTATGTTTTTTATGATATTTGCCTAAATAACAAAAAAATCTCTCTCTCTCTCTCTCATTAAGATAGTGGATATAATATCAAAGTCACCGAATAGTAATCTTTGTAAAGATTTCAATTATATCATAGAGTTCTTAATCCAATCTCAACAATGATGATACCAACGAAAGACTATGTATCAAATAAAAACCCTTAATCAAGTACTCTCAATCGCTATAAGACTCATTGGGCACGTCATGAAATTATCATTTTTCCGGTTCTCTCTTGAACTTAAATCCATATTTGGATATACGAATCACACCTGAGTAACTAATAAAACTTAATCTAATCAATTAATTTTGGTCACTTTTTCACGTCTATTTCATTTTTTCTTTTTGTGGATTCCCTCTCTTCGCCCAATATAATGCTCAAGTTGTATGAGTGCATTGAACGTTCGTCGGAACGAGCATTTTCTGTGCTTGGGACACGACAGGATTTGACCACGCATCACATTAACCCAAAAGTTCGTCGAAGTTGTGACATGTTCATCTGCACCGTACGCTTCTCTTGCTGCACCAAAACGACAAAAACTGCTTTGGGTTCGACTTCAACTTCCAAAGCTCAACATCTGACTCCAGCTGTAGACTTATGAATCTGTCATTAAAGTTAAAACCTCATTAATCTTCATTAACTAATGCCTAAGACCAAAAAAATCAATGCCAAAGATCATATGCTTAAAGAAATGTCATGTTAACGATTGTCTTTTGAGTTCGCTCGATAAAAATGAGACAAGGTTCATTAATTGTGCTTTAGAAACACGAACATTTTTTCATTGGAAACGCTCATTTTAAAAATATATTCATTTTCCATGTTTAAAATTTGTTGATATGCGGTTTTTTTTTAATGAATTGTATAAGTTTTAAGTGATGTCCTTAGGGCACGCGTAAAAAAGAATTCAACTTCTAATAGCTCAACTTTCAAAGCATTGATCATATATAATACAAGACAGGTCACTTAATTAGAAATGCACCATTTCTTTCGTTACTTGATAATGGGCCTGGAAAAAGTTGCCACTTCATTTCTTTAACTTAATGACGTATCATAGACTAAGAATAGTTTGCAAATCTAATCATTTATGTGATGTGTAATATTCAACTTAAGTATCAAAGATGCCCTGCTCGCGTGATGCTCACTCATTACTTGAGATATAACATAACATAGGAGTAGTGTCTGTAAATTTCAATTCATGCCTAGCATTATCCTTTTTATTTTGCAGTGCGGTTTTTTTTTATTCATTTCCATTTTTGAGAGTTTGTTCATCTTATTCCAGCGACTAATACTTTGTCAAGAAGATCTTTGTGAAATAAAAAAAAAAAAAAAAGGAAACTATTCGTCGAAATGCATTTTTTTTCTTAACTTTGTTAAGTTTCTGCCCGTACATTTAGATCTTAGGAGCTCTAGTTTGCTTTATAATTTTCCCCCTACAAATCTGATTCACCATACATTCGTGTTGCGCTAAGACAATAATGAACTTTTGAGAAAATTTTCTCAAACTTCCCTCAATAAACATGCTGCGTATTATGAAGCTGTACGCCATAAGAAAATTATGGCAACTGCCTAGCCACTGCGCCGGCAGGCAAGTTAGTGGGGGCTATGCTTTCCTAGATCTAGACTAGGGCAAAAAAGGTCACCCTTGCCAGATCTAGATGAGGCGTAGTCGGTGAGGACAATCCTCAACGACTAACGAAGGAAGAAGATGAGCAACATGATGGGAAAAAGAAAGAAGGCAAAAAGAAAGACAAGGAAAGGAAAATAAATGAAAAAATTCAAAAAAAATTAGAAAAATCGTTCATTATAAAAACATCAAAAGATTTAAAAATAAATTGACATAATTGAAAAATTCATGACTAAATTGGCCACCATATAATAGGTGTAGGATTTTTTAAATAATTCTCTCAAACAGGCAAGGGTGACCAGCGCCAATGACCCCAATGTATTAGTTGACCTTAGGAATGAATGTATTTATATATAATATATTAATATCGTTGCATCAATTGAAATATCTTTGGACGTAATATCAATTTTCACTTCTTTAAACAGACCATGAAGTGCGTTTTGAGTAAAGCTTTTATGGTCAGGTTGTTATTCGACCGTCTCTAACCCAATAACGACAAGCCTTCCTGCCAACTCACACCATCATCGGTTGTATCTCGACATGAATACATGGAATCCATATAATAAACGTCGAAGCAATGAACATTACATGGGAATGAACAGAGAAATCCCTCAACTTGGTATTTAAAATTTAAATGTCCATGAGATTATGGGCAGGTTGCATTTGTTCGTGCAGGTGTACCCCCAGATTCATCCAAAATCTATCTTATCT
Organism: Eucalyptus sp. ANBG9806169; assembly: GCA_014182395.1. Lineage (NCBI taxonomy): Eukaryota > Viridiplantae > Streptophyta > Magnoliopsida > Myrtales > Myrtaceae > Eucalyptus > Eucalyptus sp. ANBG9806169. The sequence continues at coordinate 20,864,996 of CM024575.1, forward strand.
AATTGTCCAAATTTGATTTAATAAAGGGTCCTCCAAATACTAAAGTTCAAAAGAGGAACAACATTGAACATGGCTTTCGTAAAGTACTGTGTTTTAACAAACCCATTTGCTGAATCTACCATACCACTGTTATTATTTTTTTAATAAGGGGCTGAAACTGTCGTGTATCAATTTTGTTACAACATCTTATTATTTTCTTCAAAAAAAAAATTGGAGATGGTGACAAATCCATAAGCTCTCTTTTTAAATTGGATCGGATTGACTAGGGACTCTCGATCGAGGATAATGCATTGAACCATGTATATGCAATTAGTCAACGAGGCAAAAGCGGGTGTGGAAATTTCAGAGCTGTTTAAGTAGTCGGTGATGAGCCACTAGCCATTATCATACGCAATTTAGGGGCCATAAACTTCTGATTAACGTGTTCATATATCCATCTAGACTTTGATGACTTTGGTCTATAAAAATAATCCAAGTTGGTATGTCATTAAGGGGTTAGCTGCCTCCTAGCGGATCCATATAACATAGATAGGGGACGCATGGATGGATTGCTTCCTTTCATTTGACCGGCTCGTAATTAACCTTGAATAGAAATTAATATTCAAAATTTAATTCGATCAAACTCGAATGAGCCAAAAACATTTTCCTAAAATAGCCCGGACATAGAAAATGGTCCTAAAATGCATGAAATTGATAGATTTCGAGGCCCGAAATGACCTCGAAGGTCCGGGGGTCATAGTATAGAGTTTCTGAAAAGGCTTTCCGAATTGATTTTATGGATCTCACGACTCTTCTATAATCAAAAGTTGTAATTGACTGATTGAATAATGCACATATCCTATTCTCTAACTAGACGCTTGAACATTTACTTTTCTAAATGTCCAAAAAAACTCCTTAATAGCCTAAAACATCATGGTTAGCCTCACCTTTTATTCATCCTTTGATGAATTTAATTCGGGATTGTTTTAGATACAAAGAGCTTGAGATTGAGTCACAAGTCTTCTTAACTCTTGGAAAATTCCCATTAATACTCTTAATTTCGCGTCTTTCTAAATCAAGTTCTTCACAGGCATTGGATTCCCCCAGAGGAAAGGTAGAAACTATGACTGGCTCTCCTTCAGCCTCCTCAGCACCTTCACGTAGCACAGCTTGGACCTCACAATTTAGGTGAAGATTTGGAAGCCCTTGCAGCCCCTTGCTCAGTTGCTATCAAGGGCTTCGAGACCCCCCACCCATTTGCTTGTCGGGGCTTGGAGACTCTCACCTATTCCTGGCCATCACGGAGGTCCCGACGGCCTCGCCGGCCCTTTCTAGAAAGATGACAATGAGGAAACAAATGAAAAGAAGAAAAAAGAAAGGAAAGAAAAGAACATTTTAAAAAAAAAAAAAATTCAAAACAACTCATATAAGGCAGATTGCCGATCGTGCCATGAGGATGATGATTGCTGACTAGATGCCACGTCTGTGATTTCCAGACATAATTGGCCTAATGGACTTTTTGAACAATTTTCTTTCCAAAATTTCAATTTCTTTTTTGTCAAACCTTAATTTTGACATGAAGCCAAAAAGTTTTGGCGAATTACGTGTTCCTCAATCACCCACAAGTGAAAGACACTTAACATCGCAGATTAAGAACTTGTTTGTCAAAACATTACGGCAATAATTGCAGCTATGAGAAAATAAGATATTACAATTCTAGAAAGTATTTGACAACTTCGCATAGGGACAAGAGCTTTTGGAAATAATTCTCTCATCGTGTTCTTTGATGTAGTAGGTTTAAAACGTGTATGCATAAAATATCGAACTTAGAAGCCGATTAGCAAGGTACTAAATGTGGGCCAAGACTACTTTTGATTACAAGACTCATAAATGTTCGGTCACAAATTTCAAATCGAATCAAACGAAGAGCTATGCCGTTCATGGAAAGTAGTATCATTGACCCATCGTTTCGAGACGACAAGCATAAATTATTACGATCTTCAATCAGTCCAACAACTCGACAATATTTTTGCAGGAGAATCTTCTTACACCAGTCGGCGAAAAACCCACAAATGGTAACCACACGGCCCTATATCTTTTTTATACAAACCACACGATCCTACATTATTATCCCATAGTGGCCATGTTGAGGCATCAAAACATCTAGAATTGCGTGCCCTAAGGACAAAGTTGAGTGGTTTTACTTTTGTAATAAATAGACAACATTTGCTGTGTCATCTGACAATTGGGAGGGACTAAATGTAACCCATGATTTGTGGTGCCAAGTGCATTATCACGATGCTGACGCATTGTAATATTTTTTTGTTAGACCGGAGGAACCGCTTCATAACAAGTTCCGCGTGAACCTCCAAGGAGCACTAATGTGGGGACCCATCTCTCACGGTGCTCTACTTAAGTTGCGCTTAATGTGCATGCATTGACTTAAACCTCCCCCTTCTGTAATTAGAGGGGGAAATGCCCAAACCAATGCGTCTACAGCGGGGTGGGTTGTCGATGTCCCTCGCCATCACTTTGTCTCTCTCTCTCTTTCTCTCTAGAAGTGCGGTGGCGAGTTGGAGACTGGACGGGTTTGGAAGAAATTAGCCCCTTTGATCAAGCGTGATCACCGATCACATGCTTTCAAATCAGGCGCTGCACAAGCACTAACATTCCAAGGACAGTAAGAAAATATTAAATTAAGGGCTACAATTTTATTAGATGTACTGACGGTGACAAATGATATCTACATTGTATGATTAAAGACTTTGTCTATGATTCAATGCATATCATGCATTTTGCTTTTCGTGATGTGTCAAAGAATTGCAAATGCATGAACTTCAATTCTTGACCTTTGCTTCCCCCAAAATGTCAGCTCTCTCGACCGTCCATCTTTGACATTTGAAGGCTTGAGAATCCACCAAGATTTGGTTAGCTTAATTTGACTTCTTGAAATGGTCGAGACATTGAAAAAATCTTGGCATGTTGGTCCTACAAATTTATCTTGACGTGGCTGAACATGGATCCCATCTTATGTTGTGCCACTCAAGCAGCAAAATGACAATAATTCGAAGCACTTTTTAAATTATTTCTTTTGCAAATCAACTACTTTACAAATTACAATTTTCACCAAATGGATTTTAGATCAATATTGCTTTCCAATATGTTTTTAAGGTACACTTTGCAAAACACTACTTATATTCATTAGCTTAAATGGTTAATATCCTAAAAAACCCAAAACTGATACACCTGTGACAAATTTACTCCAAACTATTTTTTTTACCACCAAAAACCTCAAACTGGTATACTTTTGACAAATTTACCCCAAATTGATACACTTGTGACAAATTTACCTTATATCAGTTTTTATTAAATTTTATTGTCAAATTATTAAGTTAAATGACACGTGACAGTTGATTGATATACAAATTTGGGATTTTACGCTCCGTTTGTCACAATTTACAATTTTTGTGATTTTTTTTTTTTTGTATTAATCCAATTTAGAGGAGGGTATGTTTGTTACAAATTTACCGGTTTGGAGTTTTTTGCGGTCGAATAAATTAGTTTGGGATAAATTTGTCATAAATGTACCAGTTTAGGGTTTTTTATGATTAGTCGGGGTAAATTTGTCACGGGTGCACCAGTATAGGATTTTTCATGATCAAAAAAATAGTTTGGAGTAAATTTATCATAGATGTACCAATTTGGCGTTTTTCAAGATATTAACCCTAACTTAAAAGCCTTTGTAATTTTTCAGGGACATTCCCTTCGAGGCGGAACCATTCACACAATTTACAAGAGAATCGGAGCAGGTGGAGTAGTTGAACTGCAAAGATTGTCCCGCTCTCGTTTGGCGCGCGTTAGTTGCCGTTCTGTCTGAATCCGAAGAATGTGACTACACACCACCACCCCCACCAAATACCATCTTAAATGTTTTGTGTACATTCATGGGGGCTCGATGGTCCCATAGGGATCAATTTAATAAATGTAGATGTGTACGGAGCCACATAAAAATCAAGAAAAAATATGTTTTTGGTCTTTCTTTCTTCTTCTTTTGTCCTAATTGGCCACATTGTCGGTAGTACTTCAATTTCCCCGCAACTTGGCTCTGATATTTTGGGAAGAGGTACCAATTTGCCGATCTTTTTCCCCTTCTTCCAATTTTCGGTTTCACAACTCGCCTCTGAAATTGATGAAGGGATTCCTTTTGCTGTGTACTCACAACTTGAACGGGGGAGGTCAAACTAAATTATGGGGTATTAGTGTTTTGGATTAGTTCATTTTGTTCTTTGGCATGTGCCCTCTTGGAGATTAACACACGATTGCATGCAAAAATGTAATGTATTATCTATCTAAATACAAACTCAATGTGGATATGTTGCCAGTGGTAAGTACTATGAATTCTTTTTCATCATGAGTAAATGTGACAAAAATGGTCACCATATATCGTGCACTATCAAAAATTATTTTTGGAAGACACTAAGTTATTTGGTCTACTTAAGTACGATTTTGTCTCTGGAAAGAAAATTGGATGATATATAAGGGCCTTTCATGAATTTATAAAGAGATATGAATAAACTATTTCCCCCTTCTTGGTTTAGAATCAACTTCGTTGGACTCAAATGCATGCATGCGATGAAAGGTAAGGACGAAAGATAACCAATCGATGGGGATCGAACATATCTCAACCCAATAACACCATCACAAACCCCAACTCCATACTAATGGTTAGGGTATCTACCAGTCATTTATTTGCGGGTTTGTGCATATCGCACCGGTGGGAGCAACTCCAACGAAGGAAAGAAGAGTATGGTTTGAATTCAGGCCCATCTTGCCCATCTGTTGCCGAGTTCGGGAGCATAGGTGGCTCGGAGACCTTCACACGATGGATCAGTGAGTATCCCACCTTGTTCAATCAATCGGTCTGGTGATTAAAAGGCAATAACCATTGTTCATCAACCCACAAAGCAAAGCAAGACGACTAACTAGCCAGCCAACATAAGCCATACGTCGACAAAGCCCGTACCGACGGAAAGGCACCCTAAATTTGCCCGACCCCATCACTTCAATATAAACTTTTCAACACGGTATCAAAATGATTCTACTCCATTTCCTTTTTCATGTGTGGTCTTCCATTTGTCAAATCTCACATGCCGTCTCTAGTGCGGGCACGAACGTCAAAGGAGAAAAAGGAACCAATGATGTTCATGGATGTGATCATCAAGGTCTCCATCACAAACCCTAACTCCATACTAATCGTTAGGGTATCCACCAGTCATTTATTTGTGGGTTTATGCATATCGCGCCAGTGGGAACAACTCAGACGAAAGAAAGAAGAGTCCGGTTTGAATTCATACCCATCTTGCCCATCTATTGCCGGGTTCGGGGGCATAGGTGGCTCAGAGACCTTCGCACGACGGATCAGTGAGTATCCCACCTTGTTCAATCGATCGGTCCGATGATTGAAAGGCAACAACCGTTGTTCATCAACTCAAAAGCAAAGCAAGGCGACTAACTAGCCAGCCAACATAAGCCATACGTCGACAAAGCCCGTACCGACGGAAAGGCACCCTAAATTTGCCCAATCCCCATCATTTCAATATAAACTTTCCAACACGGTATCAGAATGATTCCGTTCCATTTCCTTTTTCATGAGTGGTCTTCCATTCGTCAAATCTCACATGCCGTCTCTAGTGCGGGCTCGAACGTCAAATGAGAAAAGGGAACCGATGATGCTCATGGATGAGATCGACGAGGTCTCAATTCATTGATCCTAACCCCTTTTTTTCATTTTTTTTCCCATCCGAGACGACCTTAGTCTCCTTCCAGCTTTCCGGCTATGGCGAACGACTAAATTAATGTTAATGCATGGGAACGTGGCAATGCAAAACGGGGCGACGGGGTGGGCGCCACCCTAATTCCCAAATTCATTGTACAAATCCCCCCCGGCCCCCTCCACTCGCGGCGGGACCGAATTGCGGGCTGCGGTACATTTAGGTGGGGCCCCCACGCGCCACGTGGGCCCACCCCCTGCCGTTCATCCGCCGACGTCTCCGATGCCCTCTCGAAATATCATCTCGCCACGTGCGCCGAGTTTCCATCACTTTATTTTACTATTATGATTAGACAAAATACCAAATAAGGACTCGAAACAGTGCTCTCTATTTTTCAAATAAAGATTCGAAATAAACCTTACCTCGAATAGAAACCTAAAGTATCATTATTTTTTAAAATAAAAGCGTGAAGTGAATATTATTTTAAATGAAAACTTAAAATAATTATGTTAATCTCAAAGAATGAGTTGACTAAATCTATAGCACCCTTCTCCTTTATTGTTTCTTATTTTCTTTCATTTTTCCTTTTTCTTTAAAAAAAAACACAAGTGGGAGGGCTGACCCCCGCCCGCCCGCCCGGTTTTCTTTTTATTTAATTTGATCTCCTTTTTTTATTTTTAGTTTTTTCTCTTTTTTTAGTTTGTCTTTTTTTTTTATAGAAAAAAAAAAAAGAAAAGAGAAAAAATTAGAAAAAGGAAAGGATGAAAATTTTCTTGGCTGGCCGGTAGGTTAAGTCTTTCTTTAAGATTGATATGACTACTTCAATCATTTATTTGAAGTAATGTTTATTTTAAACTCTCATTTGAAAAAATAAAAATACTTCGATCCTCTAATAAAGATAATGTTCATGTGAAGTTCTTATTTGAAAAATTGAGGGTATATTATCCCTTATTAGTATTGTTATTTTGGTCGAAATTATTATTGTTATTTAAAAAAAAAAAAAAAAAAGGCGAAGGGCTCTCCAACTGAACCAGCTATGAAAAATGCCAAATCCATAGTAGTCAAGGAGGGGCAGAACTGACTTTGCCGCCTTTCATATTGAACTAAAGACAGAAAAAGGACAATGAAAGGGGAAGGGGTATATATAAATCAAGTCATTTTCTAATTTTAAAATGTGCTTCTCTCACAACGAAATATATATATATATATATATATATATATATATATTATCTAGTAGTGTTATCTACCATTGATAAACAAGAAAATTATTTTACTACTCATAACAAATGCTAACACGAAGCTTTACAAAGTCGTCGTAATTTTATTTTAAAAAGTTTTGAATTATTAAAGATAATTTCTACGTCACTTCTCTCCCTTATAGGATGGAAATAGTATAGGCTCTCAAGTGAAACTTAAAATCCATAGGTAAACACAGTTTTAAATATTTAAACGAACTAATGAAAACAATGCAAAGAGCTTTTGTATCGACTGTGAAACCGATACACATCCTCTCGAATTAGATGTTGCATAGACATTTTCAATTTAGCCTTAATGTATGATAGCTGATGTTTTCATATGATTAATGTATCATTCTCTCACTATTGTGATTTTTTTTTTTTTTTTGATAATTTAGGGCAATGAGTATTGTTAATCAAATGAAAAAGAAGAGAAAAACATGATCAATTCCTCAAAATTTAGCAAGTGTCGAATAAACGCTCTTAGTTAAATATGCTCGAGTTGACGAAAGACTCATCGGGCATTGCATAGAATTAACATTTTTCTAAAAAAAATTTATGAATTTAAATCTATATTATAAGTAAATAAATCGCATCGCAAAAAGAGGAAACTTCCATGTTCCATCCAATCAAATTGATTTTGGGTCAATTTTTTCCAAGTCTATGCTCTAAGTTGTATCTAGTGCATTGAACGTTCATGGGAAAGAGCTCCTGTCCGCGTCGGGGAGACGACAGGAAATGCCCGCTCCTCCATCGTGGCCGCACGAAAAGTCGTCCGTGCTGACCAGCTCATCTACACCGTACGCTTCACCCGCTTGCCTGCAAAACGACAAAAACTGCTTTTAAGTCGACTTCAACTTCCGAAGCTCAACGTCTCCAAGTTTGATGAATCTTGTCATTATAGTTAAACCACCCCATAATCATCTTCATTAACCACCGCCTTGATAAGTCTAGAAGGAAATTATTGAATTATTTACATTTTTCAATTAAAAGCACGTCGTTTTTTTTTTTTAAATATATTCATTTTCGATGTTGGGAATTTGTCGATACGTGATTTTGCGAATTTTAGAAAATATTAAGTACTTGCTAACAAAAGCCAATATGGAATAATTTCAATTTTCAAAGTCCAATCTCTTTATTTGGTTAATCAACCATTGCTTCGGAAAAATGGCAACTTTGGGGTCTTTTTTTTTCACTTAATAATGTTAAGTATGGTAAAAATGATCTATGGATTTGACATTTTATGTGATATGAGACTCATTTTGAATATTGAACATGATCTGCTCCTATGAATTGTTACTCTCTTTGTTTTGTAGCATGTTTTTTTCATTTTTATTTTCCCTCCAATTCTGTTAAGTTTCCCCAAAACATTTAAAATCTTTAGGAATATTTTACTCCCTTTGCTTTGTGATTTCCCTCTAATAAATCTTCTTCACCGTACACTCGTGTTGCACTAAAAAAGACATTAAAATACTGAGAAAATTTCCACAAATGTCCCTCGATATATATGCTGGGTAATTTGTATAATCAAGTCAAACTGCATAATAAATATGATTGCAACTTCCAAGCCTCGAAAGAACAATAGGACAATACAACGTATTTCATTGCATCAACAAGAGATGATCTTCGACTCTTCCTCTCCTTCAATTCACTTTAAAGTCCCGTGGAATTGTTCGATCTATTCGCAACTGGCAACCTATGTGAACAAAGAAGCCCGACAAACTTCTGTTTCGAGATTCTTGAATCGAGTTTTGACTCGTCGCTCGTCCAATCCACAGATTTAGAACAAGGATTTAGAACGAGATTTCATAAATTGCAGGATTATTCGCTTAAATCGGGTTTCTCGGTAATTGGGAGCTAATTAAAAGTGGTTAATGCTGGTCTTGATTCATGAGCACTACCACCAAAACACTAGCAATCTAGGCTAGCCTTCGGAACAAAGTCATTTTAAATAAGCAACCCCTCTTGCGTTCACTTTCCCTAATCTAGCCCATGGTCCCGCCTTAACCAATAAAAATAACACGAAATTAAAGAATAAAATCATCGATTCCCCTAATCCAATCCCCTTTATGCCCCAATTTGGAATACATATAAATTATTATTAACGAACATATTTTAATTCCCTGGCCGTGTCCTTCAAGAATATGAAAGAATAATAGAATATGGCTAGACGCCACCAACACCACCAAACATCATTATGAATGTTTTGTGTATAGTCATGGGGAAGGGCTCGATGTGATTCCTTTTGTTGAATCCTCAGAACTTGGATGGGGAGGTCAAACTAAATTATGGGGTATTGTTGTTTTGGATCGGTTCAATTTGTTCTTTGACATGGAGATGAACATATACGATTGTGTTCAATGGAATGCGTATATGATATGCAAAAATTTTATATGTTGTCCATCTGAATACAAAAATGGCCGCCATTTATCGTGCACTATCAAAAGAAAACACGCTTTCTATTCAGAAAGAGATAATAGTTCGTCATTTTTGGAAGATGCTAAGTTATTTGGTCTATTTAAGAAAATGAATTTAACAATATTTGATGAGTTAGAGATTTCATCTACTTTTGAAGTACAATTTCGTCTCTAATAAGAAAATTGATGATATACGGAGGCCTTTCGTGACATTCTGTAAAGAGATATGATAAGTATAAATATTTGACGTACGCTAACCCCGAGAGTTATTTTTTAAGAAAGTACAACCAATTATTATTTTTTTCCTTCCAAGTGTAGGATCAACTATGTGGGATTCGAATGCATGCATGAGACAAAAAGTAAGGACGAAAGATGCCGATCGATGGGGACCGGACGTATCTCAACCCAACACCATGACAAAACCCAATTTCATTCCAATCGTTAAGAGTATCCAATATCGATCATTTCTAGGGTTTATGTATATCTCGCGTGGGAGCTGCTTAAACAAAGAAAGAAAAGTCCGATCTGGATCATGCCCATCTTGATCAATCGATCGGTACACCAATTAATGGAGACTTCCCAACATAATATCATAGTCGCATTCCGTTCCAATTTCTTTGATACATGCAAACTTCTATCTGTCAGATTTCATGTGCCGAGGTCCGTACGTTGACAAAGCCCCCATCTAAGGGAAGGGAAGCCTCCAACTCGCCCTGACCTCTCCCATCACTTGAAAAATAGACTTCTCAACATGACATCGAAGTCTGTCCTGTTTCAATGTATTTGATACGTGCAAACTTCCGTCTGTCAAATTTCATGTGCCGTCTACAATTTGGCCTAAATATCAAGGAAAAATGGGAACCGATATTTATGAATGTGATTGAGAATCGGTTTGCCAATTAAAGGCAAGGCAATAATCATCGTTTGTCAACGGGAACCCAAAGCAAGACCGACTCGCCAGTCAACTGAGGGGTCGAGCCACCGAGGTCCGTACATTGACAAAGCCCCAAGGGAAGGGAGCCTCCAACTTGCCCTGACCTCTCCCATCACTTGAAAAATAGACTTCCCAACATGACATCGAAGTCTGTCCCGTTTCAACGTATTTGATACGTGCAAATTTCCGTCTGTCAAATTTCATGTGCCGTCTACAATTTGGCCTAAATATCAAGGAAAAATGGGAACCGATATTTATGAATGCGATTGAGAATCGGTTTGCCAATTAAAGGCGAGGCAATAATCATCGTTTGTCGACGGGAACCCAAAGCAAGACCGACTCGCCAGTCAACAAAGGGGTCGAGCCACCGAGGTCCGTACATTGACAAAGCCCCCATCTAAGGGAAGGGAAGCCTCCAACTCGCCCTGACCTCTCCCATCACTTGAAAAATAGACTTCCCAACATGAAATCGAAGTTTGTTCCGTTTCAATGTATTTGATACGTGCAAACTTCTGTCTGTCAAATTTCATGTGCCGTCTACAATTTGGCCTAAATATCAAGGAAAAATGGGAACCGATATTTATGAATGATTGAGAATCGGTTTGCCAATTAAAGGTGAGGCAATAATCATCGTTTGTCGACGGGAACCCAAAGCAAGACCGACTCGCTAGTCAAAAGAGGGGTCGAGCCACCGAGGTCCGTACATTGACAAAGCCCCAAGGGAAGGGAGCCTCCAACTTGCCCCGACCTCTCCCCATCACTTGAAAAATAGACTTCCCAACATAATATCACAGTCGCATTCCGTTCCAATTTCTTCGATGCGTGCAAACTTCCACCTGTCAAATTTCACGAGGTCCGTACATTGACAAAGCCCCCATCTAAGGGAAGGAGCCTCCAACTTGCCCCGAAAAATAGACTTCCCAAGATAACATTACAATCGCATTCCGTTCCAATTTCTTCGATACGTGCAAACTTCCACCTGTCAAATTCCAAGTGCCGTCTCCAATCCAGCCTCAATATCAAGGAAAAAAAACGAGAACCGATATTCATGAATCTGATCGGGAACGTCTCATTCGAAAAGGAAAATAAGGAGATTGGCAATTTCAAGCCGCGTCTCCAATCCGGGCCCGAACATAAGGAGAAAAAAGGGGGACGGTATTCATGGACGTGATTGTGATTGAGAATGTCTCATTCGAGCAAAGAAAATGAGAAGAAGATGGAGGATTGAGAATCCATTGATCCTAACCCGGTTTTTTCCCTTTTTTTTTTTAATACCGGAGGCGACGACGACGACCGAATGGGAAGTGTCCTGTAGCGGACGGCTCGATGCCGATGTGCAATGGACCTTTGCACGGGGACGGGGCGCGCAAAGCGTGGTCCGGGGGTGCGGGTGGGTCCCGCCCGCCCGCCCCTGATTCCCCCGAATTCATCGTCCAAATCCCGCCCCCGCCCCGTCAACCAACGGCGTCACGACCGCCGAAAAAAATAAATAATTAATAAATAGATAAAAATCGCGGCGTTCCCATTGGTAGAACGGAAAAGCGGCTACCGCACGTTTAAGGTGGGGCGCGCGACGCCACGTGGGCCCGTCGCCGGCCGTTCGTCCGTCGACGTCTCCGATGCGCTCTCGCGAAACTTCATCTCGCCGCCCGCGTCACGTTTCCATCCCATTATTATTATTATTATTGTTTTATTTTTATTAGAAGAAAAAGGCGAAGATCTCTCAAATTGAACCGGCCATGAAAAAGACAGAAAAGGACAACACAAGGAAGGGCTAATCTTCGTACCGAGGAGGCTCGTGTTGTCTTTATTGGATGGGGTAAAACGGACACTTCACCTTCCCAATAAACCGAATAGCAAGGAGAGGATGTATATGGTTCTCCTTACATCAAGTCATTTTCTAATTTTAAAGGTGTTTTCTCTCCACGAAATATATATATATATATATATATATATATATATATATATATATATATATATTTTATCTATTAATGTTATCTCTCATTGATAAACAAGAAAGTTGTTTTACTATCAATAATAATCGTTTGAAAATGTTTTAAACTATTACAGATAATTTTTATGATGCATCTCTCACTCATGGGATAGAAATAGGATACAATCTCATGTTGAAGCTTAAAGTCCGATCATATAATATAATATAGCAAATAAAAGGATGGGGAGATCAAAATGTAAAACCACCCATATTCATAAGCGTAAAATTCATGAATTTTCCATTTCATTTGGAAAGTGTAAACCATAGGCAACCACAATTTAAATATTTAAACAAACCAATGAAAACGATGCAAAGAACTTGTGCAGAGACCATGAAACTAATACGCGTTCTCTTTAATTAGACGGCAAATAGACATTTTTGGCTTAGCCACAATGTACGATAGGCATGTTATGTATGTTCGATGTATCATCCTCTCGCTGTTGCAAATTTTCATTGATAATCTAAGGGCAACAACTACTACTAATTAAATGAAAAAGAAGAGACAACACATCAAAAAAAAAATGGTAAATTCATCGGGATTTCGGCGAGCATGGAATAAACGTTCCTTACTAAACACTCTTGGCCGGTAAAAAGTCGATGAAATGACTCATTCAACGTTGCACAGAATAACGTGGGTTCCCCAAATTTCTTCCGAATTTAAACCAACATTTTATATAAAAGAAATAAGTCACGTCGCACTAACTAAAGGAAGCTTCCATCAAATCAAAGTTGATTTCTGGTCGATTTTTTTTCCCAGTACGACGCTGGAGTTGTACCCAGTTCATTGAACAATCCATGGGAAAGAGGTGCTGTCCGCGTTTGGGAAACGACAGGGGAATTGACCGCCCCATCGTGTCCGCACGAAAGGCCGACCGGGCTGACCTGCTCATCTCCCACCGTACGCTTCCTCCCCGATTTGCCTGCGAAACGACAAAAACTGCTTTTGGGTCGACTTCAACTTCCGAAGCTCAACAGCTCTTTCACTCCAGCTGGAGGTTTGATGAATTGTCATTGAAGTTGAAACCGCGGCGTGATCATCTTCGTTAACCACCGCCTTGATGAGCGTGTTCAATAATTTTAGAAAGGAACATATTGAATTATTTTGCATTTAAAAGTACTTGTTAAGGGCCTTTGGAATATGTTGATTTTCCATGTTCGAAATTTGTGGACATGGGTTTTTATGGATTATAGAAAATATTAAGTGGTTGTTGACAAAATCCAATTTAGAATAACAATTGCCCGCTCTCTTTATTTGGTTACTCAACAATTGCCTCGGAATTTTATTTTATTTTTTCATTTTCAGTGTTCAAAATTTGCCGATATGGGGTTTTGTGAATTTGAGAAAATATTAAGTACTTGTTGACAAAATCCGATTTGCATTAAATTTATCTTTCAAAGCTCGATCGCTTTATTTGGTTACTCGACCATGGCCTCGGAAAAATCTCAACTTTGGGGTTTTTTTTTTGTTTTTTTTTCACTTAATAATGTTAAGTATGGTAAGAATGATCTACAGATGCGATATTTTATGTGATGGAAGATTCCATTTAAAGATTGAACATGATCTGCTCCTATAAATGCTCACTCATTTTGTATACAACTTTTCCATTCATGCCTAGCATTGTTACTCTCTTTGTTTTGTAGCATGTTTTTTTTCATTTTTATTGTGCCTCTAATTATGTTAAGTTTCCCCGAGATATTTACATCTTTAGGAATAATTTTCTCCCTTTGCTTTGTGATTTTCCTCTAATAAATCTTCTTCATTATACATCAGATCAATGAGAGATGATCTTCGACTCATTTTCCTTCTAATTCACTTTAGAGTTCTGCAAAATTGCTCAATCTATTCACAACTAGCTACCCTTGTGAACAAAGAAGCCCGGCCGACTTCGATCTCGAGATTCTTAACTTGAGTTTTGGCTCGTTGCTTGTCCAATCCACAAATTTAGAACAAGATTTCATAAATTGCGGGATTATTCACTTAAACCGGGTTTCTCGGTCATTGGGAGCTATATTAAAATTGGTTAGTACCAATCTCGATTTCATTAGCACAACCACCAAAGCACTAGCAATCTAGGCCAGTCTTGGGAGCGGAATCACCTAAAACAAGCAACCCCTCTTGTGTTCACTGTCCCTAATCAAGCCCATCGATTCCCCCTTAACCAATAAAAGCAACACGAGATTAAAGAATAATAATCCATCGATTCCCCTAATCCAATCCCTCCTAACCCCCAATTTGGATTACATATATTTTAATTCCTCGGCCGTCTGCTTTTCCAAGGAGTCCCACTCGGTGCAGACGCAGCTCAAGTTGCAAGGGTGAGTTGAATTTGAAAAAGTTGGGATGCACAAAAGAGAGGGAGGATGAAGATGAATCTCCACTGCTCGGACAGTTGTATTCCCCAAATTCCCAAGTGCTACTCCGTCCCCATCTATCTGGCATGCCGATTGCCAATTCATCTCCCATGAGATTATAATTTCTCATCAACTTGTCAAGGCCATCGATGGATATGCAATTTCATTTTATTTTATTAATCTCATTTGGCAAAAATTAATTGGTTGATTCATTAATTGAATAGCTCTCAGCCCCACCTTCACCTAAATTGATGCTTCGTTAAGCTAAAGCTAAGACTAAAGCGTGGTTTATTGAATGATGAAATCTTTTTCTATAGGGCATAGTCATAAAAGCAATGTAATGAGGCCCTTACAAACGCTTGGGGGACATGTATTGAACCTTCGAATAAAGAAAGATTATATCATTCCTAAATCGTTGTTTTCCTTGTATTATGTATATAATCAACGCGTTGGAAATGAAGACATTTTTTTTTACATTGGCATCAATGAATGCACTCAAACTAAATTGGAAATAGTTCCTGGAAAAGACAAAAAGCAAAGGAAAAAAAAAAAAAGATAGCCATTACAAAGCCCAAATTGGTGCACTTGTGTCATATTTACCCATAAATTGATCTTTCATGTACACAAAAAGCCTAATAAATATACCACCATCAGCTTTCGACCAATATCCCTCTAAATTGTTGATGTGGAAGCACATTACAAACAACTCAGATGATCAATGTGCGAGGTTGATTCAACGTGAAAATTTAGCATACATAGGTCTCTTAAATTACGTTGTTTAGAGAAAGCTAGAAGAAGTAGATAAACTTGAGATTGAGAATTAAAAAATAGAATTGAATTCACTCCTTCTCTTTCTCCCAAATCACCAAAATCTTAGGGCAAATTGGGGTAAAATTAAGGATTTTAGCAGATTGTCAAAACATCAATAAGCTCTTAGATAAAAATTAGCTGGTTTTTCTAATCCTCGATATTAGTGATTTTGGATTGTTGTGACACCAAAATTAATTGTGTGTAAATGTGGCACTCATGTATCGATTTGAGATTTCTAGTAGTATTTACTCAAAACTTAATAAGCAATAAGACAATGATCCTAGCAAACCAAATGCCTTCCTTTCTTAAGCGATTCTAAATACCGCCTTCAATTGTAATAACTATTGGCTTGAACCAAATGCCATCACAAGCTGTCTCATCGACGATCAACATTAGTGACAGGTCTAATTCATAGACAGTAATTATGACTCAAATTCGACATTCCATAATGGGTTTAGATATTGCCGTGATCGTCTCGCCTTCTAAATAATAATAAAAAAATAAAGAAATCCCAAGGGAAAAGAGCAGAAAGATAAAAAGGGGGGAATTTTTTTATGGAAAAGAAGAGAAAATTTCCAGTTGCTCCCATGATTTATTTTTCTCTCTTTATTTTTTTTTCTTTTTGAGGGGGCTGAGGTGGTTGGTTGGACTAGGAATGAATGCCCGGTTTTGAGGATGGATACATTGCACTTGCATGTAATCTCTCTCTCTCTCTTTCTCTGCAGTGACAGATGACACCAATATAACTCCTTCGCGTGACACATTCCCAGCCCAGGACCGAACGCGGCACTCCCACCTTCTCCCTTCTTCTTCTCCTCCTTCTCCTCCTTCTCCCATCTCCTCCTCTCCTCTCTACTTCTCTTTTTGCCCTGCTCGCTAGGGTTTCTTGGCCGTTCCATGCTCTTCAAGAACTCGCTCGGTCTTGTAAATGCATTCATGCGCTGACGGCCTACCGGGTTTCGTCTGCATTGCTGTTTCGTTCTTGGCGTTCAGTCTAGTCCTCCTTGCGCTCGGTGAAGCTTCTTCTTGCTCTGGGGATCAGCCATGCCGACTCTCGTCAATTATGGAGGTAAAAGCTCCTCCCTTTTGTAAGCTCTTCAAATGAAGGGAAATGTTTTCTGGGTTTCGATTGAAAAAATGGTGGGAGTTCTCGCGGTTTTTGGTTGGTGGGTAGCGTAGAAGTTGAAGATCGGAACTTTATGACTTATAGCTTAAGATATCGATACCCTCTTTCCGTTTTTGTTGGTAGATGTAAAGATCGATTTGTGATTTTGATCTTCTGCTAAAGCTAACAATTAAGAAGTGGCTTCATGTATTAAGACGAAACTGGATTTCTTGAGTGGTTGATCGGAGGTAGAAAGCTTTTGCTACTGCAGTGTTAGGTTGTGTTACTGCGTTTATGTTTGAAGACTTGGCCAGATTAACTCATCAGACTTGTTTGGTTTTACAGGCGAAGATCAATTCTTCGTTGGCGGATCTTTATGTACAAGTTCTATCGACTTGGATCGTTTGTATTCGATGGGTTCCAGTATGGACATATACTACCCTCCCCACAAGCGGGCTCGCATATGTGGCCCATACGCCGTCAGCTCGTACGAGTATGAGGGGGAACGTCCATCGTCCATCGGGGAACTCCCGGATGAATGCCTCTTTGAGATCTTCAGACGGCTCCCCGGTGGTAGAGAAAGGAGCTCCTGTGCCTGTGTCTCCAAGCACTGGCTTTTCCTTCTGAGTAGCATGCGCAGAAAAGAAATATCAGGTGGAGCTGACAACTCTTCCAAGGAGGACGAGGAGATGAAGACTTCGTCATCTGGTGATGTCGAAATGGTTTCATGCGAAAGTGGAGGACTTGAGGAGGATGGGTACCTCACAAGGTGCCTGGAGGGGAAGAAGGCGACGGATGTCAGACTTGCTGCTGTAGCAGTGGGAACTAATGGTCGTGGCGGTCTCGGCAAGCTTTCGATCCGGGGAACCAGTTCTACTCGTGGAGTCACAAACATTGGGATATCCGCAATTGCCCGTGGCTGCCCTTCTCTTCGGGCTCTTTCTTTGTGGAATCTATCTTCAATTGGGGATGATGGTCTAGTCGAAATAGCCAAAGAATGTTGTCTGCTGAAGAAGCTTGATCTTAGCCATTGTCCTTTCGTTTCCAACAAGGGTCTGATTGCTATTGCAGAAAATTGTCGAGATTTGATTTCTTTGAACATCGAATCTTGTCCAAAGATTGGGAATGAGGGCCTGGAAGCTATAGGAAGGTGTTGCCCTCGGCTGCAATCAATCTCCATTAAAGACTGCCCTCTAGTTGGAGATCATGGAGTTGCAAGTTTGGTATCTTCTGCTTCTTCTGTCCTGAGCAAGATAAAGCTTCAGGGATTGAATATAACAGACTTCTCTCTTGCGGCGATTGGGCACTTTGGCCTGGCTGTCACTAGTCTTTTTCTTGGCAGTCTCAGAAATGCGAGTGAGAAGGGCTTTTGGGTCATGGGCAATGCCCAGGGTCTCAAAAAAGTGTCGTCCTTGACAATTGCCTCCTGTCATGGAATTACGGACTTGAGTCTAGGGGCCATTGGAAAGGGTTGCACAAACTTGAAGCAGATGTGCCTCCGTAAGTGTGTCTTTGTATCTGATGCTGGGTTGATAGCTTTTTCGAGGGCATCTAGTTCTCTTGAACATTTACAAGTCGAGGAATTGGACAGGATTTCCTTGAGAGGAGTTATCGGTGTGATTTCAAACTGTGAAATGAAGCTGAAATCTCTATCTATTGCCAAGTGTATGGGAATTAAGGACCTTCTAGAAGGGTCTCTGATGCTCTCGTCTTGCACATCTCTTCGATCGTTATCGATCCGAAATTGCCCTGGATTTGGCAGTGCTAGTTTGGCCATGGTGGGAAAGTTGTGCCCTCATCTGGAACACATCGACTTAACCGGCCTTTGTGGGTTAACAGATGCTGGGCTTTCCCCTCTTCTGGAAAATTCGGAAGCAGGACTTGTGAAAGTTAACCTCAGTAACTGTTTAAACATCACCGATGAAGCAGTTTCCACCTTGGTCCGGCTACATGGAGGGACTCTCGAGCTGCTTAATCTTGATGGTTGCAGAAAAGTCTCAGATGCAAGCTTGGTCGCAATTGCAGACAATTGCTTGTTACTTAATGACCTCGACATGTCGAAATGCAGCATTACTGATTCTGGTGTCTCAGTCCTCTCCTTGGCCGGGCACCTCAATCTACAAGTACTTTCTTTGGCTGGTTGTTCAATGGTCTCAAATGAGAGTGTGCCTTTCTTGAAGAAGTTGGCGGGCAGTTTAATTGGCTTGAATTTGCAACACTGCCGTTCCATCAGCAGTAGCATGGTTGAACAGCTAGCAGAGAGCTTGTGGAGATGTGATATCCTCTCCTAGTCAAGCGAATCTGGTCATCGACCGGATTAGGAAGTGGATATGAAGGTCTTTGAACATGAAGAAGTTTGGCCTGGTAGTGATGTGAGAAAGAATAAGGAAATAGCTTTAAAGATAGTGATGGGCAGCAGCAAGTTGTAGAGTAGGTTTTTTAGGCCAATTAGTCTGGTTGGGATGGGCGTTCAGTGGCTTGGTTGTTTTCTAGGGAAGTTTTGGCAAACTAGTACATCAACTATACCCTCTTTTTTGCAAGCTTTCGCATCTGAAATGCTTGTTGCAACTGTTTTCCTTCCAATTGCGGAAGGCCACCGCCTCTTTAGTGGCCATTGTTCCTGAAGAAGCCAGTCATCAAGTCCCTGATGTTATGTCTCCTGTTTGTGGATATATAGTGGTCGACAATCTAAGGTCTGTTCATGTACTGCTGGTTGCTCTTAATCCAATGTTTTAGCTGTGTCGGGCGTTTTGTGTATTAATTCGTCTTACATATTTTTCTTTTTGAGCTTGATCTTGATGAAAGAGCGGTCACCTTTGTTCTCATTTTTGCATTCTCTGTCCTTCCCTGCCTTCGTGCGCAGTGCCTGTTGGGTTCGCTGGCTTTAACTCGCTAACATTACTCCGTCATTCACCGCCGAGAAAAAACGGGATTAATCTCAATGGTTCTCTGCTTTGTACGGTGACTGAGACGCTTTAGATAATCTGGGATGAGCTTGTGTCGATGCTGTCATCCTTATCTGCACTTGGAGAAACTATGTCCAAGCAAAGACTAAGTCATCTTTCTGCTGGCATAATTCAAGTTGTGTTTGGCTTTCGAATCTCTCCAAAACCATTACATTATAATATCGAGCCCCACAAACAGAACCCCGATGCTGCAACGCACTTACATTAGTTCTATATCTAAAATGGGTTTTCAAAAGTTCTAACTCCAGGGGGTTTTCAAATTCGAGACACCCGTTATTCAAACAGCAATCTGATCCCTCGTCCTGCCATCAAACCGAACCAAGCACCGCTTGATCTTCATCTTGAAATGCGTCTCAAACCAATTCAGGACTTGTTCCCCTTACACGAGCTCCTACATCGGATGGAAGCATTCGTCCCCACAACATATTTGAATCCGACATGGTGGATCATTTTGAATAAACTTGACTTACTAGATGCATCTTATCGAGACAGATTTCATTAGTGGTTTCGAGGAAAAGGGTTAGAATTGAGCCGACTCCTGTCACGACTCGCCATTTAGCTTCAGCGAGCCTTGATTGCGATGGAGAGTCTCTAAATGGAGGATACAGCTGAACAGTGGACACAGGCAAATGCTGGAAAGATTAAAACGCTTCTGAGATTTAGAGCAAGTAAACTTTTCTAAACTGCAAGTGGAATAACTGTATCCTGAAGTGTTTTTCCTGTACAATTTGAAGGCTCATTTCGAATGACATAACACGGCAATGTCTGCAAAATTAGCTAAGAGAACCATTCAAAGTTCTGCCGCCGAAGAGAACAGAACGCCATCAGCATTCAAGGTCTCTTTAGCCAAGATGTTCTAGACTCGATGCTATGATGACACACCTGCAAGTAATTCGAACTCGTGAGCTAATTCTACGCTATGCCAGGAAAATTGAATCTGTACAAAAAGAGAGACGCTCACACCATTGAGTAGAAAAGAAAAAGGGCTTCTATGTATCTTGCGACTTGAGATAGCGTTGAATTGCTCGTTTACATAGCTTCATCTGAAATCTGAATTCCAAGGCCTACGACCATAAGACTGTAGATGATGATTCTCAGGTCAAGAAACAAACATCACATGTAATGATTTCGTCACTATATAGATCGTCAAAATTTAAGTTTATATACAGCACAAGACTGCTCCGGCACGATGTTGCCTCGATTTGCAAGTTGGTCGCACCTCTACGCAGTCTGCTTAATTGATTTGCATTACATCAATACAAACTAGGAGTTGCAACTCATCGTTCTAAGCAGACCAGGCTTGGCATTACTCTCTGTTGGCTTCCATATAATATGATCAAGTTTTGTACAGAAACTCCTGTAAAACTGCAAATCGAGACGAAATAATTTAGTTCATGTGCGATGCTCAAAGAAAAGCTACTAAAATGCCTTTCAAGACCACTCGAGAAATTTTTAGGAGGTCTTTTAAGCTATTAAGGAAGGTTAACCGGGATAGATTTTGGATAACTAAGTTTTTATATTTTCTGAAGTTCACCTTATGATATTCAAGAGTATCTCCAGCGGCCTTCCTAACATCTACCAGGAACAGGGACGGTGCCACTTCATAAACCTACAAATGAAAAAGGATCTCAAACGCATGAGGCCTCCATACCTTAGATATTTCAAATGAAGAAATGCATACGACGATCTCAAAATTTACCTCAATGACAGCTGCAAACTGGCCGGCTTTATTTGCAGACAATCCTTCAAGTCTTGTCTGTGAAGAAAACATATCACTCGAATGAGACTGGATAACTCTGAATACAAATTTTCACAGCACATGCTTCACTCAAGACAAGACTTAAGTCAATTTTCCTAAACAAACAACTCATATCCTTCATAAAAAGAAGTCAAGCCTGTCCAAACCGTCTAGTTTACAATTGTCCAATATAGTATATGAAAAGGGATGTTCTGGAAAACGCTTTTGCCCAAAAAGCATTAACTAATTTTAGAAAGCTTCATAGATATTCAATATTTCCCAATCCAATGTGAGGTCAAATTTAAAACCATTCTTCAAGCACCGATGGACAGTAAACCATTTTGGATGAATCAAAACAAATTACACATACCTTAAAATTACGTGTATGGACCTTGAGACCCATTGAGCCTGCCACTGCTTCTATAGATGAGATGATCACTTTTGCGGGTTTCCGGGAGACAAAACGAGTTTGTCTCCTTATGAAATCCTACACAAATGAACAGCGATGAGAGAGAGAGAGAGAGAGAGAGAGAGAGAGAGAGAAACTTCTTTATGTGCAGGCTATCCAGATTTATCGCTGACTATGAGTGAACCTCATGACTCAGGACGAGTAGAAGTCAGTTAAACGGGGGTTTTCAATTCAAGATTAACCAACCAGACAACTAAAATGCAATAGATATTTAACTTAAGAGAGAAGTTCTGACA
Organism: Eucalyptus sp. ANBG9806169; assembly: GCA_014182395.1. Lineage (NCBI taxonomy): Eukaryota > Viridiplantae > Streptophyta > Magnoliopsida > Myrtales > Myrtaceae > Eucalyptus > Eucalyptus sp. ANBG9806169. Next base: position 20,887,001 of record CM024575.1, read on the forward strand.
ATCAATCCACAGCATCGCATCTGCCTTCCTGATCATTATACTGCAATTTCTGTGTTTTGACTGAGGTTTTTAATCAATGCTAAAAAATTCACAGGTTTAGCACTGAACAATTACAGTCAAGGTTCTTATTCAGTACCCAATTTTTTATCAATCTAGATTTCTGGTTCCACATTGGTTTTCTTTAATTTCCTTCTAATTACTGATTCTGCATTGCAAACAGAAAAATAATCCACACAACGAGGAGAAAATTTTGATTTATGTGCTAAATTTAACCTTGAATTTAAGGACTATGCAGATCTAGATGATATATAATCACAGGTGGGGCAAAGAACAAAGTCACCTACAAACAGTATTCAAGTGATTTTCATACCAGCAGAAAAATCAAGAAAACTATGATATCAAATTTTTTTATAAGGGCCTAGAGGCTAGAATTCACGGAATATAACTGGTGAAAGTGCCAAACTGCTGCACTCTAGACATAATTATCAGGATAGAAAATAACCGCTGGGAAAACAAAATTCAACCTGCTGCCGGTCAAATAGTGATGATAGATTTAATCCCTGAGATAATGTGATCATCTCAAATGCATTCATTATCAAAGGGCCACCATCTTTGGATTCTGACTGCTCAGCTACATATTGCTCCTGCAAATTACAGCAATAACCAACAAACCAAAAATAAAAATATCAAGGGTACTGGAAAAGCCAACGGACAGCGATTCCTCCAAAAAGTCACTATGTTTACAACAATGCATAAAACAACAAGTGAACCTACAAATGCTGGATATCTGGGTTATTCAGGAATGTTGCACAAACCTTAATGTCATCAAAGACAGCGCGGACATCATCCAAATTAACTTCTTCATCTTCTTTACATCTTGCTGGCATATAATTTTTTCGGAACCATGAATGCTTTCTAATTCCTTCAATACCAATGCGCTGCCAGGAAAATTAGTAATATGTCAGGCTTGAAAACATCATTATTCAGACAGCCAAGATGAGCCCAGCAAATTGAGATCCTCTTAGCTTATTTTTTTGTCTAGCAATTTTTGCAGTCAATTGCCAGGTCATAACCTGTATACTTCTGGTAAAAGTTCAGTTGGTTTATTTAAAGCAGGATGCCAACTTTGATGTGATGAAGTAGCTACTTACATTTCTAGGATTGGGATCAAGTAATCTTTTGATCAATGACGTTGCCCCCAGAGAAAACCAAATCGGACATACATACTCTGCAGCAGTTATCTACACATAAGCAGGGGATCAGAAACTTCCAAGTATATTTCCTGTTCTAAATGCTTGAACCAACATCAACAAAAAGGGTTAGAAAAGAAAGACAGCTGTGAAAACACATCTTCTCCTAGTATGCAAGATGAAGAAGACAGAGAACTGCATAAACTAATACATAGGATACGATCAAACACATGCGGATGTGAAAAATGAGCCTTGACAATATGTGTGGGAAAAGACAAGGGTCACTTGCAACTCCCCAGGCAACACTCCATTGGGTAAAGAGTTCATGAAGAATACATATACAAACAAGAAAAACGAGAAAAATCATTAAGGATTCTGAGAAACCTAAAGAACCATCCACAACAAGCTGGTGCACCATTCCGACCCAAATCTTGCATTTAAATTAGCTCAATAGTGTGCACCAACATCTGACCCAGAGATTAAACACTGAACAGGTAACTACTTTCAAACATTATGGGCTAAATGAGGGTAATTTGGCAGCAGACCCATCAAGAATTTAGCTGCATTGCTTCAAGAAATCGTCCATTAATTTCCCTCATTCACTGATATATTAAGGAGAAAAGGAAATGAGTTTCAAAAGCCATGTGGAAGTAGAAGAACAAGCTTGCAACAAAAAGGGGAAAGCAAACCTTTTTGTACAGTGTTGGAAGATCTGTCTCATCAAATGGAAGATATCCAGCCATTAAAACATAAAGAATGACACCACATGACCATATATCAGATGCGGCACCATCATAACCCTGCTGACCGAGAACCTGAAACGGATATTTTAGTGTGCTAAGATGCAAATATATGATATCTAAAGGGAAATGAACAAGTTTGTGGCTTCTGACAGATGCTTAATCAAATGACCCGAAAAATTGTAGGAGTTCTATTCTTGATGCGAAGGAAGAAGTTCAGAATTTTGCACCATCATGGTTGCCAAATGAGAAGCACACATGAAATTTCATCTTTTATCTTGGCAGTGAACAGATTGAAATGGGGAGAAACTCAAGATCCCTCTATTCAACCCAACTGTCATACATATCCAAGACGTACAGGTAGATCCATAAAAAGTAATTGAGTTTCTCCCTTTTCTAGCGCATATAACGGTTTCTATTCATGATGGACTGTAATCATCTACATGTGGAATGTTCAGGACAACAGAAAAGCATGAGAAACATCAAACGTAATGTCAGTTGTCAACTGTACCTCAGGAGCAAGATAATTTGGGGTTCCACAAGTTGTATGAAGAAGTCCATCTCCCTGCTCCTACAAAAACCAAAGAAAATTAATCTCACAGGTCAAGTAACTTTTGCACATAAAAGTGCACATATCATCATGCTTACCTGAAGGGGCAATGCACTCAATCCAAAGTCAGAGACTTTTAAGTTTCCATGACTATCAAGAAGAAGATTTTCAGGCTGTGTCAAGAAAGAGGAGGAAGAAAAAAAATCAGGAAGAGATTTAGTTCAGAAAGCAGCAATATTGCTGCACAGTCGCAAAGCTAAGCACCTTCAGGTCCCTGTGGTAGACACCCTTACTATGACAGTGTGCAACCGCATCTATTAACTGCTGGAAAAACCGTCTAGATTCATTTTCAGAAAGCCTTCCCTGGTTAACCTGAAAATTACAACCAAATTAGTAGAAAGGAACTTCTCAATAGAATATAACCGTAAGTGATCCAGCAAATCCTCCCAGTGGTTGAGAGATTAGGCAAGGTTAAGGGTGAAAGACTATTAATTAGAAACCTAGAATTTGTCTAATGATGTATGGGGATTTACTCACTCCCACCTTAATATTCCTAGCCAAAAGATCATTTTTCTGCACCAGCACTTGATAGAACCTATTAAATAAATAAAACTAGTTTTTTCAAAACAGGCCAAGCAAAGTGAGGACAAACAATTTCTGGCGTTTTCTACAATGTATAGATGTCGGAAATACTTACGATTTTATCATATAATTCTCCTCCAGAAACAAACTCAAGAATAATGTATATTTTTGTCGGGCTTGCCAAAACCTGGAATCCAGAAAAGATATGAGGGGAAAATGAAATTAGTTACAGGCAGTGGCCACACTGAACTTATACTGTGGCTAAACAAAGGTCATCGTCGATTTCAATTTTTGAACTTCAAGGAAACAGAGATGATACGTCATACCTCATGCAATCTGACTATATACGGATGTCTGACGATCTTCATTATGGATATCTCTCTTTTGATCTGGAACCAAAGTCGAGGGAAGAAAAAGTGAAGGTCACTTAGAGATCTAAGTGGAGCCAAAGCCAAAATGAATCATGGCCCTTGGATAATGATTTAAGCACAACAAAAGAGTTAACCTGGGCCAATCAAAATCTTGATCTTTGAGGAATGAACCCCATGATATATGACAAAACAATTTCTAAAATATCTTAATGTCTGAAAAATACATAGCTACTACTAGAGCAATCATTACCACTTTCTTTCAAATAGTAGGATTTTCATGACGAGTTTAAGAGCTGAGCACCTGATCAACCATTCTGTGCTTAAGAATGGTGCTTTTAGCCAAGATTTTCATGGCCACGCACTCTCCATTCTCCGTGTTCTGCGCAAATTTGACCTTTGCAAAAGTCCCTTCTCCTACTGTCCGGCCAACCTGATACTTCCCCACCTTCCTCGTCACCATTTTGGCATGCTCTTTCCGCTCCGTCCGTACAAACCCAGCGCCTTCCTCCAATTCACCGTCCAAAAAAACTGGAAATCTGCACGAGCGATCTGCCGAAGCAGCTATATCAGAAACCAGTAAAACCCAGAAAACAAAACCGACCCCAGCATCGATTACACCATTTTTCCAACGAAATCACGCAATCCGAAATCTGAACTCCCGAATTCAGCAAGTCCCAGCAAACAGAAAGAAATCGAACCACACCGCGATCACCCAGAACTAAATTAACCCAATGACGATGCCCAACTATCTCCAATCCTACCCACAAACAGCAGCCGACCACATAATCCGACCACACAAACTAAATCGAAATCCAATCCGGCACCGAAAAGATCACGAGGCGGGCCAATTCCGCACTCGACCCTCGTTCAGACGCAACGAACACCACACGCGGAAGCAACAGGAACCGCGCGCGAGAACAAAGAACGCGGAGTCGAAAGCAACAGAACCTGCCAGCAGCGCTCGACCCCAAGAATTCTCGCCGGCGGAATCGACGGAGCCCCCCCACTTCGACCGGACGGCCGGCCACCGCCGCAAGCTCCGGCGAGAGCGCGATTCCGAGAGAGATATCGAGATCGAGAGAGGGTCGAATCGAGCGAAGGCTTTCGACAGCTCGGGAGGAGGGGAGGAACGATGGGGGTGTGGCGGTCAATCTTGTGGCCTGCATGCAATGGAGGGAGGGAGGGAAAGGGAATATAAAAATGACTTCTAGAAGGGGAAAAACAACTACATTAAATTTACCTTAATTTGATCACGTTTAAAAATGACTTCGACAAAGGGAAATTACGCGCCGAATACGCACGTGCGTGTGTCCGAAAGTTCGTTTTTTTTTTTTCTCTGTCTTCTTCAAATTGATACGCCCATCAAAATTTACCTCGAATTAATTTTTAATTATAAAAAACAAATAGATACATCTGCGATGAATTTACCTCAAATTAATTTTAACCATAAAAAATCTCAAATCAGTACTTCTATAATAAATTTACTTTATATTAGTTTTCGTTAAATTTGATTAGTATCACGAAAAATCACAAATTGATACATCCGTCCACTGTGTTGTATGTCATCTAACTAATCAATTTGGAGGTCAAAATTTAACGAAAATTAATAAAGGATAATTTTTTTATAAAATTATTGATTTAGAGTTTTTGATAATCAAAAAGTTAATTTGAAATAAATTTGGGATTTTTCGTGATATTAACCCCTCTTTCCTTTTTGTGGAAAATCCAAAAGTCGATTAAGGAAAGTAACATTTCACGCGTGTGCCATCGGATGTAGCAATGATGTATCAATTTTCCTTTCTACAACCTAATATATATCATAAAGTTGACCGAGAAGATCAGGTGACGCAAGCGCTTTTTGGAAGTGGGATCTTTTTCGAGGGCGCGTGTAAAAAGCGGCCTTGGCCTTTACACACGATTGGTCCTTGCGATAACATAAAAGATGTGCGCGCGCGCGCGGGTGTGTCCATTGGCCATTTACGTGTATAATAAAGTCGCACCGCTCATGCATTTTCTAGAATTTTTAAGCGTCGAGACTTTGAACGAAATGCTTTCCAGGACGTGGATGGATTAGTACGAAATGACGGGTTGTGGAGGGTCATTTGTTGTTGATTTCGACACGGGAAAGCGAATGACGCGGAATTCAGGGTGCAAACGCTAAGAAACCGGCATTATCTACGGTGCAAATTGCAGAAAAGATAGATGGCAACTTGGCAAATAAAATCACTGGGGTTTGCTCCAGTGGCCACCATTCCAACATGAAAAGAGAAGGTAGAGAGTTCGAATTCCCACTTTCTCAAGGGGTTGAGATAGGGACGATTTAGTTTCAAGTGTGAGTTTTGACGCCCGTCGTAACGAGGAGATAATGCAAAAGTTTGAGAATGAGAATTAGAGTAGGAATAGAGTAGGGCCGAAAAAAAAAAAAAAACTTGGCAATAATTGATTAGAGATCTTAAAATGATACGGCGTGGTATTTATAACCCATGTTCGGTGGTTACTTACAAGCGGGTATTGGATTTGAATGAACAAATATTCTTCAAATTTTATTTGTGGTTACAAGAAGTTCAACTCTATCTACAATCTCATCATCTATCTAACAATGATTATCCACAAGCAATTGCAGATTCAAACAATGGTATCGATGACCTTATCAACAACGAAGGCTCTCATTCATGATTGTGATGTATTATCATTTTACTTGTGAGTTGTCGATATTCTCCGAATTTTTTGTTATTCTATTTATTGACTTTTATTTTCGCTAAATTCTGGCCTCGTCCACTAAATTTGTCACCTGTTGATAATAATCAAAAGTTGATCATTTTTTTTTTTTGTCAACGAATACTCAACATATCAATTCACCTTGCTTCTTGTTTCCCATTCATTTTGCCCAAAGAAATTTCAAACATCAATATCAAAACCATCTACTAGAAATACGTAAGCGCTCAACTAATCTCACATTACACTTGAATTTCCGTCAATAAATTTACTTACACTATGTCAATGTCTCTTCTTCACTTTAATTATAAAAAAAATAAAAGAAAGTCAATCTATAGTACATTTTCATAAATTTCTAGTGACAAGACTCGACAACACGATGTGACACGTAGGATTGGGAAGTTTACCAAGACGATCCAATCCAAACATTTAATTGTATGAAATGACATGGTCAATAATGGAGCCATATGGCGGAATGTAGTCCAAACCGATCTGCCAATCCAGCATTAATCCAGCATTTGTTTATGCAACATTTTGATTCAAGACAATCCTGCCAAACTCTCTGCTTGTGTCGGTTCAAATCAATCCGGAGGAGCCTCTAGAATCCTCCTCGATCGGTATAATCCGCGGCCCTCAGTCACTGCTCGCACGTCATTTCCTAATTCTTCTTCTTCTTCAGTTTGGACGCTAGCGCTCGTGCCCTAGTGCTCCGGGAACATGTCGTGTTCGGAGATTTTGACTGTACTGAAGGGTCCAAAAAAGGAACGACGATTGTTGAGGAGAAAATGTTATAGCTTTCTGACAATACTCAATTAGGGAAACTGATCTAAAAAGTCATAAATTTATTATACGTATGTTAATTCAGTCTTAAACTTTTTGAGTTGATGAATTTAATTCTAATTTTTTTGACATTTTTTTCATGTGATCCATACAGCCAATTTAAGCAAGAAATCGCTGATGTAGTGATCCAATTGGTGTTGACTGTCTATTTTACGTGGCATGATTGATGTATACGATTTCAATCAACACAATGTCACTTTGAGAAATTTTATAGTTTTTTTTTTTATTGTAAATGGTCTCCTTATTTGTTCTTTTCCAAACTTTTTACTATCTTGAATTTTGTTTTTTCTTTTCTTTTTTCTCACTGTTCATCTTCTTTTTATGCCGCCCCACCATTTGCCTCACCATCGCCAATGGTGGAACGGCACAAAAAGAAGATGAGTAGTGATGTCCTATTGGCCATGAAGTGGAAGGAGATGAAGACAGATGAACAGTGATGTGGAAAAAAGAAATAAAAGAAAATTAGAAAAAAATAAATTTCAGAAAATTTAGAAAAAAATGCAAAAGATGTTTCGATTTATTTCTTTAATGTTCACCATTAGCCTTGCCACATAAAATGGATGACATTGACTAGACCGTCATATCAGCGATTTTGGACCTAAAGTGACCTAACGGATAATATTCAAAAATCTTCAAAAGGTTTACAACTAAGTTGGTCAAATTGGAAAATTTAAAATTACATTGGAACCCATATAACAGATTTAGTACTTTTTTTGGATAATTTCCCTACAATTATAAAATGCATATCTATCTTGGCACTAGACAAGGGGCTATATAGACCGTGGTTTTAATTAGTGGAGAACACTGGCAGCCTTAGGGATCGATCGTCATGCCCAAAATACTTATATATATCCATACAAAAAGTTCAAGAAAATTTTAACTTACATCTATTGTTAAATGGGAAAGTTCTTTCGACATCAACCTAACCAAATGTGTAAAGACTGTTAAAATAGCTAATTTATTCGCTCGTGTCTTGCAATGGTCTGCCAAAAGATGATCGATTCAAGGTGTATAATACTGTAAAGAATTATCCCTGGTCACAATTCCTTTGGACAGTGCACTCCACAAGCATGCATCGTGACCAAGAGACGATTTGCTTTCGTCAGTACAACGATGAGTGGACCGTGAGGTCAGGTTCCAATTCCACTTTGGTTGTGGGGCGAGCACTGAGGATGCATGGAAGATACCAATCATCCCTTGATCAATCAGTCAATCAAGATACGTCAATCAAATAGGGTAAAAGAAGACTAGAACAACCTAGGACTATGTTGGGTCACTTTTATCTTGATTTGGAATCATGGGCAAACGTCAGAAATCTCTCTACAATGCTTCATAATCTATTCCATGAAGAAATAAGACCAAGTAACTAACTACAAGGAGATGACTGATTGACATTTCGAAGACTTTGAGGCGAAATTGTAAGTGTCAGTGTTGGTCCAGATCTTCAATGGAATTATAAGTTTATAACCACGCCGTCCATTCGCACATTTAGATTAATCCAGCTGTTTTAGTCGAATGTGTAGGAACGCTCTTTTCTCAAAGTTATAGATTGAGAATATCCGTTCTATTTTGGTAGGGATCTTCCAAACAAGAGATAAGATATATGCAGTTCAATAGATTCCTCTTTATCGCAGTTTTTGTCATTCAATCCGGAAAAGCAAACTAAAGACACCCAACTTTGCACAATATCGAAATAGCATCAGCATATCGCATCATAGTCTCTACATTGCCTTTCCTAAAAGTCTCTCAGCTAAATCTACCGTAAATTACCGATTTACAAGTAGAGTAGACAAGGAAAATAAAATTATTCTATCTGAAGGCTCCCATAGTTTTCTCTATTGAGCACCAAAGCTCACAAGACTCACTAGGCTTAATCAGTAAAACAATTCTTACGAAGGATAGTCATCCATGTATACTCAAGCATCTTCATCTTTAAGCTGCTAGTAAGCTAAGCATGTCTCGTGTCGGAATCAAACATTATGGAATTAATGGCAATATAGCATTTTCACATTCTTCTTCGGAAAATGAGCTCTATGATATCAGCCAAAAGCAAACGTGAGCCACTTACACACTGTTGAAGAAAAGTATGAAAGCCATACCAAGAGAAAAGTTTGTAGAAGAAATTTCCTCTAAGCTACAGTAGATGCCTCTTTTATTTTTATTTTTATGTAGGCAGGGTTTGCAATCTTATATGCTTGTACTTTTGTTCCTTGTTGAAGCATCTCGTACTCTCTGTCAAGCCTTTGGACAGGACAAGCTTCAGAGCATCAACTCCCTCTTGCAAAGCGACGTCAATCTAGTTTGTCAAAACCATAGGAGATCATATCATTAATATCACTGCTAAAGAAAGATTAATCTGCTAATATTTGTTTGACATAGTTTTAAAACTAGGGGCATCATCATGGACTATTATGGAAACAAGGTAGGATTATACACGCCACTCAAAAATAGATTTGTATAAGAAAAGGAACAAATGGAAGCATTATCAAAACCTGTCAAAACTTCATAGTAAGAGAAGCATTGATTATAAGATAATATCATTGGATAATATGCCTTTGTTTATCTAACACATTTTATAGCTGGATCAAGTTTTCTTTTGTCCTGTACCTAATCTTCTTTAAAATGGATTAGGATGCCAAGGATATGACCATGACTAGTAAGCAATTATGTGCTTACCCGCTCCCTCGCCGTCTGATTGAATTTTTGAAGCAAGAATGCTTTGGGATCCATCTGCCCAGGGGGCCTGCTAATACCTACACACACATCCACATGCACAGAGATGTAAATTATTTACTTCACGAAAGAGGAGGGTAATTTAAACAGTATCAGATACTTACCAATTCTCAGCCGAGCAAATTCTCTGTTTCCTCGAAAATGAAATATTACATTCTTCAGCCTAATGCAGAGAGAGAGAGAGAGAGAGAGAGAGAGAGAGAGAGAGAAAGAGAGAGAGAGGGTGGTACTTCAGCAACCAGAAGTGCATGAAGCTACTAGAAATCTCATTAGTAACCTCAAAGTCTAGTTCTTCAGAATTGCAGGTCATATCAGGCAGTTGAAATTGCACCAACAGGACAACTGAAACTTTCCAGAACACCAGGAAACCAATTTATGTCTCATTAGATTTTATTCATTTTTACATTGTATAGGTGTAAACCAGGCTTTGCGAACATGCGTTTTTTTTTACATCTATCCTACATTAATTTAGTTCTTGACCGTTTGTCCAATTTTTTAGCAAAGAACTTGTGATATGGAGGTTCTCACTGGCATTGGATGCAGCATTAAGTTGCTATTGGTCGCAGGATCACGTCATTTCCATTTTTAAGGAAGTTTTAGAGACACTTTTGACTTGATGGGATCAAAGTCAGGCTCGTATGCAGAAGGCCACCATACACACTGACCTTTTCTTGTTGGCTTGAGTTTTATTTTTCCTTTTTGCCATTTGCAAGCGTTATGTTGACTCATTTCCTTATGACACTTAGATGATATGTCAATGCCAATGGCCTTATGATGTAAGGGAACCTAACCAACTGTCTATCCATTTTGCTTCATTGATAATGCAAAGTGGAGAGATCCCGTACTTAGCCCTCTTGTTGAGACACTGCTGTGGTTCATTCACTAGAATAGGCAAAATTTGCAAGAAAGACTTTTCTGACAGCACGTTGCTTGCTGCTTACCATCTCCCAAAGCCTCCAAGTCAAACCAGCACTCTATGTTTGGCATATAAACCAACTAGATCTGTATATTTCTTCTCTCATGCCCCATCTACTTTAGTCCAACTATTAACGTTTCCAATATATCCCCTAGAACCTGGGTAAACACCTCTGCACAAGACATTCCATTCTAGAAACTCTTGTACATACCTTAGAAGTTCCCAGCAATTACCGAGTAATAGACAACCATTCTCTACATGTGGGTTAAGATATCCCTCTCTGTAGCCACCAAGTCCCAGATTTAGTTCTATTCCCATAAAAACCCCTGGTATAAGAAGACTGTAGTCTGAGAGAGTCAAGTTGCACAGCATTAGTCCTCCAGGAATCTGGAGAATAGCTGGGCAGTCAAGAGAAGCTACACTAATGACAGAACAAGAGAGTCGTAACATGATTCAAGGTCTCATGACTCTGTCATACCTTGAACACGAAAAATTAGCTGTAAGCATGCACAAAAGGTGTGCTCTGCAGGCTATCCAATGTAATGTAGCACAACAAAGACGAATTGGAGAGCAACTAAAGATGGCTATCTAATGTGATCTCTAGTCCTTACCCATTGTGACTTCCATGACCACCTTTATGTTGAAGCCGAAGCACCCCACATGGCAAGTCCATGTCATCATGAATCTAAATAAAGATGACCAATTTTTACACTGAAAGAAACTCATTCAATGCAAGCCAATAGAGAAACATCAATATGGAAGAGCAAATTACCATGAGCACCCTATTAAGAGGCAGCTTATAATAAGCAGCCAGAGGTCCAGCCTGCAATTAAACAAAGCGAACACATGCTGCATTACTATTGAAGATGAGCACTACTTGCCACAATTGCCATCCAATAATGCCATTATAACATTCAACCTTCCATATCATGCATCTCTATTAAGCTTCAAAGTGAAAATGTCAACGTTTGAACTTTTATCTTTCATGCATGATCTCATCAAAGCATGTCATGAATTTTTTTCAACAGAAAAACCAGATCTCAAAGACTTTGGCATGACGATGAAATGGTTATTTAGAGCCTACTAAGTGATACACTTCATAGGCCATGATTTTTGCCATGTTGTACAAGTAAACAGTAGAAAACCATGAAAGATAGAATCCAGAAGTCTCATAAAAAAAGAGATAATCTATTTGCTCAAATGACAAGGAATAAAATTGCTCTGGAAAGATTTTTCACCCACATGGCCAAGATTTGAGCAAAAATGAACTTACTCTAAAACATTTTTGAAAAAGTTTTATCATAAATAAAAGAAAATAAGGCTATTCATCTAATCCTCCCACTAATAACAACATTAGTTCTTTAAACTTCCCTCACTTTTTTCTTCATGTGAAGTAACTTAAAAAACCAACATTTCGATTTTCTGAGTGACTCGTAATACAATGACAAGTGGACATTGAAGTTGGACAGCTAACAAGTCCATTCGTTAGTGCAAAGTAACAGCAATCAACAGAATTTGAAAATCTCAAGACGAATGCAAACTCCCCATGACATCATTAGTTCTTAGTGTCAACATAATCTTCACTTCAACCATCATTTATGATGTACAAGTCCTCAATAAATTTTACGCAATCCCCATACAAAACAGAATACTTCATTTAAGGGAGTTCAGTCCATTCGATTCTGCTTCTACAACTTTTAGAAACCTGGTATTCTCCTATGACTTAACCATCTCCCACTAAAGCCGGTCCATCTTACAAAGTGCAGGAAAATCAGTTTGCGATTCAGCTCAATAAGTATTCCGAGCAGGGGGAAAAACGATTGAGACAGCTTACCGATTCGCCGCTCAGATTCATGTAAGTCTGAGGCTTTGCGAGGAATACAGGGACATCACCAACATAACCTGCATCAATATCCCATCCACCAAATTAAATGCAACCCACGCGCTCCTGACAAAATAAAGCTGAAACGAAAATCACTGAGCACCTGCCTTGCCCGAACATAGCTTTGCAGTGGACCGTGCTCATCGGAATCCCTTGCGATTCAGCAAAAGCATCGATCATATCGAACCCTACCTGCTTGATCAAAACCCAAACACAGAACTAACGGTTCTGCAACTAGGAATTCCAGCCAAAAAAGAAAAAAAAAAGAAAACATATTTTAGTGCACAGTGACTGGGTTCAGCTACGCACATTATGCCTGGTTCCTCTGTACTTATCTCCGGGATTGCCCAGCCCGACGAAGAGCCAAGGCCGTGGAGCCCCGGTGCAAAAGCAACGTCTAGCAATCACGCTATGCATACAAAGATGTCTCTTTTACTTCCCTTCTTTCTCAGGTTTGAGCTGGAGTTTAATGGGTGGAAGAAGCAGTGTAATTGCGACAGCCCTCCAAGTAGCCAACTTTGTACTAATCAGGAAAGCATCATCGTCGAAAACCAAATCGACCCACCTCAAGAAAACACCCAAGAAGCAGCTGCAGATCAAGACACGAGCCTCCGAGACCAGCAGCTTCACTCGGGCATTTTCGCGAACACCTGAGGTGCGGAGATGAATGCGCTGCAGAGGAGTGAACAAACGGGACGAGATGGAATCGAGACTGTACCCGAACGAAAGAGGCGATGCCAGAGGAGAACGAAACAACCTCAAATCTTGTCGTTTCGACGGCGCGTCCACCGTGCGCGGATGAATCTCCACCTTAATAATCAATTTTTGATCTATGTACTAAGACTAGGAGGCACCGTATATCTGATGCTGTCACCGATCATAAATAAATCTTTTTTTTTTTTTTTGTTACAGTCCAATATCGACTATCGTGGAATGTTTTACTTTTTCAGGTAAAATAATTTGTAAGTTATGATATTTTATAGGACTAATATCACAAAAATCCTAAAACGGGTGTGCACAACATAAATTTATGCAAAACTAATTTTTTTGATCACTAAAAATCCAAAGTTGATACATTTGTGATAAATTTATTTTCCATTTTTTCCATTAAATTTTATTATCAAATTACTGAGTTGGATGACGTGACAATTAACGAGTATATCAATTTGTAATTTTACCCTTTGTTTATCATAATGTATCAGTTTATAATTTTTCGTTATAATAATCCAATTTAATGGAAAATACTGGACGGCAAATATGTTATAAATGTATAAGTTTTGATTTTTTAGTGGTTTGTCACATACTTACCAATTTAAGATTTTTGGTATCAAAAATTTAGTTTAGGATAAATTTGTCATAAATGTACTAGTTCGGAATTTTTCGTGGTATTAACCCATTTTATAATACCATGTTTGAAGTTTTCCTTTTATTATGTATTGAATAACGATAAAAAGAAGAAGATGAAATGACTTACTAAGACAATTTGTAACTCGGGGGCTCGATGGCCTCGGCACCTTACATGGGCCGCCTTTTCTTTTTCAATCAAGAAGGAGGGTGAGAAATATGAATGAAACTCCAATTTCTTATCACTTTAGAATGATATATATTTAGTTGTAAACTTTCTCTAAATATTGCGGCTTTTACACTTTCATATAATGTAGCGGAATCACTTGATACCCTTCAGAAAAAAAGGTGTTCTAATTTTGACCAGTAAAATTATATTTATTTTATTAATAATCTTTCGAAATTTAAATTTCTTTTTCATTATAGAGAAAAGGCCACATATAAAAGCAGTAAAATAGCTTTTTTCCTCCAAACCGGTTGACACCCTGACTTTCACCTAACACGGAAGCATCTAAACAAGCTGTTTAGCATCGAAACACCCTCTGACCTCGCCGGCCCTCGCCTCCAGCCGGCACCGGCCGGCCAGAGGAGGAAGAACGTGAAAAAAAAAAAAATTAAAAAATATTTTAAAAATCGAAAAAATATTAAAAAATTGCCTTGCCGGCCGGCTATCTCCTGCCAGCGTTCACGTTAGCGCCGGCCAGCCAATTTTGGCCGGATGGACTGAATTGGCACAATTATAAAAGGTTTAGGACTAAATTGGTAAAAAAAAAAAGTTTATGACTGAATTGGCACAATTGCAATAGGTTTAGGACTTTTTTGGTAATCCTCCCCTAAAATCCATCAATGGGTATGAAGATCATGTATATATTCAGTTTTCTTAGACTCAAAAAGCTACTCCCGTTTTTCAAATTTTGAAGAAAAGGTCATCACTATTCACTAACTGGAGCTGCTTTCTGTGTTACTTCACATCATCAATCGCGATCACATATTTCCTTGAGCATATGTGTGACTAGACTGGTTTCAGCTGAACGTTGCTGATTCATTGCAACATTTCCCTGAATTCGAGCCCGTGAATCATAAGCTCTAAAAGCTGCTTAGGAGATGCAGTTTGATATGGTGCTCGTGGTCTAACTCTCGGTATCGTTTTGCTGGTTTTTCTGTCGACGTGATCCGTAGCCAATTCAAATTTTAATCCCTTAAGTTGCTATTTAGCTTGCAAACCATATGGTTCAACCTAGTAATACTAGTTCACTTTGTACGTTCTTTAGATGCACGGCATCATGCCATCTAAATCTGAGCTGTGTTGCAGATATTTGATGTCACCTGCATTTTGCCAATAGAGAGGATGAATAAGAGTTTATTCCTGCATTTTTCAACATCCGTTGACCATAACATTCTAGGACTCAAATCAATTCTTGGTGCAAAGAGCATTCATCTTGACTAGTTCTCTCAACTAAAGCCTAGATGATCCAAAACCAGCTAACGATCGAACCACTGACCAACCCCATTCCCAGAAACACAACCATCATGATCGCGGCGAACTCTGCCTCTGAAGCCGGCACCGTCTTTGGCGTCAGAATCATCAGGACGCTCGTGAGGTAACCGTTTGTTAACCCGAGCATGAATGTCAATGTGGCCATCGGACCTTCGGTTTTCAACCAGTCGGGGCCGTGGAGGAAAACGTAGAAGAGGGGATAGAATAGAAGCCTGGAGATGCAACCCCATGTCGCCTTCTTCACGCTCTTCATGACGTAGATCGCGGTCAGGGACTTCCCTGCTAAATCAGCAACATTGTATATCGTGATCAGCAAAACAGGATACCAGTCCTGGAGAGCCTTGGATTTCAAGTCCTCTGCGATGAATCCAGGAAAAATGGACAGTGTCACTAGATATATCATGACTATGCCGAAAGCAGGGAGCCAGATTTTCTCGGCTACGACCCAGAGCTTCAGCCTTGAGTATTGGAGATTGTCCTGATGGAACGTGTAATGTTGGCGCGCGACCGGCAACTTGTACAGCAGGTTGGAGCACACGAGGCACAGGAGCAGAACGAAGGTGCTCACTATGAAATAGAAGTGAGCGCTGGTCCGGAGACCTTGCGGATTCTGTGGAAGAGAGGCTTTTGTGATTATCCTCAGGATTGAAACCAGAACTCCTGTCGATGCCAACAGATGCATATGGTTAGGTGAAGTCGACATCGGCTCGCATGTTCAAAAATTGCTTTCGATGGTTTATCAATTTTCGTTGATGATCTGTATCTATGAATCATGTTAGGGGCAATGCTAATCCTAGTGACTGAGTCATGGAACCTTTGAATGCTAATAGAAATGTCCCTGGATCTCGGGAAAAACAATGGCTCTGCTGATGATTAAGAAGCAAAAATTAGGAAGTCACAAGAACTGACCTGAGGAAGCAGTTCCGGCGAACACAGCCTGCATGTACTGTTTTGGCAATTTCCCGGCGGATCCAATCAAGCTTCCTCCTATCATCCCATCGGCTAATCCGCACATGACCACTGATGAAACTGTGACGGCATACGCCACTTTTCCTCCTCTTTTCGCGGCACTGCCACCACCTGAAGTCCAATCTATGATCGGAGCCACCATCATAGATAGAATAAACAACGAAAACCCCACATTCATCCTCGTCCTGAAGCTCAACTTCCTGCTCCATCCGCCCAAGCTGACCACCACGACCAAAACCAGCACCGACGAGCTCATGTACCCGACCGAGAAGACCCTCTCGATATGCTCGGCAGGATAGAGATAACCGAAGTAGTCCACGGCAGTGATGAATGCATTCCAGGGAAGCAAATTCCCGGCACCTAACAAGAAATGGATGATATAAGCAAGCTTGTAGGTGTCTAGTGGCTGAAGATCATCTCCAGGACCCTTCAAGCTCTCCATGTATTTTTTTCTGAACTTGGACTCTCCCTCAACAGTCCTAGAAATTTGAAGTGGAATTTGAGCACACACAACAAGTAAGGGAGCCTTGGCATACTTTTAAAGTGATCTTTGATTGGAGGGGCATTAGAGGAAAAAGGAAAAGCCCTGCCTTGACAAGATGTTGGGATGGTGATACTTGCAAATTGTAAGCCACAATCAGAGGGGAGGGAATTAGAGCAAGAGCCGGTAAGGCCCCTATTTGACAGCTCGCGTCTATGTGTTTTTTGGGCCAAGGATTTGATTGATGGGTTAGGATTTGGAATAAGTGCAAGCTCGTGCATGTACAAGAATTGTGTGTGCCCGTTGTGGGGTCACCAATGGACGGGCAGTATTAGAAGTACTCTCTGAGTCCTAGTTGTCCTGCTAGACAGAGGAATATGATTGTCAAAATAATTGACCTCTACAAGAATTTAAAATTATACCTCACTTTCTTTTTGAGTTCATCACTGACATCACCAATCACATGTTCACGAGTCGTCGAAAACCCACGATATCATCAGCTTTATTACACATACCGACTGTGAAAATCAAAGTCTTTTTCACATTCACAGCTCAATATTCCTAGAGAAGATTGCTTTGACAACGACTCTTCGAATAGGCGAATGTCACGTTATTAGGATGCCTCGTGAGGTTGTGCAGATACTCTACTTTTCCGGATACGAGTTTGGCAATAACATGGAAAAGAACATCTGCTCCATGTGCCAAGATACCTTCTCATAAATCCCAATTTATACAAGAGTTATCTTTACATGATTCCTCGATCATTTTCACATTTGGCATGATCGGCTTTCGATATATGTTTTTTCTTTGTCTAAAGGGTTGCGGTCACTTTCTCCTACTGCACAAGATAACAGAAAAGGGCTTAGGCGTGGCCCCAGAGCTTGCTCAGGGAAAGGCACAAATAGGTCACCATCTTGAAGAGATTATCACAGAGAAAAGATCCGAAAAGCAGGTTCTCGTCAAATGAGGGCGGCTTAGGCGTGCATTAGAGGTTGCCTCAGTTGATTAGATTAGCCTCCATTGATTTGCTTGAGCGACTTTGATTCTGTACCTCTCAAATATGACAATATCATCCAAATCGTTTCATTGAAACATGCCAATATGCTTTCAAGAAATCATTTAAAACATTGAAGTCACTTCAGAGAGCGTAGACCCTGACATGTTTGTATTGTGATTGGTTTTGTCTATTTCGTTGCTATTTTGTTTTGTTTATAATGGACATGGGAATCTCCCTTGGCAAAAGAAAGCTCCATGTTCACCAACCTTGCTTTGACACCTGTCGTTCAATCGTGACCTTTCTTTCTTCCCATTTGCTACTCAAATTTCATCTTCCATGTTAAAGGATGGGACCTACAAAATAACAGGCATGTCGAGTCGCCCAACATATAGGAATTCACGCGGTAAATATGGAAAAATCTGCGCTTGGAAATCAATCTGCACGATGCGATGTTTCAGCATCTAATCATAATCGGATGCAGGAAGGTGGCATTGTTATTGCACCAACAAGAAATAACAAGGTCGCTGCACAAGCATACTTGGTTTACTGATAAGACTCCTGTTCAGGACTAGCCATGTAAATGGTTATTACAGCCTGAGGAGCGGAAAAAAGTTTGGCCCTGTAGTTGGAAAATTCTAGCAAAAGAGGCAACACAGACAGGAGGGAGTTGTGATGGGTACAACAATGGGTTAGACACTTGATGACAGGCATGACAAGAAATGTGCTTATGATGAGCCCCTAGGGATTAGGCAATTCACTATATTACCATGTCAATGGTAGCCTTTTTACTAAAGAATCCTGTCTTATCAGGTCTACTGCTAAATTAAACTGTCATTCTCTTCGATCGTTTACTCTGATATAGTGAGTGGGCATTCAAATAAACTTTTCCTTGTCGAAGTGCCAACTCGCTCATTCGGAGCAATTAAACGATCCTTGATCCTGCAATTCTACCGGTACCTTTCCTTTATAATCGAGTGTAGCTTTACTCCTTTGAATGGCACTAGGATATTGGGTCCAGACCTTGACTTCCCTATCCCAATTAGCGTAGAATCAAATGCCCTCCTAGGATCAAGGAAGATCACATGCTCGATTGAAATTCTTATTCGACCCGCGACGTCAACTTAGATCAAGATTCATTCTAAGGTGGGCGTTCTTATCGTTACCACACCAACAAGAAACAACAAGATCATGCACACAGCCTATTGCTTCACTCGGTTTGCCGCACAAGCAAAGCTGGTTTGCTAATAACGCTCCTGTTCAAGACTAGCCATGTAAAAAATGGTCGTTGAAGCCTGAGGAACAGGGAAAAGTTTGGCCCTGCAAGTCGGAAAATTCTAGCCAATGAGGCAGCACAGACAGGAGGGAGACGTGACGGGTACAGCAATGGGTTTGACATTTGATGACAGGCGCAGCAGGAAAGTGTGCTTATGATGAAGCCCTAGGGATTAGGCATTTCCACAGCCCCCACTACAGAAAAGCATCAAGAGGGGCAGACAAGCCTCTGCTTTATTTCACGGGAGTCTTCATCCTGCATCAAATCAAACCGATCGTAATCATATCATGAACATCTTTCGGTAAGTCGGTTCTGGTTTCGAAATTCCACCAAGGCATCATTTGCTAGATTATCTTTTTCCCTTCTAGGGTAGTTGGTGATGATTGCTGTAACGCTATCGTTTGTACTTGGAATCTTTTTGGTGAATAGGCAAAAGGGTTAATTTTTTTTTAAAAAAAAAAAAGATCTGGAGCTTTCTTCTTGGGTAAACTAAACACTACAAATTGCAATAGCCAGAAAAGTGAAAAAACAAAAAGGAATAATAACAGCATCAGATTCAGGCATGCGCAGGAAACGGCTACTTCAGCCTGTACTGGGAATTAGATTCCGCCTTGCCTGGTCTGAAGACAAGACCCCTACGAGACCAAAGCGGAGGGTGAAGGAGGCAAGGTCCCTTGGTTGAGAAATACTGGGTGCTCCTCGAGCGCGACATGGGAATTTTGTAAATCCATTCATCGATCGTGCTATGTGTACACACGTGAGTCTACTCATTTCGTTTTTTTTTTTTGTTGAGATGTAATGTCAAGTGAGATCCATTTTGTACAAAATTTCATTTGATGGGCAATGCCAATTGAGACCACACGGGGTTGCTTGGACGGGCCCTACATAGTACATGATTGGAGATTGATGTCTGATTTCATTGAAAAGGGCAAAGGAGACTTCAAATGTCTCTTTCATTGTTCTTTCACCTTTGCGCAGTACATACGCTCCATTTACTCTGGATCTCTTTTCTTGCATCCTTTCCACTTCTCCCTCTTCTTGAAATCCCTAAATCTAAATCCATTCGCGAATTGTAGTTGCATTTGTAGGGGTGTGCATGGTCCGGGCGGGCGGTTCCCGACCTAGAACCGAGAACCCCCGCTAAGGACCGGTTCCGAAAAATTGGAATTGGGATTCACCCGGTAGTTACATGGATCCACTCGGGAACCGGACCGCCGGCCCAGTCCCGGTTCTCGGGTGGATCCATGGAACCGGTTTCACAATAATAATAATATCATTTTTTCGAAAGCTCCGATCTTGACGGGAAACAACTTTGGTTTTCGACCAAAATTGTTGGTTCTTCGCTGCCTGACCTATTCTTCTCCTCCTCCTCTTGTAGCCCTGTTTCTTCGCGTGCTTGCTTTTTGCCCACCAATTGCTCGATGTTTTGTTGAGGTGCGCTTTGGACTTTTTAGCTTCAACGCCTCTCCATTTGGTTTGACTAGAGATTAGTGCCTCTCCATTTGGTGTGCTTTGGACTTTTTTCCCACTTTAATTAATTTTTTTAATCATTTGATTTGGGTTTGTTAATTTGTAATTTCATTTTTTTTAAATATTATAAATTAATATATTATTTTAATATAATTGGTCGGGTCCGGGTGGGTGGATTTGCCCATGGGCAGGGAACCAGGGACCGATACCCACTGGTTCCCATAAATTGGAATTAGAAACCGGACCGGTTCTTTTAAAAACCACCGGTTTCGGGTGGGTCTCGGTTCTTTTGTACACCCCTAGTCATTCGTGGGTAGTTGTTTGCAAATCATAGCCATAAACATGTTGTCTTTTGGGAGTCCTCGATAGTGAGACCATGTGATATGCTTCTTGTGGCCTTTTTCTTCAGCTTCCACTATGCATCCTCGTTGTGGTCATTCTTGAGACGTACCGGCACAACTGGCCACAATACGGTTGTCACGTCCAACTCACAGCCGTGACAAATTTCTTTGTAGATAAGAATGCCGAGTCTTTACTACTATCTCTGACCAGTGAATGTGAATGTTGATCTTAGTGGATCTTGTGTACTCCCTCTTTGATTGGTACTTGCCTTTGAAAAAGGATAGATTTTTAGAGACAATGAATTTCAACTTTCAGGCATCACGATTCGACGTACCAAATTGCTTCAATTTTCCACACAATTATGGAAGAGGTTGATTTTGTTGTATTGAATAAATTTGAAAAACTTCCTTGTCAATGAAACTTGAGACCATGTATTACTTTCACATTTCGATAATACATTGATGCGCATTGAAAAATCGATAAAGATTTTCTTATTTTGATTAACGAGTTTGAAGACGTTTTAAATATGTTCAATTATATCGATTCCTTTAATGTTAATATATTGTTGAATTTGGTTTCCTTAATTTGGCATTAATTTCATAAATCAATGGGATTTATGTCCTTCACTTTAAGCTAACACCAAGATTATAGATTCCGCATTTTTCTGAAGCAAGACTAGTCGAAATAGAAATTGCGAATTCAACTTTGACTAAATACAAAATCTTTTTGAAGGTATCAAATCAAATTGGCAATTCCTGGTGGTTAAAAATTTAGCACTATAAGATGAATAAGATATCGCTTAAATCATACGTGGCGGCTCTTAATTTTTTTCTTAAAACTGATGACGTAATAATCCAAACTGATAAGCTAAAAATTCGGGGCGGATTGAAAACGTATAATTTTGAAAAAGCCGAAATAATTTAGCCGCAGACTACCCAAAGTAACCCCGCGCTCTCTCTCTCTTTCTCTCTCTATACTCGAGAAGTTCGCCGCCGATGGAGAACGACGGGGAGGCGGCGGCGACGGCGCATCAGGCGGAGCCCGGGAGGGGCGCCGGAGGAAAGATGAGGAGGCCTCCGAACCGCAACCCGCGGGCCACGCCCTACGCCCGCCCCAATTCGAGCAAACCTCAGGCCGTTGCCGTCGGCGGCGGCGGCGGCGGCTGGTTGTCGAAGCTGGTGGATCCGGCGTACCGCCTGATCTCCGGTGGCGCCACCCGCATATTGCCCTCGCTTTTCTCGAGTTCGCCTGCCCCTGCTTCGCTCCCTCCTCTCCATGACGACAACGACGACGACGACGACGATGACGACGGCAGCAGCAGCAGCAGTGACGACGATGGCGACGGTCTGTTAATCTCTCCTCTTTGCGCTTTTCCAATCTTCGCTGCCTGTAGTTGTTCTCGTGTGCTTTGGTTAGTCGGCATAGATGATCAGATTAATTGAGGTCAAGTTTTACCGCTTCTTGGTTGATTCCCGTGATTAGGGTTTTTTGTTTGCTTCTGCTCTATTCAAGAGAGGTTTCCGGTACTGTCTAGTTGGGTCCGTAATGGAAGCACGTTGTCCATCCCTTGGCGATGTGAAGTAATTTCTTTCTCTTTGTTTATGCTCTTTTTTCAGTGATTGAAGGAGAGAAATTAAGTGTTGAGATGATTAGAGAGAAAAAAAGCGATGAAATTTGCTAAAATGTATTGCTTACTGTTGTTATGCATACAAGTAAATGTATAAATCTTTGAAAGTAGCGTCTCCACACCATACGTGATCCCAAAAATTAGTATCTTTACCATCTCCCACTGGATATAGAAACTCTGCTTTTGAAAACATCTTAGCCTTGCCTAATGCGCTTCCAAAGCCTGATTTTTATGTGCTCGTTGACTAGATTTAGTTATCCTCTCTGTATCTTCCAAACCAAATTCGCAATCTGTACCCTCCTCCAAGGACATTAGATCTCCACATTAAATCTCCACAGCCATTTTTGAAGGAAAGCTTTATTTACAAGAACGAGTGTTTTACCCCCAACCCCCCATTGACAACTGTTGGTGTTACAATATTCCAATTAGCTAGATGAAATTTCGGATTGTGATCTTAATCTAATACATAAATTATTTATTTCAGTATTCAAGGACTAAAGAAAATAGAGTGGGAACTGTAAGAACCAGAGTTTGGTCATACAACTCACTTTGCAAATCTAGACTCCATTATATGCGTGTCTTTTTAATGTTCTTTTCCATGTCAGCAATATCTGCTAATGAAAAATAGATATGTTCTCTTCATTATTAGAATCTGTCTATGGAGTGGTTTCCGTTTCGGGGGACGCGCTTCTAACGTACAAAAGTTGTTTATGACTATGAGAAGTCTTCAAGGATTACAGTTAAACAAAAAGGATGGTGTATGACCAAATAAAAGTATTAGGGATCAATTATACAACAAGAAAAATTTCATTTGGTTTTTGTGCACTCCTACTGTGCAGAATGCTTGTTTTTGTATGGCTGATCTTGTCAGCCACCATCTTGCATTGATTTTCTTCTATTGCGAGGGAATTTGCTTTATATTGCTAGCTTGATTTTCTTTGTTGAGGAAGTTTAAAGGTGAACTATGCGTTCAAGGTATATTTTTACTTTAAACATTCAAAATTCGATTTTTGTTTAATATCAAACACCCCAATTCTTTAAAAGCATATAAATGCTGACAT
The DNA here is from genome assembly GCA_014182395.1 of Eucalyptus sp. ANBG9806169. NCBI lineage: Eukaryota > Viridiplantae > Streptophyta > Magnoliopsida > Myrtales > Myrtaceae > Eucalyptus > Eucalyptus sp. ANBG9806169. Next base: position 20,910,582 of record CM024575.1, read on the forward strand.
TTCGATTTATGCAGATTTATATATATATATAATTTTTTTTTTTTTTTTTTTTTTTAATTTAGGCAACTCAAAATAAGTTTCTAAGCTGCCCCTAGCTTGAGATAACTGATTCTCTGCTTGTCCAATGTATGTACTCCCATCTGCATAGCTGTGGAGTGCATTTCCTGCTTAAGATAATTTCTTATCTTCACTTTGCATATATTCAGTTCTTGTTTCTTTTATGTATATCTGTTTCTTTGACATAGTATGTTATTCTCTTCCGGGCAGTTATAGGGTGCGTTTGTTTGTGTTTATGTTCTTTTTTTGTTCCGGGGAATAGAAATAGAAAAAACTATTTCTGTTCCGGGGAACAATTTTTGACCAGAAAAACACATTTGGTAAACTTGTTTCGGGAATAAAAAAAGAACAGAAACACGTTTGGTAAATTTGTGTTCTTTTTGTATTTCTTTTAATATTTTAATATTTTAATATTTTAATTTTAATATTTTTCTTTTAATTTTTTTTTTCCTTTTGGCCGGTTGTTGGCCTTGGCCATGGCCGGCGACCGGCCGACGAGGGACGGCGGCCTCGCCCAGCCACGGCGAGGCTCGCCGGGCCACCGCCGGCGACGCCGACTTGGCGATGGCCCGGCGAGGCCGAGCCTCGCCGGTGGTTGGGCGAGCCCGAGCCTCGCCGGGGGCCAGCGACGCTCGGCCTCGCCGGGGCGGCGACGCTTCGGCGAGGTCCCCGGCGAGGTCGCCGGCCCTCGACGGCCGGTCGCCGGCCATGGCCGAGGCGGGCGACCGGCCAAAGAAAAAGAAGAAGAAAAGAAGAAGAAGAAAAAGAAAAGAAAAGAGTGGAGAGAGAAAATTTGTTCTTAATAGTTGTTCCAGAAACAAGAAACAAAATTTTTTGTTTCTTGTTTCTTCTTTTTTGTTCCCGGGAACAAAAAAACAGATTTGGAACAAAAACGCAAATAAACGCATTTCTGTTCTTTTTTTGTTCCCGGGAACAAAAAAACAGAAGATCTGTTCATAAACAGAAATGAGAAACACAAACAAACAGCCCCATAGTGTACGCTCCTGCTTGTGATTTGCATGTGGACCGTATATCATCCTCCCTTTAATTTAGTGCGTCCTCTGGTTATATCTTGTAATGTGACCTTTGTAACTTCAATATTCAGACTTGCTTAGATATCTATTTCTGTATGCTATGCCATGTTCATATTTTCAATCAGTGTGATGTTCTGTTATAGATAAGTTGAAGAGAGAGATCGATCAAGATGTTAGAGGGAGTAACCACGAAGGCAATTCAGATGTAAGTTACTGAATAGCTCTTGTTCATGTTGAGGCACTCCAGATTGTATTCTGGTTAATAGTCTTGCAAATTCTTTCAAGATTTCTGGATCTTGCATTCTAGGATATTGCATGAGGTCTTTGTTGTTCTGGTTGACTGGGTTCATTCTGAAATAGTTTTATAATTGTGAAGTTACTGAACAAAAACAGTGGCTGATCGTGCCACGTAAAACTATTATTCTCCAAGCACTGCAACTTTGTCCCTATGTTCTTCACAGCTGTGTCATTTTTGTTCCTGTTTTCTTTTGCCAAAATTCAAGTGATTCTGTCAAATAACATATGTGGCACACCATTATCCATATATTTCTGGGTAAAGATGCATGCTTTCCTGTCATGTTTTTCAAGGAATCATCCTTTCCTACACGTGACACCCTTGCTCGTGTGGCTCTATATGCACACGGCTTTTGAGGTCAGGTGTTTGGATTAACTATCTTGTCCCAAAAGTAGCTTCCAACATGTGCTTATCAAATGAAATGGTATACGTTGTTTTATTTTAATCTCATAGTTTTCTACCATTGGCTTCGTATGTCTTTCTGTTTAATATGACCTTGATGATGTTCTTATAATATGCAGCTGGGTTTATCAAGATCAGCCAAAGTAGAAAATGTTGTTGTGTCTGATCTACCAAAAAGAATTGTGTTTGATGGGTACAAAGAATTCAAAACAAGAGAAAACAAAGTAATTGACCCTCCAAAAGATGGTACCGTTCCTGAAATTGAGCAGCTGATTAGAGGAAAAATGTTCTCCAGGTAAATCAATCTTTTGTCTAAAGGTTAAATGTACTATGTACCATATTGTCCCGGTGCATGTTAACCTGTGAAGTGCTTCGTCTTTTTGAGTTCATGCATATGTATCTCTTTTCTGAAAAGTCATTCACGATAATTTATTGTGCAATTTTATCTTTTGAGAAGTTTTGTTGTCTTACCTTTAGGTTCTTTAGTGAGGGAGGGGAAGGGTAAAGATCAGAATGATGACCTCTTAGGTGTTGGTGAGGGGGAAGTACCACTAGGCCAAACCTTGTTTCTGTAGTTTGTTCTGAATTGTATACCTTTTGCAGAGAGTTTCCTTATTTCTTCTGGTAAATTGTTTGTTTTTAATATGCGCTTGCAACAACTTAAAGTGGGCAGGTGGAAAATGGTGGAAGGAAAATTTGGCTTTGTTGGCAAAATTTCAACCTGCTTTTTAGAAATTACTTTGTCATTGACTCTTTAATGGCTTATTAATCTTGCACAGTAATTCTGGTTGACAATGTATAATTGATAGGGACTCTGAAAGTTAACCAACAAAATTTGTACGTAATACTATTCAGGGGATGTCTTTTTTGTTCCATGCCTTGATGGTTTTTATCATCATGCAGGGATGAAATTAGTCGTCTGACTGAGATATTAAAATCAAAGACTGTTGATCTACCAAAGACAAAGGAAAGGGAGAACGACTCTGAAATGAATGCTGTGGGTGAAGTTGAGGTCCATGCAACCGTGCCTCACATTCCAAGCAAAACAAATGGGGGAGAGCAGGGAGTTTTGAACAGAGCTCTATGGGTAGTTTCAACGCCCCTTCATCATTCTAATGTAAGTAGAGTAGATTCTTCAGTACGTTTCTCTGTCAGAACATCTTTTCTCGAATGTTTGTGCTAGAGTACACAGGCATAATGTCAATGAATTCGAAGCAACTTGTTAAGAATGCCATTGTTGTTTTAGATGTGAGCCAAGGATTCTCAGAATAGAATGACTTAGAGATCCCATGAGTTAAAGAGAAAGTTGCTGGATTGCTGTATTTCATATTTTGGCCATCATGACAGATAAGTTCTGTTGGTATCAATAGTTGGTAACTGATGCTTGGTCACTTGATGGTTCGGCAACTATCAAGATGTATTATTATGAGGTTCGTGGCCTACATCTAATTATGTTGTATTTGTGAGTTTCCAGCAATTTGAAATCTTTTTTACAGAGAATGTTGAAGGTAGCTTAATATTGGAAAAGCTGAAGGATAAATCTTATTTTTCCATGGGATCTAAATAGCTTATTGAGACGACTATGAATACATGTTATTTTCTATCATTCCTTGCCCCAACTTTGCCTCAAATTGTTCATGAAGCATAATGGAATTTCTTTTATGTGCTTTTGAAGTGTGTTTGATGAAGTGAATAGTATAGTAATGCTCTTCCTGCACCTCCACCATGCTTTTATTGGAAATAAATATTATAAGGTATTCGAATGTGCCTTGGTACATAGCATTAGTGAGTCTTTGTTGGGGTTGATGACCTTTTGCTTCTTTCTAGTTTCTGCTAGCTGTTTTGTAAAATTTTATGGGACCAAAGCCAACTATTCTGAAAGGTTAATTATTAGATGAAGGCGTGGTTTAATATTTAAGGGCATGCTTGGTTGCATTTAAACAAAAATGAAAAGATTCCTTTTTCTTTCCAACCGAAATTTGAAAAATATTATTCAAAGTTCAAAAAATTATGTAAAAGTTACATGTAAATTTACGTTGCAAAACTTGAGCGTTGTGAAAGTTTAAGGAGAATCGGATTTCATAAAAGTCAAAGTGCACGAGTTGCAAGATTTAGATTAAGCGAATAGAAAAATTAAAAATTTAATCCAAACAGCCCCTAAATGGTTTAACAGTGCCCGTCACACTTAGGTGTGACTTTGATGTAAGACTAAAGCTTGGAAATATATATGGGGAGGCAAATGAGGGATGTGGAAGGGTTTGAATTCAGGATCTCATGCTATGGCACCTTTGTGAAATTTTGTAGGATCACAACCAACTGATCTAATAGTTTAAACTATTAGATCATGGCATGCTTAATTATTTAACTGATCTAACATGTTTAATATTCTCCCTCTGCGTGTCGGGACATTTCCCAAATATGGTGTGGATTGCTTCTTGATGTCTGTAACATTGAGGCATTTATAGTGCCATCTTGTCTAATGAAGAGCATTAGATTGTCTCTTTGGTATTCTAACATAGGTATCCTATTAAATGTGTTGTGATGCCATCTCTCAAGTTTATAAGTTACTGAAATTTTTCTGCTGTTTTCACGTATGTTTATAAATAGCTAAATATCTGTATCCTTTTCAAAAAAGCTACTCAAATAAAACTGTATCTAATGCATGGAGTGATTTTCTTCAATCGAAGTGGAAGCCGTTGGTGCTAGCTCGTGAATTTTAATATGGTGTTAGCAGTGAAACTCTGTTTATATATATATATGGGGAGGCCATCTTAGACCGGATGAAGTTTTCTTCTGGTGTTAAGAATTCCACTTCAGTCTGGGCATTGTTATCTTATGTTGGCTTGAACCAAATTTAGAAAACTGGTAATGTTTTTCTGACGATACTTATGGTGCTCTGAAAACTCTGCAGTTACGTGACGAAATTGGTGCTTCACCTGTCGACATTGCTAGAGCGTACATGGGAAGTCGAGCATCAGAAGTTGGCTCTATTCTTAAAATTAACCTGCCGGAAGATCCGAAAGCATTGCTTCGTGTGGATGGCTGTTTACAAAAACCTTATAGTCCATCACCTCTACCCAAGTCATCTCTATGCTGGCCTGGTTCGGTAGTACAAGATCAGTATTTGACCCCACAGACTCAAAGAGGCAGACATGAGACTCCAAATTTCCGCAGAACCCCATATTCGAGACCTGTACATTCTATGTCCAAGTCTACGGTATGCGAAACATGTTCTGTGAATCTTTAATATTGATTTGATCCGTAACATATGTGCCTGTCAATGTGGACATGCTCATCTGCTTGTGAAGCTAATAGAATACTCCTAATTGTTCTCCAATTACAAATGGGAGAAGTAAAGTCACCAGAGGCAGCTGCAACCGAGTTAATTGTTCTGGTTAATCACGTCTTATCTTTTCAAAATGGTGTTAAACTTAAAGTACAGATAGGAGTAATGAAGTAGAAAACGAATGCCTATGTACTGTGTCACTGTCTCTTTTGCACTCTAATATGTCATTAATCCAAATCAAAGCTGGGTCTGGGTGAGTACATTTTCTGGCCGAGCATGGTGCGAGTGCGTGCTTTTTTGGAAGCAATTGGATCAGTTATCATGGCAATGAAAATTCTTCGTGAATATGGAATCAAGTTGAATGTCTCCTACGGCAGTAGTGATGAATATGAATCTTTGTTTTTGGATTTGTTTGTTTTTAGTCATAATTCACAATGTAATCAAATAATTAGCATTAAGATGCAAAACATACATCATAAGCTGACTCTTGTGGTTACTAAAATTGTGTTTTTCCATGCTTATAAGAGTGAAACCCATGATTCTGGTGAACTGAAATTGATTGTATTAGATTTGTTGGAACGCACGCAGGTTAGATTCAGAAATGATGAATTGCAAGGTGACCATGGATCCATAGGACCCATTCGTAGTTCAAGGCAAAAGTTCATCACTGGAAGTGCCGAAAAATTTAGTAGTTTTCCTTCTTTAGTTGGTTCTTCCCAGAGGGAAACAACTGACTTTCGCATGCCTTCTTTTCCTGCCTTCAACAAGAATATGGAGGCTGGAAGAACAAGTAGCAGTTCAAAACCGCAATCAGTAGAAAACAAGTCACTGAATTTTGAGGTTGGTGTCTCAACTGTTCCCACACATTCTAGCCAGATGGCTAGAAAGATACTGGAGCATCTTGATAGAAGCATTCCAACTCCCAAGGATAAGGCTGCGGAGTTGAAGCAAGCCACTTTGAGGAAAAAATCTGGGTCTTCTGATGTTGCTCATTCAATGTCGAGTAGCAGTAATTTATCGTATCTGTCTGCTTCTGTTAAATACAGCAAAGCAGGTGAGACTAACCAGATGAATGCTGCTCTTCCAAATGGAGGTACAGGAACTCCATTTTTTAGAGTTCCAGCGGAAGAGAATGTTAACAAAACTGCTAATGCTGCAAAAGGACACTTGTCCAGTTTTGATGAAGATATTTGCAATGCTATCCCGGTTCCTGGAGTTAATGACACTGCTTCCCTAGACTCTGGTGTGGCTGACAAGTTTGTCTCCAAGAGTACAGATAAGGTACCGCCTCAACTTTGCAATGCTTTTCTACCACAGAGACAATCAAATTAACTGCGAATGGGTTTCCTCCCATTTTTTATCAGCAATTTAGACCTTTAGCGGCAGTTAAGACATGAGTTGTTTAATATTAGATGCTTGCTCTGATTTAGAGCTGACGGGTGCCTATGGTATGATATTTGGTTAATGTATTAACTGATTAGCTCTCTTACCATGGTGAAATTGATAGGAAATTCGTATCCAATAGCTTCTTTAAAACCATACTGATGTTAGGAGACTGGCTGTCCTTTTTTAGTCATTTTTTGATGTGGAAGTAGATTCCACCCAAGTATATGAACACCGGCTTGTATTTACAGATGTATACTGAAAGATTCTCATATGGATGTCTTTCTGATTGGGTCATATGCAGGATGTCTCCAAGGAACTTCCAAGGTTTTCTGACCCTCGTGGACATATGTTACCAAAGAAACCGGCGTCAGGATCTAAAGCAGCTCTTCCACATATTTCCATTAATAAGCCTCAAGTAAGGGCTGCGGTTTCTTCTGATAATAGCGCTGGGTTTACATTTCCCATTTCTGCTTCGCCTGGGATGTTTCCTGAGCCACCAACACCGTCCATGACGCCTCCCTCTTTTGTCGATAGTCTGGATCAACCAAAAGAGGATTCTGCCATTCCCTCTTACAAGTTCGGTCTGAGGAGGTCTTCACCTGCCCTAGTCTATTCTTTCCCTTCAACAAGCAATGCCTCAATTCCCAGTGACGCCTCAGATCTAAAATATAAATTTGGATCCGATAAGAAGAGGATTTCTTTTAGTTCAGTAGGAAAAGATGCCATTTGCTTTTAAGTGTAGACAATATCTTTGGGTTACCTTCATCAAATTTCTTTATTTTTCTCCTTTTCAAAGAGAGTTTACCCGGCCATTTGAATCTATTTTCTACTTAGTTCGTGGTCATAGGACTTTGATTGAACATGCCACATGGGTGCATTTCAGAGCCACAAAATTGGCCTTTTATATTATTGTTAATGTGGTCTGTGGGGGTATCGATGCTCGATCAAAGCAAATATCACATTTTCACGAGCAGCCATAGACATTATTAATCAGACTGTCTCTGGCTCTTGAAGATTAGTCTAGCATCACGAACTTTTGAGGCAAATTGTGCGAGCTCTTCTTCTTCTCCTTCATTTCTTTACCCTGGAAGACAAAAGTGGGGAGGAATGGGAAGCTGAGACGAGTTTGCCATGTTTTAGGAAGATCGTCATGTGACGGTGTGCTCTTTTTTTGATGTCTGGGAAGTCAATGTGAATTACTCAAGATATGATCCGCAGTCGTCATCCATCGCTCTTATCTAGGCCTCGCGGTTCTTGCTTCTCGTGATTGCGGAAGGATATAAGAAAGTGAGCTCAGTTCAACCATAATGAAATTTCACGCTGTGAGATTTGCCTAACTGGTTACCGGTTAGAAGGTTGATTTACTGAGTTCGCGATTCCGGTTCTCCATCCTATTCATAGAACGGAGAGTCACGCTTGTCGGTTTCGTTAAGAAATACTTGAAACAAGTTTTGCCCGCCCAAGGCCTGGAACGATGTAAAATCTGACCCTACATGGAGGAAACAGTGGATAGACTGACGGGGTAAGTAAACTTTTTGCAGGGTCCAGTAGACGTGTTTCAACACCTCGAAATTTCTACTTTGCCCGTCCGTGAGGAGGGTTTAGGAGCATTTTGGGGGCGACACGTGGCGGGGGTTCCGACCACTTGGGGACGAACATGCTGTCGTTCACAGAACATGATGCCTCGTGGGAGTCACATGTTCCCATCCGATGACTCGCAGAAGAGGGAGGAAAGAACTTATCCCCTCGGGTCTCTGCTAGAAACCCAGACCCATGTGGTGAGAGAGAGGGTAATTGGGCCCTGCACCAGAAATTTGCAATCAGTCTGAGCAATTCTGGGGATGGGTCCCAATCAAAAGGGTGCTGTGTCCTCTTGTAGGAACACTAGGGATCAAGGCATATAAAGATTCCAAAGAGCAAGCAAGTGCGTGAGAGAAGGGGGAGAAATCAGAGAGAGAGAGAGAGAGAGAGGGGCCGGGGGGACATCAGAATTGAAATTGAATGCTTTGATCAGACGTTGAGCTTGACGTTTCAGATTCTAATTGTCAGAAATAGGTGGCAGCGCAATGCAGTGGGAGAGATAGAGAGAGAGAGAGCAGCCCTTCCTACCTAATTTTTTATAGATCATTGAAGTGCGGCGTGAGTCCAATGCATGTAAATCCTTAAAATTAATTTATCTCAAATAAAATTCACATGATTAAAGAGCGGAATGCATTATGCTCGTATGTAAGAATACACGCGAAAAATATCCCATTGTTAAAGCCGTTGAGCCATGGCTCCATCCACAACATGAAAATTGAGATTGAACTCCTAGGGAAAATTTATCATTGTCAATGTATTGTTTTTCTTGTATTACTGGTGTGTTGAAAATGTAAAAATGTTTTATGAAGGGGTTCTTTTAACAATTACTTAGAAGCACTCCTTAGCAAAAACTCTGTATTATGTATTTTTGTTAAATGATATATAGCTTCTCTTCTTTCAAAAACAAAAAAGAGGGGAAGAAAAACATTTTTTGGGTGCTTTCTGAATTCTGATAAAAGCAGCATATGCCAACTTGTAATCTGCTATGTTATCCCACATTGCTGATCCCGAGGTGCCCCGATTGTTTTTATTCTCTCCCACCTTTTTCTTCCCCCTCCCCCGCTAACCCCTCCTTTTTCTCTTTTTCCCATTTAAAAGCTGTACGTTCTCACCTACAACCACCTGCATATATCTTCCCCCATATTTTGTTTGCTGGGAACTAGGCTTACAACATTTTGATTTTGTCAGCCGTTCATAGAAAACTTTTGAAATGTTTGCGAAGAACGACATTTTGTATAGAAAGTACGATAAAATGAATTTGAGCATGACATTTTTAAGACGATGAATTAGTCCGCCGAGGGTTCATAAAACCCTAAAGCGAGGGAGATTTTTCTTTCTCTCTCCTTTCCTGTTGTTTTTATTTTCTGTTTATGCAAGGCCTTGTCCACAATGTAGTCGAGGCTTACTTGCTGTGGGTTATGAGTTTGCGAGTTTATGGGCAAATACATTAACAGGAACATGCAATATTTCTGCTTCATAAAAATTGGGGAAACTCAATATTGCCTGCCTCCCATCTCCAGTAATTTCTTATAACTTTCATGACATAAATCATATGGCATGATGATGTAGTATTATGGATATTCTCAATTTCGAAAGTTGTGTATATTATTATGAAAAATGTGAAATAAAGAAGAATATTTCAGTAGCTAGTAATACCATGTCTACAAAGCCTAGCAAGATATTAACAGAAGATATATCAGGGCGGAATCTCTCCTTTGCAAGGCATTTTGGTGGCTTGAAGTACCCTCAAATCTCACTGGTATCTTCTCTCTCCACAGCTAGTCCTGTTTGGCTCACGGATTTTGAGGTTTTTAGGACCAAAAAGTTAAGAAGCGACAGCTTATACAGTTCTGGTAAGGGCCAAGAGAGGCATTTGGGAGAAAATAACAAGTTAGTACGGATCAAAAGTCATTGTCGTTGCACACACCATCCATCCTTGCAGTTGAGTCATAATCATTTCACAAATAACTACAAATAATAGACTGCCCATTATGAAAATGACAAGACAACCTTGATAAACATTGTGCATCTCTGGCATTAGTTAACTATCGGTAATAATTCATCGGAGGAAGGAACGTGTTTGTGCTTTTATTTGTGTCTCTCTATGTGAATTTAGCATGAGAATGAGATCATTCGAAACTTCTTTTGCGGGATAAATACGGTGACATATTGAGTAGTACTTGATGTACTCGAATTATACTAAAATCCTTGAGTCTAATTGCCTAATCTACCTGACAAGACTAGTGTATATCCATTATTATATCATCTATGACCCAAGATCTGAAAGTTTCTCTTAGTCTTCTGTATTGTTGGAGAAATGGACATACAAAAGATGGCTAACAGAGAATATCTTACTAGTACAATACCAGAGTCCAAAGCTTGTCCTTTCCCCTTGACAGGCTCTGTGAGACTTAGTTCTTCAAATCTTTCCATGACTAACTTTGCCAAGTTAACTAAATATGTCCTGAACTTTGCCTCTTCTGGGCAAATGCTCTTCTGACTGGACACATCAACTTATTGATTAGCTCGCGATTCACTCGTGACTCAATGGCTTGAATTACATAAGCTTTTGGTAGATGATTTGATTTGTGAATCAGAAATTACAGTCGCTTAGTGAGAAAATTCGATTCAGCTTTGAGCTTTTAAAGCATGAACCTGACATGCGGCAAAAGCTATTGAACTGCATCTGAAACTTCGCCAGAATTGCAAGTACGTATGTTGGACAAACCTGATTTCTCATAAGAATTCCTAAGGTTATGAGCGGAATGTAGGTAATCGAGTTCTAAACCTTAAAATTTTTCGAGTCAATTGATCCCTGAATATTTTTTGCAGTCGATACTTTATTATCAAGTGGCAAGACAACAGAATTGTCTGGGGCATTTGACAATGAATGAATTTTGATGTCTAGTGGTTATACCGATGGAAAGCATCATTGTCTCGGATTGATACCTCTTTAACAGAGCCAAGCGACAACGCATTAAATCACTGTGTCGAGTTGGCTACCCTAGCGAAGAGGAGAGTGCACTCCTGAGATCAAATTCGGCTTTGCTCAAAAGATCTCATTAAACACTGAAGAAATCGGCTGAAATAAAGAAAAAGATTTAGAGTTGTCTTGTGATGAAGCTGCTGAATGTAGATTTTGCTATGATGAGGAAACTACGCTTGTAGATGACACAACTTCAACATAACGACTCGAAGAGTCGAATTCGACCATAAAAAAAGCGATCCTAGTGAGAGATGTTCCCTTTTAAAGTGCTAGCCTTTTGGTAACTTTGCTTACTGAAGAGCTGTTTGAATGAAGAAAGGGCGTGGCGTTTTCTAGGGTTCCATGTTGCTTGAGACTCACATTAGCTGAGCTACTTCTCTCTCGAGAGGAAAGTAGATGCGCAGTGGAATGTGAACCCTAATTGCAATTATGAGTCAAGAACAGCATAAGGCCAAGTTTGAATGAAGCTACACAGAGAGCTTTTCTCTCTAGCTATTGCTTTTCAGGAGGATCTTTGGACACTGAGATTGGATGCCAGATATGTGGTCCAATCACTTTATGAAAAAATATCAGGAGTCTGCCATTTGCAGCCTATGCTTGGGCACTTAGATCCCTTTTTTCTAGAGACCTACTTTCATAACAACAAAAGAAGCAAGAAAAGGGAAAAGAAATGAGAACACAAAAAGAATAGCATCTCTTAAGTATAAGGCATTATTCGCGAGAAGAACGTGGTGGTGTCGCTATCCATGACTTCCAAATCGTGATTTAAGAATGGCTTACTCGCCATAAACCCTAGTCAAGGTAAATAGTATTGGGTATTTGAATTTTTTGATAATATTATTGGAGGATTTTTCCTTGCAAAAATTGGTGTCGGGGCCATGTTGTGTCCAATATGATTATTTTTTGAAGTATATGGGCTTAGATAACGTTGCCTCGATTAATTAGGAGTATCTAGTTGTTAAGCAAAAAGGCGATGATGAAGCAAAAAATAAAATATTGAGAGTAGAAAGAGCAATACAAGAAATTGATATTGCTTGGCCGGTGACCTCCATGCACAAGCGAAGGAGAAGCGACGATTAATAGGTCAGAATTTGGAGTACCACAATAAATAAATAAAACTCTCAAAAACTCAAGCCCCTGAATAAAATGTATATTTTTCACACATTCTGAAACATCAAAAGTTGAAGAGTTATATGATTGCCCTAGGAAAAAGTTGAACAGTTAAACTGGTCAATAAGAGGCTGCCACAAAATTTATTGGATTAGGTCAAAAGAGGACCAACATCAAGGAGTTCAAATCACAAAACAATAATGATAACATCCCAAAGTCCCACATCAAATAGGAAAATTTATGTCAAGTGATCCATAATTAAGACTTACCCTTAAATTGTCACCGCTTGGGGTGATTACTTGATCATTCTTTTTGGGGCCGTTGGTCCATATGGAGTAAGTAAAATCTTTAGATAGTATCAAAGTCGGACTCCCTAAGTAGATGTGTGGTTCATGGATGGATTAGGTCCATACCTAGTCTAATGAGATTGGAGAGTACTCATCAAGGCAAGAGGGCTTGGACAAGGTACAACTTTCGGAAAACTTCTAAGATGTTGGAGAAGGTAGGAATGAATAGATCACTCTCCATTAAGGAAAGTATCGCTTGATGAGCATGTTAGTTCTTTAAGTTGAGAAGTTTGTCATCACATTGGATTGGGTTGGCCCTACTAAAAAAATTCGTAAGTACGATCCAACTTTAAATGGTCACCAACTTATATGGTTACTTAAATGCTCAATTTAAAAACTTGGCATGCCTAGAACGGCTTGAATCGTTACAAAATTATTGTACACATGTACATACATATCTAGGTTAGTGTTAGAGAGAGATGATTGCGACGGAAAACACACATAACATAGGGTTTTTTTATGGATAGGGAGAAGCAACTTTTAGGTTTTCTTAGAAATGCAACCTTCCCTTCTTTCTTGATTTATGAAACTTGACCGGTATTGCGTGCGCCTTGATGCTTATGTTGCATGCTTGCGTGCTCAAACGGTATGCTATTTCTAGGAAGACGATGTTTTCTTCAGAAGGCACATGAGTTGTATCTGTGAATTCCTTGTCATTCTGTTCAGCCGTTAGGACTGCCCACCACACCCAGGATGCAAAATTAGGCTAAATTAAGGAAATTTCTCACCCCAATATTAAAAAAAAATTAAATCGAGCATATTTTCCTCCATCTTCAGTTGGGGACCCGTCAGCTAGCCTTCTGGGTTTACAAACACGAACATCTCTTATATTTGTATTTAATTTAGTTTTCATGTCAAAGATTTCCATAACTTTGTAATCACTGTAAATTAGACCCATGAATTATTTCGAAATTCCAATTCTAGATAATTGTCCGGAATCCTCATCTATTCAAGGAATTAACCTCTCTTCTCTTCCTAAAATACCATTTTAAAAGTCTTTGATATATTAAATAGATAGGATGGAAGTTCAATTGAGGCTTTTTTAGTTAAAAAACGCATAACAAGTGTAGCGTGTGAATGGTAACATTTCTATTTGGGGGAACAATTTCTTTTCAAAAATAATTATTTTCTATTTCTACTCATTGGAACAATTTTTGAGTAAAACAACGTGTTTTTTTTTTTTGGTGAAGGGTAAGAATATATTGAGCTTTAGCCAATAATTACAAAAGATCGGGCGCCACAAAACTTGCACTCAATAAGACAACAAGTCAGAGTGAGTGGAAGGGAGCCGAATGCAAAAGAGGACCGCAAGAGCGGGCCTAAGGAAGCAAAACGGCCAAATAAAGGCAAAAGGAGACGGAAAACAGCGGGAGGCCACGAAAGGCCAGATGAACCACAAAGTACGCACACATCCAGCAGCGACAAAAGTGAAGAACCGTCAAGGAAGCAGCCGTGTAGATGAAGAGTATCTAGACAGCAAACACCAGGCTAGGGCCCTGCATAAATAGAAGAGTCCTCAGCTGAAAAAATGGTTGGATCAATGCCCCAACTATGCTGCAGCCTCCGGTTTCTATAAGTATCATCCACACTCCTATAGGTGGTGGCCTTGTCTCTACCGGCCTAAAACAACGTGTTTGGTAACTATACAAAATTTATATTCTCAAAATAGAAAAACAAAAATAGGAATACGTTTGGTATGATCTACAAAAAATAGGAACGCATTTGATTGTCGTTGCCTGCTACTGTCGTCGCCAATTGTCGGTCGGTGGCGATTGGTAGTGGCAGGTGGTTGGCGGTGGGGGGTGGTCGGTGATGGCATGCGATCGGCAACGTTAGCGAGTGGGTAGTGGCGGCGGTGGCGGTGACGGGTGGTAGATGACGGCTCGCGAGGAGTGGCGAGGAAGAAGAAGAAAAGAAAAAGAGAAAATAAAAAAAATGACTTATTTGTAGAAATTGATCTTCGGAATAAGAAGAATTTTTTTTTTTTCCACTTATTGTTTATGTTCCAAATCTATTCCCTGGCTACTTTTCTATTCCAGGGAATAGAAAAATTAGTTAACATTACCAAATAGATTTCTATTCTTTTTTTATTCCGGAGAACAAAAGAACAAAACAACATAGGAACAGAAACATTCCCATGCTCTACCCTTGGCCATTTTCTCACACCATTTAATTTCCTTTTGTCTAGTAATTTTACTAGAATCCATGCACACATTATTCAATGTGTAGTAAAACAAAATTTTTCAAGAATCCTTGTAGACAACGAGAATAAAGTAAGAACCCGCGACTCCCATGTGTTGCTAACGACATGAGAAGGAGAATAAGCCTACGACTCCCCCGGCCGAATAAGCCTTGCTCCTCGAACCTTATTCAGTTTCGTCATATGGAGAATCATGTGTTACAATTCTCTTTCGAGAAGCGGCCAGGATTCTCTCAATTTGTTTGTGTACGCACACATGAGCACATGCCAATAATATGCGCGACGAAAGTCGTGTCGATACGTAATAATTCCCTCTTCAAACCTTGTTGGTGGAACCTTACCTAATGCACTTGGACGGTGCAGTTTATATTCATATGTGAGAATGAGTAGAGCTGAAAGTTAGATACCCTGTGTTATTTGAGAAAAAAAGAATTGTGTATGAACCTTATCGATAAGTTCTTTTGGATGTGGTATACATATTCGTCCATGCTACTAAAGCTAACGGAAGTATTGGGTTCTATTAGGGTCGTCATGGTTCGCTTTAGTTCGGTTCAACTTATTTTTCTGTCCAAATCAAACTTAATTGATTTGAATGTTGATCAAAACTCTAAAGTTAATTGTTATCGCCTTGGTTCAATTTTAAATGATAACTTCTATTCTATGTAAAAATTAACTTAAAATCCATACCAAACCATAGAGAGACAATATACAGGACGTTTATATCATCAAATCAACCTAATCATGCATTATATATAACAAACATAGTTTTAACCATCACAACGAAATACTTTTTCGTTTTGGTGATGTTTACCTCCTAGGTACCTTAAAGCGGACTTCTGATTGGTGGCAATAAGCTTAGTTATCACCCAAATGCAGCCTTATCTTACATCCACTCATACAATACAAAAAAAAAATCCATATCTATGTCCGAGCTATAATTTCCTCCAATCTGGAGTGATGCGCATGCGGAATTAACTAAAGATAAACGTAGGTGATATTTATGATTGTAACTTGTTAAAATATTTAAATAATAAACCACGTATTCATCTAACAGCTTAAGTTTTTAGAACAGTTGGTAGTGGTCCCATAAAATCTCACATGGTATCATAATTAAGAAGTCCTGAATTCAAATCTTCCAGGCCCCTATTTGCCTCCCCAATTAAATTTCCACGCTTAGTATTAGGCAAAAGACTAGACTCACATAACTCACTAATTAGAATGGTAGCTAGAGGAAAATATGACCCTTTTTTTCCTATTAAATTTGGAGGAAAGTTACTCCAATCGATTAATTATTTATAGTCACATGCAAGTGATGATTAAGTATATCACCACCAATTAGAGGTATGATTGGAGGAATTTCTAGCTAATCAGCGATGGAAGAACTGTTCTGATGCGCTTGCGTGGATTGTGAAACCATCGATGAAATTTTGTTTCTTTCTCTATAGATCATTGCTCACGCTATCCACTTCTCCTGTGCATTTCAATGGGATTAGCTTCCCTCATATTCTTTGTACTTTTTTGTCCTGTCTAACCATCTGTAAATTTGGGTTTTCTGCTCGAGGAATATTAATTTTACATCACATGTGGATTTCCACAACAAAACAAGCAGAGAATTTCTTAAGTAGTTTGTGTATTCAGCTTAAATAAAAAATTGGTGTCTGCAATTTCACCCCCAAGAGCTATGAAAGATCTTCTATTGGATGAGATTGGGGGAGCCATACTAGGTGCTGTTGATTGCAAAATTAAAACAAATTTGAAATTGAATTTAAGTGGTGTGTAGTGGTAAGGTCAAAATTAAAACAAATTAAATCGAAGGTTTCGATATACCTCCCTGCTCTTGAATCGTGCGTAACCCGCATGGGGCTACTAAAACCGAGAGTCGATGATGCATTGGGTGGATGGACGTCGTGCTCTCGGTGCATCTAGGAGTCTCTCCAACTATAATGGGATGATGGAAATGGTCATGTTTCATTTAGGTATTGTGGTATTTACCTAATAAGCAACGCAACCAATTTAATTACTCGAGACAAAGCCAGTGTCACATGTAATTGTAAGATGAGCTTAATAAATTCTACTATAGGAAGTCTTGGAATGGGAATATTATCTGATTAATGAATGTAGTTGGCTACTACACTAAAAAACTATGCATGTGTCAATGTGTTGACTCCTTGAATTTTGTTAAATACTCGCAAATATTAAGTAATTTAAGTAACTATTGTGTAATCCCATAAATCTTTTGCAACGAATTCGTTTACATCCTTTCAACCTATACCCGATTTTGACAGGGCGATTTGGAGGAAAGAGAAGAGATTCTAGATAAGAGGTTATTGATTTTTTTTTTTTTTTTTTGGTCTCCTCCTACTCTAATCCTATTCTACACTCACTCTCGGACTTTTGCCCTACCTCTTGCGGGCGTGGGAGTCGAAACCCACTCTTGAAACTTACGCGTCCCCACCCCATCCCCCCTGAGAAGGTGGGGATTTGAACCCCTCACCTCCCCCTTCCATGTTGGAAGGGTGGCCACTAGGGCGAATCCTAGTGGTTATTGATTTGAGTGGAAGAAAGAGAACAAAGTCAATATTAATTTTGAGGTCCTCCAAAAGGGGGCAAATTTGGATAGTTGAGATTTTTTCTCATGGATTAAGTGGCTTTTTTATCTTCTTTTCTTCTCATTTCAATTAGTTCTCCACATTTTCATCCCAATAACAAAAAAGTCATTTCATTTTTTCTTCTTTTCAATCCACGGTGATATTTTTTAACCATGTCTCTTCTTATCACATTGCTATTCACTCCATCCAAACATATGTTGGGAGTACACGACATAAGCTGTGATATTGCCTGTTGAATGTGTGCATCAAAAGCTCTGATACCGCTTGTTAAGAAAGATTGAGAACTCAATTGAAGGAAAATACACTCTTCTCTTTGAGATACTTTCTGCAATATGGATTGGGAGAACTTGCACATATGAGGTTAGTGATTCACCCCTCTCGTCTCATTCTGGAGATTAATGGTTCAAAGAACATCTAGAATTAATTGGAAAAGAGAGGAGGTGAATCTTCAACATAAATGATTTATAACTTAAGATTTCTCTTTATTTACATATTTAATGTTTTCTTTTTGTTGCAAACGCTTATAGGAGTGTGCTAGTTTACCTAGAAAGCTTTCAGAGTCATCAAATATGTGTTTATTCCGTTGTTAGAAATCAAATTGCCAATATGAAGAATGCTATTCATTTGATCTAGTTTTGATCTTTTACATGTAAGTGTAAAATAATTGAGGATGAATTCAACTCTTTTATCCGGTTAACAATTTACTGCCTCTGTTGATTTCTGCATTTAAACTTTATGGAAATTTTTACGGAACTCACACTTTGATTTGTATATAATCCGACAACACTTAAAGCCTTCCAATATGTTCAAGTACTGACATCTAGAAAAAATATTCTAATAATTTTTTGAAATTTGCTTAAAATATTTTGTTAAAATTTGGCGAGAAAATCATAAGTAAGAGTCAAAAGTAGCTCATAAATTGCAACAAACAGGCTCCTCGTTTTCAAGTTGCTTCTATCAAATACGATGTCTATGCCATTGTTGTCCAAGACATGAATGTGTTAGCAAGGGTTTGCACAATACAAAGTATATTAAATAACGCTTTTATTTATCAGCTTAAATTTATCTGGATTGATTTGACAAAAAAAAGAAATAACTTCTTGGGATTGGCATTATTCAATTTAATTTTGAAACTGTATGCCCAAATAAACTGCATGTTGTGGTATGCTCCATCAGATGAAGAAAAGTCATTTTGATGATCACTCGCAATATTATACAGTGATATTCCTACTTTTTTTTTTTTTTTATCATCTTGAGCCAAGGAGGTCTATAGCTTGGTTAATTGGGAACTTTGTCACAACTTTTGCATAATGCGGTTCTGACGATTAAGAAAAAGTATATTAGAAGTTTCACATTCAGGATGCTCATTTAATTTTCTTAGCTTTTCAAATTTTTATTCATTCCTCGCCAAAAGGGAAATAACTACAGAAGATCCGAAACTTCA
Organism: Eucalyptus sp. ANBG9806169; assembly: GCA_014182395.1. Classification (NCBI taxonomy): domain Eukaryota; kingdom Viridiplantae; phylum Streptophyta; class Magnoliopsida; order Myrtales; family Myrtaceae; genus Eucalyptus; species Eucalyptus sp. ANBG9806169. Next base: position 20,929,319 of record CM024575.1, read on the forward strand.
CCCATTGTGATACATATACTCTAAACTATTTTTTATGACACGAAAACCCTAAACTTGTACCCGTGTGGTGTATTTATCCTGAACTTTTTTATACGACACAAAAAACCCAAAACTTATACACGTACGACACATTTACTCCAATTTTCTTTTTGAGATACAAAATATCCCAAAATTTTTTGACACCAAATTTTGGGACACCAAATTTTTTGGGTTAAAATATTATAAGAATACAATTTTGGGATTTTTGGTGTCACAAGAAGAAATCCGAGGTAAATGTGTCATATTGTACAAGTTTAGGGTATATGTGTTACATAAATACACGTTTGGGGTTTTGGTGTCACAAAAAAAGTTTGGGATAAATATATTATAGTGGGCATAGTTTAGGATTTTTGGTGGCTTTCACCATTGCCAGAAACTAATGTGACACTATTTGAAAAAGCCATGTAAAAATAACTTTGTCATTAAGAAATGCTAGGTCGCCATTTCAGGCAATCTTAGCCAATGGAGTAACTTAAATGAATGAAATTTGAAATTAGAGAATTCAAATGAACGAGTAGAAGTTGCGGCACTGAACTTGTAAGTGTCATACGAAAGATTGAGAACTTCCAGAGCATTCTTCCCACATCCAAAAGCACTTGCAAGAAATGAAAATACTTTTGGGTGCATTTTATGTAAATTATGTAACGCTGAAAGAGAAACTCTATTATGATGTGTTTCTTTCATGGAAAACTTCATAATGAAGGAAATGTTTTATGAGAAATCATTTTTATGGGACTGTTTTCCCCTTTTCAGGTAAGGAAATTGATTTTCCTAAGTTTAAGCATATATTTTTTCATTGACTGTAAATGCTTTTTCATCATCTGATTATTTTCAGCAAATCAAACGCGTGAAAGTCTATGAAACTAATTCTCGCAAAATTCTTTCACTCAAACAAATACACCCTTAAACTTATGTAATTTTCACTCATATGATCAAATTCACTTTAAAGTATAAGATCTAACCAAAAATTGCTGAGGTGAAATTGAACTTTACTTCCAGTCGTGAAATAAACATGAAAGATAAAAAGGGCAAATTTGAAAGGATTGCAGTCAAGGGATATAATCCCTTTCGTTCTTACATAATATATAATAATAAAGCAGAGGTTTCATAGAGAGTCTTCACATCTTCACATGAAATAGAAGGTAGTACTGCGCAATCAAACACAAGTTCACTTGTTTCTCAGTGCCGCCCTTGACATCAAATGCTTCTCGGAATGCTGCATCGAAGTTGAAAAATGAGGGAAACGAGGAATGAATGAGATCGCAGAGAAGAAATAGGGCCAATTAAAGACATAAAATGATCAAGCCTTCTAATAAAAACTTTACAAATTCATACCGCAATAATCAGTAGTTACTAACATGGACAAGATGATAATATCCATTGCAAGATTTGTTGGTAAACAACCTCAAAGTACTACCACCAATCACAGGCCATTTCAGACAAAACACATGCTTAATGAAATTGGACTGTCACAACATGCAGTTTGGTACATTGAACCTAGTTTGGTGTAAGTTCAGCCAATACAGTTCTGGAAACGTACATGGTCCGTGCATTCTATCTGTGGGGTTCCAACACAGGCATCACATGTTTCTTGAGGTATTATTTGTCGAGTCTGTTCAGAATATATATTATAGACAGCATTTTCCTTCAATTATTCTTAAGACCATACCAAATTATCGGCAACAATGAGACGGTTAAATGTCAAACAAGTTCAGAGAGGTTACTGCACCTAAGCTCAAGGACTATCTCCTTTTAGATTACAGGCACTTAGGTCAGGCACAGACTGTTGCAGATAATGCTCTATCATATTAAACAGCACACTGCTTAAACAAATTCTAAGAAACAGTTTGTTTACGAAGTTTCTACCAAAAAATGTAAAACAATAGTAAAATTTAAGAACGTCGAAATATGCAATGTGAAGCGGGCAAAGTAAAAGAACTGAGCAATTTGTTTATAATAGAGAGGAACTTACATCATCCATTTTAGCCTGATTGTTGTTGTCTAACATCAGTCCGAAATGAATATGGGGAAAGTGTGCCCACTAGTATAGATAGCAAAAATCATTCAGAAACAAAGTTAAATGAAAAGATATGGACATTAACATTTTGCCCAACAAAAATTAAGTAAAATTACTCAAATCTATCATTCTGATATGTTATCATCAACTCACGTTTTTAGCAGCAGTACTAAATGCTTCCCTGTGACTAATGTCTGGATTGCTCGCTTTGATCCTCTGAATCTCCTCTCTAAAAAATCGCCATGATTTTGACCAGAGGACAATAACCAAATATGTCAATAATTGCTGAGAGCTTTCTTTTCTTTCTTTTATCATGGAAAAAGAAAAATAAAAAAAAAAGGACAAGGACATTGTTTTTTAAGCGCACGCTGTGCAGCGATTTCTGTTTCATTACTTTATGAACTGGTTATAGGCTGAAGGTACTCGCTGCCTCTTCTCGGGAGCTGCAAATCCAAGAAAGCTACAACTCATGAGTTATCAGGCATTATAACAATATTTTAACTTTACCCAATCAAAACTTTATTATATCATTCGTCAAGCATATAAGAAAATTGATTTGCGAATTGATTTTTCACTTTGCAAGGATAAGCTCCTCTGCTTGGAAATGATCTGCAACATGCGAAGTAGCCGTTTTATAATTGGAAGAGGTCATTTTCTTTTTATCGTAAACTTATTTTCCTCTGATGGTCGAAAGAACGTAAATACCTTGTAAATGGCAACATGAAAATGTCATTTCTCCAGATAGAAGTTTTCATAGGAAACACTGTTCTAAGTATGCAGGTTTTACTCACTGCTCGTGTCCAGACATTATATGAAATGTCTGTAATTTTGGTAGAAAAGCACAGAGTTTAGGTTGTCTAAGGAGAAAGATTCCAGACTCACGTCGATTAACAACCCTTTGCTCAGTGACATTCGTGGATGGTGCTCGCATTGTGATCTTGCTATTGCATTTTGAAGATGAACCCATGTCCATCCTGCAATCCTGCTTGGGAGCCTATATGAGAAAAATATTCAGAGAGGAGAGATTGCCTAAGTTAGCTGTGATTAGTAGTTCAAGATTAAAAAAAAAAAACTTGTTGCTTTAGCTATTAGATCATTTTTCCTCAAATTTTTCTGCTGCTATATTGTTGACTTAGGAGCTGAGCTTAATAAGTCTTTTTAATAACTCCCCCGGTGAAGAAGGGTAAAATTTTTCACCCTATGGAGTTATGCTAGTAGGGAAGTAAAAAGGTATTTCCTTTAAGAAAAAAGTTACCTTAATATTGTACTAATTGAGGTAAAACGAGAGAAAAAAGAAGTGAGGGCAAAAAGAAGAGGTCTTAGGTTAGCACATATGGATGGCGTTGACAATATTTTATACATTTTTCATGCGGGCGATGTCTTTTGAGAGAGAGAGAGAGAGAGAGGTGAAGTGATGTTTTCTGGGATCGAGCTACGGGAAGAGGAGGAGAGAGAAAAAACCGGCATTGAAGTGACTGGATCAGTCATAGAATGGTGGCTGTCATTCAGAGGAAAGAAGACAATAATAATTATAACAATTGCACATAAAACCCAGATTTGACAGTCCTTTCAAAACCAAGGCCAAGCCCTCTCTTTCTTTGGGATCTTAAAAAACACAAAAAGAAGAGGAAAACAAAAAGAACCCATTTCTTGAGATTTGTTTCCACAACAGAGGGCGCAGATCTCATTGAAAAGAACCGATGCTTTTAACTCAAATCCATTCCCAACCAAATCAAGATTGAAAATATTAATGAAAAAAGAGTAGCTAAAAAAAAAAACCTACGGAGGGGGGAAAATGATGCTTTTGCCTTGAAGGGAGGAGAAGGGAGTGGACAGAAACTGACTCAAAATGACAACTTCGGCCGCAAAACCTAGTTCTCCTACACAAAAGCGAAAAGATACATAGGTTTTGGTCCTATGACGGCTGCTATAGTCGCATTTCAGAGACCATAAAGAATTGAAAAACCCTTCATCGTCATAAATTTGGACACACCATACTCGAAATGTTCCCTTTTTTTTCTCTTAAGGAACCCAAAAAAAAAAAAAAACAAAGAAGTTATTGTCAGCACACCTGAACGTCTTGCCAATTAGCGAGGGATTGAAAAGCAGCAGCCATGTTGACAGACCAAAGATTAGAGCAGTGGCCGCACCGGATGGTAACTATGTCGAGCAAGCTACTGCATGGTACACTCACCTGCATAATATCCACAAATCACAAAGTCAATCTATACAAAAGGGAAATTGTGTTACCTAGTGAAACTTAATCACTGCCAAAAAGAAGAACTAAGAACTAAGGAAGAAAACCCAGATCAGGAAAAGAATGACTAATTTTTGGGTTGCGATCTGTCTAGTTAGTTATTGTTCTTACTTTTTCCAAACAGTTCTAGAATGACAATAAACGGGGGGCTTCATTAACTGAAAACCTTCTCTTCTCCGTTTGGTTTTTGTGAGCTCAGTTCAGAGAAAACCCTAAACAAAGTATGTCATGGTGCTTTGCTTGTGAAGTGTGCTTTGGTGGGCATGGAATAAGTAAATGGAAGATTTGAGAAATATCCTTTATTTTTAATTTCCTCCGGTGACCTAAAACATAGACTGAAGCAAGGCTAAGAATGCATCAGATCTGTGTTGGTGAAGGAAAGATAAGTCACACTGCTAAGAAATTAAGATGTTGGAGTTGTCTTCGTCAGTTTGTCATTGTGCGCTTGAATATTTTTGCACGAAAATCTTATTTTTCCTTAAAAATAAAAACCGTATATCTGCAGGAGCAACACACAGCTCAAGCCAATCGGCCCCCCCTCTCTCTCTCTCTATAGGACCTTAAGAATTACTTCCATTTGACTGAGAAAAGAAGAAAAAAAGGTACAGTCGAACGATGGAGACGTGACTGCACCAAAAAACAAGGAAGACTCAAAGAGGAGATCAATGGGGTTTTCATCTCAAAAATAGAGAAAATAGATAACACAAGTGCAATGTATTTTTCCTTTTTCTTCCCCTTCCATATCTTTTCAGGACCTAATAACTTATGCTTCTTTTTTCTTTTCCAGCTGCTAGTGCTTAGACTCATTGCATACAAACACAGAAGCAATAAAAACTGCAAAGCAATGGATGAATCAGAGCTCCGGGTGGGACTTAAAAAGAAGTGAAAAAGCAGAACCCCACTAATAAGCCCAGAGAGAGATGAGATGATGATAATACCGCAAGCACAATATTGCAAAAGTTGCAAGGGATGTAGCAGAGCTGTTCTGTGGGTGTGATATCTACGCAGCTTGCCATTTCTACACGCACAGAAAAAATAATGATAAAGCTCCTCAATTGCACAAGAAGAAGAAGAAGAAGAAGAAGAAGAAAGATGAGTTAGGACTTGCTTTCCGAGAGGTGTTGAGATGTATCACGACAGGAAAGCCTAGATGGTCCTGGGTGGTATAAATAGAGGAAAATTTCAGAAAAAGAGAGAGGATCTTATGGAGTGACAAAAGAGAGAGAGAGAGAGAGAGAGAGAGAGAGAGAGAAGATGAAATTCTATGATAAAAAGGTGGGATGAGAAGTGGCCATGGCAGGCAGGAAATGCTGGGTCCGGGAAAAGGGAGAACAGAAAAAAGTTGGGATTTATTGAGAACTGGGTTTGGGTATACAGAGAGAGAGAGAGAGAGAGAGTAAAAAGTGTGGGAGAGAGCTTTCAGATATTAGGCAGGGTTAGGGCTAGAGGAGGAAGAGAAGTGGCTTTGGATGCATTACCATAGATATCATGTCCATCCAACTTAAATTGCTTTCTGAATTCTAATACAGTTTTCTAGACTACATTTCTCTACTGGCCCGGGAAGGCATCTAGAGTAGTTTCTTGTTTCTTTTATTTTTTCCCTCAAATATTTTTATATCGTATAGCATTGTTGGTGAAAAATTCACGATCAATATTATACATATCAGTAGGATAAAATAGATGTTATATATTATGAATGGATGTCTTATCTATATACTCTTATCTCCAAGAATGAAATTTTCAACTATAGTAGAAAAAAGTGATACGGTGAATGCAATTTACTTGACGTTGTTTTCTTTGAAGGATGTAGCTTTGTTGTTTGACAGTATTATCTCAGTAACATGGGTTTTTAACAATGTTCTATATATAGATTGTGTACAAGATGTTTACATAGCTTGTGAAGTCAATTGGAGCACATATATAAATAAACTCATTAATTTTTTTTTTCCTGGTGAGGGAAAGAAAAGAGTATCTTTGCACAGATTTGTCCTTTTTATTTTTTCCCAAGCAGATACACTTGCGTATGTCCTTCAACTGAAGCAAAGTATAAGCGGCCACACACGCCCTCATCAAATCTGGCTTTTTTCTACAGCGGACGAGGGGGGCGACCCCTCTGACTCTCCCTATCAAATAATGCCTCGATGTGGACTTGTATAGAGCAAGGGCCACTTGATGAATTGGGTATGTTCTTTATGCATGCCATGCGTTGCATGCACCATACATGCATCAATGCACTTCGTTATAGCCTGCATTTACTGCCATGTATGTGTGTCTGCCTGTGTGGATTTTATGGACCACAAGAATGATTGTTTGGGAAGGGACCCTTTGGAGTAATTTCAGTGATGATGGGCAAGAGATTATTGCGTGGACTCATTCTGTTGTTAGGTCAAGTCACTTATACACTTAAAAATATACAAGTATCTATAAGAAGGAATAAACTCGAATGCACTGACCGTGTAAATTTTTTGGGGGTAAAATTCATGTCCATCACCGTTGATTTGGATAATTGGTTAAATTTTCAAAGTAAAACTACCTATATCAATGATGGTGGAGGTAGGTTGTATAATAGATAAATGGGTCGCACAAACTGAGAATCATATGCACATTCTTATGTATTTCGTGCTATACAAGCTCAAAAATCATCATGTTTTAACAATGTTAATATTGTTGTATGTTGCAATTAGTTTTGTCTGTCACGTTGTATCTACTTTTATTCTGAGCAATTCTTCACGGCGGCGGCGGCGGAAGATGCGAACATGATATTTGAATCTGGAAGCCTTATTGGTAAATTATTGCAGGTCCATGCGGCGCTTAGGCCCAGGTTAAATTCCCAATGAGATCACATAGGCTCAGGGATATGATGGATGTGGCCTTCTCTACATAAGCAAGAGAAGGCTATATTTAGGTACGAAGTATACTGAAATATAGTATTAATGTCACAAAAATGAACCAAATGTCTTGAATTGGCTTTTCTTCTCAATTGGGTTGGAGGAAAACACGCCTATAGTACGTAAATGGATTGAATTGCTGATCTAGTTGATCATTGAGAAGGAATTTATATCAAAATGTCCTCAAAACAAAGAAATCTTGTGGGCATATCACATGTCGTTTTCATTTCAAATCATGTTTTTTACATGTCAACTTCTTCCTCGGTTAGTTTCGATTGATGAATTACAAATATGGATTTTATCTACATTTATATTTAGTTAAGTTTGCACGTGAGTAATGTTCATTATTTGTAATCAATTAGAAACTTGTTTCCTCCAATCAAGAGTAAGAGAAATTTTTTATCACATTTCTTTTCTTGCAGTCTAAATCTTAGGCTCAAATAATCTTTTACGGGCGCAATTTCACCATGTCCACGTGCACCGATAAAAGTCCACTTATAAACAAAGTGATGGACGTCACCCTTAAAAGTTGCTATGAGTGAAAGGAACTATCATTCGGATATTGAAACTACCACATCTCAACCAGGCACTTAAATCATTCAACCAACCACGCACTTAGATCATTCAACCAATCTTTGAAGGGTTGATGCATTGGATGTCCTTAACCCTTTTGCCTTCAATATGGAATTCGGAAGACCCCCACCAAAATCTAAAGTTCTTTTTTTCTTAGCGCAATATAGGAGAAATTCACATATTAACTTATTTAACGTCAGAAAATGCGATTTAAATTGAAGCTATTATATGGAGAGAGATTGCATTTTACATGAGGCCAACGAGAGGGATCACTTTGACACTTATGGTACATTCGTTTCGCGGAAAATGGGCCATTTTCGGAAAATATTTTCCTAGAAGTCATTTTCCAAGAAAATGACAATATTTTCTGGTGTTCGGCTAAAATCTGAAAATGTTTTGGAAAATATTTTCCGGTGTTCGGTAAGGAAAATATTTTCTAAGACTTCACCACTTAAGCATGCATTACTTACCGACCTATAAATCTATCAAATATAAACTTGCCTTTAAAGCCATGCAAACTTGCCTCATATCTTTGTTCCCTCATTGTCGCCAAACACTCATCTACTCTAAAAAAATGTTCGTATGAATTCTAAAAAGAAACAAAAGAAAAAGAAGCAAAGCATGTAGCTCTTATGAAAATCTTCCAGTTGAGTGGCCTATTCTCCCTGTGCGTCTTTTGTGTTCTAATAAACAAAAGAAAAAAGAAGTAAAGCATGTAAAGCCCTTTACTTGAGCAATGTACAACTGCAGGATATAGTAAATAAATAAAAGGATAAGCAAAAGTGTAGAGTGCAAGTTTGAGATCGATAAGCTTGAGGTTCGCCTAGCAAGGGCCGACGACTAGTCAAGAAAGATGAAGATGGGAAACAAAGAAAAGAAAAAGAAAAAGAAGAAGAAAAGAAATAGAAAAGAAAAAGGAAATTAAAAATAATTCGAATCAAAAAAGAAAAAGAAAATTAAAAAATAATTCGAATAAAAAAAAAAGAAAAGGAGAAGAAGAAAGGGGAGGAGAAAGTGAGAATTTGTATAGGTGTGAGATAAGAGAAATCAAGTGAGGAAAATGTTTTCCCCTTTTCAAAAGTGGAAAACATTTTCCCCTAATTTAGAAGACTTTTTTTTTTCTTTTCATAGAAAACATTTTCCCTAAGAAATTCATTTTCCGTAAAACGAACACCGGAAAATCCAAAAACATTTTCCCGAAAATTATTTTCCGCGAAACAATTGAGTCTATATTGTAGATTTCTAGTTTGCTTATTTTTGCCACTCTGAAAACCAGCTTAGCTAATAAAGCCTCCTAAGGACTCATAGTTGCAAAGGTTCTTCTCTTGCCTTGTGAGCTTCTTCAGAATCCGAAATGATAAGAGACAATATGAAAGCTCGACAGCTTAGTACTAACCCCACCTCATTATTCTAGGATCAAAAGCTTACCCGGAAATAGACCAAAGGGGAACATTGGATCACATGATGAAGTGATTCGAAAAGGAAACCCAAGTATGCTCGCTATCCAAGAAAGAAAGACAAGAAAATCCACTAAGCTATGCAATACAAAAATCCATAAGCGATTTTGAGATGAAATTGACACTCGAAATCTCAACTGTACGATCACAACCACATGTCGCGTGACAATATCCAGACAAATTCCTTTAATTGGAAAAGTATGGGACACATGAAATGCATAGCCTCGTTTAGGGGTACGATTGATGTTTAATGGTATCAATAATAAACAAGAGTTACACCGAATGCCACAATTTGATTTCCTTGGTTGAAGATCTTGTTTCAGATACTATTAACTGGTGTTGAATTAACAGCCTAGCTGGCCAACACTGTTCAGATCCCCAACATCCCAATCCTGGTGGTGTTGCATTAGGCAAATCCACACGAGACTTGCTGCCACTAAGATAAAATATTTTCAATTTTGGTAGCAATCCACTTTAAATCGCTTCATGTCCATTTGAAATTGTGCAATACTTACCTAGCGGTGTAATAATCCAGATATAGGTGATGTCGAATCAGATAGATATTTGATGCCTAATATTGACAGCTATTTTGAATTCCTAATTTTCACTATCTTTCTTTATTTATTTGTCGAAATATTTTTAAAAGGCTTGGGAATATGAAAATATGTGAAAAAAGTGATCATTGAGAATGAGTCAACGATGACTTATGTCCACCTATAGATCTCAAGATGCAAATGAACACAATTGAAACTTCTCTTCAAGATCCAAATAAATTATTAACGAAAAACGTCAATACGATGAAACTTATGATACATATATCTAAAAAGTTTCGTTCCATTCAACCCAATCTTTATTTTATGAATGCCTAAGATATTGTCTTCACTTGGTCACTCTTCCAAGCGTACTTTTTCGAATTCCTTCACATACATTTCAAGGTTCACTTAAACTAAAAAATTATGATTTGAGACCTATAAATCGATCTACAATGTCAATTGAACCCAAATGCTTTCTGGCATGGCAATGATTATTAAATCCTTACAACAAAACATAAAGCGTTACTTATTGCCAGTAAACAGGATTATTGATGGGCTTTCTCAAAATTGGCTTCTTCGGTTTGATTAGAAGTTTACTACTCAGGATGACTTTTCTTTAACGCGTGTAAAACTGGAAAATGCATTCGAGATGACTTTCATAATCAACTCATACACAATCGCGCATATTCTCTTCTACACTATCTGCATCGATGGACTGTCATATTCAACATGAGCTTTCCTGTGGGCTTATTACAAAACAGAAAAAGAAATGAAGCATTCCAAAGCTCTACACACCGACATTAATGAAACAATCAGCTTACAGACTGAAGAAGAGACGAGGACTTTCCACGCAATTTAGTTCTCATCCTTCCTTAAGGAGGAGCCATCCACTCGAAAGCAACAACTGCAGATTGAAAATGGGAAGTGATCATGTGAAGAGAACTCCATTTGGCGGCACCAAGTGATCCGGCGAGGAATCAAAAGGTGCTATGCTGGAGTAGGTTGTGTTCTCACATGTTCGTTTTTTAGTTGGAGCTTTTCATTAATAAGTTATGCTTCACGATGTATTATCCACATACATGCCAAGGGTTGAGAGAAATATCTAAACTAGTTAACAATGAAACACATTACAGTGACTAAAAGTTTAGAGAGGAATGACATCACGTCAAACTGTACCTGGAGAACAAAGACCCTCTCCAATCAAGTATCGACATGGAAGAAAACTACGTCTCTTGAGGAGGTAGAAAGTGTAGCTATCCTATTGAAAATGAAGCTCCTAGAAAGAGGTTTTTAGAATTGCCAACAGCCAAGACTGGGTCTGGATAAAAAAAAAAAAGGGTCTCTCCACTGAATATGAAATTCAAATGCTAATGAAACAAAAAAATTGCAATCACTGGCCTCCTGGAGAGCTAATGTAATCTTGGATGTTATTAAAAAAAAAAAAAGCACCTGCAATATTTGCAATGCGAAACAGAACTCAGTGAAAAGGTGCTCATTTCAGTACTACTGAGTGCACATATTGTGCTCATACCTGTTCCATTGGTATAAGTTCTGGACTGAAAGCCCACAAATTTTCAAATGAAGCGAGGGGGAAAAGAGGAAAGATGAAAAGACCACATTACATTCCTATGCAGAATGTGTATTCAGTATATCATTTCTGTCCGAAACAAGGCCCAGATCTGGTCCACCTACAAAATATGCAATCAAATTGAAGCCAGCTACAAGAGAGTTCTATGACGGATATCTTCAGTCCCCACTCCAGAGCATAATGTGAAACAGCATTCGTCAGCTTCTCTCTCTTGGTGAGAGCGGGAGGCTCAAGGGGAGAGAGATCATTCATTCAACTAAGACATCTTCAACCTCTCATAGCAGCCTTGTGAACCATGGTTTCCTTGTGGATTTGGTGGCAGCTTTTCTCAACAAGATCGAGGAGCTTCTCCAAATTTGTCGCCCACAAGTTCAAGATGTCATTACTGTCCTTTGTCGTCTGGAAACAGACAACTCCCATCGGCCGGTCTATCTTTGCCACCAGGGACTTGGAAACAACCATTTCGGAGAGATGCTTCTCAGCTTCCTAAAATGGAAAGATAGAACTAACAGGTCAGGCCGATAGAAAATCATTCAAGCTGTACAATTATTGCTATATGGTCTCTCTATCAGATGATACTGTTGACTTAAGGCATGTGAATGATTAAAGCTCTCCAAAACAGCGATAACAGAACCTCAAAAACAGATTTGTATTCCTTGAGGGTCCCACTACATAATTTTTTATTTTTTTTTCACATTAAGAAGGCTGTAACAGTGAGATATACTTGTGTAAAGCAGGAAAGAGCGAGTGTTAATACTAGCCGAAAAGCTAGCCCAGCTATTTTAGCAAACATATCAGAGCTCCTCCCACCCATCTAAAGGGTATCAGAATTTCAGGAACCACGCGACAAAAAATGGCTTCAAGATGCCAGACGATGACACTTATAACCATGCCAAATCTATGAGCATAAGTTGACAAGCCGAGCTTACACATATATGTCAGTCAGAAACGTTTCTAGAACAAAACTACAAAGACAACGTTCTCACTTCCATGACAAACCTTTGGCTTCCAAGGCTCCAAAACCTCTTTTTCACTTTTTTCGAACTAGTACACAAATGCGGCAACCATGCCCCAATCAGGGATCACAGGCAGAGAGGATGCTCAGAGTTAAATAAGGGGTCTCGCCAATCATTCATAAAGATTGACATTAATAAAGAATATAGACAAATGTTCCAACATAATCAGACCTGGATGCTGAGGCATAGAAGCTCTGCAAGTCTCTCCAAGGTAATCCTCGAGTAATACTTCGAAACGACAATAATATTCTGCAGAAAATAGAGTGGGTCACATCTATTCAATGATCCAATAAAAAGAACAAAAATGACAGTTTCTGTAGTTACATGTTCAATGATTCTCTGCCGAAGATCTTCTGCTGCCTTCTCAACAAGTGCACCTCCAAGCATGTTTTTCTCATTCACAAATTCATCTTTGAAAGTATTCCAAAGAGCAGTCCATTGGATAACCTCCATTGTGACCAATTGTTTCAGCAGCAGCCTGCATTAAAATATTTAAGGCACTGTCAAACCTTATTCTATGGCACATTATTGGGATAATGAAATAGAATGTACAACCAATTACCTAAAGCAAAATCAAAGAGGTACCTGAATTGGGGAATTTCTGAGAGATTTTTATCTTCTAAAGTGGCATTAAGAAGGCTTGACTGCATTGGATCATGTGGTGCCAGAACTAAGTACCAGCAAATTTTCCTTAGAACCTGCACTTAATAAACCACAGTATGAACAGCTGTCCCTCAAAAAACTCAGCAAAGTCTTAACAAATCCTTATTGGGAAGAGCTTCACCGGTATCCACTGCTCTGGGTTTCCCTTCACTGATGGAATCTCATATATTGACTTATAGCATCGACAGATCTCGAGGTAATCATTGTTATGTGAGTAATACCTACATCGTTAACCACATGAATGCGAGGTAAACTGAGATGTGCAACTCAAATCCATTAAGGAAGAAGAGCATGTGCCAGATAAATAAAGCCATACAAGTTCACAGTTTGATCTGCAACCTGAGCGGCAGGTTGCACTTGATCGGCAAAAAGTTTTAGTTAAAAAATGATGAACCCAGCATTAAAAGCAAAACACCAATATACCGTATCATGAGTTCGTAGTATATCCGTTTCAATTCCAGAAGTGACGGAATATCAGCCGGTGCTTCTTCCACAATATTTTCACCTTCTTTAGGCTTTTTCTTCTCTTTGGAAGGATCTACATCAAAGACTCGAGGGCTGATCTTCCTGGAAAGGATCTGTGCACGGACATAATCCTGGCGATCTAAGCATAAACGGACCTGCAAAATCCATCAATCAGAAAACCAATCATAGGAATAGTGCCTAATTGGCCAAAAGCAATACCAAAAACCCATACTTGTTCAAGGATAAAAGCAATTTTCTCCGTTTTTGCCATTGCTCCAAAAGTTTCTACCTGTATTGCAAAACCATCATAATGTTGGACAAGGAAAAACAAATTATAAGATCTATGATCACAGAGGTCAACTTCTAGTTACCGCAATTTCTTGCATCAAATCAGCAGCTTCTGCTATAAGACCCTGTTCTTCCTTTATTTTTGCGAGTTTCTTGATCAATCGTGCTCTCTCAATTTCAACATATATCTGCATAATGAAACTGTTTATAGAAACCACAAAACACTAAACAGATTGCTCATAACATAAGCTGCATAGAGTTTGAGTTCGCATATTCACCTTCCCAGCAGCGACAGAGTTAAGTGTCTTAATAAGCTCTATCTTGGTCTCAAGATCAGGTGTCTGGTCAATATATTGCATAGCCTGCTGCACCATTGCCGTCACAGCCTGTTGATAAGAAAATAGGGACGCATACGTCACCATCCAATAACTTGATTAGGTCTACAGACGATGAAATATAAGAAGAAGACCAGGGGCAGAAAGAAATAGACAAACTAAAGACCAAAATGCAATGACAAGAAGAATTCCCTCCCCACCCAGAAGAGATGGTTGCCATACAAAGATGATGGCATTGTGCTGCAATGCCACATGTGGAGGCACACCAGACATCCCATTTATCCCAACAGAAACTTGCATGAAAGTGGAGTCCTTTTCCAAATCTGGCAATTAAGGGTGCGCATGACAAAATTTCTGGAACAGAAATTGATTTCTCAATTGAGAAGTTAAAAATTTTAGCTTCTGATTTCTTCTTCAAATCTATTTCTGGAATAGAAATCTGTTCAGAAATAGAAAAATCAAATTACGTTACTAAACGGATTTCTGTTCCAAATCTGTTCCGGGGAACAGAGAAACAGAGAAATAGAGAAGTAGAAATTTTATCATGCACGCCCTAAAGGTTATTGTTATTCCAGCCAAAAGCTTATGGACTCTCCCAAGTCTGTACAGAAAGTATCTTCCACCTTGCCACAACCACCACTTAAATCCACTATCTGGCTATCCAATCTTATGCAGGATGAGCACAGCATTTTATTCTCGTTTATAATCTTCTTATAGTTCAACTCCCAGCAGTTTTCATACCCTAATTAGCAGGCCTGGCCTTTCGATATTTGTTCAGACATACAATGCATCATGCACAATCAGAACTTGGGCCTAATTTGAGTACTATGAGGTTGAGTCCTAATTAAATAGGCAAAGTAGGATATTTAGGAGTGGGCTTAGGAATTCCATTCTACATCCAATGATCCTACTTGGGATCTCAACTGGGAATGATTTTCGGTAAGACCACTTTCCATCTTTTTTAATTGCATTGTATACAGATAGTCCTCCTAAAAACAACGTTCAAGTAAAAACTTGTATTCACACAATTAATAGCCACTGGACATAATGCTCTGACTATCCAGAGTAACTTATCAACCTTCAGTACAGCATACCAACGAAATAAGATCAATGAAGAGCGAAAATTCCACAAGCTTATCGCCCAAAGTAGGCATGAAAAGGCAAATATATGGACATAGTTTAATAAACAACCCAATTAACTCTCAAAAAGGTAGTATATTCTTTCTCACATACTTGTGTTACAGAAAAGTTTGGAGCAACTTAAATTTAACACATATTAATATCCAAGCATCAGTGTCATCAATTAATTTTGACTCCTCTAATATCACTTGAAGAAGAGGAACACAGAGTGCTTTGAGCTGGGAAGACCAAAGTTCATGTCCACGAACTTGGTAGACAACCAAACACAATAATCTTGGCTCCTCCTTTTCTGATATTCCTTTCCCAACAGTAAACCTAACACATGCTGTGTTCATGCAAGAAAAATACTCCACAGCAAACCCTTATTGCAACGGAGAGGTACAACCCATGCTCATAGTTCATCTTTAATCGAACAAATATTAGTTTTTCTGCGGGTAGACAAACATCAATCCCTGGATCAGTTTTTGGAATCACTCCTATAGCACCCAATCCCAATTTCTTTTCTCCCAGGTTTCTTTGCTATGTAAAAGATATAATAACTAAGGTACCAAGGAAGTACCTATCTGTATACAACAAAAAGAATCCATCCCTTTACAAGATAATTCAAATCCTAAATCAAAACTACTGACTAGAATAAAAACAAAGAGTAGCACCACCTACTGACTTTACTAAACCCTAAAAAGATGATAAAACAAAATAAAACCACTTAACTTGAGCAATGTAACTTTTCTCTTTGTCATCATAGACTAAGGATAAATATTTTTCAATCCTTCACTCACACGTGTTTTACTTCAATTCCAAACAGAGTGTCCATCTTGCAAAAGTATAATTTCAAAGTATTTTGCTAGTAACTGCCTACAAATTAGTGTTCTTGATAGGATGCGACATCACACGACTTCATGTAGACTTGATGGATTGGGAAATATTTAGCCATGACTAATCTTGAATAAGAGTTTCCGTTAAGAAACCAGGTAACCTTTCAGCACCTTCTACTTATTTACTTTGCTGTCTCCTGTAATTTTTTTTGGGAGCAAGCCACAATGCTAATTGGTTATGGTGGAAACTCACTTTCTACTCCCTAGGTGCTAAAGACTCACCGATATTGATCAATTTCACTTGATAAGAAAATACAAGTACCCTGCCGGGAAGGGTATATATCAAGGCTAACTCTTTGCTTTTCACACATTCTTCGTTTACACAGGTGCAATATTAAACTTCCAAAGAAATAAAACCCAAGCTTCCTTCATAAAAGAGTTCCAAAAGCACACCTTTTTATCAATTCTCTCAAAATCTTGCCAACTTGAATAATTTCTTATCCATGAGAAGTTAACTTAAATAAATAATGCAAAAAGGAGGTGTCAGCCTAAAAGAAAATCATTTACAAGATAGTGCATCCGCTAACTCAACAATGTCCCGCACATTCAATACTCATGGTACTAAACCAACAAGTTCTGGCGAAAACGCACTAAGAACCCCCTCATTCAGTTGCCCAATGCCACCCACCTAGGACTACTAGGCGAGCCACCAATCGAACCAGCCAATCACTTGCCGCAAGGCGCTTGACCCAGAAAACCAACAATCCGAAAAGCAGGGATCCAAAATTCCATAATTAAGCAAGGCCAAAAGATCACAACCGGGAAACAAGCAGGAGAAAAAGCCTAATCTTTTCACCTGCTTAAGCTGACCGCGCCGCTTGGACAGCAAGACAATCTGGTCGTTCAGGGTCTTCCAGGCCTTGGCCTCGAAGCACAGCTGCAGGATCTCCGTCACCGCCTTCTTCGTCTCGGCGACCTCGCCGGCCAGCCTCATCTGCTTCTCCACGTTCAGCCGCTGCTCTATGGCGGCTTCCAGGTTGCCTCCTCCGCCCTCCTGCCACGCCGCCACGACGATTCAATCCCCACACACAAAAAAAAAAAAAAAAAAAAGGACAAGCGAAGGAGCGAGATTGCCGCTCCAGATCTGAAAGCGGGGGCGGCGAACCGACCATCTCGATCCGGTGCTGGAAATGGGAAGGCGAGGTCGGGGAATCGGGCGAAAGCCTCCGGCGACGATCGGTTTGGAGCCCTAAGTGAGAGAAAGCGAAGAGAGAGAGAGCGCTCGGTGAACCCTCACTCACGAAAACTTCCTCCTCTCTTGGGTTTCTCTCTCTTCTTCTTCTCTTTGAACACACTGATGTGAGAGAAAATCGAATTTGTAAAAAGGAAAATGAATGAAAATGGAGGGGGGAATCCGGGGATCCGAGACGCCCGAAAGCAGGAAGAGGATCAAATCCGGGTCGGATCTTACCGGAGGATCCGACCCGGAATTTGGAAAGGTTCGGCCCGACACTCCACGGGACGGCCTGGCGAGCCTGAGAATTACGTGGGCTGGGCTAGCCATCTTTTAAATGAAGATGACATTTTCTTTCCGTTTCTTTTTAGGGTAATAACATAAACAACTTTAGTTCAATATGTAATTTAATCCATAAACTTTTAATTTGTCCCATGTCAGTCCTTAAAAATGTTCAATATAGTCATGTCATTAATTCAAGACCAGGGATTACATTGAACGTCTTCATACATTTTAAGGACTATATTGAATATGTACTAAAATTTTAGAGATTGCATTAAACAAATTTAAAGTTCAAGCATCACATTGTACATCAAGCTAAAATTTAGGGATGACATGGAACAAATTAAAAATTTAGGGATCAAATTACACATTGGGCCAAAGTTTAGGGACTAATAGTGTCATTTTCTTTCTTTTTCTCCCAGGGGACTGGAAATCCCAACCATCCACACTATTTACAATCATATTTAATATTTGGTTGATTTTGCATGTGGATGATGTCCATAACATGCGGCTCACCAATCAAAAGGTGGTGAGAAATTTGGAGTCAAGTCGAGGAAAAAAATCATATGATCATAGGATTAAAAAATCTAAATCATTCGAGTTGAATATATTTAATGAATTTGAGCTTATTGATATCTTTTCTTAATATGGCACAAGACTACCATCTGCATCATGTTGGGTATTCAACTGAGGAAAAGAAATTCACACCTAAAGAGCAAGAAGAATCGGTCTAAATCAGTGACCATTCCCACCAAGCTTCGACCGGAGACGGGTCGATCCTATGAAGTCCCAAGGAGTGAAGGATTATGTCCCTAGGTTTTATACAAGTTGCAGGCTTTAGGTACAATCTTGTGTGTATATGCAAGACTCCCGTTGGTGCGATTTATCCGTGGAATTCACGAAGAGCATATACAGGGTCGGCGTGACGCGGCACTGATCTCTCTTCGCGAGAGTTGTTTCTAGTGGTTTGTCTATCGCGAATGCATTTTGCATGTCGGGGCAGATGTTTATGGATAGATGCTGAGATTACACACCGAAACATAGTTTTCCAGCTTTTGAGGTTTAGTACAAACAAGCTCACCTGCTTCCTGAATGACATCGACCGAAAATGCTCTTCCGAGTCCCAGCGCTCCTCTTTTCTTTGGAAAGACTCGTGATGCCTCGATCCCTTTTTTCACGGGCAATGGCGCTAGTTATCCTTGGAATTCTGGAAGAGCAGATATAGGATCGGTGTTATGCAATGCTGATCTCTTCTCGTCATGAGAGTGGTTTCTAATGGACCGTCCGTGATGAATGTGTTCTGCATGTCGGAGTCGATGTTCATGTTTGGATGTTGAGCTTACACACCGAAGCATGGTTTCCTAGTCCTTAAACACTTGGTACAAAACAAATACAGTTGAGAATTCTCAGATGACATCAATCGAAAATGCTTTTTTGAGTCGCGAAGCTTATAAAGCAATTGATTTTTCATCAACCAGTTAGTAGTAGTACTTGCAAGACCTGGCCCGAGAGGCGACTCGGAATATATGCAGTATGTCATAATATACAAGCGATTTGAGCGGCAATATGTTTTAATCTAGTTATAATGTGGAGTTCTTAAAGATATTGATCAGTCAAAATATTGCGGTCGGTCGCCAGAATGATCGACAAATTGAATAGAATAGAGAATGTGCGATATTGCAGCCCATGATCAAATCGTCCTCCTTAATCCAATTACAAATGCTCTGAGCATTACGGAGTCATGCTCATTCCCACCCAATCCCACAATCTGTTTGGGCAATATCCTAGAATTGACTAATTGCACTCCCGTCAAAAGACGGATGTGAATGCATCATTTCGACAGAAAATGAATGGACAGTATTGGCTTCCTTCATTTTCAATCGCGTTCTCACTCACCAACCACTCAGAAAGTATGATGCTCAATCGAAGCGACAAAGCTAGTGACTCACTACAGAGTTCATGTGTATCCTTCGCGACATTGGCTTCCCACCTATGTTTGTTCTCAAAAACCACACCTTCGACAAAGAAAAGAAAGCATGTAGATCTAAGGTGCGATCTTGACCTGAAATTATAACACAAGCCCGGCCAAAATGGCCAAGTGCGAAAAATTAGTCTTCGTTCTCGCAGTTGCAACTGCAGTTTTTTCAAGAGCAAAGGCGACGAATTATGCAATGGGAGTTTCGGCAGGATGAAGGATCAATTCTAGCAGCACCGTATAATTTGATTGGGCCAAGCCAATGTACCCTTCTCATTTTGGCGCTCTTGAGTAGGAATTAGATACTCGCTTATCATAATTTTTAAGGACTTTGCTCCGACCAGTCCGTTCTCGATTACTTGTAACTGCAATCAATCTTGAGCTTCAGTGGCCAAAAAGTCAATCTCGAGCTTCACTCTTTAATGCTGATGATCTTCCATTATTATTGCAGTGTTCAATATAGGGTTCACATGATGTGGCGAATGTGTCAAAGGATGACAACGACAACTGGAACGCCGCTTCTCCGTTCACCACCCTAGCCAACGGACCTGCCACCTTTTCCGTTCGCCATAGTTGGCGAGTATTACTCACATCTACACCTTTGCTAATGGCAGCCATTGCTCTCACGGCCAAAATTGGTGGTCACCATCAGTTAAATTCCACAGCCCAACCTCTAGTCCTGTAGGATCCCTGTCGCTACCAGCCCCATCCACCTACCCCACCAGGGCCACCACATCTCCGCCACCACCTGGAAGTGATGCTTCCTCTCTTGCTATCGCATTGCTAGTCCTGTTCATGTGCAATGCCATAGGCATGTTGTGGAAGTGCATAATACATGAGGATCATCATTTCTACTAGATACAGGTGGACTATAGATAGATTGGGAGATGTTGCTACTCATCACAAACTCGTTAAAAGGCTTCTTTCTCACAATTCCAGCATGATTCATATAACATTGCTCAAACTTGTAACACAGTTCATACTTTTTTGGAACATACATATGGTTCTCCTCTGAAATTTTGAAACTCGGTTCTATTTGCAATCACGATATCATGAAGACCAAGATTATCAAAGGTTACCAAAAAAAAAAAAAAAAAAAAAGCAAAGAAAGCAACAGGAGATGAAAATTTGCATAGTGGAAAAGTCAAAACAGAACATCACTCACCAGAACAAAATCTTTATTGCTGTAATGAAAAAATTCCAGCATTGGAATGACTAATGAGCAGAAGAGTAAATCGCATAGTGATGGGAGAAACGAAGTGAATCTTCTTAGGATCAAACTCAACACATAAACAGTTCATCGAGGATTTGAAATGACTTTGAAACTGCGAAACTATACCCTTGGAGCTTGAAAGAGCTAGGTGAATTTGGGGGATTGAGAGCGCCATAAATCCAGCTGTATTGATCTCTCTCCTTTGCCTGTGATTTTGTACTTTGCCTCCAGAAACTTTCTTGATAATCCACATATTAATCATTAAGATCCTTTGAACAGTCACATGAGAAAAGACCAAAGAGAGAATTGCAGTTGAAGTATCGCAGAACAATAAAAAACCAATTCAAGTAATCGGGAAAAGAAAGGAAATTCATTTCATTCCCGAGTGTAGGATCGCCCATCTTAGGAAACTGAGATGACTATGGTCAAAGGGATTTTCTTACGAGCTGCTTGTTCTTCCAACGTCTTGTAATTTCCTCCGTATCAATATTATGGATAAGAATTGGATATAAAAGTTTGAGTCACCGTGTAAATGAAACAAACACGTGTTAGATGACTTACAAGCAAGCACAACAACCTTCAAATACATAACTTGCAAAAAGATTATTAATTTAAAAGTCTGGTTCTCGATATCATGTTGAGAATGGAGAACCATAGGGCATGGAATATGGCAAATTATTTTCTCAAAAGGCACTCTTATTATCTAGTCCTCCAAAAAGGGCTGCTAGTGACATTCCCACGATGATCAAGAGAAAGGTTTCATTCCAACTAAGAAACATGCATCACTTAGTAATGTGAAAAGAGGAATCACTCACGAGATGATACACCAGATTGCCAGCTTCATTCTTGCCAATATCAAGACTAAGATTTTGCCTTTTTAGGGGACATGGATTGTCTCAATATCAAGTATCACCAGAATGTGATCTCATGAACACCTTGGCGAAACAACAGCCCATAATTTTATTTGAGAAAAGCTCCGGACAATTCAAGTATCGCTTTCAGTGACTTGTATTTGGAGATATCTAAAGCGTTTATAAGCTCCACGTTACCAACCCCACGAGGCTCAGTTTGTTTGTCACAATCTCGTGCGACCAAATACTACAAATTATGATACCTTGACAAATCTGGTAGTCTCAATTGATAAGCATCTTGACATTTCTGTACTTTCTAGGCATCTTGATCATTTGAGCCCTGGAATGTCTGAAAGTTTCTTGCGATCTATCACCATCAAGTTCCTTGAATCTTCAAATTTCAATACATCTAGAAATTTTGCTAACGACTTGCATCCCTGAATACACCAACTTTTGCAGGATGAAAATTTCTCCAGGCTTTGAACGTCCAGGTTCTCATAGCAGTTGATGTTCAACCGCATCAGGGATTTCAAGCATGATAATCTTCCTAGCGAAGTGCAACCACGAGATATCCAACATTACCAATAATTTGAAACCGTCAAGGCTACGAATTTCAAGACTCTTGCGGTTTGCGGCACAAAATGCCCTCAAATTCTTTAAAGTAGAAAGTTTTAGTAATCTTATGATATATGTGCACCTAGAAATATCTAATCTTACCAATAAAATCCCTTAGACCTTTTGAGCTAGAAAGGTCTGGTAATCTTTCTATGGACAAGCATCAAGAACCTTTCCAAAGTTTCTTACCGTCGGCCTCAAACTTCAAGAAATTCCCTTGGATTTTTGAACTGGAAGGTCTAGTAATCTTTCGATAGATTTGCACCCAGAGATATCCAATCTTTGTCAATAATTCCAACCTATAAAGACCATGATTTCAATTAGATTTTGGCAATTTGCCGCATTCGGGCATCGGGCAATTCTGCTATGTGAGTTCCCTGAATGTTCAAATTCTTCAACTTTTGAAGATTCCCAATGCTTTTAGGTAATTCCGCAACCATTGTAGATTTTAAATCCAACTCAATCAATGATGTCAACTTTCCGATCGAATTAGGAAGTACTCTCAACAAGCAACATTCCCATAATAATAAGCACTGCAAAGACATGAGGGAGCCTATGGATTTTGGAAGTTGAGAAAGTTTAGGGCATTTTCTTAGGTCAAGGAGAGATAAAGATGTTAGATGGCCTATGGAATTGGGTATGTGGGCTAATGATGCACAATAAGAGGCATCAAGAGTCTCGAGCTTCTTCAGAGAATCAATGCTTTCAGGTAATTCAATAATCCCTGTACATCTCAAATCCAACTCACTTAATGATGCCAACTTTCCGATCGAGTCAGAGATCTTTCTCAATGAGCGGCATTTTCGTAATAGCAATCGCTGTAGAGACAAGAGGGAGCCTATTGAATATGGAAGTTGAGCAAGTTTTTGACAAAATCTTAGGTCAAGGGTAGATAGAGATGCTAGATCACCTATGGAGCTGGGAATGTGAACTAACGATGCACAATAAGAGGCACTAAGAGTCTTAAGTGCCTTCAAAGAACCAATGCTTTTGGTAATTCCACAATTGCTATATGTTTTAAATTCAACTCGAGTCAGCCATGCCAACTTTCCGATTGAGTTTGGAATCTCTCTCAAGGAGCGACATTCTTCTAATAATAAGCGCTGTAGAGATGCAAGGGAGCCTATAGTGTTCGGAAGTTGAGCAAGTTTTCGACAAAATCTCAGGTCAAGGAAAGATAGAGATTCAAGATGGCCAATGGAGTTGGGTAGGTGGGTTAACAATGTGCAATAAGAGGCATCAAGAGTCCTGAGCTCCTTCAAAGAACTAATGCTTTCAGGTAATTTTGCAATCATTGTAAATTTTAAATCCAACTCAATTAATGATGTCAGCATTCCAATTGAGTCAGGGATCTCACTCAAAGGATCGCATTTCTGTAACAACAAATGTTGTAAAGATGCTAGATGGCCTATGGAGCAGGGTATGTATTCTAACAATTTACAATTAGAGGCATCAAGAGTCTTGAGCTCCTTCAAAGAGCCAATGGATATAGGTAATTCTTGAATTTGTGAATGAGATAGGTCAAGCTGAGCTAACAACACAAGGGAGCCTAATGATTCAGGTAATTCTTCAATTAGTGAATAAGATAGGTTCAACTGAGTTAATGACACAAGGGAACCCATGATGAGATAGGTCTAGCTGAGTTAACGACAAAAGGGAGCCCATAGATTCAGGTAATTGTTCAATTCGCGAATGAGATAGGTCTAGCTGAGTTAATGACATAAGGGAGACCGTGGATTCTGGAAGTTGAGTAAGATACTCACAAGACGAGGCCCATAGAATCTCTAGCTTCAAACAACACCTCAAAATAGGAAGCTCTTTTATAGCAGTGTCATTTATGAGAAGCTCCTTTAATTCTTCCATCCTACCTACTTCGGTTGGTAAGTCCTCTAGTCTCCAACATCTCCTAATAATCAAGGAGATGAGGCTCTTGATGTCCGCAACAGAAGGATGAATATTTATTAGATTCTCACAATCTTCAAGAATAAAAATCTCCAAACTTTTAAAACTAGACAAGTTAGGAGTTCTTCTCAAAGAATGACCAGAGAGGTTGAGAACTTTGAGCTCGGCTGCCATCTGAATCAAAATGAGGATAGTTTAGTGACATAGAGCTTCTCAAGAGTGTGATTTTCCATTACTTCTAGTTTTGTTACTATTTAAAATTCTTCACCCATGCTACACTACTCCTTTTATTTGGACTTTTTAAAAGATATGTCTCGTAGCTTAGTCCCCATACTATCAGTGCTATGATGCTCCACTACCTTATGTTTGTTTTATTAAAATGTTTCTTGAGTATTAGTGTTTAGCATATAGATGTTTTCTTTTCGAAAGAAAGAAAGAAAGGAGAATTTGGTGCTACTGGACTTTTACAACACGACATTAGTCACATGAGGTATGCTTTCTTCATATCTTACCTTAAGTGGACCCCATCCTCCCCAATCCTCTGAAATCTCACTCTATGATAGATCGAGCACGACTAATTTCTTCAAATAAAAGTTGGCTACTGCAAAATCTGAGGGACAGTCCTTCCACTTGAAGCCATCTTAATTTAGGAAGCAAGCCTTGAAAATCTCCAGCAAGATTCGCAGCCTTCACTTGAAGGAACCTCAAGTTAGTTAATTTTTTAAATTGTTCACTTGTGTAGCTTCGTGTGCAGTCATTTTTGTCAAGACAAAGAGCCTCAATGTTACTTGTACCTTGCAATTAGGAAACATTGGGGAACGCAAATGATGAGATGAGACCAACCGTATATAAGGAAAGATATATTGACTTCAATTTGCTATCACTAAAGTATAAACTTCTATGATTCTCCATAAAAAAAAAGTCATGTTATAAAAATTTCAAGTTATATCATGTTAAAAATTTTGGTTTTAATAATTCTTTGACATTAAAGAGTTAGTATTAATGTGGTGAGATCTGCCAATATATGTTTTGTTGATAAATACATGTTTTGCAAATTAAATTATAAAAATATTCTCAATAAGATATCATTGCAGATATATATTCTTACTGAGGTATATAATGTAATGCTGTAAATAAATCTATAATTTCACCACCCAAATTTCTTGTCGACACTTCTTTTATAGAAATTAAGACCTGGTAATTTATTTTTAAATGTATGTGTATAAGTATAGATGTCGTACTAACTAATCTTTCATAAAGTTTTCACGATTATGGATATTTTTTGGGAAATATTCATTATTCTTCTAAAACGATGTCATTTAGCTTTGTGGTCTTTATTATTGACTTGACCATTCGTTGTTCTTTCAATGTTAAATAAAGGATCGTTGAAGTAATATACCGTTTCTGACAAAAAAAGAAGAAGTAATATACCGTTAGTGTTGTTTCCTTCATCAAAATAGTACGTTTGTTTTCTTTATCCATATTCTCATTAACGAACACCTTAATAAAAAAAAAAGTGCGTTTAAATATGCATCACTTTTCACATTTTTGAAAACTGATTAGACTCTCTGACCTAAAAAAAGGGCTCGTTAGACTCCATTGATTTTTGATTTTGTTCGATTATGCTACTTATGATACTCTTCTTTCTCGAATTTGAGATAAAAGTACCCCATTGATTAGGGTCATTTTCTTTATGGTTGCATGAACATTTAACAAATAGTATATTCATATTTTGATAAAATATATATATATATATATATATATATATATATATATATATCTCTCTCTCTCTCTCTTGGAAGTAATATGCTTGGACCAGACTTTTTTACGATACATATTCACTTCTTTATGTTTACATTAATAGACTCTTCTTTCTGGAAAAATTAAGTTTGAATAGACAAATTTCTTCATATTTTTAAGTAAATAAGAAGGTGTTTGGTTTTGGAATAGTATGTTTATTATGTGATTTGCATATTCATCTTCCTTCTCCAATTAAACACATCACACTACGAAATTAAAGTTCAATTGACTCAAATTCACGGGTACAATAAAATTCTCCCAACCAGAAATTCCTTCTTTTGCTAGATGAAACATATCATAAAATCTTTGGAGCAATGTCATTACTCATAACTCAGTGATTTTCAGATACCTTCAAAAAAGAGAAGAATGTGTAATCGTTAAGGAAAAGAACACAAAAAATCCAAACTTTATGAACTATGATACATTTACTCAAAACTTATACCCATGTGATACATTTATTCTAATTTTTTTTTTGACACCAAATATCCCAAACTTATATTTGTGTGACACCAAAAACCCCAAATTTATATTCGCATGATGCATATACCCCAAAAATTTGGTGTCACAAAAAAAGTTCGATGGCTTTTACCCTAATCTTTACTGGCAAAATTTGGAATTTTTTCCATTTCCATCCACCATAAATAGCTTTCCCATTTTTATTCTTAAAATTTTGATTGACTTTCCACAATGTGTTTCTTCTACACATTACTATGCTATTCATTAATATTTCTTAGTTACTTCCACTAGTCTTTCCACTTCCTTATTTTTATTTCTTAATAACACGTACTTCTTTATGAAACTTCTTTTGCCTTTTCTTTTCTTGGCGATTGCTTCTTTATATTAACGTTCTTTTCTTGATATTGCATGGAAAGAATGTTTAGATTCTCTTTTTTCAAGTGTTGCAGATTCTAATAATAGAAGTCTTGTGCTATGCACAGAGTCACATTTTCTACTGTAATGTAATAGGTCGTAATTTTCGAGGGATTAATTAAAATATGAATAAGTGAGTAACTCAATCTGATTAGACTGCCTTTTGTGCAGGAACTTTAGAAAAGGAAAAATAAGAAAAAAAAGACCGCATGGATCAGAGAAAAACGTGAGATGATTACCTGCATGAGTACGTTGCGGGGCATTTTTGCTTAGTCAAAATTATTAAATCAACCATTTGACACATGTCCTGTTGATTCCTCAAACGATCAGGAGACAATAAGCCCTGTTTGTTAACGTTTCTTGTTTCTGTTTATAAACAAAATTTCTGTTTTAAAGAATAGAAACACGTTTATTTGCGTTTTTGTTCCAAATCTATTTTTTTGTTCCCGGGAACACTTTTAAATAGAAACAAGAAAAAAGAAAAATATGTTTCTTGTTTCTGGAACAAAATTTAAGAACATATTTTCTCTCTCCTCTCTTTTTCTTCTCTTTTTTTTTTCTTCTTTTCTTTTTCTTTTTTCTTTGGCTGGTCACCAGCCTCGGCCATGGCTGGCGGCGGCCGTCGAGGGGGCGACCTCGCCGGAGCGTCGTCGGCCCCGGTGAGGCTTGGCCTCGCCATGGCCGGGCGAGGCCGCCGGCCCTAGTCGCCTGGGCCACCGGCCTTGGCCGAGGCCGACCGGCCAAAAGAAGAAAAAAAAAGAAAAAGAAAGAAAATAAAGAAAAGAAAATAAAAATATTTAAAAATTAAAAGAAACAAAAAAAGAATAGAAATTTACCAAATGTGTTTCTGTTCATTTTTTATTCCCGGAACAAGTTTACCAAACGTGTTTTTTTGTTCAAAAATTGTTCTTCGGAACAGAAACACTTTTTCTATTTCTGTTCCCTGGAACAATTTTTAAACAGAAATGTTACTAAACGCACCTTAAATAGGTTAGAATTAGAGACTTATGGATCACAGTGATAAAGCATCTCATTTGTACTTGAAGTTCCCTGGAAGTTGAGTCTGTATATGGTAAGTGTGGCAGTTTAGCTATAAGTGGAAGTCGTTGACTACCTCTCTCGTTTTTGCAAATTAGTCATATTTAACAAATTGAGATCTTGAGATCAGAGTACGTAGTAGAAGCTAAAAGTATTTTGAGGGTTAGAAGTAACATTAAAATATTTTTGGCTCTATCGCTCTTGTTTATAGTAAAATTTCAGCCTTTTTCTTCTGACGTCTCATTTCAATCCAAAAATCTTACCACATACCATGTGCCATTTAGTTGTAAACATATATCAAGGTTTAGTAACATTTATAATTCTTACTGCAATGTATTATTACAACATATTTGAATTATTACAGCAACTTTGATTGCAGCAATACTAATGAGCATGACGTAGAGTTGCTCCCAATTAGATCCGGTTATCTAGATTTTTCATGACTTAATATCAATTATTCATGATATGATGGTCATCTTAATTACCAAATATATTACTTAATGGTACTTGTGATATAATTATTATGTCAATTGTATTGTTACTTATGTAATGAGTAGTATATGATTAGATATAACTCATAATCATAAATTAGTTATTAAAGGGTTAGATAAAAATTCATTTATTAGATTGTAGATCGGGATGATTTATATATAATATCATAATGGTTGTCAAAGGGGAAAATTATCAAAAAAATTCCTACAACTATTGCAATTGTACGGATTTTTTTTTTAATTCAATTCTAAAACTTTTGTAATTATACCAATTCATTCCATCTAACAAATTTTAATTGATCGGCGTTGACGTATACAATTGTTAATTTTTTTTAATTTTTTTTAATTTTTTTTTCCTACTTCTTCCTCCTTCCTCTGGTCAATGCTAGATGGCTAGAGGGAATGGCAAGCCTCACCTAGCCATGGCACGGCTGGTCTCGCTATCTTTGGGCGAGGCTCCATCAAATCTGGTGAGGGTCGACCTAAAAAGTGGTCGGTGGGGGTGAGCCTCACCATGGTTGGGCGAGGCCGAGCCTTGCTAGATTTGAAAGGGCCTTAACTAGTGACGGCAAGGTTGGCCTCACTATGGTTGGGCGACCCTTGCCCTTGCTAGTCGCTAGAGGGGCGACCCTCACCCATTGGCTGGCAAGGCTTACCTTATTAGCCCTCGCCTTTGGCCCTCAGCACAAGAAGAAGGAAGGAGGAAGAAAAAGAAAGATTTTTTTAAAATAAAATAAAATAAAAATTCGAAAAAATGAAAATTTTATCAAAAATTGTTCACGTAAGTATTTGCCAAACGGCCGGTGTCCACGTTAGCACTAGTTGGTTAAAATTAGTTGGATAGATTGAATAGACATAAATGCAAAAGATTTAGAACTTAATTAGCCAAAAATAAGTTTAGGATTGAATTAACACAATTGTAATAGGTTTAGATTTTTTTCCCATTATCAAATTGATAATTACTATAGTGTAATATTTATTTTAATATAATCACTTGTTACTTGCTTAATCTTTATTCGTAATCATAAATAATATATTACAATATGAATAAATATGTGGCATGGTAGGTTTTGTATCTAATAATTGATACAGGGTATTAAACTCATGAATCATGGCCGATGTTAAAGTAATAATTATAATACTCTCTCTAATTCCGACTTTAGGGTATTTTGGTAATTCTGATTTTATTCTCCTCTTAATACATAGGTCGTTCATGAAACCAAATGGTGTAATAGCTATTATGTTACTTAAACCAAATAGCATATAACTATTGCAGTTTTATTACATCATAGCGTAATAGCTATACATGACCGCCTTCTCTACTACTGTAACCAAACTAGCTATTACCTATTAGTAAAAGTCGTTGACCAAATGTTAAATTTTTTTCAGTGTTAAAATTCTAAGTAAAATAAATATGGCTCTATTAGTCCCGTTTATTGTAATTCAATTTTTTTCTTCTAATATCTTGTTTCAATCTACAGATCTCTCACCAAAAACATATGCCATCTAGTTACACACACACACACGTATAAAGCAATGGAAACAATATTTGGATTTACCATTTATTATATGCAATGGGCTCACATTTGACAAATATATTATGTTAAAATCATACTTGTCAAAAAATAATATCAACCAAATAATATCATATTGGATTTATATTTGACAAATTAATAGTATCAAAAGATCATTAACAATGATATCCATCATCACAAAATAATTATTTAACATGCTATACAAAAAAATGAATATATTTTACCAAAATTATCCATCGAAGAAGGAAAAATTTTGTATAATTAGAGGGTTCTATTACATGAGTTCATATATTTCCATAACGAATATAAGGAAATGTACACTAAATGATGATAGTTTTGATTGAAAAGTTGTATGGATACTCATGCAAAAATATTTTGTTGCATTTTATAAGTAAATGATATTGATAAATCGATAATAAAAACTATAGAACATGATAGCTCCTATTTAACAAATAAATGATATAAATATACTAAATATGTGTGTAATGAAATGCCCTCTATGAGTAAATGATGTAGAAATATCTATTTTAAGGTCGTAGTCTCCATTTGGCAATAAAAAATCGATCTTAAAACATTCAACATGAGAGCCCATAATTAACAAATGGTGATATATTTATATATATATATATATATATATATATATATATACATAAACTATGATTAACACTACCAAAAATCTCAAACTAATATATGTGTGTCACATTTACTCTAAACTAATTTGTTTCAATCTACAGATCTCTCACCAAAAACATATGCCATCTAGTTACACACACACACATATAAAGCAATGGAAACAATATTTGGATTTACCATTTATTATATGCAATAGGCTCACATTTGACAAATATAGTATGTTAAAATCAGACTTGTCAAAAATAATATCAACCAAATAATATCTATTGGACTTATATTTGACAGATTAATAGTATCAAAAAATCATTAACAATGATATCCATCATCACAAAATAATTATTTAACATGCTATACAAAAAAAGGAATATAAAAAATTATCCATCGAAGAAGGAAAAAATTTGTATAATTAGAGGGTTCTATTGCATGAGTTCATATATTTCCATAACGAATATAAGGAAATGTACACTGAGTGATGATAGTTTTGATTGAAAAGTTGTATGGATACTCATGCAAAAATATTTTTTTTGCATTTTATAAGTAAATGATATTAATAAAATGATTATAAAAACTATAGAACATGATAGCTCCTATTTAACAAATAAATGATATAAATATACTAAATATGTGACTCACCCCGTGATAGACGAGATGGTTTGCACCTCGCCCCTCAATCGGCAGGGAAGGGATTCGAAACTTCTTGCCCCTATTGCGCGACTCACCTACAACCCGTGGGAGGTGGGTCCTTGCGGGTCGCCCCGGGTTTACGCCGCCGGCTGCCGGCTGTCCAGCGATTCCCGAGTCACCAAAATATATATATAGACACACACACACACTAAATATGTGCGTAATGAAATGCTCTCTATGAGAAAATGATGTAGAAATATCTATTATAAGGTAGTAGTCTCCATTTGGCAATACAAAAATCGATCAGAAAACATTCAATATGATAGCCCATAAACTAGTATAGTTGTATTGTACTACATTTATCACAGACTAACTTTTGTGTTATAAAAAAACCCCAAATTAATGCATACATATCATATTTACCTCAAATTGGTACATTGTATCAAATACACCCGAAAAACATCCTAGATTTACCACAATTTGGAATAAATATAGCACGAATATAATAGTTAAGGGTAAGTGTGGAACAAATGTACCAATTATAGTTTTTTTTTTAATGACAGAAGAATTTCATTATTCACTAATCTTTTCATTATTTCTATGGATATGTAACCCCAAATGTTTAAAACACAAGTGAGAAAAATTCTCCTAAATTAAACTGCGTTTAGTGCCAACATTATGATGCAAGATGTTTAGTAAACTGCTACTGTTAAATGCACATGAAGGAGTGGAAAAGTCGAGGCTCACAAGCTAGGGCCATGATGCTATCCTTGGACTTGTTGATCCGCTCATCGAACTCGTAGAGCTTCTTGATGTGCTTGGCATCATGGGAGGGGTTGGTCATTGTGCTAAGGAGTCAACTCGGTGGAATCTAAAGAAACCAAGGATGAGTGTGTCACCGGCGAGGGCGACCCTCACCTATGGTTAGTTGTGGTCGACGATTGGCGAACTGGAAAAGAAAAGGAAAAAAAAAGAAGAAAACTTTTAGAATTTTTTTTTTAAATACAAAATCTTCCATAATAGCCATTTTTGGCCAAAATTGGCCAGAAGGGCTTCAATGACAAATGTCGAAAGATATAGGATTAAATTGATCAAATTAAAAAGTTTATGATTGAATTAGTCATCAACAGTGAGTTTAGGATTTTTTTGACAATTTTTCCCAAATGATTGAGCTGTGATATGTTCTAGTCTAGTTATTCTACATAACTATTGTAGAGTATGAAGTAACAAATACATTATCATGACATCAAAACTTGCAAATCAAGACCTAGACTCATATAACATGATCTAAATTTGTGGGCGCTTGGTCATAAATGTTTGATACAATTGAGTAAATATGGATTTGACAAATATTTTGCTTAATCGCTAGAATGATCTAGCAACCGAACATAATAGAGAATGAGAATTTGGGAGATCGCAGTCCATGATCAAATCATCCCCTTTCATCCAATTACATATGGTTTGCGCAAAGGACATCACATTCATTGCCGCCACATACCCCGATCCATTCAGGCAATTTCATTGAATTCACTAATTACTTTCCTTTCCATCGAAAGACAGATGTGAATGCATCATTTTGACTCTTTTCTTTTATTTTCAATCTCAATTCTCACTCACCAACCACCGGAAACTATTATATACTCGGTTGTAGCAACAACGCTAGTGCCTCACTACACAGTACATATACAACGTTTGCGCTCCTAATGCATATAGACACAAATGGTCCAATGGGAGCAAGAATTTCCAGGAACATTTTCCCTACTGCGCCAAGTCATTTCGGGGCAAGTAGATCATTTATGATGAAAAGGAGGAGCTAAAGCGTGGAGATCTTAATTTGAGACCGTAAGACAAGCCCAGCTAAAAATGGCTAATGCATATTCATAGTTTTAGCTTATCGCGGTCCGAAGCAACATTTTTATTAAGTGCAGAGGCAACGAATCATACAACGGGAGATTCTACGGGATGTGTGATCCCTTCTAGCACCACTGTTTAAAAAAAAATGCTTCTGATGGGGAAGAAATGGAATCAAATTATGAAATGTGATAACACTATCTTTAAAGAATTATTTACCCCACAACAAAAAAATCCTTTAAGATAAAACAAAGTCTCAATAAGAATACCACATAACAATTCTAATATTTCTTAGGATCTCTCAAAAGGAAACAATTAAAAATTATGGCTGTATATCTTTTGAGAAAAAATGAAATTGGCAGTTGTAAGTATTGAATAGAAATAAAGAATAAATATATTTGAACAGATATACCGTTTCAAAGATGAAAAAGTCATTCCCAAACTAACAAAATAGACACAACCTTCCAAAGTTTATAAGAGCGCCTAATAACCATCAAGCAAAAATAGTAAATTCGAAATTTAATAATAAAAGAATAATCGTACTTCCCATGTTCCAATAAGATGCAATAGTTATTTTATAATCATATATTCAAAATTAATTAAAATAATAATCGTTTATTAGTGCCAAATCTCATCCATATGCATACTCATATCTTTTCAATGTGTGACAAGGCACCTCGTGTTCTACAAACAAACTATAAACAATTTGGTATTATCCTCTTTATGGGCTTAAGCAAACACTTAAGTAGTGGCATAAAAAATTTGATTTAGTTATATTGTTCAATGGTTTCAAACACGATAGCATTGATAAGTGTATATATTCTAAATTCACTAAAGACTGGTATTTTAGTGTGTTTATACGTTGATAATATGCATATTTCTGGAACCAATATGACTAGTCATTGAGACTAGAAGTATTTAACTTTCATTTTCAAAATGAAAGATTTGAGTGAAGTTGATAATATATTGGGTATTAAAGTCAAAAAATGTAGCATGAGTTATTTTTTAAGCTAAAGTGATTATGTTGAAAAAAGGTTAAATTAATTTCAACATCTTGTTTCAAGGAAATGAGGACTCCATTTGAGTCCTATATTAAGTTAAATTATAATACCGGTAGAGCAGTAGCACAACTTAAATATGTGAGTGCTATAGGGCCTTTAATGTATGCAATGCATTGTACAAGACTTGATGTTGCTTTTTTCATGTGTAAGTTGAGTATATATGCTAGTAATCTAAGTACAGAACATTAGAAAACTATTATGATAATTTTTTGTTATATAATATAACTAAAAACTTGGGACTATTCTATAACAATTATCCAATCATATTAGGACATACCGACACGAGTTGGATTACAAGTGTGGGTGAGAAACCTTTCTACTTCTAGATAGATTTTCATATTAGGTGGATGTGTTGTATCTAGGACAAGCAAGAAACAAAATTGCAAAACCCACTCAATGATGGAATATGAATCCATTGCTTTAGCAGCAATTGGAAAAGAAACTGAATGCATTAGAAATTTATTATTGGATATCAAATTATGGCCTAGTCCTATGCCTTTTGTTTCCACTCATCGTGATAGTCATACTACTTTGGCTAATACATAATCGTAGTTTTAGTTGTCGGTGCTAAGCAACATTTTTACTGAGCGCAGAGGCAACAAGTCATACAATGGAACAATGGGAGATTCTGCAGATGTGTGATCCCTTCTAGAACCACTAAGTACTCCGACTGGGCTAGGCAAAACACCTTCAGGGTCGGCGATGTCTTAGGTGAGCACTTTGCTCCGAGAAATCGGTTATTCCTCGCCTTTTTTTGTTTTTTTTTTCAAATTCACATAATATCACATAAATTGATCTCCACTGCCATGCCTTTCAAATAGATGAAAAATTAACAAGTATGGCATATTTTCTCCAACCCATTGTTGGAGGTAGTCTTCATATTTTTCCCTGATATTTGGGGGAAAATTAGCTAGGAAATCATTACTTTTTCTGGCTAGACAATCAACATCATCCACGAGTCATGACCATTAGACACTCTTCTACGGTTTGGCCTTCTTGGAATAGGAATGAAATACTAATTATTATTTTCAAGCACTTCGCTCCGACAAGTCCATTCTCCATTCGTATATGTGCAATCAATCTTTTGAGTTTCAGTGGCAAAAAACATCAATCGCGAGCTTCACTCTATAATGCTGATCTTCCATTATTTTTGCACCGTTCAGCTTCAACCCAAGGTCACACAACATCGAAAACGTGTCCAAAGGTGACGATAACTGCAACACCGTTCATCCAGCCATCACCCTAACCAATGACCGGCCACCTTTTCCCTCAACAATGCCGGCGGGTATTGCTTTGTACACCTTTGCTAATGGCGACCATTGCTCTCAGGGCCAAAATTAGTGGCACTGTCAGTGAAACCTCCACCAGCCTGACCTTCAGTCCAGCAGGATCACCATCGCTACCTCCACCACCACCTGAAAGTGATGCTTCATCCCCGGGTGTCACACTGTTTGTCCTGTTTATGCCCGTTGTCACAAGCTTAGCTTATTAT
This sequence comes from Eucalyptus sp. ANBG9806169, assembly GCA_014182395.1. Taxonomy (NCBI): domain Eukaryota; kingdom Viridiplantae; phylum Streptophyta; class Magnoliopsida; order Myrtales; family Myrtaceae; genus Eucalyptus; species Eucalyptus sp. ANBG9806169. Next base: position 20,964,860 of record CM024575.1, read on the forward strand.
GTCAGTTCATAATACATGAGGCTCATTACTTCTAGTAGATATATAGGTGGACTATTGACAGATTGTGAGATATTGCTACTCATCACAAAGTGAATGAAGTTGTAATAGCTCATAAGTTTCTTCGGAATACATATATAGTTCTCCTCTGAAATTCTAAAATCCCCCTCTATTTGCAGTTCATATACCATGATGACCAAGATCATTAACAAGTTATAAAGCAGCAGGAGACAAAAGCGATCCCTATAACAAAATCCTCGTTGGCATAGTGAAAAAATCCCAGCATTAAAATGACTAATGAATGGAAGAGTAAATCATGTGGTGACAGGATAAAGGGTGTGACCTTGTTATGATCAAACTCAACAAATGACACTGATGATATGAACTCACTCTAGCAAACTTGCAGCATATCAAATTCACAGCCTATGAAATTAGCTTGAAAGAGCTCTGATGAATTCTGGGGATTGAGAGCGCGACTAATCCAGCGGTGTGATATCTCTCCTTTGCCTATGTGTCTTCGTACTTTGCCTCCAGAAGTCACATGGAAACAGACAAGAAAAGAGAGAACTACGGCTGAAATATTGCAGAACAATAAAAAACCATTTCCAGCAATCAGGAAAAGCAAGCAAATTCACGTCATTACTATTTTGTGCATTTCAATCGTCCGCCTTAAGATACTGAGATGAGTATGGTCAAAGGGATTTTCTTAAATAGTTGCTTGTTCTTTCAACGTCTTGTAATTTCCACCGTATCAACATTGTGGAAAAACCACTATGTCTGGCATTAAGAAAAATCAATCAGAAGATTAAAAGTATAACTTGTCATCAAACGAACAAGTTATACATGACATGTTAGCAAGCACGATGACCTTCAAATACAGAACTCACAAAAATCATTAATCTAATAGTCTGGTTCTTAATATCACGTCGAAGATGAATAATCATAGTGGATGACAAATGACAGACACTTTTCTCAAAAGGCACTCTTATAATCTAGTCCTCCAACAAGAGCTGCCAGTTACATTCCTACCATGATCAAGATGAAGAATTCAATTCCAACTAAGAAAAATGAATCACTCGGTAATGTACGAAGAAGAATCACTCACAGATGATTTTCTGGGAATGCCTGCTTCATTCCTGCCATTAGCAAGACTACGTTTTTTCCCCGTTAGCGGACATGGATCATCTCAATATCATGTCAAAGATGAAGAATCATAGTGGATGACAAATGACAGATTATTTTCTCAAAAGGCACTCTTATTATCTAGTCCTCCAACAAGAGCTGCCACTTATATTCCTACCATGATCAAGATGAAGAATTCAATTCCAACTAAGAAACATGAATCACCCAGTAATGTACGAAGAAGAATCACTCACAGATGATTTGCCGGGAATGCCTGCTTCATTCCTGCCATTATCAAGACTAAGATTTTGCCTTGTTAGCGGACATGGATCGTCTTAATAGCGAACTATCACCAGAACGTGATCTCATGAACACCCTGATGTAACAACTGCTCATAATTCTGCATGAGGAAAGCTCCAGACAATTCAGGTATTGCTTTTAGCGCCTTGCATCAGGAAATGCCTAAAGTTTGTAGAAGCTCCAAGTCGCCAAGCCCACAAGGCTCAGTTAGTTTGTCACAATCTTGTTCGACCAAATATTGCGGGTACTTACACCCTGAAAAGTCTGATAGTCTCAATTGACGAATCATGAAATTTCTGTACTTCATAGGTATCTATCCTTCGAGCCCTGAGATGTCTGGAAGGTCCCAACAATCTGTCACGCTCAGATTCCTTAAATCTTCGAATTTGAACACATTCCAAAATTTTGCTAATGACTCTGCATTTTTGAATACACAGACAAACTTTTGCAGGATTAGTATTTCTCTTTGCTTTGAATGTCATGCAGCATCTAACACTGGTTGATGTACTGCATAGGGTTTTCAAGCATGATAGATCCTGGTAATCTTCCTAGGCTAGTGGAGCCCCAGATCCAATAGTACCAGTAATTCTAGCCCGTCAAGGCCACGGACTCTTGTAGTTTGCAGCATGAAATGCCCTCGAATTCTTTACACTAGAGAGGCTGGGCAGAATTTCGATAGATGTGCACCTCAAGATATCCAATCTTACTGATAAACCCAACCTGTCAAGGAATAAAATTTTGACTAGATTCCTGTTTGCACGTCGACCTTAGGACGTTTTGAACTTGTAAGGTCTGGTAATCTTTCAAAGAACTTGCATCCAGGGAGAATAAAAATTTCCAAAGATTCTAACCGGGACCTCAAAATTCAACTAGATTCTTGCAATTTGCAGCACGAAATTCCCTAAAGACCGTGAATTTCAACTAAATCTTGGTAATTTCAGAGGCATCAAGCAATTTCGTTATGTGAGAGTTCCACAATCCTTTGAGATCCTCAACTTTTGCAGATTTCCAATGCTTTCAGGTAATTCCACAATTGCTGTACGTTTTACATCTAGCTCATTTAACGATGTCATCTTTCTAATCGAGTCTGGGATCTTTCTCAACGAGTAGCATTCACGTAATAATAAGCGTTGCAGAGACATGAGAGAGCTTATAGAGTCTGGAAGTTCAACAAGATTTTGACAAAACCTTAGGTCAAGGAGAGACAAAAATGCTAGATGGCCTATGGAGTTGGGTATGCAGGCTAACGATGCACAATAAGAGGCATCAAGAGTCTCGAGCTTCTTCAGAGAACCAATGCTTTCAGGTAATTCCACAATGGCTGTATGTTTTAAATCTAGCTCAATCAATGATACCAACTTTCCGATCGAGCTTGGGATCTCTCTTAACAAGCGGCATTCTCGTAATAGCAACCGCTGTAGAGACACCAAAGAGCCTATGGAGTCTGGAAGTTCAATAAGATTTCGACAAAACCTTAGGTCAAGGAGAGACAAAAATGCTAGATGGCCTATAGAGTTGGGTATGCGATCTAACGATGTGCAATAAGAGGCATCGAGAACCTTGAGCTCCTTCAAAGAACCAATGCTTTCAGGTAATTCCATAATCAATGTAGATTTTAAATCCAGCTTATTCAATGATGCCAACTTACCTATTAAGTTGGGAATCTCTCCCAATGAGCAACATTCACGTAATAACAAGCATCGCAAAGATGCTAGATTGCCTATGGAGTTGGATATGAGGGCTAATGATTCACAATTGGACGCATCGAGAGTCTTGAGCTCCTTTAGAAAACCAATAGATTCGGGTAATTCTTCAATCCCCAAATGAGACAGCCCAATTGCGTTAATGACACAAGTGAGCTCATGGATTCGGATAATTCTTCAATCCCCGAATGAGATAGGTCCAATTGAGTTAATGACCTAAGCAAGCCCATGGATTTAGGTAATTCTTCCATCAGTGTATAAGATAGATCCAACAGAGTTAACGACACAAGCGAGCCCATGGATTTAGGTAATTCTTCAATTTGTGAATGAGATATGTCTAATCGAGTTAACGACACAAGTGAGCCTATGGATTCGTGTAATTCTTTAATCCGAGAATGAGATAGATTCAATCGACTCAACGACTTAAGGGAGCCCATGGATTCGAGGTAATTCTTCAATCCCCAAATAAGATACGTCTAGCATAGTTAACGACACAAGGAATCCCATAGATTCAGGTAATTCTCCAATTCGTGAATGAGATAGGTCCAAGCGAGTTAATGCCACAAGGGATCCCATGGATTCGGAAGTTGAGCAAGTTCACAATATGAGGCTCGTAGAGTTTCCAGCTTCATCAAACAACCTCTCGAAATAGGAATCTCTTGTATAGCAGTTTCATCTATGATAAGTTCCCTCAATTCTTCCATTCTACCTATTCCCGCCGGCAACTCCTCTAGTCTGCTACATCTTGTGACATTCAAGGAGACTAGGGTATTGATTTCCCCGACGGAAGGATGAATCTTTTCCAAATTCCAGCAATATGCAAGAATCAAAATCTCTAAGCTTTTGAAAGCGAGACAAGTCGGGAGTGCTTCTTAAAGATAGACAATGTGAGAGATTGAGAACTTTGAGCGAGGTTGCCATCCGAAAGAAAGAGAGGATATCCGAGTGAGATTAGACCACTACAACATGCGATTTTCCACAGCCCCTTATGCTTTTTAGACCTTTAAAAATTCCTCAAAATACCCATGCTCCGCTACTACTTCAATTTATACTTTTTTGAAAAGAAAAAAAAAAGTTAAATGTTTTATTGCTCAGTCCCCATGCTATCATTGCTATGATGCTGCACTACTTCACAGTTCGTTTATCTAGACGTTGTTCAAGTGGTAGTGTTCAGCTACGTCCCGAACATACACATACTTTTTTGGGCATATCTATTGCCAAAAGAATGATAGGGATATACAAGTGCTAACTATATATTGTTATTTTACCTTCCAATTTGGCTAAAATACATATCAACCAGTTAGCACTCACAAAATAACATATAATTCACCCTCACAAAATGAAGTTTAATATTATAAAGCAATGCACTTACTTTGAAGTAGCAGCGTTAAGTTTTGTTTCTAAAATGTTGATTTTATTTATGACCATTCATATGATACTTCGTGTAAAAGGGTTAGAGCTTTTGTATGAACGTAACCAAACAATACCAAAATAGTTGTAACTGTTCATTTCTCATGAAAGAAGATCGATATAGAAAGATAAAAAGAATCGCTAAAAAGGCATACTTTTAAATGGGGAAAAATTCCCTTAGAAGCAACAACCCATTTGGATTAAGAAAAATCAAGATAGGCACAAATATTGTAATTATATATTGAATAGATTTTAATTAAATATAGTAAACTTTAATTTCAGTATGTCTAATGTTAAGCTTGACTGGTTGTTAAGATAATACCAATTTAAGATATTAAGGGCAGAAGCTTATGGTATACTTAGGTGCCTACAGATTCCCCTTATACTTAGGCGAAAATCCTTAATTTGAGGAAGGATATTAAACCTTTTGAAAGAAAGAATGGATAACTTGGTGCAATTGGAACTTCGACAATGCTTGATTATTCACAACGCCTTCTACGTCTTACCTTGAGTAGATCCCATCCTCCCCAATCCTCTGAAATCTCACTCCATGATAGTTCGAGCACGACTAAGTTCTTTGGATGAAAGTTGTCCATTGCAAAACCAGAGGGACAATACTCCCACTTTGAAGCCATCTTAAGCGAGGAAGTACGTTCTGAAAATCTCCAGTAAAATTTGCCCCCTCACATGAAGGAACCTCGGGTTGGTCATTTTTTTGAATTGTTCACTGTGTACCTTCTTCCGAAGCCATATTTATCTAGACAAAGGGCCTCGATCTTATTAGTGCCCTGTCATTAGGGAACATTGTGAGCCATAAGTTTTGAATGATGAGATGAGACCAACTGTATATAAGAAGTAATGATTTCAATTTATCGTCATACTATTATGGTGTAGGCTTCTTACATTCAACTTTGTGAAATGACAAGTTGTGTTTGCATATTATATGTCTAATCCATGTAAAAACGTGAAGCTCAATAGGTTGTTCCCAAACTTTTCCTCTTCCAATTTGCCCTTCACAATTTGCGTCCTTTGAATTTCCAAAAACTTTATTTTTTACTTAAATTACAAAAGAAGGCCTTTCTTCGTGCACATAGTATTTCAAATATATCTAGCAGCATTCATGCCCTTAATATGTCAAACAACATAACACCAACTCATATCGTTTATATGTGAAACCACATGACTTACAATCCAACACATCTATCAAACTGGCCATCAAAATATGTATGAAAATTGAAGAATCCCAATTGTAGAATCCCCCTTCTATTTCTAAAATATCTTGTTTGCAAGAATGTCATCCCAGAAAGTACACACGTATGTTGCAGTCATTTTTTGTTGTGTGTTGCTTCAATAGAGTTTTCAACGTAAATGGAAGAAAAACCAATCATATATCAAAGGTTATAGAGATGATTTTTACTCCTCTTATTACAACAGAAGTTTGGTTCACCTTTTCATTGTCACGTGATTTTGCTACAGTGAAATAGCAGTCTTCTAAATTTTTCATCAATTAGCCCATAGATTAATGAGATCTTTTTTATGATCGGATGGAAAAATTCATTAAATTGGATACTCGAAAAAATTAAGTCTTTTACATTTTGTAACCAAATATTTTAGGAACTCGAATTTGCTTTTTGTTTTAGGATAGAGCAAAAATCATGAGTCGCAATGAAGATTTGTTTGGTGGTTTCAAATTTTCCTTCAATTTCTTAATCTTTCGGATGAGACACTACTTATTTTTCTTTGAAGAGTTTCTCGTGAATTTTTTGTCAATAAATTCATAAATACCCTTTTTCCAATTCTAAGCAATGTACTGTTTAGTTGATTACATTTTCCTTTGAGCAACTCGCCGAAAAGCATCGGCAACGTATTTTTCCATAATCTTGTTACTTCATTATATTTTGCGTTTAATGTTTATATTCAGTGTTTTTCAGTTAAAGGTACTCATGACATTTGCAAATGCATGTTTGATACTTGTACAAATCATTCATATGTTATAATTGCTTTTAGTTGCGTTACTAATAAAAACTAATCATCACGCAGTTTCAAATCATATTTATTTACGTGACAACAAAAGATAAAGTAATAAGTACACTAAAAGTCTTAAAACTGAAACTTTGAAAATATGCAATCAACTCTTAAAATTTGTTTAATTCATGCAATCAAGTACCTTCGTTAGCTCTATCTAATTTGTCTAACAAAAATGTTAACGTGTCTTTTAAGATAAAAAAAAATTGAGGGAACAGGACACTGTCATGGTAACCAATGGGAACCGCATAAAGAAAAGGCTAAAAATTTCCATAACCAAGACGAAGTCGCCAAAAAAAACCATTCGAAACCTTCGGAAATCACTGCAACAAAAGAAATTAGGTTCCTACAACCAGCTAGCTGCTTTAAAATCAGACCCGTGAAAGCATTCTGCTCACCAACAATCAATCAAGAAGCATAAACAATAGAGAGGTCAAGAACACAAATTGTCACTGATATCTCCTCTGAAGATGATTTCACAGACGCCGTCACGTGAAGAGCGCGAACAAACGAAAAACTGAAAGAGAAACATGCAAGGTGAGGTATTTGAAGAAAGGAGCGGTCGCCTTCGCCATCAAGGGTTGCCAATCCTCAAATTGCACAATGGTGGCGTGACTAATTGCCACCACTGTGAGAGGGTCGGTAAGCCCTCACGTCGGTGTTGCGAGGGTCGTGCAGTGGATAAAGTAGCCAGGCCCTCCTGACCTCAAGCATGGCAACTTCACCGATGAAGAAGATGAACCACCGTCAAGTTCCACAGATTGCTTAAGCACAAGTATGTTTCCCCTCCATCAATTTCAAATCTTTCCCTCATTTTTTCCCTTTCTGTTTTTTCTTGCAAAATCCTTACTCTTAACAAGTTTCATGGTCTCTGTTTAATTTTCTTTATGTGATTCCAGATGTGTTTCTTACTACATATTTTGTTGAAAATACATGGTTCCCCAATTGATTATAAAAATATAGTGGTAAACATATCATTGCAAATGTATATACTTGTAAATGTATATTATGATGTTGTAAATAAATCTATTATCTCAACACTAAAAATCCTTGTATACAAAAATTACCAAAATCGTAACCTGAGAATGAATTTTCAGATATATCATCTATAGATAAATACCTAATAACTATTTTTCAATACAATTTCGTGATTATGAATATATTTGATAAATTTTAATTACTCTTTTGAAATGAAGTCAATTAGTTTCGTGGTCTTTATTCCTAAACATACTTTATATTTCTAATCCCAAAAATAGGATCTTAAAAATAATTTATTGTTAATGTCATTTACTTTATCAAAATAGTAAGTTTGTTTCAAATAATGTAGACAAATAAAGCTCTTATTTATATTTTCATTAACGAACACCTCTACTCAAAATAGTGCATTTAAATATGCATCACTTCCCACATTTTTAATGATAACTTAGACTCCATTGACTTTTGATACTGTTCAATTGTTATCCTACTTAGGATTCTCTTCTTTCTCAAATTCGAGATAGAAGTACACCATCAATTAGTGTTATCTACTGAAAAGACATTTCGAACAATGTCATTAAACAAATACTACGTTCTTAATAATTTGATGAGTAGATACCTCTCTTGGAAGTCATATGCCCGGAACAGACACTTCGTTTTGAAGTATTAGCATTCGTAGAGTAAAATTATCCTCTATTATGAAAAGTCTATAGAACAAAAATCAATTATGTATAAAGGGTTATGTTACATGGATTGCCCCAATTCTAGATCATCTTCTGGAATCGTATAACTGTCAAAAGTGAGTGACTGCTCATCGGAACTGTTATAGTCTGAATACTCATAAGTCCGATACCATTGATGTCCAATAGCTTTGATAGTAATGGCTGGATCTACTACTACCTCGTCCATTGAGTATAAAAGAGCAAATGATGGTATAGCAATGAAAATCGGGATGATAATAGGAAATATGGTCCAAAGAATCTCGATATGAAAGCCACATCAGCGACTTGACAGTGTTAACCATTAACAAACAATTGACGACAAAGGATAGGAGACTAAATCACACAAACCGTAATACTTAGGGGACAAAATTCGTACTTAACCCAACTTCAAAAATATAGGAACCAGGATAGCCAATCATCACAACTGAATGGAGGTCTCATTTATCATATCAAACAACCCATAAGAAGTCGATATTAGAAAAGAATAAAGAATGAGAAGACCTCACAAGAAATCAGAAGAAGGATGCAAAATCAAACATTTGCATCAAACAAATTAGTGGGTAAAGCATGGCCCCCAACAATTTATAGATGTCAGGTGAAAGTGCTCTGTCAAACATTATTTTTTGTAATTTGTTGTTGCGTTGAAGTTAGCAAAGGAGTATCCTCGTCACAATATTATCAGGTAGAGATATATATCAATCATCAATAAACAAGGAATTGCTCCTCAATTATGTCCTACAATCAGGCAAGAACAGCAATGAACTGAAAGAGCTCTTTCGCTGGTAGGAATGGCAAGTTCTGTGGACTCAAGACCGGCAATAATTTTAATCTCAAACAAGAAAGAGAAGATGAACTCACATTCACTAAGACAAGTAGAGAAAATTCTTACCTTGTTGCTGTCAAGCACATCTACGGCTTCTTGAATCCATAATCTGCTACGCTTTTGAGGCTTCTTTTGATTTTCTAAACGGACAATTTCCCTTCCAAGATCTCTTAATTGATCATGCATCATTAGATTGCCATCTTTGTCAACTTTAATTAGAGACATTTGGCTCAATATATCAATCCCCTTCCTTGGGAAGAAGCCACAGGAATCCCACATATAAGTTGGAGTTCTTTTAGATGATCCAATAAAAAAACATGCAATATCTAAAAATATTTGTTGCTCGTCATAATCTAATGCATCATAACTTACCCGCAACTTCTCTTGCACTTTTCTATGGGGCACATTCCTTAATTTATTTAAGGTTTCTTTCCATACTTTTTTTGTCTTTCCACACACGAGTAAACCAATAACTACAAGAGCTAAAGGAAGCCCCCCAGCAGTAGATACGATATCACGAGAGATTAACTCATAATCACTCGGAGGAGAATCCTTTCCAAATGCATGTCTACTAAATAACATCAACGATTGATCCAAGGGCAACTCGTTGAGTTGATACATATGGATTGTCCTAGCCTCATCAAGAATTCTCTTGTCTCTAGTTGTGATGATGATTATACTTCCTGCTTTGAACCATCTACCATCTCCAATCAAAGCATTCAAGTGAGTATTATCATCCACATCATCAAGGAGAACGAGGATTTTCTTACTTGTAAATTGAGATTTGATGACACCAATTCCTTCGTCGACATTAGACACTTCATCTTGACTTCTAAGAATATCATAAATAAGCTGCTTTTGTATGCATTCAATACCCTTTCTCCGAGATGTTTCTTGAATATCTGCAATGAAGTTACGGTACTCAAAATGACCAGAGAGTTTGTTGTATAATACCTTTGCAAGAGTTGTTTTACCAATACCGCCCATTCCATAAATTCCAATAAGACTAGTATTATTGAATTCACCATCTATGTTGCCCATAATCCGTTCCACATGATCATCAATTCCCACCAACTGTGCAGGAACATTTAAGAGAAAAAGTCTTTTTAACTCACTCATAACTTTTCTGACAACAATTTTAACCAATGTTCCTTCATGCCTGCCAAATAACAGTATAAGTTTCAATATATGATAGCAATATGTATATTCTTTTTCAAGTAAGATCTAGTTAGAGAAAGTAAACAGTTTTTTGGTGGAGAATGATGTACCCATTGTCAATTTTCTCTGATTCCCATCCTAGCATGGAACCAACTTCTTTGAGCACTGCTTCCCATTCCTTCACAACCATTTCATCCGAATTCTCATTATGTGCATTGATAGCTTCTCGCCATCTCCCTGTAAGATGTTGCAACTGCGAGGCTTCCACTTTGTAAAATATGGGCAACACTATTTGCCCTTTGCTTCTCTTGCACCTCAACATTTGAGCCAGCTCGCGAAGGCACCATTTACTGGAAGCGTAGTTCTTGGAGATAATAGGGATCGAGATCTTAGACTGTATAATAGTGCAGAGAAGCTCCGAACCAATCTCTGTACCAACACGGAGCTCATCGTCGTCTCTGAACACGCGAACTCCTGCATCAACAAGGCTAGTATAGAGATAATCAGTGAACCCTCTACCAGTATCTTTTCCTCTAAAACTCAAGAACACTTGGCACTCATTTTCTTTCGGCGTTTCGGTTCCGTCTTCGTACTCATCTACATGTGGAGAGGTGGATGAGGAAGACGCCTCGTCGATTGGATCTTCTGAAAGAGTGGGTTCTTTCCTTTTCATCTCGAGAGGATTGATTCTAATACGAAGCCAGTAAAAGGAATTGATAGAGCAGAGTCTCAAAAGAAGAAAGAGATAGAATCCCAGATCTGGAAATTACAGAAAAAAGAACTCAATTCAGAACACGTCAGAGGAAAATGGAGCAATCAAAGCAGGAAAGTGAGAAGAGGAGAGGATAAAGGAGCCGTGGATTACCTGAAGAGTGCTCAAACAACAACAATCCACCCACTGCTGCAATCTCCCCCGATTCTCAACCTTCGGCGTTGAATTACCCGCCCCCAACCTTAACGGGCGTGCTTGAATAATGCTGAGTTCTTGCTACTCAACGGTCCAAGACTCTTCGACTGATCGAACGTTGCGATTCATGCTGCACGGAGAGGGCAATTATTGCAAGAGTTAGTTTCCACAGCATCCTGCGGAGGGTGCTTAGAGCCCACGTAGGCGTTTTGTTTGGAAGCGAGCACGACTGGCTTTTTCTATTAATAAAACAACTAGAAAATAAAAAGCAAAGGTCAATTATCGCAGGCGTAAGGTGCGTACTGCGTGGAGCCTGCCCATTTGCGTGACGGGCTTCTTGACCCGACTTGTCTTTTCAAATGATTAAAAAATATAAAAGAAAACCAATCAGCAATACCGATGCTCCTGGTTGGTAAAGCATACTCTCCACCGACTAGTTTAATAATTAATTAGATTGTGATAATGCCTCCTTGTCTTTCCACGATGGATGTACAGGGTTAATGACCGATCCGATTTTTATGATATTATGAAGGACCAATGATGACCACCAAATTCATTCATAGAAAAATAAGAGAATGACCACCAAATTCATTCATAGATTTAGTCTTGTTGTTGCTGCTTAAGGTCAATTGAAGATTAAATGCACACATTTTACGAAAGGCTAGACTTGGGTGACACGCCATGTCCCGATTTGAATGCAGATACAAGCCTACGAGCATATTAGGACATATGATACAATGACCAGAGAATCTACAATATATGGACATTGCATTATTATGGTACCTGACAATTGATTGATAGTAAATAGGGGAGATTTTATTTGTCCTTACTTGGACAAGTTAAACGATTACAACGATCTTGTTTGCACAATCAATAACTAATTGAGTTACGGCGTAACATTAGATTCATCTTATTATGTAAATAACATTATTTTGTCGGCTTCTTTTTTTCCTTTTCACATATTCACAAGGCATTATAGTTGGCTCTTCTCGAGTGGGCGGAATCTCGGGTTTATATCTAAGAACATGTTAATGCCATACCATATATACCTCATTTAAAACAATCAAAACTTTGTGATTAACATCTTGGGATAGCATGGGAACAATGATATTCATAAATCTGAAGCTTCAAGCATGTGCATGTACCAGTCTGTAAATCAACCTTATGAATATGTCCTCCTCTACTTTTGCTCTCAACGAGACAACCTACTTTTATGGAGAGAGTAGCTAAGGACTTTGGTCGAAGTTTGAGATCTAGCTTGACTTGACTTGCTCATTCTATCAATAAGAAAAAATTGAAAAAAAAAAAAAACTAACAGGCAATACTTACATCGTCTTAAGGCTTCGTTCATTTAACATAAAATATAGCATCTTTGAAAATATTTTCTAAAAATTCATTTTTTCAAGAAAATAACAATACCTTTTATTTGTTAAGCTAAAATATGAAAATGAATTAGAAAATATTTTTGTTGTTCGGTAAAAAAAAAAAAAAAAAATCTTTTCCTCCATGCACCCATTTTTAATATTATAAATATTTATTTTAAAAATAAAATTTCAATTATTTTTATTGTTTTATTTTAATAAATTTCTATTATAGTTTTAAAAAAATTGATTTACTTAATTATTTTTATTCTTTTTCCGTTTCTTTTTTTCTTCTTCTTATTCATTGGTTGATCATCAACCATGGAAACAAGCTTAGCCTTGCTAGATTTGACCATTTGTGCAGGGCTTGAGTCTTGCTCGAGGTCACCAAACGTCAACGAGGCTTTGACAACCTTAAGCGAGGCTCGAGCCTCACCCAGTAGTAGCTAGACCGGGGGTGTTCAAGCTCGCTAACATCAAGCAAGCTCAAGCCTCGCCGGCCTGTGGCAAGGCTCTAGCTCCCCCGTGGCTAGTTGTCGGCAGTTGTTGTCGTCGGTGACTAGCCAAATCCAAGGAAGAAGAAGAAAATGAAAGAAATAAAAGAAAAGGAAAAAAATTCGATGTTTAAAGAAAATATAAAAATAAAATGAAAATTACTTTGTTGAAAGAAGGTGAGGTAGAAAAACTTATGGAAATTTTTTTCTACTTTTAAAGGTGTTTTTTTCAATAGTGGAAAAGATTTGTTTTTTTTTTTTTTTTGCTAATTTATTTTTCATGAAACAAATGTCGAAAAATCTGAAAAACATTTTTCTAAAATTATTTTTTGCGAAACAAACGAAACCTTAGTGTTAGTAAATGTTCAGATAATCGAGTAAGGGAAGTTCGTTATTTTCAATCTATAGTTTGACCTCTTTTTTTTTTTTTTTTTAATGTTCAAAAGAGATTCCCGTAGAAAACTAACTGTCAAAACAAATATCTCCGAAAACCAATTTCTCAAACTAGATTTCTTTGTAATACATTATACATAAAGATTATCTAGTCATCGCCACCCCACTCATGCTTTTATCTCTCCCCTTAAATTAATAATTTTTTTTAATATTTCACATAAAATTTATTCTTGACTCTCGGCCTACGGGTTCTCCACATTGGAATAATAATTCAGTGATGTCATTTGCCTTTTAATTTCATTTTGGGTTGAACTTTTTATTTCATGTTGAACATTCTTGGCCAACAGATTCTCCACTAACATGTATTTTTTTTCTTTAGCACAATTGCAAGCTTCTTTAGAACTTGAAATGACTAGAGTATATAAAAAAGTTCAATGGCTTAGTATGTGATTGACTAACCGCACCTCATCATTGTAGTATCAAAATCTTACGAGTAACAAATTTGAACATTGTAACACGGATCAAATGATTAGAAAATGAAATATGATATGTTCATTATAAGGATAATTGGTTCTCACTCCAGTTCAGTTTCACTTAGAAATCGAGAACTAGATTAGGAAGAGAATCAAGAATAAAAAAAAAAGTTGATTCTTGTTTCGAGAATCAATTTGAGAATTAAAACTCTTCTTCTTCTCTTTTCTTTTTCTTCATTGGCCGCCATCCCGCGACCGTCACCCGCCACCGTCCGCCGTCGCCGATCACCGGCAATTGGTCCGGCGAGCGAGCTCGTCGGAGGCTCTCGTCCGCCTGAAAAAAAAAAAAAAAAAAAAAAAAGAAAAAGAAAAAAAGAATAGGAGAAAAAGAAAAAGAAGAATAGGAGAAGAAGAAAAAAAGAAAAAGAAGAATAGGAGAAAAAAAAATAAATAAATAAAAAAAAAAAAAAAAGAAAAGAAAAGGAAAATTAAAGAAAATTTAAAATTAAAAATTAAAAAAGTAAAAAATAAAAATAAAAGGAAAAAAAGAAAAGAAAAGGAAAATTAAAGAAAATTAAAAAATAAAAATAAAAAAAGGAAAAAAAGTAAATAAAAATAAATAAAAATAAAAGAAAAGGAAAATTAAAGCAAATTAAAAAATAAAAATAAAAAAGGAAAAAAATTATAACAATTATTTAAAAATTAAAATAAATTGATTTGGAACAGAATCAATGAATACGGTATCTCAAAAACGCAATTCTATTCCGAATCGAAATTTTGTACGATTACCAAACACGTTTTTACTCAGAATCGGTTCCGGGAATGTAATTAAAAATAATCATTTCGATCGAATTTGTCCTAACAAAATCGTTACCAAACGCGCCTTTAGTCGGAACGTCTTTTTGATCATGGCGCGAAATTCTATTTTTCCGATTATATTTTTTTTCATGGACTAAGGTATAAAGCACCAATGTAAATGTGGGCACAGGGGGAGGACAATCTGGGGAGAGCGAAGCTGAAGCAAAGAGCCAACGTCTCTTTCGGTGGGAGACACGTACTTTGAGGCAAAATATGTCTCTTTAAGTGCCAGAGCTCCACTGCCCAAAGACATTACCACTTCGTACAGGTAAAAGAGAGAACAGATTCTGGACGCGCAAACCCAATCGGTAAACAAGTCGGACGTTCGAAAACGGAGATGACAATGGTCAAATTTTCAAAGCTCAAAACGAACAGGGTGAGGGCGAGTCCGCTTTGGGAGGCCGGGATGGCGGAGGTCCACCGTATAGGTGCGGAAGCACATGCCTCTGCGCTGGGTAGGAGAATAGCCCTACCTACAAAGGTAGAGACTCCATGGAGGTGAAGAATATGAAGAAAATATGTTTTTTTATGTTATTTTTATGAAAAAATTGGTCCAATTTGGGTGGTACAATTCCCATCATAGAATTGGAAATCAGACCATCCATCACTGATTCCAATTTTATGAAATCAGAAACCGGACCAGAGTCGTTGGGAATTGCTCCAGACCGGCCAATCAGATCGGTTCTTGATTCAGATGGTTCTTGTTGCACATCCCTAATTCGTTATCCTATTAATAGAAAGAAAATAAAATCCATTAAGTTGTATCATTCACAAATTTAAAGTAATTTGGCATTGAAAGTTTTAATACATGGGTAAAACCTTGTCGATCGAAGTCTACATTGTACAATCACAATTACCTGTCCTTTGAGAAGATTTAAATAAATTCCTTTAATTTGAGATGTATAGAATGCTTGAAATGCATTACCTTGATTTCGGGTTATGATTGGATGGATAGTTAATAGAATCAAATACCAAAAAAGAGCTATACCAATACCACTATTTGATTTCATTAGTTGAAGATCCCGTTTCAATTAGTATAAATTGGTGTTGAGAAACAGCCCAGCCTACCGATAATAATCAAACGCCCAGCATCATAATCCAGTTATGATATTACTGTATTAGGCCACTTCAACTGAGCTTTTATAGTCACTATTGGTAGCGGTCACACCGATTTGAGTTTGTGTAATACTTATCTACCAGTGTAATAATCTCCAAACATACGTAGTGTCAGGTCAAATAAATATTTGACACCTAATATTGACATACATTTCGAGTTACTAATTTTCCTCTATCTTTTTTTTTTCTTTTTTCCAAGGTAGTCTTGAGAAGCATGGAATTTGAAAATACGTGGAAAAAGCAACCACAAAAAATGAGTCCGCGATCACTTACGTCCATCGATAAGTGTCTAGCTGTAGAAGAACACAATTGAAGCTCCTGCTTAAGATCCAAATAAATTATTAAGGAAAGACGTCAATCAAGCTTATGGTCCAAATGTCTCAAACATTTTGGTCCGTTCAAACCATTTTTATTTATTTATTTAGCCCCTGTTATACTCTCCGCCTCGGTCATTCTTA
Organism: Eucalyptus sp. ANBG9806169; assembly: GCA_014182395.1. NCBI lineage: Eukaryota > Viridiplantae > Streptophyta > Magnoliopsida > Myrtales > Myrtaceae > Eucalyptus > Eucalyptus sp. ANBG9806169. Next base: position 20,981,155 of record CM024575.1, read on the forward strand.
CAAGTGTACTTTTCGAATTCCTTCACATAAATTTTACAATCCACTTAAACTCAAACTAATAATGACTTTGAGACTTAGAAATGGATCTACACCGTCGTTGAACCTAAATGTTCCCTGGCGTGGCAATGATGTATAAATCCTAATGGCAAAACAGAGTTACTTATTGCTAATAAACAGGATTATGAATGGCCCTCTCAATTTTGACTTGTTTAGAAATTTCTTACTTGAGATGACTCTCTATCCACTCAAGTGTAAAATTGGAAAATGCATTAAACATGACGTTCATAATCAACTCCGCATTGACGCAAGTTTTGGATTATCGTATTCAACAGGAGCCCCTTTGTACACTTGACTTGAAAAACATGAAAACAAATGAAGTATCTGAAGCTCTACACCCCGGCATTAATTAGGTAAATCAGCTTTCAGAGTGAAGAATTAATAACTTTTCACTTGAGTTGCTTCTCATTCTTCCATAAGGGGTTGCCATTCATCTAATACTTACTACATTTAAGATATCTACAAAAGGATAAATTATAGTTCAAAAACTACTTGATGGTTCCATAGAAGTCACCCTTTTCCCGCTTCTGTTCAAATGCTTAACATCTTCTCTGGTAAAGGAAGGGGGTTTAAGACAACAACTAATTGATGTAATCAATCAAATGTCAAGATTAATGGGAAAACATGATAATCCTGAATTGCCACTGAAAAATACAAATAGTAGGATTGAAAATTGATTATTTAAAGATAACTTCATTTGGCATTGTCTATCGATCGGGTGAGATATCAAAAGATGCTACTCTGGAGTAGGTGAAATTTGCTAGGACAATGGCAGGTAATGTGAATGAGTGTTTTAAGTTCATACACCATGAATTAAATCCCTTGGGAGCAAATAGGAATCATTATTTACCAAAGAAAAAAAAAAGGAACCATTTGTCAGTCCTACCTTTCCACATTTATCAAGTCAACCAACCTCTCAAGGAGAGAGAGATATGTCACATGACATTCATTCATAACTTGGAGCTTTTCACCAATATTTCAAGCTTCTCAGTGTATTACCCATGTATATCCCAAGAGTTGAGAGAAATGTCAAAAGTACTAGACAATGGACATTAAAACCCATTCTAGTGATTGAAAATTTATAGAGAAATGACATCACAACAAATTGTCTCTATCAAAGTATCAACTTATAGAAAAACTATGTCTCTCAAGGAGATAAAAAGTGCAAGTTATCTTATTGAAATAATCCTCCCTAGAAATAGGCTTCTACAGTTTCCAATAGATAAGATCGGGTCTAAAAGAAACAGGCTGTCTCCACTGAAGACGACATTCAAATGTGAAATGAAGTGAAAAATGGCATTCATTAGCCTTTACTATGGAGAGCTAGTGTGATCCCCAACATAAAAAAAAAAAAAAACACATGTATTGCCAAAAAATTGAATTTGATAACAAGGTGCTCATTTCAGTCCTAATGAGTATCATGTGTTGAAACTTGTTCCATTGGTACAAATTCTAGATCCTAAAAGCCCACAAATCTTCAATTAAAAGGAGGGGGACAGAGGAAAAGGTGAAAAGACGAACACACATTCTAATGCCGAAAATGTATTTAATATATCATTTCAATTCGAAACAAGGCCCTGATTTGGTCCACCTGCAAAATATGTAATCAAAATTTAAGCCGGCTGCACGAGAGTTCTAGAATGAATACATTTAGTCCCCACTTTAGAGCACAATATGAAACAACATTCTTTAGCTTCTCTCTCTTGGCAAGAGAGAGGGAGGCTCAAGGTGAAAGAGATCATTCATTCAACTAAGACATCTTTAAGCTCTCAAAGCAGACTTGTGAACCATGGTTTCCTTGGGGATTTGGTGGCTTTTCTTGACAAGATCAAGGAGCTTCTCCAAATTTGTCGCTCACGAGGTCAAGATGTCATTGTTGTCCTTTGTTGGTTGGAAATAGCAATTCCCATTGGCCAATCTATCTTTGCCACCGGGGACTTGGAAACAACCATTTCTGAGAGATGATTCTCAGCTTCCTAAAATGTTAATACAGAACTAATAGGTCATCCTGATAAAATATAATACAAGTGTGTATAATTACAATAATATGGTCTCTCTATCAGATGATGGGGAACCCAAGAAAGAAAGCTTTTTTCCATGAGTAATTTAGCTACATAGATATCTGAACACATTAAAAAAGCTCAAATAGTGAGATATACTTTTGTAACTCAAGAAATAATGAGTGTTAATACTCGCAGAAAAAGCTTGCTCAGCTATTTTAGCAGTGTGGCAGTGCTCCTCCCACCCTTCTAAAGGGTATTAGAATTTCAAGCTCGATGGGACAAAAAATTGTTACGTTGCTTTAATAGAGTTATTTTTATTTTGGATTTTATTCCTTGTTACACACAGAAGGGCATTATGATCATATATAATTTATGTTCAATAATAAACACAATGGGTGTAGGGCTTCTATTTATAGAAACCTAGAGTCCTTTTTTTGGTTTTTATGTGCTCTTTCTCTCTCTTCTTCTCCACTCTATTTCTCCTCTCTTTCTTCTTTCTCTCTTGCTATTTGTTGCGGGTTCTCTAATCAGCTTTGTGACAGAAATGTCATAATATCGGACAATGACACTCATAGCTATAACAAATTAATGAGCAGGAGTTGACTAAGCCAACTGTAAGCGCGTGTGCTTACGCACACGAATATCGGTTGGAAATGTTTATGGAACAAAACTACTAAGACAACATTCTCAATCCATGACAAGCCTTCGGTTTTCAAGGCACCAAAACTTCTTTTCCACATTTTTGGACCTTGTATCAAAGTCCAGCGACCATGCCTCAATCAGGGATCACAGGCGGAGAGCCCGATCACGGTTAAATGAGGGTCCAGGCAATCATTCCTAAAGATTTTACAATGATAAAGAATATAAACAAATTGTCAACATAATTACATCTAGACGTCGAGGCATGTAACAGCTCTGCAACTCTCGTCAATGTGATCCTCAAGTACAACTTCGAAATGATAGAAATATTCTGCAGAAAAATAGAATGAGTCACACCTGTCCAATCAAAAGAAGAAAACCAAGAGAGTTCTGTAATTACATGCTCGATCTGTCTAAGGTCTTCTGCTGCCTAAGTGCACCTCCGAGCATATTTTTCCCTGCTCACAAATTCATCTTTGAAAGTACTCCAAAGAGCAGTCCATCGGATAACCTCCATTGAGACCGATCGTTTCATCAGCAAGCTGTGTTAAAAATATCAAGGGCACAGTCGACCAAATTCTATGGCAGATTATTAAACATTGCAAGAAGATGCACATCCAATTATCTAGAACAATTCAAAGATGTACTTGTATTGGGGAATTTTTGATAGATTTCTTTCTTCTAAAGTGGCATTAAGAAGGCTTGACTGCATGGGATCATGTGGCGACAGAACTAAGTACCAACATATTTTCCTTAGAACCTGCACTTCATCAAATCACAGAATGAGCAGCTGTGCCTTAACAAACTCAGTGAAAACAAAGCCTCATCAGAAAGAGCTTCACCGTATCCACTGCTCTGGGTTTCTCTTCCCTCATGGAATCTCATATATCACCTTATGGACAAATCTCAAGGTAATCATTGTTATGTGAGTAATACCTACATCATTAACCACATGAATGCGAGGTAAACTGAGATGGGTGCTCAAATCCATCAAGTACATCTTAAATTTAGAGTTTGTGGTAAAGCTAGAAACGAAGAAGAGTGTGTGCCAGACAAATAAAGCCATGCAAATTCATGGTCTGAATAACAACCTCAATACGAGGTAGTACTTGATAGCCAAAATTTTTTTAGTGAAAAGATAGTGGACACGATATTAGAAAAAGACAAACTACAACTTACTGAAACATGAGTTCGTAGCATATCCGTTTCAACTCCAGACGTTACGGATTCTTCCACAATATTTTCACCTGCTTTAGGATTTTTCTTCTCTTCAGAAGGATCCGCCTCAGAGACTTGGTGGCTGATCTTCCTGGAAAGGATCTGTGCTTGAACATAATCCTGGTGATCTAACCACAAATGAACCTGCAAAATCCATCGATCAGAAAACCAATTATAGCAATAGCGCATAATGGCTGAGAGACATACAAAAAACCCATACTTGTTCAAGGATAAAGGCAATTTTCTCCACCTCTGCCATTGTTCCAAAAGTTTCTACCTGCAAATTAAGCCCATAATAGGAATGTTGGACAAGGAAAAACCAATTACAAAATTAGTGACAATAGAAGTCAACTTCCAATAACCGCAATTTATCGCATCAAATCAGCAGCTTCTTCTATAAGACCCTGTTCTTCCTTTATTTTGCAAGTTTCTTGATCAACTGTCCTATCTCAATTTCAACATATATCTGCATAATAAAACCAGCGATAGAAACCACAAAACAAAAACAGATTGCTCATCAGCATAAGCTGCAGTAGAGTTTGATTTCACAAAATCACCTTCCCAGCGATGACAGAGTTAAGTGTCTTAATAAGCTCTATCTTGGTCTCAAGATCAGGTGTCTGGTCAACGTATTGCATAGCCTGCTGGGCCATTGCTGTCACAGCCTGTTGATAAAACAGCAATATTTAGGTCACTATCCAATCAAGTCAATGACTTGATAATGTCTGGATCACAATTAAAACTTTGATTTGAATTATTTGATTAACAGCACAGAAAATTTGTCACTCTAGAATGAAAAAATGGTCAAAAAAGGCACCAAAAGGGACATATAAGCAAGGTGCAATACAAATACGGATATCTCTATGAAGAGGATCCCAGCCAATTGAAAATTTGCAAATAGCACAAGTACCATAATATCCCCATAAAGGATATATCATGAAATGTATCCTAAAATAGACATGAAAAAAAAGTAATGTGATTCATACATGAGTACAAGAAGTAAAAATTTGGGCCAATCATGGGAGACAATCCAGAAACACAAGGTGAGAAACTGAAGAGGATCCCACAATACTAGATTCTAGAGGATTCCACCATACTAGATTCTAGAGCACAAGCACCAGGACTGAGATCTTGCATCCCAACAGATTGCCTAGAGCCAACTCCCATGTTGATGTGCCACGCACATTCATTTTTTAGATAGTTATACATAGATGGCATGTCACAGCTACACGAAATGATAGTTCATGATCTAATCAGTATGCATAAGGGAGAGAATCCCTGCAATATAAAATCTAACCCTTAAGGTAAAGGTTGTTAAGATTGATCCTAAATGCTTGATATTGGACCATACTTTGGATCAATGATCATAAGACTACAGAAAGTTAAGGGCTAAAGTGATAGATTCTTAATCTATTTTCTGTACTAACACCTGTATGCTATCTTTGAAAAGAGGGAATGAAGTTTAAAAGCAGAAGACAAAAGCACGATTGTCACTACAGCAGAAGCACATCACTGAAGAAGCTCTTGTACCTCATAAAGAAAGTTAACTAGAGAAGCATCTGGGGCAAAAGTAGAATAGAGAGTAAACAAACACAAAACCAGATGATGGTGGTGAAAAGAGGAAAACAGGAGGATGAAAGAAATAGACAATGTGTTGGCAATGGGCTGCACTGCTGTTTGTGGAGGCACAGCAGACCTTCCATTTACCCCAACCCAAGCTCTCATGAAGGCTATCCTTACTCACTGAACAGCTTATGGATTCTCCCAAGTCTGTATCTTCCATCCCATCTAATTCAGGATGAGGGCAACACCTCATTCTCACTTATAATCCCCTTATAGTTCAATTACCAAAGTTAGTCCTAATTAGCAGGTTTGGCCTTTAGGTATTTTTTTAGATGTGCAATAGGTCATGCACATTGAGAACTGAGACCTAATTTGGTTTACTATGAGATTGACTCCTGATTAAATAGGCAAGGTAGGATATTGGGACTGGGATTAGGAATCCCATTCTACATCTCCAATGATTCTGCTCCTAATCTCAACTAGGAATGATTTTTGATGTGACCAAATTCCATCTTTTAATTGCATGGTATATAGATAGCAATCTTAATAACAATAGTGAAGGTAAAAATCTGGTATATGTATAATTAATAGCCACCAGTCATAGTGCTCTAACTAATCCAGAGGAACTTATCAGCATTCAGCATAGCATAACAATGACTACCATCAATGAAGAGCAATATTTCCACCAGCTTATCACCCAAAAGCAGAGATGAAAAGACAAATACCTGGACATAGTTTAATCCCCATTATCCAATTCGCTCCTAACAAAGGAGCGTAAGATACTTCCTTTAGTACAAGAAAGTTAGGGAGCAACTATATACAGGAAAAACAAATTAGCACGTATGAATATCCAAGTATCAGTGTCATCAAATGATTTTGACTCCTTTAATATCCCTTGATGAGGAAGGTGAAGAGTGCTTTGAGCTGGGAAGACAAAAGTTACAGCACTTCTGCTGTAAAGAGTGCACATCTTGTTCTGATACCAAATCCATTTGCACAAGTTCTGTACCCTGAGAGCCCAAAAATCTTGAATTATAAGGAGGGGGGAAGAGGAACGATGAAAAGACCAAAATATATTCCTTCGTAGAAAGTGTATTCAGTGTATCATTTCAGTCCAACACAAGGCCCAGATCTGGTCCACCTGCAAAATATGCAATCAAATTTAAGACAGCTACACGAGAGTTCTATGACATCTTTAGTCCCCATTTCAGAGACAACATGAAACCACATTCTTCAGCTCCTCTCTTTTGGTAAGAGAGAGGGAGGCTCAAGGGGAGAGAGATCATTCATTCAACTATGAACATCTTCCAGCTCTCAAAGCAGCTTTATGAACCATAGTTTGCTTGTGGATTTGGTGGCAGATTTCCTCAACAAGAATGAGGAGCTTTTCCAAATTTGTCGCCCGAGTTCAAGTATCATTGCTCTCCTTTGTCATCTGGAAACAGACAACTCCCGTCAGCAAGTCTATCTTTCCCACCAGAGACTTGGAAACAACCATTTTGGAGAGGTGCTTCTCAGCTTCCTAAAATGGTCATAGAACTAACAGGTCATGCTGATAGAATGTCAGACAGGCTTGTATAATTACTATTATGCAGTCTCTCTAGCAAATGATAGTGTTGATTTAATAGATCAAGGCATGTAAATAATTAAAGCTCTCTACAACAGTGGTAACAGAACCCCAAACACAGAGTTCCTTTCGTTGAGTGATTCAGCTGCATAGAATTTTTGAGCACATTAAGAAAGCTCTAATCACAAGATATACTTTTGTAACACTGGAAACGGTGAGTCATAGCAGAGCTCCTCCCACACTTCTAAAGCGGCATCAAAATTTCAGGCTCCATTGGACAGGAATGGTTTCACAATGCCAGACATCGACACTCATAGCTATAACAAATTTTTTGAGAAGAAGTTGACTAAGCATAGCGTGCAATGTTCACAGAATAAAACTACGAGGACAACATTCTCAACCTCAAGACAAGCCTTGGCCTTCAATGCACCAAAACCTCTTTTCCACTTTTTTGGAACTTGTATCCCAGTCCAGCAGCCATACCTTGCAGGTATCAGGGCAGAGAGGCTGCTCAGGGTTAAATGAGGGGTCTAGGCAATCAGTCAAAGAATGACATTGATAAAGAATATAAATAAATGTTCAACATAATCAACCTGGATGCTGAGGCATAACAGCTATGCAAGTTTCTTTAAGGTAATCCTTGAGTAACATTCCGCAGAAACTAGAGAAAGTCTCATCTGAATGATGATCCAAAGAAATCAAGAAAAAATGACAAAGTTCTGTAATTACATGTTCGCTTATTCTCCGTCTAAGATCTTCTGCTGCCTTCTCAATGCGTGCACCTTCAAGCATGTTCTTCTCATTCTCAAATTCATCTCTGAAAGTACTCCAAAGAGCAGTTAATTGGATAACCTCCATTGTGACCAATTGTTTCTGCTGCAACCCGCGTTAAAACAACAAAGGCACAGCCAACCAAATTCTATGGCAGATTATTGAGATATTGCAACAAAATGTACAATTAAATACCTAGAAACAATTCAAAGATGTACCTGAATTGGGGAATTTCTGAGAGATTTTTATCTTCTAAAGCAGCATTAAGAAGGCTTGGCTGCATAATCATCACGTGGTGACTGAACTAAGTACCAGCAGATTTTCCTTAGAACCTGCAACAAATTAAATCACAGAATGAACAGTGCACCTTAAAACAATCGGTGAAGACTTGACAAAGTGTCATAAGAAAGAGCTTCACTGGTGCCCACTGCTCTAGGTTTCCCCTTCGCTGATGGAATCTCATGTATCGCCGTATAGCAACAACAAATCTCAAGGTAACCATTGTAATTTGAGTAATACTTACATTGTTAACCACATGAATTCAAGGTAAGATGTGTGTTCAAATCCATTAAGTGCATCTCTAACATCAGAGTTGTGATAAAGATAGAGAGGAAAAAGAGAATGTGACAGATGAATAAAGCCATGACTTGAACCATAACCTAAATTCCAGTTACTGCAATTTCTGGTATCAAATCAGCAGCTTCTGCTATAAGATCCTGTCCTTCCTTTACTTTTGCAAGTTTCTTTATCAACCGTGCTCTCTCAATTTTGACATATAGCTGCATAATGAAATTAGCCATAGAATCCCTGAAACCAAAACAGATTGCTCATGAACCCCCAATAGAGTTTGATTTCACATTTTCACCTTCCCAGCAGCAACAGAGTTTAGGGTCCTAATAAGCACAATCTTGGTCTCAAGATCAGGTGTTTGGTCAATATATTTCATAGCCTGCTTCTCCATTGCTGCAACCTGTTTATAAGAGAGTAGCAACACGAATGCCACCATCTAATTAATTCATTACTTGCTTATGACTAGAACACAATTAAAACTTTCAGTTGAACTATCTGATTAACAGCAAGAAAAATTATTCATTCTAGAAAGAAAATAGAGTGAGGAAGGAACTAAAAGGGGTAATAGCAAGGTGCAATACAAATAAAATCAGGAGGATCCCAGCCAATTGAAAAGACTTGCAAACAGCATGAGTGCAAGGCCTGAGTTCTTGCATCTCTAGAGATTGCCAAGAGCCAATGCCCAAAAAGATATGCCAATGACATTCGTTTTTCATATATTCATACATGATGGCATATTATGTCTACACAGAATGATAGTATAAGATCTAATCAGTACACATGGGAGGCAATCGCTAAAGTGTGAGTCCATAAAAATAAAACCCTTAAGGCAATGGTTGTTAAGATCGATCCCAAATGACTGAAATTGGACCACACTTTGGATCAATAATCATTGGACTCTGCACTGTTGATGATGGCAAAAGTAAAGAAGAATACAAAATGAAAGCAAAACCAGATGATGGCATTGAAAAGAGGAAGAGAGGAGGGTGAAAGAAATAGACAAGGTACAGAGCTATATGCTATGACGTAAAAAAGAATTCCGTCCCCAGCAAGAAGAAACGGTTGCCATGTGATGGCATTATGCCGCACTGCTGCTTGTGGAGGAACAGTAGACCTCCCATATACTGCAACCCAAGTTCTCATGAAAATAGAGCTCACTTCCAACTCCAGCAACAAAAGGTTTTTCTTAATCGAGGTGAAAGCATATGGACTTTCCCAAGTCTGTATAGAAAGTATCTTCAGCCTTGCCACGACAATAATTAAATCTTCCATCCAATCTAATTAAGGACGGCGACAACACCTCAATTTCATTTATGATCCCCTTATTGTTCAATCCCCAAAGTTAGCCCCAATTAGAAGGTTCAGCCTTCAGGTATTGTTTCAGATGCAAAATGGGTCATGCACGATAGGAACTGGGGCCTAATTTGATTTACTAAGAGGTTGAGTCCTAATTAAATAGGCAAAGTAGGATATTTGTGACTGGGATTGGGAATCCCATTCTACATCTCCAATGATCTTACTCCTAATCCAAACTGGGAATGATTGTCAATGTGACCAACTTGTATCTTTTTTAATCGCCTCCTATACTGATAGCAATCCTAATAACAATTGTGAAGGTAAAATTCTGATACAAATAAATAGCCACCAGTCATAATGCTCTAACTATTCCAGAGGAACTTATGAGCATTCAGCATAGCATAACAATGAAATGCAATCAATGAAGAGTAAAATTTCCACCAGCTTATCAACCCAAAGCAGAGATGGAATGGCAAATACCTGGACATCAGTTAATCTCGACGATCCAATTCGCTCCTAACAAAGGAGTGCAAAATGCTTCCTTTGGTACAAGAAAGTTTGGGAGCAACCACATACAGGAAAAACAACTTCACAGATATGAATATCCAAGTATCAGTGTCACCAAATAATTATGACTCAATCACTTGATGAGGAAGGCAAAGAGCGCTTTCAGCCGGGAAGACAAAAGTTCAATCCCCAATAATTCAGTAGACGACCGAACGCAATAATCCCTCCTGCTTGTTTAATATTCCTTTCACCACCAGCAAACCTAACACATGCTGCGTTCATACAAAGGAGAAACTACAGCAAATCCTTATTGCAATGGAGAGGTACAGCCCATACTTGTTGTTCATCTTTAGTTGATTAGTACTTTGAATCACTCGTCCAGCACCCAATCTCAATTTCTTTTCTCCCTGGTTTCTTTGCTGTGTAAAAGGTATAATAAGTAAGGCACCAAGGAAATACCTATCCATCTACAACAAAAAGAATTCATCCCTATACAAGATAACTCAAATCCTAAAAAAACACTACTAAACAGAATAAAAACAAAGTGAAGCACCAACTACTGACTTCACTAAACCCTGAAAAGATGAAAAAACAAAATAAAATTACTTAAACAATATGCCTTTTCTCTGTCATCACAGACTAAGGATCTCTATTTTTCAATCCTCACTGACACATGTTTACTTCAACTCCAAAGGGAGGGTCCATCTTGTAAAAGTACATCAAAGATTTTGCTAGTACCTCCACACTAGATAGTATCACAATGTCCAGCTTATCCACATGGCTTTGTGCATTATTTTCCTATGAGAACTTCCAATCAGTGTTCTTGATAGGATGCAACATCACATGATCTTACATTGACTTCATGGATCGGGGAGATAATTATTGATAACGAATCTTAGGTAAATGCTTCCTTTAAGTTACCAAGTAATCTTTCAACAACCTATTGAGTTTGCTATCTCCTCCTTCTTCTTTTTCTTTAGAGAGAAAGTGACAATGCTAACTGCTGGAAACTCACTTTGTACTACTTGGGCGCTGAATGCTCACTGCTGTTAATTAATTTCACTTCATAAGTAAATACAAGCACCCTGCCAGAAAGGATATCTCAAGTTAACTTTTTGCTTATTACCCATTCTTTGTTTACACATAAGCACCATTAAACTTCCACAGGAATATAAACGCCAACCTTCATTCATTAAAGAGTTCCAGAAGCACATCTTTTAAGCAATTCTTCCAAATCTCGCCATCTTGAATAATTTATTACCTGCAGAAAGTTAACGTCAACAGGTAATAGTGTCAGACCCTAAAAAAATCATTTGCAAGATAGTGCATCTGCTAAATCAACAATGTCACACATAATCAATAATTATGGTACTAGACCAAGAAGTTCATGTCAAAACACTGAGAATCCCCCCTATTTAGTTGCCCAATACAATCACCTAGGACTATTACGTAAGCCAGCAATCAACTAGCTAATTCTTGCTGCAAGGCTCACCCCAGTAAACTAGCAACTCGAAAAGTGGGATCTAAATTTTAAAATTAAACAGAGAGAGGCAGAGCACAAGGAGATACTTCAAAAGCGTGGCTGAGCACAAAGAAATTAGTAAATATTTACCCACCAATTGTTCAACAAAATTTCTCACCAAGATAATGCTCCTACAATTGCATGCATCGCACAACCAAATAGCCAATGAAAACAAACTTATAGAGAACAAAGTTGCAACTGAAACCCAACACATGGGCATTACACCCTGTCATCTCAGCTTCGATGTTTTTAATCCACAAACGAGGAAACCACTGTGATTTAGCACTATTTTTTTTTGGGGGGGGGGTGGAGGGTGTGGGATGCTATTGTTATGAGCTGATAAATGCATTGGACCTGGTGCAGCAACTTAAAACCTCTACTCATCCTATCCATAAACTTACAGGTCCTTTGAATCAGCAGCATAATTGATGTGTTTGCTTAAATAGACTTACATTGCATTAAGATCAAGAAGGCTTCTTATTTTCTTTATACTCCTTGTTTTATCTGGAATAGAGTGTCTCAGGGTTGCTCTCTGGTATCAGTGTCTTTCAAACTAAGTGTGTACTTGCACATTTCCTGGAGATGCTTAACATTTCTGCTCTTCTGACTCTGGTGTTTTATCTGAACCTTTACTTGATCTTTTTCTTTTTCTTTCATGACGTTTTTCTATTTACCATTAATTACATACCAGCAAAGGTTGATGCTGCTGATCCTCCTGCAATCTCAATTGAGTTTCCAACCAGACCATCTATACAAACCAAACATGAGAATAGTCTTGGAATGAATCAAGTTGGACAGAAGTTTGGTAGATCTGGAACTGGTGGTTCGTTGGGGCCTAATGGCAATCTTGTTATAAGCTTCTCTGATGATGAGAACAGCAGTGATTCTGATGGGGGCAGACAGGATAGGAGGTCTGAAGATAAAGCTAAAACAGTTGGGATAAATGGAAATCAGAAGCCACCTATTTTGGCACGGAAAACATCGAAGAAGTTGGGATACCCTACTCGAGACTAAAACCAATGATGTCCAAAAGATTGCCTTCTAGTTGTACATTTATAAATCCAAAGACGAAGAACCAGGAAGCAAACAATGGGATTGGTTCTGCACCTTCAATTGGGCAAGGAAGTGCAGGAAGAAGTTTGAGTATGCTCAACCAAAAATTGGAATGCTAGGAGCATGGATCTGATCATGTCGTAGGCCAAAGAAATTTTAAACTTCAGGACTTGCGGCAGCAGATTGCTCTATGGGAATCTGAGATGAAGCTTAAGTTAGCTCGACAAAACAAGCGTCCGGTTTTAGGTTCTTCTAAAAACAGTTATAGTCTTAACCTAAACAGGAATTCAGGTGGTATAAGTGTCACGACCTCTGCAGACCTCCCACGTTCTGTAGAGTTCCCAAAATTAGACACAGAAGAGCCCTCTCATAAAAGGTTGAAGCTTGGCGTATCTTCTTATTCCCGGCGATATGTCGATCAAGCGACAACCGCTGCTAAATTGTGCCCACCTCCGAAGGATCTGTTGTTGGAAACCAGCAAGATGGACAAGATTGACCATGTTCCAAAAGCACATTCCACTAGTATGACCGAACCAAATGTCACTAGATGCGAAATACAAGATAGTGAAAAGGGTGGCAATGGCCTCAGCTAACCTACACGGTGTGGTCAAGGTTGTTTTTTTTTTTATAAAATGTACAGAATCCTTATACGAGATCTAATAACCCTTGATTTACGTTGGTTCTCATCCAAGTACTACGTTGGGCCGCAGAGAGGTGGGGACGCTTGCGAAGGCAAGACGGCCTTCCGGGAGAGCTGCTTCTTCACTCTGAGCAGAGAGAGCGGCTCCCTGGCGGATCCCACGACGCCCCCCATTGATGTGGAGCTTTGGGATATTGGGGCATGGCTCGACCATCTACGGTCGCTGAAGAAGATGGTGATGGGGGTATGATTTGATGACAACACTCCAATCCAAGAAATGGCGCGAAAACCTCGAGCTTTAACTGAAAGCTCCAACGACCGAGGATAGGACAAAAGTCTTCCTTCACAAACACAAGAAAAGAGGAATGATTCGCTTAAAGCCGAAAAACAAGAATGATAAATTTTCAATTACTTTTTTTTTTTCAAAATATCTCATTTCCTTTAAAATTTACCACGTTGCCGTTGTCAAAATGCTGATGGTTAAAATGACTACAAGTAGGATGGTAGATAAAAAAAATTGGGAAAAAATTGAAAACTGAAGAATTGCACAAGAGAGAGAAGATGGGATTCAAGGTTCTATTAAGAAAACAACAAAAAGAGGAAAACCAATTAGGGTTTTCAAAATTGGTACAACTCCAATTTGCCGGAAAATTGTCAACTATAATCGATGGGTTCTTCTTCATCAAGCATATGATCGGCTAGTTCATTTTAAAAAGAGTTTAATAATTTTTTTCACTAGAATTGATTGGTTTCGACAATTGCTCTTTTTTATCAATGAAAAATTTGATTTGATCATTAGTTGGTCCTTGCTGTAATGAATATCACAAACCTTTTCTTACGCTAAAATTGGTCAAATAAAATGTTTTGAACATTTTGAAGATTTCTTTTGCCAAACAAAAATGTTTTCAATGCTTTATAGCGGCTGTGTTTTTTTTTTTCCTTTTTAAAATTTCAATTAGTTTTCTAAGTACATGACAAAAACAGATCTTTAAATAATGGCCAAAATATTTATTGACCGCACGAATGACTTTTAAGTGTATTTTATAATAATTTATGTAATTTTCAAATCTTTGACTACAGGAATAATAGGAACAAGTTAGAACATTAAAAATCACTAATATTCTTCGTCTGACTTATGTTGATTGCTAAGCTAGTCTCACAGTGGCATTCTTCGATAAAATGACAAATAAATTCATTTTGTTAGGAAAGTACTTGTTATTAATTGGGCATTACTACTTCCACAGCTAAAACTAAAGATGTCAGCTTTTTCTCGATGAACAAACAAAACTCCCCACGTATGTAGATTGCCCTTTGCCGAAATAGACCAAGGGTCGCCACAATCGTTTCCTCTTCCCAATATTTTCAGCTTCCATGACGAAGAATGCAAGAGCTAGAACTGCAGAGAACAAAGGCCCCTCCCCTATATCGACTTCAAGAAAAACGTCTTCCCTTGAAGGGAAATGACAAATAGCATTCATTAGCCTCATAAGCGCCGGCAAAATTCGTAGCGCAAAACAGAATTTAGTAATGAGGCGCTTATTTCAGTCTGAATGAGTGCCGATCTTGTGGCGATACCTATTTCGTTGGTACCAGTTTTGGACCTTGAAAACCTACATATCTTCTATTAGAAGGAGAGGGGAAAGAGGAAGCATGAAAAGACAGAATACATTCGTGTGCACTGTGTTCAGTATATCATTTCAGTCCGGAACAAGGCCTAGATCTGGTCCCCTGTGCAAAATATGCAATCAAATTGAAGCCAGCTACGCGAGAGTTCTATGATGAACATCTTCAGTCCCACTTCAGACCACAATGTGAAATAGCATCATTCAGCTTCTCTTTTTTTTGGGGAGGGGGAGGGAGGAGGGGGCTCAAGGGGAGAGAGATCACCCATTCAACTAAGAGCATCTTCAAGCTCTCAAAATAGCCATACGAGCCATAGTTTCCTTGTACATTTGGTGACAACTTTTCTCGACAAGATCAAGCAGCTTTCCCAAAAAATTTGCCCACAAGTTCAAGATGTCATTGCTGTCTTTTGTCATCTGTTCCAGATGAGTCCCATTGACCGGTCTATCTTTGCCACCAAGGAGTTGGAAACAACCATTTAGGAGAGATGCTTCTCAGCTTCCTAAATTGATAATATAGAATTAACAGGTCATGCTGATAGGATATCATCTAAGCTTGTATAAATATCATCATATCGTCTATCATCCAAGCTTGATTTAATTAGTTGAGGCATGTGATTGATTAAAGCCCTCTACAATAGTGGCAACAGAACCCCAAAAAACTGAGCTCTTTTCCTTGAGTGAATCATACAACAGTGGTAACACGACCCAAAAAAACAGAGCTCTTTTCCTCAAGTGAATCATCTATGCAGAATTTCTAGA
Source organism: Eucalyptus sp. ANBG9806169 (assembly GCA_014182395.1). Taxonomy (NCBI): domain Eukaryota; kingdom Viridiplantae; phylum Streptophyta; class Magnoliopsida; order Myrtales; family Myrtaceae; genus Eucalyptus; species Eucalyptus sp. ANBG9806169. The sequence continues at coordinate 20,996,945 of CM024575.1, forward strand.
CACATTAAGAAAGCTCTAGTAGCGAGATATACTTTTGTAACACATGCAGTGGTGAGTGTTGATACTAGCAATATAGCAGAGCACCTCCACCCTTCAAAAGCGCATTAGAATTTCAGGCTCCGTGGGACAAGAAATGGTATCACGATGCCAGACAATGACACTTAAAACCCCAACAAATATATTAGAAGAAATCGACTAAGCTGAGAGTACATATATTTGTCAGTCAGAAATTCATGACAAGCCCTCGGCTTTCAATGCACCAGAAACTCTTTTTCACTAATTCGGAACTTATATCCAAGTCCAGTAAGCATGCCCCAATCAGGGATTGAAGGCAGGTAGGTTGCTCAGGTTAAATGAGGGGTCTAGGCAACAATTCATAAAGATTGACATTGATATAGAATATAAAAGAAATGTTCAACACAATCAGGCCTGAATGCTGAGGCATAACAGCTCTGCAAGTCTCTTCGAGGTAATCCTCGAGTAATACTTTGAAATGAAGATAATATTCTGCAGAAAATAGATTGAGTCACATCTGAATGATGATCCGAAAAGAAGAAAAATGACAATTCTGCAAGTACCAAGTTCAACAATTCTCTGTCTAAGAACTTCTGCTGCCTTCTCAACAGGTGGACCTTCCAGCATGTTTTTCTCATTCTCAAATTCATCTTTGAAAGTAGTCCAAAAAGCAGGCCACTGGATAACCTCCAACTTCAATTGTTTCAGAAGCAACCTGTGTTCAAATATCGAAGGCATGGTCAACCAATTCTATAGCACATTATCGTGATATTTCAAGATGTACAGCCAATTACCCACAACAATTCATAGATGGTACCTCAATTGGAATTTTCTGAGAGATTTGTATCCTCTAAAGAGGCACTAAGAAGGCTTGACGCATAGGATCATGTGGTGATAGAACTGAGCACAAGCAGATTTTCCCTGGAATCTGCATTAAATTAAATCACAGAATCAATAGCTAATCCTTGAAACACACAGTGAAGACTTAACAATGAAAGAGCTTCACCAGTGTACACTGCTTTGGGTTTCCCTTCACCAATGTCCACTGCTCTGGGTTTCCTTTTACTAATGGAATCTCACCTATTGCCTTGTAGCATCGACATATCTCAAGTTAATCATTGTTGTGCAAGCAATACCTATACCTACATCGTTAACCACATAAATGCAGGGTAAACTGAGATGCGAGTACAAATCTATCAATTACATCTGGAACGTCTGAGTTTGCACTAAAGCTAGAAAGGAACAAGAGAATGTGCCGTGGTTTGAACAACAACCTGAACACTAGGTGGCACTTGATCGGCAAAAAACATCAGTTAAAAGATAGTGGGCACATCACTAGAAAAAGCAGAACACCAATTTACCATATCATGAGTCATAGCATATCCATTTCAACTCCAGAAGTGACGAAATATCAGCTGGTGCTTCTTCCACAATGCTTTCACCCTCTTTAGGCTTTTTTTTTTCTCTTTGGAAGGAATTGCATCAAACATTCTGGGGCTGATCTTCCTGGAAAGGATATGTGCTGTGCACAGACATAATCCTGGCGATCTAAGCACAAACGAACCTGCAAAATCCATCAATCAGAAAACCAATCATAGTAATAGTGCACAAAAGGCTAAACAAAAAACCCTTACTTGTTAAAATATAAAGGCAATTTTCTTCGTCTTTGCCATTGATCCAAAAGTTTCCATCCACAATTCAAGCCCATAATAGGAATGCTGGGCAAGGAAAAATCAATTACATGATCAGTGACAACAGAAGTCAACTTCTAGTTAACCCCAATTTCTTGCATCAAATCAGTAACTTCTGCTATAAGACCATGATCTTCCTACATTTTAGCAAGTTTCTTGATCAACCGTGCTCTTTCAGTTTTGACATATATTTGCATGACAAAACTACCTATAGAAACCAAGAAACCACGGAACAAAAACAGATTATGACTGAATATAAGCTGCAATGGAATTTGCTTTCACATATTCACCATCCCATCAGTAACAGAGTTAATTATCTTAATTAACCTCTATCTTGGTTTCAAGATCTGCTGTCTGATCAATGTATTGTATAGCCTGTTGCACCATTGCTGTCACAGCCTGTTGATTAGAAAACAGCTACATATATGTCACTGTCGAATCAAGTACATCTAGATCACAACTGAAAACGTTGATTTGAACTATTTTTTTAACAGCGCGAAACATTCATCACTCTAGAATGAAATATGGTCACAAAAGGAACCAAAAGGGGCAATAGCAAGATGCAATACAGATAAAGGTAATCTCCATGAAGAGGATCCCAGCCAATAGAAAACTTGTAAACAGCACAAGCACTATAATGTCCCCTTAAAGGACATATCATGAGACGTGGCCTGAACTAGACCCAAAAAAAAAGAAAAAGGTAATGTGATTCATATGAGTATGAGAAGAAGTAAAAAATTTGGCCCAATCCTGGGATTAAGAATCCCATTCTACATCTACAATGAACCTAGCCTCAGCTCAAAACAGCAAACCTAAGCTCGTGACCTTGGTCAACTCACCAAATCTCGACAGAACCATGGCAGCCAACGCGACTTCCAGCTCCAACCGCCTACCCGATTGCTGCCGAAACTACTGCGCTAGCTACTACTGAGCAAACTAAAATCTCCAATCTGGACAATCGATGAGCGACGCTGAGAGACCACAGGAAAGCTCGAGAGACGCGTGGGTGCGTTTACCTGGAGCGGATGGAGAGGGCGTTGCCAGCCGTGGCGTCGCCTCGTCGCCGTCGTCATCTCCGCCGCGCCGACCGACCTGCCCGCCTGCCTGCGGTGGATGGGCAGTGCGACGGTGGCTTCGATCTTCGGGCCTCGGAAACCAGCAGGGCGACTGACTAGTAGGGACTTAGAGAGAGAGAGAGAAAGAGAGAGAGATTCCATGGACGTCGAGCCCTCCTTCTCTTCTGCCCCACGTAGCTCCTGAGGTCTGCTCACGGTAAAATCTTAAGCCCCACAGAGGGTCATTGAACTCTTCCAAGCCAAGTTCTCTCATCTGCGTACGCCTAAAATTCGACACGTCGGGCGATCCTTCCAGAGATGGGCTTTCAAAAATACGGAAATATTCCAAGTGTTTCAAGTCTGACAAATTCGTCAAGGCTTTCAATTTTCCGCATTTGAAAATAACAAGCTCCGAGAGTCCAATGGGAAGCTCTGGGACACATTCAAGCTGACGGCATTCACTAATAGCGAGTGTCTCGAGACTGGTTAGGTGGGAAAGATGGGGGAAAGACGGCCCCTGGCAGGTGATGCCTAAAAATGTTAAGCTGGATGGCACTTCTGGTAATTCCCATAACTTTTCACAACCAAAAAGGTTGAGCGCCTCTAGCGAAGTCAGTTTGCATATAACATTACTAGGTACTCGCTCCAGATTTTTACAATGCCCAGCATTCAAGATTTGGAGTTTTGCCAACATCCCAATGTCATCAGGCAATTTTGTTATGCCACTATTATGAATACTCAAGATCCTCAGATTTTGCAAATTCCCAATGCTTTTAGGCAATTCCATAATCGATGTCCATTCTAATTGCAGTTCAATCAAGGATGTCGAATTTCCAACAGAAGGATGAAGCTCTTCCAAATTCGTACAATTGTTGAGATATAAATTCTCCAACCTTTTGAAAGCGGACAAGTCAGGAGTTCTTTTCAAAGATCGACAATTGTTGAGGTTGAGAAGTTTGAGCTCGGTTGCCACCTGGAAGAAAGAAAGAGTACGTCAATGCAAGTGGTGGACTATTGCAACCTATGATTTTTTGCTACTCCTTATGTATTTTACTTTTTAGAATTCCTCAAAAAAAAAAACCCATCCTCCTCTACTCCTTCGCGGTTGTCTTATTTTATTTTAAATGCCTCTTTTAGTAATGTTTGGCCACGTCAATGGATAAATGATTTTTGAGCACATCGATTGTGAAAGAATATTAGAGTGCACAAGTGCTAACTGTATTTATTTTCAAATAAAATTTCAAAGGAGATATTTTCTTATTAGACATAAGCAACTTTAATTATCAAAAACTAGATGACAAATTCAAATGGAAGAGAGATACATTCATCGGGCACCATGTTTTCCTTCAGTAGTATCAAATTAAAGAGAAACGGCTAGTTTAATTATGAAAATCAATTTTCAAATGTCATATGTACAAGGGAAAAAAATGTTAAGTTAAAAAAACACTTTGATGCCTTCTTCACATCTTACCTTGAGTGGAACCCATCCTCCCCAGTCCTCTGAAATTGCACTGTCTGCCAGATCAAGTACACTTAATTTTTTCAAATGAAAGTTGGTCACAGTGAAATCCGAGGGACACTCCTTCCACAGAAGCACTCTTAATTTAGGAAGTACTCTTTGGAAATCTCCAGTGAAATTTGCACCATCCACTTCAAGTAACCTCAAGTTGGTCAATTTTTTAAATTGTTCAGCTGCGTATCTTTTTCCCTTACCACATTTGCCAAGAGAAAGGACCTCGATCTTTTTGGTGCCCTGCAGCTTGGAAACATTGTGGATCATAAATTTTGAATGATGAGATGACACCAATTGATATAAAATAAAATGCATTGATTTCAATTTGCTGTCATACTTCTATGGCATAGGCTTCTCACTTTGATTTTTGTGAAATGAAAGGTTGTAGTTGCATATTATTTATCTAATCTATGTAAAGATGAGAAGCTCATGTGGTTGTTTCCAAACTTTTTCCTTATCCAACTATACCTTTCGCAATTTGGACCTTATGAATTTCCAAAATTTGGGTCCATTTGCAATTACAATGGAAGGCCTCTCTTCATGCATATACTAAAATATATTTATCAAAATTAATGCCCTTCATATGTGAAATAACAATTCCTTTACTCCCATCATGTATATGCGAACCAATACAACTCTAACCGTTCAAATGCATCTACCAACCCTACCACATATAAAAAGAAGCTATCAACTATTATGAAAAGTCTATACAACACAAATAATGTATGTTTAAAGGGTTATATTGCATGGTTGCTCATGTATCATAACTAAATACAAACCCGCATCAACAAATTGGTGGTGTCAACCAGTGATTGACCACAAATAACTCAATTGCACAAAAAAAGTGAAAGAGGACTATATTTAGCAAAAACAAAAATAGATGGGGGACTAAATTGCACAACTATTAATACCTAAGGGATACACTTAACCCAACTTAAACAAATACAGGAACCACCAAAAAAAATTTAAAAAAAAAAACAAATACAGGAACCGAGATAGCTAAATCGTCACAAATGGATGGTCTCATTTATGATACCAGAACTCATAAGAGGTCAATACTTAATAATAAAAAAAAAAAAAAAAAAAAAAACCTCCCAAAAGACGAAAAGACTAATCCAAACATAAAACACATGCATCAAATAAATATCGGGGAAAGCATGGCCGAAACAATCTATAAATGTCAAGTTTTATCTAAGAGTACCCTGTCAAACATTCTGCTTTTGTAGTCTTGTTTTTGCATTGAAGTTACCAAAAGGAGAGTATTCTCATCACAATACTACCATGTAAAGATATATATATATATATATATATCAATCGTCCGTAACCGAGAAATTGCTTCTCAATTATGATCTTGAATTAGGCAAATACTGCGAATTAATCAAAAGAGCTCCTTTGCTAGCAGATGCAACAAGTTTTGGGGACTCAGAGTGACAGTTATTTTTATTTCAAACAAGAAAGGGAAGATGCACCCACATTCATCAACTAAGACAAGTAAAGAAAACTCTTACCTCATTGTTATCAAGCACATCTAGGGCTTCCTGATGGTTCCACACTCTACTACGCTCTTGAGGCTCATTTGGATTTTCCAGACGAACAATTTCCCTTCCAAGATCTCTCAATTGATCATGCATCATTAGATTACTGCATTCGTCAATTTTAATTAGGGACATACAACTCAACACTTCAATCCCCCTCTTCGGAAATAAACCACAGGCATCCCATATGTAAGTTAGATCTCTTTTTAATGATCCAAAGAAAAAAAAACAAGCAATATCCAAAAATATCTGTTTTTGCTCATGTTCTAATGCTTCATAACTTATCTTCAATGTCTCTTGCACTTTCTTATTAGGTATTTTTTTTAATTTTTCTAATGTATCTTTCCATACTTCTCTTCTCTTTCCACGTAAGAATGAACCATTAACTTCAAGAGCTAATGGAAGCCCCCCGGTAGTAGATGCGACATCACGAGAGATATCTTCATAATCACTTGGAGGAGAATCCTTTTCAAATGCATGTTTACTAAATAAAGTTAATGATTGATCCATAGACAACTCGTTGAGTTGGTACATGTGATCTGCACTAGCCTGGTCAAGAACATCCTTGTTTCTAGTTGTTACAATGACTATACTTCCTACTTTAAACCAACTACGATCAACCAAATATTTCAAGTGAGCACTATCATCTATATCATCAAGAAAAATGAGTGCTTTCTTATGTGCAAATCGAGATTTGATGAGATGGATCCCCTCGTCCGAATTAGACACATCATGTGGACTTCCTACGCTAGATATGAGCTGCTTTTGTAGGCATTTAATACCCTCACGTTGGCATGCTTCTCGACAATCTGCCACAAAGCTATGATACTCAAATTGACCAAAGAACTTGTTGTATAATGCCTTCACAAGAGTCGTTTTACCGATGCCACCCATTCCATAAATTCCGATAATGCATGTACCGTTGAATTTAGCATCTATCAAGCTCATAATATGTTCGATATGATCATCAATCCCAACCAACTGGTGGGGAACAGTTAGCTGAAACCTTCCTTTTAACTCACTTAGAACTTTTGTGACAACAATTTTGACCAATGCTCCTTCATGCCTGTCAAATAACAATGAATATCAGTATAGGATAGTAATATGTGTATTCTTTTTGAAAAAAGATCTATTTATGAACAATTAAACAATGTTTTGTTGGAGAATAAGGTACCCATTATCAATTTTCTCCGATTCCCATCCTTTTAAGGTGCTAACTTCTTTAAGTGCTTCTTCCCATTCCTTCACAACCGTTTCATCCATATTCTTTTTATGTGCATCGATAGCTTCTCTCAATCTCCCTGTAGGATGTCGCACTTGTGAGGGTTCCACTTTGTAAAATATGGGCAACACTATTTGCTCTTTACTCCTCTTGCACTCTAACATTTGAACCAACTCACGAAGGCACCATTTGCTAGAAACGTAGTTCTCGGAAATAATTGGGATAGAGATCGTGGACTGCGTGATGTTGCGGAGAAGCTCCGGACCAATCTCCTCACCAACACGGAGCTCATTGTCGTCTCTGAACACATGAATTCCTGCATCGATAAGACTAGTATAGAGATAGTCGGTGAAACTTTTGCGTGTGTCTATCCCTCTAAAGCTCAAGAACACTTCATAGGTATTCCCTTTCGGCAGTTCGTCTCCACCTTCATGATCTCTTCCATGCGGAGCATACGATGAGGAAGACGCCCTGGAATTCGGATCTTCTGAGTGAGTGGGTTTTTTTCTTTTACAATTCGATTGGCAATTTAAGTTGAGAGGGAAATGACGTGAAAAGAAACGAAAGGAATTGGAGAGAAAGGAAGAGAACGGAAAGAACATTTACCTTTTTCTTGATTCGATGGACATCATGGAGTGATTGACCAACGAGATTCTTATTCTGTTATAAAATAAGAGATTGGTCAAGCAGAGCCTTAAAAGAAAGCCAGCCTTCACGGTCCAGATCTGCGAATCGCACAAATGTCTTTCATGACTCAGTTAATTCAAACGAAAATAAAAGAACTCTCACACCTCTTGCTTACTCAGAAGAAAATGGAGCAATCAGAAAAGAGCAAGGAGTCGGTTGACTACCTGAGGAGTGCTCAAACAGCAGAACCCTGGGATCCCTACCGATTTGCAGCCTTCAAAGTAAGATTACCAACACACGACATTCTTTAATATGCGTGCTTGAACACTGTTCGAGTTCTTGTCATCCAACGGTCCAAAACTCTTCATGCTAATCGAACTGCTGTGAGGCATGCCACGGAAAGAATAATCATTGCACGCGTAATTTCCGCGGCATCATGATTTTTTTTTTTTTTTTTTTGTGGTCGGAGAAGCATCGTGAGTTGGAGACACGCAATGCTCTGCACCATTATGACTGGGAAGGTGCTTCCAACCTGTAAAAGATCCAGCACTGGCTTGACTTGACTTGACTTGCTTTCATTCTCTTATACACTGCTAATTTACATGAGTCAAACAAGAGCGTATAAATCGGGGGATTATACAGGATTTTGTTATTAAAAGTCTGCAGGAGGCTTTTCCTTTTTTTATTCGTCTAGAAAAGTAACTTTAGAATAAATCTTTTTCAAAATAATTTCGTTAAACTAGATTTCTCCATACTACTTTTTGCTTAAAAATTATCAAATCGTTATCTTCCATCCAAGCCACTTTTATCTCTCCATCTAAATTAATAGTTTTCAACATCTTACATAAATTTTATTTTTTTGGTTTTGCTATAATAAATTCTAAGCTAACAACTCTCCGTATTTGAATGGTAATTCAGTAATACTTTTTTTTTCCCCTTTCATGATCATCTTTTGTCAGGCTTTTTATTTCATGTTGACAGTCTCCGCCAACATGTTCTTCACCAAAATACAATTTTTTGCAGCACAATAGAGGAGGATTCACTATTAGCTTATTTAGCATTAGAAGATGTGATTTGAAAAACTGAAGGTATTAAATGGAGAGGAATTGCATTAAACACGACAACAAGGAATGATTACGTTGACACCTAGTGTATTATAGCTATATAATATTAGCCTACTTTTGCTGCTCTGACAACCAGCTCAGCTTATAAAACCTCTTAAGAGCATGAACTCACTTCTTTACTCATAGGTACAAACATTCTTTCAACTCAAGTGTATAATTGAAAACACATCCCACGTGACGTTCCTAATCATTTAATTCATATTTGTGCATATTCTCTTTTATATTATTTGAGTTGACGTAAATTTCAGACTTTCGTATTCAACATAGGCCTTTTTGTACACTTAATATAAGAAATGAAGTATCTAAAGCTCTACACACTGATATCAATGAAGTAAATAGCTTTTGAAGTGAAGACGAGATGATGACTTTTCACTCAAGTTGCTTCTCATACTTCCACGAGGGTCACGATACATATGATACTTATTAGACTTGGAGATCTCCATTATAATTGAAAACTTAAGAAGTGAACCATATTTTTGTCATTCCATTCAAATATGTTCCATGAAACGAATTAAAGTTCAAAAACTATTCAATGGTTTTCATAGGAATCACTCATTTCTCATTTCAGTCTATGACACGATAAGGAGAAGGGATTTCAAATGATAAATGATTGATGAAATCAATCAAATGTCGAGATTGATAGGAAATATGATGGTTTCTATGCTTCACCAACTAGAAGATAAAAGCGAAGATAAATTAGACAAAGAAATCATCTTAGGTTGCCACTTGGAACTAATAGTAAATTGAAAATGGGAAGAGACCGTGTATTGAGAACTTCCAGCCAATCTGAAATTTGATAAGAGTCCTCGAAGAAAAACATCCTCCTCCATATTTCAAGCTTCTGGTTGTATTACTCAAATACATGCCAAGAATTGAGAGAAATATCAAAACTAGTCAACATCGAACACATCCAGTGTCAGCAAGTCGGAGGAATGACATCACAACACTCTCTACTGTGCGTGCTTGAACAATGCTGAGTTCTTGCCATCCAACGGTTCAAGAATCTCCAACTAATCGAACCGCTGCGATTGCGATGCATGCTACACGAAAAGCGTAATTATTGCATGCATAATTTCCACGCCATTGCGCGGAAGGGGCATAGAGCCTATGCGGGTGCTTTTTTTTCTAAAATGAGCACGAGTTCAACTTGACTTATTTTTCTATTATTAAAACAATTAGAAAATAAAAAGCAAAGGGCAACCATTGCAGGCATAATTTCCGCGGCATTATTCAGAACGTGCATTGAAGCTGCCTATGCAAGTGCACCTTGACTTGACTTGCTTTTTCCAAGTAAACGAAGAATTGGAAAGAAAACCAGCGAGCAATGCTGATGCTCGGAGTGAGGTCGGCCGAAGATTAGTGCACACTTTCTACGAAAGACTGGATTTGGGTGAGCCTCTGTTTCCAGATTTGGATGGAGCTACAAGCATATTCGGGCATTTGATATATCAATAATGATAGGAGAATGTAAGTATATGAGAATTATGGAGGCAACTGATATTCGATTGTTAGTAAATACTGGAGGTTTTTTTGTCCTTATTTAGACAAGTTAGAAAATTATGATGATTTTGTTTGCATAATCAACAACTAATTGAGCTTTAGCGTTAAGTTAAATCCATCTAATTAAGTACATGAGGTGATTCCGCTGATCTTCTTTTTTTCCTTTTCATAGACCTACAAGGCATTATAGTTGGCTCCTCTCGAGTTGGTGGAATTGCGGGTTTATACATTCGGTGTCACATTTAGAAATTCTTGGCCAATGGATTCTTTGCACCGTCGAATAATTATTTAGTGAATATCAATTACTTTTTCATTTCATTTGGTGTTTAGCTTTTTATTTCATGTTAACATTTTCAGCCAATGGCTTCTCTCCAAAGTGCATTTTTCTTTTGCACGGTATTAAGCTTCATGCTTGAAGAATACTGATTGCAGAGTCCTCCAAGAATGCTGAGTCATTGCACGCGTAATATTCACAGCATTATGAGGAAGTTGCGGGGAACTTCTGCAAGTGCTTCTTGACTTTACTTGCTTTTTATTTTAACAAAAAAATGGAAAAGAAAACCCACTTGCAATGAAGATGCTCCTGGTCCTTGCTTTTTCTACTATGCGCGCTTGAACGCGTAATTTCGTTAGCACCATGCGGAAGGTGCGCGCCACCTACACAGGTGCTTTGATTGAACTTGGAATCAAGCACAGGTTGACTTGACTTGCTTTTCCATTAATGAATGGAGTCTTTAGGGAAATATAATGGGAAGGTGAAGTGAGGAGGACACCACGTTGCCGCATGCTAAAACGAAAGGGTAAAGTAGTGTGAAGCACAAGCTATGCGAGGAATTTGGGAAAATTGGTGTGGCTGGGCAGAGAATTTTTGGAATTTAGTAGTGAATTTCGGTAGAGGTTCTGGAGGATTGACAAAAACAGTTTCAAAGCTAACTTAAAGGACCGAACAAATGCAGTTTCAACATCTGCTCTTCACTGGTATATGTAATGAAACACCGTGGCACTCCTATGAAAAATCCTTGTCAACATGATTTATGCTAGATTGTCCGTAGCTCTCATTCGTAGTGTTCGACCTTTATCTATTCACTTTGATAAATGTTGTGCTAAACTCTATCCATTTGTTGATCAATTCATTTTAGGAAACTATTGGCAACTTGTCCTATGTCAACCAATAAACTTTTTAGATTTTCAAAAAAGGTTTTTTACATGAAGAGATTGAAACTATATCTAGATAACCGCTTGCTAAAAATGAAATCGAAATTGGGGCCATTACCTAAACCCCGCTAATGAAACTATTATCTCGCATTGCCTATTTAAATAATGAAATGAACATTGGGTTTTATTTTGGATGATAACAGATCTATTTAAGCGAATCGCGTTTTGCAAACGCTTAAACTCGAGATATAATTTAATAATGAATTGACCATGAATTTGCTCCCATAAAGATGCAAGCAACTTCCCAAGGGCTTTCGATTGAGTTTCCTCCAAACCCTCATCACCTCATCCACCGAAAGGTGCAGTGCTCACCTTATCCTGTCATATGAATGTGGGGACCTAAATGTGAATATGATTCTCCAAAGTTCAAGAGAATACAAAAGCTGTCGGCTCAGAACCGCAAAAGAGAATCCACGACAAAATAAAAAATCTCGGGCCCACAATGCCAAGCACTTCAAATATGTACTTATTGGAAACTTGACGGTCACATGGCCATGGGTACCCCTCTTCCTTATTATTCCTTTCAGTCTCCAAGCAAACTGCGCAGTAGAATTCTTTTCTTTCTTAAACTAGTCCATTAGTTGGTCTACAAACTCCTTCGCGCCGTCAAATCCTCCTCCTCTTAAAACATATAGACAGAACAAGCTGGAGGAGGAGGATCCGAACGACTGAGTTGCTAGGTTGCGCGACACCTCCGCCTTCCAAGGATCAACTTCATATGTCTGTCTCCATAGTACGTTTTGCCACATGAATGGACACATTGATTGTTCATCAGAGCATCTTGTGGATAATGGCCGATGTGCATCAACTGGAAGTCAAGTGGAGTTCCACGCACTTGAAAAATGAAATTCACGTTTAGTTTATGTCAATTGGTAAGGACCCCTATGGCAGCAACAATGCATGATTTACCCTATGCTTGTGATCTATTTAGCAAGCAAGCACCTTCATGATAAAGGAAAAGCTTTTTTTCTTGGATACATCGAGTAAAGGAAGAGAGAAAAATTATGAATTTCCTCCCACTTCTTCTCGTAAAGGTTACAAAATTTACTTCATTTTGCCCCTCTTCCCCTCCTTCCCAGACAAAGCATAAATATACGTTTTGCCCTTGTGTCTTGTTAGATACTAAATAGAAGAATTTATTATGCTTGGGAACACAAAATCACACTAAAATTATCCAGAATACACCTGAAAAACGGCATGCAGCTTAAGACTATGAGACGTGAATTGAAGGAAGCATAACGGTCTTGGTTAAAAGAGTTTTCAAAGGTTTCCTCTCAAAAAGCAAGAGCAAAGTGAGTCAAGTAATTTAGAGTTGCCTTATTATAGACCATAGCGATCTCACAACCACTTTTGCATGGTCAAGTAAGACATCATTACAAGCCGTGCGATCATGTTGTGATGCCCAATAGTTGACCAGGTTCTTTCTTTCGGCCGACGAGTGGACAGGTTGGAATTGGGCTGGCAAAGATTGTCACATATGTTCGGTCAGCAAAACTCGTGCATCACGTGAAGGGAGAGTGGGACATTCCCTGAGCAGTACCCCGTGCTTGTATAGATGTGAAATGCGATTATTGATAGTTGAATAGCCACTTAATATTAGCATGACAAGCCATTCTCTTGACAGTAGCATTTGTAACATATCCTGCCTTGAAGGACAATATAATCCAATAGAACAAAACAAACATGTATCATGGATAATCAGCTGAGAATGGGCTTGATTGAATCTAAAAGCAATTGCACTTTTGCCATCCTGAACCACTTTCCACGGTCTTTTTTCATCCTCGACAAGTTAAGTCATCTAGCAGCAGTTGAAGCATCATGGTATGCATTCAATGACCTGCAATCTCCCGCAAGCTCCTAACATAAGTAGATGTGTCTCTTCCAAATCCAACCGTATAAGAGGGGATGTAAGAAGTCAGCCTTCAATACATGCTTAAATGTGGAAATCGACGAAGAGAGTGAACAGAAAGAGGGTTAAGTAAGGTCCGCAGGGAAGCATATCATCTATCTAGATTAATATCAAGAAATGTACCTATCAATTATACTGGCAAAACGGAAAACCTCATGACCGTCATTCATGTCAAGAAAACGAGAGGGAGAAAACGGATCCCTCTTTCCATAGGAAGAATGAAGAGAATGTTCCCATTAAATCCGCTCGCCAAGAAGTGAAGTGTTTCTCAAAACGCTGGCTGCTTGTTCCAACGATATAGCAGAAAAAGATGACATCCTACAATCTAGTTAGTGCCTTCTGAATATAGGGCGGCCTTGCTTTCTTCCCATAAGACTGTCTACCCGAATAAGGCCTCGAGTTGATTAAATTCTTAACATATGCTAACTAACTCGGATTATAATACGTTCCTCGTACCTGCAGGAATATTGCATAAATTTAGATTGGCGTTATGAACAGGGAAATTGCCTTCATTGAATATTAATTCAGGTTTTTTTTGGTGAAAATATTAACCTGAATATTAATTCAGGTTGGTTTGTGCAAAATGGCAAAACTCAAAAGTGTTACATTTGAGTCCTTCTCGAAGGGGCAAATTTGAATAGGGGCAAGCCGGCAACAGCAAATTATTAAAATCTGGCTTTATTTAATTGACCAAGAGAAGAAATTACAACAGCCTTTATCTATTTAATAAAACACAACAAAAATGGAGGACACGGGTTTTTGTCACATATTACGTACTTGAAACCATACTTGCCTAAATCATGAAATCCTTAATGTCATGCTCTAAGGTATAGGTATACCAAAATTACTTTTTCATGATAATAATAGACTCCCAGAAAATAATTGTCATGTCATGCTCCAAGCCTTGATTTTATAAATTTTCCCGATCTTTATACTTAAATTTTCAAATGGCCAATCAGATGCAAAAGTTACTATTTACACGTCCTTTCCTAGACTAAATCCCAATTTATAGGATGCTCCTATTCAAATTCCCAGAAAAAGATGAGCTCTCTACAATGCAAAAGATATTATAGGAAAAAACATGAAATGCAATTTTCACATTGTATAGTGTATTTGTTTTCTCCAATGACGCTTTTAATAATTGGGCAAAAAAATTGAAATCCAGGATGTAATCAGAGCAAAAAAAAAAAAAAAATTATCATTAATATTTTTCTATTAACACCATATATATCTAAAATGGAGTTTCTTGATAGTGACTTGTTAGGCTAGTTTTCTCGAGGTGGGGCCTGCATTTCTTCCGCTTTTGGACTGTTAATTTTAGTATAGTCATGCATTAAGTATGACTGATATTTTAAGAGCAATTCTTGCGATAAAGAAATAAATGTATTTAAACAGATTTTCAATATACATTTATTAGCCATTTATTGATTCAAAATTAATGATTTTACATTCATAAACTGTGCTTCAAAATATTGCCATCCAAATTCTGAATTCAAACTCAATAATATATTAACTTTGTGGAGTAAGAAGTCAATTTATTAAAACTCGGTTTAATGTGTGCAAATCTTACTTGGGAATAATTATTTGTGATAGGTTAATAAAAAAAAAAAGGTTATGCAAAATGTTAAAAATTAATTCTGAGGAGAGATGTGGATGTGATTGGGATAAAGGTGTGATGACTATGCTATCTTAAAAGTATGGTGTGGCATAGAGAGGTCTAATTTGAGAAATAGCTTGAAGAGAGATCTTTGAGTACTCATCCAGAAGACACAAAAATCCCAGTTGCTTTTGCTTACTCCTAGAAGCTATCATTCTCCATGTCATAATCGTCTTGCGGTCGTTTTGTACGGTGGATATTTTTAAAATAGCAAGTAGTTACATAAAAAGAGTTAAAAAATAACGTTCAATTCCATTATTATTCCGGACCCCATAGATATTTCTTTTCTTTTGTTTAAAATAGAAAAATATGTGAGTTTCGAGGAATAGAGAGTAGGTATTAGGATACCCTGAGCTTCTCATTTTCATATATAAGTATATCTTTTTTGGTTCCTTGGTAGTTTATAAGGTTGTTCAACATTTATTTTGCAATTGTAATTACATGCTCTCTTTATCCAATTGTTCACCATCAATCAAAAAATGACTACAATTTGAGGAGAACATACTCAAAAGAAATATAAATAATTTCGTTTCATTTTCAAGAATGCTTCCAAATAAAAGAAATAAAAAAAAAAAATCTTTCGAAATCCACAAGACCGATTCCTAATAGACCGGTCTCACGAAAGTGTCCTGTCGGAGTGGGCCCAAATAAGTATTACTGGATAAAAAAGAAAATAATTTATTTTCTCCGTGTACGAAATTCCCAAGGAAGAAATCATAAGGCTATTCTGTGGTGATGGAACTGTAACAAGATAAGTTGGAAAGAATTAGCCGTGAATGACGATGATTTTTGTTGTAATCTAAAGGCATGAGCAAGTATGAAAATACTAATTATGTCTAATTAGTATATCAAAAATAAAAAATAAAATTATTTTCTTGCATATAAGTAAAAAATGCTTTTCGATTATTCATTTAGAAGAGCCAATTATGTGAATCTCATATTGATTATAATTTCAATGGTTGAAATTAATAAAAAAAAAAATTTGCCTGAAAATTAACAAGACTATTGTGCACCGAAAGTCATGCTGTTGATTGCTTTTCTTTTCGTGCCATCAGAATCGTGGGGGCGAAAATTCAGAAAATAGAAAGAAAGAAATATCGATTCTAGGGCCTCTAAAAACTATGAGGAAGATGGGGTCATTTTTTGAATCCGTGTTTTTGCACATCGATCATGCCATATCCCTTGTCATCCATCCAATGCAAGTGTTTCAATGTCATCCGTCTATTTAATTTGTGTCATCAGCTATTCAATCAAAATTTTGTTAGTGTCAATTGTCAAATTGATCATAATAAAACTGTTAGGTTTAAAGCCACTACTAAATCGTCACAAAAGTTTGAAAGATATGAGAATATATAGTAGACGTATTGTATTATCACATGTCATAATAATTAAGAACAACAATATTAATTGTTTTATGACATCACGATGTATTACCGAAACCTAGCGTTGATATGATGTAAAACATGGATGTGCGCCTAAGTATTTTCGGAAGATGAATAGAATTTTTTTTTAAAAATAAAAAAGATGATGAAGTTAAGAGAGAAATGACATCACATCACTCTATGCGGGCAATTATTGCGCGCATAATTTCCACGGGATTGCGCGGGAGGGGCGTAGAGCCTACGGAGGCGCTCTTTTTCGAAAGCAATGGCTTGACTTCAATTTGACTTGTTTTTTTCTATTAATAGAACGATTAGAAAATGAAAAGCAAAGGGCAATCACTGTAGGTGGGTTATTGCACACATAATTTCATCAGCATTATGTGGAGGATTGACAAGAACAATTCCAAAGCTAAATTAAAGACTTGGACAAATGCATTTTCAGCAGCATCTACTCTTCACCGATATCTATAATTAAAATCCGTGGAAAAATCCTATCGATGTAATTTACGCTAGATTATTCCTAGTTCTCACTTTTAGCGGACCAACCTTTATCTATTCACTTTGATGAATGTCGTGCTAAACTCTATTCATTTGTTGATCGATTCATTTTAGGAAACTATTCACAAGTTGTCCTACATTCAATCAATAAACTCTTTAGATTTTCAAAAGAGGGTTTTTACATAAAAGAGATTGCAATTATATCTAGATAATTGTTTACAAGAACAAATAGAATATCGCTTCATTTATGGAATGGAAAAGTTTGCTAAAAATAAAGATCGAATATAGGTCATTACCTAAACATTGATTATTAAATTGAATATATGTGGTTGCGTAAATCCTACTGATGAAATTATTATCTTGCACTGCTTATTTATATGACAAAATGAATGTGATTTTTTTTTTTTTTGGATGATAACAAATCTATTCAAGTGCTACTTTTTTTCAAATGTTAGACATTCAACTAATTTCAGTTTCAATTTCATGACATTTTTCATGAAAATCACTCGGCAAATTGCACCAGAAAGGGTCGTGAAGTGACCATGGATTTGCTCCCACAAGATGCAAGAAACTTCCCGCGGGTTTCCGAGCGAGCTTCCCGAAACCCTCATCACCTCCCTGCTGTGCTCACATTATTCGGTTTTATGGATGTGGGGTCCAAAATGTTATTATGATTCTCTGACGTTCAAGAATGTACGAAAGCTGTGAGATTAGACCCACAAAAGAAAATCGACGACTAAAAATGAGCCTTAATTCTGCCTTCTTCTCCGTAGAAATTATTAAAAAAGAAGAAGAAAAAAGATGATAAAATGAGAGCATCTTACGCTGCTTCTGGACCTTCCATGGGTTGTGCACCTTGAGCGGGTTTGAAATTGGAGTGTGAAAGAAAACCAAAGATATATGCACATCTCTCTAATAAAAAAAATTGTTCATTTTGACCAATGCGATAGAATAATATTTGAAAAATGTCTGGTTTGTCCAACTTTATAGAAGGTGACACAGAGGTTAAATATATTTTGGGCCTCATATTAATTACGTCAACATAAATTGGAAGCTCAATCCTTTTAAGAGTTTGCATAGTTGGTTGAGAAAGGATATTTTCATATTTGAAACTGTTCTGAATGGGAATAGGAATGTGGTTTTTAATGGGCCTTCAAGTAATCAAGCAGTTGCACCTTGTGCCCTACTATTTTATATAAGCGGTCAGCTTATATTTTCCGGCTCTGTACCCTATTGATTCTCCAGAGCTAGGTTCAGCCCGATCAAATTTCCATTTTTTTGATGATGTGAGATTGGATACTTTGGAACACAAATTCATTATTTAATTAAAGCATTTCCATGTTAACCAAAATCCGTCCTGACATTATGAAGGTTGAAGCTTTTCTTTAAGCTACAAGCATTGTTCTTTTCAATCGGTAGCTACAACTACGAGAAGCTTCAAAGAGGTTTCCTCAATTTTTTTTTTCATTGTACTTTATAATGTTAGAGGAGATAATTATTAAATTCTAATGCCATTAAATGTCAATGATGGTATGTGAGTCCCCTTTAATTAGGCAAGAAGAATAGGATATTGTGATTTTAGTAATTTCCCACTAACTAAAATGGTCATCCAGAAAGGATTATTTAAGAGTTCGGGTACCATATGATGGTTTCTATAGGAGTCATCCTTGCCCCACTTTGCTCTGAGACCCAATGTTTAAACCCTCAGCATCTTCTCTTGTAAAGAAAGGAGATTTGAGACAACGACCGATTGATGAAATCAATCAAATGTCGAGATTAATAAGCAAAATGTGATGGTTTCTACATTTTGCCAGCTAGAATATAAAATTGGAAACAAATTAGATGAAGAAATCGTCGTAAGTTGCCTCTTGGAAGCATCAATAGTAAAATGAAAATGGGAATCAACTATGTTAAGAGAACTTCCATTAAGTCCAAATCTTAACAGAGTTGTAAAACAAACACATTATCCTCAATATTTCAAGCTTCTTACTGTTCACATACATGCCAAGAGTTGAAAGAAATGTCAACTAGTTGACATCGAAACACATTCCGGTGACTGAAAGTTCAGAGAGAAATGATATCACAATAGCGTCTTTTTGAAATGACATCACAACATCATCCTAGAGAAAAGCTAAGTCTATTGACAATATATAAGTTCCCTAAACAGAGGTTTCTAGAATTGCCAACGGTCAAGATTAAGTCCAAAGGAAGTAGGCTCTCTGCTGAAAACAAAATTGAAATGTGAAATGAAATACAAAATAACATTTATTCACCTTTACTTTTGAGAGCTAATGTTATCCCTGATGTTAGAAAAACAGTAACACCAGCAAAATTTGTAAAGAGAAACAGAATTTAGTAACAAGGCGCGCGCTTTTGCGCTTTTGTTGTAACAAGTGCACATCTTGTTCTGATACCAATTCAATTGGTACAAGTTCTGGACCCTGATAGTCCAAAAATCTTCAATTACGAGGAGGGGGAAGAGGAAAGATGAAAAGACCAAAATATATTCCTATGCAGAAAGTGTATTATGTATCATTTCAGTCCAAAACAAGGCCCGGATCTGGTCCACCTGCAAAATATGCTATCAAATTTAAGACAGCTACACGATAGTTCTATGATATCTTTAGTCCCCACTTCAGAGGACAACGTGAAACTACACCCTTCAGCTTCTCTCTTTTGGTAAGAAAGAGGGAGGCTCAAGGGAAGAGAGGTCATTCATTCAACTAAGAACATCTCCAAGCTCTCAAAGCAGCCATATGAACCATAGTTTGCTTGTGGATTTGGCAGCAGCTTTCCTCAATAAGATCAATGAGCTTTTCCAAATCTGTGGCCCACGAGTTCAAGGTATCATTGCGCTCCTTTGTTGTCCGGAAAAGACAACTCCCATCGGCAGTCTATCTTTCCTACTAGGGCTTTGGAAACATCCATTTTGGAGAGATGCTTTTCAGCTTCCCAAAATGGTCATAGAACTAACAGGTCATGCTAATAGAATATTATACAGGCTTGTATAATTACTATTATGCTGTCTCTCTAGCAGATGATAGTGTTGATTTAATAGATTGAGGCATATGAATGATTAATGCTCTCTGCAATAGTGGTAACAGAACCCCAAAAACAGAGTTCCTTTCGTTGAGTGATTCAGCTACATAGATTTCTAAGCAAATTAAGAAAGCTCTAATCACGAGATATACTTTTGTAACACTGGAAATGGTGAGTCATAACAGAACTCCTCCCACACTTCTAAAGCACATCAGAATTCCAGGCTCCATGGGACAAGAAATGGTTTCACAATGCCAGACATTGACACTGATAGCTACGACAAATTTTATGAGAAGTTGACTAAGCATAGTGTGTATGCATATATATCGGTCTGAAATATTCATAGAAAAAAAAATAGAAGCACAACATTCTCAACCTCAAGACAAGCCTTGGCCTTCAAGGCACCAAAACCTCTTTTCCACTTTTTGGAACTTGTATCCAAGTCCAAAGCAACCATAACCTACGGTATCGGGCAGAGAGGCTGCCCAGGGTTAAATGAGGGGTCTAGGCAATCAGTCATAAAGATTGACATTGATAAGAGAAATAAATAAATGTTCAACATAATCAACCGGGATGCTGAGGCACAGCTATGCAAGTTTCCTCAAGGTAATCCTCGAGTAATACTTCAAAACGACAATAATATTCTGCAGAAAATAGAGTAAGTCACATCAGCATGATGATACAAAGAAAGCAAGGAAAAAAAATGACAAAGTTCTGTAATTACATGTTTGCGTATTCTCTATCTAAGATCTTCTGCTGCCTTCTCAACAAGTACACCTTCGAGCATGGTTTTCTCATTCTCAAATTTATCTCTGAAATTACTCCAAAGAGCAGTTAACTGGATAACCTCCATTGTGACCAATTCTTTCAACTGCAAACTGCATTAAAATAACAAAGGCACGGCCAACCAAATTCTATCGCAGATCATCAACCTATTGCAAGAAGACGTACAACCAAATACTAGAAACAATTCAAAGATGTACCTGATATGGGGAATTTCTGAGACATTTTTAGCTTCTAAAGTATTACAAAGGCTTGACTGCAACCGATCATGTGGTGACCGAACTAAGTACCGTCATATTTTCCTTAGAACCTACGACTAATTAAATCACGTAATGAACAGCCGTGCCTTGAAAAAGTCAGGGAAGACTTGACAAAGCCTCATATGAAAGAGCTTCACTGGTATTCTTCGGGTTTCCCCTTCGCTGATGGAATCTCACTATCGCCATATAGCAAACCATTGCAATGAGAGTAATAATTACATCATTGACCACATGAAGGCAAGGTAAGATGTGTGTTCAAATCCATTAAGTACATTTCTAACATCAGAGTTTGCAATAAAGAAAGAAAGGAAAAAGAGAACGCAACAGATGAATAAAACCATGGCTTGAACTACAACCTCAATACCAGGTAGCGCTTGATTGGCAAAAAAATTCTAGTTAAAAATAGTAAATAAGTAAAGCACCAATTCACCATATTGTGGGTTCTTATTATATCCGTCTCAGCTCCAGAAGTGACAGAATATCAGCTGGCACTTCTTCCACAATACTTTCCCCTTCTTTAGGCTTTTTCTTCTCTTTGGAAGGATCTGCATCAAACACCAGGAGGCTGATTTTCTGGATCTGTGCATGGACATAGTCCTGGCGATCTAAACTTAAAAGAACCTGCAAAACCATCCATAAAAAAATCGATCATAGTAAGAGAGCATAAATGGGTAAAAGCAATACAAAAATCCCATACATGTTCAAGGATAAAGGCAATTTTCTCTGTATTTGCCAATGCTCCAAAATTTTCCACAGCAATTCAAATCACTCATAATGTTGGACAAGGAAAAACCAATTGCAAGATCAAAGACACCAGGATTCAACTTCTAGCTCCTGCAATTTCTTGTATTAAATCAGCAGCTTCTGCTATAAAACCTTCTGCCTTTGCTTTTTGCCGGTTTCTTTATCAACCGCACTCTCTCAATTTCGACATATAGCTGTATAATGAAATTAGCTATAGAAACCACGAAACCAAAACAGATTGCTCACGAACACGAGCCATAATAGAGTTTGATTTCACATTTTCACCTTCCCAGCAGCAACAGAGTTAAGTGTCACCATCAAATTAATTCATTACTTGATAATCTCTGGAGCAAAATTATGACTTTCAGTCGAACTATCTGATTAACAACAAGAAAAATTATTCATCTAGGAAGAAAATAGAGTAAAAAAAGGAATTTAAAGGGGTAATAGCAAGGTGCAATACAAAAACAATCATGAGGATCCCAGCCAATTGAAAAACTTGCAAACAAAGATGAGCACCGGGCCGAGTTCTAGCATCTCTAGAGATTGCCCGGAACCAATACCCATATAGATATGCCAATGAGATTTGTTTTTCAAATAGCCGTACATGATGGCATATTACGACTACACAAAACAATAGTATAAGATCTAATCGGTACACATATGGGAGGCAATCACTGCAAAGTATAAGTCCATATAAATAAAACCCTTAAGGTAACTGTTGTTAAGATTGATCCCAAATGTTTGAAACTGGACCACGCTTTGGATCAATAATCATAAGACTGCACTGCTGATGATGGCAAAAGAAAAGAAGAAAACAAAATGGAAAAAAAGCCAGATGATGGCATTGAAAAGAAGAAGAGAGGAGGGTGAAAGAAATAGACAAGGTGAAGAGCTATATACTATGACCTAAAAAATACAAAAAAATTTCATAGCAAGAAGAGATGGTTGCAGCACAAAGGTGATGGCATTGTGCTGCACTGCTGGTTGTGGAGGCACAGCGGACCTCCCATATGCCCCAACCGAAGCTCTCATGAAAGTAGAGCTCACATCCAACTCCAGCAATAAAAGGTTAATTTTAATACATGTGGAAGCATATGGACTCTCCCAAGTCTGCATGGAAAGTATTTTCAGCCTTGCCACAACCACCTATTAAATCTTCCATCCAATCTAATTCAGGATGAGGGCAACACCTCAATTTTATCTATAATCCCCTCACAGTTCAATCCCCAAAGTTAGCCCCAATAAGCAAGTTCAGCCTTTAGATATTGTTTCAGACGTACAACTGGTCATGCATGACAAGAAATGGGGCCTATTTTGATTTACTATGAGGTTGAGTCCTAATTAAATAGGCAAAGTAGGTGGACTGGGATTAGGAATCCCATCCTACATCTCCAATGATCTTACTCCTAATCCAATTTGGGAATGATTGTCAATGCGACCTACTTGCATCTTTTTAATTGCCTCCTATACAGTTAGCAATCCTAATAACAATCATGAAGGTAAAAATCTGGTACAGGTATAATAAATAGCAACCAGTCATAATGCTCTGACTAATCCAGAGGAACTTATCAGCATTCAGCATAGGATAACAATAAAATACACTCAATGAAGAGCAAAATTTCCACCGGCTTGTCACCTGAAAGCAGAGATAAAAAGGCAAATATCTGGACATCCGTTAATCTCGACAATCTAATTCGCTCATATCAAAGGAATGTAAGATACTTCCTTTGCCACAAGAAAGTTTGGGAGTAACTATATACAGGAAAAATAACAGGTATGAATATCCAAGTATCAGTGTCATCAAATAGTTTTGACTCAAGCACTTGACGAGGAAGGCAAAGAGTGCTTTGAGCTAGGAAGACAAAAATTCATGCCCCAAGAATCAGTAGACCACTGAACACAATAATCTTGGCTCCCGCTTGTTTAATATTCCTTTCGCCACCAGCAAACCTGATACATGCTGTGTTCATGCAAGGGAGAAAATCCACAAGAAACTCTTATTGGAATGGAGAGGTACAACTCATACTTATTTATTTATTTATTAATTTTTGGTAAAAGACAACCCATACTTATTGCTCATCTTCTGTTGATTAGTATTTTGAATCACTCGTCTGGCACCCAATTTCAATTTCTTTTCTCCCCGGTTTCTTTGCTGTGTAAAAGGTATAGTAAGTAAGGCACCAAGGAAATACCTATCCATCTAAACCAAAAAGAATTCATCCCTATACAAGAGAACTCGAATCCTAAAACAAATATACTAACCAGAATAAAAACAAAGTGGAGCACCGATAACTGACTTCACTAAACCCTGAAAAGATGATAAAACAAAATAAAAACTACTTAACTTAAACAATATGCCTTAATCTCTGTCATCACGGACTAAGGATCAGCTGCGCGATCTTGTCACCCACCTTCACTTCAAAGTCGACATCCGAGTAATTGAACAGGATCACCCCAACCGGGCCTCTGTAGTCCGCATCGATCACGCCCAGACCGACGTCGATCTAATGCTTCCACACCAAACTCGATATTGAGACAATGTTTCGAGATAAGAAGTTGAACATTAGCTGCTCGAGCACATGTTCCTTCGGGTACTGCGATGCTCAGATCGGTAGGGACGAGCGCTTTTCCTCTCGCCGGTACTTCTCGTCTCAGCCGCGCTGTTTTTAATCCGCAAACGCAGAAACCCACATTCAGAAACCATCGCGATTTCCCGACATGGACCGAACCCGAAGTTCTAAGGAGGAAAGTAAAATTTGGGGTCACGTTTTTCACCTCCAAAGATCGAAACACGTGGAGAGAGGGGGGTCGCTCGCGAAGGCAAGACGGCCTCCCGGGAAAGCGGCTTTCTGGCAGATCCCATGACGCCATTATTGGTAGGACGGAAAATCAAAAATAGGAAAAAAAAATTGAAAATGAGAGAATTTTATAAAAGAAAGGGGAGATGGGGTTTGAGGTTCTATAAAGAAACAAAAAAGGGAAAATGCATTAGGTTTTTCAAAATGGTGCCGCTCTAATTTGTGGAAAATTGTCGATTAAAATCGAGGGAGTCTTCTTGGTCAAGCATACAATCACCACCCTTACTATAATGAACATCACAGACTTTTTCTTACATTAATTTTTGTCCAATCAAATGTTTTGAATGCTTTATAGTAGTTTATTTTTTCCATAGAATTTTAATTAGTTCTCAAGTACAGGAGAAAAAGAGATATTCAAATAGTGACCGAAATATTGATTTTTGCGTTATCTCGAATTTTCCCTACACTTAAAATAAACACTAGTTAACTAAAGGTAGTAAAACATGTTTCAAACACTAGGCGACGGTCACCGAACGTGCGCAAGGAAGGAGTCCCTCTCTTGTCCCACATCGCCTAGGGAGGGAGTCCTGGACTAGCAGACCCAAAAAAAATCATTTGCAAGATAGTGCATCTGCTAAATCAACAATGTCACACATAATCAATAATTATGGTACTAGACCAAGAAGTTCATGTCAAAACACTGAGAATCCCCCTATTTAGTTGCCCAATACTATCACCTAGGACTAATAGGTAAGCCAGCAATCAACTAGCTAATTCTTGCTGCAAGGCTCACCCCAGTAAACTAGCAACTCGAAAAGTGGGATCCAAATTTCACAATTAAACAGAGAGAGGAAGAGCACAAGGAGATACTTCAAAAGCGTGGCTGAGCACAAAGAAATTAGCAAATATTTACCCACCAATTGTTCAACAAAATTTCTCACCAAGATAATGCTCCTACAAGGCCTGCATGCATCGCACAACCTAATACCCAATGAAAACGAACTTATAGAGAACAAAGTTGCAACTGAAACCCAACACATGGGCATTACACCCTGTCGTCTCAGCTTCGACGTTTTTAATCCACAAACGAGGAAACCACTGTGATTTAGCGCTATTTGTTTTTTTTTTGGGGGGGTGGGGTGGGATGCTATTGTTATGAGCTGATAAATGCATTGGACCTGGTGCAGCAACTTAAAACCTCTACTTATCCTATCCATAAACTTACAGGTCCTTTGAATCAGCAGCATAATTGATGTGTCTGCTTAAATAGACTTACATTGCATTAAAATCAAGAAGGCTTCTTATTTTCTTTAGACTCCTTGTTTTATCTAGAATAGAGTGTCTCAGGGTTGGTCTCTGGTATCAGTGTCTTCCAAACTAAGTGTGTACTTGCACATTTCCTGGAGATGCTTAACATTTCTGCTCTTCTGACTCTGGTGTTTTGTCTGAACCTTTACTTGATCTTTTTTTTTCTTTGATGACGTTTTTCTATTTACCATTAATTATATACCAGCAAAGGTTGATGCTGCTGATCCTCCTGCAATCTCAATTGAGTTTCCAACCAGACCATCTATACAAACCAAACATGAGAATAGTCTTGGAATGAATCAAGTTGGACAGAAGTCTGGTAGATCTGGAACTGGTGGTTCCTTGGGGCCTAACGGCAATCTTGTTATAAGCTTCTCTGATGATGAGAGCAGCAGTGATTCAGATGGGGGCAGACAGGATAGGAGGTCTGAAGATAAAGCTAAAACAGTTGGGATAAATGGAAATCAGAAGCCACCTATTTTGGCACGGAAAACATCGAAGAAGTTGGGATACCCTACTCGAGACTAAAACAAATGATGTCCAAAAGATTGCCTTCTAGTTGTACCTTTATACATCCAAAGACGAAGAACCAGGAAGCAAACAATGGGATTGGTTCTGCACCTTCAATTGGGCAAGGAAGTGCAGGAAGAAGTTTGGGTATGCTCAACCAAAAATTGGAATGCCAGGAGAATGGATCTGATCATGTCGTAGGCCCAAGAAATCTTGAACTTCAGGACTTGCGGCAGCAGATTGCTCTATGGGAATCTAAGCTGAAACTTAAGTTAGCTCAACAAAACAAGCATCCGGTTTTAGGTTCTTCCGAAAACAGTTATAGTCTTAACCTAAACAGGAATTCAGGTGGTACAAGCGTCACGACCTCTGCAGACCTCCCACGTTCTGTAGACTTCTCGCAATTAGACACAGAAGAGCCCTCTCATAAAAGGTTGAAGCTTGGTGTATCTTCTCATTCCCAGCGATATGTCGCGACAACCGCTGCTAAATTGTGCCCACCTCCGAAGGATCTGTTGTTGGAAACCAGCAAGATGGACAAGATTGACCATGTTCCAAAAGCACATTCCACTAGTATGACCGAACCAAATGTCACTAGATGTGAAATACAAGATAGTGAAAAGGGTGGCAGTGGCTTCAGCTAACCTACACGGTGTGGTCAAGGTTGTTTATTTACAAAATGGACAAGATCCTTATACGAGATCTAATAACCCTTGATTTACGTTGGTTCTCATCCAGGTACTACGTTGGGCCGCGGAGAGGTGGGGACGCTTGCGAAGGCAAGACGGCCTTCTGGGAGAGCTGCTTCTTCACTCTGAGCAGAGAGAGCGGCTCCCTGGCGGATCCCACGACGCCCCCCATTGTTGTGGAGCTTTGGGATATTGGGGCATGGCTCGACCATCTTCGGTCGCTGAAGAAGATGGTGATGGGGTTATGATTTGATGACAACACTCCAATCCAAGAAATGGCGCGAAAACCTCGAGCTTTAACTGAGAGCTCCAACGACCGGGATAGAACAAGAGTCCTCCTTCATGAGCACAAGAAAAGAGGAAGGATTCGCTTAAAACCCAAAAACAAGAATGATAAATTTTCAATTACTTTATTTTATTTTTTTCAAAATTTATCTCTTCTTCTTTAAAATTTACCGCGTTGCCGTTGTCAAAATGCTGATGGTTAAAATGACTACAAGTAGGATGGTAGATAAAAAAAAATTGGGAAAGAATTGAAAACTGAAGAATTGCACAAGAGAGAGAAGATGGGATTCAAGGTTCTATTAAGAAAACAACAAAAAGAGGAAAACCAATTAGGGTTTTCAAAATTGGTACAACTCCAATTTGCCAGAAAATTGTCAACTATAATCGATGGGTTCTTCTTCATCAAGCATATGATCGGCTAGTTCATTTTAAAAAGAGTTTAATAATTTTTTTCACTAGAATTGATTGGTTTCGAAAATTGCTCTTTTTTATCAATGAAAAATTTGATTTGATCATTAGTTGGTCCTTGCCGTAATGAATACCACAAACCTTTTCTTAAGCTAAAATTGGTCAAATAAAATGTTTTGAACATTTTGAAGATTTCTTTTTGCCAAACAAAAATGTTTTCAATGCTTTATAGCGGCTGTGGTTTTTTTTTTTTTTCCTTTTTTAAAATTTCAATTAGTTTTCTACGTACATGACAAAAACAGATCTTTAAATAATGGCCAAAATATTTATTGACCGCACGAATGACTTTTAAGTGTATCTTATAATAATTGATGTAATTTTCAAATCTTTGACTACAGGAATAATAGGAACAAGTTAGAACATTAAAAATCACTAATATTATTCGTCTAACTTATGCTGATTGCTAAGCTAGTCTCACAGTCGCATTCTTCGATAAAATGATAAATAAATTAATTTTGTTAGGAAAGTACTTGTTATTAATTGGGCATTACTACTTCCATAGCTAAAGCTAAAGATGTGCCTACAGCTTTTTCTCGATGAACAAACAAAACTCCCCACGTATGTAGATTGCCTATTGCCGAAATAGACCAAGGGTCACCCCAATCGTTTCCTCTTCCCAATGTTTTCAGCTTCCATGATGAAGAATGCAAGAGCTAGAACTGCAGAGAACAAAGGCCCCTCCCCTATTGAAGTATCGACTTCAAGAAAAACGTTGTCCCTTGAAGGGAAATGACAAATAGCATTCATTAGCCTCATAAGCGCCGGCAAAATTCGTAATGCAAAACAGAATTTAGTAATGAGGTGCTTATTTCAGTCCGAATGAGTGCCCATCTTGTGTCCGAATGAGTGCCCATCTTGTGGCGATACGTATTTCGTTGGTACCAGTTTTGGACCTTGAAAGCCTACATATCTTCTATGGAAAGGAGAGGGGAAAGAGGAAGCATGAAAAGACAATACATTCCTATGCATTGTGTTCAGTCTATCATTTCAGTCCGGAACAAGGCCCAGATCTAGTCCCCTATGCAAAATATGCAATCAAATTGAAGCCAGCTACGCGAGAGCTCACCTTCACTTGTACATTTGGTGACAACTTTTCTCGACAAGATCAAGCAACTTTCCCAAAATTTTTGCCCATGAGTTCAAGATGTCATTGCTGTCGACCCAAACCCACCTTCTCTTCTCAATAATCTGCTGCGCCATCCTGTCGCCCACCTTCACTTCGAAGCCAACCGCCGAGTGTTTGAACAGGATCACCCCAACCGGGCCTCTGTAGTCCGCCTTAATCACGCCCACACTGACATCCATCGATGCTCCCATGCCGGACCCGATCTCGGCGCTGAAATAACAAATGCACAAGCAATTCGATTCAGCCCCTGTCGATTATCCAGAACGAGGTACCGAGAGAATGTTTTGAGTTAAAGAAAGTGCACATCACGTATCCGAGTATTATGTTTTCTTTGGGTATTGCGATGCTCAGACCGGTAGGAACGAGCGCTTCTCCTCTAGCCTGCACTTTTGTGTCAAGCTGCAACGTTTTTAATCCACAAGCAGGAAACCACTCCACATTCAGAAACCGCTGCGGTTTCTCCACTGGGGTCACGTTTTCCACCTCGAAAGATCGTAGCCTGCGGAGAGAGGACACGCTAAAAAAAAAAGGAGAGAGAGAAAGTTTAATAGATTTTTTTTTTTAATTTCAAAATAATTAATCAGTTTCAATAATTGCTCTTCATCAGCTGGGCTTTACAGTAATGAACGTTACAAACTTTTTCTAACACTAATTTTGGTCAAATTAAATGTTTTGAATATTTTATAACAGCTTTTTTTTTTTCAGAATATTAATTGATTTTCAAGTACGTGGTAAAAAAGGCCTTCAAATAATAGCAAAATTTTGATTTTTTGCATTACCTCGAATTTTCCCTACATTTGAAACAAGTCATTGACAATGGCATTGCAACATTAACTAAAAGTAGTAAAGCTTGTATTTCTAAACACTTTAAATTGAAAATTACATTCTCCAAAGAAAAAAACTATGTACTTCTCATAAATAATCGGCCTTGTTAACGAAGACCTTAAGAATAATTTTAAAGTGATCTTATAATTATCGATGTATCAAGTTGGAGAAAAGTAATGTCCCTTGAAGAGATAAAAAGTGCATTTATCTTATTGAAATGAAGCTCCCTAGAAACCGGTGCTCATTTCAAATGTGAAATAAAATAAAAGATTAGCATTAGCCTTTACTTTTGGAGAGGTAATTTTATCCCCAGTGTTAGGAAAACACAAGCACCGTTAGAATTGTAATGCAAAACAAAGTTTAGTAACAAGGCACACAATTCAGTCCGAATGAGTGCGCATTTTGTGCAGATACTTGTTCCACCGGTACAAGTTCCTAACCTTGAAAGCCCACAAATCTTCAATTAAAAGAGGAGGAAAGAGGAAAGATCAAAAGATCAAAACACACTCCAATGCAGAAAGTGCATCCAGTATATCCTTGCACGACACAAGGTCTAGATCAAGTCCCTCTACAGAATATGCAGTCAAATTTAAACCAGCTGCATGAGAGTTCTATAAGGAATATCTTCAGTCTCCACTTCAGAGCATAATGGGAAACAGCATTCTTCAACTTCTCTTCCTCGACGAGAGAAGGAGGCTCAAGGGGAGAGAGATCATTCATTGAACTAGGGCCTTTTCAACCTTGGTTTCTTTGTGGACTTGTTGGCAACGTTTCTCAACAAGATCAATGAGCTTTTCCAAATTTGTCACCATCGAGTTTAAGATGTCATTACTCTCCTTTCTCATATGGAGACAGAGA
This sequence comes from Eucalyptus sp. ANBG9806169, assembly GCA_014182395.1. Classification (NCBI taxonomy): domain Eukaryota; kingdom Viridiplantae; phylum Streptophyta; class Magnoliopsida; order Myrtales; family Myrtaceae; genus Eucalyptus; species Eucalyptus sp. ANBG9806169. The sequence continues at coordinate 21,027,584 of CM024575.1, forward strand.
ACTCACTCAGCTAGCTTATCTTTTGCCACCATGTCATTACTCTCCTTTGTCATTTGGAGACGCAGAACTCGCATCAGCTAGCTTAGCTTTTGCCACCAGGACCTGGAAACAGCCATTATGGAGAGATGCTTCTCAGCTTCCCAAAATGGTAATATAAAACTAATAGGTCATGCAATAGAATATAATACAAGCTTGGATAATTATCATTATACAATCTGTCTATTAGATGATAGTATTGATTTTATCAATTGAGGCATGTGACCGATTAAAACGCTCTACAACAGCAGTAATAGAAACCCGAGAAGAGAGCTCTTCTCCCTGAGTGATTCAGCTACGAAAACAGTGGGACATACTTTTATATGCCGGAAATGGTGAGTGCTAATACTAGCATAAAATACTTGCTGAACTATTTTAGCAAAATATAGCACAGCTCCTCCCACCCTTCCAAAGGGCATCGAAATTTCAGGCTCCATGGGACAAGAAATGGTTTCACAATACTAGACAATCACACAGCTAAAAATTTTATGAGCAGAAGTTGACTAAGCCAAGTGCACACATATATGTCGATCAGAAATGTTTACGGAACGAAACTACAAAGACAATATTCTCACTTCCATGACTAGCCTTCGGCTTTCAAGTTACCTAAACCTCATTTCCACTATTTTAGAATTTGTATCCAAGTCCGGCAACCATGTCCCAATAAGGAATTACAGGCAGAGAGGCTGCTCAGGGTTAAATGTGGGGTCTTGAAAATCATTCATAAAGATGACATTGATAAAAAGAACATAAACCAATGTTCCCCATAATCAGACCTAAATACTAAGGCATCACAGCTCTGGAAGTCTCTTTAAAAATAATCCTCGGGTAATACTTTGAAACAACAATAATATTCTGCAGAAAATAGAGTGAGTCACAAATGACAAAGTTCTGTAATTACAAGTTTAATGATTCTCTGCCTAAGATCTTCTGCTGCCTTCTCAACAAGTGCACCTCCGAGCATGTTTTTCTCATTCTCAAATTCATCTTTAAAAGTAATCCAAAGAGCAGTCCATTGGATAGCCTCCAGTGTGACCAATTGTTTCAGAAGCAACCTGCGTTAAAGTAACAAAGGCATGGTCAACCAAATTCTATGGCACGTTATTGAGATGTTGCATGATGTACAACCAATTACCCAGAACAATTCAAAAATGGTACCTGAATTGGGTAATATATGAGAGATTTTGATCCTTAAAGTGGCATTAAGAAGGCTTGACTACATAGGATCATGTGGTGATAGAACCAAGTACCAGTAGATTTTCTTTGGAACCTACAGCCATGCCTCAAAAAACTCAGTGAAGACTCAACAACAATAGAGCTTCACCGGTATCAACTGCTCTGGGTTTCCCTTCACTGTGTGGCCTTATAGCATCAACATATCTCGAGGTAATCGTTGTTATGTGAGTAATACCTACATCATTAATGACATGAACACTAGGTAAACTGAGATGTATGTTTAGATCCATTAAGCACATCTTGATCATCAGAGTTTGCTATAAAGTTAGAAAGGAAGAAGGGTATGTGCCAACTAAATAAAGCCATACAAGTTCATGGTTTGAATCCCAACTTGAATACCAGGTAGCGCTTGATCAGTGAAAAAAATTTAGTTAAAAGATAGTGGACACAACATTAGAAAAAGCAAAACACCAATTTACCGTACCATGAGTTCTCAGTATATCCAATTCAACTCCTGAAGTGACAATGTATCAGCCGGCACTCCTTCCACAATATTTTCACCTTCTTTAGGCTTTTTTTATCTCCTTGGAAGGATCTACATCAAACACTCAGGGGCTGATCTTCTTGGAAAGGACCTGTGCATGGACATAATCCCGGTGATCTAAGCACAAAAGAACCTGCAAAATCCATCGATCAGAAAACCAATCTTAGCAATAGAGCATAAACAGCTTAAAGCAATACAAAAAACCCGTACTTGTTCAAGGATAAAGGCAACTTTCTCCGTCTCTGCCATTGCTTCAAAAGTTTCTACCTGCAATTTAAACCCATCATAGGAATGTTGGACAAGGAAAAATCAATTACAAGAAGTGACAACAGTAGTCAGCTTCTAGTTACTGCAATTTCCGGCATAAAGTCAACAGCTTCTGCTATAAGACCTTGTTCTTCCTTTACTTTAGCAAGCTTCTTAATCAACCGCGCTCCCTCAATTTCGACATATATCCGCACAACAAAACTAGCTATAGAAACCACAGGGAAGGAAAAAAAAAAAGATTGCTCATAAACATAATCTGCAATAGGGTTTCATTTCACATATTAACCTTCACAGGGCAATAGAGTAAAGTGTCTTAATAAGCTCTATCATTGTCTCAAAAGGTCAAGATATTGCATAGTTTGCTACACCATTTCTGTCACAGCCTGTTGATGAGAAAACAGCGACACGTTTGTCACCATCTAATCAAGTCAACGACTTGATTCTGTCTAAAGCACAATAATTAGAGTTGAACTGATTTGATTAACAGCACGGAAAGTATTTCATTCTAGCATGAAACCAAATGGGATAATAGGAAGGTGCAATATGAATATAGGTATCTCTATCAAGAGAATCCCAGCTAATTGAAAACTTGCAGACGGCACAAGCACCGTTATCCCCATAAAGGACATATCATGAAAGGTGTCCTGTACTAGACCCGAAAAAGATGTATGTAATTCATATGATGGTAGAAGAATAAGAATCAGTAAAAATCTGGGGCAATCTTGCGAAAGAATCAAGAAAAACAAGGTGAGAAACCGAAGAGGATTCCACAATCCTAGATTCCAGTGGATTCCACGATACTAGATTCTAGAGGATTCCACCATAGTAGAGCACAAGCCCCAAGACTAAGATCTTGAATCTTGATGGATTGCCTAAAGCCAGTTCCCATATAGATATGCCGAGGACATTCATTTTTCAGATAGTCATACATAGATGTCACATCACAGCTACACAAAACAACAGTTGAAGATCTAATCAGTTCGCGTATGCGAGGCAGTCCCTGTAGTATAAATACATATAAATTTAACCCTTAAGTTAAAGGATGTTAAGATCAATCCCAAATGATTGAAATCGGACCATACTTTGGATCAATGATCATAAGACTCTGCAGAAAATTAAGTTCTAAGGAAATAGATTTTTAATCATTTTTTCTGTACTAATACCTACATGTTATCTTTTAAAAAAGGGGAATGAAGCTCAAATGTAGAAATCAAAAGCACAAGAACCACCACAACAGAAGGACACCACTGAAGAAGCTCCTGTACCTCTCGAGAAAGCTATCTAGAGAAGCATTGGGACAAAAATACATAAGAGAGCAAAACGAATACAAAACCAGACGATGGTGGTGAAAAGAAGAAGACAGTAGGATGAAAGAAATAGACGAGGTGAAGAACTATATGCTATGATGCGAAAAATGAACTCTGTCCCTAGCCAGAAGTGATGCTGCCATACAAAGGTTAGGGCATTGTGCTGCACTGCTGTTTGTGGAGGCACAACAGACCTCCTATTTACCCCACCCTCTCATGAATGTAGAGACCACTTCCAACTCCAGCAATAAAAGATTAATCCACTTGAAAGCTTATGGACTCTCCCAAGTCTGTATGGAAAGTATCTTCAGCCTTGTCATAACCAGCCATTAAATCTTCCATGCAATCTAATTCAGGATGAGGGCAACACCTCATTCTCATTTTAAGTCCCCTTGTATTTCAATCACTAAAGTTAACCTGACTTAGCAGGTTTGTCCTTTAGATATTGTTTTAGACGTACAATGGGTCATGCACAATGAGAACTGGGGCTTCATTTGACTTATGATGAGATTGAGTCCTGATTAAATAGGCAAAGTAGGATATTTGGGACCAAGAGTGAGAATCCCATTCTACATCTCCAATGATCCTTTTCCTGATCAAAACTGGGAATGATTTTGATGTGACCAACTTCCATCTTTTAAATTGCATCTTAGACAGATAGCAATCCTAAAACCAACTTTCAAGGTAAAGATCTTGCATGGGTATAATTAATAGCCACCAATCATCATGCTCTGACTAATCCAGAGGAACTTATCAGCATTCAGCATACCATAACAATGAAATACCATCAACAAAGAGCTAAAATTCCACTAGCTTTTCACCTAAAAACAGAGATTAGAAGGCAAATACTCGGACATAGGTTAACCTCAATGACCACATTCACCTCTAATAATGTGTGTAAGATATTTCTTTCATTACAAGAAAGTTTGGGAGCAACTAAATACAGGTAAAACAATTTAAATGTATGAATATCCAAGTATCAGTGTCATCAAATAATCGTGACTCCTTTATATCACTTGAAGAGGAAGGCAGAGACAAAAGTTCAAGCCCCAAGGACTAGGTAGGTGACCAAACACAATAATCCTGGCTCGCACTTTTTTAAATATTCCTTTCTCCAGCAAATATAACACATGCTGTGTTCATGCAAGGAGAAACTCAGCAGCAAACCCTTATTGCAATTACAACCCGTACTCATAGTTCATTTTTAATTGATTGCATATTAGTTTGTCAGTGGGTAGACGAACATCTACCCCTGAATTAGTATTACAAATCGCTCCTTTGGCACCCAATCTCAATTTCTTTTCTCCTCGGTTTCTTTGTTATACAATAAGAAGAAGTACCCACGTAGGCAAATCAAGCATCGAAATCAGAAGGGCGAGCTCGAGGAATAGGCACAAAAGTCCGTGAGCGCCATCACTCCGGAGCCTCTCTTCTTCTTTCTATAACTAGTCTTTTCCGTCGGATCGATCGCAGTACACTAGACGAACAGAAACATCGCCGAGAACACCTGAAAATCAGGGGAAATATGTGGAAAATCCCATCAATTCCCAGAAAACTACTGCGCTAGCTACTACTGAGCAAACTAAAATCTCCAATCCAAACAATCGATGAGCCTCTTTTCTTCTTTCTATATGTGGAAAATCCCATCAATTCCCAGAAAACTACAGCGCTAGCTACTACGACCGGGGTTTTAAAATGCAGCTGAAGCTGAGAGATCGTAGGAAAGCTCGAGAGACGCGTGGTTGCGTTTACCTGGAGCGGATGGAGAGGGCGTTGCCAGCCATGGCGTCGCCTCGTCGCGGTCGCCGTCGTCATCTCCGCCGCGCCGACCGACCTGCCCGCCTGCCTGCGGTGGATGGGCGGTGCGAACGGTGGCTTCGATCTTCGGGCCTGGGAAACCAGCGGGGCGACTGATTAGTAGCGACACAGAGAGAGAGAGAGAGAGAGAGAGATTCCATGTACGTCCAGCCGTCCTTCTCTTCTGCCCCGCGTAGCTCCTGAGGTCTGCTAACGCTCGAATCATAAGCCCCCAAACTCGTCCCGGGTCTCTTTGAAGCCAAGTTCTCTCATCTGCGTACGCCTAAAATTCGACACGTAGGGCGATCCTTCGAGATATGGGCATTCTCTTATATGGAAAACTCGCAAGTGTTTCAAGTCTGACAAATTCGGAAAGGCTTTCAATTTTCCACAAAGTTGAATAGAAAGCACCGATAGTCCAATGGGAAGCTCTGGGACACATTCAAGCCGATGGCAAACGGCAAGAGTCAGTGTCTCGAGACGGGTTAGCTGGGAAAGATGGGGCACAGACTGCCCCTGCCAGGTGATCCCTAGTTCCCTTAAGCCGGAGGGCAATTCTGGTAATTCTTGAAGCTTTACACATCCATCAACCTGGAGCACCTCTAGCGAAATAAGTTTGCACATATTACTAGGTAGTCGCTCCAGATTTCCACAGCACGTAGCTTTCAACTTTTGCAGTTTTGCCAACATCCCAATGTCATCAAGCAATTCTGTTATGCCAGTGCCATCAATAATTAAGACCTTCAAATTTTGCAAATTCCTAATACTTTTAGGCAATTTCGTGATCGATGTCCTGACTAAGTCCAACTTGATCAATGATGCCAATTTTGTAATAGAAGGATGAAGCTCTTCTAGATTCTTACAATATGTAAGAGTCAAAAACTCCAAACTTTTGAAAGTGGACAAGTCAGGAGTTCTTTTCAAAAATCGACAACACTCGAGGTCGAGAACTTTGAGCTCGGTCGCCATCTAGAAGAAAGAAAGGATACGTCAGTGTAATTGGATTGTCACAACCCGTGATTTTTTGCTACTCCTTATGTTTTTGACCTTTTAGAATTCCTCAAAAATTACCCGTGTTCCTCTACTCCTTCACAATTGTCCTATTTAATTTTAAATGTCTCCTTTAGTAGTGTTTGGTCACGACAATAGATAAATGTCTTTTAAACATATTGATTGCAAAAAGAATGTTAGGGTGTACAAGTGCTAACTGCATTTATTTCCGAATAACATTTTAAAGGAGATATTTGCTTATTAGACATGAGCAACTTATATTATCAAAAAAGAATATGACAAATCCAAATGAAAGAGAGATGCAATCATTGGGCACCGAGTTTTTCTTTAATACTATGAAATTAAATAGAAATGGCTAGTTCAATTATGAAAATCAATTTTCAAATGTTATATGTACAAGGAAAAAAAATGTTAAGTTAAAAAAAAAAAATACTTTGATGCCTTTTTTACATCTTACCTTGAGTGGAACCCATCCTCCCCAGTCCTCTGAAATTGCACCGTTTGACATATCGAGTACAACTAATTTCTTTGGATGAAAGTTGACCGCAGCGAAATCTAAGGGATAGACCTCCCACTGAAGCCATCTTAATTTAGAAAGTAAGCTTTGGAAATCTCCGGTGAAATTTGCATCATGCACTTGAAGGAATCTCAAGTTTGTCAATTCTTTAAAATTTTCAGCTGCATATCTTTTCCATAATCCCATCCGTCGAGAAGAAGGGCCTCAATCTTTCTAGTACCCTGCAATTTGGAAACATTGTGGATTATAAGTTTTCAATGATGAGATGAGACCAACCGATATAAAATAAAATGCACCAATTTCAATTTGCTGTCATACTACTATGGCGTAGGCTTCTCCCTTTGATTTTTGTGAAATGAAAGGTTGTAGTTGCGTATTATTTATCTAATCTGTGTAAAGATGAGAAGCTCAAGCTTTTTCCTTATCCAACTATACCTTTCGCAATTTGGACCTTATGAATTTCCAAAATTTGGGTCCATTTGCAATTACAATGGAAGGCCTCTCTTCATGCATATACTAAAATATATTTATCAAAATTAATGCCCTTTATATGTGAAATAACACTTCCTTTACTCCCATCATGTATATGCAAACCAATACAACTCTAACCGTTCAAATGCATCTACCAACCCTGCCATATATAAAAATAAGCTATCAACTATTATGAAAAGTCTATACAACACAAATAATGTATGTTTAAAGGGTTATATTGCATGGTTGCTCATGTATCATAGCTAAATACAGACGCCACATCAACAAATTGGTGGTGTCAACTAGTGATTGACCACAAATGACTCGATTGCACAAAAAAGTGAAAGAGCACTATATTCAGCAAAAATAAAAATAGATGGGGGACTAAATTGCACAACCAATAATACCTAAGGGATACACTTAACCCAACTTAAACAAATACAGGAACCAAGATAGCTAAATCGTCACAAATGGATGGTCTAATTTATGATACCAGAACTCATAAGAAGTCAATACTTAGTAAAAGAAAAAAGAAAGAAAAGACCTCCTAAAAGACGAAAAGACTAATCCAAACATAAAACAAATGCATCAAATAAATATCGGGGAAAGCATGGCCGAAACAATCTACAAATGTCAGGTTTTATCTAAGAGTACCCTGTCAAACATTCTGTTTTTGTAGTCTTGTTTTTGCATTGAAGTTACCAAAAGGAGAGTATCCTCATCACAATACTACCATGTAAAGATATATATATCAATCGTCCATAACCAAGAAATTGCTTCTCAATTATGATCTTGAATCAGGCAAATACTGCAATTAATCAAAATAGCTCATTTGCTAGTGGATGCAACAAGTTTTGGGGACTCAGAGTGACAGTTATTTTTATTTCAAACAAGAAAGGGAAGATGCACCCACATTCACCAACTAAGACAAGTAAAGAAAACTCTTACCTTATTGTTATCAAGCACATCTAGGGCTTCCTCATGGATCCACAATCTGCTTCGTTCTTGAGGCTCCCTTGGATTTTCTAGATAAACAATTTCCCTTCCAAGATTTTTCAATTGATCATGCATCAATAGGTTTCCATCTTTGTCAATTTTAATTAGGGACTTAAGACTTAATACTTCAATCCCCGTTCCAGGGAAAAAATCACAAGAATCCCACATATAAGTTGCATATCGTGTTACGAGGGAAAGGCATGCTATATCCAAAAATATTTGTTGTTCCCTATAACCTAATGCTTCATAACTTATTTTCAACTTCTCTTGCACTTTCTCATGGGGCACTTTCTTTAATTTTTTTAATGTACCTTTCCATACGTCTTCTCTCTTTCCACATAAGAATGAACCTATAACTTCAATAGCTAATGGGAGCCCCCCAGTAGTAGATACGACATCACGAGAGATACCCTCATAATCACTTGGAGGATAATCCTTTCGAAAGGCATGTCTACTAAATAAAATCAATGATTGATCTAAAGATAACTCGTTGAGTTGGTACATGTAGTTCACCCTACCTTCAACGAGAATGCTTTTGTTTCTAGTTGTGATAATGACTACACTTCCCACTTCAAACCAACTTCCATCCTTGACCAAAGCATTCAAGTGAGTGTTATCATCCATGTCATCTAGAAGAACTAGGACTTTCTTACTTGTAAATCGAGATTTAATGACATTGACTCCTTCGTCAACATTAGACACATCACATGATCTTCCTGTTATGTCATAAATGAGTTGCTTTTGTACGCATTCAATACCCTTACACTGGGATGTTTCTCGGATATTTGCCAAGAAGCTACGACGGTCAAAATGACTAGAGAGTCTGTTGTATAACACCTTTGCAAGAGTAGTCTTACCGATGCCGCCCATTCCATAAAATCCAATAATCTTTGTACCATTGAATTCAGCATCTATGTTGCTCATAATCGGTTGCACATGATCCTCGATTCCCACTAACTGTTCGGGAACATTTAGCAAAAAAAGTCTTTTTAACTCACCCATAACTTTTTCCACAATAATTTGAACCAATGTTCCTTCATGCCTGTCAAATAACAATGAATATCAATTTAGGATAGCAATATGTCTAATCTTTTTCAAGAAAGATCTATTTATGAAAATTTAACAACATTTTGTTGGAGAATAAGGTACCCGTTATCAATTTTCTCCGATTTCCATCCTTTCAAGGAGCTGACTTCTTTGAGTGCTTCTTCCCATTCCTTCACAACAATTTCCTCTGTATTCTTTTTATGTGCCTCGATAGCTTCTCTCAATCTCCCTATAGGATGTCGCACTTGTGAGGGTTTCATTTTGTAAAATATGGGCAACACTATTTGCCCTTTACTCCTCTTGCACTTTAACATCTGAACCAGCTCACGAAGGCACCATTTGCTGGAAACGTAGTTCTCGGAAATAATTGGGATAGAGATCGTGGACTGTGTAATGCTGCAGAGAAGCTCCGGACCAATCTCCTCACCAACACGGAGCTCATTGTCGTCTCTGAACGAGTGAATTCCTGCACCGATAAGACTAGTATAGAGATAATCGGTGAAATTTTTGCGTGTGTCTATCCCTCTAAAGCTCAAGAACACTTCGTAGGCATTCCCTTTCGGTCGTTTGTCTCCCCCTTCATGATCTCCTCCATGCGGAGCATTCGATGAGGAAGACGCCCTGGAATTCGGATCTTCTGAGTGAGTGGGTTCTTCTCTTTTACAATTCAATTGGCAATTTAAGTTGAGAGGGAAATGACGTGAAAAGAAACGAAAGGAATTGGAGAGAAAGGAAGAGAACGGAAAGACCATTTACCTTTTTCTTGATTGGATGGACATCATGCAGTGATTAACCAACGAGATTCTTATTCTGTTTTAAAATAAGAGATTGATGAAGCAGAGCGTTGAAAGAAAGCCAGCCTTCGCGGTCCAGATCTGCGAATCGCACAAATGTCTTTCATGACTCAGTAATTCAAACGAAAATAAAAGAACTCTCACACCTCTTGCTTACTCAGAAGAAAATGGAGCAATCAAAGTAGGAAACAGAAAAAAGCAAGGAGTCGGTTGACTGCCTGAGGAGTGCTCAAACTGCAGAACCCCGGGATCCCTACCGATTTTCAGCCTTCAAAGTAAGATTACCAACACACGACATTCTTTAATATGCGTGCTTGAACACTGTTCGAGTTCTTGTCATCCAACGGTCCAAAACTCTTCATGCTAATCGAACTGCTGTGAGGCATGCCGCGGAAAGAATAATCATTGCACGCATAATTTCCGCGGCATCATGACTTTTTCTTTTTTCTTTTTTTGTTTTTTGGTTGGAGCAGCATCGTGACTTGGAGACACGCAATGCTCTGCAGCATTATGACTTGACTTGCTTTTTATATTAATAAGAAAAAGTGGAAAAGAGAACTGACGAGCAACGCTCGCATGCTCCTGCTGTGATCTCCACCGATTCACACCATATTATTAGGGGTGTGCAAAATACCCGAGAACCGCCCGGACCGCCCGGAACCGGACCGGAACCACCCGGAACCGGCGGTTCTTGAGGGAAACGGTCCGGTTCCCGGTTCCAATTTATGGGAACCGGTGGGTACTGGTCCTGTTCCCGGTCCATGGGCGGATCCGCCCGCCCGCCCACCAGACCGGACCGGAACCTTTTTAATATTAAAAAAAAAAAATTGCTAAAAGAAACCCTAGATCTCATCTCACTCCCTTCGTTTTCGGCTCCTAATCCTATTGCCATTTCGCTGCGTTTACTTCTCTCACCGTCCGCATCTCCACGTACTTAAATTTGATTTTTCTTTCTTTGGCTTGCTTTGATGTCACGTAGTCGTTCTATGTTGAAAACCAAACTTGTTTCGTGTCAAGATCGGTTCCCGGGTGGATCCATGCAACAAACGGGTGGATACCGGTTCCAATTTTTTAGAACCGGTCCTTAGCGGGCGGTTCCGGTTCTAGGTCGGGAACCGCCCGCCCGGACCATGCACACCCCTACATATTACTGGGAAGGTGCTTCGAAACTATGCACGCGCTTTCATTGAAATTTGAGAGGTCCAGGATTGGCTGAACTTGACTTGACTTGACTTGCTTTCATTCTCTTATATACTGCTAATTTACATGAGTCAGACAAGAGCGTATAAATCGGGGGATTATACAGTATTTTGTTATAAAAAGTCTGCAGGAGGCTTTCCTTTTTTATTTGTCTAGAAAGGTAACTCTAAAATAAATCTTTTTCAAAATAATTTCCTTAAACTAGATTTGTCCGTACTACTTCTTGCTTAAAAATTATCAAATCGTTACCCTCCACCCAAGCCACTTTTATCTCTCCCCTTAAATTAATAGCTTTTAACATTTTACATGAATTTTATCCTTTTGGTGTCGCGTTAATAAATTCTAGGCCAACAATGCTCCATATTCAAATGGTAAGTTAGTGATACTTTTTTTTTTCTTTTTTATTGTCATCTTTTGTCAGACTTTTTATTTCATGTTGACATTCTTCGCCAACATGTTCTTCACCAAAATATAATTTTTCGCAGCACAATAGAGGAGGATTCAATATTAGCTTATTTAGCATTAGAAGATGTGATTTGAAAAACTGAAGCTATAAAATGGAGAGGAACTGCATTAAACACGACAACAAGGAGTGATTACGTTGACACCTAGTGTATTATAGCTATTTAATATTAGCTTACTTTTGCTGCTCTGGCAACCAGCCTAGCTTCCTAAGAGCATGTACTCACTTCTTTACTTATAGGTATAAACATTCTTTCAACTCAAGTGTATAATTGAAAACACATCCCACATGACGTTCCTAATCATTTAATTCATATTTGTGCATATTCTCTTTTATATTATTTGAGTTGATGTCAATTTCAGACTTTCGTATTCAACATAGGCCTTTTTGTACACTTAATATAAGAAATGAAGTATCTAAAGCTCTACACACCGATATCAATGAAGTAAATAGCTTTTGAAGTGAAGAAGAGATGATGACTTTTCACTCAAGTTGCTTCTCATAATTCCACGAGGGTCACGATACATATGATACTTACTAGACTTGGAGATCTCCATTAAAGTATAATCGAAAACTTAAGAAGTGAACCATATTTTTGTCGTTCCATTCAAATATGTTCCATGAAACGAATTGAAGTTCAAGAACTATTCAGTGGTTTTCATAGGAATCACTCCTTTCCCATTTCACTCTATGACACGATAAGGAGAAAGGATTTCAAATGATAAATGATTGATAAAATCGATCAAATGTCGAGATTGACAGGAAATATGATGGTTTCTATGCTTCACCAACTAGAAGATAAAAGCGAAGATAAATTAGACAAAGAAATCATCTTAGGTTGCAACTTGGGACTAATAGTAAAGTGAAAATGGGAAGAGACCATGTATTGAGAACTTCCAGCCAATCTGAAATTTGATAAGAGTCCTCGAAGAAAAACATCCTCCTCCATATTTCAAGCTTCTTGCTGTATTACGCACATACATTTCAAGAGTTGAGAGAAATATCAAAACTAGTCAACATCGAACAAATCCAGTGTCAGCAAGGCAGAGAAATGACATCACAACACCCTCTACTATGCGTGCTTGAACAATGCTGAGTTCTTGCCATCCAACGGTCCAAGAATCTCCAACTAATCGAACCGCTGCGATTGCGATGCATGCTGCACGAAAAGTGTAATTATCGCATGCATAATTTCCACGGCATTGCGCGGAAGGGGCATAGAGCCTATGCGGTCTTTTTTTTTTTTTTCTAAAATGAGCACGAGTTCAACTTGACTTATTTTTCTATTATTAAAACAATTAGAAAATTAAAAGGAAAGGGCAACCATTGCAGGCATAATTTCCGCAGCATTATGTAGAAGGTGCATTGAAGCTACCTATGCCCTTGACTTGACTTGCTTTTTCCAAGTAAACGAAGAATTGGAAAGAAAAGAAGCGAGCAATGCTGATGCTCGGAGTGAGGTCGGCCGAAGATTAGTGCACATTTTCTACGAAAGACTAGATTTGGGTGAGACTCTGTTTCCAGATTTGGATGGAGCTACAAGCATATTCGGGCATTTGATATATCAATAATGACAGGAGAATGTACAGTATATGGGAATTACCGAGGCAACTGATAGTCGATCGATAGTAAATACGAGAGGTTTTTTTTGTCCTTATTTGGGCAAGTTAGAAAATTATGATGATTTTGTTAAAAATGAATTGAGCTTCAGCGTATGTTAAATCTATCTAATTAAGTACATGAGGTGATTCCGCCAATCTTCTTTTTTCCTTTTCATAGACCTACAAGGCATTATACTTGGCTCCTCTCGAGTTGGTGGAATTGCGGGTTTATACATTCGGTGTCATATTTAAAAATTCTTGGCCAATGGATTCTCTGGACTGTCGAATAATTATTTAGTGAATATCAATTACTTTTTTATTTCATTTGGTGTTTAGCTTTTTATTTCATGTTAACATTTTCAGCCAATGGCTTCTCCACCAACGTGCATTGTTCTTTTGCACAGTATTAAGCTTCATGCTTGAAGAATACCGATTGTAGAGTCCTCCAAGAATGCTGAGTCATTGCACGCGTAATTTTCACAGCATTATGAGGAAGTTGCGGGAACCTCTTCTTGACTTAACTTGCTTTTTATTTTGACAAAAAAGTGGAAAAGAAAACCCACTTGCAATAAAGATGCTCCTAGTCCTTGCTTTTTCGACGATGCGCACTTGAACGCGTAATTTCGTTAGCATCACGTGGAAGGTGCGCACCACCTACACAAGTCCTTTTATTGAACTTTGAAATCAAGCACAACTTGACTTGACTTGCTTTTCTATTAATAAATGGAGTCTTTAGGGAAATGTAATGGGAAGGTGAAGCGAGCAAGACACCACGATTACGTTGCCGCATGCAAAAACGGAAGGGTAAAATAGTGTGAAGCACAAGCTATGCGAGGAATTTGGGAAAATTGGTGTGGTTGGGCAGAGAATTTTTGGAATTGAGTAGTGAATTTCGGTAGAGGTTCTCGAGGATTGACAAGAACAGTTTCAAAGCTAACTTAAAGGACTGGACAAATGCAGTTTCAACATCTGCTCTTCACCGGTATTTGTAATGAAACCCCGTGGCACTCCTATGAAAAATCCTTGTCAACATGATTTATGCTAGATTGTCTGTAGCTCTCATTCGTAGCGTTCGACCTTTATCTATTCACTTTGATAAATGTTGTGCTAAACTCTATTCATTTGTTGATCAATTCATTTTAGGAAACTATTGGCAACTTGACCTATGTCAACCAATAAACTTTTGAGATTTTCAAAAAAGGTTTTTTACATGAAGAGATTGAAACTATATCTAGATAACCGCTTGCTAAAAATGAAATTGAAATTGGGCCATTACCTAAACCCCGCTAATGAAACTATTATCTCGCATTGCCTATTTAAATAATGAAATGAACATTGGGTTTTATTTTGGATGATAATAGATCTATTCAAGTGAATCGTGTTTTGCAAACACTTAAACTCGAGATATAATTTAACAATAAATTGACCATGAATTTGCTCCCATAAAGATGCAAGCAACTTCCCAAGGGCTTTCGATTGAGTTTCCTCCAAACCCTCATCACCTCATCCACCGAAAGGTGCAGTGCTCACCTTATCCTGTCATATGAATGTGGGGACCTAAATGTGAATATGATTCTCCAAAGTTCAAGAGAATACAAAAGCTGTCGGCTCAGAACCGCAAAAGAGAATCCACGACAAAATAAAAAATCTCGGGCCCACAATGCCAAGCACTTCAAATATGTACTTATTGGAAACTTGACGGTCACATGGCCATGGGTACCCCTCTTCCTTATTATTCCTTTCAGTCTCCAAGCAAACTGCGCAGTAGAATTCTTTTCTTTCTTAAACTAGTCCATTAGTTGGTCTACAAACTCCTTCGCGCCGTCAAATCCTCCTCCTCTTAAAACATATAGACAGAACAAGCTGGAGGAGGAGGATCCGAACGACTGAGTTGCTAGGTTGCGCGACACCTCCGCCTTCCAAGGATCAACTTCATATGTCTGTCTCCATAGTACGTTTTTGCCACATGAATGGACACATTGATTGTTCATCAGAGCATCTTGTGGATAATGGCCGATGTGCATCAACTGGAAGTCAAGTGGAGTTCCACGCACTTGAAAAATGAAATTCACGTTTAGTTTATGTCAATTGGTAAGGACCCCTATGGCAGCAACAATGCATGATTTACCCTATGCTTGTGATCTATTTAGCAAGCAAGCACCTTCATGATAAAGGAAAAGCTTTTTTTCTTGGATACATCGAGTAAAGGAAGAGAGAAAAATTATGAATTTCCTCCCACTTCTTCTCGTAAAGGTTACAAAATTTACTTCATTTTGCCCCTCTTCCCCTCCTTCCCAGACAAAGCATAAATATACGTTTTGCCCTTGTGTCTTGTTAGATACTAAATAGAAGAATTTATTATGCTTGGGAACACAAAATCACACTAAAATTATCCAGAATACACCTGAAAAACGGCATGCAGCTTAAGACTATGAGACGTGAATTGAAGGAAGCATAACGGTCTTGGTTAAAAGAGTTTTCAAAGGTTTCCTCTCAAAAAGCAAGAGCAAAGTGAGTCAAGTAATTTAGAGTTGCCTTATTATAGACCATAGCGATCTCACAACCACTTTTGCATGGTCAAGTAAGACATCATTACAAGCCGTGCGATCATGTTGTGATGCCCAATAGTTGACCAGGTTCTTTCTTTCGGCCGACGAGTGGACAGGTTGGAATTGGGCTGGCAAAGATTGTCACATATGTTCGGTCAGCAAAACTCGTGCATCACGTGAAGGGAGAGTGGGACATTCCCTGAGCAGTACCCCGTGCTTGTATAGATGTGAATGCGATTATTGATAGTTGAATAGCCACTTAATATTAGCATGACAAGCCATTCTCTTGACAGTAGCATTTGTAACATATCCTGCCTTGAAGGACAATATAATCCAATAGAACAAAACAAACATGTATCATGGCTAATCAGCTGAGAATGGGCTTGATTGAATCTAAAAGCAATTGCACTTTTGCCATCCTGAACCACTTTCCACGGTCTTTTTCATCCTCGACAAGTTAAGTCATCTAGCTGCAGTTGAAGCATCATGGTATGCATTCAATAACCTGCAATCTCCCGCAAGCTCCTAACATAAGTAGATGTGCCTCTTCCAAATCCAACCGTATAAGAGGGGATGTAAGAAGTCAGCCTTCGATACATGCTTAAATGTGGAAATCGACAAAGAGAGTGAACGGAAAGAGGGTTAAGTAAGGTCCGCAGGAAAGTATATCATCTAAAACCAAGAAATGTATCTATCAATTATACTGGCAAAACGGAAAACCTCATGACCGTCATTCATGTCCAGAAAACAAGAGGGAGAAAACGGATCCCTCTTTTCGTAGGAAGAATGAAGAGATTGTTCCCATTAAATCCACTTGCCAAGAAGTGAAGTGTTTCTCAAAACGCTGACTGCTTGTTCCAACGAAAAATCAGAAAAAGATGACATCCTACTATCTAGTTAGCGCCTTCTGAATGCAGGGCGGCCTTGCCTTCTTCCCATAAGACTGTCTACCCGAATAAGGCCTCGAGTTGATTAAATTCTTAACATATGCTAACTAACTCGGATTATAATACGTTCCTCGTTGGCGTTATGAACAGGGAAATTGCCTTCATTGAATATTAATTCAGGTTGGTTTGTGCAAAATGGCAAAACTCAAAAGTGTTACATTTGAGTCCTTCTCGAAGGGGCAAATTCGAATAGGAGCAAGCAGGCAACAGCAAATTATTAAAATCTGGCTTTATTTAATTGACCAAGAGAAGAAATTACAACAGCCTTTATTCATCTAATAAAACACAACCAAAATGGAGAACGCGGGTTTTTGTCATGGACTTATGACACTCTACGTACTTGAAACCAAACTTGCCTAATTCATGAAATCCTTCATGTCATGCTCTAAGGTATCGGTATACCAAAATTATTTTTTTCATGATAATAATAGACTCCCAGAAAATAATTGTCATGTCATGCTCCAAGCCTCGATTTTATAATTTTTCCTATCTTTCTACTTAAATTTTTAAATGGCCAATCAGATGCAAAAGTTACTATATACACATCCTTTCCTATACTAAATCCCAATTTATAGTATGCTCCTATTCAAATCCCTAGAAAAGATGAGCTCTCTACTTTTGCTGGGATGCAGCGATACAAGTTTCGAGAATGCAAAAGATATTATAGGAAAGAACATGAAATGCAATTTTCTCATTGTGTAGTGTATTTGTTTTCTCCAATGACGCTTTTAATAATTGGGCGTCCTTGGTGTATGAATCCCTCCCTGGAAAAAAAAATTGAAATCCTGGATGTAATCAGAGCAAAAAAATTCTTGTCAGTAATGTTTTCTATTAACGCCATATATATCTAAAATGGAGTTCCTTGACAGTGAATTATTGGGATAGTTTTCTCGAGGCGGGGCCTATATTTCTCCCGTTTTTCGACTGTTAATTTTATTATAGTCATGCATTAAGTATGATTGATATTTCAAGAGCAATTCTTGCGATAAAATCAATGTATTCAAACAGACTTTCAATATACATTTATAGCCATTTATTGATTCAAAATTAATGATTCCACATTCATAAACTGTGCTTCAAACTATTTCCATCCAAATTCTGAATTCAAACTAATAAGTTATTAAATTTGTGGAGCAAGAAGTCAATATATTAAAACTCGGTTGAATGTGTGCAACTCTTACTTGAGAATAATTATTTGTGATAGTTTAATAAAAAAAAAAGAAAGGTTATGCAAAATGTTAAAAATTAATTCTGAGGAGAGATGTGGATGTGATTGGGATAAAGGTGTGATGAATATGCAATCTTAAAAGTATGGTGTGGCATAAAGAAGTCTAATTTGAGAAATAGCTTGAAGAGAGATCTTTGAGTACTCATCCAGAAGACACACAAATCCCAGTTCCTTTTGCTTACTCTTAGGAGTTGTCATTCGCCATGTTATAATTGTCTTGCAGTCGTTTTGTACAATGGATATTTTTTAAATTGCAAGTAGTTACATAAAAAGAGTTAGAAAATAACGTTCAATTCCATTTTTGTTCCGAACCCCATAGATATTTATTTTCTTTTGTTTAAAATAGAAAAATATGTGAATTTCGAATAGAGAGTAGGTATTAAGTACATCTTTTTTCGTTCCTTGATAGTTTATATAAGGTTGTTCAACATTTATTTTGCAATTGTAATTACATGCTCTCTTTATCCAATTGTTTACCATCAATCATAAAATAACTACATTTTAAGGAGAACATACTCAAAAGAAATTTAAAAAGCAAAGGGCAATCACTGCAGGTGGGTTATTGCACGCATAATTACATCAGCATTATGCAGAAGGCGTGTGCCCCCCACGCAGGTGCTTTGATTGACTTGACTTGCTTTTCTATTAATAAATGGAATCATCGGAGAAACGTAATGGAAGGCGAAGCGAGCAGGACAACACGATTACGTTACTGCATGCTAAAACAGAAGGGTAAACTAGTGTGAAGCACGAGCCAGGTGAGGAGTTTGGGAAAATTGGTGTGACTAAACAAGGAATGGAATGGAGTAGTGAATTTCGGTAAAGGTTGTGGAGGATTGACAAGAACAGCTCCAATGCTAACTTAAAGACCTGGACAAATGCATTTTCAGCGGCTCTTCAAGAACAGCTCCAATGCTAACTTAAAGACCTGGACAAATGCATTTTCAGCGGCTCTTCACTGGTATCTATAATTAAAACCCATGGCATTGCTATGAAAATTCCCTATCGACATAATTTACGCTAGATTATTCGTAGCTCACTTTTAGCGGACCAACCTTTATCTGTTCACTTTGATGAATGTCGTGCTAAACTCTATTCATTTGTTGATCGATTCATTTTAGGAAACTATTCGCAAGTTGTCCTACATTCAATCAATAAACTCTTTAGATTTTCAAAAGAGGGTTTTTACATAAAGAGATTGCAATTATATCTAAATAATTGTTTACAAGAACAAATAGAATATCACTTCATTTATGGAATGGAAAAGTTTCCTAAAAATAAAGATCAAATATAGGTCATTACCTAAACATTGATTGTTAAATTGAATGTATGTGGTTGCGTAAATCCTACTGATGAAATTATTATCTTGCACTGCTTATTTATATGACAAAATGAATGTAATTTTTTTTTTTTTGGATGATAACAGATCTATTCAAGTGCTACTTTTTTTCAAATGTTAGACATTCAACTAATTTCAGTTTCAATTTCTTGACATTTTTCATGAAAATCACTCGGCAAATTGCACCAGAAAGGATCGTGAAGTGACCATGGATTTGCTCCCACAAGATGCAAGAAACTTCCCACGGGTTTCCGAGCGAGCTTCCCCGAAACCCTCATCACCTCCCTTCTGTGCTCGCATTATTCGGTTTTATGGATGTGGGGTCCAAAATGTTATTATGATTCTCTGACGTTCAAGAATGTACGAAAGCTGTGAGATTAGACCCACAAAAGAAAATCGACGACTAAATATTTCGGGAAGACAAATAAAATCAACGCTGACGCGAATTCCGCAGGAAATGGATGCACGATTTCCGTGGATTGATGACTAAAAATGAGCCTTAATTCTGCCTTCTTCTCGGTAGAAATTATTAAAAAAAGAAGAAGAAAAAAGATGATAAAATGAGAGCATCTTACGCTGCTTCTGGACCTTCCATGGGTTGTGCACCTTGAGCGGGTTTGAAATTGGAGTGTGAAAGAAAACCAAAGATATATGCACATCTCTCTAATAAAAAAAATGTTCATTTTTTACCAATGCGATGGAATAATATTTGAAAATTGTCTAGTTTGTCCAACTTTATAGAAGGCGACACAAATGTTAAATATATTTTGGGCCTCGTATTAATTACGTCAACATAAATTGGAAGCTCAATTCCTTTTAAGAGTTTGCATAGTTGGTTGAGAAAGGATATTTTCATATTTGAAATTGTTCTGAATGGGAATGCGGAGTTTAATGGGCCTTCAAGTAATCAAGCAGTCTCACTTTGTGCCCGACTATATTATATAAGCGGTCAGCTTATATTTTCCCCTTTCGGCTCTCTACCCTATTGATTCTCCAAAGCTAGGTTCAGCCCGATCAAATTTCCATTTTTTTGATGATGTGAGATTGGATACTTTGGAACATAGATTCATTATTTAATTAAAGCATTTCCTTGTTAACTGAAGTCCTTGCTAACATTTCTGAAGGTTGAAGCTTTTCTTTAAGCTACAGGCATTGTTCTTTTCAATCGGTAGCTAAAACTACAAGAGGCTTCAAAGAGGTTTCCTCCTCATTTTTTTTTTCATTGTCCTTTATAATGTTAGACGAGATAATTATTAAATTCTAATGCCATTAAAGGTCAATGATGGTATGTGAGTCCCCTTTAATTAGGCCAGAAGAAAAGGATATTATCATGTGATTTTAGTAATTTCCCACTTACTAAAATGGTCATCCAAAAAGATTATTTAAGAGATTCATTTTGGTAAGTGAGATATGTTTTTCATTGCTCTTATTAACGAACACAAATAGAGTATAAAGAGATTAATGAAATGATTAACGCAACAATTGAGAGAGGGTGAATTGATTATTTTAAGAAAATTGAAACTTTTTCGTGAAAAACTCGTACAGTGGTGTCCTGGTGTAGGAGAGTGAATTGGTCGTTTTAAAAAAATTAAATTATTTTTCAAGAACTTGTATCATGTATTGCTGCAGGAGGAAAACTATCATGCAGATGCAGTACCTACTACCTTGTATCCAAATGATAATAAAGGAGTTAGAGAGATTGAAGAGATGCAAAACAGATTTGTAGTGAATCGAACTTCCACTTAACCTACTCCTCTCCCAACAAGGCTGAGTAATCCTCGAGATTTTACCGGTCTGTAGAGGATGCTACTCTTTACATAAAGCTCAGTAGATGATTCTACAAAATGTGTACCTTTTACAACACTATGACTCACTAACTTCCTAGATCACGAAAGCACACTTCTACGGAGAACTTGAGTGAACACGGCTAAGGGGTTGCAAAGCTTCTCAGAGATTTGCTGGGCTGATATGTCACCAAAGCTGGAACCTATAAAAAGCGTTATTCATAAAGCATCATTAAATCCGCTTATGTTGATGAAGATTCATCGTTACAGGAGCGGTCTTGCACTCGCTTGGATTGATGCAGGGGCGTTGTTCTGGACAGCCTGGGAAAGAACAGTCGAGCACGACAGACAAAACAGCAGGCGGCGGTGTCAGGTTTAAAGAAACGGGACAACAACAGAAGCGTGGTAGCCTCTCCGGTAGTTCGCTCCGAGGGCTCGACAAGTGCTTGTAATTCGCCGGGAACCTGCAAAGAATTAATCAAGAGACCACGGGGCTGCCGTGGCATGCAAAGGATTCGCCGAGGGGTGCTTCATCGTTGCAGGAAATTCCCCGGATCAGACTGGGGCAAAACTGGATGATGAACTGCGGCGGCAAGGAGATGGGCAGTACCGCGTCGGGCGCGTGGCGTGGCTTGGACGAGTGCCGGAGCTTGCTGCTTAGCTCCAGAGAAATTGCCTCCCCCTCTATTGGGCTCCACACCTCCCCCAACTTCTCTTCTCACATTCCATAATCTTGACCGAATTTTCCAAAATGCACGTACGCACATCTACCCCAGGGATTATTGCTGAGTATTAATGATCAAATCTTGGCAATAATATGAAATTACTAACGCGGCACACGTGATTTCGGTCACTCAAAGAATAATGTGCTTGGACAAACTCGCTAAATTAAAGCTCAGAATCATCAATTTGAATCCATCCATCACCGGTCCAATGCAAATACAATAAAAAAATAAACCAAATAATAAATGCTCCTAAAGCTATATGTTGTGCAATTTAATTCTAATATTTTTGTTTAGGTATTAAAAATTAGTCCCTAATTTTTTTCATGCAATAAACAACTAATTGGGCCACCAAAATTTAGGTATTAATAGTGATGCTTATCTATCAATTTACTATCTAATCATGGGCAATGTTAAATCAGATAAATATTTGACACCTACTACCAGCACAAACAATTTGAATTCTTAATTCCTTCCACCTCTCCCCCCCAAAAAATCTTTCATTCATCAACTAAATAAGTCCCATGAATCAAATAAAAGTTCGGGTACCATATGATGGTTTCTATAGGAGTCATCCTTGCCCCACTTTGCTATGAGACCCGATGTTTAAACTCTCAGCATCTTCTCTTGTAAAGAAAGGGGATTTGAGACAATGACCGATTGATGAAATCAATCAAATGTCGAGATTAATAAGCATAATGTGATGGTTTCTATATTTTGCCAGCCAGAAGATAAAATCGGAAACAAATTAGATGAAGAAATCGTCGTAAGTTGCCACTTGGAAGCATCAATAGTAAAATGGTAAAATGAAAATGGGAATCAACTATGTAAAGAGAACTTCCATTAAGTCCAAATCTTAACAGAGTTGTAAAACAAACACATTATCCTCAATATTTCAAGCTTCTTACCGTATTATTACTCACATACATGCCAAGAGTTGAGAGAAATGTCAACTAGTTGACATCGAAACACATTCCAGTGACTAAAAGTTCAGAGAGAAATGATATCACAATAGTGTCTTTTTGAAATGACATCACAACATCATCCTAGAGAAAAGCTAAGTCTATTGACAATATATAAGCTCCCTAAACAGAGGTTTCTAGAAGCGCCAACGGTCAAGATTAAGTCCAAAGGAAACAGGCTCTCTGCTGAAAACAAAATTCAAATGTGAAATGAAATACAAAATAACATTTATTCAGCTTTACTTTTGAGAGCTAATGTTATCCCTGATGTTAGAAAAACAGTAACACCAGCAAAATTTGTATAGAGAAATAGAATTTAGTAACAAGGCGCGCGCTTTTGTTGTAACGAGTGCACATCTTGTTCTGATACCAATTCAATTGGTACAAGTTCTGGACCCTCATAGTTCAAAAATCTTCAATTACGAGGAGGGGGAAGAGGAAAGATGAAAAGACCAAAATATATTCCTATGCAGAAAGTGTATTCTGTATCATTTCAGTCCAAAACAAGGCCCATATCTGGTCCACCTGCAAAATATGCTATCAAATTTAAGACAGCTACAAGATAGTTCTATGATATCTTTAGTCCCCACTTCAGAGGACAACGTGAAACCACACTCTTCAGCTTCTCTCTTTTGGTAAGAAAGAGGGAGGCTCAAGGGAAGAGAGGTCATTCATTCAACTAAGAACATCTCCAAGCTCTCAAAGCAGCCATATGAACCATAGTTTGCTTGTGGATTTGGCAGCAGCTTTCCTCAATAAGATCAAGGAGCTTTTCCAAATCCGTGGCCCACGAGTTCAAGGTATCATTGCGCTCCTTTGTTGTCTGGAAACAGACAACTCCCATCGGCAGGTCTATCTTTCCTACTAGGGCTTTGGAAACATCCATTTTGGAGAGATGCTTTTCAGCTTCCCAAAATGGTCATAGAACTAACAGGTCATGCTAATAGAATATCATACAAGCTTGTATAATTACTATTATGCTGTCTCTCTAGCAGATGATAGTGTTGATTTAATAGATTGAGGCATATGAATGATTAAAGCTCTCTACAACAGTGGTAACAGTAACCCCAAAAACAGAGTTCCTTTCGTTGAGTGATTCAGCTACATAGATGTCTGAGCAAATTAAGAAAGCTCTAATCACGAGATGTACTTTTGTAACACTGGAAATGATGAGTCATAACAGAACTCCTCCCACACTTCTAAAGCACATCAGAATTTCAGGCTCCATGGGACAAGAAATGGTTTCACAATGCCAGACATTGACACTGATAGCTACGACAAATTTTATGAGAAGTTGACTAAGCATAGTGTGTATGCATATATATCGGTCTGAAATATTCATAGAAAAAAAATAGAAGCACAACATTCTCAACCTCAAGACAAGCCTTGGCCTTCAAGGCACCAAAACCTCTTTTCCACTTTTTTGGAACTTGTATCCAAGTCCAGCAACCATAACCTACAGGTATCAGGGGCAGAGAGGCTGCCCAGGGTTAAATGAGAGGTCTAGGCAATCAGTCATAAAGATTGACATTGATAAGAGAAATAAATAAATGTTCAACATAATCAACATGGATGCTGAGGCACAGCTATGCAAGTTTCCTCAAGGTAATCCTCGAGTAATACTTCAAAACGACAATAATATTCTGCAGAAAATAGAGTAAGTCGCATCAGCATGATGATACAAAGAAAGCAAGGAAAAAAAATGACAAAGTTCTGTAATTACATGTTTGCGTATTCTCTATCTAAGATCTTCTGCTGCCTTCTCAACAAGTACACCTTCGAGCATGGTTTTCTCATTCTCAAATTTATCTCTGAAATTACTCCAAAGAGCAGTTAACTGGATAACCTCCATTGTGACCAATTCTTTCAACTGTAAACTGCATTAAAATAACAAAGGCACGGCCAACCAAATTCTATTGCATATCATCAACCTATCGCAAGAAGATGTACAACCAAATACTAGAAACAATTCAAAGATGTACCCGATATGGGGAATTTCGAGACATTTTTAGCTTCTAAAGTATTACAAAGGCTTGCGCAACCGATCATGTGGTGACCGAACTAAGTACCAGCAAATTTTCCTTAGAACCTGCGACTAATTAAATCACGTAATGAACAGCCGTGCCTTGAAAAAGTCGGGGAAGACTTGACAAAGCCTCATATGAAAGAGCTTCTTTGGTATTCTCGGGTTTCCCCTTCGCCGATGGAATCTCACTATCGCCATATAGCAAACCATTGTAATGAGAGTAATAATTACATCATTGACCACATGAATGCAAGGTAAGATGTGTGTTCAAATCCATTAAGTACATTTCTAACATCAGAGTTTGCAATAAAGAAAGAAAGGAAAAAGAGAATGCAACAGATGAATAAAACCATGGCTTGAACCACAACCCCAATACCAGGTAGCGCTTGATTGGCAAAAAAATTCTAGTTAAAAGTAGTAAATAAGTAAAGCACCAATTCACCATATTGTGGGTTCTTATTATATCCGTCTCAGCTCTAGAAGTGACAGAATATCAGCTGGCGCTTCTTCCACAATACTTTCCCCTTCTTTAGGCTTTTTCTTCTCTTTGGAAGGATCTGCATCAAACACCAGGAGGCTGATTTTCTGGATCTGTGCATGGACATAGTCCTGGCGATCTAAACTTAAAAGAACCTGCAAAACCATCCATCAAAAAATCGATCATAGTAAGAGAGCATAAATGGGTAAAAGCAATACAAAAATCCCATACATGTTCAAGGATAAAGGCAATTTTCTCTGTATTTGCCAATGCTCCAAAATTTTCCACAGCAATTCAAATCACTCATAATGTTGGACAAGGAAAAACCAATTGCAAGATCAAAGACACAGGGATTCAACTTCTAGCTCCTGCAATTTCTTGTATTAAATCAGCAGCTTACGCTATAAAACCTTCTCGCCTTTGCTTTTTGCCGGTTTCTTTATCAACCGCACTCTCTCAATTTCGACATATAGCTGTATAATGAAATTAGCTATAGAAACCACGAAACCAAAACAGATTGCTCACGAACACGAGCCATAATAGAGTTCGATTTCACATTTTCACCTTCCCAGCAGCAACAGAGTTAAGTGTCACCATAAAATTAATTCATTACTTGATAATCTCTGGAGCACAATTATGACTTTCAGTCAAACTATCTGATTAACGACAAGAAAAATTATTCATCTAGGAAGAAAATAGAGTAAAAAAAGGAATTAAAGGGGTAATAGCAAGGTACAATACAAAAACAATCATGAGGATCCCAGCCAATTGAAAAAACTTGCAAACAGCATGAGCACCAGGCCTGAGTTCTAGCATCTCTAGAGATTGCCCAGAACCAATACCCATATAGATATGCCAATGAGATTCGTTTTTCAAATAGTCGTACATGATGGCATATTACGACTACACAAAACAATAGTATAAGATCTAATCAGTACACATATGGGAGGCAATCACTGCAGTATAAGTCCATATAAATAAAACCCTTAAGGTAACTGTTGTTAAGATCGATCCCAAATGTTTGAAACTGGACCACACTTTGGATCAATAATCATAAGACTGCACTGCTGATGATGGCAAAAGAAAAGAAGAAAACAAAATGGAAAAAAAGCCAGATGATGGCATTGAAAAGAAGAAGAGAGGAGGGTGAAAGAAATAGACAAGGTGAAGAGCTATATACTATGACCTAAAAAATACAAAAAAAAATCATAGCAAGAAGAGATGGTTGCAGCACAAAGGTGATGGCATTGTGCTGCACTGCTGGTTGTAGAGGCACAGCGGACCTCCCATATGCCCCAACCGAAGCTCTCATGAAAGTAGAACTCACATCCAACTCCAGCAATAAAAGGTTAATTTTAATACAGGTGGAAGCATATGGACTCTCCCAAGTCTGCATGGAAAGTATTTTCAGCCTTGCCACAACCACCTATTAAATCTTCCATCCAATCTAATTCAGGATGAGGGCAACACCTCAAT
This sequence comes from Eucalyptus sp. ANBG9806169, assembly GCA_014182395.1. Classification (NCBI taxonomy): domain Eukaryota; kingdom Viridiplantae; phylum Streptophyta; class Magnoliopsida; order Myrtales; family Myrtaceae; genus Eucalyptus; species Eucalyptus sp. ANBG9806169. The sequence continues at coordinate 21,054,322 of CM024575.1, forward strand.
TTTATGTATAATCCCCTCACAGTTCAATCCCCAAAGTTAGCCCCAATAAAAAGGTTCAGCCTTTAGATATTGTTTCAAACGTACAACTGGTCATGCATGACAAGAATCAGTAGACCACTGAACACAATAATCTTGGCTCCCGCTTGTTTAATATTCCTTTCGCCACCAGCAAACCTGATACATGCTGTGTTCATGCAAGGGAGAAAATCCACAAGAAACTCTTATTGGAATGGAGAGGTACAACTCATACTTATTTATTTATTTATTAATTTTTGGTAAAAGACAACCCATACTTATTGCTCATCTTCTGTTGATTAGTATTTTGAATCACTCGTCTGGCACCCAATTTCAATTTCTTTTCTCCTCGGTTTCTTTGTTTTGTGAAAGGTATAATAAGTAAGGCACCAAGGAAATACCTATCCATCTAAACCAAAAAGAATCCATCCCTATACAAGAGAACTCGAATCCTAAAACAAATCGACTAACCAGAATAAAAACAAAGTGGAGCACCGATAACTGACTTCACCAAACCCTGAAAAGATGATAAAACAAAATAAAACTACTTAACTTAAACAATATGCCTTAATCTCTATCATCACGGACTAAGAATCAGCCGCGCGATCTTGTCACCCACCTTCGCTTCAAAGTCGACATCCGAGTAATTGAACAGGATCACCCCAACCGGGCCTCTGTAGTCCGCATTGATCACGCCCGCGCCGACGTCGATCGAATGCTTCCACGCCAAACCCGATATCAGGTGCTGAAGCAACAAATGCACAAGCGATTCAATTCAGCCCTCGTCAATCATCCAAAACAAGGTATTGAGACAATGTTTTGAGATGAGAAGTTGCACATTAGCTACTCCAGCACATGTTCCTTTGGGTATTGCAATGCTCAGATCGGTAGGGACGAGCGCTTTTCCTATCGCCGGTACTTCTCGTCTCAGCCGCGTTGCTTTTAATCCGCAAACGGAGAAACCCACGTTCAGAAACCATCGCGATTTCTCGACATGGACCGAACTCGAAGCTCTAAGCAGGAAAGTAAAATTTGGGGTCACGTTTTTCACCTCCAAAGATCGAAACACGCGGAGAGAGGGGGGTCGCTCGCGAAGGCAAGACGGCCTCCCGGGAAAGCGGCTTTCTGGCAGATCCCATGACGCCATTATTGGTAGGACGGAAAATCAAAAATAGGAAAAAAAAAATTGAAAATGAGAGAATTGTATAAAAGAAAGGGGAGATGGGGTTTGAGGTTCTATAAAGAAACAAAAAAGGGAAAATGCATTAGGTTTTTCAAAATGGTGCCGCTCTAATTTGTGGAAAATTGTCGATTAAAATCGAGGGAGTCTTCTTCGTCAAGCATACAATCACCACCCTTACTATAATGAACATCACAGACTTTTTCTTACATTAATTTTTGTCCAATCAAATGTTTTGAATGCTTTATAATAGTTTATTTTTTCCATAGAATTTTAATTAGTTCTCAAGTACAGGAGAAAAAGAGATCTTCAAATAGTGACCGAAATATTGATTTTTGCGTTATCTCGAATTTTCCCTACACTTAAAATAAACACTAGTTAACTAAAGGTAGTAAAACATGTTTCAAACACTAGGCGATGGTCCCCGGACGTGCGCAAGGAAGGAGTCCCTTTCTTGTCCCATATCGCCTATGGAGGGAGTCTTCGGACGTGCGCAAGGAAGGAGTCCCTCTCTTGTCCCACATCACCTAGGGAGAGAGTCTTGGACTAGCTTATAAGGCTTGGGTCCCTCTAATATGTATAATGCCTTTTAAAGCCGTGAGGGAAAAGACCATGGCTCGACCCGGACGTGCGCAAGGAAGGAGTCCCTCTTTTGTCCCACATCCCTTAGGGAGCGAGTTTTGGACTAGCGACCGTCGTGTGCAAAGAATGAGGAAAACCGTGGTTGAGATAGGGGCAGGATTGTTCTACACAGGGCCTGGGATGTTACAAATAGTGTCAGACCCTAAAAAAATCATTTGCAAGATAGTGCATTTGCTAAATCAACAATGTCACACATAATCAATAATTTTGGTACTAGACCAAGAAGTTCATGTCAAAACACTGAGAATCCCCCTATTTAGTTGCCCAATACAATCACCTAGGACTATTTCGTAAGCCAGCAATCAACTAGCTAATTCTTGCCGCAAGGCTCACCCCAGTAAACTAGCAACTCGAAAAGTGGGATCTAAATTTCAAAATTAAACAGAGAGAGGCAGAGCACAAGGAGATACTTCAAAAGCGTGGCTGAGCACAAAGAAATTAGTAAATATTTACCCACCAATTGTTCAACAAAATTTCTCACCAAGATGATGCTCCTACAATTGCATGCATCGCACAACCAAATAGCCAATGAAAACAAACTTATAGAGAACAAAGTTGCAACTGAAACCCAACACATGGGCATTACACCCTGTCGTCTCAGCTTCGACATTTTTAATCCACAAACGAGGAAACCACTGTGATTTAGCGCTATTTTTTTTTTTTTGGGGGGGGTGGGGTGGGGGGTGGGATGCTATTGTTATGAGCTGATAAATGCATTGGACCTGGTGCAGCAACTTAAAACCTCTACTCATCCTATCCATAAACTTACAGGTCCTTTGAATCAGCAGCATAATTGATGTGTCTGCTTAAATAGACTTACATTGCATTAAAATCAAGAAGGCTTCTTATTTTCTTTAGACTCCTTGTTTTATCTAGAATAGAGTGTCGCAAGGTTGGTCACTGGTATCAGTGTCTTCCAAACTAAGTGTGTACTTGCACATTTCCTGGAGATGCTTAACATTTCTGCTCTTCTGACTCTGGTGTTTTGTCTGAACTTTTGCTTGATCTTTTTTTTTTTTGCTTTCATGACGTTTTTCTATTTACCATTAATTACATACCAGCAAAGGTTGATGCTGCTGATCCTCCTGCAATCTCAATTGAGTTTCCAACCAGACCATCTGGAACTGGATCTGGAACTGGAACTGGTGGTTCCTTGGGGCCTAACGGCAATCTTGTTATAAGCTTCTCTGATGATGAGAGCAGCAGTGATTCTGATGGGGGCAGACGGGATAGGAGGTCTGAAGATAAAGCTAAAACAGTCGGGATAAATGGAAATCAGAAGCCACCTATTTTGGCACGGAAAACATCGAAGAGGTTGGGATACCCTACTCGAGACTAAAACCAATGATGTCCAAAAGATTGCCTTCTAGTTGTTCATTTATAAATCCAAAGACGAAGAACCAGGAAGCAAACAATGGGATTGGTTCTGCACCTTCAATTGGGCAAGGAAGTGCAGGAAGAAGTTTGGGTATGCTCAACCAAAAATTGGAATGCCGGGAGCATGGATCTGATCATGTCGTAGGCCCAAGAAATCTTGAACTTCAGGACTTGCGGCAGCAGATTGCTCTACGGGAATCTCAGCTGAAGCTTAAGTTAGCTCAACAAAACAAGCATCCGGTTTTAGGTTCCTCTGTAAACAGTTAATAGTCTGAACCTAAACAGGAATTCAGGTGGTATAAGCGTCACGACCTCTGCAGACCACCCACGTTCTGTAGACTTTCCGCAATTAGACACAGAAGAGCCCTCTCATAAAAGGTTGAAGCTTGGTGTATCTCCTTATTCCCAGCGATATGTCGATCAAGCGACAACCGCTGCTAGATTGTGCCCACCTCCAAAGGATCTGTTGTTGGAAACCAGCAAGATGGACAAGATTCACCATGTTCCAAAAGCACATTCCACTAGTATGACCGAACCAAATGTCACTAGATGTGAAATACAAGATAGTGAAAAGGGTGGCAATGGCCTCAGCTAACCTACATGGTGTGGTCAAGGTTGTTTATTTATAAAATGTACAAGATCCTTATACGAGATCTAATAACCCTTGATTTACGTTGGTTCTCATCCAGGTACTACGTTGGGCCACGGAGAGGTGGGGACGCTTGCGAAGGCAAGACGGCCTTCCGGGAGAGCTGCTTCTTCACTCTGAACAGAGAGAGCGGCACCCTGGCGGATCCCACGACACCCCCATTGTTGTGGAGCTTTGGGATATTGGGGCATGGCTCGACCATCTACGGTCGCTGAAGAAGATGGTGATGGGGTATGAGTTGATGACAGCACTCCAGTCCAAGAAATGGCGCGAAAACCTCGAGCTTTAACTGAAAGCTCCAACGACGGGGGATAGACAAAAGTCCTCCTTCACGAACACAAGAAAAGAGGAACGATTCGCTTAAAGCCCAAAAACAAGAATGATAAATTTTCAATTACTTTATTTTTTTTTTTCAAAATTTATCTCTTTTTCTTTAAAATTTACCACGTTGCCGTTGTCAAAATGCTGATGGTTAAAATGACAACAAGTAGGATGGTAGATAAAAAAATTGGGAAAGAATTGAAAACTGAAAAATTGCACAAGAGAGAGAAGATGGGATTCAAGGTTCTATTAAGAAAACAACAAAAAGAGAAAAACCAATTAGGGTTTTCAAAATTGGCACAACTCCAATTTGCCAGAAAATTGTCAACTATAATCGATGGGTTCTTCTTCATCAAGCATATGATCGGCTAGTTCATTTTAAAAAGAGTTTAATAATTTTTTTCACTAGAATTGATTGGTTTTGACAATTGCTCTTTTTTATCAATGAAAAATTTGATTTGATCATTAGTTGGTCCTTGTCGTAATGAATATCACTAACCTTTTCGTACGCTGAAATTGGTCAAATAAAATGTTTTGAACATTTTCAAGATTTCTTTTGCCAAACAAAAATGTTTTCAATGCTTTATAGCGGATGTGTTTTTTTTTTTTTTTCCTTTTTTAAAATTTCAATTAGTTTTCTAAGTACATGACAAAAACAGATCTTTAAATAATGGCCAAAATATTTATTGACCGCATGAATGACTTTTAAGTGTATTTTATAATAATTGATGTAATTTTCAAAACTTTGACTACAGGAATAATAGGAACAAGTTAGAACATTAAAAATCACTAATATTCTTCGTCTGACTTATGTTGATTGCTAAGCTAGTCTCACAGTGGCATTCTTCGATAAAATGACAAATAAATTCATTTTGTTAGGAAAGTACTTGTTATTAATTGGGCATTACTACTTCCACAGCTAAAACTAAAGATGTGCCTGCAGCTTTTTCTCGATGAACAAACAAAACTCCCCACGTATGTAGATTGCCTATTGCCGAAATAGACCAAGGGTCGCCACAATCGTTTCCTCTTCCCAATATTTTCAGCTTCCATGACGAAGAATGCAAGAGCTAGAACTGCAGAGAACAAAGGCCCCTCCCCTATTGAAGTATCGACTTCAAGAAAAACGTTAGTCCCTTGAAGGGAAATGACAAATAGCATTCATTAGCCTCATAAGCGCCGGCAAAATTCGTAGCGCAAAACAGAATTTAGTAATGAGGCGCTTATTTCAGTCTGAATGAGTGCCGATCTTGTGGCGATACCTATTTCGTTGGTACCAGTTTTGGACCTTGAAAGCCTACATATCTTCTATTAAAAGGAGAGGGGAAAGAGGAAGCATGAAAAGACAGAATGCATTCATATGCAGTGTGTTCAGTATATCATTTCAGTCCGGAACAAGGCCTAGATCTGGTCCCCTGTGCAAAATATGCAATCAAATTGAAGCCAGCTACGCGAGAGTTCCATGATGAACATCTTCGGTCCCACTTCAGACCAGAATGTGAAATAGCATCATTCAGCTTCTCGTTTTTTTTTTTTGGGGAGGGGGAGGGAGGAGGGGCCTTAAGGGGAGAGAGATCACCCATTCAACTAAGAGCATCTTCAAGCTCTCAAAATAGCCATACGAGCCATAGTTTCCTTGTACATTTGGTGACAACTTTTCTCGACAAGATCAAGCAACTTTCCCAAAAAATTTGCCCACAAGTTCAAGATGTCATTGCTGTCTTTTGTCATCTGTTCCAGATGAGTCCTATTGACCGGTCTATCTTTGCCACCAAGGAGTTGGAAACAACCATTTAGGAGAGATGCTTCTCAGCTTCCTAAATTGATAATATAGAATTAACAGGTCATGCAGATAGGATATCATCCAAGCTTGTATAAATATCATCATATCGTCTATCATCCAAGCTTGATTTAATTAGTTGAGGCATGTGATTGATTAAAGCCCTCTACAATAGTGGCAACAGAACCCCAAAAAACTGAGCTATTTTCCTTGAGTGAATCATACAACAGTGGTAACACAACCCAAAAAAACAGAGCTCTTTTCCTCAAGTGAATCATCTATGCAGAATTTCTAAACACATTAAGAAAGCTCTAGTAGCGAGATATACTTTTGTAACACATGCAGTGGTGAGTGTTGATACTAGCAATATAGCAGAGCTCCTCCACCCTTCAAAAGCGCATTAGAATTTCAGGCTCCGTGGGACAAGAAATGGTTTCACGATGCCAGACAATGACACTTATAGCCCCGACAAATATATTAGAAGAAATCGACTAAGCTGAGAGTACATATATTTGTCAGTCAGAAATTCATGACAAGCCCTCGGCTTTCAATGCACCAGAAACTCTTTTTCACTAATTCGGAACTTATATCCAAGTCCAGTAAGCATGCCCCAATCAGGGATTGAAGGCAGGTAGGCTGCTCAGGTTAAATGAGGGGTCTAGGCAACAATTTATAAAGATTGACATTGATATAGAATATCAAAAAAAATGTTCAACACAATCAGGCCTGAATGCTGAGGCATAACAGCTTTGCAAGTCTCTTCGAGGTAATCCTCGAGTAATACTTTGAAATGAAGATAATATTCTGCAGAAAATAGATTGAGTCACATCTGAATGATGATCCAAAAAGAAGAAAAATGACAATTCTGCAAGTACCAAGTTCAACATTTTTCTGTCTAAGAACTTCTGCTGCCTTCTCAACAGGTGGACCTTCCAGCATGTTTTTCTCATTCTCAAATTCATCTTTGAAAGTACTCCAAAAAGCAGGCCACTGGATAACCTCCAGCTTCAATTGTTTCAGAAGCAACCTGCGTTCAAATATCGAAGGCATGGTCAACCAATTCTATAGCACATTATTGTGATATTTCAAGATGTACAGCCAATTACCCACAACAATTCATAGATGGTAACTCAATTGGAATTTTCTGAGAGATTTGTATCCTCTAAAGAGGCACTAAGAAGGCTTGACGCATATGATCATGTGGTGATAGAACTGAGCACCAACAGATTTTCCCTGGAATCTGCATTAAATTAAATCACAGAATCAATAGCTAATCCTTGAAACACACAGTGAAGACTTAACAATGAAAGAGCTTCACCAGTGTACACTGCTCTGGGTTTCCCTTCACCAATGTCCACTGCTCTGGGTTTCCTTTCACTGATGGAATCTCACCTATTGCCTTGTAGCATCGACATATCTCAAGTTAATCATTGTTGTGCAAGCAATACCTATACCTACATCGTTAACCACATAAATGCAGGGTAAACTGAGATGCGAGTACAAATCTATCAATTACATCTGGAACGTCAGAGGTTGCACTAAAGCTAGAAAGGAACAAGAGAATGTGCCGTGGTTTGAACCACAACCTGAACACTAGGTGGCACTTGATCGGCAAAAAACATCAGTTAAAAGATAGTGGGCACATCACTAGAAAAAGCAGAACACCAATTTACCATATCATGAGTCATAGCATATCCATTTCAACTCCAGAAGTGACGAAATATCAGCTGGTGCTTCTTCCACAATGCTTTCACCTTCTTTAGGTTTTTTTTTTTCTCTTTGGAAGGAATTGCATCAAACATTCTGGGGCTGATCTTCCTGGAAAGGATATGTGCTGTGCACAGACATAATCCTGGCGATCTAAGCACAAACGAACCTGCAAAATCCATCAATCAGAAAACCAATCATAGTAATAGTGCACAAAAGGCTAAACAAAAAACACTTATTTGTTAAAATATAAAGGCAATTTTCTTCGTCTTTGCCATTGATCCAAAAGTTTCCATCCACAATTCAAGCCCATAATAGGAATGCTGGACAAGGAAAAATCAATTACATGATCAGTGACAACAGAAGTCAACTTCTAGTTAACCCCAATTTCTTGCATCAAATCAGTAACTTCTGCTATAAGACCATGATCTTCCTACATTTTTGCAAGTTTCTTGATCAACCATGCTCTTTCAGTTTCGACATATATTTGAATGACAAAACTACCTATAGAAACCAAGAAACCACGGAACAAAAACAGATTATGACTGAATATAAGCTGCAATGGAGTTTGCTTTCACATATTCACCCATCCCATCAGTAACAGAGTTAAGTATCTTAATTAACCTCTATCTTGGTTTCAAGATCTGCTGTCTGATCAATGTATTGTATAGCCTGTTGCACCATTGCTGTCACAGCCTGTTGATTAGAAAACAGCTACATGTATGTCACTGTCGAATCAAGTACATCTAGATCACAACTGAAAACATTGTTTTGAACTATTTTTTTAACAGCGAAAAATTCATCACTCTAGAATGAAATATGGTCACAAAAGGAACCAAAAGGGGCAATAGCAAGATGCAATACAGATAAAGGTAATCTCCATGAAGAGGATCCCAGCCAATTGAAAACTTGTAAACAGCACAAGCACTATAATGTCCCCTTAAAGGACATATCATGAGACGTGGCCTGAACTAGACCCAAAAAAAAAAAGAAAAAGGTAATGTGATTCATATGAGTATGAGAAAAAGTAAAAAAATTTGGCCCAATCCTGGGATTAAGAATCCCATTCTACATCTCCAATGAACCTAGCCTCAGCTCAAAATAGCAAACCTAAGCTCGTGACCTTGGTCAACTCACCAAATCTCGACAGAACCATGGCAGCCAACGTGACTTCCAGCTCCAACCGCCTACCCGATTGCTGCCGAAACTACTGCGCTAGCTACTACTGAGCAAACTAAAATCTCCAATCTGGACAATCGATGAGCGACGCTGAGAGACCACAGGAAAGCTGGAGAGACGCGTGGGAGCGTTTACCTGGAGCGGATGGAGAGGGCGTTGCCAGCCGTGGCGTCGCCTCGTCGCCGTCGTCATCTCCGCCGCGCCGACCGACCTGCCCGCCTGCCTGCGGTGGATGGGCAGTGCGACGGTGGCTTCGATCTTCCGGCCTGGGAAACCAGCAGGGCGACTGACTAGTAGGGACTTAGAGAGAGAGAGAGAAAGAGAGAGAGATTCCATGGACGTCGAGCCCTCTTTGTCTTCTGCCCCTCGTAGCTCGTGAGGTCTGCTCACGGTAAAATCCTAAGCCCCAAGAAGGGTCATTGAACTCTTTCAAGCCAAGTTCTGTCATCTGCGTACGCCTAAAATTCGACACGTCGGGCGATCCTTCCAGAGATGGGCTTTCAAAAATACGGAAATATTCCAAGTGTTTCAAGTCTGACAAATTCGTCAAGGCTTTCAATTTTCCACAATATTTAATAGTAAGCACCGATAGTCCAATGGGAAGCTCTGGGACACATTCAAGCCGATGGCAATAATAAAACCGGAGTTCCTTTAGTCCAATGGGAAGCTCTGGGACACATTCGAGCTGACGGCATTCTCTAATAGCGAGTAACTTGAGACGGGTTAGCTGGGAAAGATGGGGGAAAGACGGCCCCTGGCAGGTGATGCCTAAAAGTGTTAAGCCGGATGGCACTTCTGGTAATTCCCATAACTTTTCACAACCCAAAAGGTAGAGCCCCACCAGCGAAATCAGTTTGCATATAACATTACTAGGTACTCGCTCCAGATTTTTACAATACATAGCATTCAAGATTTGGAGTTTTGCCAACATCCCAATGTCATCAGGCAATTTTGTTATGCCACTATTTTCAATACTCAAGATCGTCAGATTTTGCAAATTCCCAATGCTTTTAGGCAATTCCATAATCGATGTCCCTTCTAATTGCAGTTCGATCAATGATGTCAAATTTCCAATAGAAGGATGAAGCTCTTCCAAATTCGTACAATTGTTGAGATATAATTTCTCCAACCTTTTGAAAGCGGACAAGTCAGGAGTTCTTTTCAAAGATCGACAATTGTTGAGGCTGAGAAGTTTGAGCTCGGTTGCCACCTGGAAGAAAGAAAGAGTATGTCAACGCAAGTGGACTGTTGCAACCTATGATTTTTTGCTACTCCTTATGTATTTTACCTTTAAAAAAAAAAACCCATCCTCCTCTACTCCTTCGCGGTTGTCTTATTTTATTTTAAATGCCTCTTTTAGTATGTTTGGCCACGTCAATGGATAAATGATTTTTGAGCGCATCGATTGCGAAAGAATATTAGAGTGCACCAGTGCTAACTGTATTTATTTTCAAAAAAAATTTCAAATGAGATATTTTCTGATTAGACATAAGCAACTTTAATTATCAAAAAACTAGATGACAAATTCAAATGGAAGAGAGATACATTCATCGGGCACCATGTTTTCCTTCAGTAGTATCAAATTAAAGAGAAACGGCTAGTTTAATTATGAAAATCAATTTTCAAATGTTATATGTAGAAGGGAAAAAATGTTAAGTTAAAAAAACACTTTGATGCCTTCTTCACATCTTACCTTGAGTGGAACCCATCCTCCCCAGTCCTCTGAAATTGCACTGTCTGCCAAATCAAGTACAGTTAATTTTTTCAAATGAAAGTTGGTCACAGTGAAATCCGAGGGACACTCCTTCCACAGAAGCACTCTTAATTTAGGAAGTACTCTTTGGAAATCTCCGGTGAAATTTGCACCATCCACTTCAAGTAACCTCAAGTTGGTCAATTTTTTAAATTGTTCAGCGGAGTATCTTTTTCCCTTACCACATTTGCCAAGAGAAAGGACCTCGATCTTTTTGGTGCCCTGCAGCTTGGAAACATTGTGGATCATAAATTTTGAATGATGAGATGACACCAATTGATATAAAATAAAATGCATTGATTTCAATTTGCTGTCATACTACTATGGCGTAGGCTTCTCACTTTGATTTTTGTGAAATGAAAGGTTGTAGTTGCATATTATTTATCTAATCTATGTAAAGATGAGAAGCCCATGTGGTTGTTTCCAAACTTTTTCCTTATCCAACTATACCTTTCGCAATTTGGACCTTATGAATTTCCAAAATTTGGGTCCATTTGCAATTACAATGGAAGGCCTCTCTTCATGCATATACTAAAATATATTTATCAAAATTAATGCCCTTCATATGTGAAATAACACTTCCTTTACTCCCATCATGTATATGCGAACCAATACAACTCTAACCGTTCAAATTCATCTACCAACTCTGCCACATATAAAAAGAAGCTATCAACTATTATGAAAAGTCTATACAGCACAAATAATGTACGTTTAAAGGGTTATATTGCATGGTTGCTCATGTATCATAACTAAATACAGACCCGCATCAACAAATTGGTGGTGTCAACCAGTGATTGACCACAAATGACTCAATTGCACAAAAAAGTGAAAGAGGACTATATTCAGCAAAAACAAAAATAGATGGGGGACTAAATTGCACAACCAATAATACCTAAGGGATACACTTAACCCAACTTAAACAAATACAGGAACCACCGACCAAAAAAAAATAAAAAAACAAATACAGGAACCAAGATAGCTAAATCGTCACAAATGGATGGTCTCATTTATGATACCAGAACTCATATGAAGTCAATACTTAGTAAAAGAAAAAGAAAAAAAAAAAACCTCCCAAAAGACGAAAAGACTAATCCAAACATAAAACACATGCATCAAATAAATATCGGGGAAAGCATGGACGAAACAATCTATAAATGTCAAGTTTTATCTAAGAGTACCCTGTCAAACATTCTGCTTTCGTAGTCTTGTTTTTGCATTGAATTTACCAAAAGGAGAGTATTCTCATCACACTACCATGTAAAGATATATATCAATCGTCCATAACCGAGAAATTGCTTCTCAATTATGATCTTGAATTAGGCAAATACTGCGAATTAATCAAAAGAGCTCCTTTGCTAGTAGATGCAACAAGTTTTGGGGACTCAGAGGGACAGTTATTTTTATTTCAAACAAGAAAGGGAAGATGCACCCACATTCATCAACTAAGACAAGTAAAGAAAACTCTTACCTCATTGTTATCAAGCACATCTAGGGCTTCTTGATGGTTCCAAACTCTACTACGCTCTTGAGGCTCATTTGGATTTTCCATACGAACAATTTCCCTTCCAAAATCTCTCAATTGATCATGCATCATTAGGTTACCTTTTTCATCAATTTTAATTAGGGACATAAGACTCAACACTTCAATTTCCCTCTCCGGAAATAAACCACAGGCATCCCATACGTAAATTAGATCTTCTTTTGATGATCCAAGGAAAAAAAAGCAAGCAATATCCAAAAATATCTGTTTTTGCTCATGTTCTAATGCTTCATAACTTATCCTCAATGTCTCTTGCACTTTCTTATCAGGTTTTTTTTTTAATTTTTCTAATGTATCTTTCCATACTTCTCTTCTCTTTCCACATAAGAATGAACCATTAACTTCAAGAGCTAATGGAAGCCCCCCAGTAGTAGATACGACATCACGAGAAAGAACCTCATAATCACTCCGAGGAGAATCCTTTTGAAATGCATGTCTACTAAATAAAGTCAATGATTGATCCATAGACAACTCATTAAGTGGGTATATGTAGCATGCCTTAGCCTCATCGAGAATGCTCTTGTTTCTGGTTGTAATGATGACCATACTTCCTACTCCAAGCCAACTACGGTCTTTGACCAAAGCATTCAAGTGAATAGTACTATCATCCATATCATCAAGCATAACTAAGACTTTCTTGCTTGTAAATAGAGATTTGATGACACCTATTCCCTCGTCAACACTAGACACGTGACTCGAACTTCCTATTATATCTTTAATGAGTTTGTTCAGTATGCATTCAATACCCTGGTGCTGAGATGTTTCTCGTATATTTTCCACAAAGCTATGAGACTCAAAATGACTAAAGAGCTTGTTGTATAACACCTTTCCAAGAGTCGTCTTACCGATGCCGCCCATTCCATAAAGTCCAATAATCTTTGTGTCATATAATTTATCATCTATTGAGCTCATAATGTCATTGATACGATCCTCAATTCCCACCAATTCCTTGGGAACATTTAGTAGAAAAAGCCTTTTTAACTCGCTCATAACGTTTGTGACAATAGTTTTAACAAATTCTCCTTCAAGCCTGCCACAATAACAATTAATTTTAGTATAGAATGGCCACATTTATGTTCTTTATCACGAAAGATCTATTTGTGAGAAATTAAACAACGATTTGGTAAAGAATAATGTACCCATTATGAATCTTATCCGATTCCCATCCTTTCAAAGAACCAACTTCTTTGAGAGCTGCTTCCCATTCCTTCACTTCTTTGAGCACTTTTTTCCATTCCTTCAAAACCATTTCGTCCCCATTCTCTTTATGTGCCTTGATAGCATCTTCAAATCTCCCCTTAAGATGGCGCACTTGCGAGGGTTTCACTTTATAAAAGATAGGCCACACTATTTGTTGTCCGCTTCTCTTGCACTTCAACATCTGAGCCAACTCACGAAGGCACCATTTGCTGAAAGCGTAGTTCTCGGAGATAATTGGGATCAAAATTGTGGACTGCCTAATGCTGCAAAGAAGCTCCAGACCAATCTTCTTACCAACACGAAGCTCATTGTCGTCTCTAAACACACGAATTCCTTTCTCAACAAGGCTAGTATAGAGATAATCAGTGAAGCCTTTGCGAGTGTCTTCCCCTCTAAAGCTCAAAAACACTTCGTAATCATTTCCTTTCAACCTTTTGGTTCCGCCTTCATAATCACCTACATGTGGGGAAGTCGATGAGGAAGGCACCTCGTAGATTGAATCTTCTGAATGAGTGAATTCTCTTCTTTTCATCTCGAAGATCGTAAAAGAGATTGATAGAGGAGGAAACAGAGGAGAGATGCAAAATCCCAGATCTAGGACTAGCAGAGATATCTCAGTGGTCAAACACGAAGCTACATTCAAACAGAAATAGAAACTCTCAGACAAATCATCAGAAGAAAATGGAGCAATCAGAACAGGAAACAGAAAAAGAGGAAGGCGTCGTTGATTACTTGAGGAATGCTCAAACAGCAGAACCCTGGGATCTCCACCGATTTTTAGCCTTTGAAGTCGGATTACGAATACGCAACATTCTCTAATATGCGTGCTCAAATGATGTCTGAGTTCTTGCCATCCAGTGGTCCAGGATTCTTCATGCCAATCGAAATGCTGTGAGGCATGCCACAGAGAGAACAATCATTGCACGCGTAGTTTCCGCAGCTTCATGACTTTTTCGTTTTATGGGTCGAAGCAGCATCATGACTTGGAGACACGCAATGCTCGGCAGCATCACGACTTGACTTGCTTTTTATATAACTAGGAAAAAGTAGAAAAGTGAACCGACGAGCAATACTCACATATACGGGGAAGGTACTTGGAACCTATGCCCGTGCTTCCGTGTCGTATCCAATGTCAAATACGTTTTGACACGCGTGTCCGGAAGATGGAGGGTGGAGGCGAGGGCGAGGGAACAGAGACGAGCTGCGAGCGACGGCGAGCCCGCGACGAGCCTGCGAGCGACGGCGAGAGACGGAAGAGGAGAGGAAGGCGGTCGTGCGGCGAGGAGGAGGAGAAGGATCGAGAGGAAGAGGAGAGGGAAGGGAGTCGTGCGGCGAGGAGGAGGAGAAGGATCGAGAGGAAGAGGAGAGGGAAGGGAGTCGTGCGGCGAGCGGCGGGGAGGAGGAGGAAAAGGAGGGCTGGTTAGGGTTTTTGATAAGAAAATTCAAAAAAAAAAAAAAAGGAGATCGATGGCGTGAGTTTTAGTTTTGGGGGAGGGGAAGTGACAGATAAGCTGTCACTGTCAGGTGGTAGGGGAGGGAAATAGGGGGAGGTAAATAAATGTGTAATAAATTTGGGGGAGGGGAATCGACGATGGATAGTAGAGAGTGAGGGTGTAGGGACTTTTTTTAACGGAAAAATAAATAAACGGTATTAAAAAATAATTTTGAAAAATAAAAATATTGAATTTTGAATAATGATAAATTTTGGTCATTTATAGAAAATTATGGATTTATTTAAATAAATTGATTATAATTTCTTATTAATCATTAATTTCATTAATAAATTTTATTAAAATTAAAAATACGTTTCCAAACATTGATACACATTAACTATGAATATGTTTTTCGAATTTTCAATGAATTGACTTATTAATATTATTAGTGTAAATTCATTGTAAGCTCTTTTTTAATTAATTAATTTAAAAATAAATATTTAACGTGTCCTAACGTGTCGAAATTCTCTATTTTTGAAAAATGCTGTGTCAATACGTCGTGTCGTCTTTGTGTCGCGTGTCTGTGCTACTTAGCTTGAAACATATCTACGTGCTTTCAATGATATTGGAGAGATCCATCACTCTCTTAACTTGCTTTCATTCTCTTATATGCTGCTAACTAACGTACATAAGCCCATGACAAGAGCTTATAAATCGGGGGTTATAGAGGATTTTGTTATTAAAAGTCGGCAGGACGCATTAACTTTTTTTATTCGTCTAGAAAAGTAACTCCAAAATAAATCTTTTTCAAAATAATTTCCTTAAACTATATTTCTCCATACTACTTTTTGCTTAAAAATTATCAAGTGGATATCCTCCACCCAAGCCACTTTTATCTCTCCCCTTAAATTAATAGTTTTTAACATTTTACATAAAATTTTATTCTTTTAGTGTCACGTTAATAAATTCTCAGCCAATAATTCTTCATAGTCGAATAATAATTCATTTTTCCCTTTTATGTTATCTTTTGTCAGACGTTTTATTTCATGTTGACATCCTCGGCCAATGGGTTCTTCACCAAAATATAATTTTTCGTAGCAAAATAGAGGAGGATTCAATATCAGCTTATTTAGCATTACAAGATGTGATTTGAAAAACTGAAGCTATTAAGTGGAGAGGAATTGCATTAAACACGACACTAAGGAGTGATTACGTTCACACCTAGTGTATTGTAACTATATACTATTAGCTTACTTTTGATGTTCTGACAACCAGCTTAGCTTATAAAATCTCCTAACACCATGTACTCACTTCTTTACTCACAGGTACAAACATTCTATCAACACAAGTGTATAATTGAAGACATATCCCGCATGACATTCCTAATCAACTAATTCATATTGTGCATATCCTCTTTTATATTATTTGAGTTTATGTAAATTTCGAACTATCGTATTCAACATAAGCCTTTTTGTACACTTAATTTGCAAAACATGAAAAGAAATGAAGTATCCAAAGCTCTACACATTGATATCAATGAAGTAATCACCTTTTGGAGTGAAGAAGAGATGATGACTTTTCACTCAAGTTGCATCTCATACTTTCACGAGGGTCTACAATACATCTAATACTTACTAGACTTGGAAATCTCCATAAAAGCGTGATCGAAAACTTAACGAGTGAACCATATTTTTGTTGTTCCAGTCAAACATGTTCCATAAAATGAATTGAAGTTTGAGAATTACATGATGGCTTTCATAGGAGTCGCTCTTTTCCCATTTCACTCTATGACAGATATTCAAACCCTCCACGTCTTCCTCCATAAGGTAAAGGGATTTCAAACAACAAATGATTAATGAAGTCAATCAAATGTTGAGATTCATAAGAAATATGTGATGGTTTCTATGCTTCACCAGCTAGAAGATAAAAGCAAAAACAAATTAGACAAAGAAATCATCTTAAGTTGCTGCTTGGAAGCACCAATAGTAAATCGAAAATGGGAAGAGAACATGTACCGAGAACTTCCAGCAAATCTGAAATTTGATAAGAGTCGTGGAAGAAACACATCATCCTCAATATTTCAAGCTTCTCACTGTATTACTCACATGCCAAGAGTTTAGAGAAATGTCAAAACTAGTCAACATCGAACACATCTAGCGACGGCAAGTTAGAGAAATGACACCACAACGCTCTCTACTGCGCATGCTTGAACAATGCTGAGTTCTTGCCATCCAACCGTCCAAGAATCTTCAACTAATCGAACCGTTGCGATTGCGATGCATGCTGCACAAAAAGCGTAATTATTGCATGCATAATTTCCACGGCATTGCGCGGAAGGGGCGTAGAGCCTATGCAGGCGCTTTTTATCTAAAGTAAGCACGACTTCAACTTGACTTGATTTTTCTATCGTTAAAACAACTAGAAAATAAAAAGCAAAGGACAACCATTGCAGGCGTAATTTCCGCAGCATTATGGGAAAGGTGCGTTGAACCTACCTATGCAGTTGCACCTTGACATAACTTGCTTTTCCAAGTAAATGAAGAATTGAAAAGAAAACCAACGAGCAATGCTGATGCTCGGAGCGAGGTCGGCCGAAGATTAGTGCACACATTCACGAAAGACTAGATTTTCCCATGCTACATCATGTTTAAAGATTATTAATCATTACCCTCCGCCTAAGTCACTTTTATCTCTCTCCTTAAGGTAATTATTTTTTAACATTTTACATATATTTTATTTTTTCGACGAAGTGTTAATAAATTACCAGCCAATGGTTCTCCGCAATTGAATAATTATTCGTGATGCTTTTTTCCTTTTTATGTCATCTTTTGTTAGACTTTTTTATTTCATGTTAAACATTCTTGGCCAACAAGTTCTTCACCAAATTATAATTTTTTGCAACACAATAGAGAGGATTCAAATATTATCTTATTTGATATTAGGAGATATGATTTGAAAAATTGAGCTATTGAATGGAGAGAGGCTGCATTAAACACATATCATCGTGTGATTACCTTGACACTTGGTGTATAATAGGTATATATTTTGCTCTTTTTGCTACTTTGAAAACCGGCTTAGCTTATAAAACCTACCAAGGTAAGAGCACATACTCACTTCTTTACTCAAAGCTACAAAAATTCTTCTCTTGCCTTGATAAGATGAAACAGAAAAGGCTCAACGGCTTAGTACGCAATTGACTAACCACACCCATTATTCTAGGATCAAAAGCTAATACATTAATAGATTATGATGGAACATTGTATGACAGATCATGTGATTTGAAGTTTCAACAC
Organism: Eucalyptus sp. ANBG9806169; assembly: GCA_014182395.1. NCBI lineage: Eukaryota > Viridiplantae > Streptophyta > Magnoliopsida > Myrtales > Myrtaceae > Eucalyptus > Eucalyptus sp. ANBG9806169. Next base: position 21,072,391 of record CM024575.1, read on the forward strand.
ACCGGAAAACCCTTTCCGCACGAAGTTATAATTGTACAATCACAGTCACATGTCCTATGACAGGGTCCAAATAGATTCTTTAATTGGAGATGTACGGATGGATAATTTAGTCCATATTTAGGATAGTCACAATCACAGTCACATGTCCTGAAATGCATAGTCCATATTTAGGATTCTGATTGGATGGATAATTAGTAGTATCAACAATAAACAAGAGTTATATCAAGTGCCAACATCGATTAGATGCTCAACATCCCAATCCTGGTTCTTACATTGTTGTGCTAGGCAACTCCACCCGAGCCTTGCTGTCGCTAGATAAAATATTGTCAGCTTTGCTAATGTTTCGCTTATATTTTCACGGCTTTTAACTCATGTCTTGTCAATACGAGTTGTGTAATACTTATCTACTAGTGTACTGTCTAAACTCAAGCAGTATTGAATCGGATAAATATTTGACACCTAATACCAGCAGAGACATTTTTGAATTCCTAATGTCCCCCCTATTTTTCATTCATTGTCCAAAAAATTTTTAAAAGGTGCATAAATTTGAAAATATGTGGAAAAGGAAACCCTTGAAAATTTGTTGGCAATCACTTATGTCCATCTATAGGTGTCGAGCTATAAGTGGATGCAATTGAAGCTTCTCCTCAAGATCCAAATAACTGATTTACGAAATGCATCAATATGATGAAACTCATACTACAAATATCTAAATTATTTTGGTTTGTTCAACTTAATTTTTTCATGAATGCCTCCGACATTGTCTTCACCAAGTTCAATCTTACAAGTGTACTTTTCGAATTCCTTCATATGCATTTTACATACCACTTTAACTCCAACTAATGACTATGAGACATGCAAATCAATCTACAATGTCGTTGAACTCATGTGTTCTCTTCTCTGGCATGGTGATGATCTACCAATCCTAACAACAAAATATAGAGTCACTTGTTGCTAGTAAGTCGGATGATGAATGGGCTTTCTCAAATTCGACTTAATTAGAAATATATTTCTCGATATGACTCTTCGATCGACTCAATGTGTAAAATTGGAGAACAGATTAAACATGATGTTCCTAATCAATTAATTCATATTTATCATATTCTCTTTTATATTATTTGGGTTGATGTAAATTTTGGACTGTCATATTCAACATGAGCCTTTTTGTATACTTAGTTTGCAAAACATGAAAAGAAATGAAGTAACCAAAGCTCTGCACACCGACATCAATGATGTAATCAGCTTTTCGAGGGAAGATGAGATGATGACTTTTCACTGAGTTGCTTCTTGTACTTGCATGAGGGTTTGCCGTACATACTTACTAGACTTAAAGATTTGCAGAAGAGTATAATCGAAAGCTTAAGGAGTGAATAATATTTTTGTGGTTCCATTCAAATAGGTTCCATGAAACGAATTAAAGTTCAAGAATTATTTTAGACTATTACTTCTTCCTTTGTTTTGTCACGATTCTATGGTTTTCGTTGGAGTCACTTTTTTTCCATATCATTTTGCGACACGATATTCAAACCCTTCATATCTTCCTTCATAAGGAAAAAGGATTTCAAACAACATATGATCAATAAAATCAATCGAATATTGAGATTAATAGGAAATATGTGATGGTTTTTATACTTCGCTAGCCAAAAGATAAAAGTGAAAACAAATAGACAGAGAAATAATCTAAAATTGTTACTTGGAAGCACCAATAGTAAATTGAAAATGGAAAGAGACCATGTAAAGAGAATTTCCAGTAAATCTGAAATTCGATGAGAGTTGTCGAAGAAGTACAACATCCTCAATATTTCAAGCTTCTCACTATATTACCCACATACATGTCAAGAGACATTGATGTCAACACTAGTCGAAATTGAACACATTCTAATGATAGAAAGTTCAGAGAAAAATGACATCGCAACAATGCTGTGCGTGCGTGAACGATGCTGAGTTCTTGCCATCCCACGGTCCAAAAGTCTTCAACTAATTGAGGCACTGCCATGGGGAAGGTGCCTAGAGCCTACGCAGGCGTTTTGTTAGAAAGCGAGTGCGACTTGACTTCGACTTGACTTGCTTTTCTATCAATAAAATAATTAGAAAATAAAAGCAAAGGGCAATTATTGTCGGGTAGTTTCCGCAGCATTATGCAGACAGTGCATTGAACCTGTGCATGTGCTCCTTGACTTGACTTGATTTGCTCCTCCAAATAAAAAAAAAGTTAAAGAGAAAACCAGGGAGCCGAAGATTATTGTAAAAAAACTACAACTCAAACTTTACCTAGAGTAACCCATTTATCTCACATTATTTTAATGACAAAAAAAAAACTCTAAGCTTTGCTTACTGTAATGTTTTTATCTCATTTTTTTATGACAAAAAAATCCCAAAATTTAATTTGCATGATACATTTATCTTCAATTTTTTCGTGATACCAAAAATCCCAATTTTTTTTCGTGACACCAAATTTTTGAGATAAATATGTCATATATATACAAATTCAGGATTTTTTGGTGTTACCGAAAAAAGTTTAGGGTTTTTGATGTAAAAAAAAAAAAGATAGTGGTAAATGTGTCACAATGTACAAATTTTGGATAAATGTGTTGCATGGGCACGCATTTTGAGTGTTTTTTTTTTGTCACAAAAAAAGTTTTTGATAAATATCACATCGAGTAAAGTTTGAGGTTTTTGATGACTTTTACCCAAGATTATATGCAGACATTTTACGGAAGATTGGAATTGAGTGAGACTTTTTATCCTGATTCGGATGGAGCTACAAGCATATTCGGACATTTAATATATCGACAATTATGGGATAATCTACTGTATATAAACATTGCATTATCAGGTAACTGAGAATGGATTGATAGTAAATGTGGGATGTTTTGCTAGTTAGATGATTTCGAGGACTTTGCTTTTATAATCAACAACTAATTGAGTTGTAGCGTTATGTTAAATCCATCTCATCGTACACGAGGTGATCCCATCAACCTTCTTTTTCCCGTTTCATGGACTCACATGGCATTATAGTGGGCTCCTCCCGAGCGGGTGGAATCGTGGATTTATATATATTGGTGTCACATTTAGAAATTCTTAGTCAACAGGATCTCTACCCCATATGATAATTATTTCTCAAAAGAGATATAAATTATATTGTCTCATTTTAGAGAATACTTCAAAATAAAACGAAATAAAAAAAAAAATTTCCTTTTGGAATCCGCGAGACTAATTCCGTATAGAGCAATTCCATAGTATTGGATAAAAAGGCAATTTTGTGGTACTGGAACTGTAACAACAAGACAAGTTGGAAAGAATTAGCCATAAATGACGTTGATTTTTCTTGCAATCTAAAGGCACGAGCGCGAATGACAATACTAATTATGTCTAATTAGTATACCAAAAATAAAAAAGGCTCTTGTATTGCATATAAGTAAAAAGTCCACTTGAGTACTAATTTAAAAGATCCAATTATGTGAATCTCATGCCGACTTTACTTTTTTGACAGTTGAGATTAATAAGATTTATTTTTTCCAAAAAAAAAAAAGACTATCGTGCACTAAAAGTCATGCTGTTGATTGCTTTTTCTTTTCATGCCATCTTTGTGATGCACGGGAGCACAGATTTAGAAAAAGAAAGAGAAATATCGACTCTAGGGCCTCTAAAACCCATGGGGAAGGCACACATCCACATGCCATATCCCTTATCATCCATTTGATGCAAGTATTTCAATGTCATCTATCAACTTGATTTATTTTCTCAGTTGTTCAATTAAAATTTTCTCGGTGTTAATTGTCAAATTGAACATAATAAAATTGTTGTGTTCAAAGCCACTAGATTGCTGCAAAGTATAAAAGATATAGGAATAAATGATATGTCTACTATAACATACTTATGACACGTCATAATAATTAAGGACAAGAATATAATGTAAAATAAAAGTGTTTTATGACTTTATGATGTATTACAGTAATTGAGTGTTGATATGATGTAAAATAGAGATGTGCACCTAAGTATTTCATAAGATGAATAAAATCAACACTGACGCAAGGAAAACAAAGATGACAAAGTTTAGAGAGAAATGACAACACAACACTCTACCGTGCGTGCGTGAACAATGCCAAGTTCTTGCCATCCAACGATCCAAGAATCTTCAACTAATCGTACCGTTGCCATTGCAATGCGTGTTCCACGAAAAGGGCTATTATTGCACGCACAATTTCCATGGCATTGTGCAGAAGGGGCACAGAGCCTACGCAGGTACTTTTTTCTGAAAGCAAGCACGACTTCGACTTGACTTGCTTTTCCTCTTAATAAAATAATCAGAAAATAAAAAGCAAAGGACAATCATTGTAGACGTAATTCGCGCTTCATTGTGCGGAAGGTGCGTCGAACCTGCCTATGCATGTGCTTCTTGACTTGATTTGACTTGCTTTTCCATGCAAATGAAAAATTGAAAAGAAAACCAATAGGCAAAGCTGATGCTCGGAGTAAGGTTGGCCGAATATTAGTGCACACATTCTACGAAAGACTGGATTTTGGTGAGACTCTGTATTCCAATTTGAATGGAGCTACGAGCATATCCGGACATTTAATATATCAATAATGACTGAAGGATTTATAATATAAAAAAAAAATTATCGAGGTAACTAACAATCGATAGATAGTAAACATGGGAGGTTTTGTTTGTTCTTATTTGGGCAAGTTAGAAAATTAAGATGATTTTGTTTGTATAATCAATAACTAATTGAGTTTCGGCATTATGTTAAATCCATCTCATTACTTACACGAGATAATTCCGTTGACTTCTTTTTTTCCTTCTCATGGACTCAGTTGGCTCTTCTCGAGTGGTGGGAATTGTGAGTTTATATATTCGGTATCACATGCACTGTTGAATAATTATTTAGTAAATACCTGTTACCTTTTATTTCATTTGCTGTTTAGCTTTATATTTCATGTTGGCATTTTCAGACAACAGCTTCTCCACCAAAGTGCATTTTTCCTTTGCACAGTATTAAGTTTCTTCAAACCCTGAAATGATAAGATAATATAGGAAAATAAGCTCAATGGCTTAGTACGTGAGTGACTAACCACACCTGATCATTCTAGATCAAAAACACACGAGTAAGAAGATTAAAATTTAACGTTAATAGACTGTTGAACTAATCGAACCGGGGCAACGCATGCTGCGCGAAAAGGGCAAACTATTGCACGCGTAACTTCCGCAGCACTGCGCGGCAAAAGCGTAGCGCCTATGCAGGCCTTTTGTTTGAAATTGAGCACGACTTGACTTCGACTTGACTTGCCTTTTCTATTAATAAAACAATTAGAAAATAAAAAGCAAAGGACAATAATTGCGGGCGTAATTTCCGCAGCATCTAATTTTATCTTGACTTGACTTACTTTTCTAAGTAAATGAAAAACTCAGAAGAAAACCAACGGGCGATGCTGATGCTCGGAGTAAGGTCAATTGAAAAGATTAGATGCACACGTTTTATGGAAGACTAGAATTGGGTGAGCCTCTGTATCCCAATTTGAATGGAGCTACAAGATATTAGGACATTTGACAGATCAATAATGACCATAGAATATATGGTATGTGGATATTGCATTATTGATGCCACTGACAATCGATTGATAGTAAATACATAAGGTTTTGTTCATCCTTGCTTGAATAAGTTAGATGATTATGATGATCTTACAATCAACAACTAAATGAGTTGCCACCTTATGTTAAATTCATCTTATACGTGAGGTGATTCTGTTGAGCTGATGTTATCCCTGATGTTACTAAGGGTGTTAGTAAGACACAAGCACCAGAAAAATTTGTAATGCAAAACCGAATTTAGTAACAACACACTCATTTCTGATAGAATGAGTGCACATCTTGTGCCAATACCAACTCCATTGTGTCAAGTTTTGGACCCTGAGAGCCCAAAATCTTCACTTAAAAGGAACGGGGAAGAGAAACAATTGAAATACATTATGCAAGTGTATTTAGTGTATCATTTCGGCCCAAAACAAGGCCCGGATCTGGTCCACCTGCAAAATATGCAATTGAATTTAAAACAACTACAAGTGAGTTCTATCATATCTTAAGTCCCCACTTCAGATTTCAAAGGACAACGAGAAACTGCATTTTTCAGCTTCTTTTGGTAAGAGAGAGGGAGGCTCAAGGGGAGAGAGATCATTCATTCAACTAAGAACATCTTTAACCTCTCAAAGTAGCCTTATGAACCATAGTTTGCTTGCGGATTTGGTGGAAGCTTTCCTCAACAAGATCAAGGAGCTTTTCCAAATTTGTAGCTCGAATTCAAGATATCACCGCTCTCGTTAGTTGTCTGGAAACGAACAACTCCCATCAGCAGGTCTATCTTTCCCACCAGAGACTTGGAAAAAACCATTTTGAAGAGATGCTTCTCAGCTTCCTAAAATGGTCATATAACTAGTAGGTCATGCTGGTAGAGTATCTTATAGGCTTGTATAATTACTATTATGCAGTATCATGTAGGCTTTTATCATATAGATTGAGGCATGTTAATGATTAAAGCTTTCTACAATAGTGGTAATAGAACCCTAGAAATGGACTTCCTTTCGTTGAGTGATTCAGCTACATAGATTTTCTAAGCACATTAAGAAAGCTCTAATCACGAGATATATTTTGTAATATTGGAAATAGTGGGTCCTTAGAATTTCAGGCTTCTTGGCACAAGAAATGATTTTACAATGCCAAACATTGACACTTATAGCTACAACAAATTTTATGAGAAAGTTTTTTCTTTGTTTTGGTCAATGTGAGAAGAAGTTGACTAAGCATAGTGCGCGCGATATATATATCTGTCTGAAATTTCGTGGAATAACTACGAGGACAAAAGACAAGCCTTGGCTTTCAAGGCACCAAAACCTCTTTTCCACTTTTTTGGAACTTGCGTCCAAGTCCAGCAACCATACCACGCAGGTATTTGGGGTAGAGAGGCTGCTCAGGATTTAATGAGGGACCTAGGCAATCAATCATAAAGATTGACATTGATAAAGAATATAAATAAATGTTCAACATAATTAACCCAGATGCTAAGGCATAATGGCTATGCAAGTTTCTTCAAGGTTATCCTTGAGTAATACTTCAAAACAACATTAATATTCTGCATATAATAGAGTTAATCATATTTGAATGATGATCCAAAGAAAACAAGAAAAAACGACGAAGTTCTGTAATTGTATGTTAGCTTATCCTCTGTCTAAGATCTTCTGCTGCCTTCTCAACAAGTGCGCCTTCAAGCATGCTTTTTTCTCATTCTCAAATTCATATCTGAAAGTACTCAAGAGCAGTAAATTGGATAACCTCAATTGTGAACAAATGTTTTGGCTGCAACAAGGCACGATCAACCAAATTCGATGGCAGAATACTGAGATATTGCAAGAAAATGTACAACCAAATACCTAGAAACAATTCAAAGATGTACCTGAATTGGAGAATTTCGAGAGATTTTTATCTTCGAATTGGCATTAAGAAGGCTTGACTGCATACGATCATGTGGTGACCGAACTAAGTACTAGCAAATTTTCCTTAGAACCTGCCACTGATTAAATCACGGAATGAATAGCCGTGCCTTAAAAAAATCGGTGAAGACTTGACAAAGCCTCATATGGAAGAGCTTCGCTAGTATCCACTACTTAGGGTTTCCCCTTCGCTGATGGCATCTCATATATCGCCATATAGCAACGGCAAATCTCAAGGTTACCATTGTAATGTGGGTAATTCTTACATGTTAACCCTATGAATGCGAAGTAAGATGTGTGTTCAAATCCATTAAGTACATCTCTAACATCAGAGTTTGTGATAAAGATATAAAGGAAAAAGAGAATGTGATAGATGAATAAAGCCATGGCTTAAACCACAACCTGAATACCAGGTAGCGGTTGATTGGCGAAAAAATTCTAGTTAAAAATTAATAGACACAAAATTAGAATAAGTAAAACACCAATTCACCATATTATGGGTTCATATTATATCCGTTTCAACTCCAGAAGTGACGGAATATCGGCTGGTGCTTTTTCCACAATACTTTCCCCTTCTTTAGGCTTTTTCTTCTCTTTGGACGGATCTGCATTAAATACTGGGGGGCTGATTTTCTGGATCTGTGCTCAGACATAGTCCTGGCGATCTAAGCATAAAGGAACCTGCAAAATCCATCAATGAAAACCAATTATAGTAATAGAGCATAAACGGCTAAAAGCAATACAAAAATCCCATACTTGTTCGAGGATAAAGGCAATTTTCTCCATATTTTCCACTGCTCCAAAATTTTCCACTGCAATTCAAACCACTCATGATGTTGGACAAGGAAAAACCAATTACAAGATGAGTGACCACAGAAATCAGCTTCTAGTTACTGCAATTTCCTGTATCAAATTAGCAGTATCTGCTATAAGACCCTGTTCTTCCTTTACTTTTTGCAAGTTTCTTTAGCAACCGTGCTCTCTCAGTTTCGACATATAGCTGCATAATGACACTAACTATAGAAACCACAAAATCAGAACAGATTGCTCGTGAACATAGTCCACAATAGAGTCTGATTTCACATTTTCACCTTTTCAGCAGAAACAGAGTTAAGTGTCTTAATAAGCTTAATCTTGGTCTCAAGATCAGGTGTCTGGTCAATATATCGCATGGCCTGCTTCTCCATTGCTGCAATAGCCTCTTTAGAAGTAAATAGCAACGCATATGTCACCATCCAATTAATTCATTAGTTGATTATGTCTTGAGCAAAATTAAAACTTTCAGTTGAACTATCTGATTAACAGCAAGAAAAATTATTTATTCTAGAAAGGAAATAAAGTGAAAAATAGGAATTGAAAGGGGTAATAGCAAGGTGCAATAGAAATACAATAACGAGGATCCCAGCCAAATGAAAAAAAACTTGCAAACAGCATGAGCACCAGGCCTGAGTTCTTGCATCTCTAGATATTGCCGAGAGCGAATACCCATATAGATGTGCCAACGAGATTCATTTTTCAAATAGCCATACATGATGGCATGTTATGACTACACAAAACGACAGTATAAGATCTAGTTAGTGCATAAATGGGAGGCAATGCTGCAGTATAAGTCCTTATAAATCAAACCCCTAAGGTAACCGTTATTAAGATCAATCCCAAATGATTGAAACTGGACCACACTTTGGATCAATAATCATAAGACTCTGCACTGCTGATGATGGCGAAAGTGAAAAAGAAAAAGACATGAAAGCAAAACCAAATGATGGCATTGAAAGAAGAAGAGAGAAGGGTCAAAGAAATAGACAAGGTAAAGAGCTATACGCTATGCTATGACGTAAAAAAGAATTTCGTTCCTAGCAAGAAGAGATGGTTGTTGTACAAAGGTGATGGCATTGTGCTGCACTATTGGTTGTGGAGGCACATCAAACCTCCCATATACCCCAACCCAAGCTCCCATAAAAGTAGAGCTCACTTCCAACTCCAGAAATAAAAGGTTATTCTTAATCCAGGTGAAAGCATATGGACTCTCCCAAGTCCACATAGACAGTATCTTCAGCTTTGCTACAACCCACCAAGTAAATCTAATTCAGGACGAGAGCAGCACCTCAATTTCATTTATAATCCCCTTATAGTTCAAACCCCAAAGTTAGCCCCATTTAGCAGGTTCGGCCTTTATGTATTGTTTTAGACATACAATTAGTCATGCACAATGAGAAGTGGGGCCTAATTTGATTTACTATGAGGTTGAGTCCCAATTAAATAGGCAAAGGAGGATATTTGGGACTGGGATTAGGTATCCCATTCTACATCTCCAATGATGTTAGTCCTAATCCAAACTGGGAATGAATCTCGATTCGATCAACTTGCATCTTTTTAATTGCCTCTTAGACAGGTAGCAATCCTAATAACAATTGTGAAGGCAAAAATCTGGTTTAGGTATAATAAATAGCCACCTGTCATAATGCTCTGACTAATCTAGAGGAACTTATCAGCATTCAGCATAGCAAAACAGTGAAATACAATCAATGAAGAGTGAAAATTCCACTAGCTTATCACCCAAAAGCAGAGATCAGGCAAATACCTGGATATCGGTTAATCTTGATGATCCAATTCGCTCATAAAAAAGGAATGTAAGATACTTCCTTTGGTACAAGAAAGTTTGGGAGCAACTATATAACAGGAAAAACTACTAACAGGTATGAATATCCAAGTATTAGCGTCATCAAATAATTTTGATTCAATCACTTGACGAGGAAGGCAAAGAGTGCTTTGAGTGCTTTGAGTTGGGTAGACAAAAATTCATGTCCCAAGAATTAGGTAGATGACTGAACGCAATAATCTTGGCTCCTACTTGTTTAATATTCCTTTCGCCATAATCAAACCTAACGCATGATGTATTCATGCAAGGGATAAACTCCACAGCAAACCCTTATTGCAATGGAGAGGTACAACCTCTACTTACTGTTCATCTTTAGTTGATTAGTATTTTGAATCACTCGTCTGGCACCCAATCTCAATGTCTTTTCTCCCTAATTTCTTTGTAGTGTAAAAGGTATAATGAGTAAGGCACCAAGGAAAAACCTTTCCATCTAAAACAAAAACAATTTATCCCTATACAAGAGAACTCAAATACTAAAACAAATCTACTGACCAGAATAAAAACAAAGTGGAACACGGATTGCTGACTTCACTAAACCCTGAAAAGATGATAAAACAGAATAAAACTACTTAACTTAAACCATATGCCTTTTCTCCATCATCACAGACTAAGGATCTCTATTTTTCACTCACACACGTTTACTTCCAAAGGGAGGGTCCATCTTGTGAGAGTACATCAAAGTATTTTGCTTGTACCTGCCTACTAGATAGTACCACAATGTCCAGCTTATCCACATAGCTTTGTGCATTATTTTCCTACTCGACTGAAAAAGTTATTTTCGTTCTTCATTAATGAGAACTTCCAATTAGTGTTCCTGATAGGATGCAACATCACATGACATTGACTTCATGGATCGGGGAGATACTTATTGATAACTAATTTTAGTTAAATGCTTCCTTTAAGTTACCAAGTAATGTTTCAAAAACTTCTACCTATTGAGTTTGCTATCTCCTCCTTTTATTTCTTTTGAGAAAGTGATGACGCTAACTGCTGGAAACTCACTTTGTACTACTTGGGTGCTGAATACTCACTGTTATTAATTAATTTCACTTCATAAGCAAAATACAAGCACCCTGCCAGAAAGTATTTCTCAAGGTTAACATTTTGGTTATTACCAATTCTTTGTTTACACATGAGTACCATTAAACTTCCACAGCAATATAAACCCCAACCTTCATTCAATAAAGAGTTCCAAAAGCACGTCTTCTAAGCAATTCTTCCAAATCTCGCCAACTTGGATAATTTATTACCTGCAGAAAGTTAACAGTCAATAGGTAATGGTGTCAAACCCTGAAAAAAATAAAAAAAATCATTTGCAAGATAGTGCATCCGCTAAATCAACAATGTCACACATATTCAATAATTATGGCACTAAACGAAGAAGTTTATGTAAAAACAATGAAAATCCCCTTATTTAGTTGCTCAATACCATCATCTAGGACTAGTACGTAAGCCAGCAATCAACTAGCTAATTACTTGCCGCAAGGCTCACCACATGGGCGGCAACTCGAAAAGCGGGATCCAAATTTCACAATTAAAGAGACGGGCGAGCACAAGGAGATACTTCAAAAGCGTGGCTGAACACATAGCAATTAGCAAATATTTACCCACCAATTGTTTGACAAAATTTCTCACCAAGAAAATGCTCCTACTAGATCTGCGTGCATCCCAAGCACAACCTCATCCCCAATGAAAATAAACTTACAGAGAACAAAGTTGCAACCGAAACCCAGCACATGGGCATTACACCTGGTCAACCCAAACCCGCCCTCACGTCTCAGAGTCAAGTCCAGGTCCTCGACCTCCGCAACATCGGGAGTCATGATCTTATCAATGATCAGCTGCGCGATCCTTTCACCCACCTTCACTTCAGAGTCGACATCCTCTATGGCCCACCCACACTGACGCTGATCGAATACTTCCATGCCAAACCCGGACTAGGCGCTAGAATAACAAATGTACAAGCGATTCGATTTAGCCCACGTCGATTATCCAAAACAAGGTACAAAGAGAATGTTTCGAGGTAAAGAAGTCGCAAATTACATATCCGAGCATTATGTTTCCTTTGGGTATTGCGATGCTCAGATCGGTAGGGACGAGCGCTTTTCCTCTAGCCGGCACTCACCGTCTCAGCTGCAACGTTTTTTAATCCAAGAACGAGGAAATCACTCCACATTCAGAAACCTCGAGCTGAGGAAGATGGTGATGGGGGTATGAGTTGATGACAACACTCCAGTCCATGAAATGGCGCAGAAACAAGAGTCCTCCTTCACGAGCATAAGAAAGAGGAACGATTGGCTTAGGCCCCTGTTTGTTTGTGTTCTTTATTTCTGTTTATGAACAGATTTTCCGTTTTTTTTGTTCCTGGGAACAAAAAAAGAATAGAAACAAAAAACAAAAAAAAGTTGTTTTTTGTTTCTGGAACAAAAACAAGAAACAATTTTTCTCTCTCTTCTCTTTTCTTTTTTTCTTGTTTTGGCCGGTCGCTAGCCTTGGCCATGGCCGGCGACCGACCGACGAGGGCCGGCGAGGGGGCGACGAGGGCCGGCGAGGCCGAGCTCGCCTAGCCAAGGCGAGGCCGAGCCTCGCCCAACCACGGTGAGGCCGTCGGCCCTCACCGGCCCTCGTCGGTCGGTCGCCGGCCTCGGCCATGGCCGGCGACCAACCGACAAGGGCCAGCGAGGGCCGACGAGGGCCGACGAGAGCCGGTGAGGCCGAGCTCACCCGGCCAAGGCGAGGCCGAGCCTCGCCCAACCACGGCGAGGCCGCCGGCCCTCGCGGCCCTCGTCGACCGGTCACGGCCATGGCCGAGGCCGGCGACCGGCCAAAGCAAGAAAAAAAGAAAATAGAAAAAGAAAGAAAAATGAAAAATAAAAAATAAAACATTAAAAAATTAAAAGAAACAAAAAAAGAACATACATTTACCAAACCTTTTCTGTTTTTTTTTTTATTTTAGGAACAAGTTTACCAAACGTGTTCTTTTGTTCAAAAACTGTTCCCTGGGAATGAAATAGTTTTTCTATTTCGTTCCCTGGAACAAAAAAAAACAAAAACATAAACAAACGCACCCTTAAAGCCGAGAAACAAGAATGATAACTTTTCAATTATTATTATTTTTTTTTTTCAAAATTTATCTCTTCTTCTTTAAAAATTACCACGTTGCCGTTGTCGAAATGCCTACGATTAAAATGATTACAGCCTTTACAGGTAGGATGGCAGATAAAAAAAGGAAAAAAAAAATTGAAAAGGAAAGAATTGTACAAAAGAAACAGAAGATGGGATTCGAGGTTTTGTTAAGAAAATAGCAAAAAAAGAGGAAAACCAATTAGCGTTTTCAAAATTGGTACAACTCCAATTTGCCGAAAATTGTCAACTATAATCGACAATGTCTTCTTCATCAAGTATATGATCAGCTAGTTCATTTTAAAAAGAGTTTAATAGATTTTTTTACTAGAATTGATCGGTTTCGACAATTGCTCTTTTTGATCAATGAAAAATTTGATTTTATCATTAGTTGGTCCTTGTCATAATGAATATGATAAACATTTTCTTACGTTAAATTTGATCAAACAAAATGTTTTGAAAATTTTGAATATCTCCTTTTGCCAAACAAAAATGTTATCAATGCTTTATAGCGGCTATTTTTTTTTTTTCCTTTTTAAAAATTTTAATTAGTTTTCTAAGTACATGACAAAAAGAGATTTTCCAATAATGACCAAAATATTTATTGACTACACAAATGACTTTTAAGTATATCTTATAATATTTGATATAATTTTCAAATCATTGACTACATGAACAACGGGAAAAAGTATTGAAAACCACTAATATTTTTCGTCTGACTTATGCTGATTCCTAAGCAAATCTCATGGTGGCATTCTTCAATAAGATGATAAATAAATCCATTTTGTTAGGAAAGTACTCGTTATTTATTGGGCATTATTACTTCTACAGCTAAAGCTAAAGATGTGCCCAAAGCTTTTTCTCTATGAACAAACGTATGTAAATTGCATATTGCTGAAATAGACCAAGGATCGCTCCAATCATTTCCTCTTCCCAATATTTTTCAGCTTCCGTGACGAAGAATGGAGGAGCTAGAACACAATAGAACAAAGGCCCCTTCCCTATTGAAGTATCAACTTCAAGAAAAACATTCTTCCTTTAAGGGAAATGACAAATAGCATTCATTAGCCTCGCAAGTGCCAGCAAAATTCATAATGTAAAAAAGAATTTAGTGATGAGGCGCTTATACAAATGAGTGCCCATCTTGCTGTGTACTTTTCAAATTCCTACAATACATTTTACGGTCCACTTTAACTCCAACTTATGATTTTGAGACCTATAAATCGATCTACAATGTCAGTTGAACCCACATGATCTTCAGCATGGCAATGATGTACAAATCCCGACAACAAAACATAGAAATTTACGTTTTGCTAATTTATAGGAATATGAATGGAATTTCTCGGATTCAACTTGGTTAGAGATTTACTACTCGGAATATTCTTCCATCAATCAAGCGCAAAATTGGAAAATGCATTCAACACAACATTCATGAGCAACTTATAAATACTCGCTCTATTTCTTCTATACTATTTGCGTTGATGTAAACTTTGGACTGTCGTACTTGACACAAGCTTTTTCGTACACTTTGCAAAAAATGAAAAGAGATGAAGTATTGAAAGCTCTGCATAATGATATTAATGAAGTAATCAGTTTTCAGAGGCTAGAGACGAGGGGTTTTTCACTCGAGTTGCTTCTCATCCTTCCATGAGAGTGTGCCATTCATCTGATATTTACTGGACTCAGAGATCTGCATAAATACAAGTGTAATAGAAAACTTAAGGAGTGGATCATATTTTTTTCTGGTTCCATCCAAACATGTTCCATGAAACGACGGGAGTCACTCTTTTCCTATTTCACTCTATGACACGATATTCAAAACCTTTACATCTTCTTCAGTAAAGAAAAGGGATTGCAGACAACAATTGACCAATGAAATCAATCAAATGCCAAGATTAATAGGAAAATGCGATGGTGTCAAAAGATAAAAGCGAAAACAAATTAGACAAAGAAATAATCCTATGTTGCCACTTATAGTAAATTGAAAATGGGAAGAGACTATGTAAAGATAACTTCCATCAAATCTGAAATTTTACGATCGTCCAAGAAACACATTATCCTCAATATTTCAAAGCTTCTCGCTGTATTACACACACATGCCAAGAGTCGAGAGAGATGTCAAAACCAGAATCAAACACATTTCAGTAACAGAAACTATATAGAGAAATGACATCACAATGGAGTGTCTTATGGAAATGACATCAAAACATCAACTTGGAGAGAAACTATGTCTCACTTGAGGAGATAAACAATGCAGTTATCTAATTGAATGAAGCTCCCCAGAAACAGGTTTCTAGAACCGCCGATGGCCAAGATTGGGTCCAAAAGAAACACGCTCCCTCTGCTGAAGATGAAATTCAAATGTAAAATGATATAAAAAAATAACATCCATTCGCCTTTTCTATGGAGAGCTAATGTTATCCTCGATGTTAAAAAGATATAAGCACCAGCAAAATTTGTAATGCCAAACAGATTTTAAAATGCTCATTCTGTTGCATTGAGTGCACATCTTGTGCTGATACTAATTCCATTGGCACAAGTTCTGGACCCTGAGAGCTCAAAAATCTTCAATGAAAAGGAGGGATGAAGAGGAAAGATGAAAAGACCAACATAAATTCCTAATTCCTATGCAAAAAGTGTACTCATTGTATCATTTCAGTCCACACAAGGCCCAGATCTGGCCCCCCTGCAAAATAAGCAATCAAATTAAAGCCAGCTGCACGAGAGATATGTTAAACATCTTCACTCCCACTTCAGGCCACAATGTGAAACAGAATTATTCCGCTTCTCTTTTGGTGAGAGATCGAGGGACGCTCGAGGGGAGAGAGATCATTCATTCAACTAAGAACATTATCAAGCTCTCAAAGCAGCCTTATGAACCAACGTTTCCTTGTGGATTTGGTGGCAACTTTTCTCAACAAGATCGAGGAGCTTTTCTAAATTTGTCGCCCACAAATTCAAGATGACATTGCTGTCCTTTGTCATCTGGAAACAGACAACTCCCATCGGCCGGTCTATCTGTGCCACTAGGGACTTGGAAACAACCAATTTGGAGAGATGCTTTTAAGATTCCTAAAATGGTAATATAAAACAATCAAAGCTCTCTACAACAGTGGTAACAGAACCCAAAAACAGAGCTCTTTTCCTTGAGTGATTCAGCTACATAGATTTTCAGAACACAATAAGAAAGCTCTAATCGCAAGATATAATTTGGTAACACAGGAAATGATGAGTGATAGCAAAACTCCTCCCACCCTTCTAAAGGGCATCGGAATTTTAGGCTCCATGGGACAAGAAATGGTTTCAAAACGCCAGATAATGACCCTTACAGCTACAAATTTTATGAGCAGAAGTTGACAAAGTGAAGTCCACGCATAAATATTGGTCAGAAATGTTTACAAAATGAAACTACAAAGACAGCATTCTCAACCTCATGACAAGCCTTTAACTTTCAAGGCACCAAAACTTCTTTTCCACTTTTTTTGGGACCTGTATCCAAGTCCAGCAGCCATGCCCCACAGGGATCACAGGCAGAGAGGCTGCTCAGGGATAAATGAGGGCTCTAGGCAATCATTCATAAAGATCGACATTGATGAAGAATATAAACAAATGTTCAACATAATCAACCTGTATGCTGAGGTATAACAGCTCTGCAAGTCTCTTCAAGGTAATCCTTGAGTAATACTTCGAAAAGACATATTTTTATCAATTCTTCCACAGAAATAAACTCCAAGCTTCCACAAAAGGGTTCCAAAAGCACATCTTTTTGATCAATTCTTCCAAATCTTGCCGACTTGAATAATTCGTTACCAGTGAGAAGTTAAATTCAATAGATAATGCAAAAAAAAAAAAAAAAAAAAAAAAGGTGTCCGACCCTGAAAGAAAATCATTTACAATATAGTGCATCCACTATCTCAACAATGTCACGCACATTCAGTACTCATGGTACTGAACCACCAAGTTCAGGAGAAAACACACTAAGAACCCCCTTATTGAGTTGCCCCAATGCCACCCACCTAGGACTATCAGGTGAGCCAGCAATCGACCAGTCAATCGCTTGCTGCAGATCTGAAAGCGGGGACGCGAACTCACCATCTCAATCGGCTCCCAGAAATCGGAAGGGAGCGCTCGAGGAATCGGCGAGAGTCTCCGACGACGATCGATTCGGAGCCCTAGGAGAAGGGGAAGAAAGAGGAGAGAGAAAGAGCGCTCGGTGAACCCCTCACTCGCGAAAACACTGATGCGAGAGCAAATTAAATTAATAAATAAATAAAAGAGCACGGGGAATAAAAATGAGAATGGATGAAAATGGAGAGGAAATCGGGGATCCGAAAAAGAAGCGAATCGAATCCGGATCAGATTGGGCCGTCCCCGTCCTTGGAAAAGATCCAACAGCCGATAGAGATTCCGGCCTAAAACTTCGCCAAACGGCCCATGGAGCCTGAGAATTACGTGGGTTGGGCTGGCCATCTTTGCAATGAAGATGAGATTTCCTTTCTTTTCTTTTCTTCCAAGGCGACTGGTGAGTCGCAGCCATCGAAATCCATTCGGATTTTACACTTGATTTGACTTTGCATGTGGATGGAAATCAAAAGGATGGTTGGAAATTTAGAGTCAAGGTGAGAAACAAAAGCTCACCTTGATCAATATAAAATCGGAGATTGAATAGGATTGGAAATTTAAATCGCTCGAGTTAAATATGTAAGTGAATTTTGAGCCAATTGATATATTTTCCTCTTGATATGGTACGAGACAACCATCTGCTCATTTTTGGTATTCAAACGAGAAAGAAATTTCATACCAAACGAGCAAGAAGAAGCGCTGAAGTCTGAATCTGAAAATTTCCAAGAAATTCTCGTTGTTCTTTTTCATTGTTCAAATCATGTAATTGCTTTGTGGGGTTTGGCCTCTTTTTATAGTTTCTCAGAGGATTCACCTATTGCAATGCATTGTTTTGTCAATTCAAAAGAAGGTTCGGGAGTACACAGGATGCTACTCGATCAATGACTTTTCCGATCTTTGGCTTGAAAAAATTTTCCTATTATGACACCTCTGCTGTATTTGGCACTTTGTCTTTATCAGAAAGTTCTATTCTCGCTATCCTCGACCTCCAAGATCGCATTTTCTCATGGCTAAGTGCGCGGGATTATTAGTGGAATTCGTGAAGAGCATAATAGGATCGATGTGACGCAACACCGATCTTCTCTCTTCATGAGAGGTGTTTCTAGTGGCTCGTCTATCGCGAATGGATTTTGCATGTCGGGGCAGATGTCTTTGTATAGATGTTGAGGTTACACACTGAAGCACAGTTCTCTAGCTGTTGAGGTTCAGACGCTTGGTCCAAACAATGCTCACGTGATTCCCGAATGACACTGACCGTAAATGCTCTTTTAAATCATGGTTCTTCTACGTTCTTTGGAAAGATTCACCGGCCACTGTGCAAGTTATCCGTGGAATCGAAGGATGGGTATCGGATCGGTACAATGCGACACTGATATCTTCTCGTCGTGAGAGTTGTTTCTAATGGTTCATCTATTATGAAGGTAAGCAATATTAACATTATATACAAGTGATTTGAGCAGAAACATTTTCTAATCTATTTATAATGCAAAATTCTTATAACAGTCGCAATGCCGAATTCTTGTAATAGTTGCCGGAATGATCAACAAACCGAATAGAATAGAGACTAAAGAATTCGCGAGATTGCAGCCCATGATCAAATCATCCCCCTTAATCAAATCACAAACGGTTTGAGCATCACGGGTTGCATTCATGGCCACCCCATCATGCAATCCTTTCAGGCACCATCCTCAAAATCGACTAATTTCACTCCCATCAAAAGACGGATGTGAATGCATCATTTTGACAGGGAATGAACGATCAGTACCGGCTTTCTTTATTTTCAATCACGGTCTCACTCATCAATCACCCAGAAAATATTATAGTCAGTCGAAGCAACCAAGCCAATGACTCACTACACAGTCCATGACCGAGATTGGCTTTCCACCTATGTTTGTGCTCGAAAACCGCACCTTCGACAAAGAAAAGGAAGCATGGAGATCTAAGAGACGACCCCGTCCTGAAATTATAACAAAAGCCCGGCCAGATGGCCAAGTGCGAAAACTCAGAGACTCCGTTCTTGCAGTTGCAACTCAATTTTTTCGAGAGCAAAGGCGACGAATTATCCAATGGGATATTCTGCAAGATGAAGGATCAATTCTAGTAGAACCGTGTACTTTAACTGGGCCAAGTCAACGCACCCTTCTCATTTTGGTGCTCTTCGAATAGGAATCAAATACTTGTTTATCATAATTTTTAAGGACTTTCCTCCCACCAGTCCGTTCTCGATTACTAGTAACTGCAATCAATCTCGAGCTTCGGGGGCCAAAAAATCAATCTCGAGCTTCACCCTTTCATGCTGGATGATCTTCCATTGTTTTTGCAGGGTTCAATACAGGGTCACATGATGTCGCGAATGTGTCAAAGGATGACAACAACAACTGCAACACCGGCTTTCCATTCAACACCCTAACCAATGGACCAGCCACCTTTTCTGTCACCACAGCCGGCGAGTATTACTCGCATCCACACCTTTGCTAACGGTGACCATTACTTCCACCGGCCCAACGTCCAGTCGAGCGGCAGCCTTGTCACCATTGGCCCCAACCACCTGCACCACCAAATCTCCACCAACTCGTTTAAAGGCTGCCTCTCACAATTCCTGCACAATTCATATAGATAAAATTGCTCAAACTTGAAGTGGTTCATAATTTTTTTTGGAAACATATATAATTCTCCTCTGAAATTTTGGAATTCGGCTCTATTCGCAGTTCCAATATCATGAAGACCAAGATTATCAAAGAAAAAAAAACAAAGAAAGCAACAGGAGACCGAAACTTGCATATTGGAAAGTTAAAACAGAACATCACTCATTGGAACAAAATCTTCATTGCAGTAGTGAAAAAAAATCCCAGCATTGGAATGACTAATGAGCTGAAGAGTAAATCATGTAATTGGGGAAACGAAGTGTATCTTCTTAGGATCGAACTCAACACATAAAAAGTTAATCGAGAATTTGAAATTGACTTGGAAACTACGAAGTCATATCCTTGGAGCTTGAAAGAACCTGGCGAATTTTGGGGATTGAGAGCACCATAAATCCAGCTGTATTGATTCTCCCTCCTTTGCCTATGTGTTTTTGTACAATTGCTTTGTGAAGAAAGTAAAAGGGTGCTTTTTACTTAGTGGGCATAACCATTTGCATAACCCAAAGATGTCGTGGCCACAGCCATTCCCAATCTTTTCAGTTTCCATGAAGAAAAGGAAGGAGCTGGAATTTTAGAGAACAAGGTCCATACCCTATTAGGTATCGACTTGGAGAAAAATAACGTCTCTTGAGGGGACAAAAGTGCATATATATTATTGAAATGAAGCTCCTTGGAAACATGTGCTCATTTCGAATGTGAAATGAAATGGAAGGGTTATCCCCTATGTTAGAAAAAATGCAAGCACCAGCAATATTTGTAATGCGAAACACAATTCTGTAACAAGGTGCTTATTTCAATCCAAAAGAGTGACATCTTGTGCTGACACCTGTTCCATTGGTACAAGTTCTGGACCCTAAAAGCCCACACATTTTCAATTAAAAGGAGGGGGAAAGAGGAAAGAGGAAAAGACCAAACTCCATTCCTATACAGAAAGTGCATTCACTATATCATTTTAGTCCGAAACAAGGCCAGGATCTGGTCCCCCCGCAAAATATGCAATCAAATTTAAGACAGCTACGTGAGAGTTCTATGATCAATATCTCCAATCCCCACCACAATGTGAAACAGCATTCTTCAGTCAGAGAGAGGGAGGGAGGGAGGCCTTAGGGGAGAGAGATCATTCATTCAACCAAAAACATCTTCAAGCACTTAAAGCAGCCTTATGAAACATGGTTTCTTTGGGGATCTAGTGGCAGCTTTTCTCAACAAGGTCAAGCAGCTTTTCCAAATTTGTCGCCTGAGTTCAAAATCTCATTGCTGTCCATTGCCGTTTCCAAACTGACAATTCTCATTGGCCATTCTATCTTTGCCTTTGCCACCAGGTCCTTGGAAACAAACACTAAGAAGAGATGCTCCTCAGCTTCCTAAAATGGTAATATAGAAGTAAGCGGTCATGATGATAGAATATCATATGAGCTTGTATAATTATCATTATATGGTCTCTCTGACAGATGATAGTGTTGATTTAATAAATTTAGGCATGTGATTGATTAAAGCTCTTAAAAACTGCAGTAAGAGAATCCAAAAACAGAGCTCTTCTTCTTGAGTGATTCAGCAACAAAGATTTTCTGAACACATTAATCAAGATCTCTCGCAAGATATACTTTTGTAACACAGGAAATGATGAGTGTCAATACTAGCAGAAAAAGCTAAGCGCGTTAGAATTTCAGGCTCCATGGGACAACAAATGGTTTCACAATGCCAGACAACACTTACAGCTACAACAAATTTATGAGCAGAAGTTGACAAAGCCAAAAAAAAAAAGTGTACACATATATGTCGGCCAGAAATGTTTACAAAACAAAACTATGAAGACAACATTCTCAAATCCATGACAAACCTTTGCTTTCAACGCACCAAAATCTCTTTTACACATATTTTGGAACTTGTATCCAAGTCCAGCAACCATGCCCCAATCAGGGATCACAGGCAGAGAGGCTACTCAGGGTTAAATGAGGGGTCTAGGCAATCGTTCATAAAAAGTGGCACTGACAAAGAATATCAACAAATGTTCCACATAATTAGACCTGGATACTGAGGTATAACCGCTCTGCAAGTCTCTTTAAGGTAATCCTCGAGGAATACTTCAAAACCATAATAATATTCTGCAGAAAATAAAGTAAGTCACATCTGAGCAATACTTCAAAACAAAGATAATAGTCTGCAGAAAATAAAGGAAGTCACATCCGAGTGATGATCCAATGAAAAGAAGAAAAATGACAAGTTCTGTAATTACATGTTCGATGATTCTCTGAAGAGGCTTCTAGCTAAAGGTAGTTTGTCTTGCCAAGGAGAAGCCAAAATTCGTCTTTTGACTATGATTGGGCCCCGTCTAATTCTCAACAAGTGCACCTCCTAGCATGTCTTCTCATTCTCCAATTCATCTTTGAAAGTACTTTAAAGAGGAGTCCGTTTGAGCTTCCACCGTAACCAATTGTTTCAGCAGCAACCTGCGTTAAAAATATCAAAGGCACGGTCGACCAAATCCTATGGCACATTATTGAGATATTGCAAGATCTACAATCAATTACCTAGAACAATTCAAAGATGGTACCTGAATTGGGGAATTTCTGAGAGATGTTTATTGAAGTTGCATTAAGAAGGCTTGACTGCATAGGATCATGTGGTGATAGAACCAAGTACTAGCAGATTTTCCTTAGAACCTACGTTTAATTAAATCATAGAATAAATAGCCGTGCCCTGAAAAACTCAGTGAAGACTTAACAAGGAAAGAGCTTCACCCATATACATAGCACTGGGTTGCCCTTTACTGATAGAATCTCATATATCGCCTTATAGTATCTGTTAAGTTACTTTAATTAAGTTTCCTTTATTATCATAGTTTTATTTCCTTCTTTTATTATCAGAGTTTTGTTTCCTTTTTTACTTACATAAGGATATTATATAAATACAATGGGTGTAGGGTTTCTGTTACTACGAGAAAACTACAACCCTCTCTTTGTTTCTTTTACGTTCTCCTTCTCCTCCTTCTCTCTATTCCTTCTCTCTTCTTTCTTTCTCTCTTTCTACTTGCTGTGGGTTCTCTAATCAACTTTGTGACATGGTATCAGAGCAAAATCTAACTACCTGATTACTTGATCCTATTGCTGGTTTGAGAGTCCCCTAGTAACCCTACTTATTCTTTGGTGCGTAGCCACCTAAAGTTGCAATTTTTATCGATTTTCTCTTTGAGTCTCGATATGTATGAGATCAGAAGATATCAGATTCATCAGGTTTGATTTCTGAACATGGATTACGACACTTACTGATCAGCGGATTCAAGAATCAGAGTATTTAATTGATTATGGTTGACTGATTTTGCTGGGTTCCCTTTGGTTATTGATGAAGCCAATTACATCTGATTATACATTAGTGTTGTTGTTTTGTTTCTTGCACTAAAGTTTCAGCCTTCTTGATTAAGTGGTAGATATATTTGTATTGAGACTATCATCATGAGTGATACTAAGGCTTCTACAGATAGTGTCAATGTTCAAATTACCGCCATTAAATTAAATGGATCTTCCAATTACTTGTTATGGGCCCAAGCTGTGAAGGTCTATATTAATGCCAAAGGGAAACTCCATTATCTTACTACAGACCCTCCTGATGAAAATTTTGAAAACTATAGTGATTGGATGAGAGAGAATGATACACTTTTGGTGTGGTAATGGAATAGTATGGTACCATACATCGCTGCTAATGTCATGTTCCACACAACTGCTAAAGGAGTGTGCGATGATCTTATGGAGAGTTACTCACAAGACAAAAATATGTATAGAGTTTATGAATTATATGAGAAGATCTTTAATTGTAAACAGGGAGACAAGTCTCTTGGAGAGTATTATAGTGCTTTAAAAGGTATGTGGGAAGAACTCAATCTTTATTAGCCCATCACTACTGATCTTGAGAGACTTAAGACACAACAAGCTGAATTTCAAGTGGCCAAGTTTTTATCTGGCTTGAATGTTGACTTACAGCCTGTGAAGAGTCAACTTCTTGCTGGAGAGAGAGTTCCTTCTATGATAGAAGCATTTTGTCAAATTCAACACATTGTCCCTCCATCTTCTACGTCATCTAAAGACAATTCCGCATTTATGTCTAGTAGTGGTGGTCGTGGTTGTGGTGGGTTTTCCAATAGAGGTCGTGGTTTCGGGGGAGGTCATAGTCGTGGTGGTGGACGTAGTGGACAAAGTTATGATCGAGATAACCGTCAGTGTATATTTTGCGGCAAATCTGGTCATATTATTGACACTTGTTGGGCCAAACATGGCAAGCCTGAGTGGGCTCCGCGATCAATTACTGCAAATGCTGTTGTGTCTGAAGGGAGTGCTGGAATTGTGTCTCACAGCGACATAAACCCATCTATCCCACCCGGAGGTAGTTCTTCTGAGTCTACGACTCGATATGGTTGCACAACTCATCAAGCGTGTCCAACAACTAGAGGCTTCCAATTTCTCATCCACTGCCACTCTTGCATGTACAGGTAACATGGCCTCTTCCTCTACTTTGTCTCCTAGCACCCCTTGGGTCATTGACTCGGGAGCTTCTAGTCATATGACGGGTAAACAAGAACTATTTTCTTCCCACCATAACTCTAGTCCTTCATCAGAAGTTATTTTAGCTAATGGTTCATCCACTCAAGTGATTGGATCAGGGACTGTTTCACTTACACCTTCCTTATCTTTGTCCTCTATTTTACATGTTCCCCAACTTCCTCTAAATTTGTTATCTGTTAGTCAGTTAACTAAAGCTCTTAGTTGTTCAGTTACATTTTATCCATCTTATTGTGTTTTTTAGGACCTTCAGACAAAGAAGAAGATTGGTGGAGGGCATGAACGTGATGGACTTTATTATCTGAATGGTGTCTCTATTGCTGATGCCAATGGTTTAGCTGCTAGTTCTATTAACCCCCTATTATGGCATTCTTGTTTAGGGCATTTATCTTTATTTAAGTTACAACAAATAATTCCCGAGTGTAAATCAATTTCTACTCTTGAGTGTGAAGCTTGTGAACTTGGGAAACATCATCGTAGTTCTTTTCCTAGTCATAATGATTCTCGTGCATCTACTTTACTTGAACTTGTTCATTCGGACATCTGGGGACCTTCCCGTATTGTTAGTAGAAATGGTTTTAAGTATTTTGTTACTTTTGTGGATGATTATTCTCGTTTAACGTGGCTCTATATGCTTCATGACCGTTCTGAATTTTTACATGTTTTCCAATTATTTCATCGTGAAGTTACTAATCAGTTTAATACATCCCTTAAAATTTTGCGAACAGATAATGCTCTAGAATATACACAGAAAGCAATTTCTTTGTTTTGTTATAATCTTGGCATTATACATCAAACAAGTTGTGCTTATACCCCTCAGCAGAATGGTGTGGCCGAAAGAAAGTACCGTCACCTTCTAGAAGTTGCTCGTTCACTCTTATTTCATATGCATGTGCCAAAATCATTTTGGAGTGATGCTATCCTTACCGCATGTTATCTCATAAATCGTATGCCTTCCACTATCCTCAATCATCAGTCACCAATTAGTGTTATATTTCCTGACAAGCCGTTATTCCCTCTTACCCCGCGCATCTTTGGGTGTGTTTGTTTTGTTCATAACCTATGTTCTGGTTCTGATAAACTATCTCCTCGTGCCACTAAATGTATTTTTCTTGGGTATTCACGTACACAAAAGGGATATCGGTGTTATGATCCAATAACTTGTACCCAATATGTTAGTGCTGATGTTACTTTTTTCGAGAGCACACCATACTATTTTGCTGAGGGTAAAGAGTTTTCAACTGACATTGTAGCTGATCCTCCTATCCCACATCTTATCCCCTTAGATTCCATTAGTTCTTCTCTAGTACCTCCTCCCTTGCGGGTGTATCGGCGGCGAAAGCGATCTATGGCACCACCAGTTTCCAGCTCTTCCATGCCCTCCATTCAATCTTCCTCCTTGTCTCTAGGTCCAGATGATCTTCCGATTGCCCTTCGCAAAGGTACTCGATCGTGCACACAAAAATCCTCTTTGGCTTACCCTATTGAGCATTATGTGTCTCTTTCACATCTTCCTTCTCCATTACATGACTTTGCTCTATCATTACAAACTCACACAATTCATACTTCTACCACTGAGGCTTTGTCTCGCCTTGAGTGGAAGAAAGCTATGGATGTGGAAATGGAAGCTTTGGTGTCTCGCCAAACGTGGTCATTAGTTGATCTTCCTCTTGGGAAAGATGTGGTGAAGTGTCGTTGGGTGTACACTATCAAGTACAATCCGGATGGCTCAATTGAACGTCTTAAAGCTCGGCTTGTTGCTAAAGGTTTTACTCAAACCTATGGAGTGGATTACTTTGAGACTTTTTCCCCGTGGCACGTCTCAATTCTGTTCGTGTTATTATTTCTCTTGCTGTGAATTTCGATTGGCCATTATATCAATTAGATGTCAAGAATGCTTTTCTTTATGGTGATTTGTCTGAAGAAGTATATATGGAGCAACCTCCTGGGTATGTTGCTCAGGGGGAGAATCATAGTAAAGTATGTCGGCTACATAAGGCTATTTATGGGTTGAAACAGTCTCCAAGAGCATGGTTTGAAAAATTCAGTTCAGTGATTTCCAAATGTGGTTTCCACCAATGTTATTCAGATCATTCTGTGTTTGTTCGCAAGAAGGAATGCAGGGTGGTCATTCTTGTGGTATATGTGGATGATATAATTGTCTCTGGTAGTGATGTGACCGGCATTTCTGAGGTTAAATCCTTTCTTCAGCAGCAATTTCAGATTAAAGACTTAGGAACCCTTAGATATTTTCTGGGTATTGAAGTTTTACGAAGTTAAAAAATGTATTAATTTGTCTCAGCGAAAGTATGTTCTTGATCTTTTGTCTAAGACTGGTACACTAGCTTCCAAGCCAATTGATACTCCTATGGATCCAAATCAAAAGTTTGGAGTTGATGATGGAAATGAAATTAAAGACAAGCAACAATATCGACGTCTAGTTGGGAAACTAATTTATCTTTGTTACATGTCCCGATATTTCTTTTGCTGTTGGTGTGGTGAGTCGGTTTATGGAGTCACCTAAGAAGGCTCATTGGGATCTTTGTCGTCGCATTCTTCGATATCTTAAAAGCTCTCCTGGTAAAGGACTAATTTATAAACCTAATGGTACTTCCACTCTTGTTGGCTATTCTGATGCTGATTGGGCTGGGTCAACGTATGATCGACGGTCTACAACTGGGTATTGCACCTTTATTGGTGGTAATTTGGTTACTTGGAGAAGCAAGAAACAAACTACTATTGCTAGGTCTAGTGCGGAGGCTGAATATTGTGCTATGGCACATACTGTGGGCGAATTGTTGTGGTTGAGATCTTTTCTCCAGGAGCTTGGATTTTCTATTAATCAACCAATTGATATGATGTGTGATAATCAAGTAGCTATTTATATGGCTGGGAATCCTGTTTTTCAAGAGCGAACTAAGCATATAGAAGTTGACTGTCACTTTGTTCGGGATCTTTGTGAAGCGAAGCTGATTGCTACTCCTTACGTTGCCTCTAGAGATCGGTTTCTGATATGTTTACCAAAGCATTATTTCGTCCTGCTTTTGTTGCTGGTTGTTCCAAGCTAGGCATGGGTGACCTATATGCTCCAACTTGAGGGGGAGTGTTAAGTTACTTTAATTAAGTTTCCTTTATTATCATAGTTTTATTTCCTTCTTTTATTATCGAGTTTTGTTTCCTTTTTTACTTACATAAGGATATTATATAAATACAATGGGTGTAGGGTTTCTGTTACTACAGAAAACTACAACCCTCTCTTTGTTTCTTTTACGTTCACCTTCTTCTCCTTCTCTCTTCTTTCTTTCTCTCTTTCTACTTGCTGCGGGTTCTCTAATCAGCTTTGTGATAGTATTGACAAATCTCAAGGTAATCATTGTTATGTGAGTAATACCTACACGGTTAACCACATCAATGGGAGGCAAACTAAGATGCGAGTTCAAATCTATCAAGTACATCTGGAACATCAGAGTTTGCGATAAAGCTAGAAAGAAAGAAGAGTATGTGCCAGATATATAAAGCCATATAAGTTCATGGTTTGAACCACAACCTGAATACTAGGTGGCATTCGATCAGCAACAGCAAATTAGTTAAAAGATAGTGGACACAACATTAGAAAAGCAAAACACCGATTTGTTATATCATGAGTCATTGTATATCCGTTTCAACTCCAAGAGAGACAGAATATCAGCTGGCGCTTGTTCCACGATGTTTTCACCTTCTTTAGCCTTTTTCTTCTGTATGTAAGGATCTGCATCAAACACTCGTGGGTTGATCTTCCTGGAAATGATATGTGCACAGACGTACTCCTTGCACAGACGAACCTGCAAAATCCATCGATCAAAAAACCAATCATAGTAATAATGGATAAACAGCTAAAAGCAATACAAAATACCCGCACTTGTTCAAAAATAAAGGCAATTTATTCCATCTTTGCCATTGCTCCAAAAGTTTCTACCTGCTTTTCAAACCCGTCATAGGAATGTTGGACGAGGGAAGAGATTACAAGATCAGTGACAACAGAAGTTAACTTCTAGTTATCCCAAATTCTTGCATCAAATCAGTAGCTTCTGCTACACGACCCTGCTCTTCCTTTATTTTTGTAAGTTTCTTGATCAACCGTGCTCTCTCAATTTTGACATATACCTGAGTTACGAAACTAGCTACAGAAATCACGAACTAAAAGCAGATTGCTGATGAACATAAGCTGCAACAGGGTATGATTTCTCACATATTCACCTTCCCAGCAACAACAGAGTTAAGTGTCTTAATAAAGCTCTATCTTGGCCTCAAGATCAGGTGTCTCGTCAACATATTACAACGCTTGCTGCACCATTGCTGTCACAGCCTGTGGATAAGAAAACAGTGACATGGAGGTCACTATCCAATCAAGTCAATGACTTGATTATGTCTAGATCACAATTAAAACTTTGATTTGAACTATTTGATTAACAGCACGGAAAATTTGTCACTCTAGAATGAAAATATGGTCAAAAGAGGAACCAAAAGGGACAATAGCAAGGTACAATACAAATAAGGTATCTCTATGAAGAGGATACAAGCCAATTGAAAACTCGCAAACAGCACAAGCACTATAAGATCCCCACAAAGGATATGTCATGAAATGTATCCTGAACTAGACATGAAAAAGAAGTAATGCAACTCATAAATGAATAGGGGAACAAAAAGTAAAAATTTGGGGCAATCATGGGAGAGAATCCAGAAACAGAAGGTGAGAAACTGAAGAGGATTCCACAATACTAGATTCTAGAGGATTCCACCATACTAGATTCTAGAGCACAAGCACCAGGCCAAAGATCTTGCATCCCAACAGATTGCCTAGAGCCAATTCCCATGTCAATATGCCAGGCACATTCTTTTTTTTTAGATAGTTATACATAGATGGCATGTCAAAGCTACACAAAACAACAGTTCATGATCTAATCAGTACATATATAGGAGGCAATCCCTGCAGTATAAAATCAACCCCTTGAGGTAAAGGTTGTTAAGATTGATCCCAAAATAATAGAAATTGGACCTTACTTTGGATCAATGATTGTAAGACCCTACAGAAAATTAAGGTCTAAAGTGATAGATCCTATCTTTTTTCTGTACTATCACCTGTATGTTATCTTTGAAAAGAGGAAATGAAGCTCAAAAGTAGAAGACAAAAGCACTATTATCATCACAGCAGAAGCACGTCACTGAAGAAGCTCTCGTACCTCTTAAAAGAAAGTTAACTAGAGAAGCATCTAAGGCAAAAGTAAAGAAGAGAATAAAACAAATGCAAAATCGGATGATGGCAGTGAAAAGAAGGAGAGAGGAGGATGAAAGAAATAGACAAGGTAAAGTGCTATATGTTGTAACATGAAAAAGAATTCTGTCCCCAGCCAGTAGAGGTGGTTGCTGTACAAAGGTGTTGGCATTGGGCTACACTGCCGTTTGTGGAGGCACAGCATACGGTCCCTTTACCTCAACCCAAGCTCTCATGAAGGTTATTCTTACTCCAGCAAAAAGCTTATGGATTCGCCCAAGTCTGTATAGAAAGAATCTTCAGCCTCACCACAACTTCCAATCAAATCTTCTATCCAATCTAATTCAAGATGAGGGCAACACCTCATTCTCATTTAAAATTCCCTTATAGGTCAATCCCCAAAGTTAGCCCTAATTAACAGGTTTGGCCTTTAGATATTGTTTTAGACGTACAATGGGTCATGCACAATGAGAACTGGAGCCTAATTTGGTTTACTATGAGATTGATTGCTAATTAAATAGGCCAAGAAGAATATCTGGGACTGGGATTAGAAATCCCATCCTACATCTCCAATGATCCTACTCCTGATCCCAACTGGGAATGACTTTTGATGTGACCAAGTTCCATCTTTTAATTGCATCCTATGCAGATAGCAATCCTAAAACAATTTTCAGATCTTGCATTGGTATAATTAATAGCCACTAATTATAATGCTCTGACTAATCTCGGAGTAACTTATCCGCTTTCAGCAAACCATGACAATGAAATACCATCAACAAAGAGTGAGAATTCCACCATATCACCCAAAAGCAGAGATGAGAAGGCATATACTTGGACATAGGTTAACCTCGATGACCCCATTCACTCCTAACAATGTGTATAAGATGCTTCTTTTATTACAAGAAAGTTCAGGAGCAATAAAATACAGGGAAAACAATTTAACATGGATATATATCCCAGTATCAATGTCATCAAATAATTTTGACTCCTTTGTATCACTTGAAGAGGAAGGCAAAGAGTGCTTTGAGCTGGGAAGACAAAAGTTCATGCCCCAAGAACTAGGTACACAGCTGAACACAATAATCTTGGCTCCTGCGTTTTTAATATGACTTTCGCCACCAACAAACCTAACACATGCTGTTGTTCATGCAACGGAGAAACTCCATGGCACACCCTAATTGCAATGGAGAGGTACCACTCGTAATCACAGTTCATCTTTAATTGATTGTATATTAGTTTGTCAGTGGGCAGACGAACACCAATCCCCAAATTAGCATTACGAATCGCTCCTCCATCACCCAGTCTCAATCTCTTTTCTCCCCAGTTTCTTTGTTATGCAATAAGTATAATAAGTAAGGCAAGAAGGAAATACCTATCCATCTCTATAAAAGGTAATGCAAACCCCAAAAACAAATCTACTAAACAGAATAAGAAAACAAAGAGAAGCCCCAACACCCAACTTCACTAAACTCTGAAAAGGCGATAAAACAAAATAAAACTACTTGACTTAGACAAAGTGCCTTTTTCTCTTTGTCATCATAGACTAGGGATATTATCAAATTTTCAATCCTTCACTCCCACATCTTTAACTTCAATTCCAAATGGAGGATGCACCATCTTGTAAAAGCAAAAGTTCGAACTATTTTGCTAGATGGTACCCCAAACAATAATGTCCAGCTTATCCATAGAGCTTTGTGCATTACTTTCCTACTCAGCTCATCCACATGCCACAGCTACTGACTTCTACCTGTTGAGTTTGCTGTCTTCTCCAAAGCTAAGCGGTCAAGTGCTGAAGACTTGCTGATATCCTGCCAGAAAGGATATCTCCCCAGGCTAATCTCTTTGCTTTATTACATATTCTTTGTATACACATATAGAGGCGCCACCATTAGACTTCCACAGGAATATCAACCCCAACCTTCCTTCCATCATCATTCAAGAAAAAAGAGAAAGAAGAAGTACCCAGGTAGGCAAATCAAGCATCGAAACTAGAAGGGCGAGCTCAAGGAATCGGCACAAAAGTGCCATCACTTCGGAGCCTCTCTTCTTCTTTCTATAACTGGTCTTTTCCGTCGGATCTATCGTAGTACACCAGATGAACAGAAACATCGCCGAGAAAACCTGAAAATCGGGGGAAATATGTGGAAAATCCCATCAATTCCCTGTGACCAAAGAAAAGCAATCAATGTCATCATGGCACAAAGTAAACACTAAGGAAGTTACCACAAAAGGAAATATTGTCTTCATGGTGATCTCAGCAGCCCCGCTCCCAAGCAACAGTCCCAAGAAGACGTAGAAGGCCACCGCTAGGAAACTAAACACCGCCATCCCAACTATCTGCAATTGCAAATTTACAACATGAGTTCGATCGACTCTAAACTTCAAATGCGATTGATCAATCATCTGCATCACGCCCTACACATCCACTCATGGCCGATCTAGAGCATTTAGAACGTCGCCAATGCAGGAATTTGACTAATACGTGCTAGCCTTAGCTCAAAACAGCAAACCTATGCTTGTGACCTTGGTCAACTCACCAAA
Source organism: Eucalyptus sp. ANBG9806169 (assembly GCA_014182395.1). Lineage (NCBI taxonomy): Eukaryota > Viridiplantae > Streptophyta > Magnoliopsida > Myrtales > Myrtaceae > Eucalyptus > Eucalyptus sp. ANBG9806169. Next base: position 21,104,770 of record CM024575.1, read on the forward strand.
TCTTGACAGAACCATGACAGCCAGCGCGACGTCCAACTCCAACCGCCCACTCGATTGCTGCCAAAACTACCACGCTAGCTACTACCGAGCAAACTAAAATCTCCAATTCGGACAATCGATTAGCTGGCGCGCCGGAGCGACACTGAGAGACCGCAGCAAAGCTCGAGAGATGCATGCGTGCGTTTACCTGGAGCGGATGGAGAGGGCGTTGCCAGCCATGGTGACGCCTCGTCGCCGTCGCCGTCGTCATCTCCGCCGTGCCGACCGACCTGCCCACCTACCTGCGGTGGATGGGCAGTGCGAATGGTGGCTTCGATCTTCGGGCCTCGGAAACCAGCAGGGCGACTAACTAGTAGTGACAGAGAGAGAGAGAGAGAGAGAGAGAGATTCCATGGACGTCCAGCCGTCCTTCTCTTCTACCCCCCGTAGCTCTTGACGTCTGCTAACGCTCGAAATATAACCAATAAGGGCGCTGGGTCTCTTTAAAGCCAAGTTCTCTCATCTGCGTACGCCTAAAATTCGACACGTCGGGCGATCCTTCCAAAGATGGGCAGTGAAAAATACTTAATTTTCGCAAGTGTTTCAAGTCTGACAAATTCGTCAAGGCTTTCAATTTTCCGCACCATGCAATAATAAGGTTCGATAGTCCAATGGGAAGCTCTGCGACACATTCAAGCCGATGGCAATCGTAAAGAGAGAGTTCCTTAAGACGGGTTAGCTGGGAAAGACGGGGCAAAGACTGCCCCTGGCAGGTGATCCTTAAATCTGTTAAGCCAGAGGGCAGTTCTGGTAATTCCGGAAGCTTTTCACACCTCTCAAGGAGGAGCTCCTCTAGCGCAATCAATTCGCATATACTACTAGGTAGTTGCTCTAGGTTTTTGCAATACCAAGCTTCCAACTTTTGGAGTTTTGTCAACATTCTAATGGCATCAGGTAATTCCGTTATGCCAGTTCCAAAAATACACAAGATCCTCAGATTTTGCAAATTCCCAATGCTTTTAGGTAATTTTTTTATCGATGAATATGCTAAGTTTAGCTCAATCAATGATGCCAAATTTCCAATAGAAGGATGAAGCTCTTCTAGATTCGCACAATCTACAAGAGTCAAAATCTCCAACTTTTTGAAAGTGGACAAGCTGGGAGTTCTTTTCAGAGATCGACAAAACGTGAGGTTGAGAACTTTGAGCTCGGTTGCCTTCTGAAAGAAAGAAATGATACGTCAGTGTAATTGGATTGTCGCAGCTTGTGATTTTTTGCTACTCCTTATGTTTTGGACCTTTTAGAATTCCTCAAAAATTACCCGTGCTCCTCTATACCTTCACAATGGTCCTATTTAATTTTAAATGTCTCTTTTAGTAGTGTTTGGTCATGGCAATAGATAAATGTCTTTTAAACATATTGATTGCAAAAGAATGTTAGGGGTGTACAAGTGCTAACTGCATTTATTTCCGAATAACATTTCAAAGGAGATATTTGCTTATTAGACATAAGCAACTTATATTATCAAATAAGCACATGAAAAATCCAAATGAAAGAGAGATGCAATCATTGGGCACCATGTTTTCCTTCAATACTATGAAATTAAACAGAAATAGCTAGTTTAATTATGAAAATCAATTTTCAAATATTATATGTACAAGGAAAAAAAATGTTAAGTTAAAAAAAATACTTCAATGCCTTCTTTACATCTTACCTTGAGCGAAACCCATCCTCTCCAGTCCTCTGAAATTGCACTGTATGACAAATTGAGTACAACTAATTTCTTCGGATGAAAGTTAACCGCAACGAAATCTGAGGGACAGTTCTCCCACTGAAGCCATCTTAACTCATGAAGTAAGTTTTGGAAATCTCCGATGAAATTAGCACCATCCATTTGAAGGAACCTTAGGTTGGTCATTTTTTTAAACTGTTTGGCTGCGTATCTTCTTCCTTCACCACATTTGCCAAGAGGAAGGGCCTCAATCTTTCTGGTGCCCTGCAACTTGGAAACATTGTGGACCATAAGTTTTGAATGATGAGATGAGACCAATTGAAATAAAATAAAATGTGTTGATTTCGATTTGATGTCATACTACTATGGCGTAGGCTTCTACCTTTCATTTTTGTGAAATGAAAAGTTGTAGTTGCATATTATTTATCTAATATATGTAAAGATGAGAAGCTCAAGCGATTGCCTCCAAAATTTTTCCTCATCCACCTATATCATTCACATTTTGCACCTTCTGAATTTCCAAAATTTGCGTCCAATTTGCAAATACAATGGAAGGCCTCTCTTCATGCATATAGTAATTCAAATATATTTATCAAATTCATGCCCTTTATATGTGAAATAACACTTCTTTTACTCCTATCATGTATATGCGAACAATACAACTCTAACCATCCAAATGCATCTATCAAATTTGCCATTGATATAAGTATCAAAATTAAAGAATCTCAATTGTAGAATTTCCTCACTTTTTTGGTTTCCTTTGTTTGCAATTGTCAATATCAAAATGAAAACAAGAATGTCATCGCAAAAGATACGTGTGTGTTTTACGTTCCTTTCTTATCATGTGTTCCTTCAATGAGGGTTTTTCATTATACGTGGAAGGAAAATTGATAATTACAAACATTCTATATGTGATTCTTTTTATTGCTACAAATGTTTGATGCTATATTTTCATTTTCGTGTTGATTTTGTTACAAAGAAGTACTAGTCATCTAAATTTTGCTCATTTTTACCATAGATTTCTAGAATCAGGCAAAAACAATGATTAATAAAAAAAAAAAAAAAAAAAAAACTCTTTTGCTTAGAGAAGCAGCAATTTAAGAGGACTCAAGACTAATACTTATTTTTATTTCAAACAAGAAAGGGAAGATCGACCCACATTCACTGACTAAGAAAAGTAGAGAAGACTCATACCTTGCAATTGTCAAGCACATCTAGGGCTTCCTCACATATCCACAATCTGCTACGCTCTTGAGGCTCCCTTGGATTTTCTAGATAAACAATTTCCCTTCCAAGATCTCTCAATTGATCATGCATCAATAGTTCATGCATCGATTCTTCTACTTTGTCAATTTCAATTAGGGACATATGAGTTAATACTTCAATCCCCATCTCGGGGAAAAAATCACAAGCATCCCACATATAGGTTGGATTTTGTTTATGTGATCCGATGAAAAGGCATGCTATATCCAAAAATATTTGTTGTTCCCTATAATCTAATGCTTCATAACTTATTTTCAACTTCTCTTGCACTTTCTCATGGGGCACTTTCTTTAATTTTTTTAATGTACCTTTCCATACGTCTTCTCTCTTTCTACATAAGAACGAACCTATAACTTCAAGAGCTAATGGGAGCCCCCCAGTAGTAGATATGACATCATGAGTGATAACCTCATAATCACTCGGAGGATAATCCTTTCCAAATACATGTCTACTAAATAAAATTAGCGATTGATCAAAAGACAACTCTTTGAGTTGGTACGTATAGCCTGCCCTACCTTCATCAAGAGTGCTTTTGTTTCTAGTTGTGATGATGACTATACTTCCCGCTTCAAACCAACTACCATCCCCGACCAAAGCTCTCAAGTGCGTACAATCATCAATATCATCTAAAAGAACAAGAACTTTCTTACTTGTAAATCGGGATTTTATGACATTGATTCCTTCATCGACATTAGACACCTCACACAAACTTCCTATTATGGCATAAATGAGTTGCTTTTGTACACACTCAATACCCTTACGTTGATATGTTTCTCGGATATTTGCCACAAAGCTACGATAGTCAAATTGACTAGAAAGTTTGTTGTATAACACCTTTGCAAGAGTTGTCTTACCGATGCCGCCCATTCCATAAATTCCAATAATCCTTGTACCATTGAATTCAGCATCTATCTCGCTCATAATCTGTTGTACATGATGATTGATTCCCACCAACTGTTCGGGAACATTTAGTTGAAAAAACCTTTTTAACTCGCCCATAACTTTTTTGACAACAATATCCACCAATGTTCCTTCATGCCTGTCAAGTAATAATGAATATCAATATAGGATAGCAATATGTATATTCCTTTTCAAGAAATATCTATTTATGAAAGATTAAACAATGTTTTGTTGGAGAATAAGGTACCCATTATCAATTTTCTCTGATTCCCATCCTTTCAAGAAGCTGACTTCTTTAAGTGCTTCTTCCCATTCCTTCACAACCATTTCATCCATAATCTTTTTATGTGCATTGATAGCATCTCTCAATCTCCCTAAAGGATGTCGCACTTGCGAGGGTTCCACTTTGTAAAATATGGGCAACACTATCTGCCCTTTACTTCTCTTGCACTTCAACATCTCAACTAGCTCGCGAAGGCACCATTTACTTGAGGCGTAGTTCTCCGAAATAATTGGGATCGAGATCTTAGACTTTGTAATACTGCAGAGAAGTTCCAAACCAATCTCCTCACCAACACGGAGCTCATTATCGTCTCTAAACACACAAATTCCTGCATGGTTAAGGTTATGATAGAGATGATTGGTGAAGCCTTTGCGAGTGTCTTCCCCTCTAAAACTCAAAAACACTTCATAATCATTTCCCTTCGGCCTTTTGGTTCCACCTTCATAATCACCTCCATGTGGAGAGGTCGATGAGGAAGACGCCTCATAGATCAGATCTTTTGAATTAAAGGGTTCTTTTCTTTTCATCTTGAGAGGATTGTAGAAGAGATTGATGGAGAAGGAAACAGAGAGAAATATGGAATCCCAAATTTGAGAGTAGCAACCGGCCAAAAACAATCTGAGAATAGCAAAAATGTCTCCCAGGACTCAAACTCGGAGCTACATTCAAACAAAAATAGAAACTCTCAGATGACTCATCAGAAGAAAATAGAGCAATCAAAGTGGGAAATAGAGAAGTACATGGAGCCATCGATTACCTTAGGAGTACTCAAACGACATGACCTACCCACTGTCGGGATCTACACCGATCGTCAGCCTTCGACGTTGGATTACAAGCACACAAACTCTCTACTGTGCGTTCTTGAACAATGCTGATTCTTGACTGCTAGGTGCTTAAAGAATGATGGTCATTGCACTCGTAATATATGCAGGATTATGCAGAAGTTGCGGGGAACCTTTGCAATGGCTTCTTGACTTGACTTGCTTTTTTCTTTTTCTTTTTTGGGCAAAAAAGCAAAAAAGAAAACCAACTTGCAATAAAGATGCTCCTAGTCCTTGTCCTTGCTTTTTCTATTGTGACCGCTTGACGAATGCCGAGTTATTGCATGCGTAATTTCGTCAGCATTACGTGGAAAGTGCGTGCAACCTACGCAGGTGCTTTGATTGAAATTTGAGATCCAGCACGACTAGATTTGACTTGCTTTCCATTAATAAATGGAATCGTCAAGGAAATGTAATGGGAAGGTGAAGCAAGCAAGACACCAGAATAACGTTGCTGCATGCTAAAGCGGAAGGGTAAAGTAGTGTGAAGCACAAGCTACGTGAGGAGTTTAGGAAATTGGTGCGACTGAGCAGACAATCTCTGGAATTGAGTAGTGAATTTTGGTAGAGTTTGTGGAGGATTGACAAGAATTGTTCCAAAGCTAACTTTGTTCCAAAGCTAATTTAAAGACTTGGACAAATGCATTTTCAGCATCGAATATGAGTCATTGCCTAAACATTGATTGTTAAATTGAATGTATATTATTGTGTAAATCCCGCTAATGAAATTATTATCTCACACTGCCTATTTAAATGATGAAATGAATGTTGGGTTTTTTTTTTTTGTTTTTTTTGGGATGATAATAGATCAATTCAAGTGCTACTTTTTTCTTTTTTTTTTTTCAAATGTTAGACATTTAGCTAATTTCAGCTTCAATTTCATGACCTTTTCCACGACAATCACTTGGCAAACCGCACCAGATAGGGTCATGAAGTGACCATGAATTTGCTTCCATAAGATGCAAGAAACTTCTGGCAGGTTTTCGAGTGAGCTTCCTTGAAACCCTCATCACCTCCATGCTGTGCTCACATTATTCCGTTTTATGGATGTGGGGACCCAAATGTTATTATGATTCTCCGACATTCAAGAAAGCGCAAAAGCTGTAGGATCAGACCTGCAAAAGAGAATCCACGACTAAGGCCCAATGGCCACCGGTACCCCTCCCCCTTATTATTCCTTTCGGTCTCGAAGCAAGCTATGTTTGTGTGGTAGAATACCTTTCTTTCTTAAACTAGTCCATTAGTTGTTCTATAATCTCTTTTGTGCGGTCAAATCTTCGTCCTCTTAAAAACAAATAGACAGCACAAGCCGGAGGAGAAGGGAAGCAGATGGTATCAGGATGACTGAGTTGCTAGGTCGCGCAATACCTCGGCCTTCCAAGGGTCAATGTCACATGTTTGTCTCCATGGCATGTTTTGTTACACAAACAGACACATCGATTGTTCACCAGAGCATGTTGTGGATAATGGCCGATGCGCTTCAATTGGAAGTAAAGTGTAGTTCCATGCATTTGATGAATGAAAGTAAAGTTTAGTAGATTCCAATTGATGATGACCCCTATGCTAGCAATGACACATAAATTTCCCTATGCTTGTGGTCTATTTAGCAAGCATGCACCCTCGTTATAAAAGGAAAAGCTGCTTTGCTTGGATACATGGAGGAAAGGAAGATATAAAATTTTTGAATTTTCCTCCCACTTCTTCTCACAAAAGTTACAAGAATTTACTTCATTTTCCTCCTCTTCCCCTCCTTCCCAAGTAAAGCATTAAGGTAGTACCTCGGAAAATCAAAGCATATATATATGGAAGGATGAAATATAGGGCGGTCTTGCTTTCTTTGCATAAGACCATAAGACTGTTTACCCAAATAAGGATTAAATTCTTAATATATGCTAACTAACTCAGATTATAATACATTCCTCTAACTGCAGGAATATTGTATACATGTAGATTGTCAATATGAACAGGGACTTTGCCTTTTTTGCATATTAATTCGGGTTGGTTTGTGCAAAATGGCAAAACTCAAAAGTGTTGCATTTGAGTCCTTCTAGAAGGGGGAAATTCAAATAGGAGCAAGCAGACAACAGCAAATTATTAAAATCTGGCTTTATGTGATTGACCAAGATAAGAAATTACAACAGCCTTTATTCATTAAATAAAACACAACCAAAATGGGGAACGTGGGTTCTTGTCATGGACTTATGACATACTAAGTACGTGAAACCAAACTTGCCTAAGTCATGAAATTCTTCATGTCATTGTCATTGCCCGAAAGAAGGTCGATTCAAAAGGGTTCTAAGGGACGGCCATGACACATCTGTGGATCAAGCGACCCTCGGTTTGTATCCCCAAGTCCTAGGGTTTTCTCGAGTCTTCTAAAATACTCTTGGGAGCGGGCAATACGGTAATTGTATTTGTATGTAATAAATGCGGGTAGTTGGTAGTTGGGGAGATCCAATCTCCACCGTTAGATCGAGGAGAGATCTACGGATATGGTTTGCCTTGTATTTGTATATATAGGGGTCTCCTCCCCCTCATTATACTCATCTCATCAGAGCTTCTCTCTCTAGAGTTTCTCTCTCTAAAGATCCTTGTGAGTTGAGTGTGAGAAAGGCTGCTTGGGAGAAATCCTAAGGCCGCACGAGCAAGGGAACGCTAGATCGATCGGCCTGTGACAAGTGGTATTGGAGCAAGTTCGTTCCAAGTGTGATGGCTGATCCACAATCCGATGAGGTGCTCGCCATGGGTGGTGACGACGTTGATCGTGGGAGGAACGCTGAGAATGGTGTTGCCAAGGGAAAGGAGCCACGGTGGTTCGAGTTCAAGATCCAACGGGGGATCTTGCACACCGGATGACGAAGTTAGAGTTGTTCGTCACTGATGTCCAAGGATCAGTCGATGACCTGACCCAGACCGTGGATGGAGTGGACGCTGGAAGGGAGGAGCTTGTAGCTGAGGTGCAAGAGCTCAAGACCGGCATGGGAGAGCTTCGACATGAGTTGCTGAGGACCCTAAGGGAAGAACTCGCACAACGAGATGAGTCCCTAGAGGCCATGATGGCGGCCATGCGTGCGGAGATAGTGGAGTTCAAGGGTAAGCTCGCTAAATCGGAAGCAACATGTGTGAATGGGGTGATCACCGTGCAAAGTCCACGAACGGATGCACCCAAGCCAAAGGAATTCCGAGGCTTGTGGGTGGCCAAAGACGTGGATGATTTCCTCTAGTGTATGGAACGGTACTTCCAAGCCATGGGGATTAACAATGACCAATAATGGGTAAACACTGCATCTATGTACTTAGTCGATAATGCTTTGTTGTGGTGGCGTCGTCGGTCGGATGATAGGTGTGGGGAACCTATCTCGACTTGGGGTAGATTCGTCAAGGAGTTCTGACGGAACTACTATCCCGCTTATGCGGAGGAAGAAGCTCATGATGAGTTGAAGCGTCTCGAGCAAAAGGGCAGTGTGCACGACTACATCAAGCGGTTTTTGGAGTTGCTACTTCAAATCCCTTTGATGAACGAGACAGAAGCGTACTACCAGTTTATGAGTGGTCTCAAGCCATGGACCAAGCAGGAGTTGAAGTGGTTCAACGTGGGAGATCTCACGATGGCCATGACCGTAGCCGAATCGCTCGTGGAGTATAAGGCACCTTCCACATCCCGACCAGACTCTCATATGAGGGATAAAGCCACTGGTGGGGGAGATCGGGGAAGATACAACCGCCCGACTGGAGGTAGACCACCGGTTGGTCCTCACAAGACTCATGCGAAGTCAAGCGGAGGAGTACAAAGGAAGGTACGCTCTTATAAATGCTTCTTTTGTGATGGTCCGCACATGGCGTGAGATTGCCCGAATAAGGCCAAGTTGGCCGCTCTATGCAAAGAAGAGGAGCCTAAGGAAGAATCGCGGTTGGGTTCGCTGCAACTCCTTAGCATGATCAAGTCCAAGAAGGCGAAGGAGCCTAAAGGACTTATGTTCGCGGACCTAAAGATCGGAGAGACCACAATGAGTGCACTCTTGGATATGGGAGCATATGATCTATTCATCTCGGAGGAGACCGTGAAGAAACTTAACCTACGAGTTGAGAAGGGAGCCGGGTGGCTCAAGACGGTGAACTTAAAAAAGGTCCTTGCAATCGGTGTTGCAAGGGATGTGGAGCTACAACTCGGGCCATGGAAGAGCAAGGAGACCCTAGAGGTAATTCCCCTTGACGATTATGACTTTGTCATTGGGATAAAATTCCTAGATAAAATCCATATAGTTGTAGTACCATTTGCCGAATGTATATGCGTGTTGGACAAGTGTTGTCAATGCGTGATCTCGGTCCATCATGAGTCGGACCATGATTGAAGAATGATCTCGGCAATGCAACTCACCAAGGGAGCGAGGCGAGGTAACCTTCCTAGTGACCTTGAAGGTAGAGGACGACAAGGGCAAAGGGAGCGAAGTCCCGACGGAGGTGACCCACGTCCTCAATGCATTCAAGGAGGTGATGCCCCTTGAGTTGCCGAAGAAGCTACCACCTCGAAGGGAGTTGGATCATCGGATTGAGCTAGTGCCTGATGCTTGACCACCTGCCATGGCGCCATATCTCATGGCACCCCCTGAATTAGAAGAGTTGAGGAAGCAATTGAAGGAGTTGCTTGATGCGGGGTATATTCGATCCTCCAAGGCTCCGTTCGGTGCGCCGGTCTTTTTTCAAACGAAGCACGATGGATCACTCCGGATGTGCATCGACTACCGGGCGTTGAACAAGCTGACTGTGAAGAACAAGTACCCGATCCCACTCATCGCGGACCTCTTCGATTAGCTTGGTGGCGCTCAATGGTTCACCAAGTTGGATCTTCGATCGAGCTACTATCAAGTTCGGATCACAGAAGGGGACGAGCTGAAGACCGCATGTGTGACGCGATATGGATCCTACGAGTTTCTCATGATGCCATTCGGCCTGACCAACACTCCGGCTACATTTTGTACGCTAATAAACAAGGTACTCCACCCTTTCTTATATCGGTTTGTAGTAGTTTACCTAGATGATAATGTAGTGTATAATTGGACACTTGAGGAGCATGTCGAACATCTAAGGCAGGTCTTCCAAGTCTTGCACGAGAATGACTTGTATGTCAAGCGCGAGAAGTGTGCTTTTGCCCAAAAAGAAGTTCCGTTCTTGGGGCACATCGTTAGGGGTGAGCGAGTGCGAATGGACAAGGCGAAGATTCAATCTATCGTCGAATGGGAGCCACCAATGAAGGTGACGGAGTTGAGGTTGTTCCTTGGCCTCACCAACTATTACCGACGGTTCATTCGGAGCTACTCGAGCATCACCGTGTCGCTCACGAACCTGCTGAAGAAGGAGAAGCCGTGGGAGTGGATGGATCGATGCCAAAGGGCATTCGATCAATTGAAGAAGGCCATGACCGAGGAGCCAGTATTTGTGTTGCTCGATCACACCAAACCCTATGAGGTAGAGACTGACGCATTGGATTATGCTATTGGTGGTGTTCTTATGCAGGGTGGACATTCGGTGGTGTTCGAGTCCCAAGAGCTGAATGATATCGAGCGTCGGTATACCATCCAGGAGAAGGAGATGACCACGGTGGTCCACTGCCTTCGGACGTGGAGGCATTATCTCTTGGGGTTGAAGTTCATCGTGAGGACGGATAACGTGACCTCGAGTTACTTCCAAACGCAGAAGAAGCTGAGTCCGAAGCAAGCTTGATGGCAAGATTTCCTTGTGGAGTTCGACTACGTGCTAGAGTACAAGCCGGGGAAGGCTAACTACGTGGTAGACACACTAAGTCGGAAGATGGAGCTGATGAGCAGCATGGTGAGTCGACCGAGCTGTCCTTGGATTGATCGCATCAAGGAGGGGTTGAAGCATGATCTAAGAGCTCAAGCCCTCATCAGGTATGCGAAGGAATGCAAGACCCGACAGTTCTGGTGTGAGGATGACCTCTTGTACACCAACGAAAGGCAACTATACGTGCCATTCCATGGGAAGCTGAGGAAGGAGATCTTGCGCGAATGCCACGACTCGAAGTGGGCGGGTCATCCAAGGATCTATCGCACATTGGCCCTCGTCGAAAATCGGTACTATTGGCCTCAAATGTGGGACGACGTGGAAGCTTATGTGAGACTTGTTTTGTGTGCCAACAAGACAAGCTAGAGCAACATTCGTCACTAGGCCTGTTGGAGCCGCTTCCAATTCCAACTCGTCCATGGGAAAGTGTTTCCATGGACTTCATTGTCAATCTGCCGAAGTCTAAAGGGTGTCGAACTCTCACGGTCGTGGTGGACAGGTTCTCCAAGTACGCGACTTTCGTGCTTGCGACAAAGGATTGTTCGGTCGAGGAGGCGACTAAGCTGTTCATGAAGCACGTGGTCAAGTACTGGGAAGTTCCGCAGACAATCGTGAGCGATCGTGATCCTCGCTTCATAGGGCAATTCTGGTCCGAGTTGTTTAGGCTGCTGGGGTCGGAGCTGAATATGTCTACAAGTTTGCATCCCCAAACCGATGGTCAGACGGAGCGGGTCAATGCACTCTTGGAGATTTATCTTCGACACTATGTGAGTACGGTGCAAGTGAATTGGGCGAAGTTGATCGACGTAGCCCAGTTCTCCTACAATTTACAACGGAGCGAGTTGACCGGTCAGAGCCCATTCAAGATCGCAACTGGGCAGCAATTGAATACCCCAAGCGCCATTGCTTCGGGTTATCAAGGGAGTAGTCTGCCCGCGTATAAGTTCGCCAAAGAATGGCAGGAGCAGGCTGAGTTGGCACGGGGGTGTCTACATAAGGCCTCCAAGTATATGAAGAAGTGGGCCGACAAGAAGCGACAGCACGTGGAGTTCCAAGTTGGAGATCAAGTGTTGGCCAAGCTGCACGTCATTCTCCGATACAAGGACGTGCACAAGAGGTTGATCCGTCGCTACGAGGGGCAATTTCGTGTGCTACAACGGGTTGGAAAGGTCGCATACAAGCTAGAGTATGCCATGTGAGTATGCTTAAGCCTTTCCAGGTTGATGAGGAAGATCTGACTCGAGGGGAGTCACAATGGGAGCCACTCGGGGCAAAAACCTCGTATGATCGAGAAGTCGAGAGCATCATGGCGGTTCGAGTCATACAGAAGCGGAATTGCGTGCCGAGGTGAGAATACTTGGTCCGATGGAAGGGTCTTCCGGAGAGTGAAGCTAGTTAGGAGCCTGCGGAAGGTCTTTGGCAGTTCAAGAAAGAGATTGATGCTTTCCATGTCAAAGACGCGACGAGGGCATCGCCTGATTAGGTAGGGGAGAATGTCACGGCCCGAAAGAAGGCCGATCCAAGAGGGTTCTAAGGGACGGCCGTGACACATCCTGGATCAAGCGACCCTCGGCTTTTATTCCTGAGTCCTAAGGTTTTCTCGAGTCTTCTAGAATAATCCTAGGGGCGGGCGATACGGTAATTGTATTCATATATAATAAATGCGGGTAGTTGGCAGTTGGGGAGATCCAATCTCCACTGTTAGATCGAGGAGAGATATACCGTCACACCCCAATTCTCTGAGCGCGTGCCTATCCCTCAGTGGTCAATTATATTTGCGACGTCCCAGGATGCGTCGCCGACCCATTCATTTTAATACGCATGCGGAAGCGAATAATTAAATCCCCAGACAACACAAAGATGTGATAGAAAAGTAGGGCCACAATTTTCGAAAAAACCAAATCACACCTTTATACATATTAGACTAAGTCATATACATTACTAGCTGATATATACAATGTCTACAAAAAGGTTGATCCTCAAAACAAGCTGTCCTATGACTAGCTAGTCCAACTTGTTCACTAATTCGTCAATCTCCGCAGGGTCCGGACAAGACGGCGAGTTCTCCACTATGCCATCAAGAGTGTCAGTTGGATCCTCATCCAAAGCAGCATCAATTATCACATCGGGGATATCAAAAGTCCTAAGGGGACCTAGCTTGACACTGTTGGGAGCGTAGTGGAACCACACTTTGAATCGATGAGGTATCTCATGATGTGGAACCTCTTCGATCTAGACAGTGGTTACAACAAGCTCATAGACCCAAAAATTCCGCGATTGGGGTAAGTAGAAACCCGCTCGGTAACCCTCATGGGACGACCATGACATTCTGGAGGATTCTCCATTAAGAACTTGAAAATGTTGAGCTTACGACGGGATGAGACAACGTCTCAGCAAGTCCACCCTCTAAACCCCGACTAGGAAGGAAATACGCCCAAAGGCTATCTATGCATGCATAAGATAGATGACTTACCTTTGTCTCAGTTCCTTCCTGCAAGTCAGTACAATTTGTATATTCAATCAATCACTTCAATTCAAATCACATCAAACTTCAATCCGACTTACTCGACTCCATACTATCGATACCATCCACACAATTCGATCAAGTCGAATGTTACTCACCCTAAGCTGACAACATATGGTATAGCTCATCGAAGCTAATCAAGTATACTACTCACTCTAAGCTGATATATCAAGGCCCGTAGGCTGATATAGTATACTGACAATGTTCACCAATGATGATAAATAATATAGCTCGCTCTAAGCTAATAAAGTATATTGTCCGCGCTAAGCTGATATATCAAAGCCCTCAGGCTGAAATAGTATACTGATAATGCTCACCAGAAGCTGCTAAGGTATACTGCTCACACTAAGCTGATATATCAAGATCCTCAGGCTGATATAGTATACCAATGATGCTCACTCTAAACTGGTAAAGTATACTGCTTACTCTAAGCTGATATATCAAGGCCCGTAGGCTGATATAGTATACTGTTCTCACCAACTGAGAATTTCACTATTTTTATCATTCCCGATAAAAATAATCGTGTGTGGGTACACGATCGGCCTTAGCCAAAATACAATATTTTCCCTTTTAAAAAATCCCACCATTTACTGTAGTCCACCAGAATATTTTTGAGGTTATAAATCGATGCCCGGTGTTTCCCGATTAAATACTGAAAATACTCAATTTTGGGACAAATTCCCAAAATTATAAATCTCACTCAATTTGCAAAAAAAAAAAATAGCATTTAATTAAATAAACCAATCACACCATTGAAATTAGCACGAAATTCCAGTCATCGACTATTCCGGTTTAATTTCCGAAAAATAATAATTAATTAAATAAATACCAAAATTAATTAAATAAATACATTTAATTACCGTAAATGCAACTTAGGCTGAAAAAGCCTAAATAAATAGTGAAACGGGCTCGGAAAATTTCTGAACATATCTAGATAAATAATACGACTTATCTACTTGCTAATTACACTACTCTAACCACCTAACATGCAATATCGAACAATTAAATTGCTAATCCGTTCTAACTAACTACCTAATCATTAGCTAACTTAAACTAATCAACCCTTAAGCATAGTTAACTCCCTAAGCAGAGTTTACTGAATAAACTCACCATTTTAACGCGAAAACCGGTTCACGACGACGGTAATGCAACGGCGGCCGAAACTCGAACTAACGGCGGTGCCAACGAGAGCCCAGATCGTGCTGAAATCGGCCACAAAGCCCACGGTTGGGCTACCGGTTCTAGTTCTGAACTTGGGCTGGTCACACGGCTGAACGGTGAGGCTAGTTTCGGTGGAGTGGGAAGCTGGAACGGAGCTGCGGTGTGGGCTTCAAATGGGCTGGCCGTGAGCGACTTCGGTGGGGTGGTTGCATGCGAAGATGGGCTAGAGTAGGCGGATGATGGAGCAGTTTCGTTCGGTGGAGATGGGCCATGATGGAGGGTCAACTTTGAGAGGTTTGCTAAGGAGGGTTGACTCGGTGGGGATATGTGGACGTGCTGCTGGAGGGGACGGCGTGAGTGGGAGGAGAATCGATGCTGGTGGGGCAGAAGAACATGCAAGGAAAAAATGAAAATGAAAGAGAAGCAGAAGTGGCCAGGGAGGGATCGACGTAGCGGGTGTGTGCAAGAGAGAGAGAGAGAGAGAGAGAGAGAGAGATGTCGGCTGGTGGGGGGAGAACGTGCGAAATAAGGAAAAGAAAGAGAGAGATGTGCGAGCTGGATGGATAAGGAAGGGGCCTGACAGTCAAAGAAGAAGAACATAAATGAAGATTGCTGCAGGGGGTTGTCGGCTGAAGGGGGAACGTGCGAGATGGAGGGATCTAAGGAGGGGGAGGGGAAAAGTTTAGATAAAACATCTTATACTCATCAAGTCTTGGTCCCACAAGCTCCCATGCATATCCCTATTGTCTCTTAAGCCTTTATTCACATAAAATTCCACAAATAGCTAGGTTGATATCCACTTGTTGCAGCCCCATGCAAGCCTACGAATTTCACTCAATTGGACTTCAATTTCTTTATCAATTTCTCCAATTTGATGTCCAATTTTACTGAGGAAGAAGCCCACGTGATTTCTACAATTTCCTTTCACCAAATAGCTTACTTTGAAGGCCAAAAATCTTTTCAATTTAGCCCATCCAAATTTCTGTTCTTTTCCGAATCGTCCGAATTGATTTTCTGTAAAAATCCCAAACTCGCCAAAAATTCCTCGAAAGATGAGTCAACGTTCCTAAAATGACTCGTGACATGACAGAACTTTCGATTTCTGAAATCGGATTTAAATTCACGGTTAATTTCAACCTGGCGCGATTTTAGCATGACCTAGCCTACCGGGTAGCTTTCCAGAATTTTTAGTGCAATTGACCCGTGATCGATTTATTTCAAGTCACATTATACATCTTCGACCTATTGGTGATTCTCGATCATCGTGAAAATTTCAAGGTTTCAATTACGAGCTCAGAGTACCTAAAACGATAGAAAAAATCGGTCTAGTGCTGATCAACGAGAATTTCGCAATTAGATGGAATCACCCACACTTTGATAACGTATTTCACCCGAATCAACCTATCCCTGATCTTTGGTCGATTTTGACAATGCCGTAATGACCTTTGTAGATTAGCATGGTTGAGTAGTCGATTTTTGGTCGAATTCTCAATTCTATTATATTTATATTCCTTAATGGTTCACCTGATAGACAAGTTATCCCATGAGTGGCCAACTCAGGGAAAAGAACTATAGGCGCGTCAAAAGCCAACTTATCCAATCGAAAACAGAACCTAAAAATCAGGATGTCACATCTACGGATACGATTTGCCTTGTATTTGTATATATAGGGTTCTCCTCCCCCTCATTATACTCATATCATTCACAAGTAATACAAAACAGAGCTTCTCTCTCTAGAGTTTCTCTCTCTAAAGATCCTTGTGAGTTGAGTGTGAGAAAGGCTGCTTGGGAGAAATCCTAAGACCGCACAGGTAAAGGAACGCTAGATCGATCGGCCCGTGATATCATGCTCTAAGATATAGGACTACCGAAATTATTTTTTCATGACCATAATAGACTCTCATAAATTAATTTTTCCTGATCCTTTTACTTTATTTTCAAACCACCAATAAGATGAAAACGTTACCATTTACACGTTTTTTTATAGGACTAAATCCCAATTCACAGTACGCTCCAATCCAAATCCCCAGAAAAGGGGAGGTCTCTGATTTTGCTTAATGCAAAAGATATTCTAGAAAAGATTATGAAATGCAATTTTTCACATCGTAAAGTGTATTTGTTTTATGGCAGGCCGTAGTAACTAAGGACAACAACATAATAACATAAAATAATATTGTTTTATGACTTCACAATGTATTATTGTAATCAATGTCGATATGATGTAAAATAGAGATATGCACCTAAGTATTTTCGGAAGATGAATAGAATTAACACTGACACAAGGAAAAAAAAGGTTAATACTTTTAAAAATCCCAAACCAGTACATCTATGACAAATTTACTTTAAAATAATTTTTTTACCATAAAAAACTCCAAACTGGAACACATTTGATAAATTTACCTCAAATTGATACATTTGTGACAAATTTACTTTATGTTAGTTTTAGTTAAGTTCTAAGTTGGATTATATATGACAGTTGATTAGTGAACCGGTTTGAGATTTTACTCTCCGTTTGTCATTTATGGTATTAATTCAATTTAACGGAGAGTATATTTGTCAAAATGTACCGGTTTTAGGTTTTTAACGGTCGAACAAATTGGTTTATAGTAAATTTATCGCAAGTATACTAGTTTGGAGTTTTTTGTGGTTATTTCAGATAAATTGATCACAGATGTATTAGTTTGAGGTTTTTCGTAGTTAAAAAAATTAGTTTGAGATACATTTATTATACTTGTATCAATTTGAAGTTTTTCAGGATATTAACTAAAAAAAATGATAAAGTGTAGTGAGAAATGATATGATGACACTCACTCTCTAGTGCGCGTGCTTGAACAATGTTGAGCTCTTGCCATCAAACGGTCCAAGAATCTTCAACTAATCGAACCGTTGCGATTGCGATGAAAAGGGCAACTATTGCATGCATTATTTCCACAGCATTGCGCGGAAGGGGCGTAGAGACTACCTAGGCGCTCTTCTTCCAAAGCAAACACAACTTCGACTTGACTAGCTTTTGCTATTAATAAAACAATTAGAAAATAAAAAGCAAAGGACAACCATTGCAGGCATAATTTCTGCAGTGTCATGTGGGAGGTGCGTTGAACCTACCAATGCATGTGCACCTTGACTTGACTTTTGGCCCGTTTGGTTCGGCTTCTGGGGAATGCATTTGCAGTAATGCAAATACCTTTGGGTGAAGGGGTTTTCCGAAATGCAAATATCGTGTGGTCAAATTTACATTGAGAAACAACTTTGACCAAAATACCGTTTGGTAAAATTTACATTTGTAATTAACTTTTATTAAATTAAAAAGCAAAAATACACTTATATATATTTTTTTTGAAGTCCGGCCACCGAACGATTGCCGAGGTCAGGTGACCCTAGGCGACGGCCGCCCGGGTCGCGCGAACCCGGGCGACGGTCGCGCTGGTCGCCCTGGGTTCGTGCGACCTCGGACGGCCATCACTCGAGGTCGTGCCGCCCGGGGTCGCGCGACCCGGGCAGCCGTCACCCGAGGTCCGGCGACGATCGCCGGGGTTGGCCAACCCTCGGGCGGCGGTCGCCGACGCGTCGCTAGCGCGCACGACCCCCTTGGCCAGCGGTCGTCGACCTCCGTGCAATGGTTTTCCTCGTGGATGAACAGTAACCGCGAAGTGAACAGTAACCGGAACTTGCATTCCGGAAATGCAAATTTCCAAAGGACCTCCGAACCTACTTTGGCCTAAGGGCCCTTATGGTCCTTTGGAGATGCAATTGCATCTTGCCAAAGTCGCTCAAAAACTCGAACCAAACGCATTTGTATTTGGCCAAGGGACTTTAGAGTCCGAATGCTCATTCCCAAAGCTAAACCAAACAGGGCCTTTGCCTCTTGTAAAAGGTATAATAAGTAAAACCTACGGGCAACGTTGCATAAATTACGAAAACCTGCGGGCAATGCTGATGCTCAGATTAAGGTATAAGAAAACCTACGGGCAACGCTGATGCTCAGATTAAGGTCAGCCAAAGATTAGATGCACACATTCTTCGAAAGATTGGATTTGGGTGAGATTTTGTATACCGATTTGAATGGAGCTACAAGTACATTCGGACATTCGATATATCAATAATAACCAGAAAATCTATGATATATGGGAATTATCGAGATACTTGATAATCGATTGATAGTAAATACGGGAAGTTTTATTTGTCCTTACTTGAGCAAGTTAGAAAATTATGACGATCTTATTTGCACAATCAACAACTAGCGTTATGTTAAATCCATCTAATTACGTACATGAGGTGACTCCGCCGATCTTCTCTTTCCATTTCATGGACTCACTAGACATTATAGTTGGTTCCTCCAGAGTTGGTGGAGTTGCGAGTTTATACATATGGTGTCACATTTAGAAATTCTTGGCCAGTGGGTTCTCTGCGCCGTCGACTAATTATTTAGTGAATACCAGTTACCTTTTTAATTTCATTTGGTGCTTAGCTTTTTATTTCATATTAACATTTTCAGCCAACGGCTTCTCCACCAAAGTTCATTTTTCCTTTGCACAGTATTAAGCCTTGTTTGTCCTTACCGTACATGCTTGAAGAATACTGATTGCAGAGTGTTCCAAGAATGCTGAGTCATTGCACGCGTAATATTCACGGCATTATGCGGAAGTTGTAGGGACCTGTGCAGGTGCTTCTTGACTTTACTTGCCTTAGTGGGAAAGAAAACCCACTTGCAATAAAGATGCTCCTAGTCCGTGCTTTTTCTACAGTACATGCTTGAACGTGTAATTTCGTCGGCATCATGCGAAAGGTGCGTGCCACGTAACAGGTGCTTTGATTGAACTTTGGAATCTAGCACGACTTGACTTGACTTGCTTTTCCATTCATAGATGGAATGGTCGAGGAAATGTAATAGGAAGCCGAAGGTGAAGCAAGCAGGACACCACGATTGTGCTGTTGCATGCTAAAATGGAAGGGTAAAGTAGTGTGAAGCACAAGCCATGTGAGGAGTTTGGGAAAATTGGTGTGACTAAGCAGGAAATTTCTGGAATTCAGCAGTGCATTTCGGTGGAGGTTGTGGAGGATTGACAAGAACAGCTCCAAAGCTAACTTAAAGGCTTGGTCAAATGCATTTTCAGCATCTCACCGGTATCTGTAACTAAAACCTGTGGCTCTCGTATGAAAAATCTTGTCAACATAATTTATGTAAGATTGTCCATAGCTCTTGCTCGTAACAGGCTGACCTTTATCTATTCATTTTGATGAATGTCTTGCTAAACTCTATTCATTTGTTGATCGAATCATTTTAGGAAACTGTTTGCAACTTGTCCCACATCAATCAATAAACTTTTGAGATTTTCAATAGAGGATTTTACATAAAGAGATAGCAATTATATTTAGATAACTATTTACATGAACAAATAGAATATCACTTCATTTATGGAATGGAAATGCTTGCTAAAAATAAAAATCGAATATGGGTCATTGCCTAAACATTGATTGTTAAATTGAATGTACGTCGTTGCATAAACTCCGCTACTGATAATATTATCTCACATTGCCTATTTAAACGATGAAATGAATGTCGGGTTTATTTTGGGTGATAACAGATCTATTCAAGTGCTATATTTTTTCAAATGTTACACATTTAGCTGATTTCAGTTTCAATTTCGAGACATTTTTCACGAAAATCACTTGTCAATGCCCTAGAGAAGCAAACGTGGTTGTGGACCGAGTTGTGAAGGCCCATCGGGCTTCCTTACTCCCTCCGAATTTGGCTCTTCAACCCCCTCCCTTTTTGCAGGATCTTTTATATTCTGAACCGAATGTAAATGCTTTGCTGGGATCTTAATTTATGAATTGTGTTTCGACCAAAAAAAAAAAAAAAAACCACACCAGAAAGGGTCATGAAGCGGCCATGAATTTGCTCCCATAAGATGCAAGAAACTTCCGGTGGGTTTTCGAGTGAGCTTCCTCGAAATCCTCATTACCTTCATGCTGTGGTCACATTATTCCTTTTTATGGATATGGGGACCTGAATGTTATTGTGATTCTCTGATGTTCAAGAATGTACGAAAGCTATGGGATCAGACCCACAAAACAGAATCGGCGACCAAATATTTTGGGAAGATGAATAAAATCAAGACGCAAGTTCCGCAGGAAATGGATGCGCGATCGCTGTGGATTCATGACTAAAAATGAGCCTTAGTTCTGCCTTTTCTTCTCGGTAGAAATTATTTATAAAAAAAATAAAAAAATAAAAGATGATAAAGTGAGAGCATCTTCCATTTCTTGTGAACCTTCCATGGGTTGTGCTCTTTGAGTGAGTTTGAAATTGGAATATGAAAGGAAACCATAGATACTTGCACATCTCTGATAAAAAGAAAAAATGTCCATTTTTTACCAATGCGAGGGAATAATATTTGAAAAATATCTGGTTTGTCCAACTTTATAGAAGGTGACACAAAGGTTAAATATATTTTGAGCCTTGATTAATTACGCCAACAAAAACTGTAAGCTCAATCCCTTCTAAGAGTTTGCGTAGTTGGTTGAGAAGTTGGATATTTTCATATTTAAAACTGCTCTAAATCGAAGTGCAGTGCTTAATGGGCCTTCAAGTAATCAAGCAGTCAGACTCTGTGCCTAACTATCTTATACAAGCGGCTGGCTTATATTTTCCCCTCTCTAGCTCTCTACCCAATCGATTCTCCAGAGCTAGATCAGCCCGATCAAATTTCCCTTTTTTAATTATGTGAGATTAAATGCTCTGGAACATAGATTCATTAATTAATTAAAGCATTTATGTGTTAACCGAAGTCCTTCCCAACATTTCTGAAGGTTGAAGCTTTTCTTTTAAGCTACAGGCATTGTTCTTTTCAATCGGTATCTCCAACTACAAGAAGCTTCAAAGAGGTTTCCTCCTTAATTTTTTTTTTCATTGTCCTTTATAATGTCAGACGAGATAATTATTGAATTCTAATACTATTAAATGTCAATCATGGTATATGTCATGTGAGTTCCCTTAAATTAGCCCAGAACAAAAATATATTGTTGTATGATTTTGGTAATTTCCCACTTCCTAAGATGGTCATCTAGAAAGGATTATTTAAGAGATTCATTTTGGTCAGTGAGATAGATCTTTCATTGCTCCTATTAAGAAAAGAGATTAATGAAACGATTAACGCAACGATTGAGGGGAGTTGAATTATATGTTTTAAGAAAATTGAAACTTTTTCGTGGAAAAGATGTGAAGTAATATGCTGCTGCAGGAGGGTGAATTGGTTGTTCTAAGAAAATTAAATTTTTTTTTTCATGAAGAACGTGTATTGTGTATCGGTGTAGGAAGAAAACAGTCATGCAGAAGCAATACCTTTCTGTCCAAATGATAATAAAGGAGTTAGAGAGATCGAAGAGATGCAAAACAGATTTATAGTGGCTTGAACTTCCACCTGACCTACTCCTCTCGCAACAAGGCTGAGTAACCCTCGAGATTTTACAGTTTTGTAAAGGATGCTACTTTTACATACAACTCAGTAGATGATTCTACAAAACACGAGTACCTCTTACAACACTATTGACTTACTAACTTCCTAGATTACGAAAGTGCAGACTTCTACAGAGAAATACGATCAGAATTACCCAACTTCTAGACACAAGAGCATATAGACTGAGTGTTTCAAGTTTGAACAACCTAAATTGACTCAAACCATATTAAATACATAAGGTGAGAGCTGGTTTAAGCCCAACCCTATGTCAAAATTTCTTCTTTTCTATTTTTTTTTTAATTCAAAAGTAAAATTAGTAACTTAGTTTCGAAACCCAAACATGCAGTTACCAAATTATTAACATAACATTACCTAAGAAAATTATAGAATCTCATTCATAGGAAGTGTGTGCCACCTACCTTAACGGCTCATAACTTTCATAACATTCGTCTTAAAATTAAAGACAGTTGACCTCATTTTGGCCACTTTTCGATTCCGGCACCCTCGCGTTTGCTGCTTTCAGCAAGTTTCTAGTGACTTCACTAGGTCTTTTGAACAAGAATATTTTTAAATTTATTATATTTATAAATATATATAGAGAGAGAGAGACCTATTCATTCAAAATTATTGAGAAAAAAATAATTTAATTGAATCAGAATACTAATGTGAATTGCGTGTATATTTGACTTTATCAATTTAATCCTAAACTCCATTGCTGACTAAACAAAAAATAAGATAATTGGTCAAAACAAATTAAGTCATGTGTTTTCCATGTGATCATGAGTTGTATCTCGAGCTTAAAATCGGATTGGACGATTTTCTGTGCGATTGGGAATTATATTTCAGGTATGAACTCGGACTGTGAAAATCAGGAAATTATCCTATTTCACCAATAGTCAAATTTTTTCTGGACATGACCGACAAAGATAACGAAAATCAATCAACCTGAGAAGTGTTCAAACAAAGTAACCCACTCAGTGCTGTGATCTCCTCCGATCCTCAGCCTTAGACGTTGAATTACCAACACAAAACACTCTTTACCATGCGTGCTTGAAGAATATTGACTGCTGAGTGCTTAAAGAATGCTGAATGCTGAGTCATCACATGCGTAATATTCGCAGCATTATGCGGAAGTTGCGGGGAACCTATGCAAGTGCTTCTTCACTTGCTTTTTCTTTTAAAGGAAAAGTAGAAAAGAAGACTTAACTTGTAATAAAGGTGCTCCTAATCCTTGCTTTTTTGACGGTGCGCTCTTGAACGATGCTGAGTGCTTGAAGAATGCTGACCTACTCACCGGTGATTTCGTCATCATTATGTGGAAGGTGCCACCGCGTGTCACCTACGCAAATTCTTTGATTGAAATTTGAGATCCAGCAAGACTTGACTTGCTCTTCCATTGAATAAATGGAATCGTTGGGGAAATGTAATGGGAAGGTGAAGGGAAGTGAGCAAGACACCATGAATTTGCTCCAATAAGATGCAAGAAACTTCCGGCGGGTTTTCGAGTGAGCTCCCTTGAAACCCTCATCACCTCCATGCTGTGTTCACATAATTCGGTTTTATGGATGTGGGGACCCGAATGTTATTATGATTCTCCAACATTCAAGAAAGCATGAAAGCTGTGGATCTTCCATGGGTTGTGGTCATTGGGTGGGTTTGAAATTGGAATATGAAAGAAAACCAAAGATATCTGCACATCTTTTTAATAAATAAAAAAAAAAAATTGTTCGTTTTGACTAGAGAAATGGAATAATATTTGAAAAATATTTGGTCTGTCAAATTATATAAAAGGTGACACAAAGGTTAAATATATTTTGGGTCACGTGTTAATTAAGTCAACATAAATCGTAAGCTCAATCCCTTTTAAGGTTTGTGTATTGGTTGAGAAGTCGGATATTTTCATATCTAAAACTGCTATATAACTCGGAAAGTGGTGTTTAATGGGCCTTTAGGTAATCAAGCAGTCGGCCTTCATGCCCAACTAATTTATATAAGCAATCGGCTTATATTATCCCTCTCTCACTCTCTACCCAATTGATTCTCTAGAGCTAGGTTCTGCCCGATCAAATTTCAATTTTTCTGGATGATGTGAGATTGCATACCATGGAACAAAAATTCATTATTTAATTAAGAGCTTTGCTGGAATAATAGTATTTAGGCTATGGTGAGAATAACTACTTGTTGTGAGCCCCAAATTATTGAAGGAATGAACTCTACTACAATTTATAATTATTTGTTATTTGGTTTTTGTGGTCTAGAACAGATTTTTATTCTCACTGTAGATTAAAAACTATCACCTAATCATTTCTCTTTAATTATAACATTTCCGTGTTAACCGAAGTCCTTCCTAACATTTTTGAAGGCTTTCTTTATTAGAGAATGATGGAAGGGTAAAAAAAGAAATAAAAAAGAAATTCATAAAAAAGAGAGGAAAATAAAATAAACAAGCAAATAAAATAGAGTAAACAAGAGTGTTTCGAGAGATTTTTAAACATTTTCATTTGTAAAATTTTTGATTTATTTATATTAATATGATATTTATACTAAATAATATACATGATATGACGTAAATGTATATGATTTTATTACTATAATCACCAAAAAGTGAATAAGATATAGTAAAATTCTTAGATTTTATATCTTATCATATCAAATCATGTTCTGGTAAAAAATCTAGACTACCAAATATAGCTTAAGAGTGTTTTTAGCCCAAATCAACCTAAACTGACTCAAACCAAATTAATTACACCAAGTGAGAGCTGGTTTAAGCCCAACCCTTTGTCAAAATCTCTTTTTTTTTTTATATATATATAATTCAAAAATAGAATTATTAACTTAGTTTCAAAACCCAAGCATGCAATTTCCAAATAATTAGCATAATATTACCTAAGAAATTTATAAGATTTCTTCCATAAGAAGTGTGTGGCATCTAACTTTAGCGGCTTATAATTTTCATAATTTTCATCTTACAATTAAACACAGTCGATCTTATTTGGCCACTTTTCGATGCCAGCCCCCACGCGTCTGTTGCTTTCAGCAAGTCTTGCTGTGACTTCACTAGGTCTTTTGAACATGAATATTTTTAAATATATCATATAGAAAGAGACCTATTCATTCAAAATTATTGAGAAAAAAAATAATTTAATTGCATCATAATACTAATGTGAATTCGTGCATATTTGACTTTATCATTTTAATCCTAAACTCCCTCACCAACTAAACGAAAAATAAGATAATCCGTCAAAACAAATCAAATCATGTGCTTTCAGTGCAATCGCGAGTTATATCTTAAGCGTGAGATCAAATTGACCGATTTTCCATGCGATGGCGAGTTGTATTTTGAGCATGAAATTGGAAAAATTAGAAAATTATTCTACTTCACCGATACTCGAATTTTTTTTTGGATATGACAATACTGTCAAAGATAACAAAAATCAATCAAATTAGATAACGAAATATTCAAATTGATATCATGCAAGATCGTTACCTAATTCAAATATCGATGTTCCAAATTTGAATTCAGACGAATAGATATAGGAATCGCGGTTGTGGATCACAGCGGATCGATCACAGTGCTTTGGCTCAATGATGGTGACCCCGACGTGGTGTGACGACCGTGGGGTGGTGCTCAGGGGGCTTCTCAGCTCGGTGGGGGGCTGACGGTGATGTTCACGTGGCGGTTCGGAAAACCAGCAGCAGCAGCAGCAGCGTCATTACTAGCAGGTGTTGGGGCTTTACCGGACTTCACATTTGCGACAGGAGTGGTTCGCCGACTATGGACGAAACTATAACAAGCAGGGCCAGCAAAGGAGGACAACAAATGGCAGGGAGTCGTCGCGGATGAACTTGAGTGAACACGGCTAAAGGGCTGCAAAGCTTCTCAGAGATTTGCTGGGCTGATAAGTCACCAACGCCAACCGTAACGTTGGAACCTATAAAAAGCGTTATTCATAAAGCATCATTAAATCCGCTAATGATGATGAAGATTCATCGTTACAGGAGCTGTCTTGCACTCGCTTGGATTGATGCAGCGGCGTTGGTTTGTTCTGGACATCCTGTGAAAGAACAATCGAGCAGGACAGACAAAACAGCAGGTGGTGGTGTCGCGTTTAAAGAAATGGGACAACAGCGGGAAGCGTAGTAGCCTGGCCGGTAGTTCGCTCGAAGGGCTCGCCAAGTGCTTGTAATTTTGCCGGAAACCTGCAAAGAATTAATCAAGAGACCACGGAGGCTGCCGTGGCGTGCAAAGGACTCGCCAAGGGGTGCTTCATCGTTGCTGGAAATTCACCAGATCAGACTGGAGCAAAACTGGATGATGAACAGCGGCGGCAAGGAGACGGGTAGTGCCCCGTCGGGCGCGAGGCGTGGCTTGGAGGAGTGCCGGAGCTTGTTGCTGTGCTGACCTCCAGAGAAATCGCCTCCCTCTCTATTGGGCTGCACACCTCCCACAACTTCTCCCCACATTCCATAATCTTGACCGAATTTTCCAAAATGAACGTGCGCACATCTACCCCAAAGATTATTGCCGACTATTTATTATCAAATCTTGGCAATAATATGAAATTATTAACATGCCACACATGATTTCGGTCATCTAAAGAATAATGAGCTTGGCCAGACTCGCTAAATTAAAGTTCAGAACCATCAATTTAAATTCATCTATCACCGGTCCAATGCAAATGCAATAAAAAAAAACTAAATAATAAATGCTCATAAAACTATATGCTATGCAATCTAATTCTAATATTTTTGTTTAGATGTTAAAAATTAATCCTTTTTTTTTTGCAATAAACAACTAATTGGGCCGCCAAAATTTAGGTATTAATAGCGATACTTATCCATCAATGTGCTATCTAATCACGGGCAACATTAAATCAGATAAACATTTGACACCTATCATCGACACAAACTTTTTAAATTCCTAATTCATTAAACAAACCCCCCACACCCACGGAAACAATTTTTCATTCATAAGTTAAATATGTCCCATGAATCAAATAAAAGTTTGGGTACTATATGATGCTTTCTATAGGAGTCACTCTTGCCCCACTTTGCTTTGAGACCCAATGTTTAAACCCTTATCATCTTCTCTTGTAAAGAAAGGGGATTTGAGACAAAAAATGATCGATCAATTTAATCAAATGTCGAGATTCATAGGCAAAATGTGATGGTTTCTATTTTTCGTCAGCCAGAAGCCCAAATCTTAACAGAGTTGTAAAACAAACACATTATCCTCAATATTCAAGCTTCTTACTGTATTATTACCCACAAACATGCCAAGAAGTAGAGAGAAATGTCAACTAGTTGACATTGAAACACATTCCGGTGACTAAAAGTTTAGAAAGAAATGATATCACAATAGTGTCTTTTTGAAATGAAATCACAACATCATCCTGGAGAAAAGCTAAGTCCATTGACAATATATAAACTCCCTAAATAGAGGTTCTTAGAACTGCCAACGGTCAAGATTAAGTCCAAAGGAAGCAGGCTCTCTACTGAAAACAAAATTCAAATGTGAAATGAAATACAAAATAACATTCACTCGCCTTTACTTTTGAGAGCTAATGTTATCCCCGATGTTAGAAAAACACTAACACCAGCAAAATTTGTACAGAGAAACAAAATTTGGTAACAAGGTGCTTACTTTTGTTGTAATGAGTGCACATCCTGTTCTGATACCAATTCTATTGGTACAAGTTCTGGAACGTGATAGTCCAAAAATCTTCAATTACAAGGAGGGGGGAAGAGGAAAGATGAAAAGACCAAAATATATTCCTAAGCAGAAAGTGTATTTTGTATCATTTCAGTCCAAAACAAGGCCCAGATCTGCTCCACCCGCAAAATATGCTATCAAATTTAAGATAGCTACACGAGAGTTCTATGATATCTTTAGTCCCCACTTCAGAGGACAATGTGAAACCGCACTCTTCAGCTTCTCTCTTTTGGTAAGAGAGGGGAAGGCTCAAGGGAAGAGAGGTCATTCATTCGACTAAGAACATCTTGCAAAGCAGTCATGTGAACCATAGTTTGCTTGTGGATTTGGTGGCAGCTTTCCTGAACAAGATGAAGGAGCTTTTACAAATTTGTAGCCTACGGGTTCAAGATGTCATTGCTCTCCTTTATTGTCTGGAAATAGACAACTCCCATCGGCAAGTCTATCTTTCCCAGTAGGGACTTTGAAACTAATGGTCATAGAACTAACAAGTCATGCTGATAGAATATCATATCGGCTTGTGTAATTACTACTATGCTGTCTCTCTAGCAGATGATAGTGATGATTTAATAGATCAAGGCATATAAATGATTAAAGCTCTCTACAACAGTGGTAACAGAACCCAAAAACAGAGTTCCTTTCGTTAAGTGATTCAGCTACATAGATGTCTGAGCAAATTAAGAAAGCTCTAATCACGAGATATACTTTTGTAACACTGGAAATGGTGAATCATAGCAGAGCTCCTCCCACACTTCTAAAGCGCATCAGAATTTCAGGCTCCATGGGACAAGAAATGGTTTCACAATGCCAGACATTGACATTGATAGCTACAACAAATTTTTTGAGAAGTTGACTAAGCATAGTGTGTATGCATATATATCGGTCCGAAATATTCACAGAAAAAACTACAAGCACAACATTCTCAAACTCAAGACAAGCCTTGGCCTTCAAGGCACCAAAGCGTCTTTTCCAATTTTTTGGAACTTGTATCCAAATCCAGCAACCATAACCCGCAGGTATCAGGGTAGAGAGGCTGCCCAGGGTTAAATGAGGGGTCTAGGTAATCAGTCATAAAGATTGACATTGATAAGAGAAATAAATAAATGTTCAACATAATGAACCTGGATGCTGAGGCATAACAGCTATGCAAGTTTCCTCAAGGTAATCCTCAAGTAATACTTCAAAACGACAATAACATTCTGCAGAAAATAGAGTAAGTCGCATCAGCATGATGATCCAAAGAAAGCAAGGGAAAAAAAACGACAAAGTTCTGTAATTACATGTTTTCTTATTCTCTGTCTAAGATCTTATGCTGCCTTCTTCACAAGTGTACCTTCGAGCATGGTTTTCTCATTCTCAAATTTATCTCTGAAATTACTCCAAAGAGCAGACCTCCATTGCAACCAATTTTTTCAGCTGCAACCCGCATTGAAATATTTAAGTTACGGCCAACCAAATTCCACGGCAGATTATCGACCTATTGCAAGAAAATGTACAACCAAATACTAGAAGAAATTCAAAGATGTACCTGATTTGCGGAATTTCTGAGATATTTATATCTTCTAAAGTATTACAAAGGCTTGACTGCAACCGATCATGTGGTGACTGAACTAAGCACTAGCAAATTTTCCTTAGAACCTGCGACTAATTAAATCATAGAATGAATAGCCGTGCCTTGAAAAAATCAGTGAAGACTTGACAAAGCCTCATATGAAAGAGCTTTACTGGTATCCACTGCTCTGGGTTTCCCCTTCGCTAATGGAATCTCATATATCGCCAAATAGCAAACCACTGTAATGAGAGTAATAATTACTTCGTTAACCACATGAATGTGAGGTAAGATGTGTGTTCAAATCCATTAAGTACAGTTCTAACATCAGAGTTTGCAGTAAAGACAAAAATGAAAAAGAGAATGCAACAGATGAATAAAACCATGGCTTGAACCACAACCTGAATACCAGGTAGCGCTTGATCGGTAAAAAAATTCTAGTTAAGAATAGTAGATACAACATTAGAATAAGTAAAGATTCACCATATCGTGGGTTCTTATTATATCCGTTTCAGCTCCGGAAGTGACGGCATATCAGCTGGCGCTTCTTCCACAATACTTTCCCCTTCTTTAGGCTTTTTCTTCTCTTTGGAAGGATCTGCATCAAACACCGGGGGGGCTGATTTTCTGGATCTATGCCTGGACATAGTCCTGGCGATCTAAGCTTAAAAGAACCTGCAAAACCATCCATCAGAAAACTGATCATAGTAAGAGAGCATAAACGGCTAAAAGCAATACAAAAATCCCGTACATGTTCAAGGATAAAGGCGATTTTCTCCGTATTTGCCAATGCTCCAAAATTTTCCACAGCTTCAGACCACTCATAATATTGGACAAGGGAAAACCAATTACAAGATCAAAGACCCTGGAATTCAACTTCTAGCTCCTGCAATTTCTTGTATTAATCAACAGCTTCTGCTATAAGACCTTCTTCCTTTGCTTTTTGCCAGTTTCTTTATCAACCGCACTCCCTCAATTTTGACGTATAGCTACATAATGAAACAAGCTATAGAAACCACGAAACCAAAACAGATTGCTCATGAACATGAGCCACAATAGAGTTTGATTTCACATTTTCACCTTCCTAGCAGCAACAGAGTTAAGTGTCACCATCAAATTAATTCATTACTTGATTATCTTTGGAGCACAATTACAACCTTCTGTTGAACTATCTAATTAACAGCAAGAAAATTATTCATCTAGGAAGAAAATAGAGTAAAGAAAGGAATTAAAGGGGTATAGCAAGGTGCAATACAAATACAATCACGAGGATCCCAGCCAATTGAAAAAAATTGCAAACAGCATGAGCACCAGGCCTGAGTTCTAGCATATCTAGAGATTGTTGAGAACCAACACCCGTATAGATATGCCAATGAGATTCGTTTTTCAAATAGTCATACATGATGGCATATTACGACTACACAAAACGACAGTATAAGATCTAATCAGTAAACATATGGGAGACAATCGCTGCAATATACGTCCATATAAATAAAACCCTTAAGGTAACTGTTGTTAAGATCGATCCCAAATGATAAAAACCAGACCACACTTTGGATCAATAATCATAAGACTGCACTGCTAATGATGGCAAAAGAAAAGAAGAACAGAAAATAAAAGCAAAGCCAGATGATGGCATTGAAAAGATGAAGAGAGGAGGGTGAAAGAAATAGACGAGGTGAAGAGCTATATGCTATGACCTAAAAAACCAAAAAAAAAAAATCCGTAGCAAGAAGAGATGGTTGCAGTACAAAGGTGTTGGCATTGTGCTGCACTGCTAGTTGTGGAGGCACAGCGGACCTCCCATATGCCCCAACCGAAGTTCTCATGAAAGTAGAGCTCACATCCAACTCTAGCATTAAAAGGTTAATTTTAATCCAGGTGGAAGCATATGGACTCTGCCAAGTCTGCATAGAAAGTATTTTCAACCTTGCCACAACCACCAATAAAATCTTCCATCCAATCTAATTCAGGATGAGGGCAATACCTCAATTTTATTTATAATCCCCTCACAGTTCAATGCCCAAAGTTAGCCCCAATAAGCAAGTTCAGCCTTTAGATATTGTTTCAGACGTACAATTGGTCATGCACGATGAGAAATGGGGCCTAATTTGATTTACTATGAGGATGAGTCCTAATTAAATAGGCAAAGTAGGTGGACTAGGACTAGGAATCCCATCCTACATCTCCAATGATCTTACTCCTAATCCAATCTGGGAATGATTGTCGATGTGACCAACTTGCATCTTTTTAATTGCTTCCTATAGATTTAGCAATCCTAATGACAATCGGGAAGGTAAAAATCTGGTACAGGTATAATAAATAGCCATCAGTCATAATGCTCTGACTCATCCTAAGGAACTTATCAGCATTCAGCATAGCATAACAATGAAATACAATCAATGAAGAGCAAAATTTCCACCAGCTTATAACCCAAAAGCAGAGATGAAAAGGAAAATACCTAGACATCGGTTAATCTAGACAATCCAATTTGCTCATATCAAATGAGTGTAAGATACTTTCTTTGGTAAAAGAAAGTTTAGGACTTACTATATACAGGAAAAACATTTTAACAGGTATGAATATCCAAGTATCAGTGTCATCAAATAATTTTGACTCAAGCACTTGACGAGGAAGGCAAAGAGTGCTTAGAGCTAGGAAGACAAAAATTCATGCCCCAGGAAATCAGTAGACGACTGAACACAACAATCTTGGCTCCCGCTTGTTTAATATTCCTTTCGCCACCAGCAAGCCTAACGCATGCTGTGTTCATGCAAGGGAGAAACTCCACAACAAACCCTTCTTGCAATGGACAGGTACAACCCATACTTATTGTTCATCTTCAGTGGATTAGTATTTTGAATCACTCGTCTGGCACCCAATCTCAAATTTCGTTTCTCCCCGGTTTCTTTGTTGTGTAAAAGGTATAATAAGTAAGGCACCAAGGAAATACCTATCCATCTAAACCAAAAAGAATTCATCCCTTTACAAGAGAACTCAAATCCTAAAACGAATCTACTAACCAGAATAAAAACAAAGTGGAGCACCGATAATTGACTTCATTAAACCCTGAAAAGATGGTAAAACAAAATAAAACTACTTAACTTAAACAATGCCTTAATCTCTATCATCACGGACTAAGGATCAGTTGTGCGATCTTGTCACCCACCTTCACTTCAAAGTCAAACAAAAAAGGGAAAATGCATTAGGATTTTCAAATTGATACCACTCTAATTTGTGGAAAATTGTCAACTAAAATCGATGGTGTCTTCTTCATCAAGCATACAATCCACCCTTACCGTAAAACAAACTTTTTCTTACATTAATTTTTGTCCAATCAAATGTTTTGAATGCTTTATAGCAATCTTTTTCCTATCAGAATTTTAATTAGTTCTCAAGTATGGGACAAAAAGAGATCTTCAAATATTGACAAAAAAATTGATTTTTGCCTTATCTCGAATTTTCCCTACACTTGAAATAAGGCGTTGATAATTACAATCAAATTTTGAAGAGAATTTTTTTATTTCTCATAAATGATTGATCATGTTAATGAGGACCTCAAGAATAACTTGTAAGTATATCTTATGATGATTTATGTAATTTCCAATGCATTAACGGCACATATAACAAGAAAAGTTACTATAGTAAAAATCATGAATTTTCTTTAAATTATGCTAAGTAAGTTCTATAATCGCATTCTCTAACAAAATGATAGATACGTTTACTTTGTGAAGAAAGTAAAATGGTGCTTTTTACTTATGGGGCACAACTATTTTCATAGCCAAAAGATATCATGGCCATAACTTTTCCCAGTTTTTTCAGTTTCCGTGAAGAAAATAAGGGAGCTGGAAATCTAAAGAACAAGGTCCATCCTGTATCAGGTATCAACTTGAAGAAAAAAACGTCTCTTGAAGAGATAAAATGTGCAGTTATCTTATCGAAATGAAGTTCTCTAGAAACAGGGTGCTCATTTCAAATGTGAAATGAAATGGAAAAGTAGCATTCGTTAAGCCTTTACTAGGGAGAGCTAATGTTATTCACAATGTTAGAAAAACACAAGCACCAGCAACATTTGTAATGCGAAATAGAATTTAGTAACGAGGCACTTTTTTCAGTCCAAATGAGTGCACATCTTGTGCTAATACCTGTTCCATTGATACAAGTTTCGGACCTTGAAAGCCCATAAATCTTCAATTAAAATGATGGGGGAAAGAGGAAAGTTGAAAAGACCAAATTACATTCCTATTTTGAAAGTGTATTAAGTATATCCAAAACAAGGCTAGGATCTGGTCATCTTGCAAAATATGCAATCAAGTTTAAGACAGCCGTGCGAGAGTTCAATGATGAATATCTCCCGTCCACACTTTGGACCACAATGTGAAACGGCATTCATCGGGGAGAGAGGGAGGGAGAGAGGAAGGGAGGGCGGGAGGGAAGCAAGAGGGGAGAGATCATTCATTCAAATGAAAACATCTTCAAGCTCTTGAGGCAGCTTATGAACTGCGGTTTCCTTTGGGATTTGGTGGCAACTTTTCTTGACAAGGTGAAGCAGCTTTTCCAAAATTGTCTCCTCTAAGTTTAAAATCTCATTGCTGCACCATTGCTGTCACAGCCTATTGATAAGAAAATAGCTACATGTAGTCATACATAGATGGCATGTTACAACTACACAAAACAACAGTTCAAGATCTAATCAGTACACATATGCGAGGCAATCTCTGCAATATAAGTCCATATAAAGATAACCCTCAAGGTAAAGGTTGTTAAGATCAATCCCAAATGATTGAAACTGGACCACACATTGGATTATTGATCATGAGACTGCAGAAAATTAAAGTCCAAAGTGATAGATTCTTCATCTCTTTTTCTGCTCTTACACCTGTATATTATCTTTAAAAAGAGGGAATGAAGCTCAGAAGTAGAAATAAAAAACAATAGACGCACATCGGTGAATCAGCTCTCATGCCTCTCAAGAAAGTTAATTGCATAAGCATCTGGGGCAAAAGTGAAGAAGAGACCAAAACGAATGCAAAACCCGACGACGGCAGTAACTAGAAGAAAGACAGAAGGATGATAGAAATACTCAATGGTAAAATCGCTTCTGTCCCCAGCCAGAAGGGACGGTTGCGGTACAAAGGTGCTGGCATCGTGCCGCATTGCTAATTACTTGCCGCAAGGCTCAACCCAGCAAACAAACAACTCAAAAAGTGGGATACAAATTGCACAATTAAACGGAGAGAGGCTTAGCACATAGCAATTAGCAGATATTTACATACCAAGAGTTAGACCAAATAACAAATGCACAAGCAATCCAATTCAACCCCTGTCGATTATCCAGAGTAAGGTACCGAGAGAATGTGTTTGAGTTAAAGAAAGTGCACATCACATATCCGAGCATATTTATCTTCGGGTATTGCGATGTTCAGACTGGTAGGGACGAACGCTTTTTCTCTAGCCGGCACTTTGTGTGTGTTACAATGTTTTTAATTCACAAGCGAGGAAACCGCTCCACATTCAAAAACCGCTACGGTTTCTCCATTGGGGTCACGTTTTCCACCTGGACAGGTCGTGGCCCGTGGAGGAGACGCTTAAAAAAAAAAAGAGTTCGGTGGATTTTTTTTCACAAGCATTGATCAGTTTCAATAATTGCTCTTCATGATCAATTAAGAATTCGATTTTTTCATCAGTTGGGCTTTAAAGTAATGAACATCACAAACTTTTTCTAACACTAATTTTTGTCAACTTAAATGTATTGAATATTTTATAACAGCTTTTTTTTTTTTCAGAATATTAATTGGTTTTCAAGTACGTGGTAAAAAAGGCCTTCAAATAATGGCAAAAAAAGTTGATTTTTGCATTACCTGGAATTTTCCCTACATTTGAATTAAGTCATTGACAATGGCATTGCAACATTAACTAAAAGTAGTAAAGCTTGTATTTCTAAACACTTTAAATTGAAAATTAAATTCTCTAAAGAAAAAAACTATTTACTTCTCATAAATAATCAGCCTCTTTAACGAAGACCTCAAGAATAATTTTAAAGTGATCTTATAATTATCTATGTATCAAGTTGGAGAAAAGTAATGTCCTTGAGGAGATAAAAAGTGCATTTATCTTATTGAAATGAAGCTCCCTAGAAACCGAGCGCTCATTTCAAATGTGAAAAGGCTAATGAATGCTATTCTTTTATTTCATTACTTTTGAGAGGTAATGTTATCCCCGTGTTAGGAAAACACAAGCACCGTCAGAATTTGTAATGCGAAACAAAGTTTACTAACAAGGCACTCACTTCAGTCCGATTGAGTGTGCATTTTGTGTAGATACCTATTCCACCAGTACAAGTTCCTAACCTTGAAAGCCCACAATTCTTCAATTAAAAGAGGAGGAAAGAGGAAAGATCAAAAGATCAAAACACACTCCAATGCAAGGTCTAGATCTGGTCCCTCTACAGAATATGTAGTCAAATTTAAGCCAGCTGCACGAGAGTCCTATAAGGAATATCTTCAGTCTCCACTTCAGAGCATAACGGGAAACATCATTCTTCAACTTCTCTTCCTCGACGAGAGGATGCTCAAGGGGAGAGAGAGATCATTCATTCAACTAGGGCATCTTCAAGCTCTCAAAGCAGCCTTATGAACCTTGGTTTCCTTGTGGACTTGTTGGCAACGTTTCTCAATAAGATCAAGGCGCTTTTCCAAATTTATCACCATCGAGTTTAAGATGTCATTACTCTCCTTTGTCATTTGGAGACAGAGAACTCACATCGGCGAGCTTATCTTTTGCCACTAGGATGTGGAAACAACCATTATGGAGAGATGCTTCTCAACTTCCTAAAATGGTAATATAAAACTAATAGGTCATGCAATAGAATATAATACAAGCTTGGATAATTATCATTATACAATCCTTCTATTGAGGCATGTGAACGATTAAAACGCTCTACAACAGCAGTAATAGAAACCCGAGAAGAGAGCTCTTCTCTCTGGGTGATTCAGCTACGTAAGTTTTCTAAACACATTAAGAAAGCTCCAACGGTGGGACATACTTTTATATGCTGGAAATGGTGAGTGCTAATACTAGCAGAAAAAACTTGCTTAACTATTTTAGCAATATAGCACGGCTCCTCCCACCCTTCCAAAGGGCATTGACTCCATGGGACAAGAAATGGTTTCACAATACCAGACAATCACACAGCTAAAAATTTTATGAGCAGAAGTTGACTAAGCCAAGTGCACACGTATATGTCGATCAGAAATTTTTACTGAACGAAACTACAAAGACAACATTTTCAATTCCATGACAAGCCTTCGGCTTTCAAGGCACCTAAACCTCATTTCCACTATTTTAGAATTTGTATCCAAGTCCGGCAACCATGTCCCAATCAGGGATTACAGGCAGAGAGG
This sequence comes from Eucalyptus sp. ANBG9806169, assembly GCA_014182395.1. NCBI lineage: Eukaryota > Viridiplantae > Streptophyta > Magnoliopsida > Myrtales > Myrtaceae > Eucalyptus > Eucalyptus sp. ANBG9806169. The sequence goes on from CM024575.1 coordinate 21,141,360, forward strand.
CTGCTCAGGGTTAAATGTGGGGTTTTGAAAATCATTCATAAAGATGACATTGATAAAAAAAACATAAACCAATGTTCCCCATAATCAGATCTAAATACTAAGGGATCACAGCTCTGGAAGTCTCTTTAAAAAAATCCTCGGGTAATACTTTGAAACAACAATAATATTCTGCAGAAAATAGAGTGAGTCACAAATGACAGAGTTCTGTAATTACACATTTAATGATTCTCTGTCTAAGATCTTCTGCTGCCTTCTCAACAAGTGCACCTCCGAGCATGTTTTTCTCATTCTCAAATTCATCTTTAAAAGTACTCCAAAGAGCAGTCCACCAATTGTTTCAGAAGCAACCTACGTTAAAGTAACAAAGGCATGGTCAACCAAATTCTATGGCATGTTATTGAGATGTTGCAAGATGTACAACCAATTACCCAGAACAATTCAAAAATGGTACCTGAATTGGGTAATATATGAGAGATTTTGATCCTTAAAGTGGCATTAAGAAGGCTTGACTACATAGGATCATGTGGTGATAGAACCAAGTACCAGTAGATTTTCCTTAGGACCTACAGCCATGCCTCAAAACACTCAGTGAAGACTCAATAACAATAGAGCTTCATTGGTATCAACTGCTCTGGGTTTCCCTTCACTGTGTGGCCTTATAGCATCAACATATCTTGAGGTAATTGTTGTTATGTGAGTAATACCTACATCATTAACAACATGAACACTAGGTAAACTGAGATGTATGATTAGATCCATTAAGCACATATTGATTGTCAGAGTTTGCTATAAAGCTAGAAAGGAAGAAGAGTATGTGCCAACTAAATAAAGCCATACAAGTTCATGGTTTGAACCCCAACTTGAATACCAGGTAGCGCTTGATCTGTGAAAACAATTTAGTTAAAGATAGTGGCAGAACATTAGAAAAAGAAAAACACCAATTTACCGTACCATGAGTTCTCAGTATATCCAATTCAACTCCAGAAGTGACAATATATCAGCTGGCGCTCCTTCCACAATATTTTCACTTTCTTTAGGCTTTTCTTCTCCTTGGAAGGATCTACATCAAACACTCAAGGGCTGATCTTCCTGGAAAGGACCTGTGCATGGACATAATCCCTGTGATCTAAGCACAAAGAACCTGCAAAATCCATCGATCAGAAAACCAATCTTAGCACTAGTGCATAAACAGCTTAAAGCAATACAAAAAACCTGTACTTGTTCAAGGATAAAGGCAACTTTCTCCGTCTCTGCCATTGCTTCAAAAGTTTCTACCTGCAATTTAAACCCATCATAGGAATGTTGGACAAGGAAAAATCAATTACAAGATCAGCGACAACAGTAGTCAGCTTCTAGTTACTGCAATTTCCAGCATAAAGTCAATAGCTTCTGCTATAAGAACCTGTTCTTCCTTTACTTTTGCAAGCTTCTTAATCAACGGTGCTCTCTCAATTTCGACATATATCTGCATAACGAAACTAGCTATAGAAACCAGGGAAGGAAAAAAAAGATTGCTCATAAACACAATCTGCAATAGGGTTTTGTTTCACATATTAACCATCACAGGCAATAGAGTAAAGTGTCTCAATAAGCTCTATCATTGTCTCAAAATCAGGTATCTGGTCAATATATTGCTTAGTCTGCTACACCATTGCTGTCACAGCCTGTTGATGAGAAAAAGCAACATGTTTGTCACCATCTAATCAAGTCAATGACTTGATTCTGCCTAGAGCACAATTATTGGAGTTGAACTGATTTGATTAATAGCACGGAAAATATTTCATTCTAGCATGAAGATATAGTCAAAAAGGAAACCAAAAGGGATAATAGGAAGGTGCAATATGAATACAGGTATCTGTATCAAGAGAATCCCAGCCAATTGAAAACTTGCAGATAGCACAAGCACCATTATCCCCATAAAGGACATATCATGAAACATGTCCTGTACTAGACTAAAAAAAGATGTATGTGATTCATACAAAGGTAGAAGAACAAGAATCAGTAAAAATCTGGGGCAATCTTGCAAAAGAATCAAGAAACACAAGGTGAGAAACAGAAGAGGATTCCACAATCCTAGATTCCAGTGGATTCCACCATACTAGATTCTAGAGGATTCCACCATAGTAAAGCACAAGCCCCAATACTAAGATCTTGAATCTTGACGGATTGCCTAGAGCCAATTCCCATATAGATATGCTGAGGACATTCATTTTTCAGATAGTCATACATAGATGTTACATCGCAGCTACAGCAAAACAACAGTTGAAGATTTAATTAGTTCGCATATAAATACATATAAATTTAACCCTCAAGTTAAAGGTTGTTAAGATCAATCCCACATGATTGAAATCGGAACATACTTTGGATCAATGATCATAAGACTCTACAGAAAATTAAGTTCTAAAGAAATAGATTGTTAATCTTTTTTTCTGTACTAATACCTACATGTTATCTTTTAAAAAAGGGAAATGAAGCTCGAATGTAGAAATCAAAAGCACAAGAACCACCACAACAGAAGCACACCACTGAGGAAGCTCCTGTACCTCTTGAGAAAGCTATCTAGAGAAGCATTGGGGCAAAAGTACAGAAGAGAGCAAAATGAATGCAAAACCAGACGATGGCAGTGAAAAGAAGAAGATGGGAGGATGAAAGAAATAGACAAGGTGAAGAGCTATATGCTATGATGCGAAAAACAAACTCTATCCCCAACCAGAAGAGATTCTGCCATACAAAGGTTAGGGCATTGTGCTCCACTGCTGTTTGTGGAGGCACAGCAGACCTCCTATTTACCCCACCCTCTCATGAATGTAGAGACCACTTCCAACTCCAGCAATAAAAGGTTAATCCAGTTGAAAGCTTATGGACTCTACCAAGTCTGTATGGAAAGTATCTTCAGCCTTGTCATAACCTACCATTAAATCTTCCATGCAATCTAATTCAGGATGAGGGCAACACCTCATTCTCATTTTAAGTCCCCTTGTATTTCCATCCCCAAAGTTAGCCTGACTTAGCAGGCCTTTAGATATTGTTTTAGATGTACAATGGGTCATGCACAATGAGAACTGGGGCTTCATTTGACTTACGATGAGATTGAGTTCCAATTAAATAGGCAAAGTAGGATATTTGGGACTAGGAGTGAGAATCCCATTCTACATCTCCAATGATCCTGTTCCTGATCAAAACTGGGAATGATTTTGATGTGACCAACTTCCTTCTTTTAAATTGCATCCTAGACAGATAGCAATCCTAAAACCAACTTTCAAGGTAAAGATCTCGCATGGGTATAATTAATAGCCACCAATCATCATGCTCTAACTAATCCAGAGGAACTTATCAGCATTTAGCATACCATAACAATGAAATACCATCAATGAAGAGCGAAAATTCCACTAGCTTTTCACCAAAAAGCAGAGATGAGAAGGTAAATACTCGGACATAGGTTAACCTCGATGACCACATTCACCTCTCTAATAATGTGTGTAAGACATTTCTTTCATTACAAGAAAGTTTGGGAGCAACTAAATACAGGTAAAACAATTAGATGTATGAATATCCAAGTATCAATGTCATCAAATAATTATGACTCCTTTATATCACTTGAAGAGGAAGGCAAAGACAAAAGTTCAAAACCCAAGAACCAGGTAGGTGACCAAACACAATAACCTTGGCTTGCGCTTTTTTTAATATTCCTTTCTCCAGCAAACGTAACACATGCTGTGCTCATGCAAGGGAGAAACTCAGCAGCAAACCCTTATTGCAATTACAACCCATACTCATAGTTCATTTTCAATTGATTGCATATTAGTTTGTCAGTGAGTAGACGAACATCTACCCCTGAATTAGTATTACAAATCGCTCCTCCGGCACCCAATCTCAATTTATTTTCTCCTCGGTTTCCTTGTTATGCAATAAGTATAATAAGTAAGGCAACGAGGAAATACCTATCCATCTCTATAAAAGATAATGCAAACCCCAAAAACATATCTACTAAGAAGAATAAAAAACAAAGAGCAGCCCCAACTCCTGACTTCACTAAACCCTGAAAAGGCAATAAAACAAAATAAAACTACTTGACTAAGACAAAGCGCCTTTTTCTCTTTGTCGTCATAGACCAAGGATATTATCTAAATTTTCAACCCTTCACTCCCACAGGTTTAACTTCAATTCCAAAAGAAGGGTGGGCCCATCTTGTAAAAGTACAAGTTCAAAGTATTTTCCTAGATAGTACCCCAAACTGACAATGTCCAGCTTATCCACAGAACTTTGTGCACTACTTTCCTACTCAGCTCATCCATATGCCACAGCTACTGACTTCTACCTGTTGAGTTCGCTGTCTCCTCCAAAGCTAAGCAGTCAGGTGCTGAAGATTCGCTGATATGCTGCCAGAAAGGATATCTCCCTAGGCTAATCTCTTTGCTTTATTACATATCTCTTCGTATACACATACAGAGGCGCCACCATTAGACTTATACAGGAATATCAGCCCCAACCTTCCTTCCATCATCATTCAAGAAAAAAGAGAAAGAAGAAGTACCCACGTAGGCAAATCAAGCATCGAAATGGGAAGGGTGAGCTCGAGGAATCGGCACAAAAGTCCGCGAGCACCATCGCTTCGGAGCCTCTCTTCTTCTTTCTATAACTAGCCTTATCCGTCGGATCTATCGCAGCACACCAGACGAACAGAAAAATCGCCGAGAAAACCTGGAAATCAGGGGAAATATGTGGAAAATCCCATCAATTCCCAGAAAACTGACGAAAGAAAAGCAATCAATGTCATCATGGCACAAAGTAAACGCTAAGGGAGTTACCACAAAAGAGAATATTGACTTCACGATGATTTCAGCAGCCCCGCTCCCAAGCAACAGTCCCAGGAAGATGTAGAAGGGCACCGCTAAGAAACTGAACACCGCCATCCCAACTATCTGCAATTGCAAATTTACGACATGAGATGGATCGACTCTAAACTTCAAATGCGACGATCAATCATCTGCATCACGCCCTACACATCCACTCGTGGCCGATTTAGAGCATTCAGAACGTCGCCAATCCCAACAATCGATGAGTTCGCGCGCCGGAGCATCGCGGTCCGACCAGGGTTCTAAAATGCAGCTGAAGCTGAGAGACGCAGGAAAGGTCGAGAGATGCGTGCGTGGGTTTACCTGGAGCGGAGGGAGAGGGCGTTGCCAGCCGTGGCGTCGCCTCGTCGCCGTCGCCGTCGCCGTCGGCATCTCTGCCGCGCCGACCGACCTGCCCGCCTGCCTGCGGTGGATGGGCGGTGGGAACGGTGGCTTCGATCTTCGGGCCTGGGAAACCAGCAGGGCGACTGACTAGTAGCGAGACAGAGAGAGAGAGAGAGAGAGATTCCATGGACGTCCAGCCCTCCTTCTCTTCTACCCCCGTAGCTCTTGACGTCTGCTAACGGTGGAATACTATGCCCAACAGCTTGGGCTGGAACTCTTTCAAGCCAAGTTCTCTCATCTGCGTACGCCTAAAATTCGACACGTCGGGCGATTCTTCGAGAGATGATGGGCAGTCAAAAATACGGAAAAATCGCAAGTGTTTCAAGTCTGACAAATTCGGAAAGGCTTTCAATTTTCCACAACGTTGAATATAAAGCTCCGATAGTCCAATGGGAAGCTCTGGGACACATTCAAGCCGATGGCAACTTCCAAGATGGAGTGTCTTGAGACGTGTTTGCTGGGAAAGATGGGGCAAAGACCGCCCCTGGCAGGTGATCCATAGTTCCATTAAGCCGGAGGGCAATTCAGGAAATTCTTGAAGATTTTCACAACCTGTAACTTTGAACACCTCTAGCGCAATCAATTCGCATATATTACTAGGTAGTCGCTCTAGATTTACACAATTCCAAGCTTCCAACTTTTGGAGTTTTATCAACATTCCAATGGCATCAGGCAATTCCGTTATGCCAGTCCGCCAAATATACAAGATCCTCAGATTTTGCAAATTCCCAATGCTTTCGGGTAATTTTGTAATCAATGTCCCATTTAAGTCTAGCTTGACCAATGATGCCAGATTTCCAACAGAGTCCGGGATCTCTGTTAATGAGTGGCAGCCACCTAACTCCAACCTTTCTAGAGATGCTAGATTGCCTATGGAGCTGGGGATGTGGACTAAATCTAAACAATCATAGGCACTAATAACCTTGAGCTCCTTCATGGCACCAATGGATTCAGGCAACTCCGTTAAGCCAGTTACATTAATATTTAAGACCCTCAAATTTTGCAAATTCCCAATGCTTTCAGGTAATTTTGTAATCGATGTATTTTTTAAGTCTAGCTCGACCAATGATGCAGATTTCCAATAGAGTCGGGGATCTCTTTTAATGAGCGGCAACCACGTAACTCCAACCTTTGCAAAGATGCTAGATTGCCTATGGAACTGGGTATGTGGGCTAACTTTTCACACCTATTGGCTTCAGTAACCTTGAGCTCCTTCATTAAACGATCACTCGAAATAGGAATATCATGTATACCGATGCCTTCTATGTTAAGGTCCCTTAATTCTATCATTCTACCTATACCTTTTAGTAGCTCCTCGAGTTTTCCACAACGATGGACATCCAATGAAACAAGAGTCTTGATGTCCCCAATAGAAGGATGAAGCTCTTCCAGATTATAACAATATGCAAGATGTAAAATCTCCAACCTTTTGAAAGTGGACAAGTCGGGAGTTCTTTTAAAAGATGGACAACCCTCAAGGTTGAGAACTTTGAGCTCGGTCGCCATCTGGAAGAAAGAAAGGATACATCAATGTAATTGGACTATCGCAACTGTGATTTTTGCTACTCCTTATGTTTTCGATTTTTTTGAATTCCTCAAAAATTACCCGTGCTCCTCTACTCCTTCGCGGTTGTCTTATTTAATTTTAAATGCCTCTTTTAGTAATGTTTGGCCATGTCAATAGATAAACGTTTTTTAAGCACATCGATTGCAAAAAGAATATTAGAGTGCACGAGTGCTAACTGCATTTATTTTCGAATAAAATTTCAAAGGAGATATTTTCTTATTAAACATAAGCAACTTTAATTATCAAAAACCAGATGACAAATTCAAATGGAAGAGAGATGCATTCATCGGGCGCCATGTTTTCCTTCAATAGTATCAAATTAAAGAGAAACGGCTAGTTTAATTAAGAAAATCAATTTTCAAATGTACAAGGAAAAAATACGTTATGTTAAAAAAATACTTCAATGCCTTCTTTATGTCTTACCTTGAGTGGATCCCATCCTCCCCAGTCCTCCGAAAGGGCACTGTATGATAGATCGAGTACAACTAGTTTTTTTGGATGAAAGTTGACCGCAGCAAAATTCAATGGACAATAATTCCACTGAAGCCATCTTAATTCAAGAAGTGAGCTTTGGAAATCTCCGGTGAAATCCATACCATCCGCTTGGAGGAACCTCAAGTTGGTCATTTTTTTAAGTTGTTTGGCTGCGTATGTTCTTCTTCCCATACCACATTTGCCAAAGGAAAGGGCCTCTATCTTTCTAGTTCCCTACATTTTTGGAAACATTGTGGACCATAAATTTTGAATGATGAGATGAGACCAACTGACATAAGATAAAGTGCATTGATTTCAATTTGTTGTTATACTACTATGGCATATAGGCTTCTCCCTTTCAATTTTGTGAAATGAAAGGTTGTGATTGCATAATATTTATCTAATCTGTGTAGAGATGTGAACTCGAGCGGTTGTATCCAAACTTTTTCCTCATCCAACTATGCCTTTCGCAATTTGGACCTTCTAAATTTCTAAGATTTGCGTCCATTTGCAACTACAATGGAAGGCCTCTCTTCATGCACACACTAATTCAAATATATCTATCAAAATTCATGCCCTTTGTATGTGAAATAACAATACCTTTACTCCTATTTTGTATATGTGAACCAATACAACTCTAACTGTCCAAATACATCAATCAAACTTGCCATTGATATAAGTATCAAAATTAAAGAATCCCAATTGTAGAATCCCCTCACTTTTTGGGTCTACTTTGTTTGCGATTCTCAATATCAAAGTGAAAACAAGAATGTCATCGCAAAAGGTACGCGTGTTTTACATTCCTTTCTTATCATGTGTTTCTTCGTTGAGGGTTTCTCATTGTATGTGGAGGGAAAATTTGATGACATTGAATGTTATATACATGATCCTTACTACTATGGCTTAGGCTTCTCCCCATCAATTTTGTGAAATGAAAGGTTGTGGCCGCATATTATTTATCTAATCTATGTAAAGATGAGAAACTCAAGTGGTATTTCTTGAACTTTTTGCTCATCCAACTATGCCCTTCGCAATTTGCACCTTATGAATTTCCAAAATTTGCATCCATTTGCAATACAATAGAAGGCCTCTCTTCATGCATACACTTGCTCAAATATATCTATCAAAATTCATACCCTTTATATATGGAATAACCTTACCTTTACTCCTATCATGTATATGTGAACCAATGCAGCTCTAACCATCCAAATATATCTATCAAACTTGCCATCTAATATAATTATCAAAATTAAAGAATCCCAATTGTAGAATCCTCCCACGTTTTTGGATATACTTTCGTTGCAATTCACATAATCAAAATGAAAACGAGAAAGTCATTGCAAAAGGTACGCATGTGTTTCACATTCCCTTCTTCTCACTTGTTTCTTCAATGAGGGTTTTTCATTGTATGTGGAAGGATTGATAACATTGAACGTTCTATACATGATCATTACTTTTCTTTTTATCACTATAGATATTTGATGTTATCTTTTCGTTGTCGTGTTGCTTTTTTACTTTGAAGTAGTAGTCATCTAAATTTTGATTAATTTTCCCATGGATTAATGAGATCTTCTGTATGAATAGATTGGACATGAAAATTGATAATTTTTTTTTTTTATTCTTAAGGAACTCAAGTCTTCTGCATATTTCTTTTATTGTAACCTAATATTTTACAAACTCAAATTTAATTCTTGTTTTAGGTGACGAATTGCATGTCGGTGGTTTAAACTTTTCCTTCAAACTTTTATTCTTTCATATGAATCCCTACCTGTTTTTACATTAAAAGTTTCTTGTGTTTATTGTATTTTTGTCAACAACTTCATAGATACCATTTTTTTTTTCACTTCTAAGCAATGTTCTATTCAGTTAATTACATTTTCCTTCGTGCGAAAAAATGCTCGCTGAAAAGTATAGTCATTTCATTATGTTTTGCATCTTGATGTTTATGTTTAGTTTTTCTTACTTAACAACATTCATGATACTTGCGCTTATTTGTTTGATGCTTGTACAAATCATCCATACGTTATAATTGCTTTTAGTGATTAACTATTAACTTTCATGCTAATAATGAAAAATTACAATCACATGAAATTCAAAACCATATTTACTTTGGTTAATAATACAAAAATCTCAAACCGATAGACTTGTTCCGCATTTACCCCATACTAATTTTCATGTCCAAAAAAAAAAAAAAAAAAAATCTCAAACTGGTGAGACGTGTCACATTTACCTCAAACTATTTTTTGTTTCACAAAAATAAGATGAAGTTATTAATGTTAACTAAATCTTTGCTAAAAAGAAGTTCACTAAGAATTGAACAGTAAACAAATTATTGTTATAACATGAAAGCCTATATTTAGCAAATAAATAATATCATGTAATTAATAGAAAGGGAAGATGGAACCACATTCTCTTACTAAGATAATAGAGAAAACTCTTACCTTGTTTCCGTCAATTACATCTAGAGCTTCCTCATAATTCCATAATCTACTACGCTTTTGAGGCTTCCTTGGATTTTCCAAACGAACAATTTCCCTTCCAAGATCTCTCAGTTGATCATGCATCATTAGCTCACCCTCTTCGTCAATCTTAATTAGGGACATAAGACTTAACACTTCAATCCCCCTCCCTGGGAGAAAATTACTAGCGTCCCACATGTAAGTTGGATTTTGTTTATGTGATCCAATGAAAAAGCATGCAATATCCAAAAATATTTGTTGCTCCTCGTCATCTAATGCTTCGTAACTTATTTTCAACTTCTCTTGCACTTTGTCTTATCAGGCACTTTCTTTAATTTCTTTAATGTATCTTTCCATACTTCTTCTTTCTTTCCACATAAGAATGAACCTACAACTTCAAGAGATAATGGAAGTCCCCCAGTAGTAGATACGATTTCACAAGAGATAGCCTCATAATAACTATGAGGAAAATCGTTTCGAAATGCATGTCTACTAAATAAAATCAATGATTGATCAAAAGACAACTCGTTGAGTGGGTACATGTAGCTTGCCCTAGCCTCATCGAGAATGCTTTTGTTTCTAGTTGTAATGATGACTATACTTCCCACTTCAAACCAACTACCATCCTTAATCAAAGCATTCAAGTGAGTACGATCATCCATATCATCCATAAGAATTAAGACTTTCTTACTTGCAAATCGACATTTGATGATATTGACTCCTTCATCGACACTAGACACATCAAATGAACTTCCTATTATGTCAGAAATGAGTAGCTTTTGTAGAAATTTTATGCCCTCGCTGAGATGTTTCTCGAATATTTGCCACAAAGCTACGATTTTCAAAATTACTAGAGAGTTTGTTGTATAACACCTTTGCAAGAGTTGTCTTACCAATGCCGCCCATTCCATAAATTCCAATAATCCTTGTACCATTGAATTTTGCATCTATCTTACTCATAATTTGTTCCACATGATCATCGATTCCCACCAGCTGTTCGGGAACATTTAACAAAAAAAGTCTTTTTAACTCGGTCATAACTTTTCTAACAACAATTTTAACCAATGTTCCTTCATGCCTGTCAAGTAACAATGAATTTAGTATAAGATAGCAATGTGTACATCATTTTCAAGAAGGAACTATTTGTGAGAAATTAAATAACAATTAGGTGGAGAGTAATGTACCCATTGTCAATTTCCTCTGATTCCCATCCTTTCAAGGAACATACTTCTTCAAGTGCTTCTTCCCATTCCTTCGCAACCATTTCGCCCAATTTCTCTATATGTGCATTGATAGCATCTCGCCATCTTCCCGTAAGATGTCGCATTTCCGAGGGTTTCACTTTGTAAAATATAGGCAATACTATTTGCCCTTTGCTTCTCTTGCACTTCAACATTTGAGCCAGCTCGCAAAGGCACCATTTGCTGGAAGCGTAGTTCTCGGAGATAATCGGGATCAAGATTGTGGATCGCGTGATGCCATAGAGGAGCTCTAGACCAATCTTCTCACCAACAGGAAGCTCATCGTCGTCTCTAAACACGTGAAATCCTGCGTCAACAAGGCTAGTATAGAGATAATCGGTGAAGCCTTTACGAGTGTCTTTCCCTCTAAAGCTCAAGAACACATCGTAATCATTTCCCTTTGTCCTTTTCATCCTGTCATCATAATCACCTCCATGTGGAGGGATTGCTGAGGAAGATGCCTCATAGATCGGATCTTCTGAATTAAAGGGTTCTTTTCTTTTCATCTCGAGAGGATTGTAAAAGAGATTGGGAGAAGGAAACAGAGGAGAAAATATATAGAACCGCAAATCCGAGAATAGCATAAATTTTTCTCAAGACTCAAACTTGAAGCTACATTCAAACAAAAATATAAACTCTCAGAGAACTCATCAGAAAAAAAATGGAGCAATCAAAGCTGGAAATAGATAAGGACATGGAGTCATCGATTACCTTAGGAGTGCTCACACGACACGACCCACCCACTGTTGTGATCTGCATCGATCCTCAGCCCTGGACGTTGGATCACCAACATACAACACTATACTGTGTGTTGAACTCTGCTGATTGCTGATTACTGAGTACTTAAAGAATGCTGGTTATTGCATGCGTAATATTTGCAGCATTATGCGGAAGTTACGGAGAAGTTTCGCAGGTGCTTCTTGACTTAACTTGACTTGCCTTTTCTTTTAACAAAAAAGCAGGAAAGAAAACCAACTTGCAATAAAGATTCTCCTCGTCCTCGCTTTTTCTACTGTGCACGCTTGAATGATGTTGACTGCTTGAAAAATACTGAGTTATTGCACGCACAATGTCGTCAACATTATGCGGAAGGTGCGTGCAACCTACGCAGGTGCTTTGATTAAAATTTGAGAAACAGCACGACTTGACTTGACTTGCTTTTCCATTAATAAATGGATTCGTTGGGGAAATGTCATGGGAAGGTGAAGCGAGCAAAGACACCACGATTACGCTGCTGCCCGGTGAATTTCCGTAGAGGTTGTCGGCCGATCCATTCTAGGCAAATGTTAACAACTTGTCCCACATCAATTAATAAGGATGGACTTTGATATTTTGAAAGAAGATTTTTACGAAAAGAAATCGCAACTATATCTAGATAACTGTTTACCCAAACAAATAAAATACTACTTCATCTATGGAACGGAAATGCTTGCTAAAAGTAAAAATTGAATATGGATCATTGCCTAAACATCGATTCTTAAATTGCATGTATGCCGTTGCGTAAACTCCGGTAGTGAAGTATTTTCTCATGTTGCCTATTTAAATGATGAGATGAATGTTTGGTTTAATTTGGATGGCAATAGATCTATTTAGTATTCAGGTGCTCTGTTTTTTTTCAAATGTTGCACATTCAGTTGGTTTCAGTTTCAATTTCATGATCTTTTCCACGAAAAATCACACTAGAAAGGGTCATCAAGTGACCGAGAATTTGCTCCCATAAAGACGCAAGCAACTTCCCAAGGACTTTCGATTGAGCTTCCTTGAAACCCCCATCACCTCATCCACCGAAAGGTGTTGTGCTCACCTCACCCTGTCATATGAATGTGGGGACCTGAATGTGAATATGATTCTCCTGTAGTATGCAAATTATGTAATCCCTTAATCACCATAACCAGAACAAGAACATGCATTATTGAGTAGAAGAATTAACGCACCTGATTTGGAATCCATCGATCTTGAAGTGGAAGCGGAAACACAATGTTCAACGCGCAAGTCCTTCTCCTCTATTGCCCTCCGTATCACTGGCTCAATGAGGCGGCCCTCCTCACGTTTAGCGTTTAGTAAACGCTCCTTAGGTGAGAATACGTGTGAGAATTAGGGTTAGAGGAGAGACTTAGCGCTATTTATAGAGTTTCCAGCAAGGCCCCCTCATTACGGGCCAGGCTCAACTCGGCCCACACTAGCCAACCCATATTAGACTAATTAAGAAACCTTCTATCTCACCTTAGACCAATCCCCGTAAACGGTAAACGTTAAACGGTAAATTACAATATCAATTTAATGTAGTCCACAATTAAGAAAACTCTTACATTCTCCCACTTGGACTATATTAATTGAAATCGTACTGTATGTACGCACATTGGTCTAGAGATAATTCTTAATAGTCAATCCTATCCCATAAAGTCTCAAACACCGAATCATGGCGGTAACTGCATGTATACACACAGAGCCTTCCATGGTCACGAGTGTTCTCAACTCTATTGATATGGATCCAATATGGTAGTGTGTCAAATGGATAACATCTCTCATAGAGAGATCTCATTTGTCGATCACCATTCTCTTACCTTAAGCGTCACAAAAAATGCCACTAGAGAATGTCCATTCTCTTACCTTAAGCGTCACAAAAAACTTGTGCCACTAGAGAATGCATTTATGGTTCCATGAACCCACATATGTCTTGTCCTTATGGTTAACCTTTCTTTATGTATAACAAGACATATGGACAAGGCTAATAACAGTATGCCCCTAGCCTTCACTCAAGGTTTAAGCAATACCTTGAGACTTTAACAATATATATATTTTCAACATAATAACAAACCATTCAAAAACATTTTATTGAATGCAAAAGTTGACATATATATATATCAAAATGTTACTAAATTGTAACAAAAAACAGATGTAAACATTATTCAAAGAAAAATAAAACAGCTCCCACTAAATAACAGCATCCCAAGATGCTCCTAAGCCCATGCTAATAACATGTCGCTTAAAATACACATGGGTGTAAATCTTTAGTTAGTGGATCTGCAACCATATCATCTGTTGGAATACAATCTACTTTTAAATGCACTGACACAAGGTATACCATTTAATTAGATTTTCTCAATATCTAAATAAGGACAATGTGATAGATTCAACCCATCACCCTTAACAACGGGAGCAATTCTGGCTTGCAATAATGTATATTGAATATTTCCAATATACAATCAGCAAATGTCCTCCGAGAAAATCTAATATAATAGGGCAAAAACAATTCTTACAAACCTTAGTACAAAGGATAAAAAGATGCCTCAAGGTCGTTACTTGTAAACAAAATATCATGTACATAGAGTATGAGAAAAAATAAATTTCCTCCCACTGACCTTGCAGTATATTGAATTACTTTGTTCCCGATTGAACAAAATAACAACACTATGAAACTTTAATAATATTGCCTGGAAACTTGTTTAAGACAATGAATTAAGACTTTTTAGTCTACACACAAGTTTACTTGAATTTGCTGCAAAACTTTCCAGTTGCAATTATATAGATTTTATATCTCTTTGACGTAACTCCATATAAAAAATAAACTATCAATGCCACGTTCACTATGAAAGAATTAATAAAGAAATAAGTATTTCTTCACTAACTATCCACCCCTCTTTCAGAGTAAAAAATAATAATTATTATTATCCCTTTTTTTTATGGCATCTAATCACATACTTAATTAAGAACAAGAAACGACATTTATATAAGTTGCTAAAACAACCATGTAATGGAGATTGTAATCATGCTCTCACAGATAGACTATATAGTTTGATGGTATAACTAATTGTCTTTCTCTAACAAATCTCCTTAATAAAGCTGCAACCACTTCATTCTACACTTGAGAGGTTTAAGAAATTTCATTATAAACTATATCAAGAATAGTACCTTAAACCTCAACAAGTTTAGTCTATGGTACAGGAGATTCCATAATTATCTGTATAGATAAAGACAAAAACACAGTAACCCCCATCATACTATTATCTTTAATAGTCTGAGAGCAGCTATCCTTTACAATTATGTCGATCTTAAGAAACTTTAAAGTATGTGATTCCATAATTCTTGTATCTTCTTTAGGGTCATAAGATCAATACCCCTTTAACAATCTGGATAAGATACAAAATAATACCGAGTTGATTTGAATTGCAATACACTTAAAATTGGATTAGATATGATTCAAATAATCTATGCCCAATCTATAACTCAAAAGAAGTTTATAAAACAACTTTGATAAGGACACTTTTTGTATGTGAAAAAGTTGCTTTCATAATATCAACCCACAGAAGACTGGATAAACTAGTTTTACTCATCATACTCATCACTATGTTCATTATGATGATTCATGCCTTTTAGCCAAATCTTATTGTCAGGATTTTCAAGCATAGTAATTAAATTACCACCTTAGAATTTATCAAGTATTTGACAAATGACCCTTTAAGCTATTCCGCATTGTCATAATTGCCAAAATACTTACCGCTACTATTAAATCGACAACCTTTAAGACTAATTCTAACCAATTTATTCTTTATCTCGGTCAATTTTACTTCCACAATAATCTATAGAAGTCTTTAGATAACCGTTAAGAGTAAATAGGAAAAATTTGGAAACAACTTTTCATCCTTATATGAGATGTATATGTCATTAGGACTTAAACACAATCTTTGAGATATGTCCTAATTTCAATATCATACAAAATATAATTTCAAGCAACTAAGGCTTCCATCATATTATTGCAGTGCAGTCCGTAGGCAAACCTCTTTTCAAGTGTTCCAGAATGGAACGCTTCATGGACAGTAAGCAAATTTTATTGCATTCTCAAGCAACAAATCATATGTCCACAACTTAAAATTTGAAGCAGAAAAAACCTCAATAATAATGGAGTTATAAATTACAGAAAAGAATGACTGAAAAATCAAGCAATGTATATATAATTAGCATTATGTAAGCAATGTGTAACTTGACACACAAGTACACATCCAGAGAGTTACATGCATAATCATATAATCACATTTGGGCAGAATACATGATATGCAGTTGTACACTCCCCACATGATAGCGGTTATGAGAATATATTCCAATCTTGGTGAATTCATCACCTTTGGGCAGATGAACCACTAGGATCAGTCACTTCTCCACCACATAATCATGTATTCCTCCATGAACTAATATATAATCACCCCCTTTGGGAGTATGACTACACATTAGAGCAGGAGATATCCCAATCATTATACGAGACCGAAATTTCTCAAACCCAATTAAGTGTGCCACTTTGGCGGTCACAACTCAATTGAATTATTGAAACTCTCTCATACCAGGGATATAAAATTCACATCTCACATTAACCATACATATGTGATTTTAATTTTAGTGACGGGGGCGATAAATCACTAAAATCACATATCATGCTAATTACATTGCTTCATAAAAATAAACTTTATAGTAAAATATTGATGAACAACACTCATAAAGATCATGATATAACATACCAGTAACCCAGCACCTGTATTTCCAAAATCACAGAAAAATACAAGCAAAATACGCGAAAAATACACTAAAAAGCACGTATTTAAGGTTTCGTATGCATTTTTATATCCATAAAATCATCAAAAAATTAATATAAACATACCACAACGTAGGAAATCTTCATACGAGTCAAATGCCACCAGCCACGCGCCGATCGGACACCGCACGCGCCCTCACGCGCCACCTGAGTGCGCGGCGCGTGGAGCCCACGCGCGGGTCGTCAAAGGACAGCCAAACCGGTCCGACCGGTGGCGGTCCGACCTTCCGGTCCAGCCGCCCGGTCAGACCGGTTGACCGGTTCGGTCAACGGTTGACCGGGTCGGGTCGGGTCGGGTCCCGGGTCGGGTCGGGGTCGGGTTGGGTCGGTCGCCATCCGGGTCGGGTCGGTCGGTTCGGGTCGGTTCGACGTCGGCATGACGTCGGCGGGTGAACCACGCATGACGTCGGCGGCGGTAATCCGAATCCGAGTCCGAGTCCGATTCCGGGTCCGGGTCGTTGACGTTAGCATCGGCGCGTCGGCGCCCGCGTGCGCCGCACGCTCGTCCAGCGCCCGCGCGTGGGCACGCGTGAGGCGCGTGAGCGCACCTCCTCGACGCCGGCGGCGCGTGGCTGCGCGTGGGGCGCGTGGGGCCTCCCCCGGCGACGCGCCGCCCACCGTCTTGATCGTCTCGTCGAGCCCAGTAATAATATGTGATTTAATTTTACTTTTACAGTCTTTAAAAAATTCGAAAATCACAAATTAGGGCAAAATTCAATGCGTTCAAGTTCTAGGGTTATGGAGGCTCTGATACCACATGTAGTATGCAAATTATGTAATCCCTTAATCACCATAACCAGAACAAGAACATGCATTATTGAGTAGAAGAATTAACGCACCTGATTTGGAATCCATCGATCTTGAAGCGGAAGCGGAAACACAATGTTCCACGCGCAAGTCCTTCTCCTCTATTGCCTTCCGTATCACTGGCTCAATGAGGCGGCCCTCCTCACGTTTAGCGTTTAGTAAACGCTCCTTAGGTGAGAATACGTGTGAGAATTAGGGTTAGAGGAGAGACTTAGCGCTATTTATAGAGTTTCCAGCAAGGCCCCCTCATTACGGGCCAGGCTCAACTCGGCCCACACTAGCCAGCCCATATTAGACTAATTAAGAAACCTTCTATCTCACCTTAGACCAATCCCCGTAAAACGGTAAACGTTAAACGGTAAATTACAATATCAATTTAATGTAGTCCACAATTAAGAAAACTCTTACATCTCCTACGTTCAAGAGAATACAAAAGCTGTCAGCTCGGAACCTTAAAAGAGAATCCACGTCAAAATAAAAAATCTCAGGCCCACAATGCCAAGCACTTCAAATATGTACTAGTTGGAAACTTGACGGTCACATGGCCATCGGTACCCCTCTTCCTTATTATTTCTTTCAGTCTCCAAGCAAGCGTGCGGTAGAATCCCTTTCTTTCTTAAACTAGTCTGTTAGTTGGTCTGCAAACTCCTTCGTGCCATCAAATCCTCCTCCTCTTAAAGCATATAGACAAAACAAGCTGGAGGAGGAGGATCCGAATGACTGAGTTGCTAGGTTGCGCGTCACCTCTGCTTTCCAAGGATCAACTTCATATGTCTGTCTCCATAATACATTTCGCCACACAAATGGACACATTGATTGTTCAATGGAGCATCTTGTGGATAATGGCCAATGTACATCAATTGGAAGTCAAGTGAAGTTCCACGCATTTGAAGAATGAAATTAATGTTTAGTTGATTTCAATTGATAATGACTCCTACGGCAGCAACAACGCATGATTTACCCTATGCTTGTGGTCTATTTAGCAAGCAAGCACCTTCATGATAAAGGAAAAGCTGCTTTGCTTGGATACATCGAGTAAAGGAGTAGAGAAAAGTTACGAATTTCCTCCCCCTTCTTCTCGTAAAGGTTACAAAAATTTACTTCATTTTGCTCCTCTTCCCCTCCTTCCCAAATAAAGCATAAATATACGTTTTGCCCTTGGGTCTTGTTAGATACTAAATAGAAGAATTTCTTATGCTTAGGAACACAAAATCACACTAAAATTGTCCAGAATACACCTCAAAAACGGCATGCAGCTTAAGACTATGAGGCATGAATTGAAGGAAGCATAACGGTCTTGGTTTAAAGAGCTTTCAAAGGTTTCCTCTAAAAAAGCAAGAGCAAAGTGAGTCAAGTGATTCAGAGTTGCCTTATTATAGACAATAACGATCTCACAACCACTTTTGCATAGTCAAGTAAGACATCATTACAAGCGGTGCGATCATGTTGTGATGCCCAATAGTTGACCAGGTTCTTTCTTTCGGCCAACGAGTGGACAGGTTGGAATTGGGCTTGGCAAAGATTGTCACATATGTTCGGTCAGCAAAACTCGTGCATCACGTGAAGGGAGAGTGGGACATTCCCTGAGCAGTACCCCGTGCTTGTATAGATGTGAATGCGACTATTGATAGTTGAGTAGCCACTTAATATTAGCATGACAAGCCATTCTCTTGACAGTGGTATATGTAACATATCCTGCCTTGAAGGACAATATAATCCAGTAGAACAAAACAAACATGTATCATGGCTAATCAGCTGAGAATGGGCTTGATTGAATCTAAAAGCAATTGCACTTTTGCCATCCTGAACCACTTTCCACGGTCTTTTTCATCCTCGACAAGTAAGTCATCTAGCAGCAGTTGAAGCATCATGGTATGCATTCAATGACCCGCAATCTGCCACAAGCTCCTAAGATGAGTAGATGTCCCTCTTCCAAATCCAACCGTATAAGAGGGGATGTAAGAAGTCAGCCTTCAATACATGCTTAAATGTGGAAATCGACGAAGAGAGTGAACGAAAAGTGGGTTAAGTAAGGTCCGCAGGAAAGTATATCATCTATCTAGGAGAGCAATTAAAACCAAGAAATGTATCTATCAATTATACTGGCAAAACGGAAAACCTCATGACCGTCATTCATGTCCAGAAAACAAGAGGGAGAAAACGGATCCCTCTTTTCGTAGGAAGAATGAAGAGATTGTTCCCATTAAATCCACTTGCCAAGAAGTGAAGCGTTTCTCAAAACGCTGACTGCTTGTTCCAACGAAAAATCAGAAAAAGTTGACATCCTACAATCTATTTAGCGCCTTCTGAATGCAGGGCGGCCTTGCCTTCTTCCCATAAGACTGTCTACCCGAATAAGGCCTCGAGTTGATTAAATTCTTAACATATGCTAACTAACTCGGATTATAATACGTTCCTCGTTGGCGTTATGAACAGGGAAATTGCCTTCATTGAATATTAATTCAGGTTGGTTTGTGCAAAATGGCAAAACTCAAGAGTGTTACATTTGAGTCCTTCTCGAAGGGGCAAATTCGAATAGGAGCAAGCAGGCAACAGCAAATTATTAAAATCTGGCTTCATTTAATTGACCAAGAGAAGAAATTACAACAGCCTTTATTCATCTAATAAAACACAACCAAAATGGAGAACGCGGGTTTTTGTCATGGAATTATGACACTCTACGTACTTGAAACCAAACTTGCCTAATTCATGAAATCCTTCATGTCATGCTCTAAGGTATAGGTATACCAAAATTATTTTTTCATGATAATAATAGACTCCCAGAAAATAATTGTCATGTCATGCTCCAAGCCTCGATTTTATAATTTTTCCCGATCTTTCTACTTAAATTTTCAAATGGCCAATCAGATGCAAAAGTTACTATTTACACGTCCTTTCCTATACTAAATCCCAATTTATAGGATGCTCCTATTCAAATTCCCAGAAAAGATGAGCTCTCTACAATGCAAAAGATATTATAGGAAAAAACATGAAATGCAATTTTCACATTGTATAGTGTATTTGTTTTCTCCAATGACGCTTTTAATAATTGAGCAAAAAAATTGAAATCCAGGATGTAATCAGAAAAAAAAAAAAAATATCATTAATATTTTTCTATTAACACCATATATATCTAAAATGGAGTTTCTTGATAGTGACTTGTTAGGCTAGTTTTCTCGAGGTGGGGCCTGCATTTCTTCCGCTTTTCGACTGTTAATTTTATTATAGTCATGCATTAAGTATGACTGATATTTTAAGAGCAATTCTTGCGATAAAGAAATAAATGTATTTAAACAGACTTTCAATATACATTTATTAGCCATTTATTGATTCAAAATTAATGATTTTACATTCATAAACTGTGCTTCAAAATATTGCCATCCAAATTCTGAATTCAAACTCAATAATATATTAACTTTGTGGAGTAAGAAGTCAATAAATTAAAACTCGGTTTAATGTGTGCAAATCTTACTTGGGAATAATTATTTGTGACAGGTTAATAAAAAAGAAAGGTTATGCAAAATGTTAAAAATTAATTCTGAGGAGAGATGTGGATGTGATTGGGATAAAGGTGTGATGACTATGCTATCTTAAAAGTATGGTGTGGCATAGAGAAGTCTAATTTGAGAAATAGCTTCAAGAGAGATCTTTTAGTACTCATCCAGAAGACACAAAAATCCCAGTTGCTTTTGCTTACTCCTAGAAGCTATCATTCTCCATGTCATAATTGTCTTGCGGTCGTTTTGTACAGTGGATATTTTTAAAATAGCAAGTAGTTACATAAAAAGAGTTAAAAAATAACGTTCAATTCCATTATTATTCCGGACCCCATAGATATTTCTTTTCTTTTGTTTAAAATAGAAAAATATGTGAGTTTCCAGGAATAGAGAGTAGGTATTAGGATACCCTAAGCTTCTCATTTTCATATGTAAGTATATCTTTTTTTGTTCCTTGATAGTTTATAAGGTTGTTCAACATTTATTTTGCAATTGTAATTACATGCTCTCTTTATCCAATTGTTTACCATCAATAAAAAAATGACTACAATTTAAGGAGAACATACTCAAAAGAAATATAAATAATTTCGTCTCATTTTCAAGAATGCTTCCAAATAAAAGAAATAAAAAAAAAAATCTTTCGAAATCCACGAGACCGATTCCTAATAGACCGGTCTCACGAAAGTGTCCTGTTGGAGTGGGCCCAAATAAGTATTACTGGATAAAAAAGAAAATAATTTATTTTCTCTGTGTACGAAATTCCCAAGGAAGAAATCATAAGGCTATTCGTGGTGATGGAACCGTAACAAGACAAGTTGGAAAGAATTAGCCGTGAATGACGATGATTTTTGTTGTAATCTAAAGGCATGAGCAAGTATGAAAATACTAATTATGTCTAATTAGTATATCAAAAATAAAAAATAAAATTATTTTCTTGCATATAAGTAAAAATTGCTTTTCGAGTATTCATTTAGAAGAGCCAATTATGTGAATCTCATATTGATTATAATTTCAATGGTTGAAATTAATAAGATTTTTTTTTTTTGCCTGAAAATTAACAAGACTATTGTGCACCGAAAGTCATGCTGTTGATTGCTTTTCTTTTCATGCCATCAGAATCGTGGGGGCGAAAATTCAGAAAATAGAAAGAAAGAAATATCGATTCTAGGGCCTCTAAAAACTATGAGGAAGATGGGGCCGTTTTTTGAATCCGTGTTTTCGCACATCGATCATGCCATATCCCTTGTCATCCATCCAATGCAAGTGTTTCAATGTCATCCGTCTATTTAATTTGTGTCATCAACTATTCAATCAAAATTTTGTTAGTGTCAATTGTCAAATTGAGCATAATAAAATTGTTAGGTTTAAAGCCACTACTAAATCGTCACAAAAGTGTGAAAGATATGAGAATATATAGTAGGTATATCGCAACGTATTGTATTATGACATGTCATAATAATTAAGAACAACAATATAATTGTTTTATGACATCACGATGTATTACCGAAACCTAGCGTTGATATGCATGGATGTGCGCCTAAGTATTTTCGGAAGATGAATAGAATTTAAAAAAAAAAAAAAAAAAAAAGATGATGAAGTTAAGAGAGAAATGACATCACATCACTCTATGCGGGCAATTATTGCGCGCATAATTTCCACGGGATTGCGCGGGAGAGGCGTAGAGCCTACGGAGGCGCTCTTTTTCGAAAGCAATGACTTGACTTCAATTTGACTTGCTTTTTCTATTAATAGAACAATTAGAAAATAAAAAGCAAAGGGCAATCACTGTAGGTGGGTTATTGCACGCATAATTTTCATTAGCATTATGCGGAAGGTGTGTGCCCCCTACACAGGTGCTTTGATTGACTTGACTTGCTTTTCCATTAATAAATGGAATCATCGGGGAAGTGTAATGGGAAGGTGAAGCGAGCAGGACAGCACGATTACGTTATTGCATGCTAAAACAGAAGGGTAAAGTAGTGTGAAGCAGTAGCACGAGCCAGGCGAGGAGTTTAAAAAAATTGGTGTGACTAAATAGGGAATGGAATGGAGTAGTGAATTTCGGTAAAGGTTGTGGAGGATTGACAAGAACAATTCCAAAGCTAAATTAAAGACTTAGACAAATGCATTTTCAGCAGCATCTACTCTTCACCGATATCTATAATTACAATCCGTGGAAAAATCCTATTGACGTAATTTACGCTAGATTATTCCTAGCTCTCACTTTTAGCGGACCAACCTTTATCTATTCACTTTGATGAATGTCGTGCTAAACTCTATTCATTTGTTGATCGATTCATTCTAGGAAACTATTCACAAGTTGTCCTACATTCAATCAATAAACTCTTTAGATTTTCAAATGAGGGTTTTTACATAAAAGAGATTGCAATTATATCTAGATAATTGTTTACAAGAACAAATAGAATATCACTTCATTTATGGAATGGAAAAGTTTGCTAAAAATAAAGATCGAATACATGTCATTACCTAAACATTGATTGTTAAATTGAATGTATGTGGTTGCGTAAATCCCACTAATGAAATTATTATCTTGCACTGCTTATTTATATGACAAAATGAATGTGATTTTTTTTTTTGGATGATAACAGATCTATTCAAGTGATAGTTTTTTTTTCAAATATTAGACATTCAGCTAATTTCAGTTTCAATTTCATGACATTTTTCATGAAAATCACTTGGCAAATTGCACCAGAAAGGGTCGTGAAGTGACCATGGCTCCCACAAGATGCAAGAAACTTCCCGCGGGTTTCCGAGCGAGCTTCCCGAAACCCTCATCACCTCCCTGCTGTGCTCACATTATTCGGTTTTATGGATGTGGGGTCCAAAATGTTATTATGATTCTCTGACGTTCAAGAATGTACGAAAGCTGTGAGATTAGACCCACAAAAGAAAATCGACGACTAAATATTTCGGGAAGACAAATAAAATCAACGCTGACGCGAATTCCGCAGGAAATGGATGCACGACTTCCGTGGATTGATGACTAAAAATGAGCCTTAATTCTGCCTTCTTCTCCGTAGAAATTATTAAAAAAGAAGAAGAAAAAATATGATAAAATGAGAGCATCTTACGCTGCTTCTGGACCTTCCATGGGTTGTGCACCTTGAGCGGGTTTGAAATTGGAGTGTGAAAGAAAACCAAAGATATATGCACATCTCTCTAATAAAAAAAATGTTCATTTTGACCAATGCGATGGAATAATATTTGAAAATTGTCTAGTTTGTCCAACTTTATAGAAGGCGACACAAATGTTAAATATATTTTGGGCCTCGTATTAATTACGTCAACATAAATTGGAAGCTCAATTCCTTTTAAGAGTTTGCATAGTTGGTTGAGAAAGGATATTTTCATATTTGAAATTGTTCTGAATGGGAATGCGGAGTTTAATGGGCCTTCAAGTAATCAAGCAGTCTCACTTTGTGCCCGACTATATTATATAAGCGGTCAGCTTATATTTTCCCCTTTCTGGCTCTCTACCCTATTGATTCTCCAAAGCTAGGTTCAGCCCGATCAAATTTCCATTTTTATGATGATGTGAGATTGGATACTTTGGAACATAGATTCATTATTTAATTAAAGCATTTCCTTGTTAACTCGAAGTCCTTGCTAACATTTCGAAGGTTGAAGCTTTTCTTTAAGCTACAGGCATTGTTCTTTTCAATCGTTAGCTAAAACTACAAGAGGCTTCAAAGAGGTTTCCTCCTCAATTTTTTTTTCATTGTCCTTTATAATGTTAGACGAGATAATTATTAAATTCTAATGCCATTAAATGTCAATGATGGTATGTGAGTCCCCTTTAATTAGGCCAGAAGAAAAGGATATTATCATGTGATTTTAGTAATTTCCCACTTACTAAAATGGTCATCCAAAAAGATTATTTAAGAGATTCATTTTGGTAGGTGAGATAGGTTTTTCATTGCTCTTATTAACGAACACAAATAGAGTATAAAGAGATTAATGAAATGATTAACGCAATAGTTGAGAAGGGGTGAATTGATTATTTTAAGAAAATTGAAACTTTTTCGTGAAAAACTCGTACAGTGGTGTCCTGGTGTAGGAGAGTGAATTGGTTGTTTTAAAAAATTAAATTATTTTTCAAGAACTTGTATCATGTATTGCTGCAGGAGGAAAACTATCATGCAGATGCAGTACCTACTACCTTGTATCCAAATGATAATAAAGGAGTTAGAGAGATTGAAGAGATGCAAAACAGATTTGTAGTGAATCGAACTTCCACTTAACCTACTCCTCTCCCAACAAGGCTGAGTAATCCTCGAGATTTTACCGTCTGTAGAGGATGCTACTCTTACATAAAGCTCAGTAGATGATTCTACAAAATGTGTACCTTTACAACACTATGACTCACTAACTTCCTAGATCACGAAAGCACACACTTCTACGAAGAATTTGAGTGAACACGGCTAAGGGGCTGCAAAGCTTCTCAGAGATTTGCTGGGCTGATATGTCACCAAAGCTGGAACCTATAAAAAGCGTTATTCATAAAGCATCATTAAATCCGCTTATGTTGATGAAGATTCATCGTTACAGGAGCCGTCTTGCACTCGCTTGGATTGATGCAGGGGCGTTGTTCTGGACAGCCTGGGAAAGAACAGTCGAGCACGACAGACAAAACAGCAGGCGGCGGTGTCAGGTTTAAAGAAACGGGACAACAACAGAAGCGTGGTAGCCTCTCCGGTAGTTCGCTCCGAGGGCTCGACAAGTGCTTGTAATTCGCCGGGAACCTGCAAAGAATTAATCAAGAGACCACGGGGCTGCCGTGGCATGCAAAGGACTCGCCGAGGGGTGCTTCATCGTTGCAGGAAATTCCCCGGATCAGACTGGGGCAAAACTGGATGATGAACTGCGGCGGCAAGGAGATGGGCAGTACCGCGTGGCGTGGCTTGGACGAGTGCCGGAGCTTGCTGCTGAGCTCCAGAGAAATTGCCTCCCCCTCTATTGGGCTCCACACCTCCCACAACTTCTCTTCTCACATTCCATAATCTTGACCGAATTCTCCAAAATGCACGTACGCACATCTACCCCAGGGATTATTGCTGAGTATTAATGATCAAATCTTGGCAATAATATGAAATTACTAATTAAATCACGGAATGAATAGCTGTGCCTTGAAAAAATCAGTGAAGACTTGACAAAGCCTCATATGAAAGAGCTTTACTGGTATCCACTACTCTGGGTTTCCCCTTCGCTGATGGAATCTCATATATCGCCATATAGCAAACCACTGTAATGAGAGTAATAATTACATCGTTAACCACATGAATGTGAGGTAAGATGTGTGTTCAAATCCATTAAGTAGAGTTCTAACATCAGAGTTTGCAGTAAAGACAGAAAGGAAAAAGAGAATGTGACAGATGAATAAAACCATGGCTTGAACCACAACCTGAATACCAGGTAGCGCTTGATTGGCAAAAAAATTCTAGTTAAGAATAGTAGATGCAACATTAGAATAAGTAAAGCACCAATTCACCATATAGTGGGTTCTTATTATATCCTTTTCAGCTCCAGAAGTGACAGCATATCAGCTGGCGCTTCTTCCGTAATACTTTCCCCTTCTTTAGGCTTTTTCTTCTCTTTGGAAGGATCTGCATCAAACACCGGGGGCTGATTTTTGGATCTGTGCCTGGACATAGTCCTGGCAATCTAAGCTTAAAAGAACCTGCAAAACCATCCATCGAAAAACTGATCATAGTAAGAGAGCATAAACGGCTAAAAGCAATACAAAAATCCAGTACATGTTCAAGGATAAAGGCGATTTTCTCCGTATTTGCCAATGCTCCAAAATTTTCCACAGCAATTCAGACCACTCATAATATTGGACAAGGGAAAACCAATTACAAGATCAAGGACCCCAGAATTCAACTTCTAGCTCCTACAATTTGTTAAATCAGCAGCTTCTGCTATAAGACCTTCTTCCTTTGCTTTTTGCCAGTTTCTTTATCAACCGAACTCTCTCAATTTCGACATATAGCTGCATAATAATCTTGGCTCTTGCTTGTTTAATATTCCTTTTGCCACCAGCAAACCTAACACATGCTGTGTTCCTGCAAGGGAGAAACTCCACAACAAACTCTTATTGCACTTGACAGGTACAACCCATACTTATTGTTCATCTTCGGTTGATTAGTATTTTGAATCACTCGTTTGGCACCCAATCTCAATTTCATTTCTCCCCGGTTTCTTTGTTGTGTAAAAGGCATAATAAGTAAGGCACCAAGGAAATACCTATCCATCTAAACCAAAAAGAATTCATCCCTATACAAGAGAACTCAAATCCTAGAACAAATCTACTAACCAGAATAAAAACAGAGTGGAGCACCGATGACTGACTTCACTAAACCCTTAAAAGATGATAAAACAAAATAAAACTACTTAACTTAAACAATATGCCCTTAATCTCTATCATCACGGACTAAGGATCAGCCCGCGATATTGTCACCCACCTTCGCTTCAAAGTCGACGTCCGAGTAATTGAACAGGATCACCCCCAACCGGGCCTCCATAGTCCGCATCGATCGCGCCCACACCGACGTCGATCTAAAGCTTCCACGCCAAACTCGATATCAGGTGCTGAAGCAACAAATGCACAAGCGATTCGATTCAGCCCTCGTCAATCATCCAAAACAAGTTATTGAGACAATGTCTTGAGATGAGAAGTTGCACATTAGCTACTCGAGCACATGTTCCTTCGGGTACTGCGATGCTCAGATTGGTAGGGACGAGCGCTTTTCCTCTTGCCGGTACTTCTCGTCTGAACCGCGTTGTTTTTAATCCGCAAACGGAGAAACCCACATTCAGAAACCATCGCGATTTTCCTCTTGCCGGTTTCTCGACATGGACCGAACCCGAAGCTCTAAGGAGGAAAGTAAAATTTGGGGTCACGATTTTCACCTCCAAAGATCGTAGCACGCGGAGAGAGGGGGGTCGCTCGCGAAGGCAAGGCGGTCTCCCGGGAAAGCGGCTCCCTGGCAGATCCCATGACGCCATTATTGGCAGGACGGAAAAGCAAAAATAGGAAAAAAAAATTGAAAATGATAGAATTGTATAAAAGAAAGGGAAGATGGGGTTTGAGGTTCTATAAAGAAACAAAAAAGGGAAAATGCATTAGGGTTTTCAAATTGGTGCCGCTCTAATTTGTGGAAAATTGTCCACTAAAATCGATGGCGCCTTCTTCATCAAGCATCCCATCCACCCATACCATAATACAAACTTTTCTTACATTAATTTTTGCCAATCAAATGTTTTGAATGCTTTATAGCAATTTTTTTTCCCCTAAGAATTTTAATTAGTTCTCAAGTATGGGACGAAAAGAGATCTTCAAATAATGACCGAGAAATTAATTTTTGTGTTATCTTGAATTTTCCCTACACTTGAAATAAGGTGTTGATAATTACGTTACAACACTAATTAAGTTAACTAGAGGTAGTAAAACACGTTCTGAGCTACTTTAAAATGAAAATCAAATTTTGAAGATTTTTATTTTATTTTTCATAAATAATTGATCGAGTTAATGAGGACCTCAAGAGTAACTTTTAAGTATATCTTATGATGATTTATGTAATTTCCAATGCATTAACAGCACATATAACAAGAAAAGTTACTATAGTAAACATCATGAATTTTCTTTAAATTATGCTAAGTAAGTTCTATAATCGCATTCTCTAACAAAATGATAGATACGTTTACTTTGTGAAGAAAGTAAAATGGTGCTTTTTACTTATGGGGCACAACTATTTTCATAGCCAAAAGATATCATGGCCATAACTTTTCCCAGTTTTTTCAGTTTCCGTGAAGAAAATAAGGGAGCTGGAAATCTAAAGAACAAGGTCCATCCTGTATCGGTATCAACTTGAAGAAAAAAACGTCTCTTGAAGAGATAAAATGTGCAGTTATCTTATCGAAATGAAGTTCTCTAGAAACAGGGTGCTCATTTCAAATGTGAAATGAAATGGAAAAGTAGCATTTGTTAAGCCTTTACTAGGGAGAGCTAATGTTATTCACAATGTTAGAAAAACACAAGCACTAGCAACATTTGTAATGCGAAATAGAATTTAGTAACGAGGCACTTATTTCAGTCCAAATGAGTGCACATCTTGTGCTACTACCTGTTCCATTGATACAAGTTTCGGACCTTGAAAGCCCATAAATCTTCAATTAAAATGATGGGGGAAAGAGGAAAGTTGAAAAGACCAAATTACATTCCTATTTTGAAAGTGTATTAAGTATATCCGAAATAAGGCTAGGATCTGGTCATCTTGCAAAATATGCAATCAAGTTTAAGACAGCCATGCGAGAGTTCAATGATGAATATCTCCCGTCCACACTTTGGGCCACAATGTGAAACGGCATTCATCGGGGGGGAGGGGAGAGAGAGAGGGAGGGAGGGAGGCTCGAGGGGAGAGATCATTCATTCATTCATTCAAATGAAAACATCTTCAAGCTGTTGAGGCAGCCTTATGAACTGCGGTTTCCTTTGGGATTTGGTGGCAACTTTTCTTGACAAGGTGAAGCAGCTTTTCCAAAATCGTCTCCTCTAAGTTTAAAATCTCATTGCTGCACCATTGCTGTCACAGCCTGTTGATAAGAAAATAGCTACATATAGTCATACATAGATGGCATGTTACAACTACACAAAACAACAGTTCAAGATCTAATCAGTACACATATGGGAGGCAATCTCTGCAATATAAGTCCATATAAACATAACCCTCAAGGTAAAGGTTGTTAAGATCAATCCCAAATGATTGAAACTGGACCACACATTGGATTATTGATCATGAGACTGCAGAAAATTAAAGTCTAAAGTGATAGATTCTTCATCTTTTTTCTGCTCTTACACCTGTATATTATCTTTAAAAAGAGGGAATGAAGCTCAGAAGTAGAAATCAAAAACAACATACGCACATCGGTGAATCAGCTCTCATGCCTCTCAAGAAAGTTAATTGCATAAGCATCTGGGGCAAAAGTGAAGAAGAGACCAAAACGAATGCAAAACCCGACGACGGCAGTAACTAGAAGAAAGACAGAAGGATGATAGAAATACTCAATGGTAAAATCGCTTCTGTCCCCAGCCAGAAGGGACGGTTGCGGTACAAAGGTGCTGGCATCGTGCCGCATTGCTAATTACTTGCCGCAAGGCTCAACCCAGCAAACAAACAACTCGAAAAGTGGGATACAATTTGCACAATTAAACGGAGAGAGGCTGAGCACATAGCAATTAGCAGATATTTACATACCAAGAGTTGGACCAAAAAACAAATGCACAAGCAATCCGATTCAACCCCTGTCGATTATCCAGAACAAGGTACCGAGAGCATGTTTTGAGTTAAAGAAAGTGCACATCACGTATCCGAGCATATTTATCTTCGGGTATTGCGATGCTCAGACCGGTAGTAGGGACGAGCGCTTTTCCTCTAGCCGGCACTTTGTGTGTGTTGCAATGTTTTTAATTCACAAGCGAGGAAATCGCTGCGGTTTCTCCATTGGGGTCACGTTTTCCACCTCGAAAGGTTGTGGCCCACTGACCAAAAAAAAAAAAAGGTTGTGGCCCGCGGAGGAGACACTTAAAAAAAAAAAAAAAAAAAAAAGAGTTTGGTGGATTTTTTTTTTTTTCACAAGAATTGATCAGTTTCAATAATTGCTCTTCATGATCAATGAAGAATTCGATTTTTTCATCAGCTGGGCTTTAAAGTAATGACCATCACAAACTTTTTCTAACACTAATTTTTGTCAACTTAAATGTTTCGAATATTTTATAACAGCTTTTTTTTTTTTTCAGAATATTAATTGGTTTTCAAGTACGTGGTAAAAAAAGGCCTTCAAATAATGGCAAAAAATTGATTTTTTTTGCGTTACCTGGAATTTTCCCTACATTTGAATTAAGTCATTGACAATTGCATTGCAACATTAACTAAAAGTAGTAAAGCTTGTATTTCTAAACACTTTAAATTGAAAATTAAATTCTCTAAAGAAAAAAACTATTTACTTCTCATAAATAATCAGCCTCTTTAACGAAGACCTTTAAGAATAATTTTAAAGTGATCTTATAATTATCAATGTATTAAGTTGGAGAAAAGTAATGTCCCTTGAGGAGATAAAAAGTGCATTTATCTTATTGAAATGAAGCTCCCTAGAAACCGAGTGCTCATTTCAAATGTGAAATGAAATAAAAGAATAGCATTCATTAGCCTATACTTTTGGAGAGGTAATGTTATCCCCGGTGTAAGGAAAACACAAGAACTGTCAGAATTTGTAATGCGAAACAAAGTTTACTAACAAGGCACTCACTTCAATCCAATTGAGTGTGCATTTTGTGCATATACCTATTCCACCAGTACAAGTTCCTAACCTTGAAAGCCCACAAATCTTCAATTAAACAAGGAGGAAAGAGGAAAGATCAAAAGATCAAAACACACTCCAATGCAAAAAGTGCATTCAGTATATCCTTACACGACACAAGGTCTAGATCTGGTCCCTCTACAGAATATGTAGTCAAATTTAAACCAGCTGCACGAGAGTTCTATAAGGAATATCTTCAGTCTCCACTTCAGAGCATAACGGGAAACAGCATTCTTCAACTTCTCTTCCTCGACGAGAGGAGGCTCAAGGGGAGAGAGATCATTCATTCAACTAGGGCATCTTTAAGCTCTCAAAGCAACCTTATGAACCTTGGTTTCCTTAGGGACTTGTTGGCTACATTTCTCAACAAGATCAAGGAGCTTTTCCAAATTTGTCACCATTGAGTTTAAGATGTCATTACTCTCCTTTGTCATTTGGAGACAGAGAACTCACATCAGCTAGCTTATCTTTTGCCACCATGTCATTACTCTCCTTTGTCATTTGGAGACAGAGAACTCACCTCGGCTAGCTTATCTTTTGCCACTAGGTCCTGGAAACAGTCATTATGGAGAGATGCTGATCTTTTGCCACCATGTCATTACTCTCCTTTGTCATTTGGAGACAGAGAACTCACATTGGCTAACTTATCTTTTGCCACTAGGACCTGGAAATCATTATGGAGAGATGCTTCTCAACTTCCTAAAATGGTAATATAAAACTAATAGGCCATGCAATAGAATATAATACAAGCTTGGATAATTATCATTATACAATCTTTCTATTAGATGATAGCATTGATTTTATCAATTGAGGCATGTGAACGATTAAAACGCTCTACAACAGCAGTAACAGAAACCCGAGAAGAGAGCTCTTCTCCCTGAGTCATTCAGCTACGTAGGTTTTCTAAACACATTAAGAAAGCTCCAACAGTGGGACATACTTTTATATGCCGGAAATGGTGAGTGCTAATACTAGTAGAAAAAACTTGCCGAACTATTTTAGCAATATAGCACAGCTCCTCCCACCCTTCAAAGGGCATTGAAATTTCAGGCTCCATGGGACAAGAAATGGTTTCACAATACCAGACAATCACACAGCTAAAAATTTTATGAGCAGAAGTTGACTAAGCCAAGTGCACACATATATGTCAATCAGAAATGTTTACGGAACGAAACTACAAAGACAACATTTTCAATTCCATGACAAACCTTCAGCTTTCAAGGTACCTAAACCTCGTTTCCACTATTTTAGAATTTGTATCCAAGTCCGGCAACCATGTCCTAATCAGGGATTACAGGCAGAGAGCTGCTCAGGGTTAAATGTGGGGTCTTGAAAATCATTCATAAAGATGACATTGATAAAAAAACATAAACCAATGTTCCCCATAATCAGATCTGAATACTAAAGCATCACAGCTCTGGAAGTCTCTTTAAAATAATCCTCGGGTAATACTTTGAAACAACAATAATATTTTGCAGAAAATAGAGTGAGTCACAAATGACAAATTTCTGTAATTACACATTTAATTAATGATTCTATCTAAGATCTTCTGCTGCCTTCTCAACAAGTGCACCTCCGAGCATTGTTTTTCTCATTCTCAAATTCATCTTTAAAGGTACTCCAAAGAGCAGTCCATCGTATAGCCTCCAGTGTGACCAATTGTTTCAGAAGCAACCTGCGTTAAAGTAACAAAGGCATGGTCAACCAAATTCTATGGCACGTTATTGAGATGTTGCAAGATGTACAACCAATTACCCAGAACAATTCAAAAATGGTACCTGAATTGGGTAATATATGAGAGATTTTGATCCTTAAAGTGGCATTAAGAAGGCTTGACTACATAGGATCATGTGGTGATAGAACCAAGTACCAGTAGATTTTCCTTAGAACCTACAGCCATGCCTCAAAACACTCAGTGAAGACTCAACAACAATAGTGCTTCATTGGTATCAACTGCTCTGGGTTTCCCTTCACTGTGTGGCCTTATAGCATCAACATATCTTGAGGTAATTGTTGTTATGTGAGTAATACCTACATCATTAACAACATGAACACTAGGTAAACTGAAATGTATGTTTAGATTCATTAAGCACATCTTTATTGTCAGAGTTTGCTATAAAGCTAGAAAGGAAGAAGAGTATGTGCCAACTAAATAAAGCCATACAAGTTCATGGTTTGAACCCCAACTTGAATACCAGGTAGCGCTTGATCTGTGAAAACAATTTAGTTAAAGATAGTGGCACAACATAAGAAAAAGCAAAACACCAATTTACCGTATCATGAGTTCTCAGTATATCCAATTCAACTCCAGAAGTGACAATATATCAGCTGGCGCTCCTTCCACAATATTTTCACCTTCTTTAGGCTTTTTCTTCTCCTTGGAAAGATCTACATCAAACACTCAAGGGCTGATCTTCCTGGAAAGGACCTGTGCATGGACATAATCCCTGTGATCTAAGCACAAAGAACCTGCAAAATCCATCAGTCAGAAAACCAATCTTAGCAATAGTGCATAAACAGCTTAAAGCAATACAAAAAACCTGTACTTGTTCAAGGATAAAGGCGACTTTCTCCGTCTCTACCATTGCTTCAAAATTTTCTACCTGCAATTTAAACCAATCATAGGAATGTTGGACAAGGAAAAATCAATTACAAGATCAGTGACAACAGTAGTCAGCTTCTAGTTACTGCAATTTCCGGCATAAAGTCAATAGCTTCTGCTATAAGAACTTGTTCTTCCTTTACTTTTGCAAGATTCTTAATCAATGGTGCTCTCTCAATTTCGACATATATCTGCACAACGAAACTTGCTATAGAAACCATGGGGAAGGGAAAAAAAAAAAAAGATTGCTTATAAACATAATCTGCAGTAGGGTTTCGTTTCACATATTAACCATCACAGGGCAATAGAGTAAAGTGTCTCAATAAGCTCTATCATTGTCTCAAAATCAGGTGTCTGGTCAATATATTGCATAGTCTGCTACACCATTGCTGTCATAGCCTGTTGATGAGAAAAAAGCGACACGTTTGTCACCATCTAATCAAGTCAATGACTTCATTCTGCCTAGAGCACAATTATTAGAGTTGAACTGATTTGATTAACAGCACGGAAAATATTTCATTCTAGCATGAAGATATAGTAAAATAAGAAACCAAAAGGGATAATAGGAAGGTGCAATATGAATACAGGTATCTGTATCAAGAGAATCCCAGCCAATTGAAAACTTGCAGACGGCACAAGCACCATTATCCCCATAAAGGACATATCATGAAACATGTCCTGTACTAGACCCGAAAAAGATGTATGTGATTCATGCAAAGGTAGAAGAACAAGAATCAGTAAAAATCTGGGGCAATCTTGTGAAAGAATCAAGAAACACAAGGTGAGAAACAGAAGAGGATTCCATAATCCTAGATTCCAGTGGATTCCACCATATACTAGATTCTAGAGGATTCCACCATAGTAAAGCACAAGCCCCAAGACTAAGATCTTGAATCTTGATGGATTGCCTAGAGCCAATTCCCATATAGATATGCTGAGGACATTCATTTTTCAGATAGTCATACATAGATGTCACATTGCAGCTACACCAAAACAACAGTAGAAGATTTAATCAGTTCGCGTATGCGAGGCAGTCCCTGTAGTATAAATACATATAAATTTAACCCTCAAGTTAAAGGTTGTTAAGATCAATCCCACATGATTGAAATCGGAGCATACTTTGGATCGATGATCATAAGACTCTACAGAAGATTAACTTCTAAAGAAATAGATTGTTATTCTTTTTTTCTGTACTAATACCTACATGTTATCTTTTAAAAAAGGGAAATGAAGCTCAAATGTAGAAATCAAAAGCACAAGAACCACCACAACAGAAGCACACCAATGAGGAAGCTCCTGTACCTTTCGAGAAAGCTATCTAGAGAAGCATTGGGGCAAAAGTACAGAAGAGAGCAAAATGAATGCAAAACCAAACGATGGCAGTGAAAAGAAGAAGACAGGAGGATGAAAGAAATAGACAAGGTGAAGAGCTATATGCTATGATGCGAAAAACGAACTTTATCCCCAGCTAGAAGAGATTCTGCCATACAAAGGTTAGGGCATTGTGCTCCACTGCTGTTTGTGGAGGCACAGCAGACCTCCTATTTACCCCACCCTCTCATGAATGTAGAGACCACTTCCAACTCCAGCAATAAAAGGTTAATCCAGTTGAAAGCTTATGGACTCTACCAAGTCTGTATGGAAAGTATCTTCAGCCTTGTCATAACCTGCCATTAAATCTTCCATGCAATCTAATTCAAGATGAGGCCAACACCTCATTCTCATTTTAAGTCCCCTTGTATTTCCATCCCCAAAGTTAGCCTGACTTAGCAGGTTTGGCCTTTAGATATTGTTTTAGACATACAATGGGTCATGCACAATGAGAACTGGGGCTTCATTTGACTTACGATGAGATTGAGTCCCAATTAAATAGGCAAAGTAGGATATTTGGGACTAGGAGTGACAATCCCATTCTACATCTCCAATGATCCTGTTCCTGATCAAAACTGGGAATGATTTTGATGTGACCAACTTCCATCTTTTAAATTGCATCCTAGACAGATAGCAATCCTAAAACCAACTTTCAAGGTAAAGATCTCGCATGGGTATAATTAATAGCCACCAATCATCATGCTCTAACTAATCCAGAGGAGCTTATCAGCATTCAGCATACCATAACAATGAAATACCATCAATGAAGAGCGAAAATTCCACTAGCTTTTCACCTAAAAGCAAAGATGAGAAGGCAAATACTCGGACATAGGTTAACCTCAATGACCACATTCACCTCTAATAATGTATGTAACACATTTCTTTCATTACAAGAAAGTTTGGGAGCAACTAAATACAGGTAAAACAATTTAAATGTATGAATATCCAACTATCAATGTCATCAAATAATTGTGACTCCTTTATATCACTTGAAGAGGATGGCAGAGACAAAAGTTCAAAACCCAAGAACCAGGTAGGTGACCAAACACAATAATCTTGGCTAGCGCTTTTTTTAATATTCCTTTCTCCAGCAAACGTAACACATGCTGTGTTCATGCAAGGGAGAAACTCAGCAGCAAACCCTTATTGCAATTACAACCCGTACTCATAGTTCATTTTTAATTGATTGCATATTAGTTTGTCAATGAGTAGACTTACATCTACCCCTGAATTAGTATTACAAATCGCTCCTCCGATACCCAATCTCAATTTCTTTTCTCCTCGGTTTCCTTGCTATGCAATAAGTATAATAAGTAAGGCAACGGGGAAATATCCATCTCTATAAAAGATAATGCAAACCCCAAAAACATATCTACTAAGCATAATGAAAAACAAAGAGGAGCCCCAACTCCTGACTTCACTAAACCCTGAAAAGGCGATAAAACAAAATAAAACTACTTGACTAAGACAAAGCACCTTTTTCTCTTTGTCATCATAGACCAAGGATATTATCTAATTTTTCAACCCTTCACTCCCACACGTTTAACTTCAATTCCAAAAGGAGGTGGGCCCATCTTGTAAAAGTGCAAGTTCAAAGTATTTTCCTAGATAGTACCCCAAACGACAATGTCCAGCTTATCCACAGAACTTTGTGCACTACTTTCCTACTCAGCTCATCCATATGCCACAGCTACTGACTTCTACCTGTTGAGTTCGTTGTCTCCTCCAAAGCTAAGCAGTCAGGTGCTGAAGACTCGCTGATATGATGCCAGAAAGGATATTTGCCCAGGCTAATCTCTTTGCTTTATTACATATCTCTTGGTATACACATACAGAGGCGCCACCAATAGACTTCCACAGGAATATCAGCCCCAACCTTCCTTCCATCATCATTCAAGAAAAACGAGAAAGAAGTACCCACGTAGGCAAATCAAGCATTGAAATTGGAAGGGCGAGCTCGAGGAATCGGCACAAAAGTCCGCGAGCGCCATCACTGCGGAGCCTCTCTTCTTCTTTCTATAACTGGTCTTATCCATAGGATCTATCGCAGTACACCAGACGAACAGAAACATCGCCAAGAACACCTGAAAATCGGGGGAAATATGTGGAAAATCCCATCAATTCCCAGAAAACTGACGAAAGAAAAGCAACCAATGTCATCATGGCACAAAGTAAATGCTAAGGGAGTTAACAAAAGAGAATATTGTCATCACGGTGATTTTAGCCGCCCCGCTCCCAAGCAACAGTCCCAGGAAGACGTAGAAGGCCACCGCTAGAAAACTGATCGATCATCTGCATCACGCCCTACACATTTACTACTGAGAAAACTAAAATCTCCAATCCAAACAATCGATGAGCTCGCGCGCCGGAACGACGTGGTTCTAAAATGCAGATGAAGCTGAGAGACCACAGGAAAGACGCGTGCGTGCGTTTACCTGGAGCGGATGGAGAGGGCGTTGCCAGCCGTGGTGTTGCCAGCCGTGGCGTCGCCTCGTTGCCGTTGCCGTCGTCATCTCCGCCGCGCCGACCGACCTGCCCGCCTGCCTGCGGTGGATGAGCGGTGCGAATGGTGGCTTCATTCTTCGATCTTCAGCAGGGCGACTGACTAGTAGCGAGAGAGAGAGAGAGAGAGAGAGAGAGAGAGAGATTCCATGGACGATGAGAGATCTTCAGTAGGTCTTGACGTCTGCTAACGGTGGAAATATAACCAATAAGGGTGCTGGATCTCTCTCAAGCCAAGTTCTCTCGTCTGCGTACGCCTAAAATTCGACACGTCGGGCGATCCTTCGAGAGATGGGCTTTCACAAATAAGGAAAGATCGCAAGTGTTTCAAGTCTGACAAATTCGTAAAGGCTTTCAATTTTCCACATCTCCAAATAAGAAGCTCCGAGAGTCCAATGGGAAGCTCTGGGACACATTCAAGCCGATGGCAATAATTAAGAGTAAGTGAGTTGAGACGGGTTAGCTGGGAAAGATGGGGCAAAGACTGCCCCTGGCAGGTAAGACTTACAACCGTTAAGCCAGCGGGCAGCTCTAGTAATTCCCGAAGCTTTTCAGATCCGCCAAGGTGGAGCACCTCTAGCGAAATCAGTTTGCATATATTACTAGGCAGTCGCTCCAGATTTTTGCAATTCGAAGCATGCAACTCTTGGAGTTTTGCCAACATCCCAATGGCATCAGGCAATTCCGTTATGCCAGTACTAGAAATATACAAGACCCTCAAATTTTGCAGATTCCCAATGCTTTTGGGTAATTTCGTAATCGATGACTCTGTTAAGTCTAGCTCGACCAATGATGCCATATTTCCAATAGAGTCGGGGATCTCTGTTAATGAGCGGCAGCCACCTAACTCCAACGTTTGCAAAGATGCTATATTGCCTATGGAGCTGGGGATGTGGTCTAAATCTAAACAACCATAGGCAGTAATAACCTCGAGCTCCTTCATGGCACCGATGGATTTAGGCAATTCCATTATGCCAGTACTAGAAATATACAATACCCTCAGATTTTGCAGATTCCCAATGCTTTCGAGTAATTTCGTAATCGATAACTTTGTTAAGTCTAGCTTGATCAATGATGCTAGATTTCCAATAGAGTCAGGGATCTCTGTTAATGAGCGGCATCCACCTAACTCCAACCTTTGCAAAGATGCTAGATTGCCTATAGAGCTGGGTATGTGGGCTAACTTTTCACACCTTTCGGCTTCAATAACCTTGAGCTCCTTCATGGCACCAATGGATTCAGGCAATTCTGTTAAGCCAGTTTCATTAATATTCAAGACCCTCAAATTTTGCAAATTCCCAATGCTTTCAGGTAATTTTGTAATCAATGTTTCTTTTAAGTCTAGCTTCGCCAATGATGCCAGATTTCCAATAGAGTCAGGGATCTCTTTTAATGAGCGGCAACCACCGAACTCCAACCTTTGCAGAGATGCTAGATTGCCTATGGAGCTGGGTATGTGGGCTAACTTTTCACACCTATTGGCTTCAATAACCTTGAGCTCCTTCATTAAATGATCACTCGAAATAGGAATATCATGTATACCGGTGCCTTCTATGTTAAGGTCCCTTAATTCTATCATTCTACCTATACCTTTCGGTAGCTCCTCGAGTTTTCCACAACCATGGACATCCAACCAAACAAGAGTCTTGATGTCCCCAATAGAAGGATGAAGCTCTTCCAGATTATAACAATATGCAAGATGTAAAATCTCCAACCTTTTGAAAGTGGACAAATCGGGAGTTCTTTTCAAAGATGAACACTTGAGGTTGAGAACTTTGAGCTCAGTCGCCATCTGGAAGAAAGAAAGGACACGTCAATGTAATTAGACTGTCACAACCTGTGATTTTTTGCTACTCCTTATGTTTTCGATTTTTTAGAATTCCTCAAAAATTACCCGTGCTCCTCCACTCCTTCGCGGTTGTCTTATTTAATTTTAAATCCCTCTTTTAAGCACATTGATTGCAAAAGAATATTAAGAGTGTACGAGTGCTAACTGCATTTATTTTCGAATAAAATTTCAAAGGAGATATTTCTAATTAAACATAAGCAACTTTAATTATCAAAAACCAGATGACAAATTCAAATGGAAGAGAGATACATTCATCGGGCACCATGTTTTCCTTCAGTAGTATCAAATTAAAGGCTAGTTTAATTATGAAAATCAATTTTCAAATTTACAAGGAAAAAATAAGTTATGTTAAAAAATACTTCAATGCCTTCTTTATGTCTTACCTTGAGTGGATCCCATCCTCCCCACTCCTCCGAAATGGCACTCTCTGATAGATCGAGTACAACTAATTTCTTCAGGTGAAAGTTGTCCGCAGTGAAATTCGATGGACAATACTTCCACTGAAGCCATCTTAATTCAAGAAGTAAGCTTTGGAAATCTCCGGTGAAATCCACACCATCCGCTTGGAGGAACCTCAAGTTGGTCATTTTTTAAAGTTGTTTGGCTGCATATGTTCTTCCAAAACCACATTTGCCAAGAGAAAGGGCCTCTATCTTTCTAGTACCCTACATTTTGGAAACATTGTGGACCATAAATTTTGAATGATGAGATGAGACCAACTGACATAAGATGAACTGCATTGATTTCAATTTGCTGTCATACTACTATGGCATATAGGCTCCTCCCTTCCAATTTTGTGAAATGAAAGGTTGTGATTACATACTATTTATCTAATCTATGTAGAGATGTGAACTCAAGCGGTTGTATCCAAACTTTTTCCTCATCCAAATATGCCTTTCGCAATTTGGACCTTCTAAATTTCCAAGATTTGCGTCCATTTGCAATTGCAATGGAAGGCCTCTCTTCATGCACACACTAATTCAAATATATCTATCAAAATTCATGCCCTTTGTATGCGAAATAACACTACCTTTACTCCTATTTTGTATATGTGAACCAATACAACTCTAACTACCCAAATACATCAATCAAACTTGCCATTGATAAAAGTATCAAATTTATAGAATCCCAATTGTACAATCCCCTCACTTTTTGGGTCTACTTTGTTTGCGATTCTCAATATCAAAATGAAAACGAGAATGTCATCACAAAAGGTTCACGTGTTTTACATTCCTTTCTTATCATGTGTTTCTTCGTTGAGGGTTTCTCATTGTATGTGGAAGGAAAATTTGATGACATTGAATGTTATATACATGATCCTTACTACTATGGCGCAGGCTTCTCCCCATCAATTTTGTGAAATGAAAGGTTGTGGCTGCATATTATTTATCTAATCTTTGTAAAGATGAGAAGCTCAAGTGGTATTTCTTGAACTTTTTCCTCATCCAACTATGCCCTTTGCAATTTGCACCTTCTGATATTATTTATAACATCGAATGTTCTATACATGATCATTACTTTTCTTTTTATCACTACGGATATTTGATGCTATCTTTTCGTTGTCGTGTTGCTTTTTGACTTTGAAGTAGTAGTCATCTAAATTTTGATCAATTTTCCCATGGAGTAATGAGGTCTTCTGTGTGAATAGCTTGAACATGAAAATTGATCAAATTTGTAATCTTAAGGAGCTTGAATCTTCTGCATGTTTCTTTTATTGTAACCTAATATTTTACAAACTCAAATTTAATTCTTGTTTTAGGTGACCAATTGCAAATTGGTGGTTTCAACTTTGTTTGCAATTCCCTTACTTTTTGTTTGCAATTCTCCGTATCAAAATGAAAACAAGATTGTCATCGCAAAATGGTACATGTGTTTAACTTTCCTTTCTTATCATGTGTTTCTTTGGTGAGGGTTTTTCATTATACGTATCAAACATTCTATATATGATTCTTTTTATTGCTACAGATGTTTGATGCCATATTTTCATTTTCATGTTAGATTTTTTCACAGTGAAGTAATAGTCATCTAAATTTTGCTCATTTTTACCATAGATTTCTAGAATCAGGCAAAAAAAAAAACAATTAATCAAAAAAGCGCTTTCGCTTGTAGAATCCGCAAGTTATGGGGACTCAAGACTAATACCTATTTTTATTTCAAACAAGAAAGGGAAGATGGACCCACATTTACTGACTAAGAAAAGTAGAGAAAGCTCATACCTTGCAATTGTCAAGCACATTTAGGGCTTCCTCATAGATCCATAATCTGCTACGCTCTTGAGGCTCCCTTGGATTTTCTAGATAAACAATTTCCCTTCCAAGATCTCTCAATTGATCATGCATTAATAGCTCTCCATCTTCGTCAATTTTAAT
This sequence comes from Eucalyptus sp. ANBG9806169, assembly GCA_014182395.1. Lineage (NCBI taxonomy): Eukaryota > Viridiplantae > Streptophyta > Magnoliopsida > Myrtales > Myrtaceae > Eucalyptus > Eucalyptus sp. ANBG9806169. Next base: position 21,183,299 of record CM024575.1, read on the forward strand.
TAGGGACATATGACTTAATACTTCAATCCCCATCCCGGGGAAAAAATCACAAGCATCCCACATATAAGTTGGATTTTGTTTATGTGATCCGATGAAAAAGCATGCTATATCCAAAAATATTTGTTGTTCCCTATATTCTAATGCTTCATAACTTATTTTCAACTTCTCTTGCACTTTCTCATGGGGCACTTTCTTTAATTTTTTTAATGTACCTTTCCATACGTCTTCTCTCTTTCTACATAAGAATGAACCTATAACTTCAATAGCTAATGGGAGCCCCCCAGTAGTAGAAACGACATCACGAGAGATACCCTCATAAGCACTTGGAGGATAATCCTTTCGAAAGGCATGTCTACTAAATAAAATCAATGATTGATCTAAAGATAACTCGTTGAGTTGGTACATGTAGCTCGCCCTACCTTCATCGAGAATGCTTTTGTTTCTAGTTGTGATGATGACTATACTTCCCACTTCAAACCAACTTCCATCCTTGACCAAAGCATTCAAGTGAGTACTATCATCTATATCATCCAAAAGAACTAGGACTTTCTTTCTCATAAATCGAGATTTGATGACACTAACTCCTTCGTCGACATTAGACACATCACATGAACTTCTTGTTATGTCATAAATGAGTTGCTTTTGTACGCATTCAATACCCTTACGCTGGGATGTTTCTCGGATATTTGCCAAGAAGCTACGACAGTCAAAATGATTTGAGAGTCTGTTGTATAACACCTTTGCAAGAGTAGTCTTACCGATGCCGCCCATTCCATAAATTCCAATAATCTTTGTACCATTGAATTCGGCATCTATGTTGCTCATAATTTGTTGCACATGATCCTCGATTCCCACTAACTGTTCGCTAACATTTAGCTGAAAAGGTCTTTTTAACTCGCCCATAACCTTTTCCACAATAATTTTAACCAATGTTCCTTCATGCCTGTCAAATAACAGTGAATATCAATTTAGGATAGCAATATGTCTATTCTTTTTCAAGAAAGATCTATTTATGAAAAATTAAACAACATTTTGTCGGAGAATAAGGTACCCATTATCAATTTTCTCCGATTCCCATCCTTTCAAGGAGCTGACTTCTTTGAGTGCTTCTTCCCATTCCTTCACAACAATTTCCTCGGTATTCTTTTTATGTGCCTCGATAGCTTCTCTCAATCTCCCTGTAGGATGTCGCACTTGTGAGGGTTCCACTTTGTAAAATATGGGCAACATTATTTGCTCTTTACTCCTCTTGCACTTTAACATCTGAACCAGCTCACGAAGGCACCATTTGCTGGAAACGTAGTTCTCGGAAATAATTGGGATAGAGATCGTGGACTGTGTAATGCTGCAGAGAAGGTCCGGACCAATCTCCTCACCAACACGGAGCTCATTGTCATCTCTAAACACGTGAATTCCTGCATCAATAAGACTAGTATAGAGATAATCGGTGAAATTTTTGCGTGTATCTATCCCTCTAAAGCTCAAGAACACTTCGTAGGCATTCCCTTTCGGTCGTTTGTCTCCCCCTTCATGATCTCCTCCATGCGGAGCATTCGATGAGGAAGACGCCCTGGAATTCGGATCTTCTGAGTGAGTGGGTTATTCTCTTTTAAAATTCAATTGGCAATTTAAGTTGAGAGGGAAATGACGTGAAAAGAAACGAAAGGAATTGGAGAGAAAGGAAGAGAACGGAAAGACCATTTACCTTTTTCTTGATTGGATGGACATCATGGAGTGATTGACCAACGAGATTCTTATTCTGTTTTAAAATAAGAGATCGATCAAGCAGAGCCTTAAAAGAAAGCCAGCCTTCACGGTCCAGATCTGCGAATCGCACAAATGTCTTTCATGACTCAGTTAATTCAAACGAAAATAAAAGAACTCTCACACCTCTTGCTTACTCAGAAGAAAATGGAGCAATCAAAGTAGGAATCAGAAAAGAGCAAGGAGTCGGTTGACTACCTGAGGAGTGCTCAAACAGCAGAACCCTGGGATCCCTACCGATTTTCAGCCTTCAAAGTAAGATTACCAACACACGACATTCTTTAATATGCGTGCTTGAACAACTGCTCGAGTTCTTGTCATCCAACGGTCCAAAAGTCTTCATGCTAATCGAACTGCTGTGAGGCATGCCGCGGAAAGAATAATCATTGCACGCGTAATTTCCGCGGCATCATTTTTTTTTTTTTTTTTTTTTTTTGTGGTCGGAGAAGCATCGTGACTTGGAGACATGCAATGCTCTGCAGCATTATGACTTGACTTGCTCTCCTGCCGTGATCTCCACGATTCACACCATATTATTGGGAAGATGCTTCCAACCTGTCTACGCGCTTTCATTGAAATATGAGAGATCCAGCACTGGCTTGACTTGACTTGACTTGACTTGACTTGCTTTCATTCTCTTATACACTGCTAATTTACATGAGTTAGACGAGTGAATAAATCGGGGATTATACAGAATTTTGTTATTAAGGGTGCGTTTGATAACATTTCTGTTTAAAAATTGTTCTAGGGAGCAGAAATAGAAAAAAATGTTTATGTTCTAGGGAACAATTTTTGAACAAAAAAAAAAGGGGTTTGGTAAACTTGTTCGGGAATAAAAAATGAGCAGAAACAAGTCTGGTAAATTTGTATTTTTTAATTTTAAATATTTTTTTTTTTATTTTCTTTTTTTTTTTTTTTTTTTTTTCTTTTTTGGCCGGCGGCCTCGCCCAGCCACGGCGAGGCTCGGCCTCGCCGGGCCACCGCCGGGCGACGCCGGCCTGGAGGTGGCCGGCGAGGCCGAGCCTCGTCGGTGGCCGGGCGAGCTCGGGCTCGCCGGATCCGAGCAAGCTCGAGCTCGCCCGGCCAAGGCGAGGCCGAGCCTCGCCAGGGGCTGGCAACGCTCGGCCTCGCCGGGGGCCGGTGACGCTCCGGCGAGGTCGCCGACCCTCGACGGCCGGTCGCCGGCCATGGCCGAGGCCCGACCGGCCAAAGAAAAAGAAAGAAAAAAAGAAGAAGTATTTCTGAATTTTGTTCTAGAAACAAGAAACAATTTTTTTTTTTTTTTTTTGTTTTTTGTTTTCGTTCCAGATGTGTTTCGGGAACAAAAAAACAATTTTGGAACAAAAACGCACCCAAACGCGTTTTGTTCCTTTTTGTTCCCAGGAACAAAAAAACAGAAAAGTTGTTCAAAAACAGAAAAAAGAATGAAAACAAATGGGTCCTAAAAGTCTGTAGGAGGCTTTTTCTTTTTATTCGTCTAGAAAGGTAACGCTAAAATAAATCTTTTTCAAAATAATTTCCTTAAACTAGATTTCTCCATACTACTTTTTACTTAAAAATTATCAAATTGTTATCATCCACCCAAGCCACTTTTATCTCTCCCCTTAAATTAATAGCTTTTAACATTTTACATAAATTTATTCTTTTGGTGTCGTGTTAATAAATTCTAGGCCAACAATGCTCCATATTCAAATGGTAATTTAGTGATACTTTTTTTTTTTTTTTCCTTTTATGTCCTCTTTTGTCAGACTTTTTATTTCATGTTGACATTCTTCGCCGACATGTTCTTCACCAAAATATAATTTTTCACAGCACAATAGAGGAGGATTCAATATTAGCTTATTTAGCATTAGAAGATGTGATTTGAAAAACTGAGAGGAACTGCATTAAACACGACAACAAGCAGTGATTACGTTGACACCTAGTGTATTATAGCTATATAATATTAGCTTACTTTTGCTGCTTTGGCAACCAGCCTAGCTTATAAGACCTCCTAAGAGCATGTACTCACTTCTTTACTCATAGGTACAAACATTCTTGACTGAATTTTCCCAAATGCACGTACGCACATCTACCCCAAAGATTATTCCTGGCTATTTATTATCAAATCTTGGCAATAATATGAAATGACTAACATGGCACACATGATTTTGGTCACCTAAAGAATAATGAGGTTGGCCAGGCTCGCTAAATTAAAGTTCAGAACCATCAATTCAAATTCATCTATCACCGATCCAATGCAAATGCAATAAAAAAATTAAATAATAAATGCTCCTAAAACTATATGCTATGCAATCTATTTCTAATATTTTTGTTTAGATGTTAAAAATTAATCCATTATTTTTTTTAATGCAATAAACAACTAATTGGGCCACCAAAATTTAGGTATTAATAGCGATACTTGTCTATCAATGTGCTATCTAATCACAAGCAACGTTAAATCAAATAAATATTTGACACCTATTATCGGCACAAACATTTTAAATTCCTAATTCATTCAAACAACACCCCTCCCCTTCCCCACCCCCACCCCCTGCTCACAAAAACAATATTTCATTCATTAGTTAAATATGTCCCATGAATCAAATAAAAGTTTGGGTACTATATGATGCTTTCTATAGGAGTCATTCTTGCCCCACTTTGCTATGAGACCCAATGTTTAAACCCTTAACATCTCTTGTAAAGAAAGGGGATTTGAGACAACAAATGATTGATCAATTTAATCAAATGTTGAGATTCATAGGCAAAATGTGATGGTTTCTATATTTCGTCAGCCAGAAGTCCAAATCTTAAGAGTTGTAAAACAAACACATTATCCTCAATATTCAAGCTTCTTACCCACATACATGCCAAGAGTTGAGAGAAATGTCAACTAGTTGACATTGAAACACATTCCAGTGAATAAAAGTTAAGAGAGAAATGATATCACAATAGTGTCTTTTTGAAATGACATCACAACATCATCCTCGAGAAAAGCTAAGTCCATCGACAATATATAAGCTCCCTAAAAAGAGGTTTTTAGAACTGCCAATGGTCAAGATTAAGTCCAAAGGAAGCAGGCTCTCTGCTGAAAACAAAATTCAAATGTGAAATGAAATACAAAATAACATTCACTCGCCTTTACTTTTGAGAGCTAATGTTATCTCTGATGTTAGAAAAACACTAACACCAACAAAATTTGTACGGAGAAACAAAATTTGGTAACAAGGCACTTACTTTTGTTGTAATGAGTGCACATCTTGTTCTGATACCAATTATGTTGGTACAAGTTCTGGACCATGATAGTCCAAAAATCTTCAATTACAAGGAGGGGGGAAGAGGAAAGATGAAAAGACCAAAATATATTCCTAAGCAGAAAGTGTATTCTGTATCATTTCAGTCCAAAACATGGCCTAGATTTGGTCCACCTGCAAAATATGCTATCAAATTTAAGATAGCTACACGAGAGTTCTATGGTATCTTTAGTCCCCACTTCAGAGGACAATGTGAAACTGCACTCTTCAGCTTCTCTCTTTTGGTAAGAGAGGGGGAGGCTCAAGGGAAGAGAGGTCACTCATTCAACTAAGAACATCTCGCAAAGCAGCCATATGAACCATAGTTTGCTTGTGGATTTGGTGGCAGCTTTCCTTAACAGGATCAAGGACCTTTTCCAAATTTGTAGCCCACGAGTTCAAGATGTCATTGCTCTCCTTTGTTGTCTGGAAACAGACAACTCCCATCGGCAGGTCTATCTTTCCCAGTAGGGACTTGGAAACAACCATTTTGGAGAGATGCTTTTCAGCTTCCTAGAATGGTCACATAACTAACAGGTCATGCTGATAGAATATCATATAGGCTTGTATAATTACTACTATGCTGTCTCTCTAGCAGATGATAGTGATGATTTAATAGATTGAGGCATATGAATGATTAAAGCTCTCTACAACAGTGGTAACAGAACCCCAAAAATAGAGTTCCTTTTGTTGAGTGATTCAGCTACATAGATGTCTGAGCAAATTAAGAAAGCTCTAATCACGAGATATACTTTATTAACACTGGAAATGGTGAATCATAGCAGAGCTCCTCCCACACTTCTAAAGCGCATCAGAATTTAAGGCTCCATGGGACAAGAAATGGTTTCACAATGCCAGACATTGATAGCTACGACAAATTTTTTGAGAAGTTGACTAAGCATAGTGTGTATGCATATATATCGGTCCGAAATATTCAGATCGGTAGGGACGAGCGCTTTTCCTCTCGTCGGTATTTCTCGTCTCAGCCGCGCTGTTTTTAATCCGCAAACGGAGAAACCCACGTTCAGAAACCATCGCGATTTCTCGACATGGACCGAACTCGAAGCTCTAAGGAGGAAAGTAAAATTCGGGGTCACGTTTTTCACCTCCAAAGATCGTAGCACGCGGAGAGAGGGGGTCGCTCGCGAAGGCAAAGAGGGCCTCCAGGGAAAGCGACTCCCTGGCAGATCCCATGACGCCATTATTGGTAGGACGGAAAAGCAAAAATAGGAGAAAAACAAATTGAAAATGAGAGAATTGTATAAAAGAAAGGGAAGATGGGGTTTGAGGTTCTATAAAGAAACAAAAAAGGGAAATGCATTAGGGTTTTCAAATTGGTACCGCTACAATTTGTGGAAAATTGTCAATTAAAATCGATGGCGTGTTCTTCATCAAGCATACGATCCACCCTTAACGTAATACAAGCTTTTTCTTACATTAATTTTTGTCCAATTGAATGTTTTGAATGCTTTATAGCAATTTTCGCCCCCAAAATTTTAATTAGTTCTCAAGTATGGGACGAAAAGAGATCTTCAAATAAAAAATTGATATTTGCGTTATCTCGAATTTTCCCTACACTTAAAATAAAGCGTTGATAATTACGCTACAACACTAATTAAGTTAACTAGAGGTAGTAAAACACATTCCAGGCTGCTTGTTGACACCTAAATTTTGGTATCCAAGTATTTATTTATTGCATAAGAAAATTAGGGATCCAAACTGATCTTTAAAAAATATAAATACCAATTTTCACTTTGCATGTTTAGTTCTTGTAAAGCATGTCCGCATCCAATAAATTCATATGAGCTAGCGTTATTATGCTTGAACTCAAGAAGCCATGAACATGCTCCGGGTTGGCACACAGATTAACAAATCCTCAGAACATGCTCGATTATCAATTGTGCACATGAGAATCAGAAACTTGGGGGTCACAATTTCCACAAAGATGAGGGAAGCCCATCAATTAGAGAAATCTTCTCTCCAGTAAATATTCCCTCTAGTAAAATTTGGCCGGATAAGTGGAGGGACTCATGGGATCTTTTTTTCAAGGATATTGGAATGCACAATAAGAAACAAATATGTTGGCTGCGAAATCACGGGCAATTTTGTCAGACCATAAGTTGAGGGAAATAAATTAGAAAAAGGAAAAGAAAGATAAAATTTTCATGGAATATTCTCCACGACTTTGGCCGAGATATCCCGCATCCAAAAGCTCAACCCCACCAGGTCTCACGAATCATCTTTCGCATAATAAGAGGAGTTCATCTTGGCAAATCATCAGAAAAGCAATCTCGCGTTTTCAGCTACTGATCATGGAAAGATCGGGAGCTCGGATTGACGAGGACGGACTGAATTCTCATCCCTTCGTAGACACCTCCGGATTGCTTGGGATTCTTTCAAAGAATGGACACTCACTCGAATATTGGGCGTTCATGTGCAAGTGAGTGAATCTGGACATGTTCGCGGCAATATAAATGAATCAAAAAAAAGAAGAAAAGATTGTGAAAGAAGGTGAGGGACGCATACTTGAGAGATTTACGGCGACAAATCAAGGCTAAGATTTGGCAATCCCCACGATCAAAGGAGCACGGGTTTTGACTTTCCAATGTTAAATGGAAGTCTTATACTATAAAAGGGACATGTCGAGTCATTAAAGGGGGGCCGAGAGGTCTTTTTTTCCATGCTTGCTGCCTCTCACGCCGCATGTGCCGATCCGTGACGTGAGCTTTAACGTGAATTCGCTACGGGTCCTTTCGAAAAAGCCTACTCCAGGAACGTTGTTGCTCCTTGACGGCAGCCGCCACCGCAAGTGTGCCATGACACATCTTGGCATCGAACACTGGAGTTGCAGCCTTTTTGCCGTTGTCTACGACAAGTCACGAAAATCCCAGACGACATCCTTCGTATATACCACGTCCTAGGTTTTATCACGTCAGCCCAGCAGCAAGCCAACGTGCATAGATTTGTGGAGAACCCCACTGAAGCACCACAATCTACTTGGTGATAAAAATCGGTGGAAATTTGGGGAGCAAGCCGCTGAAGCGGTGATTTTTGGCTTGGTTTGTCGGTCCTTGCAGCGAAACCAGAATCTCCAGCAATTTCAGGCCGCGAGCACGAGACAACCGGCAACGTCTTCAGCAAGTTTTTTTCACCATCCTGCCGTTTGACCGAACGCTGCTTTGATCAATCCACGACCCCAATGGTTTATAGCACGTAGCCCTTCCACAACTGAGCGGCATTCCATCACTGTCCCGGAAGCGCCCTCACCGAAAGTGCACACCATGCAAGAAGATTCCCCATAGACGACCTCATAGTCCTCGTGGCGTTTGACCCACGTACTGGAGACCATCTCAATTCAAATTGTTGGGAGCACATGATGAATAAGACAAAAGGAGAGAGGACTTTATTCGGTGGTCAAAGCAAGGAGACCATCAGTGGGATTTCGAAGAGAATTGATTTCCTTGCCGTGGCGTGACAAAATCGTTAGTCATCGTGAATTCCCACACCGCCGCTGCTCGCCTCATCCCGGTGCCCGACATTAAGCCTCGCCCCGCAACGCCTCTGGCTGGCACCCTGACACGCCGGAGTTCCTCGCCGGCGACTCCCTTCGTCCGGCGCAGACCACTACTGTTTCTCCCCTCCAAAATCCCTTAGGTGGTTTATTTTTTTACTTTTTTATTTATTTTTATTTTATGTTATCTTACTTTATTTTATTTATCATTGTACAGTTTAAATATTGAGAGGTGATTTTCAGTTTGTGGATATTGTAGACATTAACCTCATAAGTTATCTTTATATTGTAATTACTAATTTGACCCGTAAGACGTCGGGTCATTTTTTTAATTATTTTAATTTTTGGGGATTTTGTTGGTAGCATATTAATTGTTGAATCAATATATTTATTAATTTGATTCGTAAGATTTCGGATAAGATTTTTAATTATTTTGATTTATTGTCGTGATGTTCGGGGTTAAAAGTAATCGTTAATTTGACCCGTGAGGTAATGGGTTATTTTTTCGTTTATTTTAATCCTTTATTTGTTGAATATCTTGTTTGTTTAGATTTAAGATTTAGTTGATAATTGCTTGTTTTAGAAAATCACTAAGAAAAATAAAAAAAATATTTGAATTAGGATTTCAATTGGTTTTAGAATATTTCTTGTTATTTTGCATATTTAGAATATAGATTTTATTTTAGATTTAAAAAAATATAAAACAAAAAATACATTCATTTAGGATTTTAGTTTTTATTTAATTTAAGTTGCATGTTTAATTACGTGGCAATTTTAAATTTCGAACATTGTTAAAAAAAAAAAAAAACATCATGCATATGTCATGTAGAATTAGGGCATGCTCCGCATGTCATTGCATATTAAATAGATTGCATGTTAGGTTAAGATACTGTCTTAGTTTAAATTAGGATTTAATATGACCTAATCCTTAGTTTAAATTAGATAGAATTTTAATCTAGCTAGATCATTTTTGCAATCTTTTACAAAATTTGTATTTGCATAAGTTAATTTCAATTTTTAGGATAAATTGCATTTTCAAAAATAGAAATATCAAATGCAGGTTATTTAGTTTTTATTAAGTTCATTTAATTAAAACTTTCATGTCATTAGATTAAGTCATTTAATAAATGTCGCGTGACATATAGCTCACATAATAAATTGCATGTTACATGTCATTTTAGTTGAGATAATTTTGTACGTCATCGCATTACATGGCATGTCATTAGAATTAGGTAATTTAGATTGCATATTTAATTGTTGCATTTCTTTAATTTCAAATTTCATGAAAAATATAAAAGAATTAAAATGAATTCATTTCATGCTTTAGGATAGATTGCATGCATATTTATGTCATACAATTTTGGTCATGTTATCATATCATTTCATGTTAGAATAGTGACATGCATTGCATAAGTCATGATTTTTATTAAATAAATGAAAACAAAAAATTGAAATTGCGTCTTAATTAGAAATTATATCTAGGATTATCTATATGAATTTTGATCTAACAACGCAGATACTTTCGTTGCTTTAAGGTATGTTTTGCATTATTTTGCTTTCTTGAGTGTTAAATTGGTGGTATGCGCACCTGTATGATCACCTCACACGTTAGGAAGCTAAATTAAAATCAATTCAATTGCCAAACATTTTTGTTTGAAAATTAAAAAAAAAGTGGTACCGAAAGGGCACTAGGATAGTCTAGTGTAACCAAGTCCCCGTATCCAAAATCTCTGGTTCGTAGGAGTAAGATAATCCTCCCGTTATTTTACTTAGGTGTCTAATCGACCTACCCAAAACTGATTAGTGGCGACTCCTAGATAATAATCTTTTGCATGTCAAAACCCTAAGTCGCGATTTGGTATGGGCTTGGGAGAGCCCAAGCTAAGCTTAAAAACTTAGTAGTCAATTAACCTAGTTTAGGTGGTAAACCCGAAAAAATGGGTCGCGACACTACTTTAAACTGAAAATCAAATTTTGAAGAAAAAACTTTTTATTTCTCATAAATGATTGATCGTGTTAAGGAGGACCTCAAGAATAACTTTTAAGTATGTCTTATGATGATTTATGTAATTTCTAATGCATTAACGGCACAAATAACAAGAAAAGTTACTATAGTAAAAATCATGAATTTTCTTTAAATTATACTAAGTAAGTTCTATAATCTCATTCTCTAACAAAATGATAAATAAGTTTACCTTGTGAAGAAAGTAAAATGGTGCTTTTTACTTATGGGGCACAACTATTTTCATAGCCAAAAGATATCATGGCCATAGCTTTTCCCAGTAAGGGAGCTGGAAATCTAAAGAACAGGGTCCATCCTGTATCAGGTATCAACTTGAAGAAAAAAACGTCTCTCGAAGAGATAAAATGTGTAGTTATCTTATCGAAATGAAGTTCTCTAGAAACAGGGTGCTCATTTCAAATGTGAAATGAAATGGAAAAGTAGCATTCGTTAAGCCTTTACTAGGGAGAGCTAAACATTTGTAATGCGAAACAGAATTTAGTAACGAGGCATTTATTTCAGTCCTAATGACTGCACATGCTAATACCTGTTAAATTGATACAAGTTTCAGACCCTGAAAGCCCATAAATCTTCAATTAAAATGATGGGGGAAAGAGGAAAGTTGAAAAGACCAAACTACATTCCTATTTTGAAAGTGTATTAAGTATATCTGAAACAAGGGTAGGATCTGGTCATCTTGCAAAATATGCAATCAAGTTTAAGACAGCCATGCGAGAGTTCAATAATGAATATCTCCCATCCACACTTTGGACCACAATGTGAAACAGCATTCATCAGGGGGGGGTGGGTGGGTGGGCGGGGGCAGCGGGTGGGTGGGTGGGTGGGTGGGCGGGGGCAGCGGGGAAGGGAGGGAGGGAGGGGAGGGATCATTCATTCAAATGAAAGCTCTTGAGGCAGCCTTATGAACTGCGGTTTCCTTTGGGATTTGGTGGCAACTTTTCTTGAAAAGGTGAAGCAACTTTTCCAAAATTGTCTCCTCTGAGTTTAAAATCTCATTGCTGTCCTCTGTCGTTTGGAAACTGACAATTCCCATTGGCCAGTCTATCTTTGCCATTAGGAACTTGGAAACAACCATTAAGGAGAGATGCTTCTCAGCTTCCTAAAATGGTAATATAGAAGTAAGAGGTTATGCTGATAGAATATCATAAAAGCTAATTATCATTATATGGTCTCTCTATCAGATGATAGCATTGATTTAATAAATTGAGGCATGGATCGATTAAAGCTCTCAACAACAGCAGTAAAAGAACCCAAAAACAAAGCTCTTTTCCTAGAGTGATTCAGCTTCAAAGATTTTCTGAACACATTAATCAAGACCACTAGCGATATATACTTTTGTAATGCAGGAAATGGTATGGTGAGAGTTAATAATAGCAAAAAAAGCTAGCTCAGCTATTTCTAGCAATATAACACAGCTCCTGCCACCCCTATAAAGTGCATTAGAATTTCAGGCTCCATGGCACAAGAAATGGCTTCATAATGCCAGAAAATGACACAGCTACAACAAATTTATGAGCAGAAGTTGACTAAGCCAAGTGTACAAAACAAAACTATGAAGACAACACTCTCAAATCCATGACAAGCCTTTGGCTTTCAACGCGCCAAAACCTCTTTTACACATTTGGAACTTGTATAGACCAGCAGCCATGCCCCAATTAGGGATCATGGGAGAGAGGCTGCTCAGGGTTAAATGAGGGGTCTAGGTAATCATTCATAAAGAGTGACATGGACAATGAACATAAACAATTGTTCCACATAATCATACTTGGATACTGAGGCATAACAGCTCTGCAAGTCTCTTTAAGGTAATCCTCTAGCAATACTTCAAAATGACAATAATATTCGGCACAAAATAGAGTGAGTCACATCTGAGTGATGATCCAATTAAAAGAAGAAAAACAACAAGTTCTGTAATTACATGTTCAATGATTCTCTGATGAGGCCCCTTGCCAAAGGTAGCTTATCTCACCTAGGAGATGCGTAAATTCTTCTTTTGACTATGATTGGGCCCTGTCTAAGATTTTCTGCTGCCTTCTCAACAAGTGCACCTCCTATCACGTTTTCTCATTCTCCAATTCATCTTTGAAAGTACTCTAAAGAGGTGTCCATTGGATAACCTCCACCATTACCAATTGTTTCAGTAGCAACCTGTGTTAAAAGAACAAAGGCATGGTCGACCAAATTCTATGGCACATTATTGAGATATTACAAGATGTACAACCAATTACCTAGAACAATTCAAAGATGGAATGGGAATTTCTGAGAGATGTTTATTTTCTAAAGTGGCATTAAGAAGGCTTAATTGCACAGGATCATGTGGCGATAGAACTAAGTACCAGCAGATTTTCCTTAGAACCTGCATTTCATTAAATCACAAAATGAACATCTATGCCTTGAAAAACTCAGTAAAGACTTAACAAGGAAAGAGCTTTTGATGCAAGCCGAGGGTAGGCTTTCTCAAACAGTAGAATCGGGAGAGTGACTCGCGTTCTGGAATTAGGATCAACAGAAATTTCAGCACTGCGCAAGCTCAGGAGAACAGTCGTATCTTTGTCGATACAGATCGTATCGACCTGATTCCAAAGCCAAATGAACAAAGACTTCTAGATCTACAATTTCTCTGTTTTGGGTTTTTTGAAATAAGCACCATAGGATGGTCGAATTTGGGTTGGAAATAACGAACAGAACATGAAAAGATAGAAACTCCGTTGGTTGCTCTTCTAGGCCTCCAAGGAAGTTGAAAGGGGCACCGATTCTTCTAGATCGATGACTGCAACTCTTCAAGGATGCAGATTTCGAAAGCTCCGACTCTTCAAGGACGGAGTGAAAACTCTTCTAGGTTTTCAAGGGTATGAACTCTACAAGGTTCACGATACTTGCTTCAAAGGAAAGTTTTTCATTTATCAAAAGTCGTATGTCTTCTACAAGAAATTAGATGGCTTATATTGTTAACGAAATAAAAAACAGATCGTTGAAACTAGGAAAATAATAAATAGCATAGAAACTATAAAGTAGTAAAAGCGTCTTCATGGCTCCCAAGGTGTCTTTCAAACTTTCGGGATGGACTCAAGATATTGATACAGCTTCTCGATTTCATTGAGCTTGAATGTGGGCCGATCTTCTTGGTCGAGAGAGCTGGTCTTCAATGTGAGCTGCATTAGCTTCACTGGTATCCACTGCTCTGGATTACCCTTCACTAATGGAATCTCATATATCGCCTTACAATATCAACAAATCTCAAGGTAATCATTTATACCAATATCGTTAACCACATAAATGCGAGGTATACTGAGATGCAAGTTCAAATCCATCGAGTGCATTTGAAACATCAAAGTTTGCGATAAAGTTAGAAAGGAAGAAGAGTATGTGCCAGATATATAAAGCCATACAAATTCATGGTCCTGAATACCAGGTGGCACTTGATCGACAAAAACAAGTTAGTTAAAAGATAGTAGATACAACATTAGAAAAAGTGAAACACAAGTTTACTGTGTCATGAGTCATAGTACAATGGTTTCAACTCCAGAAGAGACGGAATATCAACTGGCACTTTCTTTAGGCTTTTTCTTCTCTTTGGAAGGATCTGCATCGATCACTGGGGGCCTGATCTTCCTAGAAAGGATGTGTGCACACACATAATCCTGGCAATCTATGCATAGACAAACCTGCAAAATCCATCCATCAGAAAACCAATCATAGTAATAGTGCATAAATGGCTAAAAGCAATACAAAAACTCATACTTGTTCAAAAATAAATGAAATTTTCCAGGTCTTTGCCATTGCTCCAAAAGTTTCTACCTGCATTTCAAACCCATCATAGGAATGTTGGACAAGGAAAAACCAAGTACAAGATCAGTGACAACTGAAGTCAACTTCTTGTCATTCCAATTTTTTGCATCAAATCAGTAGCTTCTGCTATAAGTAGGGTCTTACAGCACGGAAAATTTGTCAGTCAAGAATGAAATAATGGTAAAAACAGGAAGCAAAAGGGACAATAGCAAGGTACAATACAAATACAGGTATCTCTATGAAGAGGATCCCAGCCAATTGAAAACTTGCAAACAGCACAAGCACCATAAGATCCCCATAAAGGATATATCTTGAACAGGATATGAAAAAAAAAAGTAATGCAATTACATGAGTAGGAGAACAAAAAGTAAAAACTTGGGGCAATCATGGGAGAGAATCCAGAAACATAAGGTGAGAAACTGAAGATGATTCCGCAATAGTAGATTCTAGAGCATTCCACGATACTAGTTTCCAGTACTTCCCAATTGACTGGGAGTGTCTACCAAATACAGTCCTACTTGTTTAGCTACTTCTCTTGTTTTCAGGTTGGATTTTGTTAAGAGGAAAATGGTGCATGAGGCATAGCACTTACCTAGGGCGAAGAGTTGTGGCATTCTGTTTCTTTTGTTTTCTTAATCAAAGTATTTCTTGATAAAAAGTGGTTTGCATGGTTTAAAATTTTATGTTTGAAAATCCGGTGAAATTCAATTGGAACCTAGGAATTGCTTTTCTCTGTCAAAACTCTACAAAGTGCTTTCCCAAGCTGTCGTAATAAGTTTATTTTGCGGAATTCAGCTCCTTTTTTGGAGCAAAACGAGAGAGGTACCTATAGTCTTTAGCTATGGAATGGTCCATAGGAGGTACAGGGTAGGAGAAAAATTTCTGTTCAAGGGACTGCTGATTTATAGAGGACGTAACTGAATTAAGGGAGCAGCTTGGAATTCAAAAGCAGAATGGTGGAGTTCAATTTAGAGATGGCCTGAATGGCCTGAACTGAGGCCATAGAACGACAGAGGAGGAGCACTGAAGCCACATTTCAACATGGAAACAGCACAAGCACCATAAGATCCCCATAAAGGATATATCATGAACAGGACATGAAAAAAAAAAGTAATGCGATTACATGAGTAGGAGAACAAAAAGTAAAAACTTGGGGGAATCATGGGAGAGAATCCAGAAACATAAGGTGAGAAACCAAAGATGATTCCACAATAGTAGATTCTAGAGCATTCCACCATACTAATTTCTAGAGAACAAGCACCAGGCCTGAGATCTTGCATCCCAACAGACTGCCTAGAGCCAATTCCCATGTAGATACACCTAGCACATTCGTTTTTTAGATAGTTATACATAGGTGGCATGTCACACCTACACAAAAACGACCTTTCATGATCTAATCAGTACACATATGGGAGCCAATCCCTGCAGTATAAAATCTAACCCGTAAGGTAAAGGTTGTTAAGATTGATCCTAATTGATTGAAATTGGACTTTGGATCAATGATCATAAGACTCTACAGAAAATTAATATGCAAAGTGATAGATTCTCAATTCTTAATTCTATACTAACACGTGTATGTTATCTTTAAAAGGAGGGAATGAAGCTCAAAAGTAGAAGACAAAAGCACCAGTACCACCACAGCAAAAGCACATAACTGAAGAAGCTCTCATGCCTCTTAGAGAAAGTTAACTAGAGAAGCATCTGTGGCAAAAGTACAGGAGAATAAAACAAACGCAAAACTAGATGATGGCAGTGAAAAGAAGAGGACATGAGGATAAAAATATAGAAAAGGTAAAGAGCTATATGTATGATGTAAAAGAGAATTATGTCCCCAGTCATAAAAGATGGCTGCCGTACAAAGGTGTTGGCATTGTGCTGCACTGCTGTTTGTGGAGGCACGGCAGACCTTCCATCTACCCCAACCCAAGCTCTCATGAAGGTAGAGCCCACTTTTAACTCCAGCAATAAAAGTTTATTATGGATTCTCCCAAGTTTGTATAGAAAGTATATTTTGCCTTGCCACAACCACCGATTAAATCTTCCATCCAATCTAATTCAGAATGAGGGCAACACCTCATTCTCATTTATAATCCCCTTATAATCCAATCCCCTTATAATTCAATTCCCAGAAAACTAACAAAAGAAAAGCAATCAATGTCATCATGGCACAAAGCAAACGCCAAGGGAATTACCACAAAAGATAATATTGTCATCACAGTGATTTCAGCAGCTCTGCTCCCAAGCAACAGTCCTGGGAAGATGTAGAAGGCCACTGCTAGGAAACTGAACACCGCCATCCCGACTATCTGCAATTGCAAATTTACGTCATGAGATCGATCGACTCTAAACTTCAAATGTGATTGATCGATCATCTGCATCATGCCCCCACAAATCCACTCGTGCCCGATTTAGAGCTTTCACGACATCGCTAATGCAGGAATTTGACTAAACAGTACGTGCTAGCCTCAGCTCAAAAACAGCAAACCTAAGCTCGTGACCTTGGTCAACTCACCAAATCTCGACAGAACCTTGGCAGCCAGCGCGACTTCCAGCTCCAACTGCCTACCCGATTGCTGCCAAAACTATCGCGCTACCTACTACGACCAAACTAAAATCTCCAATCCCAACAATCGATGAGCTCGCGCGCCGAAGCGACGCGGTCCAACCGGGGTTCTAAGATGCAACTGAAGCTGAGAGACCACAGGAAAGCTCGAGAGACGCGTGCATGCGTTTACTTGGAGCGGATGGAGAGGGCGTTGCCAGCCGTGGCGTCGCCTCGTCGCCGTGCAGACCGACCTGCCCGCCTACCTGTGGTGGATGCACGGTGCGAACGGTCCAGCCGTCGTTCTCTTCTGCCCCCCGTAGCTCTTGAGGTCTGCTAATGCTCGAATACTAAGAACCCTGAACTGAGCTGGGTCTCTTTCAAGCCAAGTTCTCTCATCTGCGTACACCTAAAATTCGACACGTCGGGCGATCATTCGAGAGATGGGCATCCAGCAATACCAAAATATCGCAAGCGTTTTAAGTCTGACAAATTCGTCAAGGCTTTCAATTCTCCGCACCCTGAAATAATAAGCGTCGATAGTCCAATGGGAAGCTCTGGGACACATTCAAGCCGATGTCAATCGTGAAGAATAATTCTCTGTCTAAGAACTTTTGCTGCCTTCTCCACATGTGCATCTCCCAGCATGTTTTTCTCATTCTCAAATTCATCTTTGGAAGTAATCCAAAAAGCAGGCCACTAGATAACCTCCAACTTGACCAATTGTTTCAGAAGCAACCTACAGTTCAAGTATCAAAGGCATGGTCAACCCATTCTATAGCATATTATTGTGATATTTCAAAATGTACAACCAATTACCTACAACAATTCAGAGATGGTACCTGAATTAGGAATTTCTAAGAGATTTTTATCCTTTAAAGTGGCATTAAGAAGGCATGACTGCGTAGGATCATGTGGTGATAGAATCGAGCACCAGCAGATTTTCCTTAGAACCTGCATTAAATTAAATCACAGAATGAGCAGTGCCTTGAAAAAAGTATCTAGAACGTCAGAGTTTGCACTAAAACTAGAAAGGAGCAATGGAATATGCCCAGGAAGAAGAGTATGTGCCAGATATATAAAGCCATACATGTTCGTGGTTTTAACCCCAACCTGAACACCAGGTGGTGCTTGATCGGCAAAAACAAATTCGTTAAAAGATAGTGGATATACACTAGAAAAGCAAAACACCAATTTGCCGTATCTTTGAGTCATTGCATTTCCATTTTAACTCCAGAAGTGAAGGAATATCAGCTGGAGCTTGTTCCACAATGTTTTCACCTTCTTTAGGCTTTTTCTTCTCTTTGGAAGTATCTGCATCAAACACTTGGGGGCTGATCTTCCTCGAAAGGATATGTCACAGACATAATCCTGGCTATCTAAGCACAAACAAACGTGCAAAACCCATCTATCAGAAAACCAATCACAGTAATAGTGCGTAAATGGCTAAAAGCAATACAAAAAATCCATACTTGTTAAAAAAATAAAGGCAACTTTCTCCGGACTTGCTAGTGCTCCAAAAGTTTCTACCTGCATGTCAAACCCATCATATAATGTTGGACAAGGAAAAGCATTTACAAGATCAGTGACAACAGAAGTCAACTTCTAGTTACCCCAATTTCTTGCATCAAATCAGTAGCTTCTGTTACAAGACCTTGATCTTCCTTTATTTTTGCAAGTTTCTTGATCCACCGAGCGCTCTCAATTTTGACATATATCTGCATGACAAAACTAGCTATAGAAACCACGAAACCAAAATAGATTGCCAACAAATATAAGTTGCAATGGAGTTTGATTTCACATATTCACCTTCCCATTGGCGACAGAGTTAAGTATCATGATTAACCTCTATCTTGATCTCAAGATCAGGTGTCTGATCAATGTATCGCATAGCCTGCTGCACCATTGCTGTCACAGCTTGTTGATAAGAAAATAGCTACATACAGTCATACATAGATGGCATGTTACAACTACACAAAACAACAGTTCAAGATCTAATCAGTACACATATGGGAGGCAATCTCTGCAATATAAGTCCATATAAACATAACCCTCAAGGTAAAGGTTGTTAAGATCAATCCCAAATGATTGAAACTGGACCACACATTGGATTATTGATCATGAGACTGCAGAAAATTAAAGTCTAAAGTGATAGATTCTTCATATTTTTTTCTGCTCTTACACCTGTATATTATCTTTAAAACGAGGGAATGAAGCTCAGAAGTAGAAATCAAAAACAACAGACGCATATCAGTGAATCAGCTCTCATGCCTCTCGAGAAAGTTAACTACATAAGCATCTGGGGCAAAAGTGAAGAAGAGACCAAAACAAATGCAAAACCCGATGACGGCAGTAACTAGAAGAAAGACAGAAGGATGATTGAAATACTCAATGGTAAAATCGCTTCTGTCTCCAGCCAGAAGGGACGGTTGCGGTACAAAGGTGCTGGCATCGTGCCGCATTGCTAATTACTTGCCGCAAGGCTCAACCCAGCAAACAAACAACTCAAAAAGTGGGATACAAATTGCACAATTAAACGGAGAGAGGCTTAGCACATAGCAATTAACAGATATTTACATACCAAGAGTTAGACCAAATAACAAATGCACAAGCAATCCGATTCAACCCCTGTCGATTATCCAGAGTAAGGTACCGAGAGAATGTGTTTGAGTTAAAGAAAGTGCACATCACGTATCCGAGCATATTTATCTTCGGGTATTGCGATGTTTAGACTGGTAGGGACGAGCGCTTTTTCTCTAGCCGGCACTTTGTGTGTGTTACAATGTTTTTAATTCACAAGCGAGGAAACCGCTCCACATTCAAAAACCGCTGCGGTTTCTCCATTGGGGTCACGTTTTCCACCTGGAAAGGTCGTGGCCCGTGGAGGAGACGCTTAAAAAAAAAAAGAGTTCGGTGGATTTTTTTTCACAAGCATTGATCAGTTTCAATAATTGCTCTTCATGATCAATGAAGAATTCGATTTTTTCATCAACTGGGCTTTAAAGTAATGAACATCACAAACTTTTTCTAACACAAATTTTTGTCAACTTAAATGTTTTGAATATTTTATAACAGCTTTTTTTTTTTTTTTTTTCAGAATATTAATTGGTTTTCAAGTACGTGGTAAAAAAGGCCTTCAAATAATGGCAAAAATTGATTTTTTTTTGCGTTACCTGGAATTTTCCCTACATTTGAATTAAGTCATTGACAATGGCATTGCAACATTAACTAAAAGTAGTAAAGCTTGTATTTCTAAACACTTTAAATTGAAAATTAAATTCTCTAAAGAAAAAAACTATTTACTTCTCATAAATAATCAGCCTCTTTAACGAAGACCTCAAGAATAATTTTAAAGTGATCTTATAATTATCTATGTATCAAGTTGGAGAAAAGTAATGTCCCTTGAGGAGATAAAAAGTGCATTTATCTTATTGAAATGAAGCTCCCTAGAAACCGAGTGCTCATTTCAAATGTGAAAAGGCTAATGAATGCTATTCTTTTATTTCATTACTTTTGGAGAGGTAATGTTATCCCCGTGTTAGGAAAACACAAGCACTGTCAGAATTTGTAATGCGAAACAAAGTTTACTAACAAGGCACTCACTTCAGTCCGAATGAGTGTGCATTTTGTGTAGATACCTATTCCACCAGTACAAGTTCCTAACCTTGAAAGCCCACAAATCTTCAATTAAACAAGGAGGAAAGAGGAAAGATCAAAAGATCAAAACACACTCCAATGCAAGGTCTAGATCTGGTCCCTCTACAGAATATGTAGTCAAATTTAAGCCAGCTGCACGAGAGTTCTATAAGGAATATCTTCAGTCTCCACTTCAGAGCATAACGGGAAACATCATTCTTCAACTTCTCTTCCTCGACGAGAGGATGCTCAAGGGGAGAGAGATCATTCATTCAACTAGGGCATCTTCAAGCTCTCAAAGCAGCCTTATGAACCTTGGTTTCCTTGTGGACTTGTTGGCAACGTTTCTCAACAAGATCAAGGCACTTTTCTAAATTTGTCACCATCGAGTTTAAGATGTCATTACTCTCCTTTGTCATTTGGAGACAGAGAACTCACATCGGCGAGCTTATCTTTTGCCACTAGGATGTGGAAACAACCATTATGGAGAGATGCTTCTCAACTTCCTAAAATGGTAATATAAAACTAATAGGTCATGCAATAGAATATAATACAAGCTTGGATAATTATCATTATACAATCCTTCTATTGAGGCATGTGAACGATTAAAACGCTCTACAACAGCAGTAATAGAAACCCGAGAAGAGAGCTCTTCTCCCTGAGTGATTCAGCTACGTAGGTTTTCTAAACACATTAAGAAAGCTCCAACAGTGGGACATACTTTTATATGCTGGAAATGGTGAGTGCTAATACTAGCAGAAAAAACTTGCTTAACTATTTTAGCAATATAGCACGGCTCCTCCCACCCTTCCAAAGGGCATTGACTCCATGGGACAAGAAATGGTTTCACAATACCAGACAATCACACAGCTAAAAATTTTATGAGCAGAAGTTGACTAAGCCAAGTGCACACGTATATGTCGATCAGAAATGTTTACTGAACGAAACTACAAAGACAACATTTTCAATTCCATGACAAGCCTTCGGCTTTCAAGGCACCTAAACCTCGTTTCACTATTTTAGAATTTGTATCCAGGTCCGGCAACCATGTCCCAATCAGGGATTACAGGCAGAGAGGCTGCTCAGGGTTAAATGTGGGGTCTTGAAAATCATTCATAAAGATGACATTGATAAAAAAACATATATCAATGTTCCCCATAATCAGATCTAAATACTAAGGCATCACAGCTCTGGAAGTCTCTTTAAAAAAATCCTCGGGTAATACTTTGAAACAACAATAATATTCTGCAGAAAATAGAGTGAGTCACAAATGACAGAGTTCTGTAATTACACATTTAATGATTCTCTGTCTAAGATCTTCTGCTGCCTTCTCAACAAGTGCACCTCCGAGCATGTTTTTCTCATTCTCAAATTCATCTTTAAAAGTACTCCAAAGAGCAGTCCACCAATTGTTTCAGAAGCAACCTACGTTAAAGTAACAAAGGCATGGTCAACCAAATTCTATGGCATGTTATTGAGATGTTGCAAGATGTACAACCAATTACCCAGAACAATTCAAAAATGGTAACTGAATTGGGTAATATATGAGAGATTTTGATCCTTAAAGTGGCATTAAGAAGGCTTGACTACATAGGATCATGTGGTGATAGAACCAAGTACCAGTAGATTTTCCTTAGAACCTACAGCCATGCCTCAAAACACTCAGTGAAGACTCAATAACAATAGAGCTTCATTGGTATCAACTGCTCTGGGTTTCCCTTCACTGTGTGGCCTTATAGCATCAAATATCTTGAGGTAATTGTTGTTATGTGAGTAATACCTACATCATTAACAACATGAACACTAGGTAAACTGAGATGTATGTTTAGATCCATTAAGCACATATTGATTGTCAGAGTTTGCTATAAAGCTAGAAAGGAAGAAGAGTATGTGCCAACTAAATAAAGCCATACAAGTTCATGGTTTGAACCCCAACTTGAATACCAGGTAGCGCTTGATCTGTGAAAACAATTTAGTTAAAGATAGTGGCAGAACATTAGAAAAAGAAAAACACCAATTTACCGTACCATGAGTTCTCAGTATATCCAATTCAACTACAGAAGTGACAATATATCAGCTGGCGCTCCTTCCACAATATTTTCACCTTCTTTAGGCTTTTTCTTCTCCTTGGAAGGATCTACATCAAACACTCAAGGGCTGATCTTCCTGGAAAGGACCTGTGCATGGACATAATCCCTGTGATCTAAGCACAAAGAACCTGCAAAATCCATCGATCAGAAAACCAATCTTAGCACTAGTGCATAAACAGCTTAAAGCAATACAAAAACCTGTACTTGTTCAAGGATAAAGGCAACTTTCTCCGTCTCTGCCATTGCTTCAAAAGTTTCTACCTGCAATTTAAACCCATCATAGGAATGTTGGACAAGGAAAAATCAATTACAAGATCAGTGACAACAGTAGTCAGCTTCTAGTTACTGCAATTTCCGGCATAAAGTCAATAGCTTCTGCTATAAGAACCTGTTCTTCCTTTACTTTTGCAATTAATCAACGGTGCTCTCTCAATTTCGACATATATCTGCATAACGAAACTAGCTATAGAAACCAGGGGGAAGGAAAAAGAAAAAAGATTGCTCATAAACACAATCTGCAATAGGGTTTTGTTTCACATATTAACCATCACAGGCAATAGAGTAAAGTGTCTCAATAAGCTCTATCATTGTCTCAAAATCAGGTATCTGGTCAATATATTGCATAGTCTGCTACACCATTGCTGTCACAGCCTGTTGATGAGAAAAAAGCAACATGTTTGTCACCATCTAATCAAGTCAATGACTTGATTCTGCCTAGAGCACAATTATTGGAGTTGAACTGATTTGATTAATAGCACGGAAAATATTTCATTCTAGCATGAAGATATAGTCAAAAAGGAAACCAAAAGGGATAATAGGAAGGTGCAATATGAATACAGGTATCTGTATCAAGAGAATCCCAGCCAATTGAAAACTTGCAGACAGCACAAGCACCATTATCCCCATAAAGGACATATCATGAAACATGTCCTGTACTAGACTCGAAAAAAGATGTATGTGATTCATACAAAGGTAGAAGAACAAGAATCAGTAAAAATCTGGGGCAATCTTGCAAAAGAATCAAGAAACACAAGGTGAGAAACATAAGAGGATTCCACAATCCTAGATTCCAGTGGATTCCACCATACTAGATTCTAGAGGATTCCACCATAGTAAAGCACAAGCCCCAATACTAAGATCTTGAATCTTGACGGATTGCCTAGAGCCAATTCCCATATAGATATGCTGAGGACATTCATTTTTCAGATAGTCATACATAGATGTTACATCGCAGCTACAGCAAAACAACAGTTGAAGATTTAATTAGTTCGCATATGCGAGGCAGTCCCTGTAGTATAAATACATATAAATTTAACCCTCAAGTTAAAGGTTGTTAAGATCAATCCCACATGATTGAAATCAACATACTTTGGATCAATGATCATAAGACTCTACAGAAAATTAAGTTCTAAAGAAATAGATTGTTAATCTTTTTTTCTGTACTAATACCTACATGTTATCTTTTAAAAAAGGGAAATGAAGCTCAAATGTAGAAATCAAAAGCACAAGAACCACCACAACAGAAGCACACCACTGAGGAAGCTCCTTTACCTCTCGAGAAAGCTATCTAGAGAAGCATTGGGGTAAAAGTACAGAAGAGAGCAAAATGAATGCAAAACCAGACGATGGCAGTGAAAAGAAGAAGATGGGAGGATGAAAGAAATAGACAAGGTGAAGAGCTATATGCTATGATGCGAAAAACAAACTCTATCCCCAGCCAGAAGAGATTCTGCCATACAAAGGTTAGGGCATTGTGCTCCACTGCTGTTTGTGGAGGCACAGCAGACCTCCTATTTACCCCACCCTCTCATGAATGTAGAGACCACTTCCAACTCCAGCAATAAAAGGTTAATCCAGTTGAAAGCTTATGGACTCTACCAAGTCTGTATGGAAAGTATCTTCAGCCTTGTCATAACCTACCATTAAATCTTCCATGCAATCTAATTCAGGATGAGGGCAACACCTCATTCTCATTTTAAGTCCCCTTGTATTTCTATCCCCAAAGTTAGCCTGACTTAGCAGGCCTTTAGATATTGTTTTAGACGTACAATGGGTCATGCACAATGAGAACTGGGGCTTCATTTGACTTACGATGAGATTGAGTTCCAATTAAATAGGCAAAGTAGGATATTTGGGACTAGGAGTGAGAATCCCATTATACATCTCCAATGATCTTGTTCCTGATCAAAACTGGGAATGATTTTGATGTGACCAACTTCCTTCTTTTAAATTGCATCCTAGACAGATAGCAATCCTAAAACCAACTTTCAAGGTAAAGATCTCGCATGGGTATAATTAATAGCCACCAATCATCATGCTCTAACTAATTGAGAGGAACTTATCAGCATTCAGCATACCATAACAATGAAATACCATCAATGAAGAGCGAAAATTCCACTAGCTTTTCACCTAAAAGCAGAGATGAGAAGGTAAATACTCGGACATAGGTTAACCTCGATGACCACATTCACCTCTCTAATAATGTGTGTAAGACATTTCTTTCATTACAAGAAAGTTTGGGAGCAACTAAATACAGGTAAAACAATTAGATGTATGAATATCCAAGTATCAATGTCATCAAATAATTATGACTCCTTTATATCATTTGAAGAGGAAGGCAAAGACAAAAGTTCAAAACCAAAGAACCAGGTAGGTGACCAAACACAATAACCTTGGCTCGCGCTTTTTTTAATATTCCTTTCTCCAGCAAACGTAACACATGCTGTGTTCATGCAAGGGAGAAACTCAGCAGCAAACCCTTATTGCAATTACAACCCGTACTCATAGTTCATTTTCAATTGATTGCATATTAGTTTGTCAGTGAGTAGACGAACATCTACCCCTGAATTAGTATTACAAATCGCTCCTCCGACACCCAATCTCAATTTATTTTCTCCTCGGTTTCCTTGTTATGCAATAAGTATAACAAGTAAGGCAACGAGGAAATACCTATCCATCTCTATAAAAGATAATGCAAACCCCAAAAACATATCTACTAAGAAGAATAAAAAACAAAGAGCCTCCCCAACTCCTGACTTCACTAAACCCTGAAAATGCAATAAAACAAAATAAAACTACTTGACTAAGACAAAGCGCCTTTTTCTCTTTGTCATCATAGACCAAGGATATTATCTAAATTTTCAACCCTTCACTCCCACAGGTTTAACTTCAATTCCAAAAGAAGGGTGGGCCCATCTTGTAAAAGTACAAGTTCAAAGTATTTTCCTAGATAGTACCCCAAACGACAATGTCCAGCTTATCCACAGAACTTTGTGCACTACTTTCCTACTCAGCTCATCCATATGCCACAGCTACTGACTTCTACCTGTTGAGTTCGCTGTCTCCTCCAAAGCTAAGCAGTCAGGTGCTGAAGACTCGCTGATATGCTGCCAGAAAGGATATCTCCCTAGGCTAATCTCTTTGCTTTATTACATATCTCTTCGTATACACATACAGAGGCGCCACCATTAGACTTATACAGGAATATCAGCCCCAACCTTCCTTCCATCATCATTCAAGAAAAAGAGAAAGAAGAAGTACCCACGTAGGCAAATCAAGCATCGAAATGGGAAGGGTGAGCTCGAGGAATCGGCACAAAAGTCCGCGAGCACCATCGCTTCGGAGCCTCTCTTCTTCTTTCTATAACTAGCCTTATCCGTCGGATCTATCACAGCACACCAGACGAACAGAAAAATCGCCGAGAAAACCTGGAAATCGGGGGAAATATGTGGAAAATCCCATCAATTCCCAGAAAACTGACGAAAGAAAAGCAATCAATGTCATCATGGCACAAAGTAAACGCTAAGGGAGTTACCACAAAAGAGAATATTGACTTCACGATGATTTCAGCAGCCCCGCTCCCAAGCAACAGTCCCAGGAAGATGTAGAAGGGCACCGCTAAGAAACTGAACACCGCCATCCCAACTATCTGCAATTGCAAATTTACGACATGAGATGGATCGACTCTAAACTTCAAATGCGACGATCAATCATCTGCATCACGCCCTACACATCCACTCGTGGCCGATTTAGAGCATTCAGAACGTCGCCAATCCCAACAATCGATGAGTTCGCGCGCCGGAGCATCGCGGTCCGACCAGGGTTCTAAAATGCAGCTGAAGCTGAGAGACGCAGGAAAGGTCGAGAGATGCGTGCGTGGGTTTACCTGGAGCGGAGGGAGAGGGCGTTGCCAGCCGTGGCGTCGCCTCGTCGCCGTCGCCGTCGCCGTCGGCATCTCTGCCGCGCCGACCGACCTGCCCGCCTGCCTGCGGTGGATGGGCGGTGGGAACGGTGGCTTCGATCTTCGGGCCTGGGAAACCAGCAGGGCGACTGACTAGTAGCGAGACAGAGAGAGAGAGAGAGAGATTCCATGGACGTCCAGCCCTCCTTCTCTTCTACCCCCCGTAGCTCTTGACGTCTGCTAACGGTGGAATACTATGCCCAACAGCTTGGGCTGGAACTCTTTCAAGCCAAGTTCTCTCATCTGCGTACGCCTAAAATTCGACACGTCGGGCGATTCTTCGAGAGATGATGGGCAGTCAAAAATACGGAAAAATCGCAAGTGTTTCAAGTCTGACAAATTCGGAAAGGCTTTCAATTTTCCACAACGTTGAATATAAAGCTCCGATAGTCCAATGGGAAGCTCTGGGACACATTCAAGCCGATGGCAACTTCCAAGATGGAGTGTCTTGAGACGTGTTAGCTGGGAAAGATGGGGCAAAGACCGCCCCTGGCAGGTGATCCATAGTTCCGTTAAGCCGGAGGGCAATTCAGGAAATTCTTGAAGATTTTCACAACCTGTAACTTCGAACACCTCTAGCGCAATCAATTCGCATATATTACTAGGTAGTCGCTCTAGATTTACACAATCCCAAGCTTCCAACTTTTGGAGTTTTGTCAACATTCCAATGGCATCAGGCAATTCCGTTATGCCAGTCCGCCAAATATACAAGATCCTCAGATTTTGCAAATTCCCAATGCTTTCGGGTAATTTTGTAATCAATGTCCCATTTAAGTCTAGCTTGACCAATGATGCAGATTTCCAACAGAGTCCGGGATCTCTGTTAATGAGTGGCAGCCACCTAACTCCAACCTTTCTAGAGATGCTAGATTGCCTATGGAGCTGGGGATGTGGACTAAATCTAAACAATCATAGGCACTAATAACCTTGAGCTCCTTCATGGCACCAATGGATTCAGCAACTCCGTTAAGCCGTTACATTAATATTTAAGACCCTCAAATTTTGCAAATTCCCAATGCTTTCAGGTAATTTTGTAATCAATGTATTTTTTAAGTCTAGCTCGACCAATGATGCCAGATTTCCAATAGAGTCGGGAATCTCTTTTAATGAGCGGCAACCACGTAACTCCAACCTTTGCAAAGATGCTAGATTGCCTATGGAACTGGGTATGTGGGCTAACTTTTCACACCTATTGGCTTCAGTAACCTTGAGCTCCTTCATTAAACGATCACTCGAAATAGGAATATCATGTATACCGATGCCTTCTATGTTAAGGTCCCTTAATTCTATCATTCTACCTATACCTTTTAGTAGCTCCTCGAGTTTTCCACAATGATGGACATCCAATGAAACAAGAGTCTTGATGTCCCCAATAGAAGGATGAAGCTCTTCAGATTATAACAATATGCAAGATGTAAAATCTCCAACCTTTTGAAAGTGGACAAGTCGGGAGTTCTTTTAAAAGATGGACAACCCTCAAGGTTGAGAACTTTGAGCTCGGTCGCCATCTGGAAGAAAGAAATGATACATCAATGTAATTGGACTATCGCAACCTGTGATTTTTTGCTACTCCTTATGTTTTCGATTTTTTTGAATTCCTCAAAAATTACCCGTGCTCCTCTACTCCTTCGCGGTTGTCTTATTTAATTTTAAATGCCTCTTTTAGTAATGTTTGGCCATGTCAATAGATAAACGTTTTTTAAGCACATCGATTGCAAAAGAATATTAGAGTGCACGAGTGCTAACTGCATTTATTTTCGAATAAAATTTCAAAGGAGATATTTTCTTATTAAACATAAGCAACTTTAATTATCAAAAACCAGATGACAAATTCAAATGGAAGAGAGATGCATTCATCGGGCACCATGTTTTCTTTCAATAGTATCAAATTAAAGAGAAACGGCTAGTTTAATTAAGAAAATCAATTTTCAAATGTACAAGGAAAAATAAGTTATGTTAAAAAATACTTCAATGCCTTCTTTATGTCTTACCTTGAGTGGATCCCATCCTCCCCAGTCCTCCGAAAGGGCACTGTATGATAGATCGAGTACAACTAGTTTTTTTGGATGAAAGTTGACCGCAGCGAAATTCAATGGACAATAATTCCACTGAAGCCATCTTAATTCAAGAAGTGAGCTTTGGAAATCTCCGGTGAAATCCACACCATCCGCTTGGAGGAACCTCAAGTTGGTCATTTTTTAAGTTGTTTGGCTGCGTATGTTCTTCTTCCCATACCACATTTGCCAAGGGAAAGGGCCTCTATCTTTCTAGTTCCCTACATTTTTGGAAACATTGTGGACCATAAATTTTGAATGATGAGATGAGACCAACTCACATAAGATAAAGTGCATTGATTTCAATTTGTTGTTATACTACTATGGCATATAGGCTTCTCCCTTTCAATTTTGTGAAATGAAAGGTTGTGATTGCATAATATTTATCTAATCTATGTAGAGATGTGAACTCGAGCGGTTGTATCCAAACTTTTTCCTCATCCAACTATGCCTTTCGCAATTTGGACCTTCTATATTTCTAAGATTTGCGTCCATTTGCAACTACAATGGAAGGCCTCTCTTCATGCACACACTAATTCAAATATATCTATCAAAATTCATGCCCTTTGTATGTGAAATAACACTACCTTTACTCCTATTTTGTATATGTGAACCAATACAACTCTAACTGTCCAAATACATCAATCAAACTTGCCATTGATGTAAGTATCAAAATTAAAGAATCCAATTGTAGAATCCCCTCACTTTTTGGGTCTACTTTGTTTGCGATTCTCAATATCAAAGTGAAAACAAGAATGTCATCGCAAAAGGTACGCGTGTTTTACATTCCTTTCTTATCATGTGTTTCTTCGTTGACGGTTTCTCATTGTATGTGGAGGGAAAATTTGATGACATTGAATGTTATATACATGATCCTTACTACTATGGCTTAGGCTTCTCCCCATCAATTTTGTGAAATGAAAGGTTGTGGCCGCATATTATTTATCTAATCTATGTAAAGATGAGAAACTCAAGTGGTATTTCTTGAACTTTTTGCTCATCCAACTATGCCCTTCGCAATTTGCACCTTATGAATTTCCAAAATTTGCATCCATTTGCAATACAATAGAAGGCCTCTCTTCATGCATACACTAGCTCAAATATATCTATCAAAATTCATACCCTTTATATATGGAATAACCTTACCTTTACTCCTATCATGTATATGTGAACCAATGCAGCTCTAACCATCCAAATATATCTATCAAACTTGCCATCTAATATAATTATCAAAATTAAAGAATCCCAATTGTAGAATCCTCCCACGTTTTTGGATATACTTTCGTTGCAATTCACATAATCAAAATGAAAACGAGAAAGTCATTGCAAAAGGTACGCATGTGTTTCACATTCCCTTCTTCTCACTTGTTTCTTCAATGAGGGTTTTTCATTGTATGTGGAAGGATTGATAACATTGAACGTTCTATACATGATCATTACTTTTCTTTTTATCACTATAGATATTTGATGTTATCTTTTCGTTGTCGTGTTGCTTTTTTACTTTGAAGTAGTAGTCATCTAAATTTTGATTAATTTTCCCATGGATTAATGAGATCTTCTGTATGAATAGATTGGACATGAAAATTGATAATTTTTTTATTCTTAAGGAACTCAAGTCTTCTGCATATTTCTTTTATTGTAACCTAATATTTTACAAACTCAAATTTAATTCTTGTTTTAGGTGACGAATTGCATGTCGGTGGTTTAAACTTTTCCTTCAAACTTTTATTCTTTCATATGAATCCCTACCTGTTTTTACATTAAAATTTTCTTGTGTTTATTGTATTTTTGTCAACAACTTCATAGATACCATTTTTTTTTTCACTTCTAAGCAATGTTCTATTCAGTTAATTACATTTTCCTTCGTGCGAAAAAAATGCTCGCTGAAAAGTATAGTCATTTCATTATGTTTTGCATCTTGATGTTTATGTTTAGTTTTTCTTACTTAACAACATCCATGATACTTGCGCTTATTTGTTTGATGCTTGTACAAATCATCCATACGTTATAATTGCTTTTAGTGATTAACTATTAACTTTCATGCTAATAATGAAAAATTACAATCACATGAAATTCAAAACCATATTTACTTTGGTTAATAATACAAAAAATCTCAAACCAATAGACTTGTTCCGCATTTACCCCATACTAATTTTCATGTCCAAAAAAAAAAATTCTCAAACTAGTGAGACTGTGTCACATTTACCTCAAACTATTTTTTGTTTCACAAAAATAAGATGAAGTTATTAATGTTAACTAAATCTTTGCTAAAAAAGAAGTTCACTAAGAATTGAACAGTAAACAAATTATTGTTATAACATGAAAGCCTATATTTAGCAAATAAATAATATCATGTAATTAATAGAAAGGGAAGATGGAACCACATTCTCTTACTAAGATAATAGAGAAAACTCTTACCTTGTTTCCGTCAATTACATCTAGAGCTTCCTCATAATTCCATAATCTACTACGCTTTTGAGGCTTCCTTGGATTTTCCAAACGAACAATTTCCCTTCCAAGATCTCTCAGTTGATCATGCATCATTAGCTCACCCTCTTCGTCAATCTTAATTAGGGACATAAGACTTAACACTTCAATCCCCCTCCCTGGGAGAAAATTATTGGCGTCCCACATGTAAGTTGGATTTTGTTTATGTGATCCAATGAAAAAGCATGCAATATCCAAAAATATTTGTTGCTCCTCGTCATCTAATGCTTCGTAACTTATTTTCAACTTCTCTTGCACTGTCTTATCAGGCACTTTCTTTAATTTCTTTAATGTATCTTTCCATACTTCTTCTTTCTTTCCACATAAGAATGAACCTACAACTTCAAGAGATAATGGAAGTCCCCCAGTAGTAGATACGATTTCACAAGAGATAGCCTCATAATAACTATGAGGAAAATCGTTTCGAAATGCATGTCTACTAAATAAAATCAATGATTGATCAAAAGACAACTCGTTGAGTGGGTACATGTAGCTTGCCCTAGCCTCATCGAGAATGCTTTTGTTTCTAGTTGTAATGATGACTATACTTCCCACTTCAAACCAACTACCATCCTTAATCAAAGCATTCAAGTGAGTACGATCATCCATATCATCCAGAAGAATTAAGACTTTCTTACTTGCAAATCGACATTTGATGATATTGACTCCTTCATCGACACTAGACACATCAAATGAACTTCCTATTATGTCAGAAATGAGTAGCTTTTGTAGAAATTTTATGCCCTCGCGCTGAGATGTTTCTCGAATATTTGCCACAAAGCTACGATTTTCAAAATTACTAGAGAGTTTGTTGTATAACACCTTTGCAAGAGTTGTCTTACCAATGCCGCCCATTCCATAAATTCCAATAATCCTTGTACCATTGAATTTTGCATCTATCTTACTCATAATTTGTTCCACATGATCATCGATTCCCACCAGCTGTTCGGGAACATTTAACAAAAAAAGTCTTTTAACTCGGCCATAACTTTTCTAACAACAATTTTAACCAATGTTCCTTCATGCCTGTCAAGTAACAATGAATTTAGTATAAGATAGCAATGTGTACATCATTTTCAAGAAGGAACTATTTGTGAGAAATTAAATAACAATTAGGTGGAGAGTAATGTACCCATTGTCAATTTCCTCTCGATTCCCATCCTTTCAAGGAACAGACTTCTTCAAGTGCTTCTTCCCATTCCTTCGCAACCATTTCGCCCAATTTCTCTATATGTGCATTGATAGCATCTCGCCATCTTCCCGTAAGATGTCGCATTTCCGAGGGTTTCACTTTGTAAAATATAGGCAATACTATTTGCCCTTTGCTTCTCTTGCACTTCAACATTTGAGCCAGCTCGCAAAGGCACCATTTGCTGGAAGCGTAGTTCTCGGAGATAATCGGGATCAAGATTGTGGATCGCGTGATGCCATAGAGGAGCTCCAGACCAATCTTCTCACCAACAGGAAGCTCATCGTCGTCTCTAAACACGTGAAATCCTGCGTCAACAAGGCTAGTATAGAGATAATCGGTGAAGCCTTTACGAGTGTCTTTCCCTCTGAAGCTCAAGAACACATCGTAATCATTTCCCTTTGTCCTTTTCATCCTGTCATCATAATCACCTCCATGTGGAGGGATCGCTGAGGAAGATGCCTCATAGATCGGATCTTCTGAATTAAAGGGTTCTTTTCTTTTCATCTCGAGAGGATTGTAAAAGAGATTGATGGGAGAAGGAAACAGAGGAGAAAAATATAGAACCGCAAATCCGAGAATAGCATAAATTTTTCTCAAGACTCAAACTTGAAGCTACATTCAAACAAAAATATAAACTCTCAGAGAACTCATCAGAAAAAAAATGGAGCAATCAAAGCGGGAAATAGATAAGGACATGGAGTCATCGATTACCTTAGGAGTGCTCATACGACACGACCCACCCACTGTTGTGATCTGCATCGATCCTCAGCCCTGGACGTTGGATCACCAACATACAACACTATACTGTGTGTTGAACTCTGCTGATTGCTGATTACTGAGTACTTAAAGAATGCTGGTTACTGCATGCGTAATATTTGCAGCATTATGCGGAAGTTACGGAGAAGTTTCGCAGGTGCTTCTTGACTTAACTTGACTTGCCTTTTCTTTTAACAAAAAAGCAGGAAAGAAAACCAACTTGCAATAAAGATTCTCCTCGTCCTCGCTTTTTCTACTGTGCACGCTTGAATGATGTTGACTGCTTGAAAAATACTGAGTTATTGCACGCACAATGTCGTCAACATTATGCGGAAGGTGTGTGCAACCTACGCAGGTGCTTTGATTAAAATTTGAGAAACAGCACGACTTGACTTGACTTGCTTTTCCATTAATAAATGGATTCGTTGGGGAAATGTCATGGGAAGGTGAAGCGAGCAAAGACACCACGATTACGCTGCTGCCCGGTGAATTTCCGTAGAGGTTGTCGGCCGATCCATTCTAGGCAAATGTTAGCAACTTGTCCCACATCAATTAATAAGGATGGACTTTGATATTTTGAAAGAAGATTTTTACGAAAAGAAATCGCAACTATATCTAGATAACTATTTACCCAAACAAATAAAATACTACTTCATCTATGGAACGGAAATGCTTGCTAAAAGTGAAAATTGAATATGGATCATTGCCTAAACATCGATTCTTAAATTGCATGTATGTCGTTGTGTAAACTCCAGTAGTGAAGTATTTTCTCATGTTGCCTATTTAAATGATGAGATGAATGTTTGGTTTAATTTGGATGGCAATAGATCTATTTAGTATTCAGGTGCTCTGTTTTTTCAAATGTTGCACATTCAGTTGGTTTCAGTTTCAATTTCATGACCTTTTCCACGAAAAATCAATTGACAAATCACACCAGAAAGGGTCATCAAGTGACCGTGAATTTGCTCCCATAAAGACGCAAGCAACTTCCCAAGGGCTTTCGAATGAACTTCCTCGAAACCCCCATCACCTCATCCACCGAAAGGTGTTGTGCTCACCTCACCCTGTCTTATGAATGTGGGGACCTGAATGTGAATATGATTCTCCAACGTTCAAGAGAATACAAAAGCTGTCAGCTCGGAACCTTAAAAGAGAATCCACGTCAAAATAAAAAATCTCAGGCCCACAATGCCAAGCACTTCAAATATGTACTAGTTGGAAACTTGACGGTCACATGGCCATCGGTACCCCTCTTCCTTATTATTTCTTTCAGTCTCCAAGCAAACTGTGCGGTAGAATCCCTTTCTTTCTTAAACTAGTCTGTTAGTTGGTCTACAAACTCCTTCGTGCCATCAAATCCTCCTCCTCTTAAAGCATATAGACAAAACAAGCTGGAGGAGGAGGATCCGAATGACTGAGTTGCTAGGTTGCGCGTCACCTCTGCTTTCCAAGGATCAACTTCATATGTCTGTCTCCATAATACATTTCGCCACACGAATGGACACATTGATTGTTCAATGGAGCATCTTGTGGATAATGGCCGATGTACATCAATTGGAAGTCAAGTGAAGTTCCACGCATTTGAAGAATGAAATTAATGTCTAGTTGATTTCAATTGATAATGACTCCTACGGCAGCAACAACGCATGATTTACCCTATGCTTGTGGTCTATTTAGCAAGCAAGCACCTTCATGATAAAGGAAAAGCTGCTTTGCTTGGATACATCGAGTAAAGGAGTAGAGAAAATTTACGAATTTCCTCCCCCTTCTTCTCGTAAAGGTTACAAAAATTTACTTTATTTTGCTCCTCTTCCCCTCCTTCCCAAATAAAGCATAAATATACGTTTTGCCCTTGGGTCTTGTTAGATACTAAATAGAAGAATTTCTTATGCTTAGGAACACAAAATCACACTAAAATTGTCCAGAATACACCTCAAAAACGGCATGCAGCTTAAGACTATGAGACGTGAATTGAAGGAAGCATAACGGTCTTGGTTAAAAGAGTTTTCAAAGGTTTCCTCTCAAAAAGCAAGAGCAAAGTGAGTCAAGTAATTTAGAGTTGCCTTATTATAGACCATAACGATCTCACAACCACTTTTGCATGGTCAAGTAAGACATCATTACAAGCCGTGCGATCATGTTGTGATGCCCAATAGTTGACCAGGTTCTTTCTTTCGGCTGACGAGTGGACAGGTTGGAATTGGGCTTGGCAAAGATTGTCACATATGTTCGGTCAGCAAAACTCGTGCATCACGTTAAGGGAGAGTGGGACATTCCCTGAGCAGTACCCCGTGCTTGTATAGATGTGAATGCGACTATTGATAGTTGAGTAGCCACTTAATATTAGCATGACAAGCCATTCTCTTGACAGTGGTATATGTAACATATCCTGCCTTGAAGGACAATATAATCCAGTAGAACAAAACAAACATGTATCATGGCTAATCAGCTGAGAATGGGCTTGATTGAATCTAAAAGCAATTGCACTTTTGCCATCCTGAACCACTTTCCACGGTCTTTTTCATCCTCGACAAGTTAAGTCATCTAGCAGCAGTTGAAGCATCATGGTATGCATTCAATGACCCGCAATCTCCCGCAAGCTCCTAACATAAGTAGATGTGCCTCTTCCAAATCCAACCGTATAAGAGGGGATGTAAGAAGTCAGCCTTCGATACATGCTTAAATGTGGAAATCGACGAAAGAGAGTGAACGGAAAGAGGGTTAAGTAAGGTCCGCAGGGAAGCATATCATCTATCTAGGAGAGCAATTAATAACAAGAAATGTTCCTATCGATTATACTGGCAAAACGGAAAACCTCATGACCGTCATTCATGTCAAGAAAACGAGAGGGAGAAAACGGATCCCTCTTTCCATAGGAAGAATGAAGAGAATGTTCCCATTAAATCCACTTGCCAAGAAGTGAAGTGTTTCTCAAAACGCAGACTGCTTGTTCCAACGAAAAAGCAGAAAAAGATGACATCCTACAATCTAGTTAGCGCCTTCTGAACATAGGGCGGCCTTGCTTTCTTCCCATAAGACTGTCTACCCGAATAAGGCCTCGAGTTGATCAAATTCTTAGCATATGCTAACTAACTCGGATTATAATACGTTCCTCGTACCTGCAGGAATATTGCATAAATTTAGATAGGCGTTATGAACAGGGAAATTGCCTTCATCGAATATTAATTCAGGTTGGTTTGTGCAAAATGGCAAAACTCAAAGGTGTTACATTTGAGTCCTTCTCGAAGGGGCAAATTCGAATAGGAGCAAGCAGGCAACAGCAAACTATTAAAATCTGGCTTTATTTAATTGACGAAGAGAAGAAATTACAACAGCCTTTATCTATTTAATAAAACACAACAAAAATGGAGGACACGGGTTTTTGTCATGGACTTATGACATATTACGTACTTGAAACCATACTTGCCTAAATCATGAAATCCTTAATGTCATGCTCTAAGGTATAGGTATACCAAAATTATTTTTTCATGATAATAATAGACTCCCAGAAAATAATTGTCATGTCATGCTCCAAGCCTTGATTTTATAAATTTTCCCGATCTTTATACTTAAATTTTCAAATGGCCAATCAGATGCAAAAGTTACTATTTACACGTCCTTTCCTATACTAAATCCCAATTTATAGGATGCTCCTATTCAAATTCCCAGAAAAGATGAGCTCTCTACTTTTGCTGGGATGTAGCGATAGAAGTTTCAAGAATAAAAAAGATATTATAGGAAAAAACATGAAATGCAATTTTCACATTGTATAGTGTATTTGTTTTCTCCAATGACGCTTTTAATAATTGGGCAAAAAAATTGAAATCCAGGATGTAATCAGAGCAAAAAAAAAAAAAAAAATTATCATTAATATTTTTCTATTAACACCATATATATCTAAAATGGAGTTTCTTGATAGTGACTTGTTAGGCTAGTTTTCTCGAGGTGGGGCCTGCATTTCTTCCGCTTTTCGACTGTTAATTTTATTATAGTCATGCATTAAGTATGATTGATATTTTAAGAGCAATTCTTGCGATAAAGAAATAAATGTATTTAAACAGATTTTCAATATACATTTATTAGCCATTTATTGATTCAAAATTAATGATTTTACATTCATAAACTGTGCTTCAAAATATTGCCATCCAAATTCTGAATTCAAACTCAATAATATATTAACTTTGTGGAGTAAGAAGTCAATAAATTAAAACTCGGTTTAATGTGTGCAAATCTTACTTGGGAATAATTATTTGTGACAGGTTAATAAAAAAAGAAAGGTTATGCAAAATGTTAAAAATTAATTCTGAGGAGAGATGTGGATGTGATTGGGATAAAGGTGTGATGACTATGCTATCTTAAAAGTATGGTGTGGCATAGAGAAGTCTAATTTGAGAAATAGCTTCAAGAGAGATCTTTTAGTACTCATCCAGAAGACACAAAAATCCCAGTTGCTTTTGCTTACTCCTAGAAGCTATCATTCTCCATGTCATAATTGTCTTGCGGTCGTTTTGTACAGTGGATATTTTTAAAATAGCAAGTAGTTACATAAAAAGAGTTAAAAAATAACGTTCAATTCCATTATTATTCCGGACCCCATAGATATTTCTTTTCTTTTGTTTAAAATAGAAAAATATGTGAGTTTCGAGGAATAGAGAGTAGGTATTAGGATACCCTGAGCTTCTCATTTTCATATATAAGTATATCTTTTTTGGTTCCTAGATAGTTTATAAGGTTGTTCAACATTTATTTTGCAATTGTAATTACATGCTCTCTTTATCCAATTGTTCACCATCAATCAAAAAATGACTACAATTTGAGGAGAACATACTCAAAAGAAATATAAATAATTTCGTCTCATTTTCAAGAATGCTTCCAAATAAAAGAAATAAAAAAAAAATCTTTCGAAACTTTTTCTTGCCTAACCACCCTTTTTGGAAATAATCTTGCGCAACTTTTGTTTTTCTCTAAAGTTTTCGGAAATAAATTCGTACGTGCTCCCGTACTCAAAATTAATCGATCAAACTTTGTACGCACCTAGTTTAAAACATCCTTGTTTTATTGAGAAAATAAAATTTGGCGTTCAAACCCGACACCCCATTTATTTTCTATTTTCTTGCCTAACCACCCTTTTGGAAATAATCTTGCGCAACTTTTTTTTTTTTTTTCTAAAGCTTTCAGAAATAAATTCATACGTGCTCCCGTACTCAAAATTAATCGATCAAACTTTGCACGCACCTAGTTTAAAACCTCCTTGTTTTATTGAGAAAATAAAATTTGTCGTCCAAACCCGACACCACATTTATTTTCTATTTTCTTGCCTAACCACCATTTTTGGAAATAATCTCGCGCAACTTTTTTTTTTCTCTAAAGCTTTCGGAAATAAATTCGTACGTGCTCCCGTACTCAAAATTAATCAATCAAACTTTGCACGCACCTAGTTTAAAACATCCTTGTTTTATTGAGAAAATAAAATTTTGCGTTCAAACCCGACACCCCATTTATTTTCTATTTTCTTGCCTAACCACCCTTTTTGGAAATAATCTTGCGCAACTTTTTTTTTTTTTCTAAAGCTTTCGGAAATAAATTCGTACGTGCTCCCGTACGAAATAAATCCGAAAGCTTTAGAGAAAAAAAGTTGCGCGAGATTATTTCCAAAAAGGGTGGTTAGGCAAGAAAATAGAAAATAAATGCGGTGTCGGGTTTGGACGCCAAATTTTATTTTCTCAATAAAACAAGGAGGTTTTAAACTAGGTTCTAGGTTTTTTTTAAAATTTTTTTAATTTTTTAATTTTTTTTAATAAAACGGCGTCGTTTTGTTTTCGAGGCATCCATGTCGGCGCCGGTCCATCCACGTAGGACGGCCGGCGCTGGCTTTGTATCCACGTAGGCATTTTCCGAGCTAAATTTGCCGGAATGACTAAATCGGCACCAAATAGAAAGGTTTAGGACTAAATCGGTACCAAAAAAGGTTTAGGACTAAATCCGCACAAAGACAAAAGGTTTAGGACTTTTTGGCACTTCTCCCTAAATTAAAGTGATTTACCAACTTTTATCAAATTAAATTACCATCACAAGCACCAAGAAGAGTGAAGTAAAAGGATGGGGACAACATGATTCATAGAAATAGAAATTTTTTCTGTTATCAAACGGATTTCTGTTTCATAAATAGAAATTTTGAGTCGTTATCAAACGGGTTTTTTTTACTCAAAAACTTGGCTGGGGAATAGAAATTGAGAAATTGATTTCGGCAGAGAAATCAATTTACATTTTTAAATTTTGTCATGCGCTACCTAATAGACCGGTCTCATGAAAGTGTCCTGTCGGAGTGGGCCCAAATAAGTATTACTGGATAAAAAAGAAAATAATTTATTTTCTCTGTGTACGAAATTCCCAAGGAAGAAATCATAAGGCTATTCTGTGGTGATGGAACTGTAACAAGACAAGTTGGAAAGAATTAGCCGTGAATGACGATGATTTTTGTTGTAATCTAAAGGCATGAGCAAGTATGAAAATACTAATATGTCTAATTAGTATATCAAAAATAAAAAATAAAATTATTTTCTTGCATATAAGTAAAAATTGCTTTTCGAGTATTCATTTAGAAGAGCCAATTATGTGAATCTCATATTGATTATAATTTCAATGGTTGAAATTAATAAGATTTTTTTTTTTTTTGCCTGAAAATTAACAAGACTATTGTGCACCGAAAGTCATGCTGTTGATTGCTTTTCTTTTCATGCCATCAGAATCGTGGGGGCGAAAATTCAGAAAATAGAAAGAAAGAAATATCGATTCTAGGGCCTCTAAAAACTATGAGGAAGATGGGGCCGTTTTTTGAATCCGTGTTTTCGCACATCGATCATGCCATATCCCTTGTCATCCATCCAATGCAAGTGTTTCAATGTCATCCGTCTATTTAATTTGTGTCATCAACTATTCAATCAAAATTTTGTTAGTGTCAATTGTCAAATTGAGCATAATAAAATTGTTAGGTTTAAAGCCACTACTAAATCGTCACAAAAGTGTGAAAGATATGAGAATATATAGTAGGTATATCGCAACGTATTGTATTATGACATGTCATAATAATTAAGAACAACAATATAATTGTTTTATGACATCACGATGTATTACCGAAACCTAGCGTTGATATGCATGGATGTGCGCCTAAGTATTTTCGGAAGATGAATAGAATTTAAAAAAAAAAAAAAAGATGATGAAGTTAAGAGAGAAATGACATCACATCACTCTATGCGGGCAATTATTGCGCGCATAATTTCCACGGGATTGCGCGGGAGAGGCGTAGAGCCTACGGAGGCGCTCTTTTTCGAAAGCAATGACTTGACTTCAATTTGACTTGCTTTTTCTATTAATAGAACAATTAGAAAATAAAAAGCAAAGGGCAATCACTGTAGGTGGGTTATTGCACGCATAATTTTCATTAGCATTATGCGGAAGGTGTGTGCCCCCTACACAGGTGCTTTGATTGACTTGACTTGCTTTTCCATTAATAAATGGAATCATCGGGGAAGTGTAATGGGAAGGTGAAGCGAGCAGGACAGCACGATTACGTTATTGCATGCTAAAACAGAAGGGTAAAGTAGTGTGAAGCAGTAGCACGAGCCAGGCGAGGAGTTTAAAAAAATTGGTGTGACTAAATAGGGAATGGAATGGAGTAGTGAATTTCGGTAAAGGTTGTGGAGGATTGACAAGAACAATTCCAAAGCTAAATTAAAGACTTAGACAAATGCATTTTCAGCAGCATCTACTCTTCACCGATATCTATAATTACAATCCGTGGAAAAATCCTATTGACGTAATTTACGCTAGATTATTCCTAGCTCTCACTTTTAGCGGACCAACCTTTATCTATTCACTTTGATGAATGTCGTGCTAAACTCTATTCATTTGTTGATCGATTCATTCTAGGAAACTATTCACAAGTTGTCCTACATTCAATCAATAAACTCTTTAGATTTTCAAATGAGGGTTTTTACATAAAAGAGATTGCAATTATATCTAGATAATTGTTTACAAGAACAAATAGAATATCACTTCATTTATGGAATGGAAAAGTTTGCTAAAAATAAAGATCGAATACATGTCATTACCTAAACATTGATTGTTAAATTGAATGTATGTGGTTGCGTAAATCCCACTAATGAAATTATTATCTTGCACTGCTTATTTATATGACAAAATGAATGTGATTTTTTTTTTTTTGGATGATAACAGATCTATTCAAGTGATAGTTTTTTTTTCAAATATTAGACATTCAGCTAATTTCAGTTTCAATTTCATGACATTTTTCATGAAAATCACTTGGCAAATTGCACCAGAAAGGGTCGTGAAGTGACCATGGCTCCCACAAGATGCAAGAAACTTCCCGCGGGTTTCCGAGCGAGCTTCCCCGAAACCCTCATCACCTCCCTGCTGTGCTCACATTATTCGGTTTTATGGATGTGGGGTCCAAAATGTTATTATGATTCTCTGACGTTCAAGAATGTACGAAAGCTGTGAGATTAGACCCACAAAAGAAAATCGACGACTAAATATTTCGGGAAGACAAATAAAATCAACGCTGACGCGAATTCCGCAGGAAATGGATGCACGACTTCCGTGGATTGATGACTAAAAATGAGCCTTAATTCTGCCTTCTTCTCCGTAGAAATTATTAAAAAGAAGAAGAAAAATATGATAAAATGAGAGCATCTTACGCTGCTTCTGGACCTTCCATGGGTTGTGCACCTTGAGCGGGTTTGAAATTGGAGTGTGAAAGAAAACCAAAGATATATGCACATCTCTCTAATAAAAAAAATGTTCATTTTGACCAATGCGATGGAATAATATTTGAAAATTGTCTAGTTTGTCCAACTTTATAGAAGGCGACACAAATGTTAAATATATTTTGGGCCTCGTATTAATTACGTCAACATAAATTGGAAGCTCAATTCCTTTTAAGAGTTTGCATAGTTGGTTGAGAAAGGATATTTTCATATTTGAAATTGTTCTGAATGGGAATGCGGAGTTTAATGGGCCTTCAAGTAATCAAGCAGTCTCACTTTGTGCCCGACTATATTATATAAGCGGTCAGCTTATATTTTCCCCTTTCTGGCTCTCTACCCTATTGATTCTCCAAAGCTAGGTTCAGCCCGATCAAATTTCCATTTTTTTGATGATGTGAGAT
The DNA here is from genome assembly GCA_014182395.1 of Eucalyptus sp. ANBG9806169. Classification (NCBI taxonomy): domain Eukaryota; kingdom Viridiplantae; phylum Streptophyta; class Magnoliopsida; order Myrtales; family Myrtaceae; genus Eucalyptus; species Eucalyptus sp. ANBG9806169. The sequence continues at coordinate 21,225,842 of CM024575.1, forward strand.
TGGATACTTTGGAATACAGATTCATTATTTAATTAAAGCATTTCCTTGTTAAGCGAAGTCCTTGCTAACATTTCGAAGGTTGAAGCTTTTCTTTAAGCTACAGGCATTGTTCTTTTCAATCGGTAGCTAAAACTACAAGAGGCTTCAAAGAGGTTTCCTCCTCAATTTTTTTTTTTTCATTGTCCTTTATAATGTTAGACGAGATAATTATTAAATTCTAATGCCATTAAATGTCAATGATGGTATGTGAGTCCCCTTTAATTAGGCCAGAAGAAAAGGATATTATCATGTGATTTTAGTAATTTCCCACTTACTAAAATGGTCATCCAAAAAGATTATTTAAGAGATTCATTTTGGTAAGTGAGATAGGTTTTTCATTGCTCTTATTAACGAACACAAATAGAGTTTAAAGAGATTAATGAAATGATTAACGCAATAGTTGAGAAGGGGTGAATTGATTATTTTAAGAAAATTGAAACTTTTTCGTGAAAGACTCGTACAGTGGTGTCCTGGTGTAGGAGAGTGAATTGGTTGTTTTAAAAAAATTAAATTATTTTTCAAGAACTTGTATCATGTATTGCTGCAGGAGGAAAACTATCATGCAGATGTAGTACCTACTACCTTGTATCCAAATGATAATAAAGGAGTTAGAGAGATTGAAGAGATGCAAAACAGATTTGTAGTGAATCGAACTTCCACTTAACCTACTCCTCTCCCAACAAGGCTGAGTAATCCTCGAGATTTTACCGTCTGTAGAGGATGCTACTCTTTACATAAAGCTCAGTAGATGATTCTACAAAATGTGTACCTTTTACAACACTATGACTCACTAACTTCCTAGATCACGAAAGCACACTTCTACGAAGAATTTGAGTGAACACGGCTAAGGGGCTCCAAAGCTTCTCAGAGATTTGCTGGGCTGATATGTCATAAAGCATCATTAAATCCGCTTATGTTGATGAAGATTCATCGTTACAGGAGCCGTCTTGCACTCGCTTGGATTGATGCAGGGGCGTTGTTCTGGACAGCCTGGGAAAGAACGGTCGAGCACGACAGACAAAACAGCAGGCGGCGGTGTCAGGTTTAAAGAAACGGGACAACAACAGAAGCGTGGTAGCCTCTCCGGTAGTTCGCTCCGAGGGCTCGACAAGTGCTTATAATTCGCCGGGAACCTGCAAAGAATTAATCAAGAGACCACGGGGGCTGCCGCGGCATGCAAAGGATTCGCCGAGGGGTGCTTCATCGTTGCAGGAAATTCCCCAGATCAGACTGGGGCAAAACTGGATGATGAATTGCGGCGGCAAGGAGATGGGCAGTACCGCGTCGGGCGCGTGGCGTGGCTTGGACGAGTGCCGGAGCTTGCTGCTGAGCTCCAGAGAAATTGCCTCCCCCTCTATTGGGCTCCACACCTCCCACAACTTCTCTTCTCACATTCCATAATCTTGACCGAATTTTCCAAAATGCACGTACGCACATCTACCCCAGGGATTATTGCTGAGTATTAATGATCAAATCTTGGCAATAATATGAAATTACTAACGTGGCACACATGATTTCGGTCGCTCAAAGAATAATGTGCTTGGACAAACTCGCTAAATTAAAACTCAAAACCATCAATTTGAATCCATCCATCACCGGTCCAATGCAAATACAATAAAAAATAAACCAAATAATAAATGCTCCTAAAGCTATATGTTGTGCAATTGGGCCACCAAAATTTAGGTATTAATAGTGATGCTTATCTATCAATTTACTATCTAATCATGGGCAATGTTAAATCAGATAGATATTTGACACCTAGTACCAGCACAAACAATTTGAATTCTTAATTCCTTCCACCCCTCCCCCCCCAAAAAAATCTTTCATTCATCAACTAAATATGTCCCATGAATCAAATAAAAGTTCGGGTACCATATGATGGTTTCTATAGGAGTCATCCTTGCCCCACTTTGCTATGAGACCCGATGTTTAAACCCTCAGCATCTTCTCTTGTAAAGAAAGGGGATTTGAGACAATGACCGATTGATGAAATCAATCAAATGTCGAGATTAATAAGCATAATGTGATGGTTTCTATATTTTGCCAGCCAGAAGATAAAATCGGAAACAAATTAGATGAAGAAATCGTCGTAAGTTGCCACTTGGAAGCATCAATAGTAAAATGGTAAAATGAAAATGGGAATCAACTATGTAAAGAGAACTTCCATTAAGTCCAAATCTTAACAGAGTTGTAAAACAAACACATTATCCTCAATATTTCAAGCTTCTTACCGTATTATTACTCACATACATGCCAAGAGTTGAGAGAAATGTCAACTAGTTGACATCGAAACACATTCCAGTGACTGAAAGTTCAGAGAGAAATGATATCACAGTAGTGTCTTTTTGAAATGACATCACAACATCATCCTGGAGAAAAGCTAAGTCTATTGACAATATATAAGCTCCCTAAACAGAGGTTTCTAGAAGCGCCAACGGTCAAGATTAAGTCCAAAGGAAACAGGCTCTCGCTGAAAACAAAATTCAAATGTGAAATGAAATACAAAATAACATTTATTCACCTTTACTTTTGAGAGCTAATGTTATCCTTGATGTTAGAAAAACAGTAACACCAGCAAAATTTGTATAGAGAAACAGAATTTAGTAACAAGGCGCGCGCTTTTGTTGTAACGAGTGCACATCTTGTTCTGATACCAATTCAATTGGTACAAGTTCTGGACCCTCATAGTTCAAAAATCTTCAATTACGAGGAGGGGGAAGAGGAAAGATGAAAAGACCAAAATATATTCCTATGCAGAAAGTGTATTCTGTATCATTTCAGTCCAAAACAAGGCCCAGATCGGTCCACCTGCAAAATATGCTATCAAATTTAAGACAGCTACAAGATAGTTCTATGATATCTTTAGTCCCCACTTCAGAGGACAACGTGAAACCACACTCTTCAGCTTCTCTCTTTTGGTAAGAAAGAGGGAGGCTCAACGGAAGAGAGATCATTCATTCAACTAAGAACATCTCCAAGCTCTCAAAGCAGCCATATGAACCATAGTTTGCTTGTGGATTTGGTGGCAGCTTTCCTCAATAAGATCAAGGAGCTTTTCCAAATCCGTGGCCCACGAGTTCAAGGTATCATTGCGCTCCTTTGTTGTCTGGAAATGAGACAACTCCCATCGGCAGTCTATCTTTCCTACTAGGCCTTTGGAAACATCCATTTTGGAGAGATGCTTTTCAACTTCCCAAAATGGTCATAGAACTAACAGGTCATGCTAATAGAATATCATACAGGCTTGTATAATTACTATTATGCTGTCTCTCTAGCAGATGATAGTGTTGATTTAATAGATTGAGGCATATGAATGATTAAAGCTCTCTACAACAGTGGTAACAGAACCCCAAAAACAGAGTTCCTTTCGTTGAGTGATTCAGCTACATAGGTAATCAGTCATAAAGATTGTCATTGATAAGAGAAATAAATAAATGTTCAACATAATCAACCTGGATGCTGAGGCATAACAGCTATACAAGTTTCCTCAAGGTAATCCTCAAGTAATACTTCAAAATGACAATAACATTCTGCAGAAAATAGAGTAAGTCGCATCAGCATGATGATCCAAAGAAAGCAAGGGAAAAAAAAACAACAAAGTTCTGTAATTACATGTTTGCTTATTCTCTCGTCTATGATCTTCTGCGCCTTCTTAACAAGTGCACCTTCGAGCATGGTTTTCTCATTCTCAAATTTATCTCTGAAATTACTCCAAAGAGCAGACCTCCATTGCGACCAGTTGTTTGTTGCAACCCGCATTAAAATAATAAAGGTACGGCCAACCAAATTCCATGGCAGATTATCGACCTATTGCAAGAAAATGTACAACCAAATACTAGAAGCAATTCAAAGATGTACCCGATTTGCAGAATTTCGAGATATATATATCTTCTAAAGTATTACAAAGGCTTGACAGCAATCGATCATGTGGTGACCGAACTAAGCACCAGCAGATTTTCCTTAGAACCCGCAACTAATTAAATCACGGAATGAATAGCTGTGCCTTGAAAAAATCAGTGAAGACTTGACAAAGCCTCATATGAAAGAGCTTTACCGGTATCCACTACTCGGGTTTCCGCTTCACCGATGGAATCTCATATATCGCCATATAGCAAACCACCGTAATGAGAGTAATAATTACATCGTTAACCACATGAATGTGAGGTAAGATGTGTGTTCAAATCCATTAAGTACGGTTCTAACATCGAGTTTGCGGTAAAGACGAGAAAGGAAAAAGAGAATGCGACGGATGAATAAAACCATGGCTTGAACCACAACCCGAATACGAGGTAGCGCTTGATCAGCAAAAAAATTCTATTTAAGAATAGTAGATACAACATTAGAATAAGTAAAGCACCAATTCACCATATCGTGGTTTCTTATTATATCCATTTCAGCTCCAGAAGTGACATTATATCAGCTGGCGCTTCTTCCAGAATACTTTCCCCTTCTTTAGGCTTTTTCTTCTCTTTGGAAGGATCTGCATCAAACACCGGAGGGCTCATTTTCTGGATCTGTGCCTGGACATAGTCCTGGCAATCTAAGCTTAAAAGAACCTGCAAAACAATCCATCAGAAAACTGATCATAGTAAGAGAGCATAAACGGCTAAAAGCAATACAAAAATCCCGTACATGTTAAAGGATAAAGGCGATTTTCTCCGTACTTGCCAATGCTCCAAAATTGTCCACAGCAATTCAGACCACTCATAATATTGGACAAGGGAAAACCAATTACAAGATCAAAGACCCCAGAGTTCAACTTCTAGCTCCTACAATTTGTTAAATCAGCAGCTTCGCTATAAGACCTTCTTCCTTTGCTTTTTGCCGTTTCTTTATCAACCGAACTCTCTCAATTTCGACATATAGCTGCATAATAATCTTGGCTCTTGCTTGTTTAATATTCCTTTTGCCACCAGCAAACCTAACACATGCTGTGTTCCCGCAAGGGAGAAACTCCACAACAAACTCTTATTGCACTTGACAGGTACAACCCATACTTATTGTTCATCTTCGGTTGATTAGTATTTTGAATCACTCGTCTGGCACCCAATCTCAATTTCGTTTCTCCCCGATTTCTTTGTTGTGTAAAAGGCATAATAAGTAAGGCACCAAGGAAATACGTATCCATCTAAACCAAAAAGAATTCATCCCTATACAAGAGAACTCAAATCCTAAAACAAATCTACTAACCAGAATAAAAACAAAGTGGAGCACCGATAACTGACTTCACTAAACCCTGAAAAGATGATAAAGCAAAATAAAACTACTTAACTTAAACAATATGCCTTAATCTCTGTCATCACGGACTAAGGATCAGCTGCGTGATCTTGTCACCCACCTTCGCTTCAAAGTCGACGTCCGAGTAATTGAATAGGATCACCCCCAACCGGGCCTCTGTAGTCCGCATCGATCACGCCCACGCTGACGTCGATCTAATGCTTCCACGCCAAACCCGATATCAGGTGCTGAAGCAACAAATGCACAAGCGATTCGACTCAGCCCTCGTCTATCATCCAAAACAAGGTATTGGGACAATGTTTCGAGATGAGAAGTTGCACATTAGCTACTCGAGCACATGTTCCTTCGGGTACTGCGATGCTCAGATCGGTAGGGACGAGCGCTTTTCCTCTCGCCGGTACTTCTCGTCTCAGCCGCGCTGGTTTTAATCCGCAAACGGAGAAACCCACGTTCAGAAACCATCGCGATTTCTCGACATGGACCGAACTCGAAGCTCTAAGGAGGAAAGTAAAATTTGGGGTCACGTTTTTCACCTCCGAAGATCGTAGCACGCGGAGAGAGGGGGGTCGCTCGCGAAGGCAAGGCGGCCTCCTGGGAGAGCGGCTCCCTGGCAGATCCCATGACGCCATTATTGGTAGGACGGAAAAGCAAAAATAGGAAAAAAAAATTGAAAATGAGAGAATTGTATAAAAGAAAGGGGAGATGGGGTTTGAGGTTCTATAAAGAAACAAAAAAGGGAAAATGCATTAGGTTTTTCAAAATGGTGCCGCTCTAATTTGTGGAAAATTGTCGATTAAAATCGAGGGAGTCTTCTTCGTGAAGCATACAATCACCACCCTTACTATAATGAACATCACAGACTTTTTCTTACATTAATTTTTGTCCAATCAAATGTTTTGAATGCTGTATAGTAGTTTATTTTTTCCATAGAATTTTAATCAGTTCTCAAGTACAGGAGAAAAAGAGATCTTCAAATAATGACTGAAATATTGATTTTTGCGTTATCTCGAATTTTCCCTACACTTAAAATAAACACTAGTGAACTAAAGGTAGTAAAACATGTTTCAAACACTAGGCATCGGTCCCAAACGTGCGCAAAGAAGGAGTCCCTCTCTTGTCCCACATCGCTTAGGAAGGGAGTCTTGGACTAGCTTATAAGGCTTGGGTCCCTCTAATCTATGTAACGCGTTTTAAAGCCGTGAGGGAAAAGACCTTGGCAGGGATGGCGGTTCGTCCGCCCCAAGGCTTTGATCAAAAGCGGACAATATTACACAGTGGAGCCTGCGATCTTACAAAGCAAGACTAGCTTATAAGGTTTGTTACGGACAATATTACATAGGGGCCCGGGCTAAAAAAATCATTTGCAAGAAAAAATCATTTGCAAGATAGTGCATCTCTGCTAAATCAACAATGTCACACATAATCAATAATTATGGTACTGGACCAAGAAGTTGATGTCAAAACACTAAGAATCCCCCTATTTAGTTGCCCAATACAACCACCTAGGACTATTTTGTTACGGACAATATTACATAGGGGCCCGGGCTAAAAAAATCATTTGCAAGAAAAAATCATTTGCAAGATAGTGCATCTCTGCTAAATCAACAATGTCACACATAATCAATAATTATGGTACTGGACCAAGAAGTTGATGTCAAAACACTAAGAATCCCCCTATTTAGTTGCCCAATACAACCACCTAGGACTATTTCGTAAGCCAGCAATCAACTAGCTAATTCTTGCTGCAAGGCTAACCCCAGTAAACTAGAACTCGAAAAGTGGGATCTAAATTTCAAAATTAAACAGAGAGAGGCAGAGCACAAGGAGATACTTCAAAAGCGTGGCTGAGCACAAAGAAATTAGTAAATATTTACCCACCAATTGTTCAACAAAATTTCTCACCAAGATACAATTGCATGCATCGCACAACCAAATAGCCAATGAAAACAAACTTATAGAGAACAAAGTTGCAACTGAAACCCAACACATGGGCATTACACCCTGTCATCTCAGCTTCGACGTTTTTAATCCACAAACGAGGAAACCACTGTGATTTAGCACTATTTTTTTGGGGGGGTGTGGGATGCTATTGTTATGAGCTGATAAATGCATTGGACCTGGTGCAGCAACTTAAAACCTCTACTCATCCTATCCATAAACTTACAGGTCCTTTGAATCAGCAGCATAATTGACGTGTCTGCTTAAATAGACTTACATTGCATTAAAATCAAGAAGGCTTCTTATTTTCTTTGTACTCCTTGTTTTATCTGGAATAGAGTGTCTCAGGGTTGGTCTCTGGTATCAGTGTCTTCCAAACTAAGTGTGTACTTGCACATTTCCTGGAGATGCTTCACATTTCTGCTTTTCTGACTCTGGTGTTTTGTCTGAACCTTTACTTGATCTTTTTTTTTTCTTTCATGACATTTTTCTATTTATGGTTAATTACATACCAGCAAAGGTTGATGCTGCTGATCCTCCTGCAAACTCAATTGAGTTTCCAACCAGACCATCTATACAAACCAAACATGAGAATAGTCTTGGAATGAATCAAGTTGGACAGAAGCCTTTAGATCTGGAACTGGTGGTTCCTTGGGGCCTAACGGCAATCTTGTTATAAGCTTCTCTGATGATGAGAGCAGCAGTGATTCTGATGGGGGCAGACAGGATAGGAGATCTGAAGATAAAGCTAAAACAGTTGGGATAAATGGAAATCAGAAGCCACCTATTTTGGCACGGAAAACATCGAAGAAGTTGGGATACCCTACTCGAGACTAAAACAAATGATGTCCAAAAGATTGCCTTCTAGTTGTGCATTTATACATCCAAAGACGAAGAACCAGGAAGCAAACAATGGGATTGGTTCTGCACCTTCAATTGGGCAAGGAAGTGCAAGAAGAAGTTTGGGTATGCTCAACCAAAAATTGGAATGCCAGGAGCATGGATCTGATCATGTCGTAGGCCCAAGAAATCTTGAACTTCAGGACTTGCGGCAGCAGATTGCTCTATGGGAATCTGAGCTGAAGCTTAAGTTAGCTCAACAAAACAAGCATCCGGTTTTAGGTTCTTCCGAAAACAGTTATAGTCTTAACCTAAACAGGAATTCAGGTGGTACAAGCGTCACGACCTCTGCAGACCTCCCACGTTCTGTAGACTTCCCGCAATTAGACACAGAAGAGCCCTCTCATAAAAGGTTGAAGCTTGGTGTATCTTTGTATTCCCAGCGATATGTCGATCAAGCGACAACCGCTGCTAAATTGTGCCCACCTTCGAAGGATCTGTTGTTGGAAACCAGCAAGATGGACAAGATTGACCATGTTCCAAAAGCACATTCCACTAGTATGACCGAACCAAATGTCACTAGATGTGAAATACAAGATAGTGAAAAGGGTGGCAATGGCCTCAGCTAACCTACATGGTGTGGTCAAGGTTGTTTTTTTTTTATAAAATGTACAGAATCCTTATATGAGATCTAATAACCCTTGATTTACGTTGGTTCTCATCCAGATACTACGTTGGGCCGCGGAGAGGTGGGGACGCTCGCGAAGGCAAGACGGCCTTCCGGGAGAGCTGCTTCTTCACTCTGAGCAGAGAGAGTGGCTCCCTGGCGGATCCCACGGCGCCCCCCATTGTCGTGGAGCTTTGGGATATTGGGGCATGGCTCGACCATCTTCGGTCGCCGAAGAAGATGGTGATGGGGCATGAGTTGATGACAACACTCCAGTCCAAGAAATGGCGCGAAAACTTCGAGCTTTAATTGAAAGCTCCAACGACCGGGTAAAGAACAAGAGTCCTCCTTATGAACACAAGAAAAGAGGAACGATTCGCTTAAAGCTCAAAAACAAGAATGATAAATTTTCAATTATTTTATTTAATTTTTTTTCAAAATTTATCTCTTTTTCTTTAAAATTTACCACGTTGCCGTTGTCAAAATGCTGATGGTTAAAATGACAACAAGTAGGATGGTAGATAAAAAAATTGGGAAAGAATTGAAAACTGAAAAATTGCACAAGAGAGAGAAGATGGGATTCAAGGTTCTATTAAGAAAACAACAAAAAGAGAAAAACCAATTAGGGTTTTCAAAATTGGCACAACTCCAATTTGCCGGAAAATTGTCAACTATAATCGATGGGTTCTTCTTCATCAAGCATATGATCGGCTAGTTCATTTTAAAAAGAGTTTAATAATTTTTTTCACTAGAATTGATTGGTTTTGACAATTGCTCTTTTTTATCAATGAAAAATTTGATTTGATCATTAGTTGGTCCTTGCCGTAATGAATATCACAAACCTTTTCGTACGCTGAAATTGGTCAAATAAAATGTTTTGAACATTTTGAAGATTTCTTTTTGCCAAACAAAAATGTTTTCAATGCTTTATAGCGGATGTGTTTTTTTTTTTCCTTTTTTAAAATTTCAATTAGTTTTCTAAGTACATGACAAAAACAGATCTTTAAATAATGGCCAAAATATTTATTGACCACACGAATGACTTTTAAGTGTATTTTATAATAATTGATGTAATTTTCAAAACTTTGACTACAGGAATAATAGGAACAAGTTAGAACATTAAAAATCACGTCTGACTTATGTTGATTGCTAAGCTAGTCTCACAGTGGCATTCTTCGATAAAATGACAAATAAATTCATTTTGTTAGGAAAGTACTTGTTATTAATTGGGCATTACTACTTCCACAGCTAAAACTAAAGATGTGCCTGCAGCTTTTTCTCGATGAACAAACAAAACTCCCCACGTATGTAGATTGCCCTTTGCCGAAATAGACCAAGGGTCGCCACAATCGTTTCCTCTTCCCAATATTTTCAGCTTCCATGATAAAGAATGCAAGAGCTAGAACTGCAGAGAACAAAGGCCCCTCCCCTATTGAAGTATCGACTTCAAGAAAAACGTCTTCCCTTGAAGGGAAATGACAAGTAGCATTCATTAGCCTCATAAGTGCCGGCAAAATTCGTAGCGCAAAACAGAATTTAGTAATGAGGCGCTTATTTCAGTCTGAATGAGTGCCGATCTTGTGGCGATACCTATTTCGTTGGTACCAGTTTTGGACCTTGAAAACCTACATATCTTCTATTAAAAGGAGAGGGGAAAGAGGAAGCATGAAAAGACAGAATACATTCATGTGCAGTGTGTTCAGTATATCATTTCAGTCCGGAACAAGGCCTAGATCTGGTCCCCTATGCAAAATATGCAATCAAATTGAAGCCAGCTACGCGAGAGTTCTATGATGAACATCTTCGGTCCCACTTCAGACCACAATGTGAAATAGCATCATTCAGCTTCTCTTTTTTTTTGGGGAGGGGGAGGGAGGAGGGGCCTTAAGGGGAGAGAGATCACCCATTCAACTAAGAGCATCTTCAAGCTCTCAAAATAGCCATACGAGCCATAGTTTCCTTGTACATTTGGTGACAACTTTTCTCGACAAGATCAAGCAGCTTTCCCAAAAATTTGCCCACAAGTTCAAGATGTCATTGCTGTCTTTTGTCATATGTTCCAGATGAGTCCCATTGACCGGTCTATCTTTGCCACCAAGGAGTTGGAAACAACCATTTAGGAGAGATGCTTCTCAGCTTCCTAAATTGATAATATAGAATTAACAGGTCATGCTGATAGGATATCATCCAAGCTTGTATAAATATCATCATATCGTCTATCATCCAAGCTTGATTTAATTAGTTGAGGCATGTGATTGATTAAAGCCCTCTACAATAGTGGCAACAGAACCCCAAAAACTGAGCTCTTTTCCTTGAGTGAATCATACAACAGTGGTAACACGACCCAAAAAAACAGAGCTCTTTTCCTCAAGTGAATCATCTATGCAGAATTTCTAAACACATTAAGAAAGCTCTAGTAGCGAGATATACTTTTGTAACACATGCAGTGGTGAGTGTTGATACTAGCAATATAGCAGAGCTCCTCCACCCTTCAAAAGCGCATTAGAATTTCAGGCTCCGTGGGACAAGAAATGGTATCACGATGCCAGACAATGACACTTATAACCCCAACAAATATATTAGAAGAAATCGACTAAGCTGAGAGTACATATATTTGTCAGTCAGAAATTCATGACAAGCCCTCGGCTTTCAATGCACCAGAAACTCTTTTTCACTAATTCGGAACTTATATCCAAGTCCAGTAAGCATGCCCCAATCAGGGATTGAAGGCAGGTAGGCTGCTCAGGTTAAATGAGGGGTCTAGGCAACAATTCATAAAGATTGACATTGATATAGAGTATAAAAAAAATGTTCAACACAATCAGGCCTGAATGCTGAGGCATAACAGCTCTGCAAGTCTCTTCGAGGTAATCCTCGAGTAATACTTTGAAATGAAGATAATATTCTGCAGAAAATAGATTGAGTCACATCTGAATGATGATCCGAAAAGAAGAAAAATGACAGTTCTGCAAGTACCAAGTTCAACGATTCTCTGTCTAAGAACTTCTGCTGCCTTCTCAACAGGTGGACCTTCCAGCATGTTTTTTTCATTCTCAAATTCATCTTTGAAAGTAGTCCAAAAAGCAGGCCACTGGATAACCTCCAACTTCAATTGTTTCAGAAGCAACCTGTGTTCAAATATCGAAGGCATGGTCAACCAATTCTATAGCACATTATGGTGATATTTCAAGATGTACAGCCAATTACCCACAACAATTCATAGATGGTACCTCAATTGGAATTTTCTGAGAGATTTGTATCCTCTAAAGAGGCACTAAGAAGGCTTGACGCATAGGATCATGTGGTGATAGAACCGAGCACCAGCAGATTTTCCCTGGAATCTGCATTAAATTAAATCACAGAATCAACAGCCAATCCTTGAAACACACAGTGAAGACTTAACAATGAAAGAGCTTCACCAGTGTACACTGCTCTGGGTTTCCCTTCACCAATGTCCACTGCTCTGGGTTTCCTTTCACTAATGGAATCTCACCTATTGCCTTGTAGCATCGACATATCTCAAGTTAATCATTGTTGTGCAAGCAATACCTATACCTACATCGTTAACCACATAAATGCAGGGTAAACTGAGATGCGAGTACAAATCTATCAATTACATCTGGAACGTCAGAGGTTGCACTAAAGCTAGAAAGGAACAAGAGAATGTGCCGTGGTTTGAACCACAACCTGAACACTAGGTGGCACTTGATCGGCAAAAAACATCAGTTAAAAGATAGTGGGCACATCACTAAAAAAAGCAGACCACCAATTAACCATATCATGAGTCATAGCATATCCATTTCAACTCCATCAGCTGGTGCTTCTTCCACAATGCTTTCACCTTCTTTAGGCTTTTTTTTTTTTCTCTTTGGAAGGAATTGCATCAAACATTCTGGGGCTGATCTTCCTGGAAAGGATATGTGCTGTGCACTGACATAATCCTGGCGATCTAAGCACAAACGAACCTGCAAAATCCATCAATCAGAAAACCAATCATAGTAATAGTGCACAAAAGGCTAAACAAAAAACCCTTATTTGTTAAAATATAAAGGCAATTTTCTTCGTCTTTGCCATTGATCCAAAAGTTTCCATCCACAATTCAAGCCCATAATAGGAATGCTGGGCAAGGAAAAATCAATTACATGATCAGTGACAACAGAAGTCAACTTCTAGTTAACCCCAATTTCTTGCATCAAATCAGTAACTTCTGCTATAAGACCATGATCTTCCTACATTTTTGCAAGTTTCTTGATCAACCGTGCTCTTTCAGTTTCGAAATATATTTGCATGACAACACTGCCTATAGAAACCAAGAAACCAAGAAACCACGGAACAAAAACAGATTATGACTGAATATAAGCTGCAATGGAGTTTGCTTTCACATATTCACCCATCCCATCAGTAACAGAGTTAAATATCTTAATTAACCTCTATCTTGGTTTCAAGATCTGCTGTCTGATCAATGTATTGTATAGCCTGTTGCACCATTGCTGTCACAGCCTGTTGATTAGAAAACAGCTACATGTATGTCACTGTCGAATCAAGTACATCTAGATCACAACTGAAAACATTGATTTGAACTATTTTTTTAACAGCGCGAAAAATTCATCACTCTAGAATGAAATATGGTCACAAAAGGAACCAAAAGGGGCAATAGCAAGATGCAATACAGATAAAGGTAATCTCCATGAAGAGGATCCCAGCCAATTGAAAACTTGTAAACAGCACAAGCACTATAATGTCCCCTTAAAGGACATATCATGAGACGTGGCCTGAACTAGACCCAAAAAAAGATAAGAAAAAGGTAATGTGATTCATATGAGTATGAGAAAAAGTAAAAAAATTTGGCCCAATCCTGGGATTAAGAATCCCATTCTACATCTCCAATGAACCTAGCCTCAGCTCAAAACAGCAAAGCTAAGCTCGTGACCTTGGTCAACTCACCAAATCTCGACAGAACCATGGCAGCCAACGCGACTTCCAGCTCCAACCGCCTACCCGATTGCTGCCGAAACTACTGCGCTAGCTACTATTGAGCAAACTAAAATCTCCAATCTGGACAATCGATGAGCGACGCTGAGAGACCACAGGAAAGCTCGAGAGACGCGTGGGTGCGTTTATCTGGAGCGGATGGAGAGGGCGTTGCCAGCCGTGACGTCGCCTCGTCGCCGTCGCCGTCGTCATCTCCGCCGCGCCGACCGACCTGCCCGCCTGCCTGCGGTGGATGGGCGGTGCGAACGGTGGCTTCGATCTTCGGGCCTCGGAAACCAGCAGGGCGACTGACTAGTATCGAATTAGAGAGAGAGAGAGAGAGAAAGAGAGAGAGATTCCATGGACGTCGAGCCCTCCTTCTCTTCTGCCCCGAGTAGCTCCTGAGGTCTGCTCACGGTAAAATCTTAAGCCCCGAGAAGGGTCCTTGACCTCTTTCAAGCCAAGTTCTCTCATCTGCGTACGCCTAAAATTCGACAAATTCGTGAAGGCTTTCAATTTTCCGCATTTGAAAATAGCAAGCTCCGAGAGTCCAATGGGAAGCTCTGGGACACATTCAAGCTGACGGCATTCTCTAATACCGAGTATCTTGAGACGGGTTAGCTGGGAAAGATGGGGCAAAGACGGCCCCTGGCAGGTGATGACTAAAACTGTTAAGCCGGATGGCACTTCTGGTAATTCCCATAACTTTTCACAACCAAAAAGGTTGAGCCCCACCAGCGAAATCAGTTTGCATATAACATTACTAGGTACTCGCTCCAGATTTTTACAATGCATAGCATTCAAGATTTGGAGTTTTGCCAACATCCCAATGTCATCAGGCAATTTTGTTATGCCATTATTTTCAATACTCAAGATCCTCAGATTTTGCAAATTCCCAATGCTTTTAGGCAATTCCATAATCGATGTCCCTTCTAATTCTAGTTCGATCAATGATGTCAAATTTCCAATAGAAGGATGAAGCTCTTCCAAATTCATACAATTGTTGAGATATAATTTCTCCAACCTTTTGAAAGCGGACAAGTCAGGAGTTCTTTTCAAAGATCGACAATTGTTGAGGCTGAGAAGTTTGAGCTCGGTTGGCACCTGGAAGAAAGAAAGAGTACGTCAATGCAAGTGGACTGTTGCAACCTATGATTTTTTGCTACTCCTTATGTATTTTACTTTTTAGAATTCCTCAAAAAAAAAAAAAAAAAACCCATCCTCCTCTACTCCTTCGCGGTTGTCTTATTTTATTTTAAATGCCTCTTTTAGTAATGTTTGGCCACGTCAATGGATAAATGATTTTTGAGGACATCGATTGCGAAAGAATATTAGAGTGCACAAGTGCTAACTGTATTTATTTTCAAATAAAATTTCAAAGGAGATTTTTTCTGATTAGACATAAGCAACTTTAATTATCAAAAACTAGATGACAAATTCAAATGGAAGAGAGATACATTCATCGGGCACCATGTTTTCCTTCAGTAGTATCAAATTAAAGAGAAACGGCTAGTTTAATTATGAAAATCAATTTTCAAATGTTATATGTACAAGGGAAAAAAAATGTTAAGTTAAAAAAACACTTTGATGCCTTCTTCACATCTTACCTTGAGTGGAACCCATCCTCCCCAGTCCTCTCAAATTGCACTGTTTGCCAGATCAAGTACATTTAATTTTTTCAAATGAAAGTTGGTCACAGTGAAATCCGAGGGACACTCCTTCCATAGAAGCACTCTTAATTTAGGAAGTACGCTTTGGAAATCTCCAGTGAAATTTGAACCATCCACTTCAAGTAACCTCAAGTTGGTCAATTTTTTAAATTGTTCAGCTGCGTATCTTTTTCCCTTACCACATTTGCCAAGAGAAAGGACCTCGATCTTTTTGGTGCCCCGCAACTTGGAAACATTGTGGATCATAAATTTTGAATGATGAGATGACACCAATTGATATAAAATAAAATGCATTGATTTCAATTTCTTTGTCATACTACTATGGCGTAGGCTTCTCACTTTGATTTTTGGGAAATGAAAGGTTGTAGTTGCATATTATTTATCTAATCTATGTAAAGATGAGAAGCTCATGTGGTTGTTTCCAAACTTTTTCCTTATCCAACTATACCTTTCGCAATTTGGACCTTATGAATTTCCAAAATTTGGGTCCATTTGCAATTACAATGGAAGGCCTCTCTTCATGCATATACTAAAATATATTTATCAAAATTAATGCCCTTCATATGTGAAATAACACTTCCTTTACTCCCATCATGTATATGCGAACCAATACAACTCTAACTGTTCAAATGCATCTACCAACCCTACCACATATAAAAAGAAGCTATCAACTATTATGAAAAGTCTATACAACACAAATAATGTATGTTTAAAGGGTTATATTGCATGGTTGCTCATGTATCATAACTAAATACAAACGCCGCATCAACAAATTGGTGGGGTCAACCAATGATTGACCACAAATGACTCGATTGCACAAAAAAGTGAAAGAGGACTATATTCAGCACAAACAAAAATAGATGGGGGACTAAATTGCACAACCAATAATACCTAAGGGATACACTTAACCGAACTTAAAGAAATTCAGGAAAACCACTAGAATTTGCCATAGTGGCCACCCTTCCAACATGGAAGGGGGAATCCCCACCTTCTCAGGGGGAGATGGGGTGGGGACGTGTAAGTTTCAAGAGTGGGTTTCGACTCCCACGCCTTGCATGAGACAGGACAAAAGTCTGAGAGTGAGTGTAGAATAGGATCAGAGTAGGACTGACCAAAAAATAAAATAAAGAAATTCATAAACCACCGACCAAAAAAAAAAAAAAAAAAAAACAAATACAGGAACCAAGATAGCTAAATCGTCACAAATGGATGGTCTCATTTATGATACGTAACTCATAAGAGGTCAATACTTAGTAAAAGAAAAAGAAAAAGAAAAAGAAAAAAACCTCCCAAAAGACGAAAAGACTAATCCAAACATAAAACACATGCATCAAATAAATATCGAGGAAAGCATGGCCGAAACAATCTATAAATGTCAAGTTTTATCTAAGAGTAACTGTCAAACATTCTCGCTTTTGTAGTCTTGTTTTTGCATTGAAGTTACCAAAAGGAGAGTATTCTCATCACAATACTACCATGTAAAGATATATATATCAATCGTCCAGTAACCAAGAAATTGCTTCTCAATTATGATCTTGAATTAGGCAAATCTTTGCGAATTAATCAAAAGAGCTCCTTTGCTAGCGAGATGCAACAAGTTTTGGGGACTCGAGTGACAGTTATTTTTATTTCAAACAAGAAAGGGAAGATGCACCCACATTCATCAACTAAGAGAAGCAAAGAAAACTCTTACCTCATTGTTATCAAGCACATCTAGGGCTTCCTGATGGTTCCACACTCTACTACGCTCTTGAGGCTCATTTGGATTTTCCAGACGAACAATTTCCCTTCCAAGATCTCTCAATTGATCATGCATCATTAGTTTACCAATTATATTAATTTTAATTAGGGACATACGACTCAACACTTCAATCCCCCTCTCCGGAAATAAACCACAGGCATCCCATATGTAAGTTAGATCTCTTTTTAATGATCCAAAGTAAAAAAAACAAGCAATATCCAAAAATATCTGTTTTTGCTCATGTTCTAATGCTTCATAACTTATCTTCAATGTCTCTTGCACTTTCTTATCAGGTATTTTTTTTAATTTTTCTAATGTATCTTTCCATACTTCTCTTCTCTGTCCACATAAGAATGAACCAGTAACTTCAAGAGCTAATGGAAGCCCCCCAGTAGTAGATGCGACATCACGAGAGATATCTTCATAATCACTTGGAGGAGAATCCTTTTGAAATGCATGTCTACTAAATAAAATCAATGATTGATCGAAAGACAACTCGTTGAGTTGGTACATGTGATCTGCACTAGCCTGGTCAAGAACATCCTTGTTTCTAGTTGTTACGATGACTATACTTCCTTCTTTAAACCAACTACGATCAACCAAATATTTCAAGTGAGCACTATCATCTATATCATCAAGAAAAATGAGTGCTTTCTTATGTGCAAATCGAGATTTGATGAGATGGATCCCCTCGTCCGAATTAGACACATCATGTGAACTTCCTACGCTAGATATGAGCTGCTTTTGTAGGCATTTAATACCCTCACGTTGGCATGCTTCTCGACAATCTGCCACAAAGCTATGATGCTCAAATTGACCAAAGAACTTGTTGTATAATGCCTTCACAAGAGTCGTTTTACCGATGCCACCCATTCCATAAATTCCGATAATCCATGTACCATTGAATTTAGCATCTATCAAGCTCATAATATGTTCGATATGATCATCAATCCCAACCAACTGTTGGGGAACAATTAGCTGAAAACTTCCTTTTAACTCACTTAGAACTTTTGTGACAACAATTTTGACCAATGCTCCTTCATGCCTGTCAAATAACAATGAATATCAGTATAGGATAGCAATATGTGTATTCTTTTTGAAAAAAGATCTATTTATGAACAATTAAACAATGTTTTGTTGGAGAATAAGGTACCCATTATCAATTTTCTCCGATTCCCATCCTTTCAAGGTGCTAACTTCTTTGAGTGCTTCTTCCCATTCCTTCACAACCGTTTCATCCATATTCTTTTTATGTGCATCGATAGCTTCTCTCAATCTCCCTGTAGGATGTCGCACTTGTGAGGGTTCCACTTTGTAAAATATGGGCAACACTATTTGCTCTTTACTCCTCTTGCACTCTAACATCTGAACCAACTCACAAAGGCACCATTTGCTGGAAACGTAGTTCTCGGAAATAATTGGGATAGAGATCGTGGACTGCGTAATGTTGCGGAGAAGCTCCGGACCAATCTCCTCACCAACACGGAGCTCATTGTCGTCTCTGAACACATGAATTCCTGCATCGATAAGACTAGTATAGAGATAGTCGGTGAAACCTTTGCGTGTGTCTATCCCTCTAAAGCTCAAGAACACTTCGTAGGCATTCCCTTTTGGCCGTTTGTCTCCCCCTTCATGATCTCCTCCATGCGGAGCATTCGATGAGGAAGACGCCCTGGAATTCGGATCTTCTGAGTGAGTGGGTTCTTCTCTTTTAAAATTCAATTGTCAATTTAAGTTGAGAGGGAAATGACGTGAAAAGAAACGAAAGGAATTGGAGAGAAAGGAAGAGAACGGAAAGACCATTTACCTTTTTTCTTGATTCGATGGACATCATGGAGTGATTGACCAACGAGATTCTTATTCTGTTTTAAAATAAGAGATTGATCAAGCAGAGCCTTAAAAGAAAGCCAGCCTTCACGGTCCAGATCTGCGAATCGCACAAATGTCTTTCATGACTCAGTTAATTCAAACGAAAATAAAAGAACTCTCACACCTCTTGCTTACTCAGAAGAAAATGGAGCAATCAAAGTAAGAAACGGAAAAGAGCAAGGAGTCGGTTGACTACCTGAGGAGTGCTCAAACAACACAACCCTGGTATCTCCACCGATTTTCAGCCTTCGACGTAGGATTCCCAACACACGAAATTCTTTTATATGCGTGCTCGAACAATGCTCGAGTTCTTGCCATCCAACGGTCCAAAACTCTCCATGCTAATCGAACCGCTGTGAGGCATGCCACGGAAAGAATAATCATTGCACGTGTAATTTCTGCAGCATCATGACTATTTCTTCTTCTTTTTTGGTCGAAGTGGCATCATGACTTGAAGACACGCAATACTCAGAGGCATCGTGATTTGACTTGCTTTTTATATTAATAAGAAAAAGTGGAAAAGAGAACTGACGAGCAACACTCACATGCTCCTGCTGTGGTCTCCACCGATTCACACCGTGTTACTGCGACGGCATGAGACGGTCAGAGAAAGAACATAGACTGAGGCGAGGGCCACTACTGTGATGCTGCGATGGATCGGCGACGAGGCTATAGTTACGAGAGAGAAAGGGCCGAAGGTGATGCGGTAAACGATTGTGATGAGGACCGAGAGCAAGCAGAGATGGAGAGGAAGAGGAGAGGAAGGGGGTCGTACAGCGAGGAGGAGGAGGAGGAGAAGGATCAAGAGGAAGAGGAGAGGAAGGGGTTGGGCGGCGAGCGGCGGGGAGGAGGAAAAGGAGGGTACTAGCTAGGGTTTTTGATAAAGAAACTCAAATATAATAAAAAAAAGGGGACTCGATGGGTGACTTTTAATTTTGGGGGAAGAGATATGGCAGCCTGTCTGTCAGGTGGTGGGGAAAGAAAAGAAAAGTGAAATAAATTTTGAGGATGAGGGGAAATGGACGAGGGAAAGAAGGTAGTGGGGGTGGACCCTAGCGGAGAATTTTTTTTTTTTTTTTTTTGATCGAACAAATAAATAAATGAGATTAAAAAATAATTTCGAAAAATAAAAATATTGAATTTTGAATAATGATAATTTTTTATAGTAAAAGATCATGGATTTATTTAAATAAATTGATTCTAATTTTATTATTAGTCATTAGTTTCATCACTAATTTTTATTAAAGTTAAAAACATGTTTCCAAACATGGATACGCATTAATTATGAATTTGTCTTTCGAATTTCCAATGAATTGATTTATTGATATTATTAAAATAAATTCATTGTAGGCTCTTTTTTAATTAATTATTTATTTATGAATTTGAATTAAATTAATTAAAAATAAACATATTGATTTAATATATAACATGTCACAACGTGTCGAAATCTTCTATTTTTTAAATAACGTGTCGACGTATCGAGTCGTGTCATGTCGCGTGCCCGTACTACTTAGGGAATGTGCTTCAAACCTATCTACGCGCTTTCAATGAAATTTGAAAGATCTAGGACTGGCTGAACTTGACTTGACTTGCTTTCATTCTCTTATACATTACTAATTTACATGAGTCAAACAAGAGCATATAAATCGGGGGATTATACAAGATTTTGTTATACAAAGTCTGCAGGAGGCTTTTTCTTTTTTATTCGTCTAGAAAGGTAACTCTAAAATAAATTGTTTTCAAAATAATTTCCTTAAACTAGATTTCTTCGTACTACTTTTTGCTTAAAAATTATCAAATCCTTATCCTCCACCCAAGCCACTTTTATCTCTCCCCTTAAATTAATGGCTTTTAACATTTTACATAAATTTTATTCTTTTGGTGTCACGTTAATAAATTCTAGGCCAACAAT
The DNA here is from genome assembly GCA_014182395.1 of Eucalyptus sp. ANBG9806169. Lineage (NCBI taxonomy): Eukaryota > Viridiplantae > Streptophyta > Magnoliopsida > Myrtales > Myrtaceae > Eucalyptus > Eucalyptus sp. ANBG9806169. The sequence continues at coordinate 21,246,727 of CM024575.1, forward strand.
GCTCCATATTCAAATGGTAATTAGTGATACTTTTTTTTTTTCCTTTGATGTCATATTCTGTCAGACTTTTTATTTCATGTTGACATTCTTCACCAACATATTCTTCACCAAAATATAATTTGTCGTAGCACAATAGAGGAGCATTCAATATTAGCTTATTTAGCATTAGAAGATGTGATTTGAAAATCTGAAGCTATAAAATGGAGAGGAACTGCATTAAACACGACAACAAGGAGTGATTACATTGACACCTAGTGTATTATAGCTATTTGATATTAGCTTACTTTTGCTGCTCTCGCAACCAGCCTAGCTTATAAAACCTCCTAAGAGCATGTGTTGACACCTAAATTTTGGGGATCCAGTCATTTATTTATTGCATAAAAAATTAGGGGTAATTTTATCCTTGAAAAAATATTAATTACATAGCATATAAATTTAAATGCATTTATTTTTAGTCTGCATATTTTTATTTTTATTTTTTAGGACTGGTGGTGGAGGGGTGTGAATTAATATTTCTGAGCTCTAGCTTGGCAAGCCAGATTAGGCCCACGAAAAGAGTAAATTAGCCCAAGCCTGTTATTTTTTAAATTAATTATCTCGTGGGAAATTGAAATTTGATGTGATATTACGGTGATTTTTGAAATTGGGTTGCAATCTTATATTTAGTCTTTAGGTGATAAGATCGTTAGGAATATTAAGGAGATAAAAAAAAATAAGAGGATTTTGGATGATTGGGAGGTTATAGATTATCTTCGTGTATATTGAAAAAGCGAGATAAAATATTATAAAAGCAATCGTGTACGGTGAGAGAAGGGGGTGGCTTTTCGAGGGTTCTCTTCGTCGAAAGGGAAAAAAAGTGAAAAGTAAAAAGTAAAGGTGAGCAGAGAAAGGAGGCCGTGAGAAGACGTCAATCAGCAAGGAAAGAAAAAATAAAAAATAAAACAACAGGAATAGTGTCGTCTTCTTCGCGTGGGTAGTCTAGCGCCGTGCCAGCCACTGCCCGTTCCCCTTCCGACGTTGCTGCGGCTCCTGTTCCATTCGTTGTCGCGCCTACCGCGTCTCCACCCACCGCCGGCAGTTGAACCGCCAGCCATCGCCGCTCCGCCGGTTGTCCGCGACCGCCCAGCGCCGATCTGCCTCTGCACCAGTCCGACGGAGCTACCACCTTGCCGCACCGCAACCCAGCCGTGCCGACCCGTGTGCCCCGCTCTGAGTACTGCCCGTGCCCTAAAATCGCGACGCCACCGGAGCCCCAAATCAGCCGTACCGCCGAGCCGATCTGCCCTCTGTTGCAGCCCACTGTGATCCGCGTCCTCCTGCTCGCTCGCCACCGCGCCGGAGTGCCCCCGATCCGCACCTTCTGCAGCAACCGACGCCGCCGCGCCTCGGTACCCGCGAGCTTGCCGCTCCGCTCTACCGCGCACCACCACCGCCCTGCTGCTCGAGCCTTCCGACCCGACGCTGCTCTGTCCGAGCCCGATTGCCCCGAGGACCAGCGACCGACGGCCTTGATCTCGACGCTCTGTTGCTCGGAGCCGAAGCCCTGCGACCTGCCTCTGCCCGTCGCGACCCTCGCCGGAGTTTCCCCCTGCCAGACCTCCGATCCGCCGCCCTTCATCGGAGCCGGTGACCAGCCGCACGAGCAAGCCCACCTTCGGGAAAAAGAAAAAAAAAAAAAAAAAGAGAAAAAGAGGATTAGGTAGTCTTTTTATTTATTTATTTTTTGTTTGTTTTTATTTTCTTCTATAGCTTTTTTTTTTTTTGGTGAAGTTGTTCCTAAATATATGATTGATATTCCAACATGAAAGTGCCTCTCAAATTAGGGGGTTGTCAGTCCGATTTTCGCGCTCGAAATCCGACTCGCAATCCTTTACAAAAATCGACAATCCAATCTCAAGCCCGAGATTCGATTTGCAATTTAATTTTAAAATTGGTCAACCTGATCTCATGCGCGACATATGTTTCGCCAATTTTTAGAAATCAACATTATCTTGCTTAATTTGATATCTTGGTGTTTGAGTAAGTTTTATTTTCGTAAAAGAAAAATGGAAAAAAAAATTGAATTAGGTTTAGGTTTTTTTTTTTTAATTATCTTTGCATGTTTAGAATATGGGTTTTATTTTGAATCATGAAAAAGGAAACAAAAAAAAATGCATTCATTTAGGTTGTTAATTTGTTTATTTGAATTGCGTGTTTAATTGTGTGTTAGTTTTAATTTCGAATTTCATAAAGAAAAACACAAAAAAAATCTTGCATGTTTCATTTTAAATTTAGATCATCTTTTTAGATAAATTGCATTTTAGATTAAGATAATGTCTTAGTTTAAATTATGATTTAATATGACTTAATCCTTAGTTTAAATTAGATAGAATCTTAATCTAGCTAGATCATTTTTGCATTCTTTCTTAAATTTCGAATTTCATAAAAAAAAATGAAAAATAAAAATTTGTCTCTACATAAATTAGACTCAATTTTTAGAATAGATTGCATTTTTAAGAATAGAGATATCATATGCACATCATTTAGTTGTTATTAGGTTCATTTATTTAGAAATTGCCCAATATTATAATTAGGTCATTTAGTTAATATTGCATTGCATATTGCATGATTTTCATTAATTAAGTGAAAACAAAACAAAAATTGCGTGTTAATTAGATTCCATATCTAGGGTTGTTGATATGGATTTTAATTTAACATTGCAGATGCTTTCGTTGTTTCGAGGTAAGTTTTGCAATTTATTCATTATTTATCTGGGTGTTAAATTGGTAAATTACGCATCCGCATGATCAGTTAGGAAAATAGATTTAAAATCAATTTAAGCTGCCTAAAAAAAAACATTTTTTTGAAAATAAAAGAATGGTACCAAAAGAACATTAGAAAAATCTATTATAATCAAGTCCCCGTACCATAATCTCTGGTTCGTAGGAGTAAAGTAAAACTCCCGTTACTTTACTTGGGTTTCTAATTACTTTACTTGGGTTTCTAATTGACCCACCATAAAATAGATTAGTGGTGACTCCTGATTGAAAATCAATTACATGTTAAGAACTTAAACCTAAGTCGCGAATTAGTATTGGTTTGGGAGAGTCCGCGTTAAGTCTAGGCTTAACAATCCATTAGACAAACTTAGGTGGTTCCTTCGAAAATTTGGTCGCAACGGCATGTACTCACTTCTTTACTCATAGGTACAAACATTCTATCAACTCAAGTGTATAATTGAAAACATATCCCACATGACATTCCTATTCATTTAATTCATATTTGTGCATATTCTCTTTTATATTATTTGAGTTGATGTAAATTTCGGACTTTTGTATTCAACATAGGCCTTTTTTTACACTTAATTTGCAAAACATGATAAGAAATGAAGTATCCAAAACTCTACACGCTGATATCAATGAAGTAAATAGCTTTTGAAGTGAAGAAGAGATGATGATTTTTCACTCAAGTTGCTTCTCATACTTCCATGAGGGTCATGATACATATGATACTTACTAGACTTGGAGATCTCCATTAAAGTATAATAAAAAACTTAAGAAGTGAACCATATTTTTGTCGTTTCATTCAAATATGTTCTATGAAACAAATTAAAGTTCAAGAACCATTCAATGGTTTTCATAGGAATCACTCATTTCCCATTTCACTCTATGACACGATAAAGAGAAGGGATTTCAAATTATAAATGATTGATGAAATCAATCAAATGTTGAGATTGATAGGAAATATGATGGTTTCTATGCTTCACCAGCTAGAAGATAAAAGTGAAGATAAATTAGACAAAGAAATCATCTTAGGTTGCCACTTGGAACTAATAGTAAATTGAAAATGGGAAGAGACCGTGTATTGAGAACTTCCAGTCAATCTGAAATTTGATAAGAGTCCTCCAAGAAAAACATCCTCCTCCATATTTCAAGCTTCTCGTTGTATTACTCACATGCTTGAACGATGCTGAGTTCTTGCATCCAATGGTCCAAGAATCTCCAACTAATCGAACCGCTGCAATTGCAATGCATGCTGCCCGAAAAGCGTAATTATCGCATGAATAATTTCCACGGCATTGCGCGGAAGGGGCATAGAGCCTATGCGGGTAGAATGTACAGTATATGGGAATTACCGAGGAGAAAATATTGGGTACGTGAGACGTTCCAGCCTGGCAAACAAGAAGGCATTAGGAGCGCGACACGTGTCCTCGTAGGACCCACGTTCTGGAGAGAAAAAGAGGAGCAGAGGCGCGAATTTGAAAAAAATCCAGACGCATGTGATTCTCTCTCCTCTTTGCTCTCTCTTCCTCCTCCGACGCTCCTTCCGGTCTAGCGATTCCTCCGACGACCGTCGCTCCCTCCCGACGACGGCCTTTCTCTCTGCACTCGACGGCCTCATCTCAGGGCTCCATTCTCTCGGCGCACTTCTTCCTAAATCGCTCTCTCTCCCGACGGCCGATTTCGCTCGCCTCTCCCACGACCTCCACGCTTTTGGCGGTTCTTCCCTCGCGGTTCGGTGAGGTCTCGGGTATGCCCTCGTGCTGCGTCTCTTCTTCATTGCTCAGCAACACCGTACTGCCTCTCTCTCTCTGTGCATTCTTTCATCCACGAGGCAAGCATTTCGACTAGGGTTCAGGGGTTTTGCTCTGTGATGCTAAGCTTTGCTTTGGTTCATTAAAAAGTTGCTGACTTTTTCGCACGTTGTAGCCTCTTGGCTGCTCCGAGATTCTGGGTTGGTCGTTCTATCGTCTTGCTCGGAGCGAGCGAAATGGAGTCCAAAAGGGGCGTGTCGAATTCGTCGGCACCTGAGTCGGCGGCGACTTTTGAGGACAAGAAGGGGAAGAAATCGAAAGGATCGGTGGCTTCAGTTCCTAGTTCTACCAAAAGTGTATTGTCTTTTAATCGAACCTATCGTTCCACCTGTGTTTTGGGGACTTGACCATTTAGCATTCATTTTTTCTGCAGAAAAATTCTGGTGCAAGCATCGGTGAAGTCGTGTTGCCTAATAATGACCCGGCCAAAATTGAGGCAATGGCATTTCACGAATTGAGAGCTACATTGAGGTGGGGATGAATTGTTTTAGTTGCAAGCGTGTGATAGTTGTTATAGTGTTTCCTGCGTAACCTTTACAGTAAGCAAAAATCAAGTTTTTCTATTTGATGCTTGCAAGGGAGATTATTGAGCAGGGAAGTGAATATTACTGATGGAAAACCATGCGGTCTTGAGAATCTGCTTCGTTCAGGTCAAGATGGCAGGCTCTGCAGCCGCACAGTAGGTGTGGATTAAGTTGGGCAATTGTTGGGTCATTGGTTTGCTCATTATCTGTGCCGAAGCCTGAAAGCATGTGCACATACTTGTCTTGACTCTTCTTCCGAGATTAACTTGATTCTTAATGTGTCAATGACTGTCATATCTAGTTTAACTGTATCAATTAAAGGAAGTGCAGTTGCTGGGCTTTAGTTGACTTTTATCTGCTGAAATTTGCAGGCGGAAGAAGCAAAGCTGATAACTCAACTGGTGGAGATGGATGCTATTAATTATGCTCTTTTCGAGCAGGCATACACTTCGTCTTTGGATATGAGTAAGTTTTTGGACTGTTATGAGATGTTAAAGCTTCTTAAGGGACCATACGATGTGGATGGAGCGTCAATGGTCATCAAAGTTGAATCCAATGGCAATTACCATGGGGTTTGATAATCTAACTTCATTTCTAGAATAATTATGCATGTGCAAAGAGATGATGTTTATATTACACTCTTCCGTTGTAATATACATTGATGTAGAATGGATGCACAGTCTCTGGTTCCTGCTTCTTTATAATACTTACGCCAAAATATAGGAGAATGAAAAAACTGCATATATATGTACATATAAGGGTGGGACATTATTAGTGGAATCTTGTTAGTATATATGTATGCTTGTGCGCATCACCATTTCAGTTACTTCTTATCTACGAATCTCTTTGCTTGATGACTTAGATGTCTTGAAAATCAATTGTGGGATTTCTCCAGGGTTTAGTGGATATTTAATTTATTGTCTAGTATCCTTCTTCCTGTGGGAGGTATTTTGCATGTCCCTCCCCTGAATTCCAACTCAGAAGTAAACATTGAGTGATAATGTGGTGGCTATCAAAAGAATAATGAGAAAAAAGAAAAGTGAGAATTTGATCAGTATGGTTCGATATTATTCTCCACTATGAGGATACTTCTGTTAAGAGGATACTTCATTTTGACATCAGTATGAACTAGGACAGGGAATGATAAGTTGCCAATCTATTTGCATATGACAGATGAAATCCTGGAAAATAGTGGACTGTAATATTAATCTATAATGGGGATATATTCCTTTTCCATTAGCTAATTCAATTAAGTTCACTCAGTTTTGTTGACCCAAAAAAAAAAAAGAATCTTTTGGGCTTATGCCTCTGCTGATTCCAATCTCTCTGTCTCTCATGCATTTGCTAATCCAGTTATGGGCTGAAAAACTACTGAGAATGTACCAAAAATGGGCTGAGAAGCAAGGTTATTGAGGGAGGATTGTAGAGAAGCAACGGGCAATGAATGGTGGAATCACTTCTGCAACGGTTGAATTTGAATTTGATTATGCATATGGTTGTCTTCAAGGGGAGAGGGGTGTTCATCGAATGATAAGTGGTTCAGAAACTGGATCAACAATTGATGAGGTAGGTTTACAATTATCATTTTTGTTTTGATGAAACATTGACTTTGTATATTGCTATTGGTTTTTGACTTCTTTTTAACAATGAGCTCTGAATGATTTGTTTCTTCTCTTTCCGGAGATTTAAGAAGGCAAAAGTGGCATCTTGTTAGTGCATCATTAATATCAAGAAACAATTTAAAGTGTATTAAAGACATGACAACATGTAAATGACCGTGTGCAAGGAAAAACACATTGGAATTGGAAGATTGATTGTTTCTGTGGCTCTTTCTTGAAATCAAAGCAGCTAAATATGAACTCGTACTCATGGCACCTTATTGTATATATTTGGGTTAATTCTTTCTTGATCTTATCTTAATTACACACTTAGATATTTGTGTGGCACCTAGATGTATACATGTACCATAGAGTCTAACATTGGCTAAAAAATATAAGATATGCAACTTCAAATGGCGTGTGGATTAATTTTGCACATGAGCTTAAGGTTGATTTAGTTCACTCAAAAACATAGCCAAGGGAATTGTTGCATTTCATGGGATCCTACCATTCAAGTTGTTTCTTTTTATAGTATATCTGCTTCTTATACAAGTGAATTGAAGGTCGAGACAAACCTTTTCTGTGTAATGTGTTTCTGTTCTGCTACATCATTGGCCCCTAAATTCCTGTCAGTTCCTCATTTTAGTACTCAAAATTTGCAGGTTAGCCTAGCAGCTGTCGATATAATTCCTCTGTTCCATGGTTCAGCCCCTGAACTAAAAATTAGTGAGGAGGATTTGCTAATCTTGTGCCCATTGTCATCGCCTGAAGTAAAAGTCATTAAAGGCCGGTCTGGAGTTGTTATTCAGCATGTTCCTACTGGTTTTGTCGTCCAATCTTCGGGTAATGAGTTGTCTATTCCCTTATTTGTAGAGTTGACCTTCCAACTCAAATTTGTTTACCAATGGTTTCCGCAATCCGGTTTTGACTTTACAAAGAAGCAAATGCCTGTTCCTCAACACACGTTCATGATTGCCTGTCTAGTACGACATTTTGTGATTCAGAAATAAGATCTCAAAATTTTTATCCCAGGTGAAGGGAGCATTTTTGCAAATAAGATTAAGGCTCTCAACTGGTCGAAGGCTAAATTTCTTGTCACAGCCAGCGATGTAGGAGTTCCAGGCATAAATGGCTTCAAGAAAGAACATGTGTTCGACATATGGTGAGACGAGGTCCGAAGATACGTTATTTACCCTCGCAAGCATGTGAAAGATGTAAGAAGTGGTGTTGAAATGCCTGACCTGTATTCTGTTTTGGACGGTAATAGAGAACCTCTGATTGGAGCTCATATCCAGATGAGACTCTCAAATGACATGCCTCCATAGTAAAGCAGTTTTTCCCAATTTTGCTCTATTAATTTATTTCTCTGCGTTGGTTCTTCATCCCAAAGTTTTAGCCCTTGAAGTTTATTTTTATGTTAAAGACAAAGCAATTGTTCCTTTGTCATACATGTATCTACGCCTGAAATTTATTTTGTTAACAAAACCATAAGTTGGGAAAAAAGAAAAGTGACCCTTCGATAGGCATTTTGACTGGGGGCATCGAGAGATTTTAGCTAAAACATTGAAGGTAATCCGATCAAATTCCCATCACATGTGTGTAAACTACTTGAGATCAGGACTATTGTCACGAACTAGGCATATGAGAGTACTAGTTTGTCCAGGTAGTTGAGCTTCTTTGCCGGTTCACAAGTTATTCTAATTCTAATTCTACCAAACATCGCTCAAAGTTCGATGAGTATAAGACGTGCATTCACAAAATTCGGAATTCGAAATAACGTAATTAAGTTTACATGTTGACATCCCAATGTTTGATTTGGTGTGAGGAACAGGTATGCCAATTAAACGCACGAGGTAAATTCGTTTCTTGATGTTACTCTTCCCCTCGAGCTTCAGCCTCCGTCTTCTCACTTGATTTATGAAATCAGTGGGCATGATAAGTTCACGTTATGAACATGAATAACTAAGAAAGAAGCAATAATAAGCAGTTCAGGATTTATGAAGAAGCAATTGCAGTTCATTGATATAGATAAAAGTTTAAAGATGGCAAAAACATGTCGATGGATGATGATAATAATTAGCAGTTCAGGCTTTATCCTGGCCTTTGTGAAGTTTGCTGGGACTTCCTGGTATAACCAACATAACAATTCCAAGCAAATTTCCCTTATCATGCAAAGACAAATTCCAAGAGCCTTTGTAGTTGTCAAAGAATCAAGCAAACAGTAATACACTTGAGCAGCTGGAGGATTCCATAAATAAATGAAACTCGCTAATTACATTTGTCTAAAACATTGCCAACATTTTCGCACCTAATTATGGGAACATCATCATCTTCAGGTCTACCACGTTCATGTACAAAATTCAAGAGCCAAAAATGACATTGCTGATACGTGCTCCTTTGAGGTTTTCTAACAACAAGACGCAAGCAAGGATCCATGATAAGTCATTGTACGCCCAGCCTTACTCCTTAAAAGACTGAGCAGCAGACGGTTGTAGACAACTGTCTTTCCAGACTTCCTTTTAAATTAAAAAAAAACATCCACCAGATAATCAGATTGAATTGCGAACCAGAACGGTTGTGCCTACAACTTGCACTCAGCATTTCAGCATTTTTCCCCTACCGGCTTCGGCATCAGAATGTATGTTCAAAAACTTGCACAGATTTTTTCGAAAGTGATTTCAATGTTTCATCATAACTCTTTCTCCAAAAGATGCCTTGTAAAATAATCTAGAAAAACCCAGATCACTCCACAGGGCCCAGACAAAGTAAATACAGTCAGCCCCCTCTTCTCTTCCTTCTTTTCTTTGCCCCCTTTGCTAAGCAAATTTCATCAAAAAAACTTTCCCTTGTTAGTGGCTTCAACGTGAATGACAATGACAAAGTAAATACAGTCAGCCCCCTCATCTCTTCCTTCTTTTCTTTGCCCCCTTTGCTAAGCAAATTTCATCAAAAAAACTTTCCCTTGTTAGTGGCTTCAACATGAATGACAATGACAATAAAAGCTCAATACTTTTCAGCAAACAACATCTAGGATGATGCTGCCGGACTACCTTCGCAGAATCCATTCACCAAGATCCCAAAAGAGATGACAGAACTAAAGCTTGAGAATCAGGCCAATAGGACTATGATCACTACCGGTGATATCAGGAAGGATGTACGAGTCATGAACTTTGTCTGCTCAGAACCACAAAAGAGAATCCACGACAAAATAAAAAAACTCGGGCCCACAATGCCAAGCACTTCAAATATGTACTTATTGGAAACTTGACGGTCACATGGCCATGGGTACCCCTCTTCCTTATTATTCCTTTCAGTCTCCAAGCAAACTGCGCAGTAGAATTCTTTTCTTTCTTAAACTAGTCCATTAGTTGGTCTACAAACTCCTTCGTGCCGTCAAATCCTCCTCCTCTTAAAACATATAGACAGAACAAGCTGGAGGAGGAGGATCCGAACGACTGAGTTGCTAGGTTGCGCGACACCTCCGCCTTCCAAGGATCAACTTCATATGTCTGTCTCCATAGTACGTTTTGCCACATGAATGGGCACATTGATTGTTCATCAGAGCATCTTGTGGATAATGGCCGATGTGCATCAACTGGAAGTCAAGTGGAGTTCCACGCACTTGAAAAATGAAATTCACGTTTAGTTTATGTCAATTGGTAAGGACCCCTATGGCAGCAACAATGCATTATTTACCCTATGCTTGTCGTCTATTTAGCAAGCAAGCACCTTCATGATAAAGGAAAAGCTGCTTTTCTTGGATACATCGAGTAAAGGAAGAGAGAAAAATTATGAATTTCCTCCCACTTCTTCTCGTAAAGGTTACAAAATTTACTTCATTTTGCTCCTCTTCCCCTCCTTCCCAGACAAAGCATAAATATACGTTTTGCCCTTGTGTCTTGTTAGATACTAAATAGAAGAATTTCTTATGCTTGGGAACACAAAGTCACACTAAAATTATCCAGAATACACCTGAAAAACGGCATGCAGCTTAAGACTATGAGACGTGAATTGAAGGAAGCATAACGGTCTTGGTTAAAAGAGTTTTCAAAGGTTTCCTCTCAAAAAGCAAGAGCAAAGTGAGTCAAGTAATTTAGAGTTGCCTTATTATAGACCATAACGATCTCACAACCACTTTTGCATGGTCAAGTAAGACATCATTACAAGCCGTGCGATCATGTTGTGATGCCCAATAGTTGACCAGGTTCTTTCTTTCGGCCGACGAGTGGACAGGTTGGAATTGGGCTGGCAAAGATTGTCACATATGTTCGGTCAGCAAAACTCGTGCATCACGTGAAGGGAGAGTGGGACATTCCCTGAGCAGTACCCCGTGCTTGTATAGATGTGAATGCGATTATTGATAGTTGAATAGCCACATGACAAGCCATTCTCTTGACAGTAGCATTTGTAACATATCCTGCCTTGAAGGACAATATAATCCAATAGAACAAAACAAACATGTATCATGGCTAATCAGCTGAGAATGGGCTTGATTGAATCTAAAAGCAATTGCACTTTTGCCATCCTGAACCACTTTCCACGGTCTTTTTCATCCTCGACAAGTTAAGTCATCTAGCAGCAGTTGAAGCATCATGGTATGCATTCAATGACCCGCAATCTCCCACAAGCTCCTAAGATGAGTAGATGTCCCTCTTCCAAATCCAACCGTATAAGAGGGGATGTAAGAAGTCAGCCTTCAATACATGCTTAAATGTGGAAATCGACGAAGAGAGTGAACGGAAAGTGGGTTAAGTAAGGTCCGCAGGAAAGTATATCATCTATCTAGGAGAGCAATTAAAACCAAGAAATGTATCTATAAATTATACTGGCAAAACGGAAAACCTCATGACCGTCATTCATGTCCAGAAAACAAGAGGGAGAAAACGGATCCCTCTTTTCGTAGGAAGAATGAAGAGATTGTTCCCATTAAATCCACTTGCCAAGAAGTGAAGTGTTTCTCAAAACGCCGACTGCTTGTTCCAACGAAAAATCAGAAAAAGATGACATCCTACAATCTAGTTAGCGCCTTCTGAATGCAGGGCGGCCTTGCCTTCTTCCCATAAGACTGTCTACCCGAATAAGGCCTCGAGTTGATTAAATTCTTAACATATGCTAACTAACTCGGATTATAATACGTTCCTCGTTGGCGTTATGAACAGGGAAATTGCCTTCATTGAATATCAATTCAGGTTGGTTTGTGCAAAATGGCAAAACTCAAGAGTGTTACATTTGAGTCCTTCTCGAAGGGGCAAATTCGAATAGGTGCAAGCAGGCAACAGCAAATTATTAAAATCTGGCTTTATTTAATTGACCAAGAGAAGAAATTACAACAGCCTTTATTCATCTAATAAAACACAACCAAAATGGAGAACGCGGGTTTCTGTCATGGAATTATGACACTCTACGTACTTGAAACCAAACTTGCCTAATTCATGAAATCCTTCATGTCATGCTCTAAGGTATAGGTATACCAAAATTATTTTTTCATGATAATAATAGACTCCCAGAAAATAATTGTCATGTCATGCTCCAAGCCTCGATTTTATAATTTTTCCCGATCTTTCTACTTAAATTTTCAAATGGCCAATCAGATGCAAAAGTTACTATTTACACGTCCTTTCCTAGACTAAATCCCAATTTATAGGATGCTCCTATTCAAATTCCCAGAAAAGATGAGCTCTCTACAATGCAAAAGATATTATAGGAAAAAACATGAAATGCAATTTTCACATTGTATAGTGTATTTGTTTTCTCCAATGACGCTTTTAATAATTGGGCAAAAAAATTGAAATCCAGGATGTAATCAGAGCAAAAAAAAAAAAAATTATCATTAATATTTTTCTATTAACACCATATATATCTAAAATGGAGTTTCTTGATAGTGACTTGTTAGGCTAGTTTTCTCGAGGTGGGGCCTGCATTTCTTCCGCTTTTCGACTGTTAATTTTATTATAGTCATGCATTAAGTATGACTGATATTTTAAGAGCAATTCTTGCGATAAAGAAATAAATGTATTTAAACAGACTTTCAATATACATTTATTAGCCATTTATTGATTCAAAATTAACGATTTTACATTCATAAACTGTGCTTCAAAATATTGCCATCCAAATTCTGAATTCAAACTCAATAATATATTAACTTTGTGCAGTAAGAAGTCAATAAATTAAAACTCGGTTTAATGTGTGCAAATCTTACTTGGGAATAATTATTTGTGATAGGTTAATAAAAAAGAAAGGTTATGCAAAATGTTAAAAATTAATTCTGAGGAGAGATGTGGATGTGATTGGGATAAAGGTGTGATGACTATGCTATCTTAAAAGTATGGTGTGGCATAGAGAAGTCTAATTTGAGAAATAGCTTGAAGAGAGATCTTTGAGTACTCATCCAGAAGACACAAAAATCCCAGTTGCTTTTGCTTACTCCTAGAAGCTATCATTCTCCATGTCATAATCGTCTTGCGGTCGTTTTGTACGGTGGATATTTTTAAAATAGCAAGTAGTTACGTAAAAAGAGTTAAAAAATAACGTTCGATTCCATTATTATTCCGGACCCCATAGATATTTCTTTTCTTTTGTTTAAAATAGAAAAATATGTGAGTTTCGAGGAATAGAGAGTAGGTATTAGGATACCCTGAGCTTCTCATTTTCATATATAAGTATATCTTTTTTGGTTCCTTGATAGTTTATAAGGTTGTTCAACATTTATTTTGCAATTGTAATTACATGCTCTATTTATCCAATTGTTCACCATCAATCACAAAATGACTACAATTTGAGGAGAACATACTCAAAAGAAATATAAATAATTTCGTCTCATTTTCAAGAATGCTTCCAAATAAAAGAAATAAAAAAAAAAAATCTTTCGAAATCCACAAGACCGATTCCTAATAGACCAGTCTCACGAAAGTGTCCTGTCGGAGTGGGCCCAAATAAGTATTACTGGATAAAAAAGAAAATAATTTATTTTCTCTGTGTACGAAATTCCCAAGGAAGAAATCATAAGGCTATTCTGTGGTGATGGAACTGTAACAAGACAAGTTGGAAAGAATTAGCCGTGAATGACGATGATTTTTGTTGTAATCTAAAGGCATGAGCAAGTATGAAAATACTAATTATGTCTAATTAGCATATCAAAAATAAAAAATAAAATTATTTTCTTGCATATAAGTAAAAATTGCTTTTCGAGTATTCATTTAGAAGAGCCAATTATGTGAATCTCATATTGATTATAATTTCAATGGTTGAAATTAATAAGATTTTTTTTTGCCTGAAAATTAACAAGACTATTGTGCACCGAAAGTCATGCTGTTGATTGCTTTTCTTTTCGTGCCATCGAATCGTGGGGGCGAAAATTCAGAAAATAGAAAGAAAGAAATATCGATTCTAGGGCCTCTAAAAACTATGAGGAAGATGGGGCCATTTTTTGAATCCGTGTTTTTGCACATCGATCATGCCATATCCCTTGTCATCCATCCAATGCAAGTGTTTGAATGTCATCCGTCTATTTAATTTGTGTCATCAGCTATTCAATCAAAATTTTGTTAGTGTCAATTGTCAAATTGAGCATAATAAAATTGTTAGGTTTAAAGCCACTACTAAATCGTCACAAAAGTGTAAAAGATATGAGAATATATATCTAACGTATTGTATTATGACATGTCATAATAATTAAGAACAACAATATAATTGTTTTATGACATCACGATGTATTACCGAAACCTAGCGTTCATATGATGTAAAACATGGATGTGCGCCTAAGTATTTTCGGAAGATGAATAGAATTAAAAAAAAAAAAAAAGATGATGAAGTTAAGAGAGAAATGACATCACATCACTCTATGCGGGCAATTATTTCGCGCATAATTTCCACGGGATTGCGCGGGAGGGGCGTAGAGCCTACGGAGGCGCTCTTTTTCGAAAGCAATGACTTGACTTCAATTTGACTTGCTTTTTTCTATTAATAGAACGATTATAAAATAAAAAACAAAGGGCAATCACTGTAGGTGGGTTATTGCACACATAATTTCATCAGCATTATGTGGAGGATTGACAAGAACAATTCCAAAGCTAAATTAAAGACTTGGACAAATGCATTTTCAGCAGCATCTACTCTTCATCTATATCTATAACTAAAATCCGTGGAAAAAATCCTATCGACGTAATTTACGCTAGATTATTCCTAGCTCTCACTTTTAGCGGACCAACCTTTATCTATTCACTTTGATGAATGTCGTGCTAAACTCTATTCATTTGTTGATCGATTCATTTTAGGAAACTATTCACAAGTTGTCCTACATTCAACCAATAAACTCTTTAGATTTTCAAAAGAGGGTTTTTACATAAAGAGATTGCAATTATATCTAGATAATTGTTCACAAGAACAAATAGAATATCACTTCATTTATGGAATGGAAATGTTTGCTAAAAATAAAGATCGAATACATGTCATTACCTAAACATTGATTGTTAAATTGAATGTATGTGGTTGCACAAATCCTACTAATGAAATTATTATCTTGCATTGCTTATTTATATGACGAAATGAATGCAATTTTTTTTTTTTTGTATGATAACTGATCTATTCAAGTACTACTTTTTTTCAAATGTTAGACATCCAGCTAACTTCAATTTCAATTTCACGACATTTTTCACGAAAATTACTTGGCAAATTGCACCAGAAAGGGTCATGGAGTAACCATGAATTTGATCCCATAAGATGCAAGAAACTTCCCGCAGGTTTTCGAGCGAGCTTCCTCGAAACCCTCATCACCTCCATGCTGTGCTCACATCATTCGATTTTATGGATGTGGGGTCCTAAATGTTATTATGATTCTCCAACGTTCAAGAATGTACGAAAGCTGTGGGATCAGACCCACAAAAGAAAATCGACAACTAAATATTTCGGGAAAACGAATAAAATCAACGCTGACGCAAATTCCGCAGGAAATGGATGCATGATTTCCGTGGATTGATGACTAAAAATAAGCCTTAATTCTGCCTTCTTCTCGGTAGAAATTATTCCAGAAGAAGAAGAAGAAGAAGAAGAAGAAGAAGAAGAAAAGATGATAAAATGAGAGCATCTTACGCTGCTTCTGGACCTTCCATGGGTTGTGCACCTTGAGCGGGTTTGAAAATGGAAAACGAAAGAAAACCAAAGATATATGCACATCTCTCTAATAAAAAAAATTTGTTCATTTTGACCAATGTGACGGAATAATATTTGAAAAATGTCTGGTTTGTCCAACTTTAGAGAAGGTGACACAAAGGTTAAATATCTTTTGGGCCTCGTATTAATTACATTAAGATAAACTGGAAGCTCAATCCCTTTTAAGAGTTTGCATAGTTGGTTGAGAAAGGATATTTTCATAATTGAAACTGTTCTGAATGGGAATGTGGAGTTTAATGTGCCTTCAAGTAATCAAGCAATCGCACTTTGTGCCCAACTATTTTATATAAGCGGTCAGCTTATATTTTTCCCTTTCTGGCTCTCTACCCTATTGATTCTCCAAGGCTAGGTTCAGCCTGATCAAATTTCCATTTTTTTGATGATGTGAGATTGGATACTTTGGAATACAGATTCATTATTTAATTAAAGCATTTCCTTGTTAACCAAAGTCCTTGCTAACATTTCTGAAGGTTGAAGCTTTTCTTTAAGCTACAGGCATTGTTCTTTTCATTCAGTAGCTACAACTACAATAGGCTTCAAAGAGGTTTCCTCCTCAATTTTTTTTCGTTGTACTTTATAATGTTAGACGAGATAACTATTAAATTCTAATGCCATTAAATGTCAATGATGGTATGTGAGTTCCCTTTCATTATGCCAGAAGAAAAGGATATTGTCATGTGATTTTAGTAATTTCCCACTTACTAAAATGGTCATCCAAAAAGATTATTTAAGAGATTCATTTTAGTAAGTGAGATAGGTTTTTCATTGCTCTTATTAACAAACACAAATAGAGAATAAAGAGATTAATGAAATGATTAACACAACAGTTGAGAGAGGGTGAATTGATTATTTTAAGAAAATTGAAACTTTTTCATGGAAAACTCGTATAGTAGTGTCTGGTGTAGGAGAGTGAATTGGTTATTTTAAGAAAATTAAATTATTTTTCAAGAAGAACTTGTATCATGTATAGCTGTAGGAGGAAAACTATCATGCAGATGCAGTACCTTGTATCCAAATGATAATAAAGGAGTTAGAGAGATTGAAGAGATGCAAAACAGATTTGTAGTGAATCGAACTTCCACTTAACCTACTCCTCTCACAACAAGGCTGAGTAATCCTCGAGATTTTACCGTCTGTAGAGGATGCTACTCTTACATAAAGCTCAGTAGATGATTCTACAAAATGTGTACCTTTTACAACACTATGACTCACTAACTTCCTAGATCACGAAAGCACACACTTCTACGAAGAATTTGAGTGAACACGGCTAAGGGGCTGCAAAGCTTCTCAGAGATTTGCTGGGCTGATATGTCACCAAAGCTGGAACCTATAAAAAGCGTTATTCATAAAGCATCATATATCCGCTTATGTTGATGAAGATTCATCGTTACAGGACTTGCACTAGCTTGGATTGATGCAGGGGCGTTGTTCTGGACAGCCTGGGAAAGAACGGTCGAGCACGACAGACAAAACAGCAGGCGGCGGTGTCAGGTTTAAAGAAACGGGACAACAACAGAAGCGTGGTAGCCTCTCCGGTAGTTCGCTCCGAGGGCTCGACAAGTGCTTGTAATTCGCCGGGAACCTGCAAAGAATTAATCAAGAGACCACGGGGGCTGCCGTGGCATGCAAAGGATTCGCCGAGGGGTGCTTCATCGTTGCAGGAAATTCCCCGGATCAGACTGGGGCAAAACTGGATGATGAACTGCGGCGGCAAGGAGATGGGCAGTACCGCGTCGGGCGCGTGGCGTGGCTTGGACGAGTGCCGGAGCTTGCTGCTGAGCTCCAGAGAAATTGCCTCCCCCTCGGTTGGGCTCCACATCTCCCACAACTTCTCTTCTCACATTCCATAATCTTGACCGAATTCTCCAAAATGCACGTACGCACATCTACCCCAGGGATTATTGCTGAGTATTAATGATCAAATCTTGGCAATAATATGAAATTACTAACGTGGCACACATGATTTCGGTCGCTCAAAGAATAATGTGCTTGGACAAACTCGCTAAATTAAAGCTCAGAACCATCAATTTGAATTCATCCATCACCGGTCCAATGCAAATACAATAAAAAAATAAACCAAATAATAAATGCTCCTAAAGCTATATGTTGTGCAATTGGGCCACCAAAATTTAGGTATTAATAGTGATGCTTATCTATCAATTTACTATCTAATCATGGGCAATGTTAAATCAGATAAATATTTGACACCTACTACCAGCACAAACAATTTGAATTCTTAATTCCTTCCACCTCCCCCCCAACAAAAAAAAAAAAATCTTTCATTCATCAACTAAATATGTCCCATGAATCAAATAAAAGTTCGGGTACCATATGATGGTTTCTATAGGAGTCATCCTTGCCCCACTTTGCTCTGAGACCCAATGTTTAAACCCTCAGCATCTTCTCTTGTAAAGAAAGGGGATTTGAGACAATGACCGATTGATGAAATCAATCAAATGTCGAGATTAATAAGCATAATGTGATGGTTTCTATATTTTGCTAGCTAGAAGATAAAATTGGAAACAAATTAGATGAAGAAATCGTCGCAAGTTGCCACTTGGAAGCATCAATAGTAAAATGGTAAAATGAAAATGGGAATCAACTATGTAAAGAGAACTTCCATTAAGTCCAAATCTTAACGAGTTGTAAAACAAACACATTATCCTCAATATTTCAAGCTTCTTACCGTATTATTACTCACATACATGCCAAGAGTTGAGAGAAATGTCAACTAGTTGACATCGAAACACATTCCAGTGACTGAAAGTTCAGAGAGAAATGATATCACAATAGTGTCTTTTTGAAATGACATCACAACATTATCCTGGAGAAAAGCTAAGTCTATTGACAATATATAAGCTCCCTAAACGGAGGTTTCTAGAACTGCCAACGGTCAAGATTAAGTCCAAAGGAAACAGGCTCTCGCTGAAAACAAAATTCAAATGTGAAATGAAATACAAAATAACATTTATTCACCTTTACTTTTGAGAGCTAATGTTATCCCCGATGTTAGAAAAACAGTAACACCAGCAAAATTTGTATAAAGAAACAGAATTTAGTAACAAGGCGCGCGCTTTTGTTGTAACGAGTGCACATCTTGTTCTGATACCAATTCAATTGATACAAGTTCTGGACCCTGATAGTTCAAAAATCTTCAATTATGAGGAGGGGGAAGAGGAAAGATGAAAAGACAAAAATATATTCCTATGCAGAAAGTGTATTCTGTATCATTTCAGTCCAAAACAAGGCCCAGATCTGGTCCACCTGCAAAATATGCTATCAAATTTAAGACAACTACAAGATAGTTCTATGATATCTTTAGTCCCCACTTGAGAGGACAACGTGAAACCACACTCTTCAGCTTCTCTCTTTTGGTAAGAAAGAGGGAGGCTCAAGGGAAGAGAGGTCATTCATTCAACTAAGAACATCTCCAAGCTCTCAAAGCAGCCATATGAACCATAGTTTGCTTGTGGATTTGGTGGCAGCTTTCCTCAACAGGATCAAGGAGCTTTTCCAAATTTGTAGCCCATGAGTTCGAGATGTCATTGCTCTCCTTTGTTGTCCGGAAACGAGACAACTCCCATCGGCAGTCTATCTTTCCCAAGTAGGGACTTGGAAACAACCATTTTGGAGAGATGCTTTTCAGCTTCCTAGAATGGTCATAGAACTAACAGGTCATGCTGATAGAATATCATATAGGCTTGTATAATTACTACTATGCTGTCTCTCTAGCAGATGATAGTGATGATTTAATAGATCGAGGCATATGAATGATTAAAGCTCTCTACAACAGTGGTAACAGAACGCCAAAAATAGAGTTCCTTTCGTTGAGTGATTCAGCTACATAGATGTCTGAGCAAATTAAGAAAGCTCTAATCACGAGATATACTTTATTAACACTGGAAATGGTGAATCATAGCAGAGCTCCTCCCACACTTCTAAAGCGCATCAGAATTTCAGGCTCCATGGGACAAGAAATGGTTTCACAATGCCAGACATTGACATTGATAGCCACGACAAATTTTTTGAGAAGTTGACTAAGCATAGTGTGTATGCATATATATTTGTCCGAAATATTCACAGAAAAAACTACAAGCACAATATTCTCAAACTCAAGACAAGCCTTGGCCTTCAAGGCACCAAAGCCTCTTTTCCAATTTTTGGAACTTGTATCCAAATCCAGCAACCATAACCCGCTTGGTATCGGGCGAGAGAGGTTGCCCGGGGTTAAATGAGGGGTCTAGGTAATCAGTCATAAAGATTGACATTGATAAGAGAAATAAATAAATGTTCAACATAATCAACCCGGATCTTTGAGGCATAACAGCTATGCAAGTTTCCTCAAGGTAATCATCAAGTAATACTTCAAAACGACAATAACATTCTGCAGAAAATAGAGTAAGTCGCATCATCAGCATGATGATCCAAAGAAAGCAAGGGAAAAAAAAACGACAAAGTTCGTAATTACATGTTTGCTTATTCTCTGTCTATGATCTTCTGCTGCCTTCTTAACAAGTGCACCTTCGAGCATGGTTTTCTCATTCTCAAATTTATCTCTAAAATTACTCCAAAGAGTAGACCTCCATCGCGACCAATTGTTTCAGCTGCAACCCGCATTAAAATAATAAAGGTACGGCCAACCAAATTCCACGGCAGATTATCCACCTATTGCAAGAAAATGTACAACAAAATACTAGAAGCAATTCAAAGATGTACCTGATTTGCGGAATTTCTGAGATATTTATATCTTCTAAAGTATTACAAAGGCTTGACTGCAACCGATCATGTGGCGACTGAACTAAGCACCAGCAGATTTTCCTTAGAACCTGCGACTAATTAAATCACGGAGTGAATAGCTGTGCCTTGAAAAAATCAGTGAAGACTTGACAAAGCCTCATATGAAAGAGCTTTACCTGGTATCCACCGCTCTGGGTTTCCCCTTTGCCGATGGAATCTCATATATCGCCATATAGCAAACCTTTGTAATGAGAGTAATAATTACATCGTTAACCACATGAATGTGAGGTAAGATGTGTGTTCAAATCCATTAAGTACAGTTCTAACATCGAGTTTGCGGTAAAGACGAAAGGAAACGAGAGAATGCGACAGATGAATAAAACCATGGCTTGAACCACAACCTGAATACTAGGTAGCGTTCGATCGGCAAAAAAATTCTAGTTAAGAATAGTAGATACAACATTAGAATAAGTAAAGCACGAATTCACCATATAGTGGGTTCTTATTATATCCTTTTCAGCTCCGTAAGTGACAGCATATCACCTGGCGCTTCTTCCGTAATACTTTCCCCTTCTTTAGGCTTTTTCTTCTCTTTGGAAGGATCTCAGTATCAAACACTGGGGGCTGATTTTTTGGATCTCGTGCCTGGACATAGTCCTGGCAATCTAAGCTTAAAAGAACCTGCAAAACCATCCATCGAAAACGATCATAGTAAGAGAGCATAAACGGCTAAAAGCAATACAAAAATCCAGTACATGTTCAAGGATAAAGGCGATTTTCTCCATATCTGCCAATGCTCCAAAATTTTCCACAGCAATTCAGACCACTCATAATATTGGACAAGGGAAAACCAATTACAAGATCAAAGACCCCAGAATTCGACTTCTAGCTCCTGCAATTTCTTGTATTAAATCAGCAGCTTTTGCTATAAGACCTTCTTCCTTTGCTTTTTGCCAGTTTCTTTATCAACCGAACTCTCTCAATTTCGACATATAGCTGCATAATAATCTTGGCTCTTGCTTGTTTAATATTCCTTTTGCCACCAGCAAACCTAACACATGCTGTGTTCTGTAAGGGAGAAACTCCACAACAAACTCTTATTGCACTTGACAGGTACAACCCATACTTATTGTTCATCTTCCGTTGATTAGTATTTTGAATCACTCATCTGGCACCCAATCTCAATTTCGTTTCTCCCCGGTTTCTTTGTTGTGTAAAAGGCATAATAAGTAAGGCACCAAGGAAATACCTATCCATCCAAACCAAAAAGAATTCATCCCTTTACAAGAGAACTGAAATTCTAGAACAAATCTACTAACCAGAATAAAAACAGAGTGGAGTGTTGACACCTAAATTTTGGTGACCCATTTAGTCATTTATTGTATTAAAAAACTAGGGGTTAATTTTATCCCTGAAAAAAAAATAGTTAATTGCATAGCATATAGATTTTAGGCGCATTTATTTTGCATTTAGCATTGAACCGACGTCGAGCATTGATTCAAGTGGGATTTTCACATATTCGACTAATATACACTGGGGTGACATATTTTGGGTGGAAAGGAAATTTTCGGATGAAATATTTGGAAAATACAAAAAAAGAATATTGCACGTAGGGCATATATTGAGTAATATATTCTTTAACTCAAAATAAGAAATATTACATAATCAAAGGGAATATCGTGTGCAACCAAAAAAGGAAAAAATATATGTCGCGAGAATGTATTTTTTGGACCTATAAAGATACATCGCGCGCAAAAGTAAAGAAGGCTTAGCACTTGGTGGGACAAGTTAGATCAAGATGGCCGTCAGTTCATAGAGTCGCATATTGGTCGCCTACTTCCCGCTGCGCATCAATATCCATGGCGGCCTCATCCGAGCACTCGCCCATTGTTGGTGCCCCGAGACCTCTACCTTTATCTTCGGCGGTAAGCATGAGCTCACTCCCACCTTGGAAGAATATAGCATTGCCATAGGGAAATCCTTGAAAGCTGAATTGATTAATCCGCCTATCGGAATAGATCCTGTTATGGCCTTATCTGATTTTCTAAGAACTAAGGAAGACAACATAAGAAAGGTTTTAAAGGCTCACCGTAATGCATGTCCTTTATCTCTTCGAAAGAATATTTTGAAAAAGGGACCTCATTTCAAATGCGTAGAGTTTTCCTTTTAGCTTTCTTTGGGTTTATAGTATTTCCTTATTGCAAGAATGCTATTAATCCTTTGATTGCTCATTTAGTTAGACAAGTGTTGGAAAGAAAAAATTTTGTAAACACAGTCCTGACTGAAACTTTTCTTTCCCTCACTCGATTCAAAGGAGATGGGGATAAGACTCTCCATTCCTCTCCTGAACTTTTACAAATCTGGTTCCTTTCTCATATAAAGGGATTTGGTGGTTTAATGACTATACATGATGTTAGTAATTCAAATCACCCTATTATGAGATTTGAAAACAATCAAAAACATGCACCGGATTATCATTATTCTAGGTGGCTAGCTTTCATGAAAAAACCAACTTCCAAGGGTTTCCTATGGCATGCTATGTGGTTCCAAGTTCGGGTGGCAAGACTCACGTGTGGAGGTGTTGGCCCAATCCCCCTATTGGGATTCACCGGAGCATTGGAGTACTATCCAACTAGAGTGACTCTTCGGTATCAAGTCGTGCAAGAGCTTCCCCGACGTTACAAGCGGATCCGCTCCAAGTTAGCTTCGTTGATGGAAGCCAAGGCCATGAAGATTCTATTCTCACTATCAAATCGATGTGGGATATGTGCCATCCACGAAAGCTCAAATGGCTCGAGGAGGAGTTGGAGGGCAAAGAAAGAAAATACTATGCCTCAACTAAGTACATCCGACAACACAAGATTCCTGAGGAGCTGCTTCCGAAGATACCGGAGGCATCAGTGAAGATCACCAACCGTGCTGAGAATAAACGCCTCAAAAGAGTTGCTGAAAAAGCTCAAGAGGAGAATAAACGATTGCGCCGAATGGTGTCCCGAGTGTATATTGATCAAGCCAGATGAAATGCTTGAATCAATATTGCTACTTTCATGTTTAAGATTAATGTTTAGAAAGTTGAGTCGTTTACTTTCTTAGTTCATTTGTTTAGAACATTCCAAGTTGCTATTTTGATAAGCTTGTCAAAAACTCCATTAATGAATAAAGGTTCTAGACTGTTGCCATGGGCCGACGTATTCCATATGAGATACTTATTTTTGTCCATTTCTTCAATTTAGGTGATAACGGATCCTCCACGTTCACCCATTATCACGCGATTAAGAGCTAGAATGGCCAACCAAACTGAAATGTGTGATCGTATCTCCGCTATGGAAGACCAACTCCGACAGATTGCTCGCCTCTATGCAATTCATGTCAGCTCAAATCCAATCCCTCCGAGCGGATTTGACTCTTGCACCTGCTCTCCCGAGACAAGTAATCTGGCGTCAAGCAAGACCCAAATGAGCTCTGATGACATGCCTGACCTGGAAGATGACCCGCTGTTGGTCACTGCCGAAAAAATTAAGCCTGACAAAGTCCCTAAGACGAGACAAGATGAAGTGGAAGTGATGGACACTCTGGGGCAGCCTAGTGGCAAGTTTGATTACCTGGTGAAGTATTCGGCTCCTCCCAGCTTTTACTTTGACTCCCGCAACATAGTTCCAAGTGGATGGGATGACATGGACGCTCTGACGCCTCTAGAGACAGAGAACTCTAATGATGCCCTAGGAGGAATCACAAGCCTATTCGACGATTTCATCATGGGAGACATTGATGAAGAACTTCTAGAAGAAATGGACCATGAAGAGTGACCTAGCACAATCTCCTGCATGAGAATTTTTATCGCTTTTTAGGAATCTTTTTCACTTTCTAGGAATCATTTTCGATTTTTTTTTCTCCTCTTTTTAGGGGTTAGGAATCACAATTTCCATTCCAATAATGTAATTCATTTCAATGAAATTACAATTTTATTTTCAATTTTGAGGACATGATGGGGTATACCAAACCAGTCCAATGACGATATCCAGCCATGAAAAGAAAATATCATCCACGGAGAAATCCTGAGGGCTGGACTTTCTCATGCTTCCTCCCAAAAACTTTTTCGAAAACAAAAAGCATTTCACTATAAAAAAAAAAAAAAAATCATTTTTCAAGCAATTTCCAAAAGCATGCATTAGGTTACCCTTGTTTGTTTTTCTAACTCATTTACTTCATGTCTCAGAGCATAACAAAGAGCCATTTGAAAATAATGTGTCAATTTCCAGTGATAGTTCGCCCGTTGATTTGGGAATATACATCCGAAGGAAAATAGACATAAGGGCAAAGGATCATTTCCTAGCCGATTGTAATGACATCTCTCAAGAGTGAAGAAAATCATCTTGATTCCAAAGTGTGATATGTGGCACATCTCATAACAATTTGTGTGAGATGTTATTCTCGAAGACCAAATGAAGTTTCTCATTTCCGTGAGAAAATGATGGAACAAGTCAAAAGAGGATCATTTGTCTTGGATGAAATGGATACATTGTGTTCATGAATATAATTAATTTTGGAATTGATACTCTGTTCTTTTCCTTGCAGATGACAAATTGGGGCACTACAGATTCTAGTGGTGACATGACCGAGACAAAATCTCGATCCGAGCCAGAATGGTTGTACAATTTGAATTTACTCTAATGTTGCATAGTATCCTATTCATGCACATTCTCTTGTGCAGGGGCAAAAGCGGATTTTCACTTTTGATTAATAGAGACAATCTAAGGTCATTCTTCTTTGAGACAATCACTTTGTGGAGCAATCCCCTAAATGAGTGCTTAAAACCATGTTTTGAGTGCAATAAATTGTTTTGAAGTAACAAACTCTTTTCATGCTTAAAGTTGCTGCTTAAGAATGCGAAATGAGATGTGTCAGGATGATGAAAGGCAAGCCCTGTTCTATACACAATCCCATACTTATAGACTTGTGAGATGAGTGTAGGAAGTTCCATATCTGCAAGGTAAAGAGTTCTCTCGCAAAAGGTACGATGACCAAGATGATGAGGGGCAATTCATTTTTCTCTCCCAAACACTACAGGTGTTCCATTGCTTAACCATTTTTGAGCCCATACACTGATGGATGTTCTTTTCAAATTACCCCTGTCAAGAACCACCTCACATTGGGGCAAATTGGAGGGTAAGACAATACCATAAGGTGAAGAAAATGGATTGAAATTTTCTTGCTCTCACTTGCATCAATCTTCAAGTTATGCTATTACATTAAATTTATGTGTTAATTTAAGTGCCTTAGTATGACGAAGAGCATTTCTTTCTCTATCCTATACACTTATATCCTTTGCATAGCCCACTTGAGCCTGCAATTTCATTTCTTTAAACCCAGTTGATGATTATCCCCCACGCTGGGGCAAGGCAAAACCAGTTAATGATCAACCCCCACACTGGGGCAAGGCAAAAGGCAGATGATGACTCTTGAAAGGTTATAGTGTCATTTAAAGTGTAATTGCTTGACGCATGCATTATGCGCAAGAATTGAATTCAAAATAGAACTAATGGGTATGAAAAAGTAGTGTGCCTGGTAAAAGCAAGGCCGATGCCCATGAAAAAGTGAAGAAAAAATGCATGAGAACTAGGGGCATAAAAAGCAGTGTGCTTAATAAAAGCAAGGCCAATGCCCATAGATGAAAAAAGAAAGTCAAGATAGGTGACTATCAATTGTAAGAGTTGAATCCCAATGGAGCAATACTCAAAGAACTCAAATGCTGAGTTTTTACAATCAATGGGGCACTTCATGAAGACAATCCCCGATGGTGAAAAAGAAAACTGATGGCAATGCCAAGATGATCATCAACTCTCACCCTTTACACACTTTTTGAGCCTAATGATCCTTTCATTTCTCAACCCATGAACCCAGCCTACGTTACGTCCCTTATAAAAGTCTCTTCAGATTAGGGCACTTGAATTAGCGTATGGATTCACATGTTTTTAAGCATTGCTCGAAGAAGTGCGAGCAAAATTATTTCTTTCTCATTTTGCAGGGTTCCTGACTTGTAAACCCGGAGATGATTGTGGAATTGTTCTTTGAAATAGCCTTGACTCAAAGAGTCCCCTTTGTTAAAGCCGTTGACCGAACCCACATTACGGTCCCTATTAAAGACCTCTCAGATTGGTAAGGTCATACCGCTTGCGAGAATACTCGGACCCTTGTTGATATGATGATATTGAGATTGAGTGATTCTCACAGAATAGCCATTCTAAATGAGAGTGAGTGAAAGTCCTTTCTAACTGAAAGTCTCTCATTTAGTATTTTAAGAAATCCATGTTATTGCCTTGAACGACAATTATCTCCTGTGGAAATTTGAGTGATGCAAATATGGTAAAGTCATTACGCATAAACCTTGATTGAATGGATGGAAGCCCCACTGAACTTTGAAATGTGCATTCTAGAGTAGCTCAGATTGTCTAGATTGTCTATCTCTTTGATGAATGTATATCAGTTTTTGCTCTAAATCATGTCTGTCAGGTAATTCAAGTTCCTTTCAGAATGTCTCATGATATTATGAGATGAAAAACCTCTACCATGAGGTGAAAGACCTCCACGGGATATCTAAATTTCAGAAGACATATCCCTAAAAATCAGAGATATCACCAGGTAAGTATATCTCTACCCATACTCTGAATACTTGTCATTGTGCAGGTATTCTCTCTCAAGTGCATCGACACATGACTTGGTCAAGCTGTCCAGTTATATCGACCTGGCGTGCTTTCGTAGCCCAAAGCCCATCTTTACAGGAGACATATCCCCAAGAAGTAGAGATGTCACCAGGTAAGTATATTTCTATACCCCAAATACTTGTCATTGCACAAGTATTCCCCTTTTGAATACACCGACACTCGATTGAGTTGTCCCCAAAGATTTTTTTCCAAGTTGCAACGCCGGGCGACCGAAGAATGGTTCGGGTCCTAGCCAAGCAAAATCTCCGTTTAGGCGACCGTAGAATGGTACGGGTCCTAAACAACATTTATTGCTCTAACAGGCGACTGTAGAATGGTACGGGTTCTGGAAAAGCAATTTCCCCATTCAGGCGACCAAAGAATGGTTCGAGTCCTGAAAAAATCAATTTTCCGTCAAGGCGACCGTAGAATGGTACGGGTCCTAAACAACATTTATTGCTCTAACAGGCGACCGTAGAATGGTACGGGTCCTGGAAAAGCAATCTCCCCATTCAGGCGACCGAAGAATGGTTCGGGTCCCTGAAAAATCAATTTTTCGTCAAGGCGACCGTAGAATGGTACGGGTCCTCGACAACACCTATTCCTTATTCAGGCGACCATAGAATGGTACGGGTCCTAGGAAAGCAGTTCCTTACAAAACTTTTTTGCTGTATTGGGCGACCGTAGAATGGTACGGGTCCTGAGAAAGCAACCCTTTTCTGCTGTATTAGGCGACCGTAGAATGGTACGGGTCCTGAGAAAGCAACCCCTTCCTGTCGTATTGGGCGACCGTAGAATGGTACGGGTCCTGAGAAAGCAGCTCCTTTCTGCCATACTGGGCGACCGTAGAATGGTACGGGTCCCTGGGAAAGCGAGTTCCTTACAAAATATTTCTGCCGTATTGGGCGACCGTAGAATGGTACGGGTCCCGAGAAAGCAGCTCATTTTTGCCATACTTTGGGCGACCGTAGAATGGTACGGGTCTTGGGAAAGCAGCATCGTCACAAAGTCATGTTACTATTTTAGGCGACCGTAGAATGGTACGGGTCCTGGATAGATAACATCCACTACCTCGAATTACTCTATCCTCCTTGAAGGTATGTTATTCCAGGTAAGTTCATTTATCATTTGCATTAGCATTTCCATGCATCATATAAATTGCATTAAAAAATGGAATTCATTTTCCATCAAAAAATCATTCATCACATGTGCATCGTCAAAATTTAGGTCTCAATTTGTCTTTGAAGGCAACCTCTTCGAGCTCACCTTCAAAGAGGGGCAGCTGTTGACACCTAAATTTTGGTGACCCATTTAGTCATTTATTGTATTAAAAAACTAGGGGTTAATTTTATCCCTGAAAAAAAAATAGTTAATTGCATAGCATAAAGATTTTAGGCGCATTTATTTTGCATTTAGCATTGAACCGACGTCGAGCATTGATTCAAGTGGGATTTTCACATATTCAACTAATATACACTGGGGTGACATATTTTGGGTGGAAAGGAAATTTTCGGATGAAATATTTGGAAAATACAAAAAAAGAATATTGCACGTAGGGCATATATTGAGTAATATATTCTTTAACTCAAAATAAGAAATATTACATAATCAAAGGGAATATCGTGTGCAACCAAAAAAGGAAAAAATATATGTCGCGAGAATGTATTTTTTGGACCTATAAAGATACATCGCGCGCAAAAGTAAAGAAGGAGGCCACACACATTGAATACACGGCCACCATTGATTGAGAGACACGATCATACAATAGAGAGAGAGAGAGAGTGCTCTAGGCCAGCTGTTCTGAGACCCCTCGTCGATTTGCTGCCTAGTCAAGGTACGATCTTCGACGACGATCACTCGCCAAGGAGCCTCCCGTGTCAACAAAGACGACCGAGAAGACCTCGCTGGATTACTTGAAAAGAAAGCCCACGACAATCAGATTTCGTGGCTCCCATTAGGGTCCACTTGGCGATACTTGGAAATCAAAAACAAACGAGGGAGAGAAAATATATATTGCTGAACCATAGCAAAATTCTCACCCATTGATTTCTGTGTAGATCTGCTTTAGCACTTCAAAACTTGCAATCTCCACAGTCTGTAGCAAATTCGGACAATTTTGCAACGCTGGTCCATCTCTTTCTGACGTGTACTCGTTGTTCAGCCGTGCCTAACGATTTTCTTGTAGATTTTCTAGGTTCTCCTTGAACGTGCACCGCAAGCAGCTGAGTTGAACTGAGGCCGCGGAGCCTGCGACCTTCCTGAGGTGATTCACCTCGAGATGATGTGTCCTCCTTGTCGCCGCCGATCGTGTGGTGTCGCCTGCCACACTCACTGTTTGTCGTGCCACCTCGAGGAGCTGGTCGCTATCCCGATTTGATTACATTTGGTTCCACTTGGTTCAAATTAGGAAAATTGATCTATCAAATTAGGCGGTCCCAACAACTTCCGGAGCTCCATCGCTGGAATTTGGGAGCGCGTTATTTCTTTGGTCCAAGCTCCAAGAGGGAAAGGCCAAAGGTTGACTTGAGCCGCCATCAATTCAAGCCGTTTTCAGGTCTCATAGAGCCCGTTCGGGATCCCATTGCGACAACAACCGTGGAGATCTTTTGCCGTGGGTCCTCTCGGCGAGTTCTCCCGTCCCCACAGCTAAGCGAGCGCCACCAAAATCCGGTCCCGATATCCAAGTCCAAGTTATGAGTCTTGCTGAGCATTGCCATATCGCGTTGCGAGTAGCCGTTCGAAGTCCAAATATGGAAGCCAATATTCGGAATAGGTAAAAATTTTATCTATTTTGATTTCCGAAAGTTCCATTTCCTTATTTGATATATTTGTTGATGCACATGATTGAAATTCCCGATATGCTGAGATATCCATGAACTCGAGTAGTTTTCTAAGTTGGGAAATCTTCCTAATTTCGCAACATACATATGATTGACGGTCCGATTTCACGCTCGAAATACGACCCGCAATCGTACGGAAAAATCACCAATCCGATCTCACGCTCGAGATACGATTCGTGATTTTATTTAAAAAATTGGCCAATCCGATATCATGCGCGAGATACGATTCGTCAATTTATTTCCCGAAATTAAATGGACATGGATGATATTTTGCTGGATTTGTTGCCGTGTTGTTCTTGATGCCTTTATTTGTTTGCTCTCGTAAAAAAAATAAAATAAAAATTGAGTTAGATTAGATGCATGTTAGGATATTACTTGTTTTAGGGTTTGCATATTTAGAATAGGAATTTTTATTTCGAATTTTAAAAAAATAATAATAAAAAATCAAACTAATCAATTTAGGTTGCTAGTTTTTTAACTCAGGTTGCATGTTTAATTTTACTTCCTAATTAATTTTAGATAGATTTTTTTAGATAGATTGCATTCTAGGATTATTTGGGTTAAGATAAAATTTTAGTTTAAATTAGGATTTAGTTTAACCTAATTCCTAATATAAATTGAATAGAATCTTAATCTAGCTAGATAATTCTCACATTTTTTAATTCCGAATTTCATATAAAAATACAAAAATGCCTTAGGCTAAATTAGTTTCAATCTTTAAGATAGGTTGCATTCTTTCGAGGAAAAAGAAAAGAAAAATGTCATATGCACGTCATTAGGGTTAAATTCATTGAGATGCATGCCATTTAGTATTTTTTACTAGGCCCATTTAATTAGAAATTACATGTCATTAAAATTAGGTCATTTAGTTAATATTGCATTGCATATTGCATGATTTTCATAATTAAGTGAAAACAAAAAATGAAATTGCGTGTTAATTAGAAACCATATCTAGGGTTAATGATGTGAATTTTAATTTAACATTGCAGATGCTTTCGTTGCTTTGAGGTAAGTCCTGCATTATTTTATTTGTTTTCCTGGGTGTTAAATTGGTGGATTGCGTACCCGCATGATCACCTCACATGTTAGGGAAATAGATTTAAAATCAATCCAAGCTGCTTGCCAAACATTTTGTTTAAACAAAGAATGGTACCGAAAGGGCATTAGAGAAATCTAGTGTAACCAAGTCCCCGTACCCATAGTCTCTGGTTCGTAAGAGTAAAGTAAACCTCCTGTTGCTTTACTTGGGTTTCTAATCGACCCACCAAAAATAGATTAGTGGCGACTCCTAATTGAAAATCATTTGCATGTTAAGAACTCAAACCTAAGTCGCGAATTGGTATGGGCTTGGGAGAGCTCGAGTTAAGTCTAGGCTTAACAATCCATTAGCCAAACCTTAGGTGGTACACACCCGAAAAATTGGTCGCGACATGGAGCACCGATGACTGACTTCACTAAACCCTTAAAAGATGATAAAACAAAATAAAACTACTTAACTTAAACAATATGCCCTTAATCTCTATCATCACGGACTAAGGATCAGCTGCGCGATATTGTCACCCACCTTCGCTTCAAAGTCGATGTCCGAGTAATTGAACAGGATCACCCCCAACCGGGCCTCCATAGTCCGCATCGATCGCGCCCACACCGACGTCGATCTAAAGCTTCCACGCCAAACCCGATATCAGGTGCTGAAGCAACAAATGCACAAGCGATTCGATTCAGCCCTCGTCAATCATCCAAAACAAGTTATTGAGACAATGTCTTGAGATGAGAAGTTGCACATTAGCTACTCGAGCACATGTTCCTTCGGGTACTGCGATGCTCAGATTGGTTGGGACGAGCGCTTTTCCTCTTGCCGGTACTTCTCGTCTGAACCGCGTTGTTTTTAATCCGCAAACGGAGAAACCCACATTCAGAAACCATCGCGATTTTCCTCTTGCCGGTTTCTCGACATGGACCGAACCCGAAGCTCTAAGGAGGAAAGTAAAATTTGGGGTCACGATTTTCACCTCCAAAGATCGTAGCACGCGGAGAGAGGGGGGGTCGCTCGCGAAGGCAAGGCGGTCTCCCGGGAAAGTGGCTCCCTGGCAGATCCCATGACGCCATTATTGGCAGGACGGAAAAGCAAAAATAGGAAAAAAAAAATTGAAAATGATAGAATTGTATAAAAGAAAGGGAAGATGGGGTTTGAGGTTCTATAAAGAAACAAAAAAGGGAAAATGCATTAGGGTTTTCAAATTGGTGCCGCTCTAATTTGTGGAAAATTGTCCACTAAAATCGATGGCGCCTTCTTCATCAAGCATCCGATCCACCCATACCATAATACAAACTTTTCTTACATTAATTTTTGCCAATCAAATGTTTTGAATGCTTTATAGCAATTTTTTTCCCCTAAGAATTTTAATTAGTTCTCAAGTATGGGACGAAAAGAGATCTTCAAATAATGACCGAGAAATTAATTTTTGTGTTATCTTGAATTTTCCCTACACTTGAAATAAGGTGTTGATAATTACGTTACAACACTAATTAAGTTAACTAGAGGTAGTAAAACACGTTCTGAGCTACTTTAAATTGAAAATCAAATTTTGAAGATTTTTATTTTATTTTTCATAAATAATTGATCGAGTTAATGAGGACCTCAAGAGTAACTTTTAAGTATATCTTATGATGATTTATGTAATTTCCAATGCATTAACAGCACATATAACAAGAAAAGTTACTATAGTAAACATCATGAATTTTCTTTAAATTATGCTAAGTAAGTTCTATAATCGCATTCTCTAACAAAATGATAGATACGTTTACTTTGTGAAGAAAGTAAAATGGCGCTTTTTACTTATGGGGCACAACTATTTTCATAGCCAAAAGATATCATGGCCATAACTTTTCCCAGTTTTTTCAGTTTCCATGAAGAAAATAAGGGAGCTGGAAATCTAAAGAACAAGATCCATCCTGTATCAAGTATCAACTTGAAGAAAAAAACGTCTCTTGAAGAGATAAAATGTTAGTTATCTCATCAAAATGAAGTTCTCTAGAAACAGGGTGCTCATTTCAAATGTGAAATGAAATGGAAAAGTAGCATTCGTTAAGCCTTCACTAGGGAGAGCTAATGTTATTCACAATGTTAGAAAAACACAAGCACCAGCAACATTTGTAATGCGAAACAGAATTTAGTAACGAGGCACTTATTTCAGTCCAAATAAGTGCACATCTTGTGCAAATACCTATTCCATTGATACAAGTTTCGGACCCTGAAAGCCCATAAATCTTCAATTAAAATGATGGGGGAAAGAGGAAAGTTGAAAAGACCAAATTACATTCCTATTTTGAAAGTGTATTAAGTATATCCAAAACAAGGCTAGGAAATGATGAATATCTCCCGTCCACACTTTGGACCACAATGTGAAACGGCATTCATCGGGGAGAAGGGGGAGGGGGGTGGGTGAGAGAGGGAGGGAGAGAGGGAGGGAGGCTCGAGGGGAGAGATCATTCATTCAAATGAAAACATCTTCAAGCTCTTGAGGCAGCCTTATGAACTGCGGTTTCCTTTGGGATTTGGTGGCAACTTTTCTTGACAAGGTGAAGCAGCTTTTCCAAAATTGTCTCCTCTAGTTTAAAATCTCATTGTCGCACCATTGCTGTCACAGCCTATTGATAAGAAAATAGCTACTTGTAGTCATACATAGATGGCATGTTACAACTACACAAAACAACAGTTCAAGATCTAATCAGTACACATATGCGAGGTAATCTCTGCAATATAAGTCCATATAAAGATAACCCTCAAGGTAAAGGTTGTTAAGATCAATCCCAAATGATTGAAACTGGACCACACATTGGATTATTGATCATGAGACTGCAGAAAATTAAAGTCTAAAGTGATAGATTCTTCATCTTTTTTTCTGCTCTTACACCTGTATATTATCTTTAAAAAGAGGGAATGAAGCTCAGAAGTAGAAATCAAAAACAACATACGCACATCGGTGAATCAGCTCTCATGCCTCTCAAGAAAGTTAATTGCATAAGCATCTGGGGCAAAAGTGAAGAAGAGACCAAAACGAATGCAAAACCCGACGACGGCAGTAACTAGAAGAAAGACAGAAGGATGATAGAAATACTCAATGGTAAAATCGCTTCTGTCCCCAGCCAGAAGGGACGGTTGCGGTACAAAGGTGCTGGCATCGTGCCGCATTGCTAATTACTTGCCGCAAGGCTCAACCCAGCAAACAAACAACTCGAAAAGTGGGATACAATTTGCACAATTAAACGGAGTGAGGCTGAGCACATAGCAATTAGCAGATATTTACATACCAAGAGTTGGACCAAAAAACAAATGCACAAGCAATCCGATTCAACCCCTGTCGATTATCCAGAGCAAGGTACCGAGAGCATGTTTTGAGTTAAAGAAAGTGCACATCACGTATCCGAGCATATTTATCTTCGGGTATTGCGATGCTCAGACCGGTAGGGACGAGCGCTTTTCCTCTAGCCGGCACTTTGTGTGTGTTGCAATGTTTTTAATTCACAAGCGAGGAAACCGCTGCGGTTTCTCCATTGGGGTCACGTTTTCCACCTCGAAAGGTCGTGGCCCGCGGAGGGGACGCCTAAAAAACAAGAGTTCGGTGGATTTTTTTTTCACAAGCATTGATCAATTTCAATAATTGCTCTTCATGATCAATGAAGAATTCGATTTTTTCATCAGCTGGGCTTTAAAGTAATGAACGTCACAAACTTTTTCTAACACTAATTTTTGTCAACTTAAATGTTTTGAATATTTTATAACAGCTTTTTTTTTTCAGAATATTAATTGGTTTTCAAGTACGTGGTAAAAAAAAGGCCTTCAAATAATGGTAAAAAAGTTGATTTTTGCATTACCTGGAATTTTCCCTACATTTGAATTAAGTCATTGACAATGGCATTGCAACATTAACTAAAAGTAGTAAAGCTTGTATTTCTAAACACTTTAAATTGAAAATTAAATTCTCTAAAGAAAAAAACTATTTACTTCGCATAAATAATCAGCCTCTTTAACGAAGACCTTTAAGAATAATTTTAAAGTGATCTTATAATTATCAATGTATCAAGTTGGAGAAAAGTAATGTCCCTTGAGGAGATAAAAAGTGCATTTATCTTATTGAAATGAAGCTCCCTAGAAACCGAGCGCTCATTTCAAATGTGAAAAGGCTAATGAATGCTATTCTTTTATTTCATTACTTTTGGAGAGGTAATGTTATCCCCGTGTTAGGAAAACACAAGCACCGTCAGAATTTGTAATGCGAAACAAAGTTTACTAACAAGGCACTCACTTCAGTCCGATTGAGTGTGCATTTTGTGTAGATACCTATTCCACCAGTACAAGTTCCTAACCTTGAAAGCCCACAAATCTTCAATTAAAAGAGGAGGAAAGAGGAAAGATCAAAAGATCAAAACACACTCCAATGCAAGGTCTAGATCTGGTCCCTCTACAGAATATGTAGTCAAATTTAAGCCAGCTGCACGAGAGTTCTATAAGGAATATCTTCAGTCTCCACTTCATAGCATAACGGGAAACATCATTCTTCAACTTCTCTTCCTCGACGAGAGGATGCTCAAGGGGAGAGAGAGATCATTCATTCAACTAGGGCATCTTCAAGCTCTCAAAGCAGCCTTATGAACCTTGGTTTCCTTGTGGACTTGTTGGCAACGTTTCTCAATAAGATCAAGGCGCTTTTCCAAATTTGTCACCATCGAGTTTAAGATGTCATTACTCTCCTTTGTCATTTGGAGACAGAGAACTCACATCGGCGAGCTTATCTTTTGCCACTAGGATGTGGAAACAACCATTATGGAGAGATGCTTCTCAACTTCCTAAAATGGTAATATAAAACTAATAGGTCATGCAATAGAATATAATACAAGCTTGGATAATTATCATTATACAATCCTTCTATTGAGGCATGTGAACGATTAAAACGCTCTACAACAGCAGTAATAGAAACCCGAGAAGAGAGCTCTTCTCTCTGGGTGATTCAGCTACGTAGGTTTTCTAAACACATTAAGAAAGCTCCAACAGTGGGACACATTAAGAGGATTCCACAATCCTAGATTCCAGTGGATTCCACCATACTAGATTCTAGAGGATTCCACCATAGTAAAGCACAAGCCCCAATACTAAGATCTTGAATCTTGACGGATTGCCTAGAGCCAATTCCCATATAGATATGCTGAGGACATTCATTTTTCAGATAGTCATACATAGATGTTACATCGCAGCTACAGCAAAACAACAGTTGAAGATTTAATTAGTTCGCGTATGCGAGGCAATCCCTGTAGTATAAATACATATAAATTTAACCCTCAAGTTAAAGGTTGTTAAGATCAATCCCACATGATTGAAATCGGAACATACTTTGGATCAATGATCATAAGACTCTACAGAAAATTAAGTTCTAAAGAAATAGATTGTTAATCTTTTTTTCTGTACTAATACCTACATGTTATCTTTTAAAAAAGGGAAATGAAGCTCGAATGTAGAAATCAAAAGCACAAGAACCACCACAACAGAAGCACACCACTGAGGAAGCTCCTTTACCTCTCGAGAAAGCTATCTAGAGAAGCATTGGGGTAAAAGTACAGAAGAGAGCAAAATGAATGCAAAACCAGACGATGGCAGTGAAAAGAAGAAGATGGGAGGATGAAAGAAATAGACAAGGTGAAGAGCTATATGCTATGATGCGAAAAACAAACTCTATCCCCAGCCAGAAGAGATTCTGCCATACAAAGGTTAGGGCATTGTGCTCCACTGCTGTTTGTGGAGGCACAGCAGACCTCCTATTTACCCCACCCTCTCATGAATGTAGAGACCACTTCCAACTCCAGCAATAAAAGGTTAATCCAGTTGAAAGCTTATGGACTCTACCAAGTCTGTATGGAAAGTATCTTCAGCCTTGTCATAACCTACCATTAAATCTTCCATGCAATCTAATTCAGGATGAGGGCAACACCTCATTCTCATTTTAAGTCCCCTTGTATTTCCATCCCCAAAGTTAGCCTGACTTAGCAGGCCTTTAGATTTTGTTTTAGACGTACAATGGGTCATGCACAATGAGAACTGGGGCTTCATTTGACTTACGATGAGATTGAGTTCCAATTAAATAGGCAAAGTAGGATATTTGGGACTAGGAGTGAGAATCCCATTCTACATCTCCAATGATCCTGTTCCTGATCAAAACTGGGAATGATTTTGATGTGACCAACTTCCTTCTTTTAAATTGCATCCTAGACAGATAGCAATCCTAAAACCAACTTTCAAGGTAAAGATCTCGCATGGGTATAATTAATAGCCACCAATCATCATGCTCTAACTAATCCAGAGGAACTTATCAGCATTCAGCATACCATAACAATGAAATACCATCAATGAAGAGCGAAAATTCCACTAGCTTTTCACCTAAAAGCAGAGATGAGAAGGTAAATACTCGGACATAGGTTAACCTCGATGACCACATTCACCTCTCTAATAATGTGTGTAAGACATTTCTTTCATTACAAGAAAGTTTGGGAGCACCTAAATACAGGTAAAACAATTAGATGTATGAATATCCAAGTATCAATGTCATCAAATAATTATGACTCCTTTATATCACTTGAAGAGGAAGGCAAAGACAAAAGTTCAAAACCCAAGAACCAGGTAGGTGACCAAACACAATAACCTTGGCTCGCGCTTTTTTTAATATTCCTTTCTCCAGCAAACGTAACACATGCTGTGTTCATGCAAGGGAGAAACTCAGCAGCAAACCCTTATTGCAATTACAACCCGTACTCATAGTTCATTTTCAATTGATTGCATATTAGTTTGTCAGTGAGTAGACGAACATCTACCCCTGAATTAGTATTACAAATCGCTCCTCCGGCACCCAATCTCAATTTATTTTCTCCTCGGTTTCCTTGTTATGCAATAAGTATAATAAGTAAGGCAACGAGGAAATACCTATCCATCTCTATAAAAGATAATGCAAACCCCAAAAACATATCTACTAAGAAGAATAAAAAACAAAGAGCAGCCCCAACTCCTGACTTCACTAAACCCTGAAAAGGCAATAAAACAAAATAAAACTACTTGACTAAGACAAAGCGCCTTTTTCTCTTTGTCATCATAGACCAAGGATATTATCTAAATTTTCAACGCTTCACTCCCACAGGTTTAACTTCAATTCCAAAAGAAGGGTGGGCCCATCTTGTAAAAGTACAAGTTCAAAGTATTTTCCTAGATAGTACCCCAAACGACAATGTCCAGCTTATCCACAGAACTTTGTGCACTACTTTCCTACTCAGCTCATCCACATGCCACAGCTACTGACTTCTACCTGTTGAGTTCGCTATCTCCTCCAAAGCTAAGCAGTCAGGTGCTGAAGACTCGCTGATACGCTGCCAGAAAGGATATCTCCCCAGGCTAATCTCTTTGCTTTATTACATATCTCTTCGTATACACATACAAAGGCGCCACCATTAGACTTACACAGGAATATCAACCCCAACCTTCCTTCCATCATCATTCAAGAAAAAAAGAGAAAGAAGAAGTACCCATGTAGGCAAATCAAGCATCGAAATGGGAAGGGTGAGCTCGAGGAATCGGCACAAAATTCCGTGAGCACCATCGCTTCAGAGCCTCTCTTCTTCTTTCTATAACTAGCCTTATCCGTCGGATCTATCGCAGCACACCAGACGAACAGAAAAATTGCTGAGAAAACCTGAAAATCGGGGAAATATGTGGAAAATCCCATCAATTCCCAGAAAACTGACGAAAGAAAAGCAATCAATGTCATCATGGCACAAAGTAAACGCTAAGGGAGTTACCACAAAAGAGAATATTGACTTCACGGTGATTTCAGCAGCCCCGCTCCCAAGCAACAGTCCCAAGAAGATGTAGAAGGGCACCGTTAAGAAACTGAACACCGCCATCCCAACTATCTACAATTGCAAATTTACGACATGAGATGGATCGACTCTAAACTTCAAATGCGACGATCGATCATCTGCATCACGCCCTACACATCCACTCGTGGCCGATTGAGAGCATTCAGAACGTCGCCAATCCCAACAATCGATGAGTTCGCGCGCCGGAGCATCGCGGTCCGACCAGGGTTCTAAAATGCAGCTGAAGCTGAGAGACGCAGGAAAGGTCGAGAGACGCGTGCGTGGGTTTACCTGGAGCGGAGGGAGAGGGTGTTGCCAGCCGTGGCGTCGCCTCGTCGCCGTCGCCGTCGCCGTCGGCATCTCTGCCGCGCCGACCGACCTGCCTGCCTGCCTGCGGTGGATGGGCGGTGGGAACGGTGGCTTCGATCTTCGGGCCTGGGAAACCAGCAGGGCGACTGACTAGTAGCGAGACAGAGAGAGAGAGAGAGATTCCATGGACGTCCAGCCCTCCTTCTCTTCTGCCCCCCGTAGCTCTTGACGTCTGCTAACGGTGGAATACTATGCCCAACAGCTTGGGCTGAAACTCTTTCAAGCCAAGTTCTCTCATCTGCGTACGCCTAAAATTCGACACGTCGGGCGATTCTTCGAGAGATGGGCAGTCAAAAATACGGAAAAATCGCAAGTGTTTCAAGTCTGACAAATTCGGAAAGGCTTTCAATTTTCCACAACGTTGAATATAAAGCTCCGATAGTCCAATGGGAAGCTCTGGGACACATTCAAGCCGATGGCAACTTCCAAGATGGAGTGTCTTGAGACGTGTTTGCTGGGAAAGATGGGGCAAAGACTGCCCCTGGCAGGTGATCCATAGTTCCATTAAGCCGGAGGGCAATTCAGGAAATTCTTGAAGATTTTCACAACCTGTAACTTTGAACACCTCTAGCGCAATCAATTCGCATATATTACTAGGTAGTCGCTCTAGATTTACACAATTCCAAGCTTCCAACTTTTGGAGTTTTGTCAACATTCCAATGGCATCAGGCAATTCCGTTATGCCAGTCCGCCAAATATACAAGATCCTCAGATTTTGCAAATTCCCAATGCTTTCGGGTAATTTTGTAATCAATGTCCCATTTAAGTCTAGCTTGACCAATGATGCCAGATTTCCAAAAGAGTCCGGGATCTCTGTTAATGAGTGGCAGCCACCTAACTCCAACCTTTCTAGAGATGCTAGATTGCCTATGGAGCTGGGGATGTGGACTAAATCTAAACAATCATAGGCACTAATAACCTTGAGCTCCTTCATGGCACCAATGGATTCATGCAACTCCGTTAAGCCAGTTACATTAATATTTAAGACCCTCAAATTTTGCAAATTCCCAATGCTTTCAGGTAATTTTGTAATCAATATATTTTTTAAGTCTAGCTCGACCAATGATGCCAGATTTCCAATAGAGTCGGGGATCTCTTTTAATGAGCGGCAACCACGTAACTCCAACCTTTGCAAAGATGCTAGATTGCCTATGGAACTGGGTATGTGGGCTAACTTTTCACACCTATTGGCTTCAAGTAACCTTGAGCTCCTTCATTAAA
Organism: Eucalyptus sp. ANBG9806169; assembly: GCA_014182395.1. NCBI lineage: Eukaryota > Viridiplantae > Streptophyta > Magnoliopsida > Myrtales > Myrtaceae > Eucalyptus > Eucalyptus sp. ANBG9806169. The sequence goes on from CM024575.1 coordinate 21,287,356, forward strand.
CGATCACTCGAAATAGGAATATCATGTATACCGATGCCTTCTATGTTAAGGTCCCTTAATTCTATCATTCTACCTATACCTTTTAGTAGCTCCTCGAGTTTTCCACAACGATGGACATCCAATGAAACAAGAGTCTTGATGTCCCCAATAGAAGGATGAAGCTCTTCAGATTATAACAATATCCAAGATGTAAAATCTCCAACCTTTTGAAAGTGGACAAGTCGGGAGTTCTTTTAAAAGATGGACAACCCTCAAGGTTGAGAACTTTGAGCTCGGTCGCCATCCGGAAGAAAGAAAGGATACATCAATGTAATTGGACTATCGCAACCTGTGATTTTTGCTACTCCTTATGTTTTCGATTTTTTTGAATTCCTCAAAAATTACCCATGCTCCTCTACTCCTTCGCGGTTGTCTTATTTAATTTTAAATGCCTCTTTTAGTAATGTTTGGCCATGTCAATAGATAAATGTTTTTTAAGCACATCGATTGCAAAAGAATATTAGAGTGCACGAGTGCTAACTGCATTTATTTTCGAATAAAATTTCAAAGGAGATATTTTCTTATTAAACATAAGCAACTTTAATTATCAAAAACCAGATGACAAATTCAAATGGAAGAGAGATGCATTCATCGGGCACCATGTTTTCCTTCAATAGTATCAAATTAAAGAGAAACGGCTAGTTTAATTAAGAAAATCAATTTTCAAATGTACAAGGAAAAAATAAGTTATGTTAAAAAATACTTCAATGCCTTCTTTATGTCTTACCTTGAGTGGATCCCATCTTCCCCAGTCCTCCGAAAGGGCACTGTATGATAGATCGAGTACAACTAGTTTTTTTGGATGAAAGTTGTCCGCAGCGAAATTCAATGGACAACAATTCCACTGAAGCCATCTTAATTCAAGAAGTGAGCTTTGGAAATCTCCGGTGAAATTCACACCATCTGCTTGGAGGAACCTCAAGTTGGTCATTTTTTTAAGTTGTTTGGCTGCATATGTTCTTCTTCCCATACCACATTTGCCAAGGGAAAGGGCCTCTATCTTTCTAGTTCCCTACATTTTTGGAAACATTGTGGACCATAAATTTTGAATGATGAGATGAGACCAACTGACATAAGATAAAGTGCATTGATTTCAATTTGCTGTTATACTACTATGGCATATAGGCTTCTCCCTTTCAATTTTGTGAAATGAAAGGTTGTGATTGCATAATATTTATCTAATCTGTGTAGAGATGTGAACTCGAGCGGTTGTATCCAAACTTTTTCCTCGTCCAACTATGCCTTTCGCAATTTGGACCTTCTAAATTTCTAAGATTTGCGTCCATTTGCAACTACAATGGAAGGCCTCTCTTCATGCACACACTAATTCAAATATATCTATCAAAATTCATGCCCTTTGTATGCGAAATAACACTACCTTTACTCCTATTTTGTATATGTGAACCAATACAACTCTAACTGTCCAAATACATCAATCAAACTTGCCATTGATATAAGTATCAAAATTAAAGAATCCCAATTGTAGAATCCCCTCACTTTTTGGGTCTACTTTGTTTGCGATTCTCAATATCAAAATGAAAACAAGAATGTCATTGCAAAAGGTACGCGTGTTTCACATTCCTTTCTTATCATGTGTTTCTTCGTTGAGGGTTTCTCATTGTATGTGGAGGGAAAATTTGATGACATTGAATGTTATATACATGATCCTTACTACTATGGCTTAGGCTTCTCCCCATCAATTTTGTGAAATGAAAGGTTGTGGCTGCATATTATTTATCTAATCTATGTAAAGATGAGAAACTCAAGTGGTATTTCTTGAACTTTTTGCTCATCCAACTATGCCCTTCGCAATTTGCACCTTATGAATTTCCAAAATTTGCATCCATTTGCAATACAATAGAAGGCCTCTCTTCATGCATACACTAGCTCAAATATGTCTATCAAAATTCATACCCTTTATATATGGAATAACCGTACCTTTACTCCTATCATGTATATGTGAACCAATGCAGCTCTAACCATCCAAATATCTCTATCAAACTTGCCATCTAATATAATTATCAAAATTAAAGAATCCCAATTGTAGAATCCTCCCACGTTTTTGGATATACTTTCGTTGCAATTCACATAATCAAAATGAAAACGAAAGTCATTGCAAAAGGTACGCATGTGTTTCACATTCCCTTCTTCTCACTTGTTTCTTCAATGAGGGTTTTTCATTGTACGTGGAAGGATTGATAACATTGAACGTTCTATACATGATCATTACTTTTCTTTTTATCACTATAGATATTTGATGTTATCTTTTCGTTGTCGTGTTGCTTTTTTACTTTGAAGTAGTAGTCATCTAAATTTTGATTAATTTTCCCATGGATTAATGAGATCTTCTGTATGAATAGATTGGACATGAAAATTGATAAATTTTTTATTCTTAAGGAACTCAAGTCTTCTGCATATTTCTTTTATTGTAACCTAATATTTTACAAACTCAAATTTAATTCTTGTTTTAGGTGACGAATTGCATGTTGGTGGTTTCAACTTTTCCTTCAAACTTTTATTCTTTCATATGAATCCCTACCTGTTTTTACATTAAAAGTTTCTTGTGTTTATTGTATTTTTGTCAACAACTTCATAGATACCATTTTTTTCACTTCTAAGCAATGTTCTATTCAGTTAATTACATTTTCCTTCGTGCGAAAAAATGCTCGCTGAAAAGTATAGTCATTTCATTATGTTTTGCATCTTGATGTTTATGTTTAGTTTTTCTTACTTAACAACATTCATGATACTTGCGCTTATTTGTTTGATGCTTGTACAAATCATCCATACGTTATAATTGCTTTTAGTGATTAACTATTAACTTTCATGCTAATAATGAAAAATTACAATCACATGAAATTCAAAACCATATTTACTTTGGTTAATAATACAAAAATCTCAAACCGATAGACTTGTTCCGCATTTACCCCATACTAATTTTCATGTCCAAAAAAAAAAAAAAAATTCTCAAACTGGTGAGACTGCGTCATATTTACCTCAAACTATTTTTTGTTTCACAAAAATAAGATGAAGTTATTAATGTTAACTAAATCTTTGCTAAAAAAGAAGTTCACTAAGAATTGAACAATAAACAAATTATTGTTATAACATGAAAGCCTATATTTAGCAAATAAATAATATCATGTAATTAATAGAAAGGGAAGATGGAACCACATTCTCTTACTAAGATAATAGAGAAAACTCTTACCTTGTTTCCGTCAATTACATCTAGAGCTTCCTCATAATTCCATAATCTACTACGCTTTTGAGGCTTCCTTGGATTTTCCAAACGAACAATTTCCCTTCCAAGATCTCTCAATTGATCATGCATCATTAGCTCACCCTCTTCGTCAATCTTAATTAGGGACATAAGACTTAACACTTCAATCCCCATCCCTGGGAGAAAATTACTGGCGTCCCACATGTAAGTTGGATTTTGTTTATGTGATCCAATGAAAAAGCATGCAATATCCAAAAATATTTGTTGCTCCTCGTCATCTAATGCTTCGTAACTTATTTTCAACTTCTCTTGCACTGTCTTATCAGGCACTTTCTTTAATTTCTTTAATGTATCTTTCCATACTTCTTCTTTCTTTCCACATAAAAATGAACCTACAACTTCAAGAGATAATGGAAGTCCCCAGTAGTAGATACGATTTCACAAGAGATAGCCTCATAATAACTATGAGGAAAATCGTTTCGAAATGCATGTCTACTAAATAAAATCAATGATTGATCAAAAGACAACTCGTTGAGTGGGTACATGTAGCTTGCCCTAGCCTCATCGAGAATGCTTTTGTTTCTAGTTGTAATGATGACTATACTTCCCACTTCAAACCAACTACCATCCTTAATCAAAGCATTCAAGTGAGTACGATCATCCATATCATCCAGAAGAATTAAGACTTTCTTACTTGCAAATCGACATTTGATGATATTGACTCCTTCATTGACACTAGACACATCAAATGAACTTCCTATTATGTCAGAAATGAGTAGCTTTTGTATAAATTTTATGCCCTCGCGCTGAGATGTTTCTCGAATATTTGCCACAAAGCTACGATTTTCAAAATTACTAGAGAGTTTGTTGTATAACACCTTTGCAAGAGTTGTCTTACCAATGCCGCCCATTCCATAAATTCCAATAATCCTTCTACCATTGAATTTTGCATCTATCTTACTCATAATTTGTTCCACATGATCATCGATTCCCACCAGCTGTTCGGGAACATTTAACAAAAAAAGTCTTTTTAACTCGGCCATAACTTTTCTAACAACAATTTTAACCAATGTTCCTTCATGCCTGTCAAGTAACAATGAATTTAGTATAAGATAGCAATGTGTACATCATTTTCAAGAAGGAACTATTTGTGAGAAATTAAATAACAATTAGGTGGAGAGTAATGTACCCATTGTCAATTTCCTCTGATTCCCATCCTTTCAATGAACAGACTTCTTCAAGTGCTTCTTCCCATTCCTTCACAACCATTTCGCCCAATTTCTCTATATGTGCATTGATAGCATCTCGCCATCTTCCTGTAAGATGTCGCATTTCCGAGGGTTTCACTTTGTAAAATATAGGCAATACTATTTGCCCTTTGCTTCTCTTGCACTTCAACATTTGAGCCAGCTCGCAAAGGCACCATTTGCTGGAAGCGTAGTTCTCGGAGATAATCGGGATCAAGATTGTGGATCGAGTGATGCCATAGAGGAGCTCCAGACCAATCTTCTCACCAATAGGAAGCTCATCGTCGTCTCTAAACACGTGAAATCCTACATCAACAAGGCTAGTATAGAGATAATCGGTGAAGCCTTTACGAGTGTCTTTCCCTCTGAAGCTCAAGAACACATCGTAATCATTTCCCTTTGTCCTTTTCATCCTGTCATCATAATCACCTCCATGTGGAGGGATCGCTGAGGAAGATGCCTCATAGATCGGATCTTCTGAATTAAAAGGTTCTTTTCCTTTCATCTCGAGAGGATTGTAAAAGAGATTGATGGGAGAAGGAAACAGAGGAGAAAAATATAGAACCGCAAATCCGAGAATAGCATAAATTTTTCTCAAGACTCAAACTTGAAGCTACATTCAAACAAAAATATAAACTCTCAGAGAACTCATCAGAAAAAAAATGGAGCAATCAAAGCGGGAAATAGATAAGGACATGGAGTCATCGATTACCTTAGGAGTGCTCATACGACACGACCCACCCACTGTTGTGATCTGCATTGATCCTCAGCCCTGGACGTTGGATCACCAACATACAACACTATACTGTGTGTTGAACTCTGCTGATTGCTGATTACTGAGTACTTAAAGAATGCTGGTTATTGCATGCGTAATATTTGCAGCATTATGCGGAAGTTACGGAGAAGTTTCGCAGGTGCTTCTTGACTTGACTTGACTTGCCTTTTCTTTTGACAAAAAAGCAGGAAAGAAAACCAACTTGCAATAAAGATGCTCCTCGTCCTCGCTTTTTCTACTGTGCACGCTTGAATGATGTTGACTGCTTGAAAAATACTGAGTTATTGCACGCACAATGTCGTCAACATTATGCGGAAGGTGCGTGCAACCTACGCAGGTGCTTTGATTAAAATTTGAGAAACAGCACGACTTGACTTGACTTGCTTTTCCATTAATAAATGGATTCGTTGGGGAAATGTCATGGGAAGGTGAAGCGAGCAAAGACACCACGATTACGCTGCTGCCCGGTGAATTTCCGTAGAGGTTGTCGGCCGATCCATTCTAGGCAAATGTTAGCAACTTGTCCCACATCAATTAATAAGGATGGACTTTGATATTTTGAAAGAAGATTTTTACGAAAAGAAATCGCAACTATATCTAGATAACTGTTTCCCCAAACAAATAAAATACTACTTCATCTATGGAACGGAAATGCTTGCTAAAAGTAAAAATTGAATATGGATCATTGCCTAAACATCGATTCTTAAATTGCATGTATGCCGTTGCGTAAACTCCGGTAGTGAAGTCTTTTCTCATGTTGCCTATTTAAATGATGAGATGAATGTTTGGTTTAATTTGGATGGCAATAGATCTATTTAGTATTCAGGTGCTCTGTTTTTTCAAATGTTGCACATTCAGTTGGTTTCAGTTTCAATTTCATGACCTTTTCCACGAAAAATCAATTGACAAATCACACCAGAAAGGGTCATCAAGTGACCGAGAATTTGCTCCCATAAAGACGCAAGCAACTTCCCAAGGGCTTTCGAATGAACTTCCTCGAAACCCCCATCACCTCATCCACCGAAAGGTGTTGTGCTCACCTCACCCTGTCTTATGAATGTGGGGACCTGAATGTGAATATGATTCTCCAACGTTCAAGAGAATACAAAAGCTGTCAGCTCGGAACCTTAAAAGAGAATCCGCGTCAAAATAAAAAATCTCAGGCCCACAATGCCAAGCACTTCAAATATGTACTAGTTGGAAACTTGACGGTCACATGGCCATCGGTACCCCTCTTCCTTATTATTTCTTTCAGTCTCCAAGCAAACTGTGCGGTAGAATCCCTTTCTTTCTTAAACTAGTCTGTTAGTTGGTCTACAAACTCCTTCGTGCCATCAAATCCTCCTCCTCTTAAAGCATATAGACAAAACAAGCTGGAGGAGGAGGATCCGAATGACTGAGTTGCTAGGTTGCGCGTCACCTCTGCTTTCCAAGGATCAACTTCATATGTCTGTCTCCATAGTACGTTTTGCCACATGAATGGACACATTGATTGTTCATCAGAGCATCTTGTGGATAATGGCCAATGTACATCAATTGGAAGTCAAGTGAAGTTCCACGCATTTGAAGAATGAAATTCACGTTTAGTTTATGTCAATTGATAATGACTCCTATGGCAGCAACAATGCATGATTTACCCTATGCTTGTGGTCTATTTAGCAAGCAAGCACCTTCATGATAAAGGAAAAGCTGCTTTGCTTGGATACATCGAGTAAAGGAGTAGAGAAAAGTTACGAATTTCCTCCCACTTCTTCTAGTAAAGGTTACAAAATTTACTTCATTTTGCTCCTCTTCCCCTCCTTCCCAGACAAAGCATAAATATACGTTTTGCCCTTGTGTCTTGTTAGATACTAAATAGAAGAATTTATTATGCTTGGGAACACAAAATCACACTAAAATTATCCAGAATACACCTGAAAAACGGCATGCAGCTTAAGACTATGAGGCATGAATTGAAGGAAGCATAACGGTCTTGGTTAAAAGAGTTTTCAAAGGTTTCCTCTCAAAAAGCAAGAGCAAAGTGAGTCAAGTAATTCAGAGTTGCCTTATTATAGACCATAACGATCTCACAACCACTTTTGCATGGTCAAGTAAGACATCATTACAAGCCGTGCGATCATGTTGTGATGCCCAATAGTTGACCAGGTTCTTTCTTTCGGCCGACGAGTGGACAGGTTGGAATTGGGCTGGCAAAGATTGTCACATATGTTCGGTCAGCAAAACTCGTGCATCACGCGAAGGGACAGTGGGACATTCCCTGAGCAGTACCCCGTGCTTGTATAGATGTGAATGCGATTATTGATAGTTGAATAGCCACTTAATATTAGCATGACAAGCCATTCTCTTGACAGTAGCATTTGTAACATATCCTGCCTTGAAGGACAATATAATCCAATAGAACAAAACAAACACGTATCATGGCTAATCAGCTGAGAATGGGCTTGATTGAATCTAAAAGCAATTGCACTTTTGCCATCCTGAACCACTTTCCACGATCTTTTTCATCCTCGACAAGTTAAGTCATCTAGCAGCAGTTGAAGCATCATGGTATGCATTCAATGACCTGCAATCTCCCGCAAGCTCCTAACATAAGTAGATGTGCCTCTTCCAAATCCAACCGTATAAGAGGGGATGTAAGAAGTCAGCCTTCGATACATGCTTAAATGTGGAAATCGACAAAGAGAGTGAACGGAAAGAGGGTTAAGTAAGGTCCGCAGGAAAGTATATCATCTATCTAGGAGAGCAATTAAAACCAAGAAATGTATCTATAAATTATACTGGCAAAACGGAAAACCTCATGACCGTCATTCATGTCCAGAAAACAAGAGGGAGAAAACGGATCCCTCTTTTCGTAGGAAGAATGAAGAGATTGTTCCCATTAAATCCACTTGCCAAGAAGTGAAGTGTTTCTCAAAACGCCGACTGCTTGTTCCAACGAAAAATCAGAAAAAGATGACATCCTACAATCTAGTTAGCGCCTTCTGAATGCAGGGCGGCCTTGCCTTCTTTCCATAAGACTGTCTACCCGAATAAGGCCTCGAGTTGATTAAATTCTTAACATATGCTAACTAACTCGGATTATAATACGTTCCTCGTTGGCGTTATGAACAGGGAAATTGCCTTCATTGAATATTAATTCAGGTTGGTTTGTGCAAAATGGCAAAACTCAAGAGTGTTACATTTGAGTCCTTCTCGAAGGGGCAAATTCGAATAGGTGCAAGCAGGCAACAGCAAATTATTAAAATCTGGCTTTATTTAATTGACCAAGAGAAGAAATTACAACAGCCTTTATTCATCTAATAAAACACAACCAAAATGGAGAACGCGGGTTTTTGTCATGGAATTATGACACTCTACGTACTTGAAACCAAACTTGCCTAATTCATGAAATCCTTCATGTCATGCTCTAAGGTATAGGTATACCAAAATTATTTTTTCATGATAATAATAGACTCCCAGAAAATAATTGTCATGTCATGCTCCAAGCCTCGATTTTATAATTTTTCCTATCTTTCTACTTAAATTTTTAAATGGCCAATCAGATGCAAAAGTTACTATATACACATCCTTTCCTATACTAAATCCCAATTTATAGTATGCTCCTATTCAAATCCCCAGAAAAGATGGGCTATCTACTTTTGCTGGGATGCAGCGATACAGGTTTCGAGAATGCAAAAGATATTATAGGAAAGAACGTGAAATGCAATTTTCTCATTGTGTAGTGTATTTGTTTTCTCCAATGACGCTTTTAATAATTGGGCGTCCTTGGTGTATGAATCCCTCCCTGGAAAAAAATTGAAATCCTGGATGTAATCAGAGCAAAAAATTATTGTCAGTAATGTTTTTCTATTAACGCCATATATATCTAAAATGGAGTTCCTTGACAGTGAATTATTGGGCTAGTTTTCTCGAGGTGGGGCCTATATTTCTCCCGTTTTTCGACTGTTAATTTTATTAGTCATGCATTAAGTATGATTGATATTTCAAGAGCAATTCTTGCGATAAAATCAATGTATTCAAAAACAGACTTTCAATATACATTTATAGCCATTTATTGATTCAAAATTAATGATTCCACATTCATAAACTGTGCTTCAAACTATTTCCATCCAAATTCTTAATTCAAACTAATAAGATATTAACCACTGGGGGTTCGCCCCAGTGGCCACCTTTCTACCTTGGAAAATGGCGGTTGGAGGTTCAAATCCCCACCTTCTCAGGGGGGATTGGAGTGGGGACGATTTCATTTCAGGAGTGGGTTTCGACTCCCACGCTCTGCAATGAGGCAGGGCAAAAGTCTGAGAGAGAGTGTTAGAGTAGAATTAGCGTAGGACCGACCAAAAAAAAAAAACTAATAAGATATTAAATTTGTGGAGCAAGAAGTCAATATATTAAAACTCAGTTTAATGTGTGCAACTCTTACTTTGGAATAATTATTTGTGATAGTTTAATAAAAAAAAGAAAGGTTATGCAAAATGTTAAAAATTAATTCTGAGGAGAGATGTGGATGTGATTGGGATAAAGGTGTGATGACTATGCAATCTTAAAAGTATGGTGTGGCATAAAGAAGTCTAATTTGAGAAATAGCTTCAAGAGAGATCTTTGAGTACTCATCCAGAAGACACACAAATCCCAGTTCCTTTTGCTTACTCTTAGGAGTTGTCATTCGCCATGTTATAATTGTCTTGTAGTCGTTTTGTACAATGGGTATTTTTAAAATTGCAAGTAGTTACATAAAAAAAGTTAGAAAATAATATTCAATTCCATTTTTGTGTCCGAATTCCATAGATATTTCTTTTATTTTGTTTAAAATAGAAAAATATGTGAATTTCGAGGAATAGAGAGTAGGTATTAAGATACCCTGAGCCTCTGATTCTCATATTTTAAGTACATCTTTTTTTGTTCCTTGATAGTTTACATAAGGTTGTTCAACATTTATTTTGCAATTGTAATTACATGCTCTCTTTATCCAATTGTTTACCATCAATCATAAAATAACTACAATTTAAGGATAATATACTCAAAAGAAATTTAAATAATTTCGTCTCATTTTCAAAGAATGCTTCCAAATAAAAGAAATAAAAAAAAATTCTTTCGAAATCCACGAGACCAATTCCTAACAGACCGGTCTCACGAAAGTGTCCTATCGGAGTGGGCCCAAATAAGTATTACTGGATAAAAAAGAAAACAATTTCTTTTCTCTGTGCACGAAATTACCAAGGAAGAAATCATAAGGCTATTCTGAGGTGCTGGATCTGTAACAAGACAAGTTGGAAAGAATTAGCCATGAATGACAATGATTTCTCTTTAATCTAAAGGCATGAGCACGTATGACAATACTAATTATGTCTAATTAGTATACCAAAAATAAAAATAAAAAATTTATCTTCTTGCATATACGTAAAAATTGCTCTTCGAGCATTCATTTAGAAGAGCAAATTATGTGAATCTCATATCGATTATATTTTCAATGGTTGAAATTAACAAGATTTTTTTTTGCCTGAAAATTAACAAGACTATTGTGCACCGAAAGTCATGCTGTTGATTGCTTTTCTTTTCGTGCCATCAGAATCGTGGGAGCACAAATTCAGAAAATAGAAAGAAAGAAATATTGATTCTAGGGCCTCTTTTCAAAAAAAAAAAAAAAAAGAAGAAGAAGAAGAAGAAGAAGAAGAAGAACTATGAGGAAGATGGGGCCGTTTATTGAACTCGTGGTTTTTGCACATCGATCATGCCATATCCCTTGTCATCCATCCAATGCAAGTGTTTCAATGTCATCCGTCTATTTAATTTGTGTCATCAGCTATTCAATCAAAATTTTGTTAGTGTCAACTGTCAAATTGAGCATAATAAAATTGTTAGGTTTAAAGCCACTACTAGATCGTTGCAAAAGTGTGAAAGATATGAGAATATATGGTACGATATATTGCAACGTATTGTATTATGACATGTCATAATAATTAAGAACAATAATATAATGTAAAATTTAATTGTTTTATGACATCACGATGCATTACCGTAACCAAGTGTTGATATGATGCAAAACATGGATGTGCGCCCAAGTATTTTCGGAAGATGAATAGAATTTAAAAAAAAAAAAAGATGATGAAGTTAAGAGAGAAATGACATCACATCACTCTATGCGGGCAATTATTGCACGCATAATTTCCACGGGATTGCGCGGGAGGGGCGTAGAGCCTAGGAAGGCGCTCTTTTTCGAAAGCAATGACTTGACTTCAATTTGACTTGCTTTTTTCTATTAATAGAACAATTAGAAAATAAAAAGCAAAGGGCAATCACTGTAGGTGGGTTATTGCACGCATAATTTCATTAGCATTATGCGGAAGGTGTGTGCCCCCTACACAGGTGCTTTGATTGACTTGACTTGCTTTTCCATTAATAAATGGAATCATCAGGGAAGTGTAATGGGAAGGTGAAGCGAGCAGGACAGCACGATTACGTTATTGCATGCTAAAACAAAAGGGTAAAGTAGTGTGAAGCACGAGCCAAGTGAGGAGTTTGGGAAAATTGGCGTGACTAAACAGGGAAGGGAATGGAGTAGTGAATTTCAGTAAAGGTTGTGAAGTATTGACAAGAACAGTTCCAAAGCTAACTTAAAGACTTGGACAAATGCATTTTCAGCAGCATCTGCTCTTCACCGGTATCTATAATTAAAACCCATGGCATTGCTACGAAAAATCCCTATCCACATAATTTATGCTAGATTGTCCGTAGCTCTCGCTTGTAGCGGACTGACCTTTATCTATTCACTTTGATGAATGTTGTGCTAAACTCTATTCATATGTTGATCAATTCATTCTAGGAAACTATTCACAACTTGTCCTACATCAATCAATAAACTTTTAAGATTTTCGAAAGAGGGTTTTTGCATAAAGAGGTTGTAATTATATCTAGATAATTGTTTTCAAGAACAAATAGAATATCACTTCATTTATGGGATGGAAAGGTTTCCTAAAAATAACAATCGAATATAGGTCATTACCTAAACATTGATTGTTAAATTGAATTTATGTGGTTGCGTAAATCCCACTAATGAAATTATTATCTTGCACTGCTTATTTATATGATGAAATGAATGCGATTTTTTTTTTTTGGATGATAACAGACCTATTCAAGTGCTACTTTTATTCAAATGTTAGACATTCAACTGATTTCAGTTTTCAATTTCATGACATTTTTCACGAAAATCACTTGGCAAATTGCACCAGAAAGGGTCATGGAGTAACCATGAATTTGCTCCCATAAGATGCAAGAAACTTCCCATAGGTTTTCAAGCGAGCTTCCTCGAAACCCTCATCACCTCCATGCTGTGCTCACATTATTCGATTTTATGGATGTGGGGTCCTAAATGTTATTATGATTCTCCAACGTTCAAGAATGTACAAAAGCTGTGGGATCAGACCCACAACAGAAAATCGACAACTAAATATTTCGGGAAGACGAATAAAATCAACGCTGACGCAAATTCCGCAGGAAATGGATGCATGATTCCCGTGGATTGATGACTAAAAATAAGCCTTAATTCTGCCTTCTTCTCGGTAGAAATTATTCCAAAAAAGAAGAAGAAGAAGAAGAAGAAGAAGAAGAAAAGATGATAAATTGAGAGCATCTTACGCTGCTTCTGGACCTTCCATGGGTTGTGCACCTTGAGCGGGTTTGAAAATGGAAAACGAAAGAAAACCAAAGATATATGCACATCTCTCTAATAAAAAAAATTTGTTCATTTTGACCAATGTGACGGAATAATATTTGAAAAATGTCTGGTTTGTCCAACTTTATAGAAGGTGACACAAAGCTTAAATATCTTTTGGGCCTCATATTAATTACATTAAGATAAACTGGAAGCTCAATCCCTTTTAAGAGTTTGCATAGTTGGTTGAGAAAGGATATTTTCATAATTGAAACTGTTCTGAATGAGAATGTGGAGTTTAATGGGCCTTCAAGTAATCAAGCAATCGCACTTTGTGCCCAACTATTTTATATAAGCGGTCAGCTTATATTTTTCCCTTCGGCTCTCTACCCTATTGATTCTCCAAGGCTAGGTTCAGCCTGATCAAATTTCCATTTTTTTGATGATGTGAGATTGGATACTTTGGAATACAGATTCATTATTTAATTAAAGCATTTCCTTGTTAACCAAAGTCCTTGCTAACATTTCTGAAGGTTGAAGCTTTTCTTTAAGCTACAGGCATTGTTCTTTTCAATCGGTAGCTAAAACTACAAGAGGCTTCAAAGAGGTTTCCTCCTCAATTTCTTTTTTTTCATTGTCGTTTATAATGTTAGACGAGATAATTATTAAATTCTAATGCCATTAAATGTCAATGATGGTATGTGAGTCCCCTTTAATTAGGCCAGAAGAAAAGGATATTATCATGTGATTTTAGTAATTTCCCACTTACTAAAATGGTCATCCAAAAAGATTATTTAAGAGATTCATTTTGGTAAGTGAGATAGGTTTTTCATTGCTCTTATTAACGAACACAAATAGAGTATAAAGAGATTAATGAAATGATTAACGCAACAATTGAGAGAGGGTGAATTGATTATTTTAAGAAAATTGAAACTTTTTCGTGAAAAACTCGTACAGTGGTGTCCTGGTGTAGGAGAGTGAATTGGTTGTTTTAAAAAAATTAAATTATTTTTCAAGAACTTGTATCATGTATTGCTGCAGGAGGAAAACTATCATGCAGATGCAGTACCTACTACCTTGTATCCAAATGATAATAAAGGAGTTAGAGAGATTGAAGAGATTGCAAAACAGATTTGTAGTGAATCGAACTTCCACTTAACCTACTCCTCTCCCAACAAGGCTGAGTAATCCTCGAGATTTTACCGTCTGTAGAGGATGCTACTCTTTACATAAAGCTCAGTAGATGATTCTACAAAATGTGTACCTTTTACAACACTATGACTCACTAACTTCCTAGATCACGAAAGCGCACACTTCTACGAAGAATTTGAGTGAACACGGCTAAGGGGCTGCAAAGCTTCTCAGAGATTTGCTGGGCTGATATGTCACCAAAGCTGGAACCTATAAAAGCGTTATTCATAAAGCATCATTAAATCCGCTTATGTTGATGAAGATTCATCGTTACAGGAGCCGTCTTGCACTCGCTTGGATTGATGCAGGGGCGTTGTTCTGGACAGCCTGGGAAAGAACGGTCGAGCACGACAGACAAAACAGCAGGCGGCGGTGTCAGGTTTAAAGAAACGGGACAACAACAGAAGCGTGGTAGCCTCTCCGGTAGTTCGCTCCGAGGGCTCGACAAGTGCTTGTAATTCGCCAGGAACCTGCAAAGAATTAATCAAGAGACCACGGGGGCTGCCGTGGCATGCAAAGGATTCGCCGAGGGGTGCTTCATCGTTGCAGGAAATTCCCCAGATCAGACTGGGGCAAAACTGGATGATGAATGAACTGCGGCGGCAAGGAGATGGGCAGTACCGCGTCGGGCGCGTGGCGTGGCTTGGACGAGTGCCGGAGCTTGCTGCTGAGCTCCAGAGAAATTGCCTCCCCCTCTATTGGGCTCCACATCTCCCACAACTTCTCTTCTCACATTCCATAATCTTGACCGAATTCTCCAAAATGCACGTACGCACATCTACCCCAGGGATTATTGCTGAGTATTAATGATCAAATCTTGGCAATAATATGAAATTACTAACGTGGCACACATGATTTCGGTAACTCAAAGAATAATGTGCTTGGACAAACTCGCTAAATTAAAACTCAGAACCATCAATTTGAATCCATCCATCACCGGTCCAATGCAAATACAATAAAAAAATAAACCAAATAATAAATGCTCCTAAAGCTATATGTTGTGCAATTGGGCCACCAAAATTTAGGTATTAATAGTGATGCTTATCTATCAATTTACTATCTAACCATGGGCAATGTTAAATCAGATAAATATTTGACACCTACTACCAGCACAAACAATTTGAATTCTTAATTCCTTCCACCTCTCCCCCCCCAACAAAAAAAAATCTTTCATTCATCAACTAAATATGTCCCATGAATCAAATAAAAGTTCGGGTACCATATGATGGTTTCTATAGGAGTCATCCTTGCCCCACTTTGCTCTGAGACCCAATGTTTAAACCCTCAACATCTTCTCTTGTAAAGAAAGGGGATTTGAGACAATGACCGATTGATGAAATCAATCAAATGTCGAGATTAATAAGCATAATGTGATGGTTTCTATATTTTGCCAGCCAGAAGATAAAATCGGAAACAAATTAGATGAAGAAATCGTCGTAAGTTGCCACTTGGAAGCATCAATAGTAAAATGGTAAAATGAAAATGGGAATCAACTATGTAAAGAGAACTTCCATTAAGTCCAAAGCTTAACAAAGTTGTAAAACAAACACATTATCTTCAATATTTCAAGCTTCTTACCGTATCATTACTCACATACAT
Source organism: Eucalyptus sp. ANBG9806169 (assembly GCA_014182395.1). NCBI lineage: Eukaryota > Viridiplantae > Streptophyta > Magnoliopsida > Myrtales > Myrtaceae > Eucalyptus > Eucalyptus sp. ANBG9806169. The sequence continues at coordinate 21,303,078 of CM024575.1, forward strand.
GCCAAGAGTTGAGAGAAATGTCAACTAGTTGACATTGAAACACATTCCAGTGACTGAAAGTTCAGAGAGAAATGATATCACAATAGTGTCTTTTTGAAATGACATCACAACATTATCCTGGAGAAAAGCTAAGTCTATTGACAATATATAAGCTCCCTAAACAGAGGTTTCTAGAACGCCAACGGTCAAGATTAAGTCCAAAGGAAACAGGCTCTGCTGAAAACAAAATTCAAATGTGAAATGAAATACAAAATAACATTTATTCACCTTTACTTTTGAGAGCTAATGTTATCCCTGATGTTAGAAAAACAGTAACACCAGCAAAATTTGTATAAAGAAACAGAATTTAGTAACAAGGCGCGCGCTTTTGTTGTAACAAGTGCACATCTTGTTCTGATACCAATTCAATTGGTACAAGTTCTGGACCTGATAGTTCAAAAATCTTCAATTACGAGGAGGGGGAAGAGGAAAGATGAAAAGACCAAAATATATTCCTATGCAGAAAGTGTATTCTGTATCATTTAGTCCAAAACAAGGCCCAGATCTGGTCCACTTGCAAAATATGCTATCAAATTTAAGACAGCTACAAGATAGTTCTATGATATCTTTAGTCCCCACTTCGAGGACAACGCGAAACCACACTCTTCAGCTTCTCTCTTTTGGTAAGAAAGAGGGAGGCTCAAGGGAAGAGAGGTCATTCATTCAACTAAGAACATCTCCAAGCTCTCAAAGCAGCCATATGAACCATAGTTTGCTTGTGGATTTGGTGGCAGCTTTCCTCAATAAGATCAAGGAGCTTTTCCAAATCCGTGGCCCGCGAGTTCAAGGTATCATTGCGCTCCTTTGTTGTCTGGAAACAGACAACTCCCATCGGCAGTCTATCTTTCCTACTAGGGCTTTGGAAACATCCATTTTGGAGAGATGCTTTTCAGCTTCCCAAAATGGTCATAGAACTAACTTGAGTCATGCTAATAGAATATCATACAGGCTTGTATAATTACTATTATGCTGTCTCTCTAGCAGATGATAGTGTTGATTTAATAGATTGAGGCATATGAATGATTAAAGCTCTCTACAACGGTGGTAGCGAGAACCCCAAAAAAGAGTTCCTTTCATTGAGTGATTCAGCTACATAGATGTCTGAGCAAATTAAGAAAGCTCTAATCACGAGATCTACTTTTGTAACACTGGAAATGATGAGTCATAACAGAACTCCTCCCACACTTCTAAAGCGCATCAGAATTTCAAGCTCCATGGGACAAGAAATGGTTTCACAATGCCAGACATTGACACTGATAGCTACGACAAATTTTATGAGAAGTTGACTAAGCATAGTGTGTATGCATAGATATCGGTCCGAAATATTCACAGAAAAAACTACAAGCACAACATTCTCAAACTCAAGACAAGCCTTGGCCTTCAAGGCACCAAAGCCTCTTTTCCAATTTTTTGGAACTTGTATCCAAATCCAGCGACCATAACCCGCAGGTATCGGGGCGAGAGAGGCTGCCCGTGGTTAAATGAGGAGTCTAGGTAATCAGTCATAAAGATTGTCATTGATAAGAGAAATAAATAAATGTTCAACATAATCAACCTAGATGCTGAGGCATAACAGCTATACAAGTTTCCTCAAGGTAATCCTCAAGTAATACTTCAAAACGACATTAACATTCTGCAGAAAATAGAGTAAGTCGCATCAGCATGATGATCCAAAGAAAGCAAGGGAAAAAAACAACAAAGTTCTGTAATTACATGTTTGCTTATTCTCTGTCTATGATCTTCTGCTGCCTTCTTAACAAGTGCACCTTTGAGCATGGTTTTCTCATTCTCAAATTTATCTCTGAAATTACTCCAAAGAGCAGACCTCCATTGCGACCAGTTGTTTCAGCTGCAACCCGCATTAAAATAATAAAGGTACGGCCAACCAAATTCCATGGCAGATTATCGACCTATTGCAAGAAAATGTACAACCAAATACTAGAAGCAATTCAAAGATGTACTTGATTTGCAGAATTTCTGAGATATATATATATCTTCTAAAGTATTACAAAGGCTTGACTGGTGGCGATCATGTGGTGATTGAACTAAGCACCAGCAGATTTTCCTTAGAACCTGCAACTAATTAAATCACGGAATGAATAGCTGTGCCTTGAAAAAATCAGTGAAGACTTGACAAAGCCTCATATGAAAGAGCTTCTTTACCGGTATCCACTACTCTGGGTTTCCGCTTCGCCGATGGAATCTCATATATCGCCATATAGCAAACCACCGTAATGAGAGTAATAATTACATCGTTAACCACATGAATGTGAGGTAAGATGTGTGTTCAAATCCATTAAGTACGGTTCTAACATTAGAGTTTGCAAGTAAAGACAAAAAGGAAAAGAGAATGCGACAGATGAATAAAACCATGGCTTGAACCACAACCCGAATACCGAGGTAGCGCTTGATTGGCAAAAAAATTCTAGTTAAGAATAGTAGATACAACATTAGAATAAGTAAAGCACCAATTCACCATAGAGTGGGTTCTTATTATATCCTTTTCAGCTCCGTAAGTGACAGCATATCAGCCGGCGCTTCTTCCGTAATACTTTTCCCTTCTTTAGGCTTTTTCTTCTCTTTGGAAGGATCTGCATCAAACACCGCGGGGCTGATTTTTTGGATCTGTGCCTGGACATAGTCCTGGCGATCTAAGCTTAAAAGAACCTGCAAAACCATCCATCGAAAACTGATCATAGTAAGAGAGCATAAACGGCTAAAAGCAATACAAAAATCCAAGACATGTTCAAGGATAAAGGCGATTTTCTCCGTATTTGCCAATGCTCCAAAATTTTCCACAGCAATTCAGACCACTCATAATATTGGACAAGGGAAAACCAATTACAAGATCAAGGACCCCAGAATTCAACTTCTAGCTCCTACAATTTGTTAAATCGCAGCTTCGCTATAAGACCTTCTTCCTTTGCTTTTTGCCGTTTCTTTATCAACCGAACTCTCTCAATTTCGACATATAGCTGCATAATAATCTTGGCTCTTGCTTGTTTAATATTCCTTTTGCCACCAGCAAACCTAACACATGCTGTGTTCATGCAAGGGAGAAACTCCACAACAAACTCTTATTGCACTTGACAGGTACAACCCATACTTATTGTTCATCTTCGGTTGATTAGTATTTTGAATCACTCGTCCGGCACCCAATCTCAATTTCGTTTCTCCCGGTTTCTTTGTTGTGTAAAAGGCATAATAAGTAAGGCACCAAGGAAATACCTATCCATCTAAACCAAAAAGAATTCATCCCTTTACAAGAGAACTCAAATCCTAGAACAAATCTACTAACCAGAATAAAAACAGAGTGGAGCACCGATGACTGACTTCACTAAACCCTGAAAAGATGATAAAACAAAATAAAACTAATTAACTTAAACAATATGCCCTTAATCTCTATCATCACGGACTAAGGATCAGCTGCGCGATATTGTCACCCACCTTCGCTTCAAAGTCGACGTCCGAGTAATTGAACAGGATCACCCCTACCGGACCTCTGTAGTCCGCATCGATCACGCCCACGCCGACGTCGATCTAATGCTTCCAGGCCAAACCCGATATCAGGTGCTGAAGCAACAAATGCACAAGCGATTCGATTAAGCCCTTGTCAATCATCCAAAACAAGGTATTGAGACAATGTCTTGAGATGAGAAGTTGCACATTAGCTACTCGAGCACATGTTCCTTCGGGTATTGCGATGCTCAGATCGGTAGGGATGAGCGCTTTTCCTCTCGCCGGTACTTCTCGTCTCAGCCGCGCTGCTTTTAATCCGCAAACGGAGAAACCCACGTTCAGAAACCATCGCGATTTCTCGACATGGACCGAACCCGAAGCTCTAAGGAGGAGAGTAAAATTTGGGGTCACGTTTTTCATCTCCATAGATCGTAGCACGCGGAGAGAGGGGGGTCGCTCGCGAAGGCAAGGCGGTCTCCCGGGAAAGTGGCTCCCTGGCAGATCCCATGACGCCATTATTGGCAGGACGGAAAAGCAAAAATAGGAAAAAAATTGAAAATGATAGAATTGTATAAAAGAAAGGGAAGATGGGGTTTGAGGTTCTATAAAGAAACAAAAAAAAAGGGAAAATGCATTAGGGTTTTCAAATTGGTGCCGCTCTAATTTGTGGAAAATTGTCCACTAAAATCGATGGCGCCTTCTTCATCAAGCATCCGATCCACCCACACCATAATACAAACTTTTCTTACATTAATTTTTGCCAATCAAATGTTTTGAATGCTTTATAGCAATTTTTCCCCCTAAGAATTTTAATTAGTCCTCGAGTATGGGACGAAAAGAGATCTTCAAATAATGACCGAGAAATTAATTTTTGTGTTATCTTGAATTTTCCCTACACTTCAAATAAGGCGTTGATAATTATGTTACAACACTAATTAAGTTTACTAGAGGTAGTAAAACACGTTCCGGGCTGCTTTAAATTGAAAATCAAAATTTGAAGATTTTTATTTTATTTTTCATAAATAATTGATCGAGTTAATGAGGACCTCAAGAGTAACTTTTAAGTATATCTTATGATGATTTATGTAATTTCCAATGCATTAACGGCACATATAACAAGAAAAGTTATTATAGTAAAAATCATGAATTTTCTTTAAATTATGCTAAGTTCTATAATCGCATTCTCTAACAAAATGATAGATACATTTATTTTGTGAAGAAAGTAAAATGGTGCTTTTTACTTATGGGGCACAACTATTTTCATAACCAAAAGATATCATGGCCATAACTTTTCCCAGTTTTTTCAGTTTCCGTGAAGAAAATAAGGGAGATGGAAATCTAAAGAACAAGGTCCATCCTGTATCAGGTATCAACTTGAAGAAAAACGTCTCTTGAAGAGATAAAATGTGCAGTTATCTTATCGAAATGAAGTTCTCTAGAAACAGGGTGCTCATTTCAAATGTGAAATGAAATAGAAAAGTAGCATTCGTTAAGCCTTTACTAGGGAGAGCTAATGTTATTCACAATGTTAGAAAAACACAAGCACCAGCAACATTTGTAATGCGAAATAGAATTTAGTAACGAGGCACTTATTTCAGTCCAAATGAGTGCACATCTTGTGCTAATACCTGTTCCATTGATACAAAATTCGGACCTTGAAAGCCCATAAATCTTCAATTAAAATGATGGGGAAAGAGGAAAGTTGAAAAGACCAAATTACATTCCTATTTTGAAAGTGTATTAAGTATATCCGAAACAAGGCTAGGATCTGGTCATCTTGCAAAATATGCAATCAAGTTTAAGACAGCCATGCGAGAGTTCAATGATGAATATCTCCCGTCCACACTTTGGGCCACAATGTGAAACGGCATTCATCGGGGGGGAGAGAGAGGGAGGGAGGGAGGCTCGAGGGGAGAGATCATTCATTCATTCATTCAAATGAAAACATCTTCAAGCTGTTGAGGCAGCCTTATGAACTGCGGTTTCCTTTGGGATTTGGTGGCAACTTTTCTTGACAAGGTGAAGCAGCTTTTCCAAAATCGTCTCCTCTAAGTTTAAAATCTCATTGCTGCACCATTGCTGTCACAGCCTGTTGATAAGAAAATAGCTACATATAGTCATACATAGATGGCATGTTACAACTACACAAAACAACGGTTCAAGATCTAATCAGTACACATATGGGAGGCAATCTCTGCAATATAAGTCCATATAAACATAACCCTCAAGGTAAAGGTTGTTAAGATCAATCCCAAATGATTGAAACTGGACCACACATTGGATTATTGATCATGAGACTGCAGAAAATTAAAGTCTAAAGTGATAGATTCTTCATCTTTTTTCTGCTCTTACACCTGTATATTATCTTTAAAAAGAGGGAATGAAGTTCAGAAGTAGAAATCAAAAACAACATACGCACATCGGTGAATCAGCTCTCATGCCTCTCAAGAAAGTTAATTGCATAAGCATATGGGGCAAAAAGTGAAGAAGAGACCAAAACGAATGCAAAACCCGACGACGGCAGTAACTAGAAGAAAGACAGAAGGATGATAGAAATACTCAATGGTAAAATCGCTTCTGTCCCCAGCCAGAAGGGACGGTTGCGGTACAAAGGTGCTGGCATCGTGCCGCATTGCTAATTACTTGCCGCAAGGCTCAACCCAGCAAACAAACAACTCGAAAAGTGGGATACAAATTGCACAATTAAACGGAGAGAGGCTGAACACATAGCAATTAGCAGATATTTACATACCAAGAGTTAGACCAAATAACAAATGCACAAGCAATCCAATTCAACCCCTGTCGATTATCCAGAGTAAGGTACCGAGAGAATGTGTTTTGAGTTAAAGAAAGTGCACATCACGTATCCGAGCATATTTATCTTCGGGTATTGTGATGTTCAGACTGGTAGGGACGAACGCTTTTCTCTAGCCGGCACTTTGTGTGTTACAATGTTTTTAATTCACAAGCGAGGAAACCGCTCCACATTCAAAAACCGCTGCGGTTTCTCCATTGGGGTCACGTTTTCCACCTGGAAAGGTCGTGGCCCGTGGAGGAGACGCTTAAAAAAAAAAAAAGAGTTCGGTGGATTTTTTTCACAAGCATTGATCAGTTTCAATAATTGCTCTTCATGATCAATGAAGAATTCGATTTTTTCATCAGCTGGGCTTTAAAGTAATGAACATCACAAACTTTTTCTAACACTAATTTTTGTCAACTTAAATGTTTTGAATATTTTATAACAGCTTTTTTTTTCAGAATATTAATTGGTTTTCAAGTACGTGGTAAAAAAAGGCCTTCAAATAATGGCAAAAAAGTTGATTTTTTGCATTACCTGGAATTTTCCCTACATTTGAATTAAGTCATTGACAATGGCATTGCAACATTAACTAAAAGTAGTAAAGCTTGTATTTCTAAACACTTTAAATTGAAAATTAAATTCTCTAAAGAAAAAAACTATTTACTTCTCATAAATAATCAGCCTCTTTAACGAAGACCTCAAGAATAATTTTAAAGTGATCTTATAATTATCGATGTATCAAGTTGGAGAAAAGTAATGTCCCTTGAGGAGATAAAAGTGCATTTATCTTATTGAAATGAAGCTCCCTAGAAACCGAGTGCTCATTTCAAATGTGAAAAGGCTAATGAATGCTATTCTTTTATTTCATTACTTTTGAGAGGTAATGTTATCCCCGTGTTAGGAAAACACAAGCACTGTCAGAATTTGTAAAGCGAAACAAAGTTTACTAACAAGGCACTCACTTCAGTCCGAATGAGTGTGCATTTTGTGTAGATACCTATTCCACCAGTACAAGTTCCTAACCTTGAAAGCCCACAAATCTTCAATTAAAAGAGGAGGAAAGAGGAAAGATGAAAAGATCAAAACACACTCCAATGCAAGGTCTAGATCTGGTCCCACTACAGAATATGTAGTCAAATTTAAGCCAGCTGCACGAGAGTTCTATAAGGAATATCTTCAGTCTCCACTTCAGAGCATAACGGGAAACATCACTCTTCAACTTCTCTTCCTCGACGAGAGGATGCTCAAGGGGAGAGAGATCATTCATTCAACTAGGGCATCTTTAAGCTCTCAAAGCAGCCTTATGAACCTTGGTTTCCTTGTGGACTTGTTGGCAACGTTTCTCAATAAGATCAAGGCGCTTTTCCAAATTTGTCACCATCGAGTTTAAGATGTCATTACTCTCCTTTGTCATTTGGAGACAGAGAACTCACATCGGCGAGCTTATCTTTTGCCACTAGGATGTGGAAACAACCATTATGGAGAGATGCTTCTCAACTTCCTAAAATGGTAATATAAAACTAATAGGTCATGCAATAGAATATAATACAAGCTTGGATAAT